>JAECXS010000096.1:20000000-22400000 GCA_018153105.1 Drosophila rufa
GTATGTTTCTCTTTAAAAAACAACTCTAGTTATACGCAGTTCTAAGATATAATACAGCTTCAATATAAATTAAAGCAATAGTTATGTATAAAAAAACCTTAATTCTACTTTTATAGATCTTTCATAAGAGCTTATTCAAAGCACTCCAAATAATAAGTAATACCCGAAGCCTGAATATTATTTTTCCACAACATGCACTTATAATTAAGCAATTGTTCTTATTGAAACGGAATTTAACAATTAACTTCCATAAAAATTAGGTAATTTGTTAAGTTACTGCGGAAATGGCATCGAAGTAATTTATGTTCCAAGAAAAAATTGAGGACATACTCTCGTATAATTTATTCTTTTTGTTTCTGTAAGAACAGTGACAGGTTTCAACCCCTTTATACGGTACCAAGTTCCTTCCTGGGGGTTCATTTCTTCGATTTATACAATGTCCAGCCAAGTGTAAGAAGACTTTAATTTGAGAGATGTGTAATGTGTTTTATGAAGCAAAACATAAAATAAAATGGTAGTTTTTAACGTGTTTACCCTTAAAATGTGGTATTTTTGTATTAAACAAACTTGAAACAGACCATTTATATTTATTTTCCCTTATTCTCAATATTAATACAATCAAGAATATATAATATTATTAATAGTCAACATTTTAAGAATGTTTTTAAATAAATTCATCAAAACCAAAAAATTATCGGTCTACTTAAAGATATGTTTAATACTACATAGTAGCTCTGTGGAGACAATTAAATTTTTTTAATTGTAACTTAATATTAATTGTTTCAGTCACATAATGTAAATAAATCATACTCGATTTTTATTGCTTAATTAAAAATAAGAGAATTTAGGTCATAATCAAGAAAAGGTTTAGTCTTTCGAGCCGGATTTATATTATACTATATATCCAATTATTTTAGTTACCAATTTATGAGGTAATTTTTCCAAATTTCTATTCCTAGCTTTCTTTTTATAGTTTATTGATTGGTTTTAGCTCTACATACGTACACATTGCTGCAAATACATTCTGATGGCTGTTGACTCTTCTCGACGACACACAGACCACTGCACGAGAGCCTTGATATATTGTGCCTGGCCTGCGAGTAACCTACAAATTGGGGAATACATATTGCACAAGATCCCAATTGAGCCGGGGGCTACTTGGCCGTCATTCAGCCCCGAAACTCAGCCCATCTCCTGGCCATGTTGTCGAGCTCTCCCCTTGCGAGATTATTTAACTTTGACACTTTATGCGAGGACATGCAACTGCAACGGAGCAGCCCGAAAGTTGCATGTTGGGCTTATGTCAAAGTTAACATAAATACAACTACTTTGTGCCCCAAAGGTGGCCAAGGAGGGAGTGAAGGGGATGGGATGGGTCAAGGGGTGGCTGTGACATGGGCGTAAGGTCGTTGGCTGCCCGATGTTCGAGGAGTCTGTGCCGTAGGATATGACAAGGGATACAAGCATCTAGGGGAGTGCAGCGACAACAAGACGAGAGCAAGTCGAACAATATCCCAGGCCAAAGAAACAACAACGCATGTCAAGAGCGAAATTAACATGGCAATGGAGGGGGACACACTCTCAGCTTGTAGTGGGAGCTGCTGCCCATCTAAGGTTAAACGAAAAGATGACAGGTGTCAAGTCAGTGTGTCAAAGATACCGAGCATCTGACAGATGCAGCAGCAGAACGGGGCCAGGAATAATAGCAGAGAGATGGCAAAACAGTTCAATCAAGTCACAATTGATGCAACGCATGCCCGGCATAAATAATTCTCAATCAGAGACACAAAGATACATAACCAGAAGCTGAGGAAAGGCTACTCAGACGAACCCCCCTCACAGCCCCCGTTCACTTATATTGTTTTATTGTCTTAATTAATTTATGAGTCGCGCGATTTCATTTCTATGTGGCTGCGTATTATTTTTTCGCTGTTCGTTGGCTTGCCCATAAATTCATTTGTAAAAATTCGAAGCGCTCCTCGTGCACCCAGTACACCCATAGTACGCCAGTCTATTTCTCATTTTGGCTTTTCACGCCCCTCCCCGCCAGCCCTTGTCGTTGCCATTATATTTGATATAAAGTTTATTTTCATTTTAATAATAAATACGCGAGCGAGGGAAATTCGCGAGACAAGCGGACACCGGACGGATGAAATATTTATTTTGTGTTATGACAGAAATGTGCGGCCATCGTCGCTATGTATATCAAAATGTATCTATCTATCTGCGCGCCCATCTCTCCCTGCCCCCTGCCCCCTCAATAGTTCATGGCATATTTTGTAGCGAATATTTGGCGAAAATGTTTTTATTATTCGCAGCGTGATTCTGTAATGTGGGCCATTGAAGCTGACACAGAGCCCATCCGCACATGCATATCTATCGGTCTATATATCAATCCATCTGCAGCTGCCCTGCATTTCTGCATTTACGAATTTCATTTCATTCCGTTCGCTAATTCAATAAACCGCATAAATTGAATTTTTATTGCTTATTCGCAGCGCAAATTTATTAGTTGGATTCCATTCTAGCCCGGTTAGAACCAGCCCCGATTTTGAGTTGCCTTTTTATGACTTTCTGCTGCGGCGGTCATAAACCAAATTCATTTCATATTCATCAAATCAAATTTTTTGGGGCTTGCCAAATTACGGAACTCGAAAAACTGCGAAATTCGACTGAATTAATAACGAAACTCATTTTATGGCGACTCTACGCGAATTATAGGTGAAAATTAACTCGAGATTGGTTTATTTGCAATTTAAGAATCCATAAATACTGAAATTCAATATGATAAAAGCTTTGGTAATTTAAAATTAAATTAAATTCTATTATAAGGCTACACAAAAATGAGTTGGGTCTTTTCTATTCGATTATAAGTTTGTTCAATTAAGTGAGGTATTTTTTAAATCTGATTGATCTTATTAAATAATTACTTTGAATTAAAAGTAGATTGCATTGCCTAATTGAACTTATTTCACTTTCATTAGGTATCTATGTATTTTTTAAGGCTTTTTAACCTCTTATTGGGATTCAGTCCGGATATGTCTAATATTATGCCCTATATATATTTTTTTTGGTTTCCCATAATAGTTTCTTCTTATTTTTTATCTTTATATGTTAATTCTATAATATTTAGTAACATAATTAATACATAAACAGCTCTTAAATGCTATTTTAGACCTCATTACTATCTTTAAAGCAAGTTGTGTACCATTTTCTGGCTCTCTAATATATTAAGTTTTAAAGAAAATAGTTTGTCATATGTTCCTTATAATTTGAATTTCACAAAATCCTTTTTAATGGACTATTTTAATTATAAGAGCAGATGCAGTTCAAGTTTAAGGGCTTAAAAATGTACCAAAAATATCACAGTCATAAATCGAATGATATTAGGAATTCACAGCACACAACTTCTCAACTTTCTGCAAATATTCAAATTCAAAATTGAGTTACCGAATTTCAGAGCTTCCCATTGTGGCATCTAATTGCCAGAAATGGAAGCGAAACAAAGGCAGGCCCGGCAAAGGTAGAGAGGTGGCTACTTGAATGCAATTATTTCGTTCGTTTATGAGTAATTAAAACGAAACGAGAGCGAGGCGAGGCGAGGATTGGCAAAATATCAAAAATGGCCATCATTGTGTGGGGGCGCCGAGGCGGAGGAGGAGGGAGGCGATAAACAAGTGTCTGACCAGATACACACACTCGGGTGTGTGTGTATCTGCCCGGTACTTTGCATAGATTGTCCACTTTAGATTAAGCCATGAATAATTTATGTGCGTCTCTTATGATTTTAATTGTTTGCAATGGCAGCTCAACAACTCCACGGAGCAACCCTCCGCAGCCCCAGTCCCAATCCCAGTCCCAGTCCCAGCCCTTTCTTATATTCCTTTCAAGCCAGAAGAAAAGGAACGAAAGCGGAGGCAAAAACAAAGTAGCGCCCCAAAAGCAAATGCAAAACAATACAAATTCATCTACACAGGCCTCGAGACTGGACTTTCCTGTGTCAGTGTTTGTGTGTCGTATCTGTGTGAGCCGCGTATCTGTGTCTGGTCTGCTTATGCTTCAGCCTCTGAATCGGCCTTCTTCCCAGGCCATTCATTCATTTCAGTCCCCTCAGCGCAGACATTTGCATTTCCCCCACACAGTTGCAGGGGGAATATCTGTATATATATTTTGCAGAGGTGTGTGTGGCGCTTAACCCTCGAGTGCCGGCACCCCGCTGGCTCAACTGGTTGACCGTCTCCGTCTGGCAGCGTTCCATTTCGCTTCTTTCTCAAAAATTATATGAAAATTATACCAATTGAACTCATAAAATTTTTTCAGCTTAATAAATTTGCAGACATTTTGTAAGGGACCTGGGAACTTGGAACAGGGTTCATTGTCGTCATTGGTCTCTGCGTTCTCATGCAAAATGGTCAATTCCAAAGTGGCTTAAAGCCCATTCCCTCTTCTGCCTCTTTCTGTGGGTTTTTATATATATTCACGAGTACATTGTACATCGGGGGAGCGTTAACCAGACGCAGTTGCCTCGCTTAAACGAAGCTCATAAATTTGCCTCAAACAATTTCTACTCTTTTTTTTTTTTTTTTTTTTGTTTGGCCAGCCACTTTAACCGTTTTCATTTCCCATATTTTCCTTGGCTTTTTTGGGGAAGCATATTCGGTAGTAGGAGGTGGGAAAAAGCGTGGGTTTCACTTTGTTTGGAGTTTTTGCCATGAGCCTGGCATAAGTCAGGTGAAACTGGAATGGCAATAAATCAGACAATCCTCGCGAATGAATCATGCTTTTATAAAAATGTATATTTAATTTAGTACTGGATCTTAGTAATAAACAAAACACATCAAGGTCGAAGGAATATCATGTCTGCTGTAAAAAGAGCATTTATTTTCACTCTTTATAAGGCCTTACATCAAGGTTTTATATTTAAAAGTTTTGTAAAGATCGGAATATTTATTACAGCAATTATTTAAATTTGGTAAGGATACCTTGATTAATAAAATAATGTAATACATTAAATTGTACCCCTAAATAGCTATGCTTATATATTATCTTGCAAATTTGCAGAATTATAAACCAAGCATTAATCCCCCAAAAAACATACTTTGAGCTCTTGAAACTTATCAAAAATCTCTCAATTCTGTCAGCGTGTCAGAAATGGCGCTAGCTGCCCCCGAAGTCGACCCAATAAAGTGATATCCGTCCGTGGAGTGTCAGTCTTTCGTGTGCGATCGACGGTTGAAACAACAGACTTCAATCAAGATCTTACATCCCATTTTCCAGCCAATTTCCATGCCGCCACCCGCCAGAGGCTGCCAAGTGTCTGTTTACGTTTGGCTCCGGGTTCATTCATTCGATGGCTCCCAAAACAGAGCAATCCAATTGGGCCCCGGATATATGGTGGGCCATCAATCAATCAAGCGAATTGCAATGAATTTTGATCAATATCCGCTGCAGAGGCTCGGGAGGGAAAAAACAGCATATAGCTAGCCATAATTCACGGTTTCGGCCGAATGATTGACGCCCTGTGTGTTGATTTCGAACTTTACTTAGGAGAGAAGATTCGAAGATTTAGAGTTCCTTTAGAGAGCCGATAGGGACCACCTGCTGACAGGAAACTTTGGCCATTTTCCTAGGGCTGACAATGGAAATGAAAGCTTGAAACTTTTCTGACGGAAGCCCACCGCAAGCTGGGGTACTCTGGAGGAACTTCTTAAAGCTCCGGCGTGCGGCAATTGCGGAAGTTTTATGTTTTTGGCTGTGCGTAAATCGCTCAAGAAATCAGCTCAAGTGGAATAAGTTGTGGCCCGGCTCACTTTGGCCTCGGTTAACACTTTCGGCCCAAGGCGAACTCCGTTTTTTGGGGGGTTAACTCCGCCACACCGAAAACAAATTGATTTAGAATGAGTCCATCGCCATTGATGGAAATACTAGTCGAGAGCCCGATGTGTGTGCGCCTCCGATTTGGATTTGGATTTCGAGTGCCTCCGCCTTCGCCTCCAATCGATATCCGTGCACACGGATACAATACCAACCGTATCCGTATCTGTATCGGTATCTGTATCTGCATCTGTGCCCGGCCCGTGTGTTTACCTTTGCCAATAAATTCACTTAATTGCCGGGAAATAATCATAAAGCAATCGGCCGTAATGCGGATGGGATACGATACTCGGGAAAATCGAGAATTTGTGGCCCTGTTGAAAGTGTAACTCAGAAATGGTGTGGAATTATGTTGAAATCGATTTTCCGGGAAATTTATGCGGCGCTCGGGTATTGGGCAATACTTCCCCTAGTTGGCCATTCATACAAAGCCACGTGTCCGATAATATGCTACCAAATTTTTAGTATTCCTAGTAAATTCATAGTTAAAACATCTAGTAAAAAAAAAAAAAAAAAAAAAAAAAAAAATGCCAGCCACATTAGTCGGTAAGGTTTTGAATAGCTGGGGCTTCTTGGGAGTCCGCTGCGTGGTCTTCCTCGCAGGACGACAGTTCTACACGCGGCATCCATCCAATACCCGGGTGGTCAAGGACTTTCCCACCTTTCCCCAGCTGTGCTCGTTCTTTAATCTCAGTAAAGCGATCGGAAAGTAAGCAGAGTGATGTTTGGGTGTCTCAAGAAAGCGATGTGTTCAAGATGGGCTCTCCCTCAACCTTTTTATACCTCCTGGTAAGCTCTTACTTTGTATTTAAGCTTCACCCTTTCTTATAAGGATTTATTCACTTTTACATTTAGATTAAGACTTGTACGATTCCGATTTCGACAGTGGTTATATCGCTCGGATATATATCTATATCTGCCGGCGTCAAAGTAAATTAGCCAGAGCCGGAATAATTCGATCGATTCGAGGCACACATCGAGGCAAGGAAGGGAGGGGTTGAAAGTTATGCTGAGTGATTCCGTGTAATACATCAATAAATTACCCAGTCTTACGCCAATGTCTCATGCAAAACCACACGGGGTTCCTACGGCCGCGTCGGGATTCTAGTCCAAATCCAAATCCAAGTCTGATATATCCAAATTTCCCACTCCCAGCGGCCAGCCGGCAAATCCAGATCGGAGGCTACTATTAAGTTATACGCGACTAACCATATGCGCCCAGTTCATTTATTCAACGTCTAAAATTGCGACACGCCGCTATTCATATATTCAAAAATTTATCATAAAGTCCGGCCGGCCGCTCCTTACGTGACGATCCCGCCATATGCATATATATATCATGGAAAATTACACTGCGCAACTTTCGCATTTTCACGAGGATAATTTGGCACAGTTCTGGAGCAGTGAACAAATCTACCAGAATGACTAATAAAACAATAGGTTATTTTCCCAGTCGGGCATTGCTTCATGTTTTGCAAGAATCTGTGTCGAATTCCTTGTGTAAAAGAGATGCCCTTAGGGATGCATCCCCAATGCAGCGTGGGGTAAGCGAGGGATTCAGGTACACCTGAATCTTCAGCATATGGTAAGCGAGAGATTCAGGTGTACCTAAATCATACGCTTTTTCGTTCAGGTACATCTTAATCTTCAGCATGTGGTAAGGCAGAGATTCAGGTGTTCCCAAATCGTATGCTTCTCCGTTCCATATAGTATTCCTTACTCTGAGGAAAATAATGAGGAGTAGAGCAGGGTCAGGATGGCCCTTGAAAAAAAGCGAAGGAGACTCTTCCGTAGGTAGTAGGCTTCCAATTCCACACGAAAGTTGTACATATTTCAGGCGTATTTATAAATAAACTAAAATAAACCCCTTTTAATATATATATGTAGCTTGTCCAAGTTAAGTAGATATATATTTACCTATAAGTTCTTTAGCATATAGAACTGATTTGGTTTTTTTTTAAGATCTCAAGTCTGGAATAAACTCCTATATTTGTTGCTCAGTGTCTGTTACGGGCCTGGAAAATGGTGGAAAGTGCCACGTAACTTACATAACTTTTCCCGATATCTTCTCGCCCTTCTCCCGTTTCCCAGGGTGCCAGTCCATGCGCAGACTGCAGCGGCAATCGGGATCAGGAGGTGAGCGCTTCCGATCGAGGGGATAATGTGTTCAATATTTCGCAACCGCATCAATTACCGTGGGACTGGCGGCACCAGGAGCGGAAGCGGGGAGCGTGACAGGGATCGAGAGAGGGATCGTGACCGAGACAGAGACAGAGATCGAGACCGGGACAGGGACACCCTGCTGGCCAAGGAGCTGGATGCGGACAGCAATAACAATGGCACCGAGCCGCAGGTGGAACCGGAAGCGGAGGCGGCTCCCGACTGCTCCGACACGGAACGGGAGGCGGCCCAGGAGGAGGAGGAGCTGGACAACAGCAACGAGGCGCTGGATCTGTCGGTGATCTCGGCCAGCGGCCGGGGATCGCTGCCGGGCAGTGGTCACGTCTCGCTGGAGGCTTTACAACATACCAAAGTGGCGGTGGCCCAGTTTGCGGCCACAGCGCTGTCCGGCGCAGGAGGAGGAGGAGGAGGCCAGTCCGCCGACCTGGCCATGGTGCAGTCCACCATCTTCAATGTGCAGCGGCAGCATCTGATGCAGCTGCAGCTCATCCAGCACCTGCAGAGTCAATTGAAAAGGGCCGAGGCCGTGGCCCTGGGCAGGCAGACCCACAGCGACGAGGAGGAGGATGAAGCCGAGGCGGAGACGGAGCCAGAGCCCAGGGAGCAGCCAAGCAATGGCCTGAAGGAGCAGGAACCAGAGCAGGAGGAGGAAACGGAACCGGAACAGGAGCGTGAACGGGAACTGGAGGAGAGTTCAAAGACTGACAAGGCGACGACTGAGGAGAGAAGAGGAGGAGGAGGAGGAGGGCAGGCGGAGATCGACTCTGACTATCAGCCCATGATGTGCGACATCAGCTCGAGCCTGGCCTCGAGCATCATCACCAACCACGATCCCCCGCCGGCCCCCAACGAGCCCAACTGCCTGGAGATGCTGCAGCGCCGCACGGAGGAGGTGCTCGACTCCGCCTCCCAGAGCCTGCACGCCGCCCAGCTGCAGGAGGAGTACTCGGAGTACGCCTCCAAGGAGGCCCAGAGCCGGGGCGAGATATTCAAGCACCGCTGCAAGTACTGCGGCAAGATCTTCGGCAGCTACTCCGCCCTCCAGATCCACCTGCGCTCGCACACCGGGGAGCGGCCCTTCCACTGCAACGTCTGCGGCAGCAAGTTCACCACCAAGGGCAACCTGAAGGTCCACTACCAGCGGCACACGCAGATCTTTCCGCCCATGCTGCTGCCTCCGGGAGTGGCGCCCAATGTGGGGCATTCCAACTCCTCCCAGGGACAGGGACAGGGTCAGGGTCCACCCCAAGCCGAGCAGTTTCCCATGCGCCTGCCCTTTGTGCCGCCAGCGATTCCGGCGGGTCAGGAGCAGGTGCCACAGCAGGCGGAGGAACAGGAGGAGATCAGGCCGGAGGCTCCAGCCCAGCAGGCCGAGGATCTCAGCAAGCCTCAGGTGGCCAGGGAAAAGGAGAAGGTGCAGGAGAAGCCGCACTCGCCTGTGGAGCGGGTCAAGACCCCCAGAGAGGTGACACCCGAGGCACCCAAGGCCAGGCCACCACCCATCCCGGCTGAGCCCTCGCCCGAGAAGCCCGAGAAGGAAGCTCCTGCCAAGCCCGCGGTGACCCCATCCCGAAGGAATGGCTCCGTAAGGAAGAGGCAGACGAGCAGCGCTGGCAGCCCGCCGCAGGAGGACCGGGAACGGGAACTCGCCGAGCACCTGCACATAGCCAAGCTGGTGAGGCGCTCCTCCTCGAGCCGGGAGTCCCAGCCAGCGGAGTACTCCCTCGCCCAGATGGAGCGCATCATCGACAAGTCGTGGGAGGACCTCATCGAGATCGACAAGACCTCGGAGACCTCGAAGCTGCAGCAGCTGGTGGACAACATCGAGAACAAGCTGACCGACCCCAACCAGTGTATCTTCTGCCAGAAGGTCATGTCCTGCCGCAGCTCCCTGCAGATGCACATCCGCACCCACACCGGCGAGCGACCCTTCCGCTGCAAGATCTGCGGAAGGGCCTTCGCCACCAAGGGCAACCTGAAGGCCCACATGAGCATCCACAAGATCAAGCCGCCGATGAGGAGCCAGTTCAAGTGCCCGGTGTGCCACCAGAAGTTCTCCAACGGGATCATCCTGCAGCAGCACATTCGCATCCACACCATGGACGATGGCAGTGGCGGGCAGCAGGGAGCTGCTCCCTCGAATCCCGGCGAGGCCGAGCGCCTGGGCATCGAAGATCAAAACTCGAACAAGTCCCTGGGCACCTCGGATACCCTGGACTTCTCCACCACCATCTCGGATCACTCGGGCCAGCGGTCGGAGTCCTCGCAGGGCGGCGACTTTGACGAGTTCATGACCATGGACAGTACGGATGACTCCAGGGATAACTCAAGTGCGGCAACAGCCACGCCGCATCTTCAGGAGAGGGATAGGGATAGGGAGAGGGAGCGAAGGCCACCCAATGATTGCTCCGATGAGAGATCCCACTCCAATCCCGACTTGGGCGGAGGTCGCTCTGAGAGTGGGGAGATGCCCGCCATGGATCTCTCCTCGCCCTCGTCAGCCTCTGGCCGTATCTTTGGCGCTGGAATGGTCAATGGAGCAGGTGGAGGAGGAGGAGGAGCAGGAGCTGGTGGTCTGCCCATGCTAGGGATGCCCATGCCCCCGAATCTGCTGCTCATGGCAGCTGCCCGCGAGGAGATGCACGCCCTGGGTCATGCCCACGCCAAGTTCCCGATGCTGCCCTTTGGTCCACTCGGATTTATGGGTGAGTTTATGCAAAAAATAATTATTATTAGAGATTTAAAGAGTATTTTCAAGATAGAAAGATAATTCCTATTCATTTATTTATTTACAAAGACTTTAAGCCTATTCCCAGCTAAAGAGATATATAAATAAATCCAAAACAGCCCAGTATATATCTTTTCCTACACTTGACATTAACTTTGTGGCGCGTCTGCTGCCTCGGATGCGAGATGACAAAGTCCCTTTGTCTGCCACCTTTGACCCCGTCAGCGTTTGCCACTCCGCGCGATAAATCTGCGATCTGCGATCTGCGGGCCGCGACATAACTCAATTGGACCGGGACAAAGCATTCGCGGAGCACTCCGCCCAGCTCCATCCCCCCGGTTCCTATGCCAAAAATTCCGCAATTTATTTATAAACATTTGGCGCATTCCCGAATCGAGTAGCAGAAAGGCGCGCAGAGCGATCGAGCAGCGATCTGTCGCCTCATTATGTCACAACCTCTTGCGCGGATGGATATTTATTATATCTCCGATCGCAGCCAGCACGTGGCGGAAATTATGTGTCCCCCACTGACCTCCCGAGTAACTCTTTGTCTGCAATCCGCCTTCTTTCTCATCCTCATCCGCAGGCCTGCACCCGCCCCCCAATGTGTGCAATCTCTGCTTCAAGATGCTGCCCAGCCTGGCTGCCTTGGAGAGTCATCTGCAGAGCGAACATGCCAAAGAACCGGCCACGGGCCACGCCCACCGCCCCCACTGCAACGAAGCTGGATCGCCGTACGGTGCCAAGGTGAGTGTTAAAGGGTTTAACAGGGGGTTAAGGGTTAGAAAGGAAAAAAGAATAACAAAAATGAAATTATTACAAAAATTGAAATTTAGTTGAGATACTCCATAGGAAGTTCGATACTTAAAACGATGATTTTGATACTTAAGCTGATTATTTCGATATTTAAAATGATTTCGATACCTGTATCGATTATTTCAATACTTAAATCGATTAGTTCGAAACATAATCGAATTTTTCGTTACTTAACCAATTCTTTCGATACTTAGATCGATTATTTCAATACTTGGATCGATTATTCCGATACTTAAATCGATTATTTCGAAACTTAAATTGATTATTTCGGTACATAAACCGATTATTTCGATATATAATGGAGTTTTTCGATACTTCGATTGATTATTTCGATACTTAAATCTATTATTATTTCGATACTTAAATCTATTATTTCGATACTTAAATCTATTATTTCGATACTTAAATGGATTATTTCGATAGATTCATCTACTATTTTAATACTTTAAACGATGATTTCGATACCTAAAAAATCTTTCGATACATAAGTCGATTATTTTGATAACTAAATCCATTATTTCGATGCTTAAATTGATTATTTCGATGCTTAAATCGAATATTTCGATAGTTAAATCAATTATTTTTATACATTCGATAGACCCTTCTTTTTCTGCATTATTTATTCAATTTAAATAATATCTCGTTAATATTTCCCATAATAACTACGTAAGAAACCCCACTCCTTGGACCATCTCCACTTGTGCGTTTCCCTTTCTGGTGCAACCACTAATCACCTCCATATAGTTCCCTCTTGAGCCGCATTCCCCACTGCCCCAATATGGAAGCACTTACATCACATCCACCTAGCCTAATCCCAGCTCAACTCTGGCACTGAGAACTAATGCCATCTGGCGCGGAGAGAGAGACTGATTCAGTCTGTGAATCGACTGAGTCGACTTCATCGGCGGCCCTGCCTTGGTCATGATTAATTAAAATGTTCACGGGTTCAGCCCGGGCAGCTCCTCGGGGTTGGCTTGATTTGGCCAAATATGGGATGGAGCTCGGCCCGTTTGTGGCCGCGACCATACAAATTATGAGCACATTATTAATTGCCCGGCGTGTTCGCCTTATTATGAAGAAATTGTGGCCAACTTGCATAGTTTGCCTTAATTGTTGGCGTTCCGCTTTGCGGCCTCCCAACTCTCCCAACTTGGAAACCCGACCGACCTCATGCTCTTGAGATTGGGGCTGCCAGACTCACAGGTTCATCTAAGAGCTTTAAGTGCCTGGATTACATCGCCCAACAATGCCAATTATTTATTAAAGTGCGTTCGCCGCTGATGGGATGGATAGGGGGTATGGGGCTGGGACTGCGGCTAGATGCTGCCCATAATTTAAGTACAAATGCGAGTATTAATATTTATTTCTAGACGGGGCCGGCACTGCGGCATTGTCTCTCTATGACTAATGACATCGTTCATTATGGCTTACATTCTTGGAGTATTTCCAAAATTGAAAGTGAGTGGCTCGGTACAGGGACGGAATTGGAGGGGTTAGCAAAAAAGGGGCTGAAAATAGAGATTCTTTCAGTATTTTAAATATTATTATTAAATGGAAATATTATTATTAATTTAAGAATTATGTAGCTACACAGATAATCATACAAATTATTCTATAGAAATTTAGGGAAGATTTAGATTGGTTTTTAGGGACTTAGAGGCTTAATAATAGAAGAATGATTAATAAGTCTTTGGGAATATTATTATTAATATTTTTGTTACTCATAGAAATTGTTTTGTAGAAATTTCGTAAAGAGTTAGATTGGTTTTCAGGTACTCAGAGACTTACTTACACTTCTCAAAACTAAGATTTGTTTTTGTATGTACTTTTTTGATGGGCTTAGTTAGTTATTTCAAGTAGTACATTCTCTTCCTTGGATAAATCATATTATCTCATAGGTTTAGCTATTTATTTCTTTAAAATTTTTAAATATTCTCAGCCTTTAATCCCCACTGAACCGCTCCTATTTTAGCCTTCTTTGGGGCCAAAATGAGAATGCAGTGTAAATGTCATAACATTTTTAGTTGGTAATCAGCAAGGCCCCGGAGCCCCTCTATCCTCCACCCTTTTGGCAATGCCAGACAGCTCTTGTTCTTGCCTTTCCTCACTTCGGGCTGAGGACCAGCCACGTTCCGATTTGCTCGCTTAGCACATTGTTGATGATCTAGAGCAGACGAACATCGGATCGGGATGGAACGGGATGCGATATGGGATGGTGCTGCTAGGAAATATAATGGGAATCGGCATCATCTTTTGGGGCCAGAAATTTCTAAATGATTCAAAAATCTTAAGTAATTACGAGAATGCATTATGATGATGCGAAATTTACGACTCCGTCTGGTATGCCTCGGCCCCTGGATCGCGGAGAACTCTCGTTCGAGTCTGTCACAGGGAGCAGGAGGATGATATAGAGACGAGAAAAAAAAAGAAGAAAATAAGAAGATATATAGAAGGCCTGTGCCGGATCGGTGGCGGTGTGTGCGATGCATTCAAAGCAAATAAATTATGCTACGCTTTATGCAAAATTATTTAATCTTTTGTTCGTCGCGTCTGCTGGGGACACGCTGCCACGCTGCGCGCCATGCATGTAGTTCCGCCTCCCCTTCCCCTGCCCCATCCCCGACTTGCGGCCGGGCAATTGTTTTGCCATAAAAATATGAGACCCGGCGGCATCGTCTGCGCGAGATAATTAGTTGCCATTATTACACGCGATGGCATAGAAAAATTGTAAATTATGTTCGAGCTCCCGACCTCCCCCGATCTCTGCGAGAGAGGCAGCGGGATTAACGGCACATTTAACTGAAAATGCACAGAAATTAGCGCCCGTCGCGAATGTATCTTTTTCTGAAACTTTGTATCTCATCACAGCTCACTCTCAACCCAAATCTGTTTGCAAAGAAGCCGCCTTCGTCGGGTGACAACAAGCAGCCGCCAAAATCGTCACCCCGGCCGGTGTCCCACAGCTCTGAGGTTCCCCCAGCGACGCCGATCAAGGAGGAGCCCGATCAGGATCATCAGGCGCTGGAGGAGGCTGGCGAGGGATCTCGATCTGAGGCTGCTGCTGGTGGTGCCTCCAACTACCCGCCAGAAGCCGGCGATGCCGAGCAGTCGCTGATGAAGATGCAGCTTCGTAAGTTATTTAGCCTCTCTTGCTACCAGGATTTTCCTGACTATCCTCCCCTTAGATGCCCATCGTTTCCCGGCTAGCCCCCTTGACTTTCAGCAGGCTCTTATGTCCGCTGGACCACCGAGTTCCAGCTTGGATCCGCCGGTGAACAATAAGCACTTCTGCCACGTCTGCCGGCGAAACTTTAGCTCGAGTTCCGCGCTCCAGATCCACATGCGGACCCACACGGGCGACAAGCCCTTCCAGTGCAATGTCTGCCAGAAGGCCTTCACCACCAAGGGGAATCTCAAGGTGCGAATGGAGAGGGTCCTTGCTTGATTTTCCCCTTGAAATGAATCTTACTCTTCCTCAGGTACACATGGGCACGCACATGTGGACGAATCCCACTTCGAGGCGAGGGCGTCGCATGTCTCTAGAGCTGCCCATGCGTCCTGGCCCTAACTCGGGATCTGGGCATCCAGGATCAAGTGCCGAGCAGGAGTTTATGCAGCGAAGGCCGGAGCTCTTCTTTCCCTACCTGCCGCCTTTTTTTAACGGATTGCCGCCAAAGGTAAATATAAATTGGAGATTTCTTGGGTTCTATATCAGAATTTAAGCTCTTAAAATAATTATTAAAAATTATAGAATTTTTTACTTAACTTATTCTCAAATTTATGATTTTTTATTACCCTTGGTAACCCCTTAAACCGGCAAACTCCCTTTCGCTTTCCTTGCAGCCTGGTGAACTGAGTCCCGGCGCCTTTCCCAACATCCCGCCGCCGCCTTTTGCCAACGGAGGCAAGTATCCCTATCCACCCGGACTCCTAGGCTTCCCCGGCTTCCTGGGACAGCATCCGTATGGAATGGAGCGTCGGAGCAGCAGCAAGTCACCCACGCCAGAGCCGGCCCAGAGTCCCTCCCTGAGAGAGGAGGAGATGGGGGCCGGCAGCATTTGGCATCCGCTGAGCCGGATCAAGGTGGAGGGCAGCCAGGATGACCAGGCGGAGCCGGAGACAGAGCCTGCTGGGGGCGACTTGGAGGAGTCGGAGTCGAGAGATGCCGAGAAGTAACTAACAGAAGGCAGGCATCCGTAGATCGAGTCTTAGTCTTGGAACACACATGGTTTTTGTGGAGTACATATCTTGAGCATACCCTACGCTAAGCTTCAACTAGCACCGACACAAACTCAACGCAAACACGATCCCCACACCCACACACACATATACGAATATATCCTTTGTGTCTATACATATATATATATATATAAAATAGTACGTTAATTGATAGCGATCTTCAAGGCATTTAAATGCATTAAGTTTAGCCGGTAAGTTGTAAAAAATCGAGGATCGGGGGCTTGGCTCGGCTCGGCTTCTCCCCGACCGGATCAGGCGGGCTGCGAGGTCGGAACTTAACTAATTTTATGGCTATACCTAGATAATATACTAAAATACATATACAGATAAAAATACACGTAATGTAAACTGTGGTAGTTGCATATAAAAAATTGAAATTTAAACCCCGAAAGAGTCGCGAGGAAAATGATCAAAAATAAAGCCGGCGTGCGAAATTGCAAAGAAAGAAACTTGGTGACTTTTGACATTTCTCTTCCGGGAAGTGGGCAGCATTCCGACTGAGTTGGATTGGGGGATCCCCTCCGCGATGGATTCAATAAATTCATGCAAATTGGCAACTTCGGTAAGTGCGTTCTCCTTCAATCGGGCCACATGCCACGCGCAGGCCATTCATCATCCCACTCCCTCCGGGCGGAGCACGCCCTCGCCTCGCCTTGCTCCGAGATCTGGGGACAGATCTCCCAGCAGATGTTCGCCTTTTGATTCATTTGCCCAGACGAATTTTTTGGGCGAAGAAGTGTCGCGTAGTCGTAGCCGAACTTTTAATTATTCCCTTGTCATTTTTGGCAAAGCCAGCGCCCCTCTCTCTCTCCGGGTCTCCTCTAGCGGCGACGACAATGCAACAAATAATAATTTCTAGACCGCAACAACTTGATGTCGCCGCGAATTATAAATGTTGGCCGAATATGACAGGCGTTGTCTGCCAAAAAAACAAAAGACTCTCGGGGCAGGCCACTCGGACACGGGTCTATTCAAGGAAATATTTTCTGGGGCCACCAACTAAGGGGGAATATTTGGAAGAAGTGTAGTATTTTACAAAATATTAAAATGTATTTTTAGGTAGTTTCTTGCATTATCCAAGCTGTGAAAATAATTCTTTTAGTTTAAGGGGGGGGTAGGGTATTTAATTTTTTGTTTGCCATTTTTTTTTTTTTTTTATTTATAAATGCCCAACATCTTAAGAATATAAAGTTCAAATTTGACATCGATCGGAGCAAAAATAACGAAGTAATGGGTAGTTGAACGGAGGTGATTCTATGTTCGATGTATGGGAAGAAAAAAATGTTAAAGCGCTCTCCTGCAAAGTGCCATTTTCAAAGTCGGTGTACACGATTACTAAAAATCTACTTGACCAATCGTTTTGAAATTTTGCACACAGCTTCTGCAACTAATTCTCCAGGTGTCACCGTCGGGGTTTTTCTAATTATATTTTTAATTATATTTTTTATTTAACAATTAAACTTTATTTTGTAGTCAAGAATCAAACTTCAAACTTTCATTACAAAGTGAAAAAAAAAAGTGAAAAAAAGAAAAACTCCAGAAAAACTATTTTTAGACAACCCACCCTTAAATTGAATTAAATTTATCTCTGGGAAATATAAAAGGCAAAAAAAACATCAGTTTTCTAATTTTTAATATAATATTTATCCAACAGATATATTCCAATTTAAATGGCCTTTAATTGCCGATAATAAATAATTTCAGCCCCTGATTTCCTCGTTTTTTAAGGGTCTTCAGGGTCTAAGATATAAGTTCCCAGTTGCCCCCTTCAGCCCCTCCAAATACCGTCCATCAACTTGCACATAAACACCTCTAAGACATTGCAACCCTTCTGTTGTGGTGGCATTGTTGCATTGCTGGCAATTCCATTTCGCATTTTCCATTTTCCACAATGTTGCGCTTTTCCCGAGAAATTTAGCTCATTTCATGGGCGCACATATTTCATATGCGGCCGTAAAGTGTATCAAGGAGGGGACTATTAACACAGAGGCACCAACACGGCTGGAGCCATTAACTCCCCCGGCAGGCGGTGGCTAACGAATCCGGCCTCCTGCATCGAAATGAGCGATGAGAAATTGTGCCATGTCTGGCCGGGATTTCAAGATCACGCCGATGCGCAGACATAATTTTCACGATCATAATTCCGCCGCCAGTTGGCAGCCGTTCGTCGTGGCAACTTAATAACCTCATTCCGGCTACCGGCTCCTCGGTCCTCTATCTTCCTCGGGGCTGCATTATATTTATTTTGCGTGCAATTTGTTTGATCTGTGCGCGTAATTAACTCTGTCTGCATGCGACGCGTCGTCCGAAAATGGTCTATGAATAATAACCCGACTCCTGGGTAGGAATATCTTGGCCGAGACGGGAAATTATGATTTTTTGTTTGATGGCCACCGGGGGAGAGACAGAGTGAGGCTGGCATACCGTGGCGAACTTTGAAGTGTGGCTAATTGGGCGCCGGTTAAGAGAGCACCTCTAAGTGCTTATTAATATACTTATATTAAAGTATTCTAGAGAGATCTCCTCTTAAAGTGCCTTAAAGGTGAGCTAGTTGGGGCGCTGTGTAACCACCGTTAGTCTCTGGAAAATCCACGGCAATCAACACTGCAGTTTTATTGATATGAAAATGGAAATGGCAATGGTTCGTCGTCGTCTCCAGAGAACAAGCGGCCATCGTGTAGCGCGTTTTATGGCACCCACAAATTCCGTGCTAATTGTTGCACCGCGAGCCCCGAACTGGTTTTTCGAGCCACAGCCTCCACGGAGCCGCTGCCATTGCATCCTCCTCCTCCTCCTGCTGCTACTCTGGCTCTCAGAGTAGTTTGCTTCAATTTTGCCTCAATTATTTCGCTTGTTTGTTTATGGAGGAATCTTTAATCTCGACGCTGGTGTCGCCGCAGCCTTGACTCCTGCGGCTCCTGGAGCTGCCGCTGCTCCCATGCGTGGCGAAGATCTAGACAACACCTTCGAGCGGGGCCCTGTCCCTGTCCCTGTATCTATGATCGTCCGAACGACGGACGAGGTCGGAGCTGGGACAAGTGTTTCGAAAAATGGATTATTCATGTTGTCCTTCGGCGGCTTTTGGTCTTGCCTTCACGATCCCATCCTCTCAGTGTTCCTGTTGTCATTGTTATTGAAGTTTCTGGTCTTGTTTTCGGATTGAAGATGGGTGAGGATCGGTGAAGCTCCCTTCAAGATGGAGTCTCCGATTGTGGGATGGTTCAGGCTGAGACTTAAAGCAGAAGAAATATAAATCTTTCTTGAAAAATTCGTTTAATACTTTGTTTTGATTTTAAAAATATATATAGAAAATTTTAAGGTGGTAAAAACATTTTAGATTTCCTGTAAATAATTTTCCTACCCAATTCCAGGGAGACTTACACATGCTATCAGTGCCCTCGTGTGTTTATATTTATCTATCTGGCTAAAAATATATATCTGTATCTCCACCGCAGCCACACTACCTACAATACATACATAGACTGGCCCTAATAAATTTATAAAGCTTGATATTATCGCGGCATCGTAATCGTAACTCACGCCCCTTGCCCCGCCGATCGGGCTTCGGGTTCCGCCGATAAAGCGGATGAGGGGCCGTGGCATCATTTGCATTTGAAGGAAACGATGCCACACGCACAGAATCCAAGAATCCAGATCTCAGAGGCAGCAGGAGTAGGAGGGCTTCATAATGATGATGTTCAATTGCTCAGCTCACGGCAAAAGCATTCCCAGATCATCGATTCTAATTTCGAGGCGTTAAGGTGTGAAAATACCTACAAGGCAGCGGCAGGGCGGAGGCACTCACTGGTAATGGAAATGGAAATGGGACTGGGACCGGGTATCCCTTCTCATACGTCTGTCTGCTGCCGAGTCTGGCTGTCATTAGCGGTATTCAAATCATAACATAAATACACTTGTCGTCTGTCGAGGGCTCTTTGGGCCCCCAGTCTCAGTCTCAGAGGATTATGACAGGGCTAAAGGGGGGATCCATCGTGTGTCTGCCTCCATCTTCAGCCCGGCAACTTGTTGGCTGCTTTTCATTTTGATAACTTGTCAAAATAGTCTGGGCCTGGAGCGGCGTGGCCCGTGGCATGATAAATGCTGCCAGACAGCGCGGAAGCCGCTGACAAAGTGTTGAATGCCAGGCCCACTTTATTATTGCCATTAAGTGCGGCAGTGTGTGCGCCCTTGCCGGTTGCCAGTTGGCTTTACGACCCGGCTGGGGGTGGCACATGCAACTTTGGTGGCATAAACTTGTCAGGCAACGTCATAAAGTGGCCCCGCTCACCCTCACCCTCGTGTCCTGGCTGACCCAAAAAAAATATCGAACGGCTATCCCAACTCCTGCTGCCAGGCCAAGGTAATTCCCTTACGGAACCAGAGGCACGAAATATTGTTGTAATATTTGCCAAAATTATTTGCCGGTCAGCGGTTATCGATCGGCCGGAAGGGCATGGCTAAAAAGGATGTCTGCACTCAGAAAAAATATATATCTGCAAGAAGAAAATGTTTAAGAGTTATTTATAATTTGTATTCGTTTTTATTTTCTAGTAAATTAATCACCTTTACCTTTTAGATATTCCAGAAAAGCGGAATATGTGAAAATATTTATAAAATGTTAAGACATTTTAACTTAGCCATCTTTCAGAGCAGTATTTATATCCGTAGGTATTCCAGAATATCTTAAAGACTGATATACATTTGTATGGATTTATTATGAGCATTTAACACACAGATTTCTGACTTAAAAAAAATCTTTGAACCTTTAAAAAACCCAAGATAGGACGTAAAATGCCACCAAAGGTTTATGTCACAATGAAACGCTGATAAAAGTAAAATAAAAGAATGATTAATTTCCCTTAGCTGTAACAGAATATCCCAAATATTCTCACAGTGCACAGAGGCATTCCACTCTCGGCTAGCCCAGTGCCTGCCCTGGACCTTCGCCACTTACCTTAATGCCGGACTGATTGGAATATGATATTGGACTCGGGTTTTATGGCAGTTCGGCTCTTATTTATGTACAACTTGAATTTTGGCCTCTCAACTCCCGGGGGAGGCGACTCCACTCCACTCCAGCCATCCCAACCCCCTCTCGAGTTGAACTAATAAAGACCTCTCTCGTGCCGCTTCCTCCTCAGCCGCTGCTGCGGGACACGGCTTAATTTGTTAGACGTTATCGCTTCCGCTTAAAGCCAACTGCCGACTGGCGGCGAGTGCAGCAAAATGCATTGCTAGTTGCAACTGCAACTGCAACTTGTTTGGGTTGTCGGTGCGGGAAGGGAAGTGGTGCTGGGGCTGGGCCACGGTCACGTGCAGCGTGCAATAAGCCAAACATATTCGCATGTTGTCCGATCGCCAATGCCGCGTTATCGATACTTGCGTGGCCTTGGCGACCGGCAGGAAAACATCGATATCGTCTCGGCCAAGGAGAGCCTATCTTGTGGGTTAAATATGTAAAGTCGAGGACTTTGCTTTCTGCGAGGGGTAGTGTTAATTAAAAGTAAAAAAGGTTGATAGAGCTAAAATGTTGTTTTAAAATTTATCTTTTAGCCTCGGGTGTTGTAGACCGAAATTCGATAATTTTGATTTTTGGGAATACTGGCAAGTCTGAGAAAATACAGCACTCTTAACAAGTGCAATCCCTTGCAGCGATAAAAAGCTTTTTTTTTTTTTTTTTTTGGGAAATTTAATGCTCGCTTGTACCCACTTAAAAATCAGAATTAAAGTTAAAGAGGATCCTTTTCAGTTTAAACATTTTTGTAAATACCGTTGACCCCTGTAACCTTAACGAGCTTCAAGCCTTGAAGTTTTGGCATTCGCTTTAAGCGGTCCGCGAGTTAATATTAATATTAATCTCCATAGACCATATTTGTATCCCCTTATAATCTCAAATTACCTAACAAAGCCTGTGTTACCTTGGCGTCTATGAAAGGTGTCGGATGAAAATTTAGTCATTTTCGAAATTCCCAAACAAACCTACAGCTCAATTGTCCGCTGGAAAAGCCAGGTATATGGACTCGAGAAGCTTTCCCCCATCACAAAAGGAGAAACAGAACAAGGCGATGGATGAGCGGACATGCGGATGGCAGGGTAAAAAAAAAAACAGCGAAAGGAACATAAATTGCATATGAACCTGCAGCCAAGTCGCGGTTGGCTGCACTCCATCTCCTTCGGTGGAGGCTCCTGCTCCATTTTTTTATACATTTTGTTCAGCTTCTGCCAGCTCCTTGGCCTTTTCCGGCTGCGCTCCACTTGTCGCTGCTGCTGCTGCTGCTGCTGCCGTTGTCATTCCTTTTAATTTCATTTATTTTGCAAAATACAATTTAATTTGATGTGAATGCAACTGACAACTGGCAGCAGAAAAAACCACCGACGAGCGACTAAAACGGAGGAGCCGGTTGCGGAATGGCCATAAGGCAAATATTGAACTACAATAATCATCATCGGCATCGGCATCGGCATTGGCATCAGCAGGAGGAATCGGTATCGGTGGAGCGGCCATATCAGCCGCCATTTCGTATCCCATCATCATCATCATCCGCCGCTGCAGGCACTGCAAGAAAATTTGCAGTAAAGGGAACCAAAATTAATGGTAAAAACAAAATAAAAATATTTTTAAAAGGAAATAAAAATTCATTCTCTTATTTCCTTTTATAAATATGAATATGAAATTCACTAAAATATATTTATAATATTAATAAGCTTAGAAATAACGAAATAACATATGGCAAATCAAAAAAGATACACAATATTGTTGAATATTAGATTAAATTCGGTTTCTTAGTATTCAGACAAAGGACATAGTTTACGACTTCGATATGCTTGCAATTTTTCACTCAATCCTTCGGTTATGTAAATAAACCTTATATAATTCGCCTCTTAAAACCCTCAGATCATAAAAATCCTTAAGTTAAGTGAGTTAAATCGAATCAAATATTTTTTCTCTGTGCATAAACATGGCGAAAAGAGGCAGCAGACGGCCGACCAGAAGACAGAAGACAATCAAGCGCAAAAAGCGAACGAGCAATTGTGGCACACGGATGAGCCGGTCCAATGATTGTCATGAAGATAACAAAAGTTGCCTTTTTGCATACCAAACATCGCCAGCGACAACGGCAGGAGTTGCTGCACCGCAGCAGCAGCAGCAGCAGCAACATGTTGCTCAAAACTAACAAAGTATTGATTGCGCCGATTGCAAGTGGATGTGGATCACTCGTCGGCGATGTCGCCGACAGTCGTCGACAGCGACATGGATTGTCATCCGACTCCAGCGATGGCACGGCAGCCGGCTCCGTCTGCCATCATACATCCTCCGCATGAAACAAAAGTCATTTAGTTATTGTTGCCGCTGAAGCCGGGCACAGATGCAGATACATCTACTGCGATGCCTCGATGACGCCGTCGACAGTCCCATCCGCTTATCAAACTTCAAACAAATCATTTTGTTGGCGGCCTTGCAGTCAGCCTCCGAGGACCAGAGCCGGGTTCGGCTTTAAAGGAGGCCAGCGGGAAAGCTGGTCGCCAACTGAATGGCTGATTAACCGCTGAAAGGCAGCATTGTGCAGATATAAATACATGGACATGAGCCTGCTCTTAACTTTAAGCTTTGCTGCTATAAATATCTAAGAGATATATTTAAAGTAATATTTTAAGCGAGCAGAAATGAGTTTCCTGAACGAATTTCGTAAGCCACGATCTGTTACCAAATCAGTTTCAGCCAAAGATGATTTCACTATTGAAATGTTGCCATTTTTGCTGGATCTGCGACATGCCCGAGAGCTATCAGCCGGGTTCGTGCCGTCATTTCAGCCAGGCTCCGCGACAGAACTCCCATCGAACTGATGCGAAAAATCGAAACAAAAATGGAAGAATCGCAGAACAGGAAAAATGAAGCGAACATCATCATTATTTCAGCCGGGGGGAGCGGCGACGTGAGAGCGCGGAGAAAAAAATTATTGAATTTGAATCCGGCAGCTGCCATTCGCATCTTCGAGTATCTTCGCTGATGCAAGGCCAGGGGCGTGCTGAGGGGGCTGAGAGGGGACTCAAGAGGGGCGGAACGCGTTTTGCACTTTGCGTTGATTGGAAGAATTCTGAAAGCAGAGGATGCGGATGAGGATGAGGACCTGGCAGTGCAATGGAATTATAAAAGCTGCAGCGCTGCAGCGCTGGGTCGGAGCGACACTGATGGAGAGAGGGAAATTTTATCAATAAGGAAAATATATGTAAAGCTTTCGGCATTAAATTGAATTAAAATAAAAAATTAAATGTATAAAAAATATATTCAACTATCAGAATTAAACTCTGTGGCAATTTCCTATTTATTCGACAACTAAAGTTGCATTTTTCGGGGCTCTCGAGGGGTATGAAGAGCTGACTAATTTGATGAGTGCAAAAAGGGTACCGGCATTCGCCCGAAATTATTCATATTTACAGTGTCTCGGTTAACCGACAGACCGAATGGCAGCCAGCCAGCCTTTCGTCCATTTATTATTTGTGGCCGTCGCGCGGACAAACACCAGCTCCCGCACGCGGGACGGAGGCCACTAAACAAATGAGCTTCGCAGTCCAATTAAAATAATAATTACATTTCTAATGTAACTGCAATTTGTGTTTGCGAAAAAGTGCGCCCAGTCCGGCATAAATATTAATGACGTCGAAGAGAGCCGGGGTCCTCAAATAGAAGGGGGTTTTTCCAGGTCTCTGCCAATGTGCGTGTCGATAAATGTTTGCATTTCCCAAACGCACACACACTCGCTCTCGCACAAATGAAAACTCAGACCGAGGACCGGGACTTTATTGGCAAAGTTTGGATAAAATGGCTAAAATGGCTAAAATACCTGTGTCCTGACCACAGCTCTGTTCATATTTACATTCTAAATAAATAATATTCTAATTTGACAAAGCAAACGGTAATTTATTAAAATTGTTAGTTGGCCCCAGCGTCGGTTTGCATTAATCCAAGGGCCGAGGTCTGAAAGGGCCATCGAGGTCGGGCCAATTACAGCTAACTCTCTGAACTGGCCATACTTAAGCTCAGTTCGGAGTGGAAATTACAAGAATAATGGCCCCGACTTAAGTGAAAACTTAAATGTAAGACAGGAACTGCAGCGGCATTAACAATAAGCAGACTTTAAAGGTCTTAAATTTATTATTCAAACCTTAGTGAAAACGTTGCTTAAAGATCCTAATTTTCCCTCTTCAACCTTGCCTTTTCATAGTTAAATTTCTCTTGAAAATATATGTGAGATTTTGGTTACGTCTGTTGCCCCAAAATAGTCCTTTCCCAGTTGGTTCGAATAAAATGGAAAACCGCCAGCACCGCAGCGGTAACTTTCCCTGCCAGTTGTCGGTTGAAGGGACGAACAGAGGCTGCAACCGAGGAGAAAGAGAGGTTCCTGGGGGTTGAATGCATTATGATTATGCCCCGCTCCAAAAAGACTACGTTCCGGGGAGCAGAATGCGACAACATTTCATATGCTAAGCTGGGCGGTGTCCTGTCTCTCCCAGGGAATTGCGCACCCAAAGCCAACCACCAACATGGCCAACCACTGGGCCCAGACATGCTGGGGGGAGCCTGCCGAGTCGGAGTCGGAGCATGAGCAATTTGCATTTCGAACACTGGCCAGGATTGGTTATTAGCGAGATTTATGGACATCATATTTGCGTCTGTCTGGGGCACCAAGCCGCAATCCCCAAAAACGAAATCAGGACCCGAAAGCGAAGCATATTCCTGTCGCTGTTCAACCCCCATTGTTCACTTTAAGGACACTGAGGGAGAAAAGTTTATTTTAAAATTTAAAGAGCAGTTAGAAATTGTAATTCAAGTATTTGAAGTGTTTAAGGAATTTATTTTGGTATTTATTTTGAGTATAAAATGTTTGGATATTCCGTGTAGAATATATTTAATTAATTTAATTAATCATAGATGATGACTTCTATCAGAAAACGTTGAGGGATCTTAAAATCCATTATCTAGCATTTTCTTTAAACTTAAAGCTTTCTATACTTTTTTTCTAAACCTATATTTATATTGTCATATTATATTGTCATCTTTATAACCCTTTTTCCAGTGTTTAAAGAGGGAAGAGGCCCCCGTTCGTGTGTGGATTGAAGAGATATTAAAATGAATATTTTGCGGATAACATGAAATTGAAATTGCCTGCGACTCAACTCGGATGACGATGTGGCTGTAGATGAGAATGGGGCTGGGGAGGAGGCTGAGACTGAGAGGATGAGGCCGGGGCTGTGGATGAGGATGAGGATGCGGATGACGATGGCGGCCTGTTTAACTCGCCAGCGGCCGGGTCGTTGCTTATGGCCCAGCATTCCGATAACAATGAGGATGGGGATGGGGATGGGGATGGGGCCGAGTGTGGAGCCGGGGCGATGGGTATGGCTATAGGTATATGCGGCGATGACGCTGGCTCCCATTTGCTGCTATCGTGTAATGTGTTTAGGGGGGGGCGCCGAGGGGGATCGGGAACAGAAGCTCTGCCACTGCGCGGCTCCTCTGTAGATTTCCATATTAATAAATGGCCACGGCTGCCGTTGCAACACATCCCAGTGGATGCCGCGCGGGATCGGTACCAGCGGGTCCGGCGGGGCAGAGTTATTTATTGGCAGGCGTGCTCTCAATAAAATTATGGTTCATGCAGATTATGCGAGTGCAGAAACTTGTTTGCTCTGCCACCGGGGGATTGGGGGGATCGATCGGAGGACCAGGCCAAGATTATTGTGGCCATGTTGCAGAACTCAAGCGAACACAGGACAGAACAGGCAGCAGCATCAGCATCGGCAGCAGGAATATGTAAAGTGGACTTATCAAAATGGAGATGATGCCGCAAGTTGAGGATGGTCTGGAATGATTTGGGCAAATCCCTAATGGGATTAGGTGTTCGTGTGTGGGTGAGTATCTGTGTGATGCTTGTACTGGCTTGAATTTGTAAGGGGAAGCTAAGACAGGCATTAATCGATTTCTAAATTCATAGAGATGTATCTAGAAATTATTTAATATCTAATTTATTCAATTTATTCATTTGCTGTATTTAATCTATCATTTCTTATGAATATTTCTGTAGCTTCCACAACTTAAATATTCTGCAACTCATTATAAACCTTTTCAATGAACATTTCAACACTCTTGATTATATTATAAACCTTTTAAAAGCTTAAATATTCATAGTTGAAAACCCATTAATTGATATAGAATATACTTAAGCACTTATAACTTTACTTTATTAATAATTAATTTTTCTAAGAACTCAAAATAAACAAACCTATCAGAAAATATGTGACAGGAAATTGCCGGACAAGTTAATAGACTCGGCTCTAAGCGTTGGGATCACGCAATCGCCTGCAGTAATTATACTTACTTAATATGCAGTGCTTATTATTAAATAAATGGTGGCAAAAGCTTAAAGATTGACGCATACATCATAAAAGATGGCAGTTTGAGAGATCAATTCTCTACAATTCCGCTGGGGAAATAATTACTAAAAAATAGTTAAAGTAAAAATATGAAAATAGAGCTCATTAAATCCTTAAAACCCCCATTTGAGGCAACTGCAACTGGTTTCGATGACATCACAGCCTTCAGCTGCGGTTGCCAACACTTGGCGACTAATTAACCTTGGTTGCCCGATGCCATTTCTTTTCTCAGCTACGATAAGTACCAGAACCCAAGACTCCCGACTCGGGGCTCCGTCTCGGCTTCTCAAAAAAATTTGCATATCAATTTGTACACACAGAACCCGGCCGAGCAAAAAGAATACCAAATAAAATGGCGTAAAAAACTGAAAACCATAGAAACCGAAGCCAGGCGAGCCGCAGAGAGCAGAAATCATGATTCTCATTATTTTGCTAAAAACGCCAAACGGCCAACGGTGACTCCCACCGCTCTCCTCCTTCTCCAGCTCCAGTTGGAGGAGCATTTAAAAGCGGCAGACTCAAATGAAGATATGCAGATTAAAGGAGCGAGATCCAGTACCAGTACCGGGAGCAGGAGCCACAGCCAGCGTCAATGTGGAAAAATTACGATGAGCATTACCAGGCACATTAAAAGGTCCCACAGAG
The DNA here is from genome assembly GCA_018153105.1 of Drosophila rufa. Lineage (NCBI taxonomy): Eukaryota > Metazoa > Arthropoda > Insecta > Diptera > Drosophilidae > Drosophila > Drosophila rufa. Next base: position 20,027,917 of record JAECXS010000096.1, read on the forward strand.
GAGTCCCTCTCGGCCCCGGTAAGTCCTCCTCCCGAGGTCACAATGGCATTGGGCAACGGTAGCCGCAGACCAATTCTGAGATATGAACATGGCGTTTTTTTGAGAGCCATATGAAGGACCCACAGCAGCAGCAGCAGCCGCAGAAGCGGATTATAGCATAAGAATGCACTGGGTCCGGGTCTTCAGCTCCCAGCTCCCAGTTCCCAGTGCCCAGTTCCCCGTTCTACGTTGCCCGTTACCCTTTTCCCTTAGTGCCATTTTCCAGTTGAGCGGGGCGCGCATCTCGTGGAGACGATAACAATACATGCGCCAAGAGCGGCTCCCAAGCAGCCAGAAGCGAGGCACAGTGGTGCTCAAGAGGTAATTTAGAAAATGTTTTAAAAATCCAAAACAAATCGGGGAATTATTTATATTAAAAAGCAACATTTTTCTAGTTTAAACTATAATTTAAAAATGAAATAATGAATTAATCTACTGTATACCATTTACAACTCCTTGGTTTTTACTTACAAATAGTAAATCCACTAATATTTTTGGAAATTTAAAGAGTACATATTTATACCACAACTTAATATTTCTCGAAATTTAACAACTACATATTTATCTTAAAAGTTGTTATAATATCTTAAACACAATCATCTTATTGTCACTAATTCTTACTTGTTGTTCAAAAAGGTGAACATGCATAATTATCCGGCTCGAAGGACCATGTGCTAGCAGCGTACATCGCCTGTCTTAGGTGCAGCTTTTACCGCTCAGTTAGACTGGCGAAATGCTTTTGTGTTTTGAAAATTACATTAGTTAAAAATCTTTTAAGAAATATCGGTGCTGCCTTTTTATTAAATAAGTCATGAATAGAAAAATGTTCATAGCATTTTCCAAATGTTCCCCAAATTTCTCTTATTTAATTTTTGTAAAAATATTTAAAACATATATAATTCTTCAACCACTGTGCCAAGGGAACTCTACTCCTACTCCTGGCTGGCGGGGGCGACTTTAGACCAGTGCCGGCCTCGTTTGCTCTGGCAATTGTTCTCGCCGCGTGCGCTTTTCCTTTTTTCCATGTCTAGCATTGGACTTGGACTTGGACTTGTAGCCGGAGCTGTAGCTGGAGCTGTAGCTAGAGCTGTAGCTGGACTTGGAGCAGAGCTGGGCCTGCGACTGGAGTTGGGCGATAAGCGTCTGCGCGCCAGTTAATAGCAACAAATAAATGCAACTAAATGCTCGGCTCTGCTCGGTTGGCCTGGACGGGATCGGTTGCGGGCTCGATGGAGCCGCTGGCCGTGGCCATATGAAGATATCAAAAGCAACGACACAATGCGGCAGTTGCCGTTGGCATATCGTCGCCACTTGGTCCACTTGGACCCCTCCTTGGTCACCATCCCCACCCACACCCACCCATTGTGGCGGCGGCGGCTGTGGCTCCACACATTTCTTGTACCGCGCGGCCATTGTCATTGTCTTTTCGGATAGGGGATTGCGGATTGCGGATTTGTTATTCCCGTGGCATTGTCTCGACTCGTGTAGTCTTTTGCATCTTGGGGCTGGTTTCTTTTTTTTTACCCGGGGATCTAGCCAAATTTGGTCCTGGCCGCGTGATATAATTCATAATTCATTCGCGGCGACATCTTTATTTGAATGTCGCCAGAATGCATCTAATAGAGTCGGCCTGCAGGCGTGAAATATGGCCAGGCGTGTGTGCATTCTATGTAAATAAATTGGCAAGCAATGGCAAAGGAGAGGGAGCTCAGGGAGACGGATTAAGGTTTATCATGGGGTAAAAGAGTTTATAGAGAATTTCTGGTTAGGAGCTAATAGGAGTTAATAATCTAAATAATTATCTATGGCCTTCCCTTTTTCTTCTTCTACGTAATCACCCTTGAAGGTGCTGCCTTCAGCCCCATTTTAATTTCTTATCTCCTTGTTGACCGCTTAACACCTGACATAAACAGCCCGACACGCTAAGTAGCCATTCATCAAATATCTTTCAACGCTTTTCAAGCGCCTGCGCTAATTGCCACCGCAGTGGTGGCTGAACGAGGCGTGTTTGGGAACCAGTCACAAGTCACAAGTCGCGAGTCGCAGTCACCGAATCTTATCTGTGCATCTCGAGGCAACGACAGGTTGTCGCCAACTGCCAAGTGGCGAGTGGCGAGTGGTTAGCGGTTAGCCGGTGGTAAGTGGCTACGGCTCTGACTCTGGTAGGTGTCTGATGGCAAGTGGGGCGTTGCATGTGCAGCTTAAAATTTAATAAGCGCCAACAACTTCATAAATTCAGGCCCAGAGATCGCTGCCCGTCACCTGACACCGCCAAGTGCAAGAGCAGGAGTCGGAGGCAATGCACAGAGAACAAATTACTCATCAAATTCATAAAATTAATAAAGATGTTTCTTATATCTGGCTAGCATACAAAAATCATTTTATCCAGTGATGAAATTCACAATTTCCTATTTTAAACAAATTTGTTAATATAATAAACACTTTCAGCTTAACATTGATCATTTATAATTGCAATTTGCAGTTGATATTCACTATTTATATTTTTCCTTTTAATAGCCCATTTTTTTCTGTGTGTAGAGAGCTCCAGAGTCGGGCTTAGCGGAGCACGACGAGGATCCCGACAAGATCGCGTCGCACAGCACGAATATACATTTAATATTTTGCCATTAAATGCATTTATAATGGGCTTATCGTGCCCGCATCAACTTTATCACCCAATTTAGCTTCAACTTCAAATTTTTATTATGCACACTTTGTGAGCAATAGCTGGTCATTCCATATAGAGAAAATCACTCAATTCCATTAGAGTTTACTTGGTTCAATACGGTATTACTTTTCAATCTCTTAAACATATTTCAGTGTTAGATTTTCCTTCTTAGACAGCTTTCCCTTAAATTCGCTTGGAGTAACCACCGTAATAATAATTAACAGCAAACACAAATTAGCACTTGGCGATGGCATTAAAATTCCAGTTCGGAACAATCAGCGCCCGTGGATTCTCTCACGATCATTATCTGGGGCCTGGAACTGGAGTGCGCCATTTGGCGGCTAAATGAAGAGGCTGGGCTGCCAGGGCGGAGCGGAGCGGAGGGGCTCCCTGGCTGGATTAAATGTCACTGCCAACAAATATGTAAGCCACCTGGCGAAGCCCAAAGGGGAAAGGAAACCAGGGCTCAGCAAGCGATTGCTCCAGTTAGAAATTCTAAAACCCAAGTGTTGCAGAGAAAGAAATTAAATAGTAAGGAATTTATATATTATATTATTTTTACCTTCTCTTAAAAATATAAATTCATTTTAAATTCATTTAATTTAATTCAGAATATGCATATTTATAAGCTAGACTTTTTGTTTAATATTTAATATGCACTCATGGCTTATTTTTTTTGTTGTGTTGCTGTTGCCTCGTGCGGCAGGGTGTTGAAAAATTGCCGGCACCTCTGGTCGCCCCCCCTGCTCTGGCCTGCCCCTGGCCACCACCTTGCACTTGTGTCACGATCGCTCCGCTGCAGCCACACGCCCATTGTTGCATCTCGGCCGCGGCTGATCTCACAGAGATTGCGGCTGCGCGGCACTTTTTGGGCTGGTCATCGCGACATCATCGCGCCCGAGCAGCGAATTGATGAACGCCTCAGAGTCCCAGTTCCTGGCACCCACTGTGAGAAATTTAACAAATATTTCGATGAAGAAATCCATACATAAAGGACCTAAATCAATTAATTAAAAATACTTTTTAAAAGCAAATATATATCAAAAGTCCAAATCAGGAAGAGCGGAGATTTATGAATAATTTCTTCTATAATTATGAGTACTTTCCGAATTTTTTCTTAGTGCTTTCTCATCTCAAAGGTATAAGGCCCCATCTGCATGCGAGTGTTGCTCCGGGGCCGGAGTTGAGTTGGGGGTCGGACTGCGTCTATTTAAGGCCGAGATTTGATTGTCAAGCGGAGATATGCCAATTTCTCAGTTGGTTCCTGGCAGCTCACAGCTTGTCGGACATTGTTCTGGCTATGAGTGTTGAGTGTTGAGTGCTGAGTGCTGAATGTTGAATGCAGAATGCCGATAGCCGAGTGCCGCATGTTGCATGCGGCGGCGATCGGAGTCGCCTCGATTGATGCCGATTGCCGGTCGGTCCAGCGAAAGTGTCAATATAATTGGCCAAATTGATGCTCCTCCTGGGCCGAGGTTGGTCTCCAAATTAGGCAGGGGCTTCCAGGAACATTCCCCGAAGTCGTCTCCGGGACACATTTCAATCAGTTTTCATTTGAGCCGCAAAATGCGATAAATAAATGACAGAAACCATTTCATAAGAAGAAAGAAAAGAGTCAAGTGACAGTGGCATCTGCTGGCAAACACTTGCAACTTCCAGAGGCAGCAACAGCAACGGCGGCAGGCACTTCCTCAATGCAACTGCAACTTGCATAAATAGAAACAAACTTGCGACTCGTTTGCATGTCTCTTTGCCGCGACTTTCACATTGTGACGTATTTATGGATATCAAGTGCCACAATTTCTGCACTCGCGGATTCATCTTTGTCCCACACTCGCAATAGAACTCCGACCGGCCGGAGTTGCATTTCCTTTTCGAACCGACGACAGCCCATGGAGAAATCCAGTTAGTTATGTGCGACGATCCCCTCCTGGAGCTGGAGCTGGAGCCGGAGCTGGAGCGGAGTCGCTTCTCGCCGGGACATTTGCATATCCATATTTGCTGGCTGCTCTCCCGTATTGATGGATGCATTCAACGGGCAATTATTTCGGCTGGGCTCTGCCTCTGCCTCTGCTTTGGGGAAATCTCCGCCAGAGTTGGACTCTCGCTCCGATAATAAGATTTAAATTCCTACATCAAACTGTGTGGACTTTTATCTTAATCAGCGACTATGAAAGATATGCCAGGCATTCGTGCGGCTCAAATAGGAATTTCTAATAGCCAACATTTGCAGCATTTGCAGCTTGTCAGGGGTAATAAAAGGGGTTTTGAGATGGTTTCGACTGATTAATAACTGAAAAATGTGAAACATTAAACCAATATTAAGTTTTATGACATGAAATTGAAATTATCTAATATATATACAAATATTTAGGAGTACATTATATAACCAAATCAAATAAAAGGAATATTTTCCCTGTAAGAATTATTTAATTTGTAAAATGGAAACCAGAAATTTAATATCTCCCTTATAAAGAAAAATTAAATAAACCACCAGACATACAAGACTTTGTTTGGACAGATGCAGATGCAGTTACAGATACAGAGAAATATAGCCATCATTTCGCAATGGCCTCGGAATTAATTAATTAATCAATTATGGAAAACACACTCGCCTCACGGGCAATCCTTTCATTCACATCCAACCGGCATCCATGGACGAGGATGGTGATGACGATGATTCCTTGAAAACGGACTGGGCTGACTTTTTATGTGCCAACAACCATCATCCCGTGTGTAATGCTCGTTAAACTTTTATTGGCTGCCGCTCCCGATGGGGGACACTCCCCACCATCCTTGTGCATATTTTTCCCAATTATTGAAAGTATGAAAAATGCCAAATCCGAGGAGGAAACAAAAGCCGAGCGCAGCTGGAAGCGCTGATAAAAAGTCGACGTTTTGCATTTGAGTGCGGCTAATTAATTTTCGATCCGCCAGGTGGGCTGCCACCCAGGAGGTAAGAATGGTATCTGGAACAAAACAGTATTTCTAAAAGATTATTTGTAGATTTTGGTATTAAAAAAAAAAAAAAAAAAAAAAAATCTTAAAATCCCTTGCTGCCTTGGTAATTTTATCAAGATTTTCTTTTTTTTCTGTGCATTTTCCAAGCCCTGAACCTGCTGACCAAATGGTCAGTGCACTTTTATTTGCACCTCGACTCGGCTTGAATTATGGCCAATTGTCATTCTTGCAACACATTTGCCATTCGATGACCTGTCAATGGCCTCGGTCCCTTCTCCCTGACTTCCTTGGAAAAGACTTCTCTGGGCTTGCATGTCTGGCTCAGATTTCTGTGCAATTTCCATCGTGATTTCGGGTTTTTTGCGGGCTTTATTGCGACTAATGCTTGACCAACGTCCATGGTGGCTGGTGGGTCAGTCCCTGGCGTATATTATTTCGGCATAAATCAAAACTTTCACTTAGCACGCTCATTTGTCTCAATGACCGCACTCTCGTCCCCTTCCCCTTCCGAGCACTCGAATAGTGATAAAAATCTATTACAAGCTCATATCATATTTTATTTCCGCTCGCTCTCTCGCCGTTGGAGGGAAATTATGAAAAAGCTTTTTTATGGTCCGTCCGCTTTTTACGATGATGAGGAGCGGCAGAGCGGAGACAGTGTCCTTTTCATCTCCACATTGTCCTCAGACCTCGGTCCTCGGTCCTCGGCCAAGTGACATATTAAATTTAATGGAAATTGATGAGCGCTTATTATGATATGAGATAGCCAGCTCCATTGTCCTGCCCTCGCTTCCTGCAGTGTCCTTTCGGGGTGGTTGGTTCGCTGGTTGGGATGGATGGACTTTGGGTCCGGGCTTTAGTATCTTTTTTATCATAAAAGTAATTTCTGCTGATGGTCGCACTAAATTCATTGATTCAATTTCCTCGCTGGCTTTGCGTGTGTCTTACTGCTCCGGCTTCGAGGCAGCCCCAATAAATATGGATATAATATTTCAATATTTGTGCAACTTTCCTTTGGCTCGAACGTAAATCACGATTTGTCCAAATACTCTGGCGACTTTTGGCTCGATTTCGCAGCGAGTTTTTGGGCCAAACAAAAGGAGAAATAAATAGGAAAGTAAAGAAAAGGAATCAAGTTTAAGATAAGTTGGAAGAGATTTGTATGTGCTTTTATTAAGGTTTCTTTTTGGGAAAGTTTTAAAAAAATTTAAAGGTATATCATTTAGAAATCATGGAAATTATTACAAAATAAGGACTGCAACTAACACAATTTATTAACCAGTTAATAGAAGAGGAAAAACTAATTTAGTTTCCATTACTTCCTGTAGTTTTAAAGCTGCTTTCATTGCAGCAAGAGCTTGCTTTCACGAAGATCTTACCCCTTACCTCGGCCCCAACATATTATGGCCATTGTGCGAGGCCATAAATACTCACGAGCCCTGACAGTCGTCATAAAAGTGCGCATGATTCATATGCCAGGCTCCTCGGCCGTTTAACGACACTTTAATAATTCTCTAATTGCAAAAAAGACGGCGAAATGTTGCGCGGGCCCCGATTTTTAATGGCCGGCGAGTGCCTTTTAATTGGGTGGCGCCCAATGCCATAAAGCAGCACGAGGGGATCGGGTTCGATTCGCCCCGGGATTCCTGGGACTCGGGTTGGTCTTGGTCTTGGGGCTCCTCTCCACCTGCAGAGAATGGTTATTCATAATTTTTTTGTGGCCCGAATGTTTGTGTGCATAATTTAAAGCGACACTAAAAACAAGCACCGTGACTTGGTCGGGGCGAGACGTTCCTTGAGTTCCTTTTTGGAAACTAAGATGGGTAATACCCTTTATATTAAATATAGGTGAAAATAAATATCCCTTTGTAATATTTTTAGGTGGTTTTAAAAATTATAACATGTGTTTACTAAGTTTTAAGAAATTTTCCAACACCTTTCCATTTACTTAAATGTATTTTATTGACTATAATAAATTTATAAAGATAAAGAAAATTTGTATAATATTAAAAAAGCACTACAACCTACTCTACAAACTCCAAATACCCCACAAAAAAGTCAGGAAATTAAGAAAGGATTGGAATTTCAGTTCCAGTTGAGGTGAAAACATGGAAACTTGAGGGAAAAATGCCAAACAGACTTAACATCATAATTTTCTTGGCATTTGAACTCGTTGTTGAACTGGGTTTCCCCCTTCTTCGACCGGCTTTTCCACTTCCACCCCCAGTTCGGGTAATAAGTTTCCACTTCGTCGCCAAATTTCATTACGCAGCGGGCTCCGAGCCTTCGCTCCGATGTTGACATATCGGATTACGCACTAATTATCCCTCTAATTAACCCTTCTGTCTTAATGTTCTTTTCGCCTGGCTCACCTTCGAGGCGAGTCCACTTGCCTACGGCTTTTCAGGTTCAGTTTCAGTTTCCATATCTTTTTCCGTCTCGGTCTTGACGGCACTGCTCGGGCATGACCCTCTTCAGTTGGCTTTCCGCCGTTTTTAAGCCTATTAGACAGACTCTCATAATTACTTTGTTACTTTGCCACCGGCAGTTGGCTCTTGGCCCGGCTTAAAGCTGACTGCCAGCTGTCAGGCATATCGATATCGATGATACTGGTGTTTAGGCTTGTTAGAGAGCATAAAGTACATTTCCCACTTCCAATTAATACCAAATATTTATGTATATCCTCCGAAGTATATACTCTCACTGCCTAATTGTAGTTCCCAGTTGTTGCCTGTAATCAGGATGTGTCTTTATGGACGCACATTAGTCCTGGCAAACACACACACACGAGCAGCAAAGTCAAATCATCAAAGCGACTGCATTTGGGGAGGCAATTTAAATATTGATTGTTATATCAATGCATCAATATCTGAAATTTGCATTTTGCCGGCCGCAAACTAGCTGCACTTCCCAATTCCCCCACTTTCCCCAAAAGGCAAATATGTATGCCCGAAATATCCTCGCTGGGAAGGATGGGAGATTCCTTCCCTTGGGCGAGGTTAAATGTAGGCTTGGCCAGGCTCAGTGTTCTCTTATCCCTCGATTATAGCCAGCAAATAATATCCTCCCAGCGGGGCCTTCGTGGGCGGGGCACATTATTATTGTACGTCGGCTCACAAAGACCACAATGAAGCAATCAGCAGCAACAGCCCAAACAATTGCGTCCATTGTAATTGCAGTTGCAATTGCCGGACAAGTGCGAAACTTAACCCAACTCCCATTGAACTCCCATTTATGAGTGATTCCGGCCCCTCTACCTCCCATAAACTTGGTCTGGGAATGGCAGCTTCCGATAAAATAAATACAATATAGATATGCATATTTATTCTCGATTGGTATTTGCTGGCAATAAAAATAGCAGAATCGAAATTCGAGATATTTTCCTTTGTCTTTGAAGGAACTTCGGGCAGCTCAATGAGTTTGTGGAGCTAAAAAAAATACAAGTTCATTGAAAAAATCTTTTTGAATAGCTAAAATATTCATAACAATTTTTTAATTTTAGAAAAGAAATCAATAGAGCCGTAGCTTGTAACCTCTAAATATTTATTATATTTTGTTCCCACTTACTTGTCAACCTGCCCACTTTGCAGCCAAGACAAAATATTATATTCTTATTATTATTATGTGTGTGTGGGATGTCTTGTTCGTAAATATACAAATACCTTCCATGTTGCATGTCGAGTGTGTTTTGTTTAAGCATTGTGAACTGTGTTTGAGAGCAAATATTTGGAAAGAACAGGACTGCAAGAAGCCAAGATGTTTGATGCCTAGACAGTGAGTGGAATATCCGTATATCCTTATGGATGATGGCCTTCGACGTCCCCCCGAATGCCCTGAGTTGTGGGCCAAGTGCAAATAGCAATCTGCCACTTTCTCCGCCCCTCGAGTTGTGGAAACTTTAGATGTTGACCGTTGTTTACAGTCGTCGACGTTGATTAAACAGACACAGGAATCCCCCAACCCGTTCTTGTTCCCATTCCCATTCCCGTTCCCGGGAAATTGATATGCTGAAATCAAAGATGTTGATTTCCGCTGGGAATACTCGCTGCCACCAACTTAACCCATTCGGCCGAGGCCGAGCACAATTGCCAGTTGACCTCTCTGGCAGTGACCACCAGTCGGCGCTGGAGCTTCCTTTGACCCTCCAGAGCTGCACTCGTCATATTCAATTACAGGCTTTCAGCGTGCGACTTCCTGCCGACTCGGACTCGACTCGAACTCGAACTCGCACTCAAAGTTGTGAAATTAATGTGCGCTCTGATTTACATCGACCGCACCCAAAAGGTCTTCCTCCCGGCGGGTATGATATGTTAATTCGCAAAAACAAAGCCGAAACGGGTGGCTACACTGCGAGAAAGTGGGATGTATTTAAGGGTATAACCAGGGGTTTTTATAAATTTTTTTATTTGAATAAAAATAGTTTAAACCAAACTTAAAGCCAGAAAAATTATTTACTTCTTAAGAAAATTAGATTACAATAAGAGAGATTAATAGCAGGCTCCTCTTATTTTATTTACATAGTTTTTTAATTTTTGTATTTATTTAACTTTCTCACAGTGTACGGCGACAGACACTGAAAAGCGCAGACACGCAACAGTGGCAGCGACAACAAAAGCCCAAAGGGGGGTTAACAATTGCACTCATATCCGCAGCGCTGCATATGGTAAACACTCACATATATATCTGACCGCTGACCAGGGAGGGCGTGGCCCCGCCCCGCTCTCGACCGGATGCACCTGAAATCGATCGCCGTGGCGCGAATCGATCCCTCCACCTCCACCACGACACAGAACCTCTTCAATTATTGCATAATGAGCTGTTGCTGCTGACAGAGGCTTCTCTGCATTTTGACACATTTCAATTTCATAATTGATATGCGGTCAATTTGCTTAAACGCCGGCTAACACACGAAGCCACAATTTGTCAAAATTCCCAGCATTGTGGTTATTAAAGAGCTTCGGGACTTCCCCTTGCTGACACTCGATACGCAGAGAGAGAGAGAGATTCTTTTGGTCGCAAAAACGGGAAGTATCGCGTTTTGGCTTCATCAAGCAAAAGGGTTAAAGTCAACACAATTATTTGTTTTGGGGGACTTGTTTGCAGAGCTTCTGGTGATATTCAATATATCACACTTGAGGAGATGGAGAATAAACCGAACGATTTGAAGGGTCATAAGTGAATACAATATCTTTAAGGGTGTTTTCTTACTACAAGATTTATAGGGAAACTAAAAATGTATAAAAGAATTTATATTAGAAAAAAAAAAAATCACATTTAAGAACCTTTCACAAACTATTATTATCAAAGAATCATATATATAAGTCAAAGAATTAAATAAATAGCCAAACAAATACCAGATTATTTATAAGAAAACCTCTTAATATCCTAAAGTTATTTTCTATTTTAAATAGTCTCTAATCCCACGACTTTATGCATTCCCCACTCACTGATTCTTCGATTGACGCATTATACGATTGACTTGATGGAATTCACACAGTAAAATTCATTAAATTATTACGACGACACTTTTTGTATATACTATAAATACGCACATCCATATATAATCCAAGTGGTTGGCATATCATCATTTTGGCACGACGGCCAAGAAATGTGCAGTTACCGGCGACAGATGTCCCAGAAACCGCGAAATCGTGCGGACTTCTCCACCCGCAAGAGCCCAAGGAAAACGAGGATAAGATCTACGAGCCGAGCAATTCGCTTTTGACATTTATGATGAAATTTCTTAAATCAACTGTCATGTCCGACTGTCATATTGAATAATTTCGGTGGCTTTATGTCCCGGCTTTTTGTAAATTTCGGTATGAAAGTGCGGGAATCGCCGCACTTGCTATGCATAATTTATGGCCACATTATGGCCAACTCTTCGCAGCGAGTGAACTCATTCTAATTAAGTGGCCCAGACCTCGGACCCCGATTCGAGTCTGATTTCAAGCCCGAACGTACCCACACTTTCCTACAAAGAGGCCTGAAAGTACACAGGGAAAATATTATTTATACCTAAAATAAAAAGGAATTATTTTTATATATATTATTAATTAGATAGAAGGCTTAATTAAGGGGATACAATTTTAAATCAATTTCTTAAGATGCTTTTGACTTACTTCTAAGAGGACCATTGTCTTTATTTAATAGCTAAAGGATCCTGTCCTAATAATTATTTTAGATAAAGTAGCTAAGTAATTTATTTACCTTAAATTCTTTACTGTGTATAGGAGCAGTGACAAGGCCCAGCTGGGGCCAGATACGTGAGCTGGCCGAGCGGGGAAATTAAAATGCGCACACGCATTTAAAATGCGAGGCAGGCACAAAATTTAATAATTTCGCTTTTTGCACAACATCATCAACACAGAAATTGCTGTCGATTGACGATTGTCCAAACTGGCGAACGGTCGCTCTGGCGATCTGGTTATTCGGCGACCTGGCCCTGGTCCGAGTTCCGTAGACGTCTGCGTCGACGGGGCTTTATGATTTTATTATTCTCATTTTTAATGACAACAGACGATGATGATGACCAATAAAGATATTAAAACGGCGCATGAAATGTGCCCCCGAAATGGTTTCATAAATGGCTCTGCGCACGCCTCCGCGAGTGCTCGGCGCGGGGAGGGTTTTGTCGGAGGGACAGGAGGAGCCTGCTGGGGCTTTCCCCGCATATGCCACGAATACAAATTTGTTATGAGGCATTTTTTATGCCTCGCCACAAATGAATATGTAAGAGCACACGCATTCACATTCACAATCTGGCCCTTACCATTTTGGCCAGTTTTTCGGCCGGGTTTTGCTGCATTTCAAGTTAGCGGCGTGTGGCGCTCGGTTTGGCAGGAGATTGCATCTCGGGAACAAACATATTGGGGCCAACTTTAATTTAAGATAATAAACTCATATAAAAAAGGTTCTTATTTGTTAAGTTTTAAGATATCCAGAACATATGGTAATTTATAGAATTTATATAGAAATATTTCAAGCAAATACATAAATTAAAATGAACCTTAAAATATTATTTGCATTTATATTTAAAGAAAGTATTCAAGCAAATACAGAAATTAAAATGAACCTTAAAATAATATTTGCATTTACATTTAAAGAAAGTATTCAAGCAAATACATAAATTAAAATGAACCTTAAAATAATATTTGCATTTATATTTAAATTTTGAAAATATTATCCCCATCTAGGTTTATATTACAAAGGGATGACACCACATAAGAATATGCACGAACTTGGCTAGATCGACACTGGTTTTAAAGCTGATCTAGAATTTATACACTTTGTACGGCCGGAAATGACTTCTTCACTGCGTTGCAGACTTCTGACTGATTATAATACCCGCTGCAAGGGTTATACCCTAAGCTACAATGAATTCTACTAATATTGCTATTAAATTCCGGCAGCCAAGGAAACGTGTGAGTTTAATTTAACTATTTCCTATTACATTACAGGGGCTAACGCGTCATATGAACCTGGTTTAAGGGTGAATGAATGGCATATCTTGCATAGAACTGCATTTCGAAAGTAAATTAAACTAGAAAATTAACAAATACTTTGTTTAAATTGTATGCATAGTCGAGAATAAATGAATATGCAGGCGTTAACACCTGCATTGTGCTCTGTTGTGCAAATTCCATGCAAAGTGAAGAAATTCATTAGAATTTAATCAACGACATTCTTTATAATAAATTAAAATAAGGTTTAAACGAGGCACTAGGTTAGCACTTACTTTGTTAATTTATCCTTGCTCGTGTTCCCTTCTCTGACTTTCCTTAAATATTTTTTCAGTACTCACCATAAATGAGTAGAACGAAATTTCTTGTAATAAATTTAAAAAAAAGGTTTAAAACGAGCACTTGATTAGTATATGCTTTACCTTTTCAATTAAAATGCTTATCCTTGCTCGTGTTCCCTGCCCTGACTTTTCTTAAATATTTTTTCAGTACTCACTATAAATGAGTAGAAGGGATCGTGGATGCCAACCCCTCCCACTCCCACTCGGATCCCCCCATACCCAGTGCCTCATCCTCGGCAGATTCAAAATCGTAAAGATCTGCTGCGTTGCCGGGGCAGAAATCAGGCTCTGATCTTGGGCTGGGACCTCCTCCTCGGCCGCTCTCCTTCGGCTGCTGGGCACTGTATCTTTATCTCTTCGTCGGTCGGTTCATTTCGCGGATTGGGGGCCGCGGTGTGTGTTTTTACGAATCACGGATTCGATGTTTCGCATGAATACGTAATTAAATCTATAAATCGGCCAATTAAAATGCTTTGATATCGTGACAACATAACATTGGACATCGCCGTATGTTGCGATAGTCTCCGACTGCGACTCCTCCTCTCTATGCGGATTCTTCTCCTCTGAGATCGGTGTTGGGACCGAGAATAAAACGAAATTATTATACGAAAACAAAGTGGGCAGAGGCCTGCTCCTGCGGACCTGGCTTATTTACTAAATGCATTTGCTGGCCGCATCTGCATCCGCGACAACGATCGCCGGCATATTATGTTATAAGCATTCTTTTAACGATTGTGACAGTTCAATGCCCAGGGCAGCTTTTTAATTGTCCACTTCCCTGGGCAGAGACTAAACATGAATGAGTTCCAGCTGGTTCCCAAAAGATGTCGATAAAGTAATCGCAGCGAGGAGGACGACGCACCCGACGGGATCCTTATCTCTCGGCTACACCAAAAAATATATACCAGAGATTTATTTCGGGCCAAGGATGCGAGATAAACAAATTCAGCCTCAATAAAATGTCTGCAGAAACGTAAACAATATATTTTTAAAATGTCTGTTTCCTTAGTTGCCAAGCCAGTTTTTAAGGGTCCACCAAGATGCAAATCTCTTACTGAAGTTAAGCCAATAAAATGATTTAAATAAAGATTTATTCTAAAACCCACTTTTTTATTTTTTAAGTTTTCTATAGATCAAATAAAAACACCTCTTAACGAGGTTAGATTAAAGTGACGATGGCACACTCAACACAAAAAATTTCTGATATCAAATTTTGTGACGATTAATAGTTATTTAAACAAAAATATTTAAAAAGTTTTTAATTAGTTTCAAAATCGGCACGCTGCCTATTTTGCCTTTTTTAAATTTTTCAGCTAAGTGCCGATTTTGAAACTAATTAAAAACTTTTTAAATATTTTTGTTTAAATAACTATTAATCGTCACAAAATTTGATATCAGAAATTTTTTGTGTTGAGTGTGCCATCGTCACTTTAATCTAACCTCGTTAAGAGGTGTTTTTATTTGATATCAGAAGTTTTTTAAATGACTTATGTATGTACATACATAGGTCTTCCATTGTTTTTATAAGTTTTTGTTTGAAACTCAAATGGGAAAAATTAACAAACAAAATTCATATAAGAAGTTAGCTATATGGGAGCATTGCTACTAATTTTGATGAGAAAGCAAATTTTCGGAGATATGTGTTGTACCCCGAAATATCTCAAGGGATATACGGCCGGAAGTTACTATAAAAATCAAGAAAGCTATTTAAAAAAAATTTTTAATCTAAAAAAAAATAATTTGTATTCTAAATTCTTAATTATAATATTTAGAACATTTTTGTCAGGGCAAAGTAATTATCATATCAAAATACTTTTCCAACGACATATAGCACGTTTCTGTAACTTTAGTCGTTCTGAAGTTATGGGCGCGAGAAATTTCCATTTTTCCCGCCAAAGTAGTGGAAAAAGCAAAAATTAGATTAAAATAATAAAAAAAAAAAATCAAACGATTTCTTTTAAATTTAAATGATATTAAATTTTTTTTGATGGCTTTAAATTTTATTGCATTGTACACGTCTCTAAATGACTCTACATGAGTTTTTACATAAATGTATGTATAGTGCATGTAAAAGGTTAGGTATATGGGATCTTTGCTACTAATTTTAATAAGTAATATCTCGAGAAAGCGAATTTTCCCAGATATGTGTTATATACCAAAAGTTGAGCCATCTCAAGGGCTATCTGGCCTTGAGTGAGTATCAAAATCGTTAGAGCCATTTTTAAGAAAACTTCAAAAACTTAAAAAAAAAATTAATTTTAATTATAAATTCTTAAATATTATATTTATATAAATTATGTCAAGGCAAAGCTATTATCATTTCAAAATACCTTTCAAACGACATAAAGCACGATTCTGTAGCTTTAGTCGTTTAGAAGTTATGGGCGCGGGAAATCTGGCTTTTCTAGCTGTTTTCCCGCCAAACTAGCGGGAAACCCAAAAAGTCGTAGAACAAAAATTATTTAGCTCGAGCTGATTAATAAAACAAAAGTGGTTCCAGGACTTTAAAACAAAAAATACCACAGACAAACAGACAAACAGACAAACAAACAAACAAACAGACAAACAACAGGACAAACGTTTTCATTTCGGAAAGGCCGTTGAAATCTTGTTTATTGAATATCTTTTGAACGGAGTATCGGATCAGGACGATCGAGGTGTCATTCGACGCGTATTTAAAGCTAGATCACAACAACCTTAAAAATTTGGGGGTTTTTGCTCAACCGGCCCCAATTGCTCCAATTTTCAAAATTGTCAATTTCGCACTTTCACTCTCATTTCTCCTAAAGTTATCAGTTTTTGAAAAATCTTAGTATGCAGTTTCAAAGAGGTTTACAATACCTTTCGATCAAGATATAAATGGTTCTGATCGGACTATCGTAGCAGATTTTCAATTCTACGGCTGTATATAGTAGTCTCCTTGCGCACCACAGTCTCGGTGCTCATCGTCACTACGTGGACTGCCGTCCACAGTGATATTTATTTATTTGAATATATCTTATTTATTAAAAATCTCCAAGTACATAAATAAATATTATTTTTAAAGTAATACATTTCTGCTCCTGAATTATCGCCCTACTGTTCATCTGTATTAATAAAATTCCCCTTAGAGTAAGGATTAAAATTTATGGTTTCGATAATAAATACATTTAAGATTCTTCTTTGCCTTCTTTGCCAACCCCTTGCATCTTTTTCAGTTTCTCCTTTTTCTTGCTGCTGAAAACCTGTTTGGCTTCGTTGCTAATATGCATATTAACTTGACCATCTCGAAACGCAGCCAGTGGCCACTGAGCTTTAGGCAAATGCTCGGGCCGCCTACGTCTGTCCCCTTTGGATGCTCGGCACTCCGGCGCGGTGACAAACTATCCAATTATAAAATGGACAACTACCAAGCGATCGCATCGACGACATATGCAAATGGGGCAAGCGCCACCACCACCTCCACACCACCTGGTCCCACCTGGGCCCACCTCGGCCCAATTGCGCCTCATAAAAGTTGTGGCAATTAACAGAAACGAGATCAAGTCCACGTCCAGAGCCGGAGCCAGAGGATGTCTCCTCCACTGCGCCACCCACACACTCGGCGCCTGCTGGCTCTGCGGTTGGCAGGAATTAACTAAAGCGTCGATCTGGCGATTAATCGCAACAAGTGGCAGTCCAGGCCCCAAGGGATCCAGTTTAGGCGTTGCTTAGAGCACGTTCTAGTTCAAATTGGGTTGAAACAGGGGATACCTTTTAATTTGGAGAGCAGAGAGATATAAATTTAATTATAAATATAATAAATGTCAAAGATGTATTTTTATATTAAGAAAAATGGTAGTTAAAAGCTTACTTTTAATATCTAAAACAACACCTAATTATATAGCTTTATATTAAATATAAAATATAGATATTTTATTATAAGAAACCCCTGCATTCCACATACCCTTCCCACCACTCAGTATCAGGGATAACCATTTTAATTTTCGATTTTTGACTCCGATCTGGGGCGGGATGGGGTGGCTATAACGTGGGTCTGGTCTAGTGCCGTGTGTTGCACATTATTGCCGCCTGTGGCGCCGACTCGAATGCTTGGGCCAGAGTTACATGGCCAGGAGGATCGGGAGACTGGGAAAAAGGGCCACCAGCCAATCGAAAACACATTTGTCGCTGGCGAAACAGCGACGACGATCAGTTCGTGGGCTGTTTCGGCGAATTCCCGGCATTCCCTTCGCTCCTCACAAAACTGCATCTCCTGGAGCCGCTCCTTGCCTCGGATCCTGGCTCCCAATGCCAATCGTTCAGATCGTGAGAGTTTCGTGCGCAGGCAGGCTCACTGAGCCCGGCTCTACCGTCGTCATCGCATGTTTGTTGTTATTGTCATCATTTTATAATTGTCGTTGTAAGCTCCTCAGCCATGCCAGTTTGTTGTTGCCCCTCCGCAGCCTCCCCCGCCTCCGCCGCGCTGCTATTCGCAATTGTTGCTGCCACAGAGAGATGGCCAAAAGGCAGTGTTAAGGCCGCAGGCAAAGCCAATCGCATTGCCGCCGCAGAGAACGGAGAATGGAGAACGGAGAATGGGGAATGGGGAGAGTGGAGCGCGGAGAGCGGGTGGCGGAGCAGGAAGATGGCTCAGAAGACGGCGGCCAAGACGACATCGACGACTGCCAGACGCCGTTCGAGTTGTTAGCTTCATTTGTTGCCGCGAGTGTAAGCTCAGCCGGGCTTAAATCGCGACCAGGAGCGGATTAAGATGAAGGGAGTAGGAACTTATTATGTACATATTTTTTTATTCTTAAAAAATTCCCAAGTCAAATTTCTGTATGATTAAACTTTCAGAATTTTAATTTTATATCCAAAAATATTAACTAAGACTTTGGTGAAAATGTAATAATATTTATTAAAGGACTTTAATGTTTATTAAGGATTTTTTTATGGGATTCTTTATCGACTCACTAGGCTTAAAGTCAATTTCCCGTATTTTCCCGCCCCTAGTCAGGCCCCCAATGAGTCCGCTCCTGGCCGAAGGATTCAGGAGAGTTGTATTGCCTCCGCTCGAGTCTCCTGTTCTGTCTTTTGTTGCAATGAGCGCGATTGCGAATTCTTCTGCGTCTGCCAGAGCCCCTCCTTCCCCCCTAGTACCCACCGCCCCAGGATCTGTTGTTGGAGCATTCTGTAGTTGTAGTTGCTGGTCGCCTTAAGCGGGCTTTAAGTGGGCTCTTCTGCAAGTTATTTTTGTAACTTGTTGGAATTTTTGATTTTGTTCATGTTCGTCGCTTCAGAAATGCTCGCTTATGTTTTCCATAATTTAAATATGGTTGAAATTCTACATCGGCCATCGTCGTCGCCGTCGTCGGCATGGAGTATGGCTGCCATAAACTGGCCAAGACGGACGTGAGATGGAGGAGATTCCTCAAGCAGGACCAGAAGTTGGGCGCAGGGACGGGCGGCAAGGCACTCCTCGCTGCCTGGCATCCAAGGGTAATGAGCGCTCCATCCAATCCAGTCGGGCTCGAGTCGCAGATTAAAGTACATGCGATTCTCACATGGTTTTGATGTCTCCTTCGGCCATGTCATCTAATCGGAGGTTGGTATGTGTGAAGGCTGCACATAAATATATAGAAACTATTTGAACGGTTGAGTTCAAAATAAAAAAAATTAATTTTAAGATTGAAAGATATTAGTTCTTGAGGGTTTTGAGGTATTATTTTAAGCTGCAGAGAATTACCTTTAATATAAATTGATTTTTTTGAGTTGGTTATGCCATACCTTTTAGAGTAGGTATTTTTCTTCTTACCTCATTGTTCTTTAATTAATAATCTTCTTTTAGAGTTTGTATATTTTTAGGCTTCAAAGTGTTGCATTAAAAATATATACAAAATATTTATGCATTTTTAATAATATGCTTTTCCATTTTCCTGTTGAATTTTTTCTCGTTCGAATTTTTTTTATATTTTACCTTACCAACATTTTGTAAAATACTTAGATACGTCAGAGAAAGAAGTATATGTGCATTCATATTATTTAAAATAAAAATGCTAATAACAATAAGAATTTTTTGGCTTTTTTTATTTGTGTAGTATATATACATATTAAAAAAAAAAATCACAATATTATTTTCATAAGCTTAAAGGATCGAAAAATATTTAGTGAAAAATAATAATAATAAATAATTTGCTTTTCCATTTTCCTGTTGAATTTTTTCTCGTTCGAATTATTTTTTGATATTTTACCTTAACCACATTTTGTAAACTACTTAGATATTTATTTCTTTATTAATTGAAACATGAATTTCTGGTTATTATAGTTTCCACTTTTCCCCCATTTCCTCCTCTGAATCCTTGGTATTTAGTGCACTTTTCGATTTAAGTCATTTTCGCTATCGTGCGTATCTGACACTTGTTTCGGATTGCCACTTACAGAGGCGATAACCAAGGCTGCACCGGCATCAGCAGCAGCAGCACCAGCAATAACAACAGCAACGTGCCACACACAGCAGCTGCAGCAGCAGCAGCAACAAAAGCGACAACAACAAATAACATTGTCTGGAGGTTGTCTTGTCCCTGCAACTGCAATGAGCAACAGCAACAGCAACATCAGCAGAGGCACAAGTTGCCACTGGAATATTTCTGCCGACTTGTTGTTGTCGTCCGACTAACAGCAGCCACATCCAAACCTGGCCTATGATGAAGTGGCGATGTGCAATGGCCTGGGCCCAGACACCGATATTGGCCCTGGCTTAAATTTGAGAGAAATACATTTTTAAATAGGCAAAAATCAGGGTCCAGCAGCTACTTTGGCTACTGTTCGGGAATTCGGGATACTTTGAAGTTGGCCAGGAATAGTCCTGCTGCTGCTGCTGGTGTTGCTGCGGGTCAACAGGTTGTCATTGCAGTTGCTACTGCAGCGTTGTCAGCGCAACACAACTCGCTGAAATTCCTAACATCCCGGGCATGTTCCGGCTGCATTCGGAATTGCAGGAGCCTCCGCGGAGTGTTCTCCAGTTCGCCAGGACATAGCCAGAGCCGTTCCCTAATCGATTGTCATTGTCGGCGGTGCGTGTTGCCCCAAGCGCCACCGAAAGTCGAAAGGCTACGGCTCCGGCTCCGGCTCCTATTACTATTACAACGCCATCGTCTCGAACCCAGTCTCGGCAGTCGGCAGTTGGGATAAACCAAAAAAATTGTGTTTCAAATCATGTTCGTTTGGACAGAGTACAAACAGCTTGGACAAACTGCGGAAACGTCTATGAGATTGTCATTAGCAGGCGACTATTGCTGCTGCTGCTGGCTTTCCCAGAGAATCCAAAGAACAATGCCCACACGGAGAAAAATGTCACCGAAAAGGGGTGTTACTTAGGGATTTCTATGATTTTTAGGAATATTAATAGCATGAATAAATTATTAAAATTAAATAGTGGGTGGTACTTCTAGCTCTAATAAAATTAATATAAATGTACCTTTTACCTTTTAATAAAAGAGAGAAATTTATTAGCAAAGGAATGTAAACTAAACGGATTTATTTACTGATTATTTGTTTAATTTAGCATAAATGTTAGATGACATTTTCCGCTTTTCTTTATGTGCAGCACAACTGCAGCATCGGCAATTGCAGAGTTCAGCAGCAAAAAGTCGCCAGTGGCAAACGAAAAACTAAACGAAACGTAACGAAATACAAGCCGTGAATTTCATTCGAACAACGTCGTCTACAAGACAATCGAAGGCGAAGGCGAAGCAGAAGGCGCTGCTATGGCGATGGTTAAAGCCAACTCCGGCGACATTGGCGACACGGACACCGAACAATAGCAGCAATTCCGGCCCATCCAGCACTCGGTTCCCTGTGTTCCTGGGTTCTGGGTCCTCTCTGGGTTCTATTGCCGCAAAGGAAAAAAAAATAGAAAAAGCAAAGTCAAGCTGGGTCATCGAGCATTGGGCCACCTCGGGGACGCGGGTCTTTAATCATGCCAACTGCATCGCAATTATTGTCACTACATCCAGCGATCGTTGCCGCCGGCAACATGTTGCCAACTTGTACAAATTTACGCAGCAATTTTCATCTCAATGTCGTCGACGAGTTCGTCAGGTGGACTGGCGTGAGATTATGGGAAAGAAACGGATGAATCAGTTGGGAAATAATCGAAGGAAAACAATAATTTCCACAAAAAATGGCTGGCATATAGTTAACTTATTGCACTTAAATATTTAACTGTTACATTTTTTATATTTTTTCCCCATAATTTTGTTATTTGAAAAACCCCTTGTTTTTACCTCTCATCGGTTAAGATGAAAAATATACTAAATAAACATAAACTGTTTGCATTTAAAGCCAGACCGTTCGATCGGCGCCAGTTCAAAGGAACAGTGCGATCGCATACAAGCCAGAACATTTTCATCATCGGATAATGGCAATTAATATTGCTCCGATATGAGCAAAAGTCCATTCAGCAACATCAAAGGTGGAAGGCGAATAACTGCGCTGTCATCGCGGAAAACTGTTTGGACAAACAAATGATCAACAGCCAGCCAGGGGGAAAACAGAAGAGCGAGCCCCATTCATTATAGTCAACAAGGCATCTGGAAGGCGGTGGGAATAAACATAGAATTTAACAAATTTTCCATAATGACCCCAGGTGAATCGATCTCGTGTTGCAAGCCCATCTGGCCGGGGAATCCTAAGTTTGCATAACTCATCTCTCTTTAAAGGGAGCAGAATTCTTGGACGGAGGCAATAATCCATCAAATCGGTACAACTAGCAACTGGGACGACGGCAATTATTCATTCATTCATAAAGAGATCGGCCATAAATAAACAAAAACAAATCGGTCAGGCGACTGACAAATAATTGATCTATGCTAAGGCAAACCCCTTGGCCCAAGTCCCGCCCTCGACTAAATCAGCAGAGCAACCCAATCGAGATTTTTTGGAATTACCTGGGGCACAGTAGTTCGAAATTTGGTTGAATATTGAAATATTTATAAGATATAATGTATAATTAAATAAATTAAATATTAATAGAGGATCTGCTGGGCTTAAATCTGAAACAAAGCGTGTAACTACACCTTGAGTTATATGTTGCCTTAAATTGCGTTTATAAATTTATTAAAAACTAAATCTAATAAAAATATAAATACGTAGCTTCATCCTTTAAATTATTACCAAAAATATATATTTAAAAAATCCAAGAATCACTGTACTTCGCTTCAAATTGGCGTCACAAATCGTCGGCGATCGGGAATATGTATCGAGGGACGGGAAGCACCGATCGGGATTCGGATCTAGAATCTCGAACGGGCGTGGGCGGCTGGCTATATGTCCGGTCGAGGAGCAATGAATGAAAAATTCTGTTTATAGACCAGACACCCAGAGAGAGAGAGAGGGGATGGAAAAGTAGCCAAGGAGCTATTACCCAGTGCGTATCTGTGCGTATCTGTACAAGATCAAATTATTAACTGTGAAACTGTTTGTTTATTGTGATCGAAGCTCATTCATGTGCTTATCCAACGGGGCGGCGGCCAAACAAATTTGTACAAATCAATGTCTGACCCACCCAAAAAGCGAAAAAAAATATATAGAAAAGGAGGTAACTACACACGGAAAATAAAGAAAAATATTTAGTGATTAAAAAGACTAACTGTGAAATAGTAAAGTAAATGTTTTATTGCATTTCCAACTTTGAATTCATCCTTCAAACTGTTGAATAATTTCAAAAGCAAGCTTATGAGTTAAAAAAAAAAATAGTTTAATTGACTATTTATTTAAATACTTATATATTTTACAGTCCCCTTTATTATATATTTTAAGAATAAGGATGTATTACTATATTTTATATTTGTTACCTCTTCATAAATTTGATTTTCCGATATTCCATATACATTTTTATTTCGTTTAATTTAGCAGCAAATAAAAAACCAATTTATTTAATGAATGCTTCAAATAATAATCCAATCTTTCTGTGTAACATAAGATGAAGAATAATTTTGAATCAACCCAAAAGTATGGCGAACACAGAATGCGACACGCAGTTGTCTCCCAATCGATGTATCTACAGATATATGCAGAAGTATCTACAGAATCGAATCTAAAGAAATCCAAGTGGTTGTGTGTGTATGTGTGGGTGAGCATCCGGCCAAGCCAGTCCGATGATAAACAGACACAGCTACATCGGCCGAGATACAACTACAGGTGGCTCCAGCAAAGCGCGTTTCCGGCGGCATTTTGCATGGAACACACAATTTAAATATTCATTAATTTTATGAAAATCGAAATTCACGCGAATCGAAACGAAACGAAACGAATCGAATCAGAAACTCTTGGCATTCTGCTACTATGTGCCGCAAGTGTATCTTTGTATCTGCGTATCTGTGAGCTTCCACTTTTGTTTTCGACGGCGCTTTGTTTTTTCAAATTGGACTTCTATGTGTGTGTCTGTGGCGATTGGGGATTCAATAAAATTATTGGGCGCGTCTCTATTCGAGCGTTAACAAATATTATTGTTCATTTTGCTGTTATTGTGATTATAAATTTCGTATGTGTTGCTTGTGTAAGCAGCAACATCCACGACAATGGCAGGCGGCAGCGGCTATTTTAAGGGTGCAGCCCGTAAATTATTGTGCAGGTGAGCTTTAAACGGTTTTATTTTGATTTTAATAACGGAAATACTAAATTAAATATAAAAATTCCCAATAGCCAGCAAGTTGATTGACTTACATTGTTGCAATTGTTCGATTCGAACTAACTAAGCTGAGTGAGTGAGCAGCGAGAATGGCTCTCGGAACACACCCAAATCCCCTCGGATAGATAGATTCCAAATAGATAGATGTTTATAGGAGGCGGCCATATAGAAAGAGATATTGAACAA
Organism: Drosophila rufa; assembly: GCA_018153105.1. Classification (NCBI taxonomy): domain Eukaryota; kingdom Metazoa; phylum Arthropoda; class Insecta; order Diptera; family Drosophilidae; genus Drosophila; species Drosophila rufa. The sequence continues at coordinate 20,052,226 of JAECXS010000096.1, forward strand.
CTTTGCCATGGCATCTGAGGCCATAAACAATATGGGCACATGCGATTTACATATCAATGAAGCGATCACCGATCTGTGATCGGAACAGGCCTCAATCGTGTTCCGTCTGAATGGCTAAATGCCTGATGTCGCGTTGACAAATTGTGGATCGTTTCAATATGTATTTCCATACCCATCATAACCGTTGAAAGCCCCAAACCCACGCCCACTTGATGATGGGGATTGGGATTGTATAGGTACAAAAGATATAGGTGAAACTGAATAGATTTGATATACTTAGATAATGATTACTTCAAGTTCTTCGACTTTATATTTATATTTTTTAGAATTAATTATTCTTTATCTAGAAAAATAATTAAAAATATATTATTCTAAAAGTTAAGAGAAATCCTATTCTGAATAGAATATTTGATACATTTTTCTAAAGGACACAAGAACACTTGAGAACAAAAAACTCCTCTACTAGAAGAAAGAAATCTCACCCGAATACGTTGAATATTTTTGAAGTAAAGAGTTTCTTCTCATTATCATATATTAAATTAGCCATATATTTTTTGCAACCCAATTCGCCGAACAGCTTCTTCCAAAAAATATACAAAATAAACATAGCCTCTCTATCGGATCGTGCAATCGTTAAAGACCAGCAAATTTCGTATAAGTAGCACTTGGCGCTTATGAATTTCATTAATCCAGGGAGAGGAGTGTATCCGAGTTGGATCCCAAAATTGTTTTACCCAAAACCGGCGGCAACTTCCGTTCGAAAGCGATGGCCAGCCGCCGATTAGCCAAGCCCGACGCTTAAAGATGCTTTATAATAATTCCAAATATGTATGCCGAGCGAAGGAAAAACTCCGATGAGAGAAGCGAGAAGAAAACATTAAAAAACGAACATGGAAATTATTGTCTCGCCGGCTGAGAGGCCGATAAAACTCTTCCGATAGGGGCCAGTGAAAATGCCACAAACAGCTCATTACAAGCGTCAAAACAAATTTATGCAAATAGCAACCATATAGCCATATAGCCGCAGATCGGGGCTGCGAGCGGGACTTTGAGCGGAGTTTGGAGCGGCGGCAATTAACATTGCGCCGTGCGTTGAGCATTAATCATTTTAATCGCAATTTATGTGTCGTCGACGTCGTCAACACGAGCCGACAAGACAGCAGTAGCAACTTTAGCGGCAACTTCAGCGGCAGCTTCAGAATCAACTACACTAAGTACACGTACAGGGATACTTCAACTAAAACAACCATTTTTAGGTCCATTTTCCGAAGAAGAAAAGATTATATAAGCTTAATAAAGTATTATAATAGCTTGCAAGATATTTATCTATTTTTTTATCTTTATTATTATTTACTTCCTAGTGCTACAAGTATTATAATATCCTTAATTTAATGCACTAGTCACTATACAGCGTTCATTAATTTTCAAAAATTGGTACTTAATATTAATTTACGTTTTGAAATTATAGAAATGAAAAACTTTAATAACCTAAAAAAAGAAAAATGTGATTAACAATTCATTGTACAGTACAATGTGTTTGTTTGTATTAACTATTTTTAAATATATATTTTGTATATTCTTTATTATTTCTATGATTTATTAATTTATTTTCCTGATACTAAAACCCACTGACTTTATTTAATTAATCACCAAAACTCCTTCACATCTCCTAGATTAAAAATATGTTCAAAGTAGACACCTACATATATCCTTTTTTCTTGGCAAATATATATTGGTTTATATCTTATTCATTATTCCCGTACCACGAATTTTCCCCCAACACACCAATTCAACCCATAGAAGCCCCACTGTAACCCATATTCACCTCAAATGAGTGCTAAACGAGCTGGAAGATTTTTTCGGGGCGGCCAGAAGAAAGCCAAAGAGCTTGGAGTTTTGATTCCGCAGTTTTTCGGGGCGGTCTTTCAAAGCCAGCCGATGCCGGGAGATCCGATCCGATCCGATCCCCCCCGGAGAACTCTCTTCGGGCTGCTGCTATCTGGACATCTTGTCGGCTCGGTGTCAACGTCAATGCGACACCGAGGCATTTGCTCCGATCAAATTATGTTTCATAAACGCTCGCATTTATGGCGAATGGGGCAGCAAGAGGAACAGCGGCCTCAGAGCAATGATTTGTTACAATTCTCGAGTTATTTGAACTTTTTCGAGATTCCTCCGGATGGTCGATGGCCGGCAATCTGCCAGTGTCGTTTGTCGTTAGCGTTGGGCTTTTTTCCAGCCTTCGTGCTAAATGCCTAATTATTTTTTATTTGTCAGCCAATTGGTCTGAGGTCTCACGAGTGGTGGCAAAAACAAAAAAGAGAGGTGAGGCTGTGTACTCGATGTGGTTTTGAGCTGGAGGTAATCGATCAATGGATCAAAGGGCCAAGCGAAATCGATGAGGGGCTCGGGGAATACGAAATAATGTGAGATTTGGTTATCAAAATTAATAAATAATAAGGTTTTAGTACACTTCTTATAATAAGAATAGATTAAACCTCTTTTCAATTAAAAGGAAATAGGCTTAAAAGTTAAATTCAATTAATAAATGTATCGTAACATTAATATATCTGCAGAAATTTGTGTTATAAACTTAACTTATTCGTAAAACTAAAAGCCATGACTTAATTACAGAGAAATATTTCTTATTACCCATTCAGATCAATTTCCCCTGAGACCCAGAACTGATTAAGCATCCTCGTTTCCTTGATGAATTGCTTTAATTCCTTTTGTCTGTCCTTTTTGCATATGCTCGCCCTTTTAGTACCCACATTGATTGTCAATCACAGCAATTTAGGATCCCTAAGTGAGCTGACTGGGCCTGGATCTGCAGTACTTAAGGCCCGCAGTTTATTGGGATCTCTAAGGCCGAAGGCAAAGGAGTTTGAAGCCACCGGGGAGCCGTAGTTCTCACAGATGAGTTGGACTTTTACGATCGCCAGCTGTTGGCCACTTGTAAATTTGTAATAATTGCAGATATTTTAACTCCACTTGGGACTGCCTCCGATTTATGGCCAGCTAATTCGCTTTGCATGTCAATCGAACCCCAGGAGCAGTCAGTCAGAGTCCGAACCGAAGTCGGCCTCTCCGACGTTCGCATGATTTCTAAAAACTTTTATTTTATATTAAAATTTAACGAGACTGCCATAAATCTTCGCTAAAAAGCAGACAATTCAAATTTCGCAAGGCAGCAAAGGCTGGCGGGTAGGAGGGACCAGGTTGACGGAAGACGATTCTCCGCCGCTGAAATTGATCCAGTTGCAGCTACCAGCTTCGGCGAGTACGAGTGCCAGTGGATGCCGCACATCGCTGGAAATGTTTCCATCATTGGCCCGCCAAAAGGGTTAAGCTGCGAAGGGGGGCACCCATAATTCTTGTGCTAAAGGCCAGACAAAAAGCGCTGAGCGATGGCCATGTCAGCAGCTACTGACTCCGACTGCGACTCCTGCTCCTGCTCCTGCTGCTGCTGCTGCTCCAACTCCAAGGCGATTTAACCAAATGGGCCAGCGGACAGCAGGCAAACTGGCCACGACTACCGCGTGCGTCGCCGGCCTGACAATAGGCGAAATATCATCGAAAACCATAAAAAACTGACAGCACAAAAAGAGGTGTTGACACATTGATTTATCTGGCATGCTACTGGGCACAGCACAGATGAGACGAGATGAGGCCGGACTCGGGTCCACGTCCGCTGCCCATTCCGCGAGGATAAACGCTGCTCGGCGGCGGCGGCTGTTTTGGATGGATGGATTCATATGCGAATGCCGGAGAGCAGCCGCCGAAAGCAGTAGCAAAGGCGGCAACAATATCATAACCATAACAATGAAAACACTCGGAAAAAAATATTTCCAAAATTTATAAATGTTTCAAAGTGATAAAGTAATTTTTAAAGATTTTTAAAAATTATTTTTTACCATTTACATAACATATCAAGTATGTTAATGTCAAGGAAATTGTACTGTAAATAAAGAGACATAAGTAACACTTTAAAATATAAAATTATATAAATAAATAAATATTTTTCAAGTGTTGGATAACTTAAAAACAAAAGTTCAATCTAGAAGACCCACCCTGCAGCGTTTCACAGAAACCCAAAGAATATAGAGTCCATATAAAGGAAGCATATTTTTCAAAATGTGTGTGTGGGAGCAGCCTCCGCCACGCCTTTTTTATGACAATCTGGATATCGGATCCCCGGATCCATTTAAGCCACTTAACACGCACACAGAGGAAAAAGCAGAACCCAGGACCGACTGGAGTGATCCTTCGGGCCTGATGGGTCAGCGCGATATGTGCCCGAAAAACGTTACCAATTTAAAAATTCCAAATAAAATATAAATTGACCAAATTAATATTGGGAATACATGAAACAATTCTGGGAGAAAAATGTTCACATTTTTGGCTTCTCCCTTTTCAGTTCGATCTTCTTTCGGTGGTTTTGGGTTTTTGTTTTCCTTTTCTTTTTTTGGTTCCTGTTTTCGCTCTGCGGCTGATCACAATTTGGGTTCTTATGAGGCAGGAGCCTGCACATTGCTTATCCACTTCCAGTTTTGGGCCTCGATTCGGAATCTTGAAAAACTTTCGCAGAATCAGAAGCAGTCAAATAAGAAATCTTAGTTTTTTTTGTGAGGGGAGAGAAAGGGGAGTGTAGACAGCGGGAAATGGAAAATGGAAAACTTTAAAATGGGATTTCGGCTTGCAGCTCCGCTTTTCTCCGCTCAACTCTGCGGTCGAAAGAGGCGACAAGGCATGAAACCGGTAAATTAAAGCAAAAGGATAAAGTTTAATTGGAAAACTATTTTTTGCCCGTCAACCCCCAGTCCCCCTCTCGTTCCCAGCCCTCTTTGTTGGAGCTTCTTTAATCTGCTTACCTTTAGTTTTCTTAATTTCATCCATTCTGTCGTGGCATTATATCCACGAGTGTGAAGACAAAAGTTTCGCTTCCATTTCCGCTGCCAATATGACTGCTTGCCAATCCCGCTCACGCCTTTTCACCCCAACCCACCGCACACACACACACGCACACACAGCACATTACACACTCACATGCTCATTTGTACAGAGAAAATAAACTCATGGTTGTTTCTTAAGACGTGTCTGTTGAGCTTCTATAACTAAAAGGTATGATTATAAATTCTTAAAAAATCTAAGAAACCTCATTGATGAGGAAACTGAATTTATTTCCTTTTTATCTCCTTATTGATGTACATTTTCTTACCGTGTATATACCGCAGTAGCTCTCTCTCAACCCAACCCCCTTTTCGCTCGTTGAATGAATTTTAGCAAATGAATAGAAATTAAGTTTCGTTGCCGCTTGAGTGCTCTCACCCAACTACTGCAATGCCTCGGGGTCTCCATCCCCTCCTGCCGGCAACCTCCTGCCTTTGGCCAGGTGAGATAATGCCGTTATTGTCGAAAAAGTTTAAAATATGCCGCCTTTTATAAAATTTAATGAGAAAAGTTGGCGTTATAAATTTTTGTATGCGGTGGATTTATTTGCTCATTGCAGCAACTCACTGCCAACTGGGAGGCAGAGAGATGGCTTCGGCGATAGGGCGACACTGCACAATTCAAAAAGTTTTTTTGTGCCCAAGTATCAGTCAAGACTGATGGCTGTTTGAATGATTTCTAAATGGAGAGGAGCTCCTGATAGTAAAAGTTTGGAAATGGCATCTAAGCAGAACGGAAATCACAGGAATATATAATTTTATATTTGTGTTTCAAATGGGTATCGAGTTTATTAATATTTTATATCAAAAAAATTAGTACAGAATCTCATTGATTTTGTTAAAAAAATATACTTTTACATATTTTTTGTATTTTTTTATTCTGCGTGTAACGTTGCGATTTCTCTATATTTAATATAAACCAATAATTTTCCCTACAAAACTCTTGTAATAAATTTATTTTATTAGGAAAAGATATAATCAGGCTAGGGAAAATATTATTTGAAGTAAATACATTTCTTAGAAATGAAAAACTTAAGGAACATAAAGCCCAAAGCACACATGAAAGGAACCCAAACCTGACCTTCCAACAATAAACGTAAAAAGATGAAGGAAGTGTGCCAGAAATTCCTATGTACGAATTCAGCGGCATAACATTAAAGCTTATCGTCTGCGAATATTAATTCTAATGAGGTTTTATAGATAATCTCATGTAACGAATATATATGGTTGCAAAAATCAGTCAATAAAAAATTAAAAAAAAATTAAAATGCATATATTAAATTTTTAAATAGTAATTGTTCTCCCCCCATAACTGCGCATTCCATAAATCCCAATCTGATATATGTAATGCATAAATATGTACACCCCTTTGATGCCGCCACGGCGAGCCGCGATAATTGTCATCTGTTTTGCATTATAATACAGCTCTCCTCCACCTCTCTGCAAGCTGACCGACAAGTGTTGCAGATTATTGTCCCATGTGGGCTGCCTCTGATTAAGCGTTGTGCGGCGGAGGCATAAATGAAAATTTCATTTTCACAACGCGGCCTCTGCGGTGGCCAGCAATATTTGCCACTAATATGCGGCCGGACGGGCAGCACAATGGAGCCAGGGAGCCGCATCTGAAATGCATATTTATGAGCCCTGCGGACGCGGACATGTGCGGCTCGGCTGCATTTGCATTTTGGCCGAGTGCCTAGCCTAGACACGATTCCTCATAATTCGCGGACTGTGCGAAACTCTCTCTTTTTGTTGGATTTTTTGTTTGGTTTTTGCCACCGATGATGCCCTTGCCACAGCTTTGCCACATTCTGCAGCACGTACGATTCGCACAGTGGATTCAGAATTGAAAATGAATTGGCCCGAAATGAATGCAAAACTCCTATCGCCAAAGTGGAATCTATAAGTCAGAGTCGGACGGGATTCAGGGGAACGTGACCATATCAAGGGGTTAAAATGGGGTCGGCAGACGGTTCAATTGCAGATTTATCAAAGGTAAAATATATAATAGAATAAAAAGTTAACATATATTACTTGAAAATAATAATTTCAAGGTGTGACATTACCTTTTCCCTTTTCTTTACAAAATAGTAATCAGTTCAGCCTAAATACAGAAAATGTAATTAAAATATGGTTGAATAAAATGAAAAGTGGTGACATTTTTTCGAGTACTCTATTAAGACCCAAAAAGCCTTTGAAGGGGGTACAAGTATGAATTGGAAATCCATGTTTCGGCGGCAATAACATTAATTTATGCCTTCATAAATTACACGCTCATTACATGCCCCGCACAGGTAGTCGAGTGTCGTGTTTTCGCGTACTCATAACACGACACATAAGAAGCCATAAAATCAAATTTCATATTTCATATCAGCCTTTCGCCTCACGTCGATCGACCCCACCCACTGAGAGTCGTCAGAGGGTCATAATAATCACGCATTAATATCATAAATTCATGGCTCTAACTACCAAATTCGAGGCAGGCTTCTGCCCACCGCTCCCCAACTGGGGCTGGGCCCAGAAATCATAACAATTTGATATATTGTGCGATAGATATGGCCAAACGTGGTGCATTACAAGTAGGATCGGGAAAACCCTAAGGTTATAATGTAGATATTGCAGAGAAGAGAAGTATGTATTATTAAATAAATTATATAATTAAAACTAGCACAATTCTCTTAGATAATATATCTATTTTCTGATTAATTTTCCCACCCAAATACCGATAATGAATTGGTTCGTGTTGGTGGAAAAAGGCCAGCCCAACCCTAACCCTTTGGCACATCGTTAAAGGGTCCAAGTTGGGTCATAGTTATAGCCAAGACGCTTGAGGCGGCAGGACAATGCCGGTTCCTTTATGGCGGCCTCTTCAAAAGTGTAATTGAACTCCATTGACCGACCGAGTCGGACTCGGGCCCGCAATAAACATAATGGAACTGCTCGACTCGACCCATATGGAGTATGAAATTGCCGGCTGACACAATAGTTTGAGCCCGAATATGATATTCCACCCGCCCGGGTTGACATTTCAATTTATTTCGCCATAAATAAAGCAATTGGGCCGAGAACGAACCCTTTCTGCCCACAAAAAAGACGCCTTCCCCTGCAAGGAGTTCGCAATTCGCATTCACAATTCACAAAATATTTTTGCCATTGACGGGGACCCCATAGTCGCCGGGGGTAGATCCATTAATTATACGCCCACTTCACAAAGGCGGGGACGGCAGGAAAAGTCAAAATATTGACAGCTTAAACTCTTTGCAGGATCCTGCAGGAGTTGCCTTCAATGCGACTTGCAATTATTCAACAGTCGGCCGGCGGAAGAGGAAGCGAAATAATATCCTTTGCCCATATCCGTTTATCATTTTTGACCTTCTGCCCGCTTTGGACCCCTCTGATTTGGTCCTTTGTGGCCGCTGATTGAAGGATATTCCGGCGAGTTCTCCATTTAAGTTATTGTTTCGCCGTAGGTCCAGGTTCGAAGGACTCTAATGAATTATTATGCCCGGGGAAAGCCCGAGGCGCACGCCCTTCTATATCATTTCCGAAACGCCATTCATATCGAGAGCCAGCGAGCGAGCTTTGTTGCGAAAATTATTAAATGGCCCGGAATGAATGATTTAATGACCATGCCGAGGCATAATTGCAGGTCCGCAGCGAAGGGTAACGTAACCATCAAAATAAAAGGGGTTGACCCGCCTTAAAGTTGAGTCCAGGCCAACTTAAAGCCCCGGGGCTATTTTGCACGTCGGAAGTCACGGAGAGCACATAACAATTCTCAGGCAATTTTCCGGGAAAGTGCCAAAACGGATTTCTTCACACCAAATGTCTTTGTTTCGCCGGCTCGCATTCATAAAGTCATATGCCATGAAAATTCGGCTGGCCAAGGAGCCAGGCGAGCTCCGAGTGTCCTTTGGGAGATATCACAATCAAACCGCTGTGTTCTTTACTACCGCTGCGCCACTTCTAGCCAGGACATCCCGGCTACAGGACGTGGCCGGAGCTGGCCGGGGCAATTCGCCAAATGGAAATATTATTGGTCTGCATATAAAGTGAATTTTATTCAGAGCTCATAACTTCCTGCCAGGATAATGCACACGTCCGCTCAGCTCCTCGAACTTTGTTCAGTGTGCGGGCAAGGATATGGCAGGACCTGCACTGGCACTGTTGACGTAGCAAATGGGTAACGACTCCCGAGCTCGTTTTGTGTCAATAACTGGAATCCCGCACGATAGTTCGTCCATTTATGTTGATGGTACATGACATTGGTTTTGTGAACTTTATTATTCGGTTTCTCCCTGGAGGGTTACTCAAAAAGTCATAGAAGAAAATATATCAAAGGATGAATATATGGTTAAATATCTAGATTAAATTTAAGTTCTCTTTTAAGTAATATTTGAGATTTAAGCACTTAAGTCTGCAGGAAAATCCTGGCACTTATTTTACTTGTCACCCCTTTGATTTCCCTCTGTTTTTATCGCCCCTAAAGTAGCAACGTGATGAGTTATCCTCACTCTCCCCCAAAACCTCCTCCTGGCTGCACCCGAACTTATGCTAATTCTTCCAATCGTTAATTTCACGAAATATGCAAATAGTTAATTCAACTGAAAACTTTTTCGCCAATAACCACGATGACGAGACATAAAACGCAGACAGCCGAGCAGCCAACCGGGAGCTGGAAAAAAAAATCCTGGTCGGGTCCAAACCTTTTTCACATCTCAGCGATTCGATCGAATGACGAACCTGCGCATTTCGCATTGTTATTAAAAAATGAAAGAAAAAGAAGCGAAAGTCAAGCGGAAAATATCCTTGGCCCCGGCGGCATTATCTGCCTGACTGGCTAGGGTCTGGGGAGAGCAGGAAAAAACTCAAATGGAAATGAAAATGAAAATGGGAAGGAGATGGGAGAAGATGGGATGGGAGCCACAGCGATGGCCGACGACGAGACCCAATCGCTGTGAGAAATTATCATAAAAATCGCGCAAACTCCGTGCGTGACTTTAAAGTCATCCTTGGGGTGGCTGTCTTCCTTGCTTCCTTCCTCGGTGGTGGCTGGCATCCGCATCCTTTTTAATATTCCCGTCATACGCCTTGTCATTTTTGTTGTATTTGATTTTAATACGAATTTCACATTTTACAATCAAATTAATTGGTCACGCTGCCGCAGAATTACACCCGTCGAAAAGGGATACAAGGACACCCAGCCAGCCGGGCTTAAGCCAACAAACAAGTTCCAGAGTTCGCTAAGGGATGTATCCTCCTCTTGCTGGAGGAAAGGAACTTATTGTCTGGCCGTGCACGTGAGGCCCACGGAGCGTCGCTAATTTATGCAAATATTGACTCAGTCCCGGCCCTGTTCAATTAGTTCCGCGATATTTATTATTTTGTTCGAGGCGAATTTTGAATATTCAATTTCGCCCGATTCTCGCGTACAAAATGCCCAATTTCATGGCTGCCGCCTTGAGCCTCCAAATTAATTTGTAATTCGTTGGCAATTTGGCAGATGAATTATCCCCTGGCCATATTATCCACGCCCGTCCGACGCTAAATGCCGGGATTTATGTGCGACTATTTGCATATCGCCGAGAACTCTTCCCAGAGTTCAACACTCTGATCCGATCTGATCGGATCGTATCCGACACGCCCCGTGTCATCATTTCATATTTCATCCGGCGATCGCCCGGCGGGCGGTCTTCCGTCAAATCGGCGGAGATTAAAGATGGCCAGAAGCGCTGGGCGGCCCCCATAAATCCCACGGATTCGGATTCCTCTTGAAAAGTTCAAAGTGAACTTGAGTAAATTTAGACATCGGCCAGCGTTTGATCAGCGGCAGCCGGATGATCACCAGGTCGGATCTAATGAAGATATATCGCAAATCGCAGCACGACACCAATCAAAACTGGAGGTGCTTGTTTAGGGCAGGAATTTTAGACCTCCAATTTACGGTGGGGTTTGGAGGGGGAGCTAGGGGTTATTCAGATGGATTATTATAAATTAAGGTAGAGGGATGAGCTATAATTAAAGACTCCTGGGGTAGGGTTAATAATTTCTTTATTAAAGTATAATTATATTGGCAAATAGAAATCAAAAATGTAAGTTGTAACTTTCTTGGTTAAAACTGAAGTACTTTATGCTAATTTCGAAGGTATAAATCCTTCTAAGAAAGTAAAAAAGGAAGTTCCAACCCTTTTTTCATTCAATATTCTAGTTGGTAAAAGTAAATGCTAAAAATTACCCCCAGATCCGGTGGGACCCTGGCCATGTATCACCTTGTTTACGCTTGTTTGGGATGCATCGACACTCGGCTCCGATCGACAGCATAAACAAAGGCCTGTTGCAGATGAGAAACTACGAGTACGAGTCTCCACATTGCCCCACCGCCACTCCCTGGCTGCAGCACAGTTCAATAAAAAAGGAAAATAGACTCATAAATCAGCAGATTAATATTTTATGAAGTGTATTGTATGGCTCGGGCTCTGTCCGAATTGGAGAGCAAATCGAGCAAACAGAGTTCCTTGCCTGGGTATATATGTTTCTTTGGGGGTGGCGGGCTGACTTTCGAGGGCCTCGGAACAAACGACTTCCCTTTGTTTACCATAAATTCGTTAATAGACGCTGCCGCGTGTAAACAAATCACTTAAACATTTTCAAATTGACGCCTGACATGATTTTTTCGCTCCTCGAGGCGAGAGGAAGAGCGAGAGCAATCCACATCGATAGATGAATATTTATTTAGTTGTTGAAGTACGGGAAGTATCACAAATTGTAAATCTACTTGTTGTTACATCGGATTTTCCTGTTACCTAGCCCCAGTCCCAGTCCCAGTCCCAGTCCCAATCCCGCCGGAGATGGCAAGTGGAAACTGGCTTGGTTCGGTGGCTCCGAAGTTCCGAATGCCGAGTACCGGAGGTCCAGCTTGCGTCGCAGCAATCAACTGCCAGTGGAGATGGGCGGAATATGGAGAGGAGAGGTGCTTTTCCGAGGTTGGAATAAAGAGTATATAGGTCTAGCTAAGAGATCTTAACATTTTGTACTAGCCTATTATTTTAATCATTAATTTCGAAGCATAGTAACCTAATAAGGAAGGTATTTTATGGGGACCTTGAACATATTATTTTTGAAGGCAACACCTTCTCCTAGATCCACCCTCGTTGTAATATATAAAAAAAGCCTGCAGCTCTTGCAATTAGTAATCAAGCATCGAGCATCGCGACTGGCCGAGTGAGACATTGGCTCGCTTCAGATACAAGCACGAGCGGCGCGCCGCGGCAGGAGAAAGCAGCGACTACGAGTACGAGTATCTCGGGAGTGTCAGATACAAATGCGCATACGAGTACAGATACGAGTACGACAATCTGTCGGACGGAGTTTTATGAAAAGTTCAATTAATTAGCGCCGATTTTCCCCCATGCACACCCATAAATTTATAATCAATGCATGCATTTTGTGTGTGTCTCTTTTTTTTACAACTGCTACTGCTGCCGAGGACGTCGCGCCGTCTGCCAGCTGCCAATACAATTCATTTGCGCCACATCACCTGGCAGCCAGCCCCCCTGCCCCCTTTTGGGGCAACCCCCTTTAGGAGCAACCCCCCTCAAGTTCTCGATGGATGAAAACAAATTGTGGCCCTGCATCTCCGGCTTCAGTTCGGATTCTATTCCGTCTGACAGCACACGTTCCCTTGGCCTTTTTTATGTGTCTTCCTCGCCTCGTTGGGCTTTCGTTTTCTAGTCCCTTTTTCTCTGCTTCTTTTTATTTGTAAACAATAATTTTTTACAATATTCGGAGTCTGAGCTGCAGATGCATCTGCAGCATCAGCACTCCGCCATCTATCTTGTGGATACAACTGGCTCATACTCTATGCTGCAGTCTGTTTACGTTATTAAATTCGTTCTGCAATTGCCTCTAAGCACAAGGTAAATATCGTAAATTTAATGCATTCCGAATATCCGAATATCCAAATTTCGGGGCCTATTAACTAGGCTAAGTTATGTGCTTATGCTGCAATGGCTGTTAATACTTTTATGATAGCTAAATGGGGGAGTTTAAGAGGGAAAGCAAACTCTAGGAGAAATATTTCCATGCTGAGGATAAGGAATACGCCTCAAAAAAATACAAAACCCTATCAAAATCCGCTTTCTAGTCACTTTACTATTTATCTAGAAAGTAGAAACTTCTACTTATATTCCAGAATTGCAATTGAAAATTCCTGGCCATATTCGGAAACCCATAAATATTTTAATGCCTCGCTGGGAAAGCTAGTCGGCAATTGGTTACGCGTGTGATCATTTTTTATGGTTAACCGACAAATTGTCTTTATGAGTGGGTGCCTGGGCTACTTGCGGCTATTTAAATGTATATTTCCCTGCCCCCAAGTGGCACTAATTGGTATTGAAGACTAACCGGGGCCGGCGGCGCCAGCGGCGGCTTCTGACAATTCCATCGGGTTCAGCGGATGAAGGGGCACCTCCAGGCAGGCGAACCACAAGATACACGCGATAAGTCAACGCGAGTCAGAGCTTTGACAATTATTATTGCTCAAGTGTCAGGGACAAGCAGCCACAAACATTGCCAAGTCGAAGGTATCCGTGAGATACGACCTGAGGCAGAGTCCACTGAAAAAGAAAGAAGTTAAGGGGGAAATTCTGAAGGATAAATGAACTATGATAATGCCAAGGAGGAACTTATTTAATTGTTAACAGCAAATCTAGCTTAAAATATTTTAATATATATTATCCAGGTATTTATTAATAAACAAATTTATTTGCAACACTTTGTATTAAAACTGTAGCTTACCTAAACCTTCTCACCTCCTCCTTTTAACCTAGAATTACTCATAAGTTTACCACATTTTATTCCCAGTGTAGAAACTCCAACTCGACATGCGCATGCGCAGACGTTCTCGACATATTCGTGGTGTGATATGTCGCCTGGCGCTGCCAGCACTGTTCTCACAGATTTCAATCACGTTTCTAATGATTTTTATGACGGAAAATTGAACCTTTATTTATCTATCCATCCATCTACCCATCCATCTATCTATATAGCTATCTATCGGATGTCTATCGGCTGAGCGATACCTGCATCGAGGTTTGCGGCTGTAATTTTAATTCGACTCTGTCGCCAATTGGCAGCCAATGTCTTTTCGGGGCTTATAACTTCTAATTGCGCCGGATAACTCTCGGCCTACCCATAAAGCAAAATTTGTATGGCTCGGATGGGTTGCGGGGTACTTAATTAATGGGTTTGCTTCTGCGCGAACGTGCTGGGAAATCGTCGCTTTATTTGCATGTTCGATTCGAAAATCCGGACGGGCCCGGGTGATTTGTGTCCCGGCCCGGTCATGGGAATTATTTCTGCAGCTTTATGCCAGCTGAATATCAAACGGAATTTATAAATTATTAGTTTATTACAAGTCGTTCAAAGTCGAGTCCAGTGTCCGTTGTTCCCAGGCCGTATCGATCGAGGTGCTAATTTGTTTTATCGTCCACGGATCTCCGCCAGCGACATGAATTTGTTATGCCCCAAACCTCCCTCCGGACGGAGTTCTGCGTAATCCGAGCCTCTCCCAGCGACTGCCCTTTGTTGTTTCGATTCCCATCGGTGGCGGCGAATCTTATCGGCGATCGCCGAAACAAGTTCAGGCCAACAGCCATTCATATTGCGAATATCCATATTCAACGAATATGAAAACAAGTCTCGATAGCATTTATTTTGCCAAGCTAATCATCGTTTGAAGCCTCTGACTCATGCTAGAGAATATATTAATTATTTGCTATAACTACAAAAAATATATTAAATACACCTTCTCTCTCTTCCACGTCTTAACCCTTCAGAGTTTGACAAATTTCAATATGTAAGGCACCATGTCCCTGTGGATGCAGAGGCATCTGTCTATCGGAGCTCTTATCAGGCTGCGTAGTCCGGCTTACCTGCCCGTTTAACTCATTTCATTTGGGCCCTGTCTCTGTCCTTCTCTTTCTGCCCACAGACTGCAGAGTCTGGAAGTCAGTTGGTCATCCTGTGTGAGTGGGACATGCGTCATCTTTGGCGACATTGTCCAGACGAGGGACGGGCTATAAAAAGGCAGCAGCAGCGGCAGCAAGGCCATGGACGCATTCGGGATCATCTGGGTGTCTCCGCTCTGTGTCGCCTTATCAATATTTTCCGTCAAGTAATTTATTGTATTTTTGGTCGCTGCTTCCTTGTAGACCGTCCTTCGGGTCTGGGCCGAAACAGAACACTTAAAGAAATTCACTTCAAATCAAAATAATATATTTATTGAATTTTCCCAGCTTTTATAATGGTTTGAGAGTTTAAAATATTTTATTACCACATTCTTTCTGACATTTAATTTAAATTTAAGTTCTTTACAATTAATCCCTATTTAAATATAACTTTCCCCAGTGTATTTAACTGAATATTCCAACCTAGGCTACAGCAAGTGCATCCACACAAAGTACTAGTGTGTGTTTGTGGACATTTGCTTTATGTCTTGTCACATTTTTATGGCCATGGCCCAGAGCCGCCGCCTTATGGCATCGATTTTTATTATTTTTCCCCGGATAAAATAAATATTTAACCATTTTATGATTAGTCGGGCGATCGAGGAGGGCTTGTGCCCCGGGCCCCATTGTCTGGGCCAGTGTTTTTTAATGCACTTTTAAAGAACCTCAAATTTAATAGACTCAAAGTTGGACTCGCACTCACAGCAGTTGAGATGGAGGTGAGCGATACCGAGGCCAGGGCGATGTTAGAGACAAATGCCAGCGCCCTAATGGCCGACCGACCCCTTGTCGTCGCCTCGGCCGGGTGTTAATGTTACCAAAACATTTCTGGAGGCATAAAACAAACTCTTTTCATTGTTTTCAATTAAGAAAGTTAATTATTTGATTATTATCAGCATTAATTGCACACGGCTTCAGTTTCTTTATTCATTCTGATTTATTTCCATTCCTCCACTTTGCATTTCGAGGTATATACACTTATGTATATATTTGAATGCTTGTGCCTAGATGGTTGCATTGATTTCTGTCTTTCCCTTTCCCTTTGATATATGGCTTTTACATGGAAATTGGGGCCAAGACTCGTAAAAGAGCCCTCACCTCTTGGCTGATGAGATTGACAGGGCCTAGACTCACAATTTTCGGCATTCATTCAATGGTTTATTGCCTAAAACAATGTATTAATTGGTTATTCGAGGTTCTTTCATTAACTTTAAATGAAAACTGAGCGAGACTATTAAAACTCCACTTAAAAGTGATTACAATTCTTTGGAAATTTAATAATAAGCAACCTAAGCACTTATCTTAAGTCCAAAGAATTACTGTATATTAATAATATATTTTAATAGATTTTAACAATTATAGTAAAGTAAATACTCCTTTTATAAAGCTCGAAATATTCTGAAGAATGCGTTAAAAAACTTTTATAACTTCATACTATTTCTGAACAAAGTTCCTGGCAATCTGTGCTAAGCTTCTCTCCTGCTGAGAGCCACTTGCCACCCCTTGGGCGATATTTCACTTGCTGCCGAACAATTTGTCATAATCATAAATCATTTCTGAGCGCTAAATCCAGCGCCTAATGCAACCCACAGGAACACCAGCAGCCAGGAACAAAGGTCTGGACGGAATCACCGCATATTTCACAGCAGGATATTGGCCTCTAAATTGCCCCGCAAAACATAACGCTTTCAGGGAGTTGCAGGAAGTCAGCTTTCGTCCTTGGTGCGTGTATATGATTTTCAATTATATGAAGCACCGCACAAAAGTTGTTTGCACATATGTCGTATCTCATCAAATTATTTGCCAGGACACAGCGAGGCGCATCCTTTTGTGTCCTTGGTGTCCGCCCCCGTGGCTCATTTAGTGGTGACAAAGTTTCACAGAAACTCCTGCAAATGTGCAAGGTTCGCCGGCCAAAAGTTCAACGGGGGTTCACAGGATTTTTCCCGAAAAAAATAAAAGTCTGCAGATGCAGGAGGAGGTGCAAAAGGAGGACAGACACAATTCAATTAATTGTGACAAATAATTTATGAAACTGCTTACATGTGTGTGCGGGTGACGAGCATAAAAATGAAAAATCCATGTATCAAGTCGGATAAATGAAGGATATGACAAGCATTTCCAATTTGACGCTGATGCGCAGTCCTTGGGGTAGTTTCCGAGTTGGGAGATCCGAGTTCCGAGTTCCTTGTCATTTAACCCCTTTTAAGTCCTGCATATCCTGCAGTAAGCTGAATGGCATCTGAGCTCGTTTCGCACTTCAAAGCTGTCATCGATGTAGAGATTTCTTAATGTCCTTTGTGGACATTCACCCAAAACCAATAACTGGTTGGAGGCAAATATAATTTTTTTTGGGATAAAGACTTTAAGGGGACCTCAAATAAAGAGAGGGGAAAAATATTAATATATTCAAAAGGGTTTTAAAGGAGTAAATGCTTTATAAAATAGTTACTAGAGAAAATTAAAATATATCTCTAAATATTTCCCACACTGCTTAAAGAACATTTAAATTTTTTCTAAAAAAAAGAAAATTCCCCTGCCTTCTTTGAACTTCAAAAACCAAAGCTCAGTACTAGCTCGGCTTTACTAAACTAACCCTTTGATGAAGAGACGATTTCCACCAGTTCCAGACTCTCAAAATCCAAATCCCTTTTCTAGCCCCGTTCTCAGCTGTTGAAAATCTCCTTATGACATATTTTGATATTTATTTATTATCTTGTCACTGTGATTTTCGAGAGCATAAGCCACCCCTGCTCGGGTTTTAGGGCGGCGCTCACTTGTCGCGTGTCGAGCAGAAACAAAGCAAACAAAGAGCTGTCAGCAAGTGCTCTCGAGTACATTCTTTTTTCATAAAATATATTTTTTTTAAATACACTTGAGCAAAATTAAATGCACACTTATGTCGTAAAAAAAAGGGGACAGGGAAGCCTCAATAGATAGGCGTTGAAATTATGGCGAATTGACGAAGCGCACACAAGTGGATTCCGGGCCGCAGTCCCTTTGTCAGTGCAAATATTTGACCAGATGCGACACCACGGGTCCTGCGCCAGGATAGCTTCCGCTCGGGATTCACTTAATTTTTTATGACATCCATGTGGGGATCAGAGAGGATTTGGCAAGTTCGATGTTTTGGAAATTGCTTCCCTGCGTCCAAGAGGGCCAGCTTAGCTGCAGGAAATATGAGCGAAAGTATCTATGAGATACGATACGAGAGATAGCTCGCTGGCTGGCTTCTTGTTACTTGGCTTATTTCGATAATTTATGGTTGTGCACAGGCAGAAATAATATAGCTATTAAATCAAGGGAGTTTAAGCCCGGAATCTATTGGAAAAAATTAAATAGATATTTAATATTAAAGATGAACTTATTTAGGAACATAAATATTCAATATATTGATTTTCTACAAAGTTAGAACCATATTTTTAGCTTAAGAAAATTATAAACATGCACCTAAACAATATAATAATTATATAAGATATTTTAAGAATTTTTAAGAATTTTTACCTCAGTGCAGTTGCTCGACTCCAGCTTTAATTCGAGGTAAACTAAGAGCCTTTCCCTGGTTTCCATCTCCCCTTAAATAGAGAACATTTCCGAGCTGAGCTGCGTGCCAGGTAATCTAATGAGTTGGGCGCTCAATTAGCTTCAGGGAGCACGAAACCCGGCGAATTATTGGGCAGGAAAAATGCTTCCACCCAATGGCAATTAGCCGGATTGCTTTATATTTCATGCCGCAGCGTCATCATCATTTATGAGCAGCCAGACGGAGTCAGCTTCCGCCCCAAAAACTAATTGAATTTTGACGTTGGCCCGTTCATCATTAGTCCTGGCGGCATGCAAAAAAAGGATACTTAACGCAAATGACTCGAATTTGTCAGACGCTCTCCGACAGATACATCCACAAATGACTGCAATAACTGCAATCGCAGAGGAGGAGGAGGACGTTCGGGGGTCGGTCTGCTAATTTCCTGCAGCCGCGAGTCCTTGGGGGAAAAGCTTCAGGGACGCTTTTCTTTCCCTGCCAGTGCTTTCCTTTTTTCCCTGTGTCTCTCTGTGTGTGTGTGTGCGCGGAAATGCCGAAAGTGCATCTGATTTATGTGCGTTGCAAACTTTCAACTTTGCTACGATTTCGTTTCGATAGTCGGGGTCACCACTCGCACAGATACACACTGAGCCACGTGAGGGAGATGCAGAGAGAAAAATAAAGGGTATTTATAATGATTTCTTAACATTAAAGTTCTCAGAGATCCAAGTGTGTGAACTAAAATGTATTTTAAATTGCTTTCCAATTAAAATATATTTATTAAATATTTGAATATCAAGGTCTAACTCTTTTAAGTGGAAAAATATCTACAAAATATCCCCTATCTTTACCAATTTCCCTTACATTTTCTCACAGTGTACACGCACGGCAGGCGAACAATGGAAGCAACAAAGAGGAACACGAATGGCGAGCCAAAAGTTGGCGTTAAAACTAAAATTCCATAAATTAAACCTGGCTACTGGGAAACAGGACGGTGGGTGGAAATAAAAGTTTTGCTTTTACCCTCGCCTCGGTGATAAATCACAGATCTTTTTACATAAATTTATGCTTTGCCATTTGCTGCGGGAAATTCTCCCCCCCTGGATTTTCCCGAGCTGGCTTCACCTTGGTCCTGGGCTAATGGCCGGCACTTGGGTGGTGGGGGCGGTGGCCCGGCCATTGGGCGGTGGTCCTTTGGTCGTCCTGCTAAGTGCACGCTATGCCCACACAGATACACACACAGAGCCAACCTGCTTATCGCCAAAAATATGAAAACTACCTTTTTCGAATGGGCGGACGTGGCAGCGCAATCGCTGAGCCAAAGGATATGGCGCACTTAGGCGGCCAGGACCCCGGCACAGTCCGCTGCTCCTTGTGTAAGTTTTGGCCCAACACGCTTGATAAAGAAGGAGCTGCATAAAAAGTTTCAACTGCAAACGAAAACTTTTGACCTTTACGAGTCTGTGCCACCGAAAGGGGCATGTACTTTCACACACATGTATATATGTAATTTTTGGTATATATACAGTAGGTATCACAGCTATATAAATATTTATAGCTGACTCACACCATAAGAATATATTGTGTCAAAGGTTTCGTTTTATTTAGAATACATTTGCTTAGCTTTTTAACAAAATTCAAGTCTATAACATTTAAATATTTGAAGAAGTGTACAGTATTCTGTAAGGCCAATATTTAGTTCCTTTATATTTTACAAAATATTTTCTTTTAAACATATACCCCACTGTACTTTATAACCTCACACAAACTGCCAGCATATGTGCAAACATTTGTGTGTATATAAAAATGTATAAGCTGCACTTTCTTCATATCCTGATGCTAGTTTGCGCTGAGTTTGCAATGCGTTTCCTTTTTTCTTTATTATTATTTTTTTTTTTTTTTGTAAACTTTAAGAACTCATACTCAAATATACTTAGATGGCGGTACTAGTAAGTTGAGGAAAAGGGACGAAAAAATACTTTTCCACATGACTGTTTGAGCTCGTATTTCTATTTATCAAGACTCAGCAGAACAGGACTTGAACCGAAAGTTTTAAGGTTTATTTTAAAATAAATTATATCATTTAATTATTGATGATTCTTTCTATAAATATATATATTTAACTTAACAGTTTATATAAAAAATAATTTAATTCGCTACATCTAAAATCCCAACAATTACTTTTATGCTTCACCACCGTCAATTGCCTGATGTATAAATGATATATGTTTTTTCTTAGTGATTAAATAAGATTGCTTTTCACGATTCCTAAATTATATAATAACGAGCTTAAATCTCTGAGCCTGCAATGATTCTCCAGATTCTCCAGCCAGAGCTGCTAGCCCCTCCTCGCTCCTAATTGAGGAACATCGCCGCAGAATGGAGCCCAAATTGGAGGCCAATGCAAATGCATCCGCGACCACCTGCAGCCGGATCTTCTTGGTGGCCAACCGGTGGCAGCTGGTCGCCAGCTCCAGGAACTACGTCCAGTTGAGATCATAAAAAAAAGCGGGCTGGGATGGATGCACTCCGGGGCCGGGCTGGGAATAAAGTCGTAAATAAGTGAGCCTAGAAAATGTCGTCGGCGCTGTCTGCAGTTGTACTTGGAGCTGATGTTGGGGCTGCGGACGGCGCTTCGTGTCCGCATTTTGGTATTCAAATGAGTCTAAATGAGTCTACACGACGTGGCCAACTGTTTTCGCATTTTACTTTTTCATTTATTTATTTTTATTTATGCTGGCTCGCTGACTTGCTGGCCGGCTAGCTGCTGCTGCTTCTTGGCTCGCATATTTCATGAATCAAGTCGCCGCTGGTAGCGTGTGTGAAATGCGCGACGTTTGTTTAATTTATATGTGAATGCGCACGCGCAGAGTCCGCTCGCTCAAAGGTAGCAACACGCAATGTCCAAATATTTTGCATATTTTTTATTCGCTTTCCAATGCCCCCCGAGATATATTTATGGCCCACGCTCGCCGTAAACTAGATCACTTTGATGATCTAACTGCGGATCGGATCGAATCGAATCGAAGGAGCTGCACCACCAGTTGCAGTTGGAACTGAAGCTAGAGTTGGCGCTGGTGCTGGAGTTGGAGCTGGAGGACCCACCTAGTGGCAGTAGCCGCCAGCTCCTCCCGTTGGTGGTGGCCTCCTGGCGCCGTTTTCGCGGTACGAGAGCCCTGTTTCGGGTGGAAGTCGTGACTAATTACAGAAATTAAAACGCTGTAATTTAATTATGTATCTGCGATTTGTTATCGGCCCTGGCGTCGGCCGTCTCAGTTTGCCCCAGCTCTACACTATCGCCGTATCAAAGTCAATATGCATCAGTACAGTGGGAGAAAAATGGGGGAACTATTAAATCATTTAGCTTAATAATTAAATTAACAGAAACTAATGGCCTACGAAATAATTTATTTACTTCTGCTGCACTAATATTCCCTATTTTTTTGGGATATCAGTAATACTTTGAATGCGAATTTTCTTTATGTTTTATACATTTTATTTCATAGTAAATAACTTTAACCTTAAAAAATATATTATTATTTAGGAGTTTTATTTTCGTATAAATTATTTTCGTAGCCAAACTTATTCTTATATTTCTGTAACCACTTTAATAATTTACAGATATCTTCCTATTATTCTTTTAAAAATACCCAAATTCCCTTTATTTTTTCTAGTGTCTCCCCAAAGCCAGGGATATCTCGGGGGTGTTCTCCAATGAACTCCAACTGACTCAATCCACCAGGAAAGCAGCGCAGCAAGAGGTGGACAAAGTGCAATTCATTTGGCCAAATACAAATGCAGGAAAGTTCACAAAAGCCCAACAAAAAATAGAAAAAATCGAACAAAAATAGAAACACAAACGTAAAACATTGGAAAAAAGTCAGCGGACACTGGGCATTGAATCGGAGATAGATCCTGACTTGGACCTGGCAAATCGAGGTGGGAGTCTCTCTGTAGGAGGCAGTCCCAGTTGGCGGTGTTGGCGTTCCCTCCAGCTCCAGCTGCATAGCTCCATCGATATGCACTGATTTCCATATTCAAACGATTTCGGTTTGTTCAGTCTGCCATCCAGTGGCGGATATGGAAGCCAAGACTAAGCGACCTGGCCAAGTTGGCTTGTTAGATAAAATGGGAAACAAATTTGCGCAGCGATTAAAGTTTGAGATACGATAAATAGGAGCTTACTTATAATATGGTTATGGAGATATTTTAGTTAATAAATTTAAGGAAATTTTAATTACCTAAAATGTAGTAAAGATTTTATTATTTCCAAACCAAAACAGACAAGTAGTCACTGCAATTTGCATTACGTTTAGGCCTTAAACACGAGTAACTTAACGATTTCTTGTCAGAGTCTATTTCGATTTAACCAATTCGGTTGGAATTTTCCTTTAGAGAAAAACAAGCTTTACAGTTCCTTGAATTACTGCTGACATGAATCAAATTATTAAGGGCACTGACCATACAGATTCATGTTGAATCCATCCCAAATTCCCGACAGTGTTTTGCCCCAAAATATTTACCAAATCGTTTAATGGTAATTGAAAACTATTTCCAACGATAATGTAGCGAATTCGATGAAAAGCGAAAATTGCTGCAGCTGCCATAATAAAAACAAACAAGAAATTCGCTCAGGGCAATAAAAATAGGTGCACCGATCGGCCAGAACGTCTATATATCGGATATTCTGCCAGCGATGGAGTGCAATTTAAATTGTATATTTGGTTGGGTTGCCTTTCAAAATGGAATGCATCTTGGGCTGGAGGTTTTTGACAGCGATTTCGATTTGGATTCGGACTCGGATTCGGATTCGGATACGGCAAGTGCCATTAGGTTAAAGCTGAAGGTTTATACATGGGTTGGCCGCAGGGATGTTTGCATATGTTATGTATGCATGGCTATGGAATTAGCTAGAAAAAATTCGTAGAACTGGGCAGGCGAGGATTTTGCAATTTGTGAATGAAACGCAAAGTGGAAAATTTCTGAATTAAATTCTTTTCGGGCTGTCCATTTGCATGGAAAGCAGTGTCCACTTGACGACGGCTGCTAATGCAAATGCGATGCCACTTTCCGAGAATCGATTGACAATCTTTTTTTTTGGGCTGCCTAATGCATCTCATTTCGCTCAAACTGAGCATTTCGAGGGTCCAGCAAAGACACTTGGCATCATTTTGGTGCATTGTTGATGGAGTCGGTAAATCAATAAATAGGCTTTTCAATGAATTAGGCCAATTGCAGATTGTTTCAAGAAATTAACTCATTTCTGCAATTTTCATTAAACTGGAAGTTATTTAAGTAATTTTATTCATGGGAAAATATGTCCCATGTATTATTTGATTTCTAATAAATTTATATGGAGCTAAGACACCATTGTTACTAATTTAAAATTCATCATATATATATATCTCTTATTATTATTTTATTAAAATATATTAGAAATCGTAAAACTAACAGAAAACACTCGTATATCCAAATGGAAAATGTTACACATAACCCAGGTCCCAGGGGGAGCACAGCCCGACACTGGCCAGCGGCAGCGGAAAAACAAACAAACTCCAATCACGTTTCTCAAAGCGGCCAAAGCCGAAACGAGACTCATAAGAGCGCGAAACATTTTGTTGTTATTTTGTAGTTGACACCCGAAAAGCGCGACCAGCCCCTGCCTCCACCTCAACCCAACCACCACCTTCCAACTGCTCTCACCTGAGCCTCCACACAGAGAGACTCGCACCTGTGCAGCCGACGACGGTCGCCAGTCGTGGACTAGTCTACCTGGGCTAGACTTACACTGCCATCGAGTGGCTGTAAAAAATAATAATTACCACAAATTTTAATTAAGAAATGAAAGTTTAAAAATCAATAGTATTTTTTCCTATATTTCTAAACCCTAATAAGCCTTCTTTCTTCTTTCTTTTCTATTTAAGCTGTTTAACCTCTGAGTTATTTGTAGCAGTGCAAGTCCCAGAGCGGTTCATTGTATCTCTGCAATGGCAGACAAATGTTTCGCAGTGTTTCGGGCCAATTCAATGAATTTTCGGCTAACTGTTGATGTTGCGGTTATTTTCCAGCCTCGGTTCGCATCAATTAAGAGGTGTGCACGGGCCGAGTCAATTAAGCTGCCGGCATTTTGGCCTGATGCAAGGGATTCCCCGCGAATCCCGCCACATCAAGCCCCCTCTTCCTCTTCGGCTAGACAGACATCTTCCATAATGCCGCACGATTGCCGATAATCGCTTGAGATTCCCCCCTCAACCAGTCACCATTTTGGCCGTTGATGTAGCTGACTGCTAGTTGCTACATGCACTCAGAAATTAAATGTAAGCTTTCTAGAAAATATGTAAATAGAAGTTTAATGTTCAGAAAAAATGTATAAAGAAATTGAATTTAAAACTTCTCATAAAATTATATATCTTTAACTAAGAATTAATATATAGATAAAAAAAAAAATTAAATTTAGAACTAAATAATATATATTACCTTCATACCTTCCCTAAACATAATATAATTCCCAATTGGCATGCCACTTTAATGATTGTATTTGTAATCTGTGTTTAATCAATTCTTAATGCTATAAAAATTGCTAATATAGTAAAATAATTTAGAACTAACTTTAAAATTCGTTTAAAAAATATATTAAAATTTAAAAAAAATAGTAAACTTTTAGAAAACATTTTCCTAATGTACATTTTTCTCCCAGTGCACTTGCTGTTGCCGGTTGTTGGCAATTTGCTGCAGCAATTCATAATAACTGGGCCCGCTACCACCCACAGGGCGGTTGTTAGACCGCAGGAGGAGCGGGGGCAATCATGCCCAAGCCACCAGGGTTGCCAGTGCTCTCCGTTCGCTGCTCCCCATCCCCCATTCCCGTGGCCCCGTTGCCCCTTTCCCCCTGACAAAATGGAGTTCGCGTCGTCGACTCCAATCGAGGCGAGTCATAGAAAATTGCTGCAATTTTATATTTACAGCAATTGGGCGCAAATGCGGCCGGGGGAGCGAGCGAGACGGGCGGAAAAAGCACAGGCAAATGTAAAAACATGAACTTAAAAATACATAATTGCATATTCCACCCGGGACCAACCGACCAGGCGTCCAACCAAGCGATTGGGCCAACGTTTGCTGCCCCCCAGTATCTGCCCCGCACTGGGTTTCCGATCCCAAACCCAAGTTGGACACACAGAGAACTCGGAGCTGACAAACAACCAAACACTCATACGTCACGTTGATTGGAAATGCGGCACAGTGGGATCAGATAAAGGAAATGGGATTGATATATAGGGTTTAATCTTGAAATTTTGGGTAACATAGGGATTGTAAGAGTCAAGAAATAGATAGATGAACTTTTTAAAACCATTTTACGGCAGTTCGATAGATAATTTTAGATTTTAATAAGAACCTTGACAGAATACCCCTGGATTTAAATATATTTATTTTTTAAAATTAATTTTCTAATATTATTTAAGGTTTTCTATTCCTCAAATCATCCTTAAAATTTGTTAATGGGTATAAAGAGTAAAGTATAAGAGTCTGCTTGTTTTAGACTATATTTCTTCGGTGTTTACTGCATTTTTATGAGTTTTTTCTTTTGTTAAGTCAAACAAATATTTTTGTATAATATTTACAAATTAAGAAAATATTATAAAAAAGTTATCTTTACTTAGTTTCCTTATAACAACAATATTCTACAGCAGAAATAATTCTAGCACACTTTATTTATTTTCAAAAAGCTCTTCTTAGATAAATAGCTTTACCCGGAGTCATAATAAATATTCGTATTTGTTATTATTTCCATAGACTCTGTTGCAAATAAATAGCCCCAATGTCCTGCAAATGATTTGACGTAGCGGAAGGCGGCCCACTGACTGTAAATTCAAATTATACATACACAAAAAAAAACACACCGAGAAAAGTTAGGAAAAACAACCTCAAAAGCACATGAACACTCTTCGGCTGCCGCCGCCGCCGCTTCTTCTCCTTTCGAGGGGCGAGGAAGACGAAATAAAATAGCAAAACGTTTTGCATCCGCAAGAGCGGCAAAAAAAAAAAATAAAAAAGAATACAAGAAATAAAAATAACAGCAAGAGCAACAGCAACGGAGAAGAAACAAAATCGAGGCAAATTTCATGACAGGCAAGTAATTTTGTTGTGATTTTTTGATTTGACCCAAACACTCGCCTTCGAACGAAAAAAAAAAGCACACCAACCAACACACATGCAAGTCGGGTTGAAACGTGCAATTTGTATTTGTGGGCCCCCCACCCATTTCCCCCATTTCCCCATTTCCAGCGATTTTCCAGCACTCTTTTCCATCCGTATCTCCCGAACAAAACGGCAATTATGCCGCGTTCCTGCTCCCAAAACGGGGGGAAATATATTTGAAGCGCTTAGATTTGGACAGTGGGTGGCAGGAGTTGACTGGATTGGATTGATTGGAGCTGGGTCGGGTCGGACCGGGTTCGGATTGGGTCTTTGTCCCGTTGATTTACAGCGCAGCACAAAACGATGAATCGATGATTCCGCCATGAGAAATTAGATCGACTCGCCGGCAAACTCATCATCAGCAGCAGCGTTGGCAACGTTGCTCGGCCCCAAAGCACACACCGCACACAGCATTGCCAACATCAACTAGAAATAAACAAATCAAGGACTTGGCGCAGAATAAAAAGTATTAAAAAGTGGAATCTATTAAACTTTAATACTCTAAATATATTTTAAAAGAAAATAGAAAAAAAAATATATAACTTATTTGTTCATACTAAGATCCATGGCAACACCTATTGAACTTCATTTATACTTAAATATTAATACATTTTTTACTTATGTATATTCGTAGAAAAAAATACCCTAAGACCCCATAGATCCTTTTATAAACATATTTCTCTATAATATTATTACTAAACCCATATTAAGTATTACCAAAACTGTGTTAACCATTGCTCAGAGTATAACGAGCTGTGCTGGGATTGAAATTTTGAAAATTGCTGCTGGGATTGCGGGATTGTTGTTTGTGTGTCCCCTCCACTTTGGCCCACCTCCTCTGTATCGGGAGTATAAACTGTAGTAATTTTCTACTTGGCTCTCCGCCCTGAGCTGCCGCCTGGCAAAAATTGGTTTGAAAGTTGACTCGCTCTTTGGTGTTTTTCCATGTAATCGCATGGCCATTCCCGCACCCAGCACCACCACCCACCGAAGGGGTAAGCAGCCAAGCAGTAAATCGCGCTGACTGCTGCAAATGTCCGGCATCGGCATCATCCCGCTTAGAATTCCCAAACCGGAGTTCTCTGCTCCGCTCCGCTCTGTTTTGTTCTGTTTCAGCTCCACGCCCCGGAGGCAGGGCCGATCGGCCCCGATTAATGCCTCATCATTTGGGAAAGCGGAAAAGCGGGAAAAGCGACGCAAATTATCCGACTCCGAGCTCGACTTGGACTCCGACAAGGCGTGCCAGCCAAGTCAATCGCCTTCGATTGTCTCGGCGACTGATGGGATGTGTGTGGAGGTCCCAGGTCTCATTTGTCCTAATGGCTGTCAGGATGCGTGTGGACTCCGTTCCCCTCCAATCCATTCATTGGCTCCTTGTTGATCATATTTTACTGAGAGGGAAGTGTCTGGGATTCATTCCTTTCCATTTTATATCAATACTGCTAGCCATAATTCAACAGAAGGCTTCTGTTGTCTCCGCTAATCCTGGTTGCAGTGTCCGAAAAGTGTGCTAAGCCAACCGCAAGACTAAATCAAATAAGCCGCAAAAATATCATACAAATAACACAGACAGAGACTGGCAGACATGCCTATCATAAGGCCAATTAATCTGGCAAATGCAATATTATTATGATGGTGTCGATTACCCAAGCAGACAGCCACGAGCCACCGACACGTGACCGGGTATGGACATAGCTTCTCCTTCGAGAGGACTTTGCTCCAGCGAAAGCTGGCTGTCAGCTAATCCCGTGCATAATGTTGCCTAAATGCGAACGCATGTCAAACTCAGTCCGGGTCTGCAGTCTGAATAGGTTTTACAGGCAAAAAATATTATGTTTGTGATAAACGAAGAGATTATATCTTGAAATAAATAATCAAACTAGTGTTACATATAATTTTATCTGGAATTTTGTATCTTGAAATAAATAATCTAACTAGTGTTACATATAATTTTATCTTGAATTTTGTATCTTGAAATAAATAATCTAACTAGTGTTACATATAATTTTATATTATTAATAGCCTTCAAGATTGGGAAATAAATTTTAGAAAATTCTTTAAGGTAAGAATAACATCTTAAATTGTATTTAAATCTTTTTGTATCTTGAAATAAATAATTTAACTAGTGTTACATATAATTTTATCTTGAATTTTGTATCTTGAAATAAATAATCTAACTAGTGTTACATATAATTTTATATTATTAATAGCCTTCAAGATTGGGAAATAAATTTTAGAAAATTCTTTAAGGTAAGAATAACATCTTAAATTGTATTTAAATCTTTTTATCTGATATTCTCCCTCTCTATTTCTTAGCGTGCACTCCTTGCTGAGTTGGGTTCTTCAGAAGCGTCTCCGAACTGCCGATCTCTGGCAGACTTCTCTCCAAATCTGCCGACGTCAAAATGCTGGGGAGACTCGGGACCCACTCTTTCGGCCTCCTCAGAGCGGCCAGAGCGGCGGCTCAAACGGAGGCCGCCATTGTGTGTCGTGGCCAAATGATGTGCCAAACTGACACTTGCCGATACACAGATACGGCCACTCAAACACCATTAAGGCGGGCGTTGCATCGCGGGGTGGGGCTATATAGCCATATAGCCATATATCGGGGACATCAGGGCTTCATGGCATCATGGCTTTGGGGGAGCTCTGAGCTGCTGGCATATTCCTGTTGATATTTGCCGGAATGATTGTTAGTTTTATTTTTATTTTGTGACAATTTCAGCAGCAACAGCAGGAAATAATAAAAATGCAAACAAATCGTTAGATTTTCCTATTCAAGTGTTTTTCACCACCTCACCTCCCTCCCTTCCTCCAGTGGTTATTGTTGGTGTTGTTATTGCCTTTTGTTGCTCGTGTCGATGTTGCTGGTGTCGTTGGGCATGTTGTTTTGATGCACAGTGGGGTGAAATGAACAAGAAGAGGGGTTAAAATTGGAAACTAGTTTTTACAGGTATTAAAAGAAATATTTTTTAATATATACTGAAAGTAATAAAGGGATAAAAATAATACATTTAATAAGATTTACATTGTAGAAAAAAGGCTAAAGCAACTTGCGTTGCACTAAAATTCCCAAGTTAAGTTCAAGGTCTTATAGGGATTTATTTGCTTAACATGTCTTGATCTTTTTTTTAAATAATTGTTAACAAAATATTTGTATTTAAATAAACACTTACAAACCAATGTCTTAGGTATTTATATATCTTCCCAATGTAAACGAAACTGACTGAACCCTTCAACTTGAAAACAATATTATTATAATTACTTGCATCATATCTCTGAGCTGAAATCTGCCTGGCAAAAGCGGCTTACATTTAATGTGACGACAGCAAAGCATTACAAAGATAAATGGAATTAATTCTGGAATTTCCATGTCAGCTTTGAATTCAATAACAACTTCAATACATTTTTAGTTATCGATCGGCAAATTCAAAGCGAACGGAAGCAATCAAAATGCGATCGAGTGGTCGTTCATCAAAGGCTCGGGACAAAAGCGAAACGGGAAGCGACGAGTAATTAGCTAAACAATAAAATTAAGGTTCATAAATTCCAGATTTCATTTTTGAGCAGTATAAACCGTATTCAGCCCATGGTAGCCGTTGGTGATGATGACGTTGGAAGCTGCGCGATATCAGAGGCTGAGACGATGGACCCGGAGCTGAGAACCGAACTGAAGCTGAAGCCCGGGCAATTTGTGCAATTTTTCTTGTTTAGATTGTTTTCGGTGTTTGCGTTGTCGCCGGGACTGTTCCGGGCTGTGTGTGTGTGTTTGGTTTTATGCCTGCGATAAGCCCGCACACTGCCCATAACCATTCTCATATTATTTGTAAGGATTTTTGCATTTATTGCCAGCGCTTTCAAGGATTTGCCTGGCTCCCAAACCCAAACAGAGCGAGGACCCAAACCCAAACCCAATCCCGATCCGAATATGGCTGCAGTAGTTATCTTAATAGTTATCAGCCGATTGTTGTTGCTGCAGTTAGTGCGTGGAGCGGCCACTTTATTCGCCAGTTAAATTTGATGCCATTTAACGGCTGCGGCAATGGAGACGTTTTGCCCTCTCGTGCCGTAAATCCATTAAATTGCCCCAAATTAAACTAAACTAAAATAAGCCGGGAAAAAGGAGAGCCGCTTTCGGATGTGTGATGACAAAACAGTGTTGAAAACTTGTAAATATACTGCCCGGAATGGGAGCAGCAGCAATTACTCAACTCGAACTCCAACCCTCCGAGGAACGGCAAGGGTTGTGTGTGAGTCCTAAGAATGTATCTGGAAGGTGCCCGCTGACAGATACAGGGACTACCTACAGCAGATCATATCCTGCGCTGACAGAGTGATGGAAGGATACGCAGTTATTCCCCCATTCCGCGATGACAGCTTGTCAGTTGACAATCAGCAGCAAGTTGGCATATTAGCCGTGTTAATTACTCACCGAAGACGGCATAGCTGTGTCATGTATCGTAAGTAGAGCAGATGTTGTCGAAGTAAATAAAAATATTCAAGAGGTAACCGGAACAGGCTTAATATATCATGCAACTACATTTTCTCAGTTTGATCTTAAGTATATTTTTAAATATTTAATTTTTTTCGACTTCCTAAGCCCTTTTCTATTTATGTTCACCATTAATAAATACATATATCAATTTCCCAGAATACTACCAAAATCCAAATTAATTTCCTCAGCTTGATTTATTTAAAATATTATAATATATTTATTTTTCTTACACTTTCTAACCCTCTTCTATTTATTCTCACCTCTAAAAAGCAAAAATAAAATCTCAGTAAGTAGCATTCCATTGCTTTATGGCCCACCTGGGCCAATGTAAATGACATTTCCAAATCGAAGCCAGTTCAAACATCCATCAACCGGCAGCGGTGGAGAGTGGCACAAAAAGCAAATGAGCCACCAAAACATATGGCTTTTTATATTTTGTTAACCAAAAACAATGCACACACACTCAGAACTCAGCGGGTGTCCGTCATTAAAAAGATGACAAAGCGATGTCAACAAGAAATTTTTTGATTAACGACTAAAATGCCAGAGAGCAGCCGCCAAGCGATCGGGCGCTGCGATCGAAGTGGACTCGGAATGGAGACAACACATCCAAAAAGTAAGTTAACCAGAAAAAAACTCGAGAGAAAAAGCTAACGATAAAAAACCCGACGAAACCAGGCAGCAAAAATTTGTTGAAGGTAAAATATCAATTTAAAAGGCCATAAAAATATTTCATTGCTATGGATCAGATCAGGCCCTGGTCGGCAGTCGGCGCGGATCGGCTCTCGTCGATATTCTGTTTCGATTTCGAATTAAAAGATTATGACGATAATAAACTTGACTAATCATTTTTATTACAGCCCAGCGCGCCATCTGTTACCACGAAAAATCGGGAATCTCGGAAATCTCGTTTTCTCGGTTCGATTTTTTCCCAGAATCCCCGCCGATCGAGATAGGTCTCCCCTCCCCTCCCAAAAGAAAAACTCCAAGATGGTTTATTAATTTTTCATAACTTAAATACATATATTTATTTGTTCTTCTCAATAGGTTTTAATTTTATTTTGTTTTGTTTCTTGTTTGGGCTGCGTAATAAATTATGAGACTATGCTTAATGCTTACGAACAGAGAGTGGGACACAATTGGCATCCGTGTATAATTTAATTGTTGTAATCAATACGCTTATGTCTAGGGTTAATCCTTCCAATGAAGTCAAATTAGAGTGTGTGTGTGTGTGTGTGTGTGGGGTGTGAGTTCGGGGATTGTCCCCTCCTTCGGCTAACAACTAAATTAACTATGAATGTTAGATATCTTTTGTGGTTCTCTCATCTGTGATATGGAAAGCATTTAGCTGGGGCCTCCACCGGTCCCTCGCAGTTCGTAATTTGTATTTTTTGTATTTTTTAACATTTAATATCACAATTTCTCATATATATTCTTTTTTTGTTGTAGATTTTCTTGCGTTTTTTATTCCTAACCCATTTTCGAAAGCAAAGCGTTTGGATTTCGAAATTTATGTTTAATATTAATTGGTGTGAGAGTGTGTGTGTATACGAAGTATGTACAGAAGTGGAAAATAAATCTAATTTACGAGTAGTAGGAAACAAAAGCCTGCGCTCGGCGTTCGCATCTAAATTTATAGCATGTCATATTATTGCACATTCCAAATAGATTATTAACATGTTGTGTGTGAGTGTGTGATTGTGTGAGGGGCTTGGTTACAGTATATCATATATATATATATATGTATTTACACATATCTGCTTGAATCTCGCTTAGGTACCTATTATATCTTTATTAGCATATACCCTAAGTTTTGCTTTAAATTCGAATTTTGATTTTACTACGCCCTCCCTCCTGCTGCGGGTTCAGATACGGATACAGATACAAAGATATATAGTACACTGTGTGCCTGCCTCTGCTTCCGATTTAAGTTTTCAGATTTTTTCTGTGGGTGGAACATGAAACGCCATCAGTCTCTCCATACCCAGCCGCCTTTGGTTCCATCTGCAGGCTCGCTTTGATGCATCTTTGGATACGTTCCATGATCCTACCCAGTATTGGTATATAGGTATTTATGTTCTCCTCATAAAAAATTGTTTATGAATTATTCTCGGAGCCGGCTTTCCCTCGCTCGGCGGAACAACAATCAAATAATATTTTTGTGGGCAACATTTTATAAATATAAAAAGATTTGTGTACACCACCGATCTTTCTCTTTCTCTTCCTCCCTCTCTCGTTTTGCTCTAAATCTTGAGATCATTTGGTTGCGAGAATCGATTGCATCTTGACTGAGTCTGGGCCGACGGCCTTCTTCTGGGAGCAGGAGCCGGCGAGGTGATCTTCGCGATCTTGATCTCGTGATCGTGCCATCGATAACTGAGTGCTTACTTATTCGCGATCATCGTTCCACTCACTCATCTGTAATTAGAGAGAGCAAAGGGAAGGGGGGATGGTGAGTAAAAGTGAAATAATGGAGGGTTTTGGGGAGGTACTTTAGGGGTTCTTGGGATAGGGTCTTTTGGGATTAATATAAAAATATTTACAAAAAGTATGTTAGAAGTATGTAAGAAGAAGTTTCAACTGAATATAAAGTTAGTTACTCAATTGGAAATCTTGATATTAAATTAATTATTTAAGGAACTATTTCTATAGAAAAACCCCTTGCAAATATGTAAGTTATCCATGGTTTGGGATCGGGTTATAGGAAGAGGCTTCTTGGGAGAGGGTCTTCTAGGATTAATATGAAAATATCAAAACAAAGTAGTAAGTGAGTTACTCTACCGGAAATCTTGATTTTAAATTAATTATTTAAGGAATTGTTACTAATTATTTTCCCACTAAAATTAAGATTAAAAATCCCTTGCAAATATGTAAGTTATCCAGGGTTTGGGATGGGGTTATGGGAAGGACTGGGATGGGATTGACTTGGAAGACTTACATACTTTACGGCACGATTTCTGAAGGTCTCCTGCTCCATGTCGCGGATCTTGTGGGTCAGCATGTGCTGCTTAAGGTTGCCCTGCAAGAGTTAAAAAAAAAGGGAATACTTTTATTAGTATTTTCTTTGACTTTAACTGATTGAAACCCCTTAAAACAATATTAAAGAACCCCCCGAACCATCTTTGTTATCAACCCAAACTCACCTTGGTGGTGAAGCCGCGATCGCAGATGTTGCACTTGAAGGGCCGCTCCTTGGTGTGGCTCCTGTAGTGGATCTCCAGCGCCGAGTGGCAGGGGAATGTCTTGTAGCAGATGCCGCAGGTGGTGCTGCCGCGGACGCCGCTGAGCGCCAGCGGGTTGAACGGCGCCGCCGGCATCACGGACTGGGCGATCTGGTTCATGGCATTGCACATGTTCTGCGTGGTGGCGGGCGGGAAGAGCGGCAGGTTGGGGAACATCCCAAAGGGCGGCCGGGCGCCCATCATCGGATTGGGTGGACCCCCGGCTCCGGGCATGGCTCCGGGTCCGCTCTCCGGCCGCTGATTGGGCTGCGGCGAGTTCTGGCGCTGGGCAGCCGCTGCTGCCGCTGCCGCCGCCGCAGCTGCTGCGGCCTTCTGCTGTGCCTCCGCTGCCTCGCGACGCAGCTGCTCCTGGTGCTGGTGCAGCGCCGCCATCTGCTGGTGGTGATGGTGCTGCGCCGCCGCCGCAGCAGCCACTGCGGCCTGCTGCTGCATGAGGTGCTGGTGCTGCTGCTGCAGATGGTGCTGAAGACCCGGAGGCAGGCAATCGATGCCCACCGTGGGTTGGAGCGGGGAGGAGAGCAGGGAGGTGGGCGCATGGACACTGGGGCCACTGGGACTCCTCGGGCGGCTGGGCGGACTCACGGGCTTCTCCTTGGGCAGCGGCGATCGCGAGCTGGAGCTGGAGGTGGGAGCAGCACGGGGCGTGAGGTCCAGGGCGCCCTGGGAGGCCTCCGATCGGGCTGGCGAGGCACTGGGCTTCGGCACGAGCAGCGGGTTCACCGTGGGCGAGGTGGGCGCCGAGGTGGAGCCCGCCGAGTGGCCATGGCTCGAGGCAGAGGATCGCGGGCGCACGGAGTTGGTGTTGACCACACCCGAGGCATCGATCCTGAGCTTCTGCTCGAAGAGCAGGGACTTGAAGTCATCGCCCGACCTCGGCCTGTCGCCCTCCTGCTCCAGATTGCTGTTGGAGAGGTGCTCCGAGGACACATCGTCGTCGTAGTCCTCGCCGCAGTCCATGTTGTCGTCCAGATCTCCCTGCGAGGACTCGGAGCCCAGGCCGCCGTTGTGCACGCCGTGGTTGGGAGCACCCGGAGCTCCGCCAGGACCGCCTGGCAGGGCGCCAAAGTGGAAGGCGGCCGCCGCGAAGGGATTCATGAAGTGACCCGGCATCATGGAGGGCGGCGGGTCCCTGATCTCCGCCGCCTGGATCTGCTCCGGGGTGAGGTCCGTGGGCTCGCCCGTGTGCAGCCGGATGTGCTGCTGCAGGACGAGGGCGTTGGAGTACTTCTTGTGGCACACGGGGCACTGGTGGAAGTTGCGCATGGGCGGCCGGATCTTGTGCACCGCCATGTGGGTCTTGAGGTTGCCCTTGGTGGTGAAGGCGCGTCCGCAGATGCGGCACTTGAAGGGCCGCTCGCCCGTGTGGGTGCGATAGTGCATCTGGAGGGCACTCTTGCAGGAGAGCACCCGGTCGCAGACGACGCACTGGTTGGGGTCGCTGATCTTCTTGTTCTTCATCAGCTCCTTCAGCTTCATGGTCTCCGAGGTGTTGGAGACCTCGATGAAGTTCTCCCACGAGTTGTCGTTGCTGTGCGGACGCGGCAGCAGGGCGGCCATCTCGTGCTTGATGGGATTGAAGAACGGCGACCGGGCCATGTGGTGCGGATGGTGATGGGGTGGGGGTGGTACGCCCGGGGGCAGGGCTCCTCCCGCCGGAGAGCGCACGGGGGAGTGGTGCTCGGGCGAGTGGGTCTTGGCGGTGGTGAAGTTGAGGGGGAAGCGCTCGGCGAAGAAGTCCTCGCGCGGCGGCAGCTGGCCGGGAGTGGGCAGGTGATCCAGGTGGGACTGGGAGCCCGGCGAGGGCTGCTGGTGCATCAGGCCGGCGGGCTGGATGGGCTGCACCACGGGCGGGTAGCCCAGGTGACTGCCCCGATGGTGATGGTGATGCTGCTGCTGCTGCTGCTGCTGCTGGTGATGATGATGATGGTAGTGGTGGTGGTGCGGCGAGCGCTCTTCCTTGGGCGTGGGCGAGGGCGTTCTCCTGTGCTCCGAGCGACGGTCCTCCTCCTGAACCCGCTCTGGGTCGTACTCCAGCCGCTCCTCCTTGATGTTCACCTCCAGGGGCAGGGGCTCCGGCTCGGGCTCGGAGGCCTCTGCACTCTCCCGCTCTCTCTCAAGCTCTCGCTCCCGCTCACGCTCCTCCCTTTGGTCCTTCTCCTCCTCCATGGGCTCGTGCTTCACCTGCACCGCTCGCTCCTCCTCCTCCTCCTCCTCTTCCTCAGCCTCGAGGCGTGGCGAGGGCTTCCTCAGATCCGTGGGCAGGTCCTGCGGGAAGAACGGATGTGGGGCGGCGGCACCCAGGCTCTTCAGGATCTCCATGGGCGGGCGGTAGAGGTTCTGCAGGCCCGGGAAGGCGGGGGCAAACGAGGTGGGAGCCGCTGAGACCGGGGGCGGAGCCGGCGAGTGGGTGGGCGAGCTGTCCGTGGGCGACATCTGGTCCAGCAGCGGGGGATGGAACTTGTCCATGTGCTCCGGAATGGGCGTGGCGTTCATGGGCACGTGCGGGAACTTCTGGGCGTGGCGCTGGAAGTGCACCTTCAGGTTGCCCTTGGTGGTGAAGCGGCTGCCGCAGACGTTGCACTTGAAGGGCCGCTCGCCGGTGTGCGACCGGATGTGGATCTGGAGGGCGGAGTCGGAGCCGAAGACCTTGCCGCAGTACCGGCAGCGGTGCTTGAAGAAGGGCTCGTTGCGGCCCTTGCCGTCCGCCGACTTCTCGCCGAAGGCGAAGTCATCGGCCATGTTGTTGGCCAGGATGCCCTGCGAGGCGGAGTCCAGCACCTCCTGGGCGCGCTTCTGCAGCAGATCCAGGGAGTTCGGCTCCGGCAGGTCGTCGTGGTGGGTGATGATGCTGGAGGCCAGGTCCGAGCCGAAGGGCAGCGGCGTGTTCTCCATCTCCTTGAGCTTGGCCAGCGCCTCCTGGGCGGAGCTCTCCTTGTGCGCGGTCTCCGAGCTGAGCCTTCGGCTGGGCTGGGACTCGTGGTCATGCTCCCGCCTCCGCTTCAGGGACTCGCCCGGGGAGCCGGAGGACTCTCGCAGGGGCACGCCCGCATTGATCAGGTGCTGGCGGGCCTTGGCCTCCGCCATGCGAGCCTCTGCCTTCTGCCGGAGCTCCATGTCCGCAATGCGCTCCTCCTCCTCGTACGTGTCCGTCTCCAGCTCTTGGTCCTGCTCCTGTTCCGGCTCCTGCTCCTGCTCCTGCTCCTCCTCGGTGTCTAGGTCCTGCTTGGCCTGGTTGAGGGCCAGCTGCGACTGCAGCTGCTGGATGAGCTGGATCTGGAAGAGCTGCTGCTGCTGCAGGTTGAAGAGCGTCTGCTGCAGGAAGGCCAGCTGCTTCATGGCCGCCTCGTTGTCCGCCCCGTTGGAGCCGTTGGCAATGGTCTTGGCCGCGAACTGGGCAATGGCCATCTGCATGTTCTGGATGGCCTCGAGGGTCACCGGGGCGCCGGCGGCACCCGGCAAGGCTGCCTGCGTGGCGGGCAGAACGCTCCTTGGCTGGTCATCCGACATCTCCACATCCACCTCGATGTCCTTCTCCTTCTCGGTGGCCCTCTCGGTGGCCGCCTCCTCGGCACTGGCCTCGGCCACCGGTGAGCTGGGCATGGAGCCACTGGCGTTGGGCTCCCGCTCCTCGGAACTTGGCTTGGTCATCACCACCTTGTTGTTGTTATCCTCGACGGTTTGTAGATCTGACTGGAGCGCTTCCTCGCTCTCCTTTGGCTGCTGCTGCTGTCTGGGTGCGGGCGAGCCCTGCTCGTGGTCGCGCTCCTCTTCGTGCTGGTGCTGGTGCTGATGCTGCTCCTCCTCCGGCTCGGGACTGCGGCTGGGACTGGCCGTGGTGGTGGCCGTGGTTAGCGGCGAGCAGCCGCCGTTCTCCTCCTGATCGCTGCCTATTTCTGTGAAAGGGAAATAAAGGGAAGTTTTCTATTAAAAAAAAAGGGTTTCCTAATTAGGGGTTTTGTACTTTTGTAAATTTAAGTTTGGGAACTAATTAAGGGATAAAGCTTTTAAGCCTTAATATGTTTAAAATAATTATAAGAGTGGGCTCTTTTAAGAAAGTAAATAAATACTTTTACTATTTATTTTTACCAATAAAGAACCAGGTTTCTATTATTAAGAAAATTTGTTTTGTTTGAACATTTTCATTCCCCGTAAGTCACTTTTACTTTAATTTAAAGTTAACAAAAACTACAAGAAAAATAAGATTATATATACACCTTAAACTTAAAATTATAATTCTTTTAAAGGACTATTAGTTTGTAAAGAAAAAATATATGTTAAATATCTGCTTTGTATTTATAATATTTACTTGTTAAAGTTATTATTTTTCTATGCATCTTAATAGAAGAAATACAGAAATCCTTCCTAGACCAAAAACTCTATAGCAATCTTTATAAATTTATAATATATGAAGAAATTCGATCATATTGTACTATTTTTCTTGGAGTTTACTAATCTTAAATCTTTATAATTTTTTTCATAATTCCCTGGTAATATAATTATTGTAATATTTTCCTTTGTGTATCGTAGCCCCAAGAATTCCAGAAACCAAAATAGTCAGAGGCTGGTCGGGATTTGCTGGCCACTTCCCGATAACTCAACTACCTGTTGGCTGCCCCCTATCCGCTGCCCCTCCGTAGGCTGCATATGACTTAATCGCCGGCAATTGTTCGCTGCAATGCGTTGATGTTTGCTGGCGGGAGTGGGGATGCTGCTAGTTGCTAGTGGCTGCTCCTAGTGGCTGCCAACTGAATGCAATTACATTTCTTGTTGAAGCATGTGTTCTCTCTCCTTTTCCCGCAGTTGTTTCTTTTTTTCCCTATTTTTCCTTATTTTTTTTGTGCTGCCCACAATTAGTCTTCGAGTCGATCGCTGGTCTGTTGCAATTGTTGCTGCTGCGGCTGCTGCTGCTGCTAACCGACTGATGCTCACTTGTTGCCAGGCCAGGTGAGCTGTCCAAGGGGAGAAAGCCGTTGACAGCCGTTTGGCCTGGTCCAGTGCCTCTGACTAATTAATCGCGGCGGGCCTAAAAAGCAAACCAAGTCACAGATTGGTCCGCCAGCCACTTTTGCCGCACACGCACATAAAATATAATTTATGATAAGTCAGAGCCAACGAACTGGGGCCGCCACATCGCCAGCTCGATATATATAATAAAACATATTTCTGCACAAATCAAACGAGTTGGGCGAGTTTTCTGTTTCTGTTTTTGTCCACAAAACAAAAAAAGATACACAGATACAGCCGCAGATACGGAGGAGTACAAAAGATACGCAGATAGAGCGGCCTGGAGACTGAAGACTATCAGCGCCATTTGCATATCGATCGCATTAATATTATTTTTATTATTACTTCTCGTTGGCGAATTTATTTTTAAGATTCCGCGGAATTTTTGTGAAATTAATTTTCGTTATTTTTCGTTCGTTTGTATTCTGGTAACAATTGCAGTTCAAAAACGAAACCGCTCGGCTGGAGGAGTTATGATTATGATTGGCCGATAAGTAAAGTGTATTTTAATTAATTGAAATTAATTATAATGTTGCCATAAAGCTTTCAGGCTAAAGAGACGGCGGCGCACAAACGCACAAAACGAAAAATAAAACAACTTCCAATTATGACGAACATAAAATTGTCTCGAACATGGTTAAGTCATTTTGCAATTGGTAATAAAATTGTTAAATTTACAATAACAATAAACGCCGCTTGTTTATTGTGGGGCCAATGCCTTGCCTTAGCCCCCGGTACGGTTTCGGCTTCGGATTCGGATTCGATTTTTAGTTTGCCGTATTTTAGTTCCTCGGAAGCGTGGGCGCCCAAAACAAAATATCCAAACATTTAGCCGAGTCGAGTCTATATATATATATATGTATATATCGATTGTGCCCCGTGTACGAGTTGAAGATTTATTTTTTTTGTCTTCGAAAAAGTGTATTTTGTTCTACTGACAACCCCGCGCATGGTTCATTCCGCCCCGGGGCCAGATAAATAAATATGAAATTGTGAAACGAGACGCTGCTGTCGGCAGGAAATTATATTTCCCATTGTCGAAACGCACACAGCCCAAACCGCTTCTATATAAATTAAATCGCGCCAGTTTAAAGGTGGATTAAGTCAAGTCATAAATTCGGCCGCGTCTGTTTTCGCTAAATTCGAATGAATTATTCCCGCTCTCCGTGCGCAACTAAATCGAATAAATTCCCGCGTTAAAGAGCGATCGAAGAGTGTGTTTGTTGTACTAAAATTAAGCCAAGTCACTCCCTAAGATACTCATAATTGCCAACCCCCTTCCCCCTCGCCAGCAGTCTGTCCATCAACTCATTAACCAATGTCAACTTTCTGGCATTTTGTGTGTCCAAATATTTTGAACGAAATTGCGCTGACTCTGCCCTGCGGTTGGCTCATAAATTTCATTTTGGTTTATTTCAGCTTTCAGCAAATCGATTTTTTACCCCAACAACTGAAAACTGGTAAAGTAAATTAACCGAAATACATTCTAGGAATATTGCTGAAGAAGAATCAGCTGAATTGGAGCCTTTTAATTTATTAGGTTTATTTTTAAATCGCTTAAGTTATGGCTTCTTTTGTTATAATCTTGATTTTAGGGTTTAAATAATTTAAGAGTAATTTTAAAGATATTTATAATATTTTGTTTATTATAAAATTAATAATAAAGTAAGAACTGGTCGGAATTAATAAATTATTAGCTGGCAAAGCATTTTATTCCTTTTATATTTGTAGTTTCAAGAAAGTGAATCAAATCGGTACATAATTATTTTGTATAAAATATTTTAAAATGTGTTTCTATTACAAATTTCCCTTTATTCAACTTTAATCTGAGGTTTTGCTCCTTTGCCTATACATATCCTTATAATTCCCATCTCCAGTATTTTTTTATTTACAAAACTCTAAACCTCCTTGGACTCGTACCTCTACTTCGACATTTTGCAGTTCATTCCCCTGTGCATGGGATTTAGCATACGCCTCGACTTTAGTTCTGGAACTGACTTTCAATTATTCCATCGTCATATTCAATATGCAAATCGCTGCGAACCAACCGTGAGCCCGCTGGCCTGAGGTGAAACAAATGTTCAGCCAATTGGAAAATGCAAAAAAAAAAAAATAGCGAAATACGAAATTCGTAAAAAAAAAACTACATAAAATATACACAAAATAGTGCGAGTTGAAAAGCAGCAGAGGCAAATCGAGTTGAGTGGCATAATTGAATAATATATCCCAAGTCCCGTCCGATCGGATTGCGCCTGCCATAGGTCAGAAGCTCCAGCGATTTGGGAATACATTTTTCATAGGTACTTTGGGCGAATTAAAGCAGTAAGTGGGGAAAAAGCTAAATCGCATAAATAAAAATAATTAAATAATTAATGTCATTAAGTTATGCGAGCGCGAGGGACTTCGATTACAAAATTAAGCGACACAAATTGATGGGCATTTCCATATTTACAATACTATATACACAGGCGATAAATATTTTAAAAAAGAAGGTATGTGTGCGTGTGTATATAACCCATATAAATCATATGGAAATAAGCACCAACTCGCTGGCGAATCTGCTTCGATTTTCATTTTTTGCAATATTAATTTAATTTATTATCCAGCACTAATGAGTTAACATTTATTAATGCCCGGGGCAGCAACAACACCATATACTATATATATTCACCTCCTATATGCCATCATATGCGGTGTATAAATAAAAACCACGCCAAACAAATTGATAAAAGGAAAAAAATTATATTCTCACACACACACAAGCTAAATGTTTATCACCTTTTTAAAGCTTATGGGCAGCAATTTTCCAAATTTAATGCGAACTCATTTGTAATTAAGGATATCGGCGTATATAAGCGATTAAAAATATATACACACTTTGGGGAACAAGCAGGGAAACACTTTTGCACTTTATTCAACTTTAATTTCATTTAATAAACACAAATTGAGTTATTTTCTGTTGCAACCTCTACAGATATAATTCGAGTCTCATCTGTCTCGAAAAATTCAATAAATATAATTAAGTTCGCTGGCATGCAAATGCCCGAAAATCGAAGCTTTCAAAACCAATTAAAGAAACACGCCTGCCGAGAGGCCTCCAAAAAAATAAAACCCAAAACCAAGACACTAAAAAACAAAACTCAATCAAACTCAAACTCAAGCTCATTTTTGTGCCTTTCCCAAAACTTATTTCTTGTGAATAAAATGCGCCGAAGCCATATTTAAATCATATCGATTTTAAGTTGCTCCATTAAAGCGAAATCGATTTTTGATTTATCATAAAAAACAAGATCGACCAAGAAGGGGGCTCGAGGGCGAGGGGCCTTAGCCAATAGCAGCTGTTAACGTTCAAATTAAAACAAATCACAAACTGGAAATGCTAAACCGAAGAAATATAATTTATTTGTATAAATTTGTCCATATAACCGAGGGGGAAAACTGGTGCAGTCCGATACAGTACGTCTCGTGACCATAGAGGTCTTCTGAATTTTTAAGCGCATTTTAAGAGATATATTTAAATAGCCTGCCTACGTCTTCTATGGCTTCTGATAGCCTCCGTCCAAAGAAGTCAAAATTATTAATGTTTGGTTTCCATTTTGGGGTCTTATCAGTTGAATGGAAAACGGTTAAGTCCCGACTCGTAGGCCGATCAAGAAATACAAGAAATATGGCGAGACGAAAGCAAACAACAATAATGACAAATTTGATAACCAATTTTAAATAGTTCAGTTATGTATGTCTCAAATCGATTTTCGTTGGGAAAATGCTTTTAAAATTTGTTTTATTTCCAGCTGTTGGGGAAAAACTTTCTATTTTTTCAGCTTTTTAGTGTTAAAAGCGTTTACAAATGACAAATGAAACATGTGATAACATAACTTAAAGCAGACAGCTTTTATTTTTTACCGAATTTTCCTCCTCCTCTGTGAAGCAATTATGTCAAAAACAATTCTAAACATTTCAGTTTGGGGAAACAGTCGCCGTATTATTTATTCTTGTGTGTTTGCTGTATTTTATATTATAGATTTCCCTTAGAAAAATTATGCCAATCAAGTTTTTTCAAATAACTTTAATAACTTTTATTTTTAATGCACAAAAATACCTCTTAAAATAACTCAAAATTAAATATATTTTTTTAATTTCATTATCATCATCATCATCATTTTCCTATTGCTAATTATCGAATTTTGCTTAAAGTTTCCTATTAATTTCCTTGCCACTTGCAACTCACCTTTGTCGGCGCTGCGAGCGCGATCCTTCAGCTGTTTGACAATGCCATATTTCACTGTACCAAATTGTATCATTTTATTGATGGTC
Organism: Drosophila rufa; assembly: GCA_018153105.1. NCBI lineage: Eukaryota > Metazoa > Arthropoda > Insecta > Diptera > Drosophilidae > Drosophila > Drosophila rufa. The sequence goes on from JAECXS010000096.1 coordinate 20,095,956, forward strand.
TCCTGGTGATTATCCTTGAAGTCACTACGCATCGCACACAGAACGTTGGACAGGTGATTTTTCATCAAGAGAACTTTATTCGAATGCACTTCCGTTTCGTGTGTGAGTGTTGCTTAGCTTTCTTTTACTTTCAAATATATTTTCTAATCATGCTTGTTGAACATTGAACATTGCACTGTGTTTCTCATATTATGTATTTTTGTGTTGTGTTTAGAGCGAAAAAAGAACAGAATATTCGGTTTTGGTTTTTGGTTTGATTCTCGACACTTTTGCGTTTTGCCGTCGGCAGTGGAGGCGGCGTATTACCGCTGGCTTTTGCCCGGGCGCTGCGGTTTGGTTTACTGAATTGATACTCTGTGTTTAGCGGAGGGCTAAACTACGGCTGCCCGTTGATTGTCATCGTTTGTCAGAATTTTCGCGGAAAACGCAGGAGTCGTCGGCTGGATTGGGAAACTGTGCGCGTTACGCATACGCAACGTGGCTCTGCGAACGTTCAGCAGCGCGCGTCGAAATCACACTGACACAAACAAAAACAGCCGCTCGACCCGACACTTCGCCTCGGCGCTCGTCCGCCTTCGGCTTTCACCGTTCGCCGTTCGGCTCTCGGCTCTCGTCGGCCCTCGTGAGCGCAGCAACCGGTTTCTGTGTGTGTGTGTGTGTGTGTGTGTGTGTGTGTGCGTGGTGTGTGTCTGTGCATTTTTATTATTACAGCAACTGGCATATCCTGACAGTCATTCAGCCAACCCACCTTATGCTCACTCACTCACACACGCTCGCATCACACGCTCTCTCGCTCTCATTTCATATAATTTTTCATATGCGCCCTCTCGCTCCCTCTCATCATAATTTTTATTAAATCGCCCGGCCTCTCGCTCGCACGCTGTTACTGTTACTGTTGCCAGCCCTCTCGCTCTTGAGGGAGTGTGCTGTAGTATTTTTTTTTCGCTTTGCGATGCTCAGTCGCAGTCGCCGTTTTTACCTGAGAAGTGAGAAACGAGAGAACTGAGACGTTTATGAAACTTGTTCGGCAAATTATGAGCTTCTCTCTCGCCGCAAAAAAAGGAAAAACAACAAAGATATAGGAGCGCTGCACTGACTATAAAAATACCCGGCACACTGTGGAATATAATGGGAAAGCTTGTTAAAGTACTGAAAGTTAACTAACTATTGCATACTTTTGGCGACTGCCTACAAGGAATATTATAAAGAAACCTCTCTTGAGGGGGTAATACTTGTCCGATCAAGTTGAAATTTGGTATGTGTCCAAAAAAATAATAAAGCTTAATAATAACTTAAAAACTATGGGTTTTTATTTTTAATTTTAAAAAAGGTCTCGAAAAAGATATAAATAACATTGCAAAGCTCTTAAAAGTCTGCATACCAATTTGAGTATCCTAACCCCCCATAATTCCCAAGATCCTTAATGGAACATCTACTTTATAAAGCCAATCCCCCGGTACATACACATACAAGCGCACTGTATACCCCTTGAACTCTTCGAATAGCGGGTACAATAAGCTGCGTCGACGTCGACTGCGGCTGCGGCAGTGGCAGCAACAGCGACTTCCTTCCGCCTTTTGCGGCTCACCTTTGCGCCATTGTTGTTGTAATATTCTTCACTCTTTTTAGGGGCATGCTCTCGCTCTCGCTCGCTCGCTCACTCTCTCGCCCGGTCTCGCTCTCGCTCGCACTGGCCGATTAATAATTTATCATAATTTATGGGAGGAACCCCTCTCGCCTTTGGGCCCTTGGGCAGCCGGCCATCTCGCTCGCACCAGTTGGGGCGCGCGCCTGCCATTTGTTGCGCTCTCCCGCTCCCGCTCTCGCTCGCTCGCTGGCTGTCCCGCTCTGGAGCGCAGTTATGAGCGCTACTTGTGTTGTTGTTGCCTTTTTTAATTTCGGTTTTATAAGATTTTGTGTTCTTTCGCTATTGTGTTCGTATATGGAATCCACCACCACCACCGACGACACGGCCGCCCCCGCCCCCTTTTATCGAAGAATTCTGACTTGGGTGACTTCGCTTATTCGTCGGTTTGTGTGTGTGAGTGCTATCAGTGTGTGTGTGTGTGTGTGTGTGAATATTATGAGCCATTCATCAAAATGTTTCTTTTTCGGTTCTTTTGACTTTCTGGCAACTCCCACTTCTCTAATTGGGGTTGTCCCTCTCTGGCACTTCAAGTTTTGTTTTTTAATAAGAAACTTTCGTACCTGTTCCCAAAATTTAATTGCAAATGTTCTTTTGTTATCCAGCCAACACCTGTCGGCGATAAAAACTTTTGTGTTCCCGATTTTAATTGCAAATTCTTTGGCGATTTCTAGAAACATGTGACAAATGAGTTATGATTAATAGATTGTCTCAAGGTTTTCTTGAAGGGACTGTGAGTAACCTTCAATTGTTTATGGAAAATCAATTAAGGAATCGGAATTAGGCAATTATAATTGAGAAACATCTGGAAGCTGGTTACAAATTATTTTGTTGATGAAAAATAGAGTGACATTGAGTTTTAATGGATTTTGGATAAATCACTAAGAAGGGTTTTCAAGAGGAGAACATTCAAAAAGAAATTGAATGATTTTCCTTTGAAGATTTTAAATTTTTATAGATTCTAGTGACTAATGAAATATATTTTATATTTTCAGTAAATGCTCTTTATGCTTTTGCTTCTTTATGTAGTATTTAATCTATAATTTGTTAGATTTCCTTATATTCAAAAGGTAAAGGTATTTTCTTATCATATTACGAATCCTGACCATAGAATACCCTTTTTCCAAATCAATGTAAGACTGATAAATATGTAGCTTTGCACCTTTAAGTTTTTAGTTTTGTAAAATATTGTAGGGGAAAAATAAAGAAATTCTATAACTTATTAAAAATACCTTTTTCAAAATATTTTCAAGTACTTAAAATTAAAATGCCTCTTAAGAAATCTCGAACTAAGAAACTATGAAGGAGTACAGCTACAGGAAGCTACTTACCCCCTGGAAAATCCTTGGAATTCTCCGCTGCAAGTTGACTTTATTACGGAACCTCCGGGCATGTGATGGAGTCGCGCGCGAAAGAGAGGGCACGACGCGGCTCCTCGGGAAAGAACAACAATAAGCTGGAAATAAAAGGAGGCATTAATAACGCTGTCGGCGTCGACGTCGCTGCCACCAGCAAGGGCAAAGTGGGTGGGGGAGGGGGAGAGGCTGCCATAAATTCTGGCGAGAGCGAAAGAAACCCGAAGAGAGCGCCAATAAAATGAACAGTAAGGCGGGTGATGGGGGGCCGATAATACATATTAAAAGGCGAAAGAAAGACGGCAAGCAGAAAAAAAGGAAGAATAGGGCGAACGGGATGGGGAATGGGGGGTGGGGGGTGGGGGAGCCACCTTGCGCACCAGTAAGAAGAAGCCACCAACACCAGCAGACAGCACCCGAGGGCATGTGTGCGTGTGTGTGTGTGTGTGTGCTGGAGAGAGGGTTTGTTTATGTACAAGGCAAATACATAATTCATAACGCTCATATTCGCTCATTTTGCGCCAGCGTCGACCAACGAAAAAGCGGATCTGCCCTTTTCATATCTGCCATCATATTCACACCCACACTACAGAGCCACTCACACACACTCACGCACACACACAGAGGCCAGCGCAGCAGACAAGTTTTTGATAGACTCTCATAATCATAACGAAAACAACAACAGCGAACCGAGGCAATACGAACCGCATCGCATCGCTGCCTCTCGCTCTTCGATTACTGCTGCCTACAGGTTGCCTTCTCTCTCCCTCTCCCGCCCTCTCGCTCTCTCGCACGCTGCTGCGTCTGCCTGCGCTCTTGCGCTCATTTTCGAAATGTCAGCTATTTCTGTCGCACTCGCGCCCATTGTCTCTCTTGCCAGTAGCTGTTACTGCTACTCTCTGTTACTGTTACTGTTAAAAGTCTTATACGCCCTTAGCGGCGTCGATTTCGAAAATGTTAGGCGACTTACCGAAAAGCAGGGGAATGTTACTGCTATTGAAGTTCTGGTACTCGAAGTTCTGGAATTCGATCTTAAAAAAAAACTTGATTTTGATTTTTTTAATAATTTATTTAGTATCAATTTTAAATTATGCATTTACAATCATAATTACAAAGTCTACTATATCATATTTTATTATAAACAAAATTATTTGTAACAAAATTCTTGAAAAATAAAAAACGTTTGAAAAGTTGTTGATATTAAAGATTTCTTTTATATATTAATTTTAGTTCTTACTAAGTTTTCTTTTAATTAAAGCTCTTGTAAATATTGCTATTTCCTCTTCAGATAATTAAGATAGTACAATGTGGGGCTTTTCCACTAAATTCTTTTGATTTAAGATCCGAGCTATCTGAATCTTTATGTCTATGCAGATTGGCCGCGCCGCCATCTATCGTTAAACGTTCGCGATGGGCACGATATATGGATGTCCGATGTCTGGCTATGAATAGACAATCTTCAAAATCCATTAGCTTCATAACCATAAACAATGGAATGGATATTTTTTATATTTATTCGCTAAAACTCAATAAGGTCAGCCATTGAATTGCTTAATTAACTTGCGACGCGACAGCATTTTGTAGATTTGTTTTTATATTCGAAGGAAGAGACTTGTCATAACAGTCGAGCTTTGTGCTAAAAGCCATGAAATCATTGCCAAAATGTTTCCCAAAAGTTGTTTACGACTTTTTTGGGGGGCGGTCTGATGGATTAGGGTTTTGTTTTTGGTTAGTTCTTTGCCATAGCTTAAAAAATTAAAAACTAGGGGCAATAAATATTTATAAATTGATCAAACCTACGATTAGAATAGGGGAATGAAATGTAATGGTATCGACGTTTAAGATACATTGTTTCTATAAATAAAATACACTGTAAAATTCAAAGAATAATTCCCATACCAACTGCATTTCAAACCCTCACTAATAAGGTAAAGGCTTGCATTTGTTATTACCTTGGCATCAATTATTCATTGCCATCTATCGATTGAATAGTAATCAAAAATGCAATCGCCCAGCTCGGGTTTTGTCACCCCGATTCCCCGATTTCAATTCCTATTCCTAAAACCCTCCTCGACCTTATCACCGGGCGTTAATCTGTAGCCGAATTTCAATGTCGCTCTGCGGTCTCTTTGTTGCCCTAATTTAAAATCCAAAACGAAAACAACAGCAATTGCCAAGAGAGAGAGAGTAAGGAGAAAAGCCGAAATTAAATGCAACTGAAATAAAATAAAAAACGGAATTGCTTCCGTTCGGATCGGTTTCCCCCCGGGGCAGATTTATGAGGCAGGCCACTCAGAGGATCCTTTGCCAGGCAGCGGTGGCGGTGGCCTCAAAGTCCCCGGAAAATCGTCTCGAAAGTGAATGGGAAAATGAAAATGGGAATGCGCCGAGCATTCCAAATTCAAGACGATCTTCGGGCATAATTATTGGCCACTCGGCGAAGTCCAAACAAAGTTCTTCCAGGCTTCAGGCACGTTCCTTCTCGGCGTTTTTCTCCCCCTTTTATGCAGCATTGCGTGTCCTGGCTAAAGGATACGGCCCGCCGTTTGTTCTTGGCCGCTCGCGCTTTTCACACTTGTCGATCATAAAAAATTATGGCAGTCCATTGGCACAGCCCCTAATTGTAATTTCTACAGAATATTCGGCCAAGAATATATATGGCCATGTGAAGTCAGAGGGATCTAGAGATGAGCGAGGGAGTCATGAGCTAAAGACTATATGGAATATAGAAAAGTTATGTCACTATAAAAATCAGAAACATGTTTAAGCTCCTTTGAATCCTGTACAAATAATGCAAATTTCCTTTTAAACACGAATCTAAACTAAGATTTAGTTATAAAGGTTTCTAGAAAGAATATAAGTTACATTCTTGATACTTTGGCCTACATTTTATATTCCTTAGTTTGAAGTTAAAGTTTATAAAAAAACGTTACTACTGTTGCAATTGTTTTTAAATAAAAATAATTTAATTGAATATTTCTTAAAGATCAAAGCTCTGTTCATATTACGCGACCATCTCTAGCATCATAGTCCACAGAGCATGCGTGACTCCATTTCAGAGACGTGCCCACTTTTTGGGGAACTAAAAAAAAGAGAGCTACGTGATCGAAAGGGGGAGCTTCTTTAGCCCCGGCTTAGGGTGCGTTTTATGGCTTGGATCGAGCTACCGTTTTGGAATTTTAACAATTCGAACAAAGTTTTATTTGATTTTAATGTTGAGCATTTTTGCCGCCTTCCCGGCAATGAGTTCCCCAATTAAAAATTCTGATCGCATTCGGCTGAGAAATTTTCTATCAAAATGCGAACTCATTTAAATCGCTTCGAAAACGTTTGATGTTTGGTTTATGAGCCTCTCGCTCCAAACACATTTCTCCTTTTAATTTGTCTTTGTGGTCGGGTTATAAATGGAATTATTGTCGGTATATGCAGGTTCTCAAATTGGAATTAAGTTTTCGGAGATTGGGAGTTAAGATTAGCGGATTCATGGGCTGAGCATACTTAAGTGGAGAAGCAATATAATGGGATTTTATCTAGAGAAAATATAGGAAGTTCTTAGTTAAATTAAAATTCTTTTATTAGATATAAATGAAGAACTTGAGGTAATATATTAAAATTGAATAATGAATATGAATGAATAATCAAGCTAATCAAGGTAATAAATAAGAACCTCAGATTTACAATACAATTTCATTACGATTTTCAATTACTTCGGAAACAAAAACCATATTCTTTTAATCTATGAGGTTAGCAGACATGAAATGTATTTTAATTTAATCCCTTTTCTAAAAAGGTTTACCAATAAATCAATAAAAATCTTCCTAGTCCCTGACTTGATATGTACTTTATTTTAATTAACTTCCCCAATCAAATGTGTCGTAAAAACGTAACTAATTTCAAATAAAATCCTTTTTCCCCAGAAATGAACATCCAAATAAGTTAATAAATTCTGTGTTAACAAGTATCTACGGACCAAGTCACATGTCAATCACCGGGATGTGGTTAATCGGTAGTCGAATGTTGATTTGGGGACACACAGCCATTCGGGAAGTGCCGAGGACCATAAATCTCTTCGGTCTGGCTAATAAAAACCGAGGAAAAATGCATTTATGGAGTCCTTTAATAAACCGAGTCTCGAGATCTCCTCCGAGGAGAGTTCGTCGAAAGTTTTACAACTGTCGGCGCAGAGTCGATAAAGATTTTTATAGAGCGACATTTAAATAATTATTCCCGACGTCTACCGGCCCAGGTATACTTGCATATAAATCAATGCGCAGAGCGAGAGGTAGATGCATAATGATATCTTCATAGGACCGGGCACTACGGACTCGATCAATATTTCATTGATAGAGGCGAGGACACTGCGGGCAAAGGAAAAGCGAAAGGAAAATAGGAAAACCGATAAGGAAAAATGTCAACAGCTCCGACGCTGGGCCATAAATTTGCCCCGAACCCGAATCCGAGTCCTATTCCCATTCCCAAACCCAATCCCTGTTAGGCAATATTAAAAAAGGATTTCCCTTTGTCTTAGGTCGACAAAAAAAAAAAAGAAAAACAAACATAAACGCCGGGCAATAATAATTAAAAAAATCGAAACAGGAGAGTATATATACCTTTTTACCTGCCCTGATTTTCTATGTTTCGGTTTGCCTCGGTTTTTGTTTTTTGGTCAATGAAATTCAGGCAATTGGCGACAAAACATCGAACAAGTTGACAAATACAGAATTATGAACTCACACAGGTACAGGCTCGGATCTGAGACGATCGAGGATCGTGAGGCGCCGTTCGTAGTCTGGGCCCACTCATAACTCTCAAGCGACTGACTCCGATAAGGACTGGGTGCCCGTGTCCTGGCGCCGTTGTCCTTGTTGCGGATGTCCTGTCGGACAGCTCGGGGAGAGCTGGTGATCAAACTGCAGGTGTCCCGGCCACATTTGTTATCCTTACGCATCCATGGGAATGACTGCGAAAATCGAATCAAATCTAAACTCATCAAATATTTGACATAATTTGATTTGATTGCCGGCAAGCCGCAGATGGGTGGAAATCTCCGAGTGTTGCCAAGGCAGCGGCGAAGATTCTTAGCATCCCTCTCAAGGATACATGGGGAAAAAATATTTAAAATAATATGTATATAAAATATGGTGCAATTTTATTTAAAGCTAGGTTTAAAGATGGGAGAATATTAATTTAATTAGATAACTACAAAGGTTTTAAGATATATTTAAATTTCTCTCGATTATATTCCCTGTATGCAGCTGCCAAAAAGCGGGCAATGGTTTTTGTAAACTAACTTCCTAATACCAGACAAGGTTTTCTTATATTATTTCTTAAATATTCATGTCTCTGTAAAATACCTTTACGATTTCTTGAAGCTCCTAAACATTTTCCAAGACATTTTCCCTCAGTGCATCCCCCATCGCTGCTCACGCACGCATAATTTCTGAAGAGCTTCAGAAGAGCCTTCAGCTCATCACCGTTCCCGCTCCGCTCGCCCGATTTGAGAGCCAAGCTCTCATTGTTGGCTTCCTTTGTCAATTGCACTCACTTAACGCGATTTCTGTGGCCCCCTTTCCACCGAACCTCACACATTTGTTGCATTTATTTATTTATTTGCTGAATGCTGCGAAAATTATATTTGCCCAGCCCACTCGAGTGTCGTTCGTTTTGATTGCGATTGCTTCTTGTGGCCAGCCGCACAAATCACTTGAAAAATTGTCGAGGACATCAGCTCGACGATGGCGGCGGCAGGGGAAATGTGACACAATCTTTTTTTGTATTTCGCCATTCACGCGTGCAATTTTTACAGTGCAAATATATGGAAAAAAAGGAATGAAAACGAATTATGCTGTCAATTAAGTTGTCTGCAAAGTTAAGGGCTTTTCATTAGAGCGAAGTGCATCATTGAAAATTATTACATTTTCGCAGCTTGAATTTCCTGGGGTAGCTATTCCTTAAAACTTAAGGGGATGGGGGTTTTATCTCTAGAGTTAAAATTGTATAAATTTGAGTCTTTCTTTACTAAAAATATTATTATGTTGATATTTATACTTTAATTAGTTATAAATGTAGAAATATATTTAACTTTATTTATGCCGAATCTATTCTAGAATATTTTAGTTAATCATTTTTACAATAAAATAAACTATTTGAGCTTTACTTATTTAAAATATTTATGCACCAGCACTTGCTTATCCATCAAAGACCATTAATTGGTCCTTACAAACATTATTTCTAAGCCCTAAAAAAGAAAAACAAATTGTGCGAAAGGTAATGTGATTAAAAAACATTAAAATTAAAGTGTTTTTTGGTACAAACGGCACCAACAATGGGTACATGTTAAAGAATGCCGCCCTAATTATTATAGTTTAAGGGCTGCCAGCTCCTAATTGCCCCTTATCGAGCTGAGATTCTGATCCTGCAACAAAGAGTCACATGATGTCAGGCACTCTCTTCCCAGAAAACACGAAGAGTATTAAAGAACCAACCTTTCTCTCCCAACGATCCACAGTAGCCATAAACATAAAATAGAATCCAAATTAGATCTCGAAAATTAGGCGCAATTAGACTCGAATTTGGTGGACTCTTCGGCGCGATAAGACTGCGAAAAAAGCAGAAGGCGACGACATAATTGGTTTTAATTGCACAGGTCTCCGTCCCCGTCTCCGGGAAATAAACAAATGCTATCAGATCGATCCGGCGCGAAGGGGGTTTTACGAGCGCGTGTCAGAGGCGGAGTCCGGGGTGAAAGCGGGCTCCGATCGGATCAATACATCAGGTAGATCCAGCGGAGAGATCCGTCTCTCCGTTCGACGAAAGGATAAAGGAGCTGCCTGGCCGTAAACACATCGCGCTGAAGCGCAACATTGTCTGTGTTTACGACTCGTCCATTGTCGATCGCTGATCGCACTCATTGTGCCCGGGGCTGTCTCTGCTCTACATATAAACCAGACGATTTATCTTTTATTGTAGGTAAACACAGCCCTCGTCCTCGTTGTCGGCCTCCGCCCAATGCTAGTCCAAGGCCAAGGATGAGCCGCGAAGGAAAATCAAATTTTTATGATCGCCCAACGAGCGCTTGCGGAAACATTTGAAAAGCCGTAAAATCCCCGAGTGCAACCCTATGAGTACACGGAGAGGAAAAGAGGGGAGTAAGGTGGTTATTTCAACACAGAAAATTCCAGTTTTTCTAGAGTTAGGCGGATAATAATATTTCTTAATGGGAAATCCTTAATAAATTAATTTTTAAATTAATTTAAAATATGTAAACAAAACCACTGCCTACAAATTTAATTAGAAAATAGTTGTATAGTTTCCTCGACATTATAACCAAGTTTTTCTCGAAGTGCATGGCTTGGTGTAGGGGTCGCGACCCTAGAAGTATAGCATATATTTGGCCTCTGGCATATAGTTGATCCATAAACGCGTTGCTAGTTGCGTTTTCATTTCTTCATGATTTTATGGCCGGTGCATTTGTTTTTCTTACGCACAATATTGCTTCAATTTTTCCCAAGTTTTATGGGATTTCTATTGAAACAATGCCACATCCCTCTCCGAATTTCTCTGTGTGTGTTCGATATTAACGAGTGTTTTTGTGATCGCCAGGCAGCGGTTCGATCTATTTGTCTATTTCCAGCTCTCACAACATTTTAATTTTCCCTTTTATTACGTGTATCTATCACCCGATTGCGGTTCATTATCCTCCCAGCCCCCTCTTGGATTTCTCTCTGCCGGCTACTGCATTTCCCTATCACCTCCTCCTGGAGGCGGAGGCAGCTTCTGGGGTTTACGACTTTTAATTGATGTTAGTTTTTCCATAATTTATTGTTGCATTTTACGGTTTCATTTTAACCCTTTAATGGCTCTGCCCGGGCGCTCTTCGCTGGAAATCAAAAATTATGATATTTTTGAAAATTTTTATGGCACGCTGCCTGGGATTTTGAACCGCGGGACCACAGAACGTGCCTGTCATCGGCGTCTCCACCTCGGTCTCCAGTCCCCAGTCCCCATCCGGCTGATCGTCGTCATCATCTGTTCGATTTATGGCATTTGTGTGGAAACACTGGCTCCACAAAGGGCAGTTTTACGACCCCAAATCAGGCTGCTCTGGGAACGGGAACGGCAACTGATATCCCATAGTTATGGCTTATAGTGGGAAATCATCCGCGGACTTGTGAAAACTTTATTAATTGAGTTAGTAGGAATTGGGATGCCAGATAGCAAGATTTTACCAAATTACTAGCTAACCAAGTTAATGGCTCTTAAATGAGAATTTTAAATACTTTTGTTTTCTCTAAAAATATTAATTAAACTCGCATTTTTTAAGGCACACATTTCAGGGCAAACATTTAATATTAAATACAGGAAACCCCCCTTGGTAAGTCCCTTTCTTAAGTTTCAATTGAATTTGATCTACTTAAAGAGGAATTTTGCGAAAAGTTCAATGGCAAACCATTCGCGGAACGTGGAACAAACTCCCATCGATGAATGGCGCCCAAGAGGGGAGAGGTTTTTTTTTTCTTATTTTTGTTCCCCTTAAGCCCTTGAGAACTCATCGTTCATGGGAGATTCCTTAAAACCCGTTTTCCAAGTGGCGCTTAGACGGGGTTCCTTCGTCCAGACAATTTTCGGGCATTTCTCAGCCGCAATTTCTGGCGTTTTCCTTATTTTTTTCGCCAAAGCGATGCTGGGCTGCTTTTTAATAAGTTATGCGAGCTGAGGCAGCCTACCTCCATTTGGTTAGGCATGCTCGATGTCGTTTTATAATGTGCCCGTCTTAATATGATTTTTGTCCCCATCCGATGGACATACGCGGGATTCCAGAAAGCATCTTTTAATGTTGCCAGTTGGAGTCGCCCGGGCGAGGGCCAAGGAAGTGGAGGCTGGCTCGTCAGCGGCTGTCTGCCGTTTGTCAAACTGTCATATGCTTGTCGCACGCTGGTCCTCCCCACAAAAAAAAACTCCGGCTTCAACCTCAATATATTAGCTGAAATTTTAATTACCAACGGAGACTGGAAGCGGACGTGCACGGGGAGAAAAGATAACCGAAATATATTTTTATAATATATAAAGTTATCTTGTTTTGAATAATTAGATTTAATATCACTTCCTAGCTTAAGCCTGATTTAAGGCAGCTTATTTCTAGGACTAGAAATGGCTAGGTAGCTGTTTCAAATAGGTTTCAAGGAACTGTAGGACCGAACCAGTTGGGAATTATAGTGCAAAAAATCAAGTAAAATGGTCTCTTTGAAGTAAAATGTTTCGGGAACAAGAATAAATATAAAATATAACAAATATAATAACGAAATTTGAAATTATATAACTAAAGAAATTGTAACTATGATTAAAATGAAAAATAATAATAAAATAAAAGTATGAAAACATTTTAAATAATTTAAAAATATAGATATATTGTTGGTAATTTTAATTCTGACAACTTCCTAACTATATTTTGTAAATAAAATAAACATACTACATTTTAAAAATATTATACATAATTTTTGCCTGTGTAAATCTCAAACAGGTCCCACTGACGCCACTCGAAACTGTCCGCAAAAGTCTGCTTTTGGTTTTTGCCTTTGCCTGGCATCGCAAATATTTTCCATGCGGTGCATTATAAAAGTTTAATTGATTGATTTATACGTGGGGAGTTGTCAAAGGATTGCCATTCGCTCTGCGGTAGTCCGTTCCCTGAGGCCGTGGACCCAGCTCCTTAGGTAGGTGGTCAATGGAATACCTCGGCATCCCGATCTCGGCCGATTCTGGCCCGGCTGACAAATCAATTTCGTATTGCGATCCTTGGCGGGCGCAGTGCAGAGCGGCTAAGCCGAGCTAAGTGTCCTGTAAACTGTCTCAATAGCAACGCCCCGGCGATTGTCCTGTGTGCTCCTTGTAAGCCGCCCAGCTGGAGAGAGAATATCCGAGATCAGACATCTACAAGCGGACGGCTTGAAAGGAGCCGGGACAATGGCGAGGAGATGTCCATTCTTTCTTTCGGGTCACCGCACATCGAGCCAAACAGGATCAATCACCGGAATCGCTCCCTGATCCCCAGGATCATGCGCGAAAATTAGTGCAAACTCGCAGCAGGTAGCAAGGTAACCAACCGGCCAGGATCTGACCGGAAAATCCGATCGAAGGGATTATAATTCCCGCCAGCCAGGCACATCCTTTTCGGTAACCTCCTTGTTTTGCGACAATTAAGGCAAATATTTTGCGTACTAATTAAGCACGGGCTCAAGGGCCCCGAGGATTTGCATATGGCGCGACGGATTTGCAGCCATTACCCTTTTGTTGGCAAAAGGATTTGGGCCGGGGGCGTTGCGTTTTCCTCCGGCTTATCGGGGATCGATACCGATCCTCCTGCTCGGTTCCTTCCCGGAACTCGCATCCGTCACGCACCGATCGCGCGGGTTCTCTGGCCCTGGGAAATGATATGCAAATATTGACACCCATCATTTTTCAATATTTGAGCGTGAAATTGTGCCATCCTTTTGGCGTGGGATCGGTTAAGCAAAAGGAGTGTCGAGGAACCTACGGTAACAGTGGGTGAAATTCATCTCAAGGCTGCCTGAGACAATGGGAAATTGATGGATGAATTGCCATGGCTGGAGGTCATCGTATGACTATGGAAGCTGTTTTGAGAGGCGGTGCCCGAGTCGACTCTTAGCTGAGCGAAGCGAATCGGGTTTTATAAATATAGTATTTGGGATTTTAAATAATATTTAAAGAGCTACTTAATGCAATAAAAAAATACTAATAATAATAATAAGATATCTAAATGTATTTATTATAATTAATACTGCGTCATAAAATATGTATTTTATATGTAAATGGAAAACATAAATCAAATCGTACAAAAACCTTATAGAAAATAATTCTTTTGAGCCAAAGTTGCCTTCTCATCCCCATTATCCTATTGAATTTATAGCCCTGACTCATCGTTTCAATTCACTTGCTAATCGCATTCACTTGCCTGCAAGTCTCCGCCTTGGCTGACCTAATGTTCGACCGAGTCAAATATGGCCAGCATTTCCGCTAACCAAACTGACACCCAATCTTCCCAAAAAAATAATATAGAAGATCGAATCGCTTCCGTTTTTGTCGGAAGCTAGAAATCATCTTCTTGGGGCGGGACACGCGGCGCTGACAGGCGGATAACAGGACTCAGGGCAGGACTCGCAGACAGACACCCAGACGTGGGGCATATGCTGGCAGGATAATCGACGCTAAATAGCGGCACGCGACCAACATTTTCCGGCCTGCGAGTATGAATATGATTTTATCGAAAATCGGGGACAAAACGCCGACTTCTCGTGCGACGGGGGGTGAAAGGCGGCTCATTATGGAAAATAATTTCATAATTCGTGGGGTTGCCAGGCTGCCTGTTCCGCCTGTCACCCCTCTGACTCCTTGACAATGTGCGAACGAACACTCGGGGTGGCTCTCCCTGGTGTTGCTATAATTTTATGAGCGATTTCGTTTATTAATATGTTAGCCAATGTTGCAAGGGCAACATGAATAGGCCACGTGGCAGGAAGGCAGGAAGGCGTTATGTTTACATTTCCCCCGACCGGCGATGTTATGAAATGATTTGCTCGCAGTGTAAATATTTGCCCAGCCGAAGGCGAGGGATTTGCCCACGCAGATTTGCACATTAATGTGCAATTATGAAGGGCATGTCGTCCAGAACGGAAGCAATATAAAACTTTTAGTGCCTTTACTCTCCACTTTGATGCCTGACTACACGTATATCTACAAATCAGAATATACCACTTACTTTAGCTTGGCTGCAGTTTTGCCAAGAAGGAATAAGATAACTTTGTTTTTCCATTAAAATACAAAGTTTCAGGAAGATCGCACATATATAGAAGTCACCAAAACCGTTTTAGTTTCTCTGCAGAATATTTCCTGTATGCAGATCCAAAAAGTATGCAATGCAAAATATAAAATAAATTATCGCTTTGTAATGAAGTGAATTTTAAAATCTCCTAGTAATAAAAAATGCTCTTTTTGTATAAATATTTTATATTATTAAATATATTAATAATATTTTAAATATATTAAGTATTTACCATTCTTATAATTCTTCTAAGTTGCAAGGTTTTATTTTCTCAGCAATTTATTTCTTTGGAGAATTAAAGGAAAAGTAACAGGATTTTAAAATAATTTCTTATAATTTTCCTAGGTTTAAAAGTTAGATAGTAGGTTCATAGTTCCTCCTTCTTCACTCTTATTATTTAATTTAGTCAGGCATTCCCCACAAATCAAAGTGAATGCAAAAAATAACCTCCACTTGGAATTTATGAAAATATCGCGTCCCCCCTAAAAGCAGCAGCACATCTGTTGACGCTCCATTTCCATTTCGAATCCATTTCAAGTGGAGTCACTTTCTCCGCTTTCCTTTCCTCCGCTTTCTCCGGCTGCAGGCTGCAACAAATCGAGGCTGGCGTGTAAACAAGGAAGCCTGGTGTAAAGTGTCGCTGGTGGCAATTGAGCCTTCGCCCCGGAATCCCGCGCCTGGGTCAACAAACTGCTCGATTCCAGCCACCCCAAACCCGGGCGACTTCTGGTCGGATTTGGAATCATCCCCAAAAAAGACGAAATCGAAATCGATGCGCCATGAATTTTCAACCAATGCTTAAATATGAGCATCAGGTAAGAGAGGGAATTACACTTTAAGGTTAAATTATTGGTTTGGAATTAAAGTTGAATTCTAAGGGTATTTTTTTAGGAAAGAGAAACTTTAGACCCTCTTTGAAAAGTGCACTAAATTATCCAAGTACCTATTTAATTAACATTTTAATATAAGTTCCTATATAAATATAAATATCTAATACTTAAATACATTTCCTAAGCTTGCATTAATAATTAAAATTAAAAATACTCAATAAGCTCTCATTCCATAAGTTTCCCTCCAAATAATCTCAGGGTCATGGCTAACTCATTAAGTTCTAGACTAAAAATATCTATGAAATATCTTCTCGGAATAAATCCGCGGTCTCCGAGTTAATTAGTCATTTCCATATATCCCGAGAGCATTTATAAAAACCCTCATTTGGCCATTTAGAGTGTTACGAGTTTAACCGGCACGCAGAACCATCCGTTCGAAAGGATTAGTCGCCTAATATTTTTGTGGAACCAGATCGGGACATTAACACGGATCACGCAGTGCGGCGGCGAAGGCAAAGCTTCTTCCAAAAATAGGATCCATCGTTAGAGGGCCAAATTTATTGGAGGCGAGAGACGAACGGCGGCGGCACGTTCCAAAACAATTTAGAAAATAATAAATAGCAAACATAAATTAAATTATTGTAATATACTTTGGAGCGGAGTATCGGAACGTAAGCTCCCCGATGCGACTCCTCCAGCGTCTGGAGGCGCGCAATTAAGTTAAGTCTCAATGGGCCGGCGGCGTTCCCCTCTGGACTCGGATCCAGAGTCCCGAAATACGAAATATGGAATATTCGGCGGCGAGTGGTGGTGGCCGGGAGACGGGGAATGTCAAAAACGCAATTATTTATCCAAGCTGAAACATTTTAAAATCAATTAGAAAATGTGGCGACGCATGGCGCATGACGAACCAACTGCCACCGACTGACTGGGGCTCCCTCCTCGAACCGGAGACCGTTCCACTTTGTTTATCCAAGCGGCACAGATGAAGTGCCCCGGTGCAGCCCGATTGTCTGCCGCCTTTCCTAGGGGGAGATCCACGGATCCGCCGAATCCATATAATGATGTCAATGACAAATCACGGGCGCACGTCAAAAATCTGTCCTGAAATATTTCGAGCTGTCAATTCGCTGCGCCTTCGCGTCTAAAATTAGTTCCCAAATATTGTTACAAATGTGTTGAGTCCAAACAACTGGAAACTAATGAGAGAGGAGACCGGCAGCCTGAGTCCTCCTCAAGTGGTGGCCCGCAATTTATGCCTCATGTGAAAGACGAAGGCTGTAAGGACAAACTGAATTACTTGAACACACAAATAGTTGACGGAAAAATGTGCACAAGTTATGAGTGGATGCGAAAAGAAATATATTTTAGGGAGAAGAAAACACATATTCTTTGACACCAAACAGTTGTCGGTAATATTTATTTTTGGGTATATTAGTTTAGAAATTAGAAGGGGTTTCAATAACATATATACCTCAATTTTAATATTTATTGCAGAAGCTTTATGAAATGTTCATAACTCTACTGTTAAGGATAAACTCACTATAATATGTAGGGATCACTTGTCCTCATAAAATTTGATGGAAATCCTGAGCTCAAGGCAAGCAAAAATACCTCGGATGATGTAAAAATTATTCCTTAGGCGACAGGCGACTCAAATCGCGAAATTCCCGCGGCTCTGAGAGGGCGCATCAAATCCGCTGACACATGACACGGAAATTCGCTTTTTGCCCGCCCAGAGAACCCTTTCGGCGAATCGAATATGGGGTAATATTAATCTCGGGCCCCGTTAGCACGGTGATGCATCAAACAAGATTGACAATGCCTCATTCAGATCAATAACTCGCTCTGAATTCTGCCTGCTGCCGGTTAAATGTTCGAGAGTCAACCCCCAAATGAAATTTTTGGTGACACTCGCATTAAAAAAGACGCCTGCCGACAACGATTTTTGCAACCCTTTTGCAGAGTGGCATAAAAAATTGCGCTACTCGAGGGCAGGCGGAACGAACAAGTGCTGGACACTGTACACTGAAAAAATATTCTGGGGAACATACGGGAAATTAAAGTTAATTATTTTTTGGAGTTAGTGCTAACAGATTTTCGATTGTGATTTATTTTAACGTACGTGTGAAAGCTTCGATATGTCTTCGGCCTTTGTTCGTGTGAAAAGCTAAAGGTATTCGGTCCCCTGGGACCAGGTTGGGGCAGCACTGCTTCAAGTTATTTTACGTAATTTTAAAAAATGTATTTTTATTTTTTATTTCCCAGTGTAAGTCCGGAGTAGAAGGGGGCTGTGCTATGGCCCGGCAAGAACGGAAATGAAATTAAGCGAAAATATGTTCCCGGCCAGCGAACCACACACGATTCTTTATTTTTTTGTTTTTGCAGGGCTCTCTCTCTAGATTAAATTAATCAATTTAACCAGCAGCTATAGCAGCGGGAAAGGGGGCTGTGAGAGACCCCGATCGAGGCATACCATTAGCATGATTTAGTGCGGCGACCCCGCGGCTTCATTAGCATAAAAGAGTTCTTATGGCCATTCTAGGAAGCCTCCTCGGCTCGGCTGCGACTTTTCTCAAACACTCGAGCGGAGATTGAAGTCGGATTGGATCGGAGAGAGCGCCCAGCGCTGGTTACTGTATAATTTTTATGATATTGCCCGATTGTCCGTTCGCTTTTTTATTTATTTCTCTGTCATTCCCGTGGCCAGAAACATTTTATACTCAATTAATTCATCATTATTCGAGGCTTCTCCCCGGCCGTCGTCGTTACATGGCGACCAGTCATCAAAATTTGTTTGGTTTTTATTCGATTTCAGGCGAAATGTTTTCGTCTCTCTTGGTTTTCTTTGTGCGTCTCTGGAGTGAGTGTGTTTTTTGTTTAATTTTAATTTATTTACATTGAAATTCAATATTTGGTAAATGTATTTTTAATTTTACTGCTGTTGATTATTATTGACCGATCTGATGAAAAGGAATGCACGTTATATAGCCCCGGCCCGTAGCCGTTAAAGTCCATCACCTCAAATGGAATAGATCCCCCGATCGAGATACGGACACTGCTCGGCCAGGTGTCTGGGGGACCATCGCAATATGACACATGGCGAACACCTCGTAAGCTTTTCCATTTTATGGACTGCGAAGAACTTTCGGAGGAGTTCAACGACTCGAGCCCCTCAATGGGTTTTTGTGTGAGTGTGTTTTTTGTATTTTTGGGGAAATCTCTTGAATAAACATTTCGATTTAAATGCTTGAGCCTTTTATGAGTGAGATGGATGAGAGACCTCGAAGGGGTGCTGATTAACCATTACTGGTTGGTTGAAAGCCTTGAAATCAGGGTTTACATTTAATTGAGAAAATTGGTATCGCTTTCCTGAGATTTATATGTAATTAAACTTAGGTTGGCTTAAGGGGGATTTATTGTTCAGATATTTAAGCATTTGAAATATTTTTACTAACTAAAGTACTAACTTAAAGAAATGGTTAGTTAATAGTTCTTATAGATTTCAGCCTTATTTTAACCCTAGACTGTTTGGAATATTCCCTATAAATACGACTAGATCTCGCTCCGATTTGTATGGTAAATTTCAGCCAAATGGCAAACAACTTCCGATTAACCATTCGATTGTCCGCATCAATTGGGGAACCCGATAAGTTGCAGCTAGTGCTTTCTGGTCTCGTTCGTTCCAATCTGGGCCCCACAAAAAGGGAATAGGCAATGCACCCGATACCTATGCCGTTGCCGATGGAAGAGGCTCCATCCCATTCCTGAAAAAACCCGGAATCCCAACTCAGTTACAGTTCCGAAAAGGAGCGCAAATATGCGCAAAGGTAAAAGGAGTGGGGTGGCGGCGGTGGTGGTGGCGAATGCATTTGCGGAAATGTGTGCACAACATGCAACATAAATGGAAATGCCGTTTGGAAAACATATTGTTTTTGGGCCCCACCGACCGTTTTCAGCCTGCTGCAACCCCTTCCCGAAAATGCACTAATTTTCCTAACGCGCCCCATGAGGCTGCATTAAGGGGGAAGGGCACTGAAAGAAATGTTTAAATAAGAATAATAATGATTTTTATATTTATTTTAAAATAATGTTATATCTTTTATATCATGACATACGAGTATACCGATATGGACTTCAACTTAGAATATTTTATATTTTTTATCCATTTAATATCGAAGACTGCTTGCAGGAAACCTTAATTAACTTTAAGACTAATTATTAAAATTATTTATGCGTTGGTAAAGCCGGCTCGCATAAAGAAAAGAAAGGTAGCCAAAAACAACAACATCTATTAAAATTATCATTATAACAAAAAGTAAATTTTGATTCACATTACAATTCGAAAAACAACTAAAAACTTATCTTAGCACACACACATAAATCATAAAACATAAAACACTTCAAATATGTAAAACAAATAAAATACTCTTTCTTATAATTATAAATAATATAACTTCGAAATCATTAGTTCAATAAGTCAAATAAATCTTGTTAATATTAAAATATCTTTAATAAGTTATGAAATATTTTTGTGACTAACGCAATCATTTAAAATAATTTACTTGTAGCGTCAGGATACTAAATAAAATAAATCTAAATCTAAACTCTAAAAAGAAGTTGACTTAATTTAGAAATTTGTATTTTTACAAATAAAACATAAAACATAACTGTAAACATAATATAAAACATAACATAATACTTACCAAAATGGGACTAAGCTAACCATATAGTAAAAGTGCAGAAATATGATTGCCATTTATCCTGATCCCTTTTCCAGGGAATTTATTTATTATTTTTCTTCACCTTTCTTGGCTTTTTAATTTTTAATATATCCACTTATAAGCTCTCATTTTTTCAAGTGCTGGGAGGCCGTGTGGGCGGCCTTCGGTGGGTGGTATCTTTGAGCCGTTTGCTGCAGCGGCGCACATTTTAGAAATTGGACGGCATTTTTCGTTGAATTGTGTGCTGATTGTAATTCATTCCATGTGTGTGTGGGTGTGTGCTTGGCTAGAGTACACACAGGCACAGGACCTCCTTTCACCTCTTTCTCTCTCTCTTTCTCTCTGTCTCACACAGACAGAGAGGGAAAATTTGAAAATTTTGATTGCATGTTTCGATACAAAATGGCGCTGCAAAAACGAACTCGAACTGATGATGAGGCATGCCAATCCTGACGAGGACGAGCACGAGGGGTCCTTTTTGGCTCCGGCCAGGATTGCCCAGTGGTCAGTTTGCATGGTGGGAGGTGGGAGGTGGAAGGTGGGAGGTGGAAGGTGGGAGGTGGAGGTAGAGAGGCTTCCTGGGCAGTGCGTCCGTTGTTCGGCTGCCCAGGACGCTGGACTTTTGTGCGTTGGCTGCGCCTGCTGCAAATGTGCATTTTAGATCGTCGAAGCGTAAATTAGGATTTCAAAATGACATTTGGAATATTTACGACTTTGCCGGCGCAGGCCCAATACCCAATACCGAAAGCCGCCCCCCTCGTCCTGCGTTGTTGTTCATGGTAATTGCGTAGCCGGCTGCCTGATGATGTCCTGTCTGTTTGTGAACAGGCAACACACACGCAGGACGCAGGACAGGCCAGGCCGGGACAGGTGATTGGGGGGGGTGGTGGTGCGCTTCGGTTTTTGGAAATTGCCAAAAAGAGCTCCCTTTGTTGAATTATGCAACTTAAAATTTGGCACAAGTCCGTCTCAAATTTGGCCGAATAGAAGCTTTTGATTGGAAAATTGTTTGATTGGTTGCAATTTCGTGTTTAAATATTTTCACAGGCCCCCACAAAGGGCAGAACGAACTGCAAAAATTGCCAACATTTTTTGTTTTCCGTTGCCTGCTAAAAGAGCGCCTGCCAAAACATGCAAAACCACTCACAATTCCTCTGAAGCTGGCCAAGTTCTTTTCGGGGGCAATCAATCTCGGCCATCTCGTTTTCATATAAAAGTCAAACTTGTTCTGCGCCCAGGGCGCAAAAAATGAAATCGAAACCAAAGCCCCAGGATCCTGGATTCAGGATATGCGATTCAGGATTCGGCATCAGGGACTCGGGACTCGGTATCCCCATCACCGTCAGTCATCAACGTCCACCGACTTCAAAATAGACTCTCCTCGATAAACGCAAAACAGCAAAAACGCTGCATAATAAACAAGAAAAGCAACAAAATTATACAAGTACCAAAACTCACCCACACACACATGGCAAACAAAAAATATAAATACAAACAAACTTACACACTTTTGTAAATACGTGTTTGTGGATGCACTGTCAAAAAATGGTTATAGATAAAAATATATCAAAATAAATAAAATTATCTAAAGGAATAGATAAAAGGTTTCACTTGATATCGGAATGTTTCCATCTCTATGGCAGTGAAATCAATAAGGTGATATAAGATCATTGTTAATAAATATGGGGTTTACTTGGACAGTTCATAACCAATATATAGCTCGTAGTTTAAGAGCTCATATTGACTTAAAGATATATCTCACAGTTCTTGATATCAGATTGTACCCTACTTTAAGACCAGGAAATCGATAAATTATAACAAAATCCTTGCCACTAAATGTGGCGTGTATTTCCCCTACCAATAATCATATGCAAAATCGTTATTGAAGATATGATTCCGTCAAACAGATATATGGAAAAATATTTAAGAGTTACTCTGTTACACTTGATATCGAAATTTACCCATCTCTAACTCAATGTAATCGATAAGTCTATATAGGAATTTTGTCATCGACTTCATTATTTATTATTAATCACTTAATATTGGGATACAAGCATTTCCTACTAAATTAATTCGAAACTTTGATTTAATGAAATTTAAATTTATTACAGAAAAATCAAAAAAGGATTTTAGCATTAATATATTTATATTATATTATATATATTATATATATTATTATATTATATATATTATTATATTATATATATTACTATATTTTATAGTTATTTATTTCACTGCACAATATTGCTGATATGTGTGCTCACATATATATTTTGTATATTTTCCATTTTCACCGAAATAAATAAACATCATCAATGTCAAATGGAAATCACTCGCATTGGCAGGCACCCCGGGAAATGAAATGGAATTGGGTGGGAGGCGATTGACGGGGTTTGAGGTGGCTCCTGGGTATGGTGGTTCTCGGGCAGTCCCTGGCATTTGCTTTTTATGAAACTATTTCAAAATGTGAAACCAATTCGCATAAAATTTTGTCAGCGGCCCGGTCGCAGTGACATGGGAAATAAAACCAAATAAGAATGTAAAGCTGGCTGGCGGTGCGAGAAATAAAATATATAAAAATAAATGTCAATTTCACCGCTGTCCATCCGTCCATTCCGGGTGTTTATTGACATTTTGGCAAACGCAAATCTCGCCGAGCCTGCAAACTCGCCTGGGAGGTCGTCATCGTCATCGTTGATTTTTTTTTCTTCTCCCAGAGTTGTTTGCCTTCGTTGTTTTTCCCCAGTCACGGGAGGGAAAAACATATTTGAAAACCATTGGCACATGTCCTTATGAATGATGTGCTAATGTGACAGACGGAGGTGGACATTTTTTGTGTGTATTTTTTTATTGATGAGGGACTGTGAGTGGTTTTGGTTCAGTAACAGGTTTTGTAACGTCATGTATCGGGATCGAAATAAAATGGATTAATGTAAGGAATGATGGTGTTTCTGAACTTAAATATGTATTTTTTGTATATTAAAAACCTGATGACATTACTGAAAATATCGGTAATTAAAATTAAAGTAAGTATCAGTTCTCCATGCAGTCTTATTTTAACGGTTTTTCCAAATAAATGATTCGGATTCTTATTCGAAACTCCATAAATATATTATTTACGTGAAACACCTGTACTTCTGAAAAATAAAAATTTCACTGAGAAGTAGAATAAATATAATCAATTTCATTATAGTAAAAAATATCCACATAATTTACAGCTTTACATCCAATGACTTGGTTTCAGATTTTTATATGCAACAAATTACATCATTATATATTATTAGGTTGTAAGGGTTTAACATTTTTTTGTTACGCCTTTCAAATATTTTTCCTTGGGATTTATTCACAATTAATTGTCATTCCTTTGTGTTGCTTAAATGTAGGTTTTAAATTTATATTCCTTTATATTCAATATATCCATTAATTAACTTCCACTTCCCTCTTCTAATGGCTACCCAATGGGATGGCCTCTCTCCATATTAGACTTCTTTATGAGTCTCTCCCCAAAAATCTTCCATGATTTCACTCCCACTGATCTCAATTACAGTCTCGCCTTTTCTCTCCCTATTTTCCCCCGAATGGCACCCGCTCCACAATTAGAGGCAATTGCCGAGCCGAGCTCCATCCACGAATCGTCTGAAAATCAAAACCTCCCCAGGGCTGCATAAATTAAAGGCTTGCCTTGACGAGTAAAAGGAAAAAAAAGTAGAATAAAATCTGCAGCGGTTCGGGGGACTCCCCGACCACGTGCTGGCATTGCGCGGCACAAAGGCGAGCAACAAAAAATCGCTCTGGGACAATGACAGGCCCCAAAAGCGGCTGCCAGGACACTCGCAGCTCCCCTCCCCCGCCGCTGGCTCCCTGTAACGGCATATCCTTGGGAGAATGCTGCACCACAGAATTCCAAGAAAATGCGACAGTTTTCCCTTCTTCGACGAAGGAACGCATTTGACACGCGGCGTGCGACATTTATCAAAAAAGGTAGAGGAGCGGGAACCAAAAAAAAATCGAAAAAAACGGATAACTTAAAAAACAGAAACAGAAACCGAGACGGAGACAGGAATTGTGATTGATCGGCGGGCAAGTGTGCTCCTCATTCAGTTCTGGGATGGATTTGGGAGTGCCTATTACGGTTGACCTTTGGCACGTGTGCCTTTTGAATAACCCTTTTGGAATGCGGTGAGCCATAATGGCTCTCTCATTTTATTATATTGCAGCCAATCAATCATTATCCAGGAACATGCAGTCATAAATGGAAACTCCATTACACAGTAAGTATGAACAATATATACAAAATGTATTTAGAGTGAACAATACGTTTTTAAAAGGCATAAATAAGTTGAAATAATTTTAGAAAAAAATAAATCAACTTTCGGCAAGTATTTTCCTTATTTTCCTTTGCAATAATTTATAACAATTTCATTTTTTCTCAGTGACTTCATAAACTGCAACGAGTTTAGCACTTCCATAAACATTTAGAGCGAGTTACCGATTTCTTGCCGGACTAGCAAGAAATTTATTAATTCGCGAGGCCCATAAATACGAGTTCGGCGGGGAGTTTCAGCGACTTTATGACGAATGTCGGACGTAGGGCTGAGTTGGTGCCACATGCGGCGATTTATTGGCCGAGTCCCTGCTGCAATCAAAATCAAAATGAAAATGAAAATCGAACGGCATCATTATCTTTGGCCCAACGCTCATAACTCAGCCCAGAGTGGGGGAAGGCTATCCTTGGCGACAAGTCCAGGTCCAGGCTCGAGTTTCGGCCCCCCTCAGGCGGGCATTGTCATAAAACTGCATTCATTCATTTATAATTTAATATCGATCGGTGTCGACTCACTCTGATGGATGTCCGATGCTGCACCGGAGCTGCACTGGCCATCGTAAAATTTTATGCCAGCCCCATTGCCACGTTTATGGCCGGCAAAAGTTCCTGGCCAGCTTTTCCTCATCGTCAGAGGCAGAGACTCACTCGCCTGCGACTGCGACTCATATTTTTGTGGCCTTTATGGCGTTTGGCAAATCGAAGGCCATAATTCACAATTTAATTAAGAGCCGCAAATAAAGCGAGCTGCATTCCTGGCCCCAGTTTATCGCCCTGTCTCCGCACATCAAAGCCCCAACACGGATCAAATGTCTGGTTGGCATTGGATGTGTTGGAGTCTCTGTTTTAGGCTTTATTATTTGGTCTATCTTCTTAGCTGAGTCATAGAGCTCTTGAGGATAAAGTTTAAAAACTTAAATAAAAGCGGTTTAAATTAAATATATTTATATAATTATTGGTGAATATTGTAGAAAATGTTCTCTTGTAGATTTAATATTTTATATATCGTAGAAAATTTCCTCTTACCCCATATTATTACTTTCTTGAATACTCTACTCATAGAACGCCGTTTCCGGCTGAGATCCACGCAGATGTCAGAAACTTTTCGCCGCCCAGCATCACACACAAAAGGCTCTGTGCTCAGGAAGAATGGGATGGCCTGAGCGACTTGAAAGGAAGATGCGTAAAAGTAATTTTAATCGAAAATTGATTTATAATTGAAAAATCTCATTTGCAGAAATTGATTTACCGCAGCATCCGCAGCACCAAGAAGGAATCCTTCCTCGTCCTTGCCACCACCTCGTCCCAGCGTCATGGCTTTCCCGGGAAAATGCGTGCAATATTTTTCTGTTCAAAGGCAGTTTTCCTTCAGGAGGAAGAAGTGGAAGCCGAGGTAACCGAGCGTCAAGTGGTTGAGCCAACAAAACTTTTGCCAGTAGAAAAATGTCTGCTAAGGACGAACAGCTGCAAAGAAGCGGCAGGAACTTGCTCAGGCAGCACTCTAAGAAAATGCAGGTAAATTCAGGATAAGCTTACTTATTATAATTATTTTAATATATAAAATGTTACAAACAAAATGTTTTTCTAATAAAATAAATAGTTGTTATTTGCTTAATATTTCTTACAATAAATCTTAATTTTAGGACGAAAAATCTTAAGAGACTTACCATTTTTTTCGAGTGCCAAAAAGCCAGGGAGCAGAGACTTAGGGGGCATGGCTTGGCATCCTTTGGCTCGGCCCGTTATCTCCTGGCGCTTTGTCATCATCAAAGGAGCTGCCGCCGCGCAGCCAACTTCGCCCATTGACTTTGCTTACGTTTAGATTTTTCTAGCTATTTTCCAGCTGGTGCGGTGAGCGGCACGCTTGCGGCAACATTGTAATTTTGAAAATGAGTAAAGTTTGAAAAACCTTGTGGTTAGCCCCGATTTCTTTCCCTCCTCCTTTAAGGGGTTCCTGTTCCTTTTCCTGTTCCTTGGGTTGGCCTGGTCAAATCAAATTCTTATAGAAATCCCCTGGCAACGCCGCTTCCGTTTCCGCTTTGACACTTGTTTTGAGCAGCCTCACCCACCCGCCGCCACTAATTCAATTATGCAGCGAGTGCAGGAAAGTTTTTAAATTATTTAGCAAGTTTCCATTCGGCGGGCACACTGCATCCTGCATCCGTAAATCGTGTCCAAGTCCAAGTCCAAGTCTGGGTGTCTCAAGTGTCATCTTTCTTTGTCTGCGCTGTGTCCTGCGACAGGCCGGGGTCCTCTGGCTCTGGCCTCTGCCAATTATTGCAATGCGCACTGCGCACGCACCTCCGGCAATTAAAATTAATTTCCTCGCAGACGCCATTGTCTGGCTGAGCAGCCAGAAAGGATAACGCGGGGACGAAACATTGTTTCCCGCCTGACTGATTTATCTTGATTCCGATGGCCCCGGCGAGTTCCGTGGGTGGCCACGCTCCCTCGACTGGCTGTCTTTAAATTTTTGTCCCAGGTGCGTGGGTCTTCATCTAAATCAAGGCGGAAAATAATTTAAAAACAAGCTAAAGCATATAATTTATATCGATTTAAATGTATCTCCTTATTATCTGGAATATTTAGGCCTATCAGCTCCGAATAAAACACACTATTCCCTTATATTCCTAACAAAAAACTCGTCAAAATCCACTATTGGAATGTTCGACATAATCAAATTGCTGATATAAATCTCATTTGGCAATTCATCAACGGAGTTAGGAAACAATTAAAAAATTTGAATATCCATGGATCAATTTAAACTCTGCCTGTGAACGGGCCAAAATTAAAAGACCAAAATAAAAGGCTAACTAATTCATTTGCATTCGGGAAACAATGAAATATTATGACCAGAAATAGCATGCATCAAATGCGAGAATAATCAAATAAATTCCAAAAAGGCAAATCGAAAAATTGAAACATTAAAAATAAACCTAATCGCTTTTGTGTATCCATCACGCAAATTTTTATAACGCTCATAAAATCGAACAACAACAGAGGATCCAACAAATAAATACAAAAATCACAACGAGCGAATGCAAATGGGCCGTAGATGGCGATTTGAATGACAAAACAAACACCAATCGACGCGTAACTCAAATCGAATCTTCAGTCCGTCGGCGACTTTTGGCCAGACCTGTCTGGACCGAGTCTTAATGGTATGCGAGCCGGGAGAGATATGGCTTGTTTTATTCGTCCGATTAGCCCCTGCCCGAGTCGAAAAGCTGTCTAAACGAGCATTAGGCCGTAAACAATTCAACTTCCGTTGGCCGCAATCGTGTTTTGAGTGGGTGTTATATCTATTTGCATTAGCGATGCTAATAAAATGGACAAAACTAACGAAATATCGCTAGTAATAAGAAGGAAAATAGTGAATTAATATTGGAAAATATTAAACAAAGTTTACGAGTCAAAATTGTTTAAACAAATTACTGTTGGGGCTTCAAATATTTATTTTGAGCTCGTAAGAAAAATAAAGGAAACTAAATAATTAATTAATAAAGCTTTAATGATATTTCTGTATTTCTTTGGATTTTATTTGTTAATTTTTAAACTGAAGTTAATATCATTTACCATTTTATTTCAATTATTTTCGAAATATTATCGCTATTTCGGTATATTGCCTCTGTTGCCATCCCAAAATCTGCATCCAAAAGATTCAATAATCACGACTTCTGTCGCGCTCATTACGATGTGGCACGTTCTTCGGTTGCACGCGTAATTTAACCAAATTTGTCGCATTGCGGCAACGCTGCGTATGCGCAATCCGCTTGTTTGGATTTCGCGCGATATAAATCATGTTGCCATAAACTATGAAGCCGCCAATACACATGCCCATGTCTCGGCAATCTGTATTTAGTGCGTCATGTGTTAAATTTCCCTAATAATAGTCAAATGTGCTCAATAAAATGATCACGTACGAGGCGATCGATGGCGACCGTTTTGGACGCTGAGGTGACACAAATTTTGAACTCGTTTTTGATTTATTGCCAAGCTGCGATCGCTGCTAGCCGCTCGTTGCCGTTGCCGTTGCCTAATTCAATAAAGTCAAATCAGTGCAAGCTCAGCGAAAACTTTGCATCGGACTCAGATCGATATATAGCAGGCATCCCAGTGGACGCCTCGCAAGATGCCACTGTGATCGCAACTATGTCAATATTGTCACGCCATCCGCACCCCACTGAACTCCGGCCGGTGGCGGTTGCAGTTTGCAGTCACTGTTTCATGTTTCGGTCGCCGTGGCATTTCCTTTTCTGACCGACAGCCGTCAATCAATTTGTTAGCTCTGCCGGTTAGTTTTTTTGTATTTTTTTTCGCTGGTGACCTGTCATTAAACAAATGACGGCTCATTTCCAAATTCGTAGCGAGTAATTTTGCTTAATTTGTAATATTTGTTGCGTTCAATTGGTATTTTAAATGGGGATTCAACAGGCAATCAATTGGTTGTCAGATAAATATTCGGCTGAGGCTTATTATATCAAGCGATTATCATAGTTAACATTTTTTTATAATATTAACAATAGTATTTTAAATTGCCGACCACACAGAAACTGCTAGTCCGAGACTCCAACTCTTGAATCAAAGGCTGAAAAGGCAACTGTTGCCTTTTTCCAGCAGCGAATGAATATTCCGCCTTCCCTAGGGAGGGGTTGCAATACCCAAATCGCCCCCATCCCGCCGAGCGGCAATCCGTCCGCCGGCTGGCATTTGATTTGGCCAATTTATGGCACGTTCCGCCGCCCGCTGCCGCCGAGAAGAATTTGGAGCGAGTTGGCGCAGCGCATGACCATAAAGCGGCGGCAGTCGGCAGTCGGCGGTCGGCGTTCGGCGGCAAGCGGCAAGAATGCCGCTGCTGGCCAAAACTACGGCCAGACTCGGTCAGAAATTATTGCAATCATTGACGTTGGACGGTGGGTGAAATATAATAAAAAATAAAGGATTTAATATCAGGAAAGAAAAGTTATAAAAATCATTTATTATTTAAAGAAATTTTATATAAAAGTTATAAATGGAATATTTTAAAACACTTTGTTTATTTTCTCAATACAGAAATATGTCATAAAGATTTATTTAAAAATTCTTTTAAAATTATCGGAGGTTTTGGGAATCAAAGAAAATAAGAGTTATGTGTCCAGTTTGCCCCACTGTGCGCTGCAGTGGCTGTTGCAGTTGCAGCTGCGCCTGTGCCCGGCGCATGTCAACATGGGTTTCATAAATGGCAGCGGACAGCGTTTTGTCAACGCGTTATGTTCTGGCTTGTTTTTATTGTTGCTGTTGTTGCTTTCGCTGCTGCCGACGCAGCCGATGTTGCTTATGCCTTTATGTGTCGCCCCGGTATTCAGTTCAATTTTTTGCTCATTTTTTTCGGTTTTCCTTTGCTCTTTCTGCTTATTTATTTAATCTCTGTTTTTGTTTTATTGCACCGCATTTGGCAACTGGTTATGAAGTCTCATTTTCGTATTTCTCTTAATTAAAAACTGCACTAATTTTTAATTAGGCTTTTTTGCAGGCCTTATTCGCTGCGGCACGAAGTCGGAGCGGTGCGTTTGGTGCGGTTGCATCGAGTTTTGCCTCGCTCGCTCGATTTGTGCACTCGCTTATTAATTAATAATTTATTTTGGCTTGATTGCCAGTCGATTTATGTAATTCGCATTCGCTTGCCAGATGAATTCCGAATGGAATCAATTAAAAATCGATTCGATTTGGCTATGGCTATGCGGATTATTCAGCGGAAGCGAAGCAAGGTGAAAATAAGGCATTTAATATATACATATGTAGTTCCTGTTATTACTTTATTAATCGAGGGGGAAATCTTGAGTTGGGTATTTAATTTTATTTATGTGTTATATTTTTAAACGAGATTTATTGGTAAATAAATGTAAATAGGAAATAAAATAAATCAAATTTTTAAAGTATCTATGAGTTTTTTAACTAGGCTACTGATCATGACAATATAAAATAATATAAGGTTGAATTATTATTTTAAATTACTTTATTATAGCAGATACATTGTTAAAGCAATTTAAATTTGCAAACATTTAACATTTTCTTAGATCTAAAACTGAGCTAATTAATATGGTTAATTAATTATATGCCATGAATATTACACTTTCATGTAAAAGTTCCACTTCCACATCCGATTTCCCATTCTTAAAACTTGTAAATCATCAATTCCTTTTCATTTTTCATTTGCCTAGATTTATTAAGTTGAAACATTGTACTTGTACCTTCCGAAAACGCGGGGAGGCACAAAAAATTAATGGCCCTGCGATGGAGCACAACGCTTATAATGATTTCGACCCCAATTTATCAAGCGATTTCCCCCACGAACAAGTGAAAAGTCGCCGCCCGTCGAAGGTTCGCCGGGAAAATGCTAAGCAAAATGAAAAGTAAAGTTATCGGCGTGCGTACGCGTATATATAAGGCACGAGCCATCAAACAATGATGATGCGCAAGAATTCACATTTTCAAAATGGATGGATGGGCCCATCCGCCGGCGAATGAATTATATGGAAATATATCCTGAAATCCTGGGGAGGGAGTGGATGAGTGTCGGAGCGGGGAGCCATGTCAAAAAGTTTGTGACTTGGGAACTTGGGGCATGTTTGTTATCATTATCATTAGCCGGCTTTGCGGGGGTTCGTGAATTTTTCAGCGTCCTCCAAAGGGGGCGTGGGCGTGGGCGTTGCCACCCACCGCAGACGGTCATGAATTATGGCTGTCAGTTTTTCTTGAGGTGGCTGTAAGGACCCTGACTTTGACTCTGAGTGGGAGAGGGAGTCGGAGGCACTTTCATTAGCTTTAATTTGCCGGAAATATTTACCCCGCCTATTTTTTGGGGAAATTCTCTTTTTGCCGGGCTAATCTCTTTGCATTTCTTTTATTTTTTTTCTTTTTGGCTCACTCGACCCTTGGGGTCGGCGGTTCTGCTTTGTTGTTTCCTCTCGGACGCCCTTGAGCTGTTTTTAATTCGGTTTACAGATTATTAGCTGCTCATCGCTTAATGCAAATTCGATTAAGGAATCTCGGCTAGGTGTTTGGCCAGTCTCCTTCTCTTCGGATGCCTATCGCTGGAGCTTGGCTTTAATGTGTTTCCGAGTGACGTTTCTTGGTTTATGTAATTTCATTTTAATTTTTGGTACGTCAATGACATTTTAATGCTAGCCTCGTTCACCTACGTGTGATTTACAGGTCGCGATAGGCCACGTCATATTTTGTTATATGAGAAAAGCAGTACTGGAGCCCTTCTGGACTATAAAACTAACATAAATCCACACAGAAAAAAAACGTTTACCACTT
This sequence comes from Drosophila rufa, assembly GCA_018153105.1. Taxonomy (NCBI): domain Eukaryota; kingdom Metazoa; phylum Arthropoda; class Insecta; order Diptera; family Drosophilidae; genus Drosophila; species Drosophila rufa. The sequence continues at coordinate 20,127,975 of JAECXS010000096.1, forward strand.
TAAAGAATGCTATAAATTGTGGCATATAATCTAGGTTTAAAGATTTTAAATTGTGAATGATTTACTTTTCCAAAAATATTTTAAAGGTTTTACGGGAATTGTCAACAATAATGTCTTTGCCGGAAATGAATTAGGAATTTGTAAATCTTTGGAGCTAAAATTTGTTTATAAAATTTTAGCTCCAAAGATTTAAATCTAATAATCTCTTATTATAAGCACTGTTACTTTTCTCTCAGTGCCTTAAACATCTCAGCCGCAGTTTGTGGCACGCGTGTGCTACACTGTGATTCCTGGAACAACAAGTCCAACTGCCTTGGAACGTGTTCGCTGGGGGAGCGGGGCTGGGAATGGGAATGGGATCGAGCCCCGCTTATGACATGTTCATTGAGTCCGCTCCATATATGCCAGACCCACTCCAGCCAAACCCAACGCCGTTCACGCAGTTGTGCGACATAAAATTTTCATAATTTTATCGCTTTTCTTGTAAACGAGGAGGCACTCACGCATTTCCCGGGCCTGCACGTTTCGGGCGACACTTGATTATGAGAAATAGCCATAAAATGTTGCCCCTGTTTATGACTTGAATGCATAAATTTACCCCTTGGCCCCACACCCACTCAGCCACGAAACCCCAAGAGTAGTTGAACTCCGATATAGAACTCCGGCAAGGTTTATTTCTATTTATTATGCACATGAATTATATAACTAGCATATCATATTACATGCAAAAGGTTTCAAAAAGTTGAGCAAGAATCCAAGTCGACATTTTGCCAAGATAGGCAAATTAATGCGGCTCAAAATACATAAAGCTTAATTAGGTTTACAAAGGCAAAAAATAATTGTTGATAAAGTTAAGGCGGTGAAACCTTGGGAATAATGAGAAATGTAAGAAAAGCAACTTTTTCTTAAATTATTGTGAATACTTTACTTGGTTTTGGAAATAAACAAGTAATTCTAAGAATAAAGTAAAGTAAAGTAAAGCTTTTATCTGTATTTTCCAAATTATATTTTTTTATATATAGTTTGTTTTAGCGTGGAATTAAATTTTATAAAATATGATAAACAGTTTTAAGTACTTGATTGCATTAAAAATTAAGAGTTATTCAGAAGTTTAAAGTCCACATTGTTTTAATTACTTTCTCACCTGATAAAAAGCTTAAGAGTGCGTTCTAGCCCCTGATTTGATATTAAGGGTGGATTGCAGTCGTCAAGGAGGTTAGAATAAATGCTCTACCAAGCGGAAACACGCGTAAAAGGTTAACACATAGTCCTTATATTCTCTCCAAGGTTAGATGAAAAGATGACATGCATATTATGTATCCCATATTATATTCCTGTTTAAGAACATGGTCACTGTCTGATTGACAGGAAAATAAATGAGAAAAACGGCCATAAAGATTAATAGTAAACTTGGTTTGTTAAATACCAATTTAAAATCTTTTATTTGCTAAGGGTCCGCAGCCCAAATAATTTTCCAAATAACTTTTTAAAGAATCTTAATGTTTTTTGAAAAATTCCCGAAAACAGCTCCTGAAAAAACAAACAGGGCAACCGAAGTGCCCCAGGTCTTAGCTGTTAACACCCTTACCGGGTTGACTGTGTCCATGAATCACTTTTTAAGTGAGTGTCGCACACGTTCCCCTTCCAAGTCTCCCTTTCTGCTGAAGGCTAAGGGATGGTGTCAAAAGGACAAGTGCCAGCGCCGGGCGAGCCGTTATGAAAATTCAATTTTGTGTCGAATTTATTAAAAGCAGCTTAAAAATGCTAAGCGCATTGAAAAGTAGACATTTGGGAATTCGGACAAGTGTAGATTTGAGCAACTTCATCCGGTTATCCAGCGTCCCGGGGCGGTTTCAGTTCTCCTGATGTTTTGGCCGCAGGCTCGGGGCACCGCCCAGCCCTAATGGAATAATTTCTGGCCTTAAGTTAATCAAACGGGAGTTCGATCTGTAAGGTCTCTGGAAGGGGTCAGAAATTCAGTTCGTATGGCAGCGGATATTCCAGATGGCGTTAACGGGTGCAGGGTTGGCAAATTGAGTTTAATAATGGGAAATTACGGTAACTCAATTAGAACAACTATCCCTTGGTTGACCTCTGGGAATTTAAGGGAATAGCTCCTTAGCTCAATTATTGTATTGCTTATATTAACTAAAGAGTTAGAAAATATCATGAATATTATTATTGTAATAAATTAAACTATGTTAAAGTATTTAATTGTAAGATTTCCTCAATATCTTCTGATGAAATAACAAACTAAACTATCTTCTAGGACTCTGAATACAGAAACTAAGCTACAGAATACACCCCAAAATCACTGCCTATGTCCCATAACTGTTAGTACATACCTTGTGTTCCTGTAACCGCCTCCCAAAAAACCCGAAAGTCATCATTTCACAACTCATCTAATCCCTGGCAACCCGGATCCCTTTCCTCACCGTACTTAATCCTCAACTTTGCTCACTTTTTTCCTTCCACATTTTAGTGCGGGGGACTCGCATATTTTCCCATTTTATGTAAATCTTTCGGCACAAATGGCAAACCGCCCCCGGGAAGAGCAGGCCAACCCCCGAACACTCCAACACTTTGCTGATTATTAAAAGCATACTTCTGGGCGGCGCTGAGATGATGAGGCGACCGAGGATGCGGAGGACAAGTGCAAAATTTTCCAATTGCTTTGTTTTATGTGCGACTTACGGGGTGTCCTTTTGTCCGGCCGGCTGTCCCCTTATCCGGCTCCTTTATTGCCGTACAATGTAAACAACAGCATTGCCACAAGAGATCTCGAAAGCGTTTCAAAATTTCATTACTTTAATTTAATATGCAAAAAGGGGAATGCTCTATGGCTCTATGAGGGTTGAGCCGGCATTTTGACATATTTTCATTTTCATTTACATTTACATTTTCATTCCGCCGCTTACCATAATTTCGTCTTTGATTGTGGAGATTTTAGATTTTAGAGCCCGAAGTGCGCAGCTTCGCACGCAGCCAGCAGGTTGACTTCCGCGCCAGGACCTCCAAGGGGTTGATTTCCGGTGCTTCCAACCCCTGCGCTTATGATTATGATATTATTTCGAAATTATCCGCTTAGCTTCACGGCCTGGAAGCGGGCCATATGTGCGGCCGTTGTGCCGGAAAATGGAATCATCTCAGTGTTAATAATGATGACATATGATTTTCATTGTCAAATTTGTTCGCTGCTCGCCGTTAAGTGAATTGGGCGCATTGTCATCTTTTTTATAGAGTCAAGTCGAGTAGCTGGTTGCGTTAAATTTGTTGGCACATCATTAGTCAGGGTCGGGAAGGTGGACGAACAAGGATCGCATCTGTTTTGATATTTGTTGAGGGGTGAGCCCAAGGAAAGGGTTACTTACATCACACAGACAATTGACTGAGCCAAGTGGGCGGACGTGGGGCGCAGTTTTTGATTTATGATTGGCCATCTTAATGTCTGCCATTAGCCAGAGTCAAAATTCGGGGCCGGAAACCCGTTTAACACAAATGTGTGACAAATCAGAGTTTCTTTGTATTTCGAAATAATGTTTGCATACTTAGAAGATCCCAAAGAAAAGTTAGATAATTCTGATAAAGCATACTTTTTGTCTGCAACAAGTAAATAATTTAATTAATTTACTGGGTTAGATTTCCCAGTAAATTAATTAAATTATAAATATACTTTTCTACCTTCTATTAGAAAAGTACCCCAACTTCCCAGCTGGCCGTAACTTCTCATTAAAATTCATAAAAACTTTAGTGGAATATGGGGAACAGATCACGTTCAGACCATCAATCACATGACATGGCGGGACACGAGCGAAATTCTTAATGGCCGCCAATCAAAGTCGGGCTGGAAATTACGCCAGAAAGTGACACAAAATCTCCGCCGCCATGGGTGGGCGGTGAATTTCCCCCATGTCCTTGATCTCCTGTCTGCCGGCAATTTCCACCTGCTGTGCGGCAAATTGTTCCTTTCGCCTTATTGAAAATGAAAAGAGAAAAAACACGCAAAACTGGCAACGAAGGGATTACGGATTACGTTAGCCTCGCGGGGGTTTCACAGAGTTATTCGAGGCAAATTAATAAACGGCCATCCTTGGGGTTGCGATTGGTGTGGGTGGGTGGGTGGGTATCGGAGGAGGAGGGGTTTTGTCGAGGTGAGACGCCGACAATGGACGTTTACAAATTTCGTGTGATTTGTTCCCGACTTTGCCACTTCCGGGATGTCTTGCCGGGGGCCGGTCCTTGCTGGGATTATAAAAATAAAAACTGCCTTTTGCCATATGCCATTTAAATGATAAAAGGATTTCGTCCTTCCCCCCGAAACCTTGTGAGCACAAACACACACACACACAACGGAGACTGACCGCCCCCAAAATGGACACGCACACGTGGTCAATTGCGTTTGGGGTCAACCCTTTCGCACCAGCGCCATCATTCTGCTGTCCAGCCTTTCCTCCAGCTCCGGCTACAGCTACAGCTCCAGCTCCAAACCTTCTCCCAGACTACGACTCTCAGGACACTGGCCAAAATTAACTTGTACTTAATATGGGAATTTTCTAAATAACAGTTTTGAAATATCTTAAATCCATACCTATATTTTGTACTGCTTGATAAATATCGATCTAAATCGATCGATCTGATCTAAATCTAATCATTACCAGTTCCTATAATACTTATACTTCAGCTACCTTTCTCTCAGTGCAACCCTCCTGGCCGGGCTCGAAGTGTCAGCACATTTTTCAAAGGCGCATATAAAATGGCAGTCATACATTATGGCCATATCTGCCGGGGCCAGTCCGTTGTCAGTGGAAATCGGGGAAATGGGAATGGAAATGGGTATGAGAAGTACGGTTGGAACGGGGTCGGAATGGGGCCCGGCTAACCCCTGCTTTTTATGTGTGTGTAATGCCTCGGTACAGATTATGCATTAAGCGCTTATTTAGCATTTTTCTTACATAATGTCGCTTCCACTTGGCCATGTCCAGCACGAAGGGTGGTCCTTTTATATACTACATACATACATATATACCCATAAAAAGTGGACAATGCTATGTGCCTTCTAATCTGTTTATGCTTATGTTACCGTTAGTACATTAACCCCTCTGTGAGGGTAAACGGGGTAGCCCCAGGACTTACCTTAATCGCTTTTCCTCGAAGGGAGCGGGAAAGAGGAAAGTTTTTAGTAGTAAATCTACTATAATGTAATTTTAAAAAATCCCGAATCAAGGCAGAAATTTAGGACTAGCTGATATTTATCAATAAAGAAATATCCTTTGAATTTTCCCTCATCAGTAAAGTTCCTTTTTGGTTTGAAATGTAATTTCCCCCTTCAATTGGGCTCAATGCAAATGGATTCGGAGGGGCACGGAATGCCGAACGAATAATTACTTTTTTTCCTAATTAATTTGTTATTTTGACTTGCTCCTCATCTGCCCGTTGGCAGAGAGTCCTGTCCTGCCAGCTTCCCGACTGGCTCGCTGTCTTGCTGGCTCGGCTCATTTCTTTTTGCCTGTCCGAGCCCGGCTTATTTCGCTATTAGCGAAGAGCTCTGGTAGGCAGAATGGATAATTAAATAAAGCACCGAGCTCCATCGGGAGGAGAGGAGCGCTGCGTCGATTTAATGAAAATTGCATTTTAATTTCATAAGCAGGGACTCCAGAAATTGGGGCCAATTAAAAGGCCCAGCCCCGAGGCCAGAACCTTCATAATTTCCGTCCCCCCAACGATGCGGCTTAAAATAATTGCCCAGTTGGCTCAAAGTGGACACACGAGCATTTCATAGTTAGGACTCCTCCCAGCAACAACCGACCAAAAAAAGAAGAAATGAAAGCCCAACTGGAGCCAAAAAAATGGTTGCTTGAAAGTGTCCGCTTTTTTATTTGATTTCCTTCCTTTTTTTGTTGCCTTTGGTTAGCTGTCGCTCACGTAGGCAGTGTCCATGTAATTAAATTAAAATGGAAAATTTACTCGCACTGCGGATTAAATTAATTTTCATTTGCATTTGCATAAGTTCGTCCCTCTCCTGTCCCTCTCTCTAGGCATGGCCCTCGTCCATTCATTAATTCCTTCATTATGCCATTTATTGCTGAGCTTGCTGGAAATGTGCTTTGGTTTTTATTTTTGGCCCATGTCTATTAGGAAAACCAGCGGGCTTAGGGCTGAGGCTTAAGCAAAAGCAAAAATAAACGAAATTTTGAATACATTTTAAGTTATAGAAATTATTCATCACTTTTTTATTGATCCTCTTCTTTTTGGTGTTCCAGTTAACAGACTCCGTGGACTGCTTAAATGACTATATTTCAGAATAGCTGTGGGGATATTAGAAACAGAGTAAACACTGATGGTCAATTGACCATAACATAGCATTTTTTAGCTGCAAAGCTTTTATCCACAAATCACTACTAATAATTACTCACAGTCGACTGCCGAACCTATTTTAGGTTCAATATAGAACACAATGATATCTAAAATAACACTGGTCTATAAATTAACAACTAGAGATCCGAGAAGAATTGACTATAGATTTTGTCAGTGTTCTTATTTAAAAAAAAAACTATATATTCAGATCGTTCGCTTGATTTATTTTTAAAATGTATATCTTGAGTACCTTACATTACATTTTTGTTTACCAAGTAATTTTCTCTGAATTGAGGATATATCGCCAATTAAAAACATAGATTGATTATTTTAAGGATTAAACCTAAACCTATTGTTCATACAAATAATAAAAGTACCTGTCGCATGGTGTAACTATAATGCTTTAATATCCACTCTATTCAAATCGAACCTTTTAATCAAAATTTTAATGATTATACCATTTTTTAAAAAATGAATAGCGATTAGTTTTGCTGCGACAATCGATGAATTATGAAGCAGCCACATTTTTGGTTCCACCTTCTCTTAGTGATCTCTGTGTTCAATGAGGTAAGAGAATTCATAATAACATTAAAAATTTAGTTAAACATTATTATAATAATATTACAAATAAAACTCGCTATAGATCACCACTCGTCTAGAGTTTACAAACTTTGTTTGCACTTCCATGAATAAGAAATTTGGCGAGTTTGAATACTGCTTTCTAAAATCCGTCAATCGAACTTATAAATATCTTTCCCTGAAGTTAATATTTTACGAAAAGCCAGTAACAAGTATGATGGTTAACTTCGGTTAAATGGTTAAATGGTTATAAGCCATTCCTCTACAATGTTTCCCTAGATGGCTGTAGATTTTTGAAGAACCAGAAATCTAATCCCGTCACTCAATACTTTTATGGCTTCATTAAGGACGTTTCCAACTTGAATCATACGTGTCCCTACAACGTATGTATTCTGTGTAAGCAGAGAAAACATTTATTTAATAAACATGTGTGGTTATCCCCTACTAGGAAGATATTATCCTGGAAAAGCTTTCCCTGGAGATGATCAACCACCGAATTACAGCAATGCTGCCCTTTCCGGAGGGCGAGTACTTGTTCCAGGCAAATTGGACCGCCAATAATAAATACGTCATCGATTTCAAGCTGTACCTTCAACTAAATTTAAATTTAAGTTAAAAGCTCCCGAGCACCTTCCAAGCTTAAATAGTCTTTTATTGCAGGCACCTGAAGAAGGTAAATATATTTACCACCATTAAATAATGTATTTCAGACTGACTTACCGGATCCTTGAATATTCGCTTCTTAGGGGAAAATATTAATTTTAGCGGAGGTTGAACCCTTGGATTTCTAACTGATTTCAGAGTACTCGCAGCACGAAGCAAGAAGTCACTTTTGATGTATTGCATTGGGAAACTAAAGTCCAAGTCAATCGACTCCAGATCCTTACATAATTCAAGAAGGTTCAAAAGATGATCGGAAAGCTGGTCGAAATTGTCCAGAGATCTGATTTCCAAACCTTCGAGACGCTTCAGGTTGCACAGGACCGAAAGGCTACTGGAATCCTCGAGTCCGCACATCAGTCTTTTCAGGGAGGAAATCTGGGCGATACAGGCAGCCTCTTCCAAGCCGATATACCTGTGTCTTATGACCAGTTGCTGCAGACTCTGCGACTTGTTCTGAGCTAGTGCCTCGAAGAGAAATTTAAGGCAGTGCATTTCGGGCGGAAGTTCGATAACCAGTCGCTGGGGATCTAGGAACTGAACCACGCCCTCAAAGCCATCGAAGGACTGGAGGTCCCGGCTAATGTCCTGCGGCAGTCGGGCAATCGTATCGCCCAGAGCAGCATCCTCGAATTGAGCCAGGCTATGTTCCCTCGAGGTTATTACAAGGGTATTTAGCTCAGAGGACAGCCGGAAAAGGTCGCTTATGATGCTCGGATGATCCTCGTCGAATCTGTAAATCAGTCTCTGTAGGGTCTTTATTTTCCGGATTTCGTCAGCCTCATCCCGATTGAGGGGCGCTCCCTTGACGATCAAGCTCTTCAGGAGGGGCCTGCTTCTGAAGAGCTCGACCAAGGAGATGTCCTTTCGGTCCTTCTTTATGCTCATTTCCCCGATGCCCGTGGGCTGTCCTCGGTAATCGACCACCACTGTGCTGCTGTAGCCGCACTCGAGCCTCTTCAAGGACCTCATGGCCGTGACCTGCACCTCCTCCTCGGCAGTGAGCTGTCCCCCTTCGATGGCCAAGTACTCCAGGCGTGGCGAGTCCATGGAGTTCATCTTCCCCAGAAGATCCTTCAGGGAGCCCACTCGATGAGTGGATATGACCAGTTCGGTTAGCTGCGGAAGCCCAGCGATAAGTTCGAGGTTCTGGGCATCGGAGAATCCACATTTCAATTTTTGCAGGGACTTAATCGAGGTGATCTCTTCCAGCTCTGATGGGCTTATAGTTAGGTCTTCCAGATCTGGGTCCTCCTGCTTGCTTTCCACCTCCAGTTCTCGCAGAGTCTGGCTTTGCCTTGAGGCGAGTTGAGCGAAAAATAATTGAAGGGAACTGCCCATGTGATTGCCGAAAATGCGAACGGACTTCAAGCTCTTCAGGCTCGCCAGAGGAGCAAAATCAGTGAGGTTATTTGAGGAAATAAAGATGCCATTCCAACCAGTGTTACTCAAAATCAGGTGGCCGGTCTTGACGTTGTAGCTCACCTCCTTGCCCCTCAGCCTAATGGTCAATGCCTCCTCAATGGAATCCAGAATGGTGACAATGCTCTTGGGCAAAAGGTTCTCAAAGGAGTCTCCGATCTTCAGGTAGCTCAGGTGGCGGAGGTGCTCGAGGCTTCGTGTGTCCGTCAGTCTGCCATGGAACTCCTTCAGAGACTTCATCTTGCCCAGCTCCTCAGTCTCATTGGGATCGAGGAAGCCGTCCAGTATGCGGATCTTCTTTAGATGGCAATGGCCACTTCTTGCGATGGCGTTGAAATACATACTAAGGTTAAATGGCTTCAGATTAAGGACCAGGCTTTCAAGCCACTCCAGCTTGGCCAGGGGCAGCAGCAGGGTCTTGGGCGAATATATTGTTTGGTTGTCGATATCCAGTCCGAGGAAAAGGTGCTTTTGCTGGCGATCGATCTCAAGGGTTACATCCTGGGTATCTATTACGAATTTATTTCCGCAGAACTGCGAGACCTTGATTATCACATGCGATATTTCTTGGAACTTGATCTCTGATCTGATTCTTAGAGTCTCAAGGTTGGCCCAACCCAGACTGGAGAATAACTCAATGTCTTCTGCTTCGTAGAAGTTACAGTCCAGGGATTTCAAGGATCCAATTTGCGAAAGGGCAGTAGCCTCCTGGCAATTGATTCTCCCATTGAGTAACTCGAAGTCCCGAAGGTTTGGAGACTTGGATGCGGCCAGATCCGCGAACAGACTCAGCAGAGAGCCATTGTCTGGCTTGCTGGTAATGGTCAAGGCTCTGAGCTCGGAAAGCTTAGCTAGAAGCTCAATGTTTCTGGTATCTGAAATGCCGCAAATGAGTTTCCTAAGCGACTTGCACTTCGAAAGAGCCACAATTTCCTGGGCATTGATCACAGGATAATCTGGATAGGACAGCTTCCAGCCTCTACTGGTGAAGTCTATCAAGGCAAAAGCATTCATGGCGTCAATCGTCAAGGTACTCACTCCTACGCGGGCCAACTCCTCGAAGAGCTTGACCAAAGTTCCCGGCCTATGATGTCCGTTGATTTCCACACTTTTCAAGCCTGGCAGCCTCATCAATGGACTATAGTTGCCGGCATTATGATTTTCCATCATGACAAGCAGCAAGGCATCCTCTTTAGGATTGTACCTAATCAAGCAACCTGGCAAGAACACTTTCCGCGGTCTTTGGGATTGCTTTAGAACGCTGCAAATCGGATCCGCAATACTTTGGAAATCATGCTGGGAAATTATATCCACATTCTTGAGGTTAGTCAGTTGGGTCAAGGGTCCAATGTCCTGTGGCCCAGCGAACCTGTATCTCAACTTGGTCAGGGACTCTATGCGAGATAGCTCCGTGGTCTCTGGCAGTTCTAGAATAGCATCATCGACGAAGAGTGTGGAGAGCTGAGGCTTAGGTTCCCTTCTGGCCAAACCACCAAGCAAAGCCTGCAGAGTGCCCGGCTCGTGTTCTCCCCAGATCTGCAGCTTTTCCAGTTTGGGCATCTTGGCCAAGGGGGCATATTCCGTGGCATCGCAGTCATACTTCATCTTGAAGGCAAACTTACGAACCTGAGAGCAGAATGGCACGATGTCGGCCAACCTTCTTCCGCCACTGTGGAGATCGTAGACAGTCAAGAAGCTGATTCTTTCGTTTCTGCGACAGCACTCGGTTAACTCTTCGGTATCCACGTTCACATCCAGCAGGAGCTCTTCGAGGTTCGCAAATCCGTTCAGGTCTTCCAAGGTATAGCCTGGAAATTTAATGTATTTAAATTGAGAGAAGCTTATATTCTACACACACTCACCAGCAATATGCACTGTTAGCCTTTTTAGACTCTTCTTAGCCCTCAGCTTACTCATCACAGACTCAAATATGTCCAGGTGCTCGCTGTGGTGACTTTCTGGAGAGTATCTCAGCTCGACGCTGCTCAAGTTCTCATTCTCTTCGATGGCCAGAGTGAGAGACTTCCAGTAGGATTGCCTCACCTTCTCGGGGAACTTCTTGAGGCGAGAGTACAGCTCGGCAAAGTCGATACATATTGTTCCCGAAGAGCGCACATCGAGCAGAAAGAGTCGCTCACTGAGTTCCCTATCCCACTCGTAGAAGAGCACCCTGAACAGTCTATAGGTACTGAGGAAATTTCTCAGGTCCACATACTTAAAGTCGTCAAGTACCTCTGGATTTCCATTTGCTTGCTCGCAGTTCCGCTTGATTTGCCTGAACAACTCAAAGTAACAGAACTGATTCAGGTCTAGTATCGTATTTTGGGTCATTTCGATGGTTTTGCTGGTGAATAATTATTTATTATTGTTTAATAAGTATTTATTTATTTTCGTTCCATCACAGTGATGATAAGCGGTCGGTCACCGTTTAATAACTGAGCACACAGCCGGTTGAAAAGCTCTTTGAGAGCTGTTAATGAGGTTCTAAAGCTTTTTGCTCTCACGCTCGTATCGCAAATATGAAAAGAGAACTGATCGCAGAAATTCTCTTTCGTGTTTTCTCTCATTATTAAAAATGTTTCTCTTTTCTTTGATTAATTTTCTTGAAGTTCCGAAATTAATTTAATTATATACGTCGTAATAATAATAAAAATAACATATATGTATGTATGTTTGAAAAAATAAAAATCGGCACAAGAATACATGTTCAAAAATGTCAGCGTTCTTTTTATATAGTTTATAAAATTATATGTTTTTGTAAATATATTGTGGGTTCAAGATACATAAAATACATTTAAAAATAATCGTGGTGTTTTGGTTACAAAAGAGCCTTAAACCTTTCAGTAATCTGATGAATGTGAACACCTGCTGTACCCCCTCATATGAGTATATGTGTTACCCTCACCTGTGGGGCGGCTCCCTTTCAGTTGCCTTCTGAAAGCCGGCAAGCCGAGTTTATGATGTCCTGGTTAGACGACAGGCATAAACATTCCATTCTCTATGGCAGCCGGCAGAGCTGAGAAATTTATTGTGCGAACAATGTTCAAATTCCAAATTAAAATCCCTCAACGAAAATTATTACATTTCATTTAAACCGAGCGAGCAACTTAGGGCACATCATAATTAATCCCATTCCAGCAGCCAGAGCAGACTCGACCAGAACTGGCAAAGGGTATGTGTGGCTGGGTGGATGTGACTGTGGATGTCATATAAATTCCATAATACGGTGTAATTAAATTTAAGTCAAACTAACGCACGTAAAGCTCCCCATAATTGAGAGGCATCATATGAATGCCATGGGTGCTGCTGTGAGCACTGCGAAAAAGGATTAAGTTCTATGGGGTTCAGCTTTAATGTAAGTTGAGAATCTAACGACTGAATACTGAGTGTTCCAAGAAAATATATATAAGGAAATACGAGTATGCAGAAAGAATGACTTAAAAATAAAGGTTATTCCTTTATTTCTAAGGGTTAGAAATATTTATATACGTTCAATATATTATTTTCCTGTGTGTATTTTTTCAGCTCTGATCCGTAAGCCCGAACAGTATCTTGTGGGGCATATAAAGTCATAAACAAAGTGAGCAATTAAGCTGGCTTGCTGACAGGGTCTAACCAGTTCGTATGCCACAGCATTTTCCATTTTCCGAGAGGAGTTCTCTTCTTTTTCAGCTGAGCTTATTTTTAACAATTTTATTGTTTATAATTTACGAGGCAGGCAGCCAGCAAGTGCGGTGGAAATTCCCTCAAGTCAAAGTCGCGGACACGACATGGCGGCCGAGTGCCAACCTTTGTCCACTGACAGCACCTCAGACCCCTGACCCGCCGCAGACCCTCCACTGACCCTTCGCTGACCCCCGGCTGACCCTTCGCAGGAGCTCATTACAAAATGTTGGCGTCGCCTGTCAGCTACACATGAAAATTGCACAACTTTTGCCTTATTACGAGCGGAATGTACGGAAGAGCAGGAAATCCTTCCTCTTGCTCCTCTTTTTTTGCTCTCTATATATACCATTTTTTTTGCTTTGTTTCAGTTGCCTTTTGCTCATTTTATTTTAATTTTGTGCCTTACTCTCTCACTTTTCCTTTGGTTCCGCCGCCTCGCTCTTTTTATTCTAATTAAATTTTTTCTGCCCCAGAGAAGGGGCGCGGGGAGCTGATGGCGGCCCAACAAGGCAAATTTATTCTTCTGTAAAAACAAGAAAAATTACGCAAAATAAATAAATTTACATAAGCTCGGAGTGAGCTGAGACAAAGCAAAAAAAAAGAGAAACAAACATTTGTACATAACAATAAATAAAATTGCATTTTCATTTGGGCTTCGTCCTCTTTGGGTCTGGCTTTGGCTTGGGTTCTAGGTCTAGTTCGCTTTTGTTCGCTTTGTTATATTTCCCAAAAGAAAGCCAAGGCGGAAAAAAATTAGGAAAAAAGGTTGCACAACAAGATCGCTTGGCATTTGCCTGTTATTCGAAAGTAATTAAAAGTCTAAGACTTCAAGTCATTACATTCTCCAAAAAATGGTTATTTTTTCATAAATTTGTCTTGCTTAACCTCCAAAAAGAACATATTTAAGTACTTTCAGCCCCACTTACTTGCTTACTTACTTACCAATAAATATTTCCAGAAAATTTTAGTTTTTTTAGTATATAAAGCTATTTAAAAATATGCTTAAGCTGAGAGAGCATTAACTTTTAGCTCCCGACTCCCATTTACAATGGCTTTGATCCTGAAAAACCTCAGCATTGGGTTGCAATTTCCCTCGGAAATTCCCCTGGTTACACACGCATTTTGTGCCACCTTTTAGAAATTGCTCACTGCAAAATATGGTCACGCAATTATCGCCTGCTAATTTGTACGAACCCACCGGACTTGCCCACCGAACCACAAATTTGGATTACAGGAGTGTGTTCTGGTGAACAAAGGAATAAATCGAGTATATTTCTGCCTCCCCGTTAAGCTTTGCTGGGATTGGGACGATGGTCTGGTCATTGGGCGCTGTTCGAACTAGAAATGCGAACAAAAATCAGAAATACCTTACATTACCCTGAGTAAATGCTGAAAAGGAATAGGTAAAGTAAGAAAAAATGAATGAAAATTTGAATAAAAGTCACGGAATATTTACGGGAAATGTTTTGGAAACTGAAGACATTTTTATAACAATTATGGCTAAGAAAAATCAAGCAGTCAACATCAGAAATGCTTTTCTAAATCATATAAAGAGGGAAAAAGCATACCCAAGCATTCTTCTCAGGAATAAAACTTGAAAAACGTAAGAAATTTGTTTTTATAAAGTTTTTGTTTGTTTTTATTATTTCTTAATATAATATGAGCCTTAATCTGAAGAAATATTTAATATTAAGTCTAATATTACGTATACGCACTGCAAGCAGTAAGTACAATATACAATATTAGTTAAATTACGAGAGTTTCAGGGAATGAACACGAATTTTTTGAGTAAAGAATACTTCATTAAATGTAGTAGTTATTTTGGGATATTATTTATACAATTTGTTTGCCTACTTCTAAATCCTGAAGCTCCAGCACAATTGGGAGTTTTCGTTCAAAATAGGAGGTACATTCCCGCCTCATTTTCACTTGCTTGCGACTTTCGCCTGGCCCCGCCGCTATTTTAATAACGTGCATGCTGCGCATTTAGGATAACATCTGAATTTATGTAACGACACGGAGAGAAACACAAACAAAGATGGCAGCCAGACAGGCGAAACGTGAAAATGGCTGGAGAAAAGCGGGACAATGTGCCCGGGGAAAAATGGCGGGGAGTGGGAAAACTCAAATGAAAACTGATGCGGATTAGTATTTAAAATAATGTCCTGCAGGGATATAACTTGTCCCCCTCTGGCCGTGGGCCTCATTCGGGTTTCTTTGCAGTTTTTACTTTTTCTCACTTGATTCTTTTTTATTTTGTGTGTTGCTTTTATTCTTCCCCATTTTAATTCCTTCGCAGCGATTTCTCCTTTTGGGGAATGTTTCATAAAATTTATATTTGCAGATAAGTGTGCTTAAGGAGCGGGCAGGACATTTTTATTACGGGACAATTTACATATTTTTCTTGTTAAAATTCCTCAACATTCTTCCTCTCTTTCGTGTCATATGGATTTTCCCCCATTTTCCTGTTTCTGAATTAATGTTAATTTTTATTACACTTACAGTGTCGCCCCCGTCCCCAGAAACCTCCGCAGTCTTCTCATTTAAATTCAAGTTTGTTTGTCTGAGGGAGCAAAAAAGAAAAAAAAAAAAAAGGAAAGAAGGGGAAGAAAAACAAGGATAGAAATGAGGGAAAATACAGGGGAAACGACAGAGTCCAGATGAAAATGTTAATAATAAAACAACAAAATCCGAATGAATGCGTTGCAAATCGAAAAATAATAAAAATAGAAGCTCCCGTCCTCCACTTATCTGCTCTCTGCAGGACACGCTGTCCCCCAGTGGATGCCTCATTATGTATTCCCTGAACAAATTCTATTAATTATCGTTATGTCCTTCTGATGGGCGACTGCAATCGTAAGGCTTCCTGCTGCTCGTCCCCTCGATTCTTAATAAAAGTTACACGGTGTTTTAATTCCTTCGAGTAAGCTGAATTAATGTGTTTGCAAAACAATGGCGGACCAGGAGGTGTATTTAAAATTTCCTTGGTTACTCATTAAGGAAATTTTTTAGACAAAAGAATGTAGAATATGAATTACATTTAAAATGCCTGGAAGAAGCATAAAAGCTGAAGGATCTTGAAAGGTTCTGAAGTCTGCTTCGTCTGTACAGTTAATACAAAAATATTTTTTCTGCATTTCCCCAACGAAATCCAGTTGCTAAATTATTCCCAATTCAATTTCAGATGGCCAAATAAAATCAGAGGCAGCCAACTAAGGAAATGGGACATGTGTGCATATGTCTACGGGGATCTGCAGAGATGAGCAATTTGTTGTTCTGCTGCTGTGGAGCCGGTCATAGAAAATTCTAAATGTTTCAATCAACAATTCGCAATATTAAATATTAACGTAAAACTCGAGTGGAGTTGTCTCGGACTGACCCTTTCGATGTCAGAACCAAAAAGGTCATCATGTGTCTGTGAGCAGACTGACTTGCGAGTAACATTTACACAACTACGAGGAAGTACACTGAAATTAGGTTTTTAAAATTGTTTTTATATTTATTAAGGGGAGGAAAAATATAGATTTTATTTCTAAATTTATGAGAGCCTTTGATTTTTGTGAACTCCGTGGGAATATATGTTAATATTTTTGGAACCAAAATATGAAGAAGAAAAATGTAACAATAATAAATTTATTCCATTTTGCTTACGCTAAGAATTAATGGTAATTCCAAGCTGAATATAATTTAGAAAAATACAAATAAGTCTTCCACTTTTTTATCCCAGTGTAGAGAAGTTGGCAAAAGTAATTTTGGACATTTTTCATCATAAACAGCATCGAGGACGCTGGCTTGCAGTTTGGATTCTCAACCCCTTCTGGGACTTTCCTCCTTGGCCGGGCTTTGATTTCGAATTGGATTTGAATTTGGAATTTTTGGCTTTCAAGGACCGTCGGAGGTCCGCAGGCGGAGTCCGAGTTAAATTGGAAATGGCAGTGGAGTCCGAGTTGGTCAAGTTGGTCAACGCATAAATATTTCTCTTTGTTCAGGGGCCAAAAAAGAGCATTACGTATATCTCTGTGTGTGTGTATACCTGTGTATCCTTGCTGCTCCTGCACTCATCTCTGCCCTCCCCTGTCTGGCAGCCCCCACAGCCCCCCCTGCATCAGCACAAACAAACAAGGACAGAGGCGGAGCAGGGCAGCAGCCTCGAACGGAATGGATGGTCAGATATGAGCAACGGTCGAGTGGTCAAGTCAAAGTTATTGTCATGTCATGTAAGTGCCATTCCCCCCATCTGCTGTGGGGATTTTCCAATTTCATCGTCATCTTCCATACAAAACATGCATCCCATTTGGGGTTTTGCCTCTGCTGAAAACAATGAAATGAAATGGTTTGTCACGAGGGGAAAATGGAAAATATTATTAGATTGCTAAAGTTGAACTAAAGTTGAGATTTTATTAAAAAATTTGCCTAGAAAATAAAAGCATATTTATAGGTAATTATTTACCATAACATTCATGGCTTACAATTAATGGTAATAGAATATATTTCCTCTTTTTTCGATGACTGTCGGAGATGACGAAGAACATGACACACGTGCTTCCAAGTTCCATGTAAAAGAACACCTGGTAAAAAAGTGTCATCAAAAATTCACCGAAACTTTTCATAAGAGGGATGTTCCACAAAAGGTTTTCCTCGGGGGTTTGGGTAAAATGTAAATATCGGTTGTAATGGCCTGCGCCCCCAGGAGGCGGAAAAATCAACTGACCAGTAAGTTTGCAACCAACTTTGATGGCATCTCGAGAAAGTTGAAAGTGACTTAAGTGAAATTTCCACCTCAGGCGGCCCCCTTTTCCTTGGCTTTTCGAGGGGTCACGCCATGAACATGAGTAAAAATTAAATTGATTTTCCTTGGACATTGTTCGGACCTGGGCAAAAGTTCGCTTTTCTTTTTGACAACCCCATGGATTTTCACTCAAAAAAAAAAAAAAAAAAGGACTTCCTTTGGGTGGCCTGTGCCGCATATTAAATTGGTGTACAAATAGTTTGTGACCCTGCCGAGGCCAGCCTTTTATGGACTCTCTTTCTTGGTATTCCTTGGTAAATAATATTTCCCAGGTCGTAAGGAAATATAATCTCTACTCCTTCCATCGATTTAATCTTCAACTCGTCTTGAGCGACAATTTCGTTTCAATTAAATTATAATTATATCTTCAGCTGAGCCCTTCATCAAGTTTCAGTCAAACAAAAAGTACAATTTTCATTTTCACCTTTTTGCCGGGGACGAGGCGGGCGTTGATAATTCCCCAAAATTGTGTGACACTTCAAAGTCATTATGAAGATAGCAATCACCAACCCCGGAACTTTCCTCGAGGACCCGACATTTCTTCACGCCCAGGCATTCACTCCACCTCATGCTCCTCCCATTCCACCCATTCCTGGAGCTCGGCAATCGGCAATCCTTCAGGCCCACGCCTCCTTGCTCCTTCTGCCACTTTACTCAATCCGAATCCGAGTCCGGAGTTGGGCCAGGCCACGTCTGCCTACATGCCTACATACCCGCAGCGCTTTTTGATGTAATTTTGGCATAAGCCAAAAAATGTTTCCTTCCTCGAGACGTCTTTGTCGCCATGTCCTCCCACAGCGAGCGGTTTCCGAAGGCGACACGCTCTGACAAACTCATCAGGGGAAAAATTAAGAAAATGGCTGCAAATTAAATTTGGAATTGAAATTTTAACGTTGCGCACATAACTTTATGCCTTCGGTTTGTTCCAACCGCCCAAAAAGGGTTTCCCTGAGTGAGAGAGGCTGGGAAAATGCTAAGCTGATGAAGGTTGATGAAGACAATTGATTTTAATGTGGGTGAGGCTTTCATTGTGCTCTTGTTAATTATAAGAGATAGAAAATAAGATTTTACATGTTTAAAAAATATTAAAAAAAAAAGTTTTCATTTCCTGTGAGCTAGAGAACTTTATTAATTAATAACAATGCTGTAGAATACCTCTGAAGACGGCTTATTCGATTATATTCATATATATTCCTGGGTAATCTATGGTAATAGATATTTCTCTGGGGATATATCGGATGCTTTGATTTATTTCATAAAATAAAAAGCACTTTTCCACCTATCTAATGCCCACTTATTTACAAACAAAACCTGTGGGAAAGTGCAAACATCGCCACACTTGAAACTTCCTGCTCAAATTTCAGCATCTAAAATGATAAAAATAAGGTAAATAAGGTAAGGAAGCAACCGAAAAAATGCCAGAAAATAAGGAAACGGAACCCTTTACACTGTCCATTTCGGTCGAGTCTTCTATAAATTATTTCGCAGATAAAACATATACTCTCCTTCCTACCATGTGTGAGAGGTTTTTGCAATCGGAGAAAAGGCTGCTGTCGTCCGCTCCCCAGCGACACTTTCTGACCGACGGAAACTGACAGAATTGAAAAATAAGCGACAGGCAAAGGACCCTTGGAGGGGGGGGCCGAAGGTGAAAAATAAAAAATGGCGTCCAGTCGAGTGCTCAACCTCAAGATTTATAACAAAAGGAAAAAAATACGAACAAATGTGGCAGGAGGCGGAGAGAAGCACACGTTAAAATAATGCAAAAGCCGAAGAGACTAAAAAAATGGCAAGCGAGCAGAGCACCCACTCACATAAACCGGGAGTGGAAATGGAAAGGATAAAATTAATTTTTCTCCTTTATTTTTTTTTTTTGCCATTTACTTCACCTGGAGCTTGGCTCCCACTCGCGATATTCCTTGAAATGGAAGGGAAAAGCAGGCTGGGGGTGGTAACATTGCTGACGCTATCAAACGCCACAAACACATTTAGTTTGCGGCGAATTTGTTTTTGCGTCGCTCAGTTTTTTTGTCCCCGCCTCATCCTCCAGCCATTTGCGCCATAAAAATGTGAAAAAAAAATGTTCCAACAAAAAATGGAATAAATAAAAAAAGTCAGGAAAGGCAAAAGAAAATTGCGGACAAATAAAAATGGCATAAAAATATTTAACTCACCTGAGAACGCGACTTGGAAATGGAATTGAAATCGTAGTATGGTTGTTTCAGTAAAGAGAGCTGGGTTCTGAGTAAAAAGGATACTTCTGAGAGTCCTACATGATCTTAATTTATTATATCTTTGATATTACATTGATGAATGTAGGAATTTAATTCCAATTCCACTTTTTAACATTTTATTTAAATCATTTAGACCCTAAAGATCCCTTAAAGTCTTACGGTTAAACTGATCAGTTCTTAATAATTATATCCTCATATATATTAGGAACAATTTATTTTGTAAATTTTTTGTATTCTCCCAGAGATTCTTCTAGGCTTTAGTTATATACGAACTTTATTTTTCCTTCGCTAGATGGAAATGATTTCTGTACCGGGTCACGTCCTGCAGTCTATCCTTTGAATGGGCGTGTCATTGCCGAGACCTGCACGTAGCCACAGGACTCGGACTCGAACTCAGACTCCGACTCTTTCTCTCGCTTCTCTATCTTTCTACTATAAAATATCTATAATAAATCTATTTTTAAAAAAGAAAAGTAAAACACAGAAACCTGGTCAAATAAAAAAGGGAAAAAACCAAGAATTTAATACAGAAAGTCATGAACATGTGAGAAGAAGAGCCGTGTCCAGTTCAAAGGGAATAAAAAGTGGAAACCAATAAGAGCAACAAAAAAAAAGCACACGGGGGGTGACTGAGATAATCCTGTGTGGGGCAAGCTCAGAAAAGGAAACAAAGCAAACCGAGGCGAAGTGAAGCAATAAAAATGAAATGGGACCTCCGGAAATAGGAAGAGCAGTCTGTCAAATGGGAAATATTATGTCCCCATGCGGATCAGATAGCCAGATGACAGAGGAAATGGGATGACCTCACCTAGAATCCACCCAGAACTCCACTTTCCTCCACTCACCCTACGAAAATATTGCGCATACGCACTGGGTGGCTGGCTTTATGAGGGTTGGGGGAATTATGAGAGTGACCGCAGGAATTATGAATCGCTTTCGATTGCCCAACCAATCGAAAGGGCAGCAAGGAAGTTGGCTAGCCAACCAGAAAGGCGCGCCATAAACCTGCGCCTGTTGCATAAAGTTATGTGTATATATCATAATCCATAACGCCACGAACAGCCCCGGCGGGGGAAGACTAAAAACCTGGGTTGGCTTCAAATTACAACCACAAACACAACGGGGGGAAACAGCCCTTGGAAGCACACACACACACAACGTTATTTCGCTTAAGTCAACAATGAGGGGGAAAAAAACGCAAAAGGAAGCGATTTTTGGGGGTGAAATCCAAAGTCGGGGGCGGCAGCACCCTCAATGCCACCCAATTATAACTGTGTGTGCGTGTGTGTGCGCGTTCCCGGGGTGAGCTTATTTCAACTGCGTCGCTCGCCTTTGTTATTGTTTCATTTTTCCCGTTTTCCCTTCGATTTTCCTCCTATTTATATGTACGTGCGCTTCTGGGTGGGTGTGTGTTTGTGTTTATCTGGGATACAGGCCAAGACACATACACAGGATACACGTACGCAGACGAGCGTTCGGCAAAAGTTACTGCGATACGTGCAACATCATAAAAAGGACAAAACAATAACAATAAAAATCATATATACTCATAGCCGGGGACACACCACCCCTTGCAGCCTCCCATGCGCCCACCCACCCATCCGCCTTATGTGTATATGTGGGTATTATATGAAAATAAACGAAAACCGTTAAGATATGAGCGTCCACAAGGAATACAGGCCAACACACCACGCTCCAGGCAGCCAGCTTTTCTTGGAACTCGAGCGTCAATGGTCAATGTCTTTGGAGCTTTATATGTACACAGTAAATAAAAACAGAGACATATATATGTTGTAAAATAATAAAAAGTAATTCAATTTATTGAAATTTTATTGTAAAAACTTCTTAGCTAACCGAAATTTAAAAAAATTATTTGGTAAGGTAACTTATCAGACTTAATTTTGGTATTTTTGTCTTTAAAACATTTATGATTAATTAATTTTGTATTAAATACAAGTAGTTAATGTCTTAAATAATATTTTCTTCTTAAGTACTTCAACATAATAATATTTCTTAGTTCTTCTGTACTGAATTAAGGTTACTTAATAAATTTCTACAATATTTCCCAGCTCACAGAGTCCTAAATTAAGCTTAGAAAACCCACATGGACCACTAAGAAAAATCGCGAGGGCACTTCCTTCTTCCTTGGCTTGACCTGCGGATGCCCTAAGCCATGTGGCATGTCAGCGCCTCCTTGACTGGACTCCATCGATTTCTTTCAGCCACAAATGAAAACACATTAGACGAACTAAGAACCCCATTTATGAGGAGTCGGAGGAGGAGTTGGAGAAGGGCAGAGCGGGCCCAAACAATACGACGTTCGCTGTTTGGCTTGATAAAATGCGTTAAAACGAAAATTAAGCAACACAATTAATGGACCCGCTTTATCATACAATTTTAATGGCTCAAATAAATTGGCCAGGAACTAGCCAAGAGTAGAGACGGTTTACTGGAGCACAAGGCCCACACTCCCCCTTGAGTTCGTGTACAAGTTTCCGTATTTCCTTGTGGGCCATAAACACATATATGTATATAAGTATTTATATATTTGACTAGCTTCTATTTTCACGATTCAATTTGGCCCTAAGCTTAATTAGTTTCAGGTTGCTGTTCATAGCTCATTCGGCTTTTATATGCCAGCTGATCCTGACTTCAAGAGGGCTTATCCCAATGAATGAAAGTATGTTATTGTATCCGGGCCAGGTTCGTCTCTTACTTCCATTAAATACTAAGTGGTCTGAGACTTACAAACAAGATTAAACACCTTTTAGTTTTATAGATTTCACAAGAGCTCAGGTAACTTTGAGACAAATTATGCAATTACCTTTTTATAAATATTAATTTCCTTAGCTTTATTTCCAAGTTATCTATTAAGCTTAAGACTGAGTAATTTAGCAAGGCAGCTGTTAAAGTATGACATCATATTTTAGGACACCACCCTCAAAGAGAAAAGAAACCCACGATGTGGCCTAAGCTCGGGCACTGGCCAACATTGTTATAAAAGTGCAAACAAACATGGCCGGCCGGTCGGTGGAGCTGAGGGGTAGACCTGGTCAGACTCCCATCCAACCGAACTGAATCCGAGCCGAACTAAGCAGAAACGAGTCCACTGCCTGACCAGGGCGAGGAGCCAGGAGCCAGGAGCAGCGGCCGCAGAAATATTCAAGGAGGAAACGCGCATTTTTATTTGCCCCAAACGCCACCCACCAGTGATGGGAAAGGTATTATTTGTATTTAATAATGAAATCAATACCTAAAATTATTTTATAATGTAATATGGGATCTTAAATATTATAATACATTTTTTAGACATTGTATAGCATACTTCTCGGCACTATTTTTAATAGATTTGAAATCTATGTGCATCCTAGAAGTAAGCAATGGCTTTAGGATCTGAAAGACCGTTATTTAATAGTCGGGTAGTTCTGACTATTAGTTTTCTACGATTTATTTTGCGAAGAAAGTAATGGATAAATATTTCCAATCGGAAATATATTAGTTAAGGTACTAGGTACCTGAAAATATGTACCTAACTGTACCCATAGTAGTACAAACTATATAAGAACTGCCCATCACTGTCCAGAAATGGCTAGAGAGAGATGGCAAACTCGTGAGAGAGCGAGCCAACAAAGCGAGAAATTATGAAGCTGAAGACGTGGGGGCTCTTCGGGGAAGGAAGTCGGTTGGTCAGTAGTGGGTGGCTCCGTGGGTGGCTCCCCGGGTAGTCCCCCGACCGGCTCCGTGTACAGGACACCGCCGACCTGAGCAAAGGACAACGGAATAACAAAAGGAAAAGCGAGGCACACACACAGAAACACTGGGAAAAAAATGAGAAACCGTGTGGTCCTCTGGCTCGGAAAAATAAATCGCTGGACATTAAAGCAGGCGAGTGCGAGGGAGATGGCACACGGGCAAGAAGAAGAAAGCGCAGAAAGAGCGAGAGAGAGGCAGGGACAGAGCTGACCAAGCAAGAAGGAGAAGGAACGAGAGCCAACAGAAATAAAAAATTGAATGAAATATTTTTATAACCACACACACACACACAGCGGACAGCAAGGAAATAGAGAAAAAATATATAAGGAATGAGGGAGAAAGGCAGATAGAGAGAGAGAGAGAGGGAGAGAGATGGGCTGAGCTGAAGGATATTGATGGGGCGCAACAGTAAAAGGAACCCAAGGAAAAAGCAGCGCCGACTTGCTTATCAAATATGAAGGAACCGAAAGTGGGTCGAGGCTTTGGGTGGTGGATATCATAAAAGCCATGAGCTCACCTTCTGAGGCGTGGAGCGAAGGAATCGAGGGTATCCGGGATGGCATTGGGGGCGTCGCACCCGGAGGGTAGTTGGGTCGAAAGTTTTATGGATGCCCGATGCCACGACAGGTGGTCAGAGCACGCCCACTAGAAACCCCATCCAGCGCCCACTGCCAACTTGCCAACATGCCCTTTTTTTTTGGTCTTTCATATATTTTATTCCAGTCTCTATTTTTTTTTTACACAGAAGAAAATTTATATTAAATAAATTTTTATAATATTTGTAAATTTTTTTTCGGTCTTTCACATATTTTATTCCAGTTTCAATTTAATTTTTTTACACAGAAGAAAATAGATATTTAATAAATATTTATCATAACTATAAGCTAATATTTTAAATTACATTTTACCAAATTCCTTTAACCCTCTAATAATTAACATTCGGGGTTACTTCAGAGCTCACTGGGATTTTGAGATCCCCTTAAGAAGGTGCCCCAAAGTATGCAAGAAAATGGTTGAGATACAATTTCCATTGTAAAGTGGATGTTTTTACGATTGAAATTGTTTTAACACAGTGTTGGGCCAATTTTTTTAAGAGATTTAAACATATTTGTGATTTAGGAAGCTTCACAATAATTATAAATTTAAATGAGCTAAAGTAATATTTCTGTTTCTCGAATTTAGATGATGATTTTGCAAGCTAAGCTCAAACGACCTTTATTAAACTTATACAGAAGATATATTTATTCTTTAACTACATAACTTTCTTGTTAAATTCAATTTAATCATATTTAGTATTTAAGCCACAAGAAATGTAAGTTTAAAAAACCCATTCGCTTGTACATAAAGCTAAATTTGTTTCGGTGTTGTCATAAAAGCAGGGTGCAAGGAGGATCGAATGGGAGCTGGAACACGTGCGGATAATAAAAAATGTTTTACTTTTCAATCGACCAATAATATGGCGTTCAATAGACAGGCCAAACGTGCTAAACCCATAACAAAGGACCACCCCAGCAGCCCCGGCAGCCCCAAACCCCTAACCACCTACACACACAGAGCTAGGGGATGGGAGATCCTTGCACACATACACGTACGTAGTTCAATCATCGTTAAAAAGAATTTCATTTTGAAAAATGCCAGAACTTCAATAAATTATATTGCTCTCTCGCTTGGAGCACAGCAGGGGGAGCCAAGGCTGCTGGAGGTTCGTGGAGGTCGTGGACGTGGCCAGCGCTTCGGCTCGCCTTGGCCACCTTCGCTATCATAACCACAATACAAAGAAATTGGGTGGGCAAACAAAAAAAAAATATATATAAAAAAAGAGAAAAGAGGAAGTCAGAAGCATTCGCTGTGGGTACCCGTAAGATAGCCGGGCGCGGACAGGTGAATCAGGTCATCGGGGGAGCTGCGAGACGGAGGTTGAGGATGAGCAGCCGGAGCCAATGGCATCCTGAAGCGTCAGCGTCTCCAGCTGCCCGCTCGATGGTTATTGGTTCGCGTTGCAGTAATATAATATACACACTCACCGACACACACACAGACACACACCTCCTGGATGTGTGGAATAAAAATTGTGAAATGAAAAGAAAAAACGGAAAAGCGCTGAGGCAAACGCTGAGGAAAAGCCATAGAAAACTATTGGAAACAGAGAAAGCGAGCGCGAGAGAGAGAGCGGTGCAGATTTTAACTCAACTTTGTTGCAACGCGACATTTTTCCGAGGGAGGTGGGCGCAAGTGGGCGGTGGTAAGTGGGTGAAAACGGGCGGCCGCCATTGTCATAATGACGCGCATTCCGGTGCACTTGGCTATGGATTGCCGGATCCTTTGTGTCCTTCCCGGCATTCGCTAATTAAGTCATGCCATGTCGCGACCCCCACCAGCCCCGCCAACCCGCACTGAAAGAAAACTAAGTGAGAGCAGCTAATTTAATGCTAAATAACTATCTTCTTCTATTAAGTCTTTCAAGACGAAAAGATAGCTAAAAAACAGGTCTTACATTGCAATTTTGTACTTTTTAATCTACATATAATATTTATACATATAAATATTAAGCTTTTCAAACGATATTTTTTTTGTTCATTTTCATTTTCTTGCAAAGTGTTTGTTTTCCAAGATTTTTATTATTTTAACACAATTCAATAACACCTAATATGGTTCCAAGTAGGCCGGTGGCAGCCTGAGCCTCGAGTAGAACTTGACGTCCTTCACGCAATTATCTGTGCACTCTTTTCGGGTGCGGAAGTTGTTCTGATTGCCCATGCAGCCCTTGTAGGTGAAGAGGAGGCATTGGTTCGTCGTAAAGTCATATTACCATCGCGGAAATTTCCCACCACAGGGTCCTTTATTGAACTTGGGCTGATCGCAAGGCATTACTGCAAGACAAATATAAATCTTATAATTAAATTAATAAATTAAAAAAGGGGACATTAATGGGTACCATCACTTTAGTAATATTCGTTTTTATAAAAGTAAAAATTAATATTCTATTGATTATTTCCTTGATATATTCTAGAAATCAGCTCTTAGCCAATCGACTTCCACCAGACACAATGGAGACTCCACAAAAAAACCACATTAATAGCGGTTGCTTCATTATTTCATGAGCTAGATAATCTGACTGAATCAGAACCGGTTGTTCTCCTAGTTCCGCGATTAGTTTCAACTGAACGGTGGATTAGTCTTATTTTAAAAACTTTAAGCTTTTAGTTTAGCTTGTTTCAAAAAAGCATAAATGTAGATTCCCTTTAAATAATGATAAGAAACAGAAAAATACGAATTTTTGTATACATTTTAATAATTTTAGTAACTAAATTCATAGACAATACATTCATAATTTAAATATTAACAAAAATTCTTACAAGTCAACCAATTCCTCAATCATTTTATATTTCCCACCGCTTTGTAAATAAAATCAGATGTATTACTTAGTTAGCTGGAAAACATATTTTATGAAAGGCTAACAACAACCCCAAATCTTTTCCCTTTCCGCCCACAAAGTAAATCTCGTTGAGTGATATGACAAGGGAAATTTCCAAGGAGCAAGAGTATGTGCATTTCCCAAGAAGCTAATCAGGCGAGCCTAACGAAATTTGCCAGGGGAAAATCCGTCAAAGTCAGAAGCGTTTGGCCCGCGGCAGCCATGGCAGGCCATTAGCCTATAAAAGCGCCCACACATGTCTGGTGAAAGTCCTCGAGGCGCAGCACTCGGCACATTGTCATCGTCATCTCGGTATCGGTATCGGTATTCACAGGGGTATCAGCATCATCATCATTTCTGAAGCCAGAATCTGTAAGGAACGGTGCTGTACAAACAGATATTTTCTAGCTGAAAGTTGAGTTAGTTTTTGATTTATTTTAATGTTTATATTTATTTATTAGGTGCAGGCAGAAGCAATAATAATTCTTAAAAATAATAATATAATATATTACTCTGGCTTTGATCACTTACAAATCTTGCAAGATATTTCTACGGCACCTCTGATATTTTAATTATTTATAAAGTAATATAATTTTTTTTTTACTTATAAACTAAACTAATTATAAACTAATACCAACGACTGTATTCATTTCCTTTACATTTTAAATAATCTAAATATATTTTTATCCAATAAATACAACCCTTACCTATATTTTTCAACCTGTAGTTGGGGCAACACTGAGATGGCAAGGAAAAAGGGAAATCTGATACTTGCCCGAAAAACGCGTCAAACTTTTGGCAGCCGCTGGCTCAATAAGGAGGGAAGGTGGATTTCTAAAAAATGTGTTGCATGTTTATTTGAAAAATCGCTAAAGGATAACTAAAGGATTCCCCTAAGGGTATTTCGCAAGCTCGAGTGATTTGTTTGCGAATTTACATACACACTCTTTGTCATCCCCTCCCTGGGAGTCCCTGGGTGTTTTCCAACTCGTTGAGCAGGCTCCCCACTTTTTAGCCCAACTTATCCCACTCAATACGCTGCGGCAATAATTTTGCATAACGAATAAGTTGAATAAGTAAAGGTATCCAAATTGAATCAGTGCCGAGAATTGAATCCTCCCCGGGAGTGGAGCCGGGAGCCAGGCCAGTGTTAAGTGGCAAATTCAATTTCTCTGGCTGTATTCAGCTCCTGAGTTGACATTTATGAGACGGTAGCTATATCGATTTCCGTCTGCCCTCGGGGCGGAGGGAGACAATCCCCAAATGGCAGCATCATTAACTAACCTGCCCCGGAGTCGGTAAATAATGTAATTTATGAATTACAATTAAAAATACACACACTGAGCAGGGGAAAAGGGACACACAGCAGAGTTGCTGGGCCACATGTGTCCGCCCTTTTTCGGGGTGGTTCCCCTCTAATTTCGAGCTCTGCTCATCAGTCCTCGCTCCTGCTCCTGTTCCTGCTCTTGGTCCAAGTCCTAGTCCGACGGCTGTAATAAAACTCCCCATTTGGTCATTTGGCAATTATCCCGATAAATTAGCAGCCGGACAATGGCGTCGCGTCGCCATCCAAAAGTCCTAAAACCCACCCACTAATATTCCACCTCTTCGACTGTCTCTGGAAAAGCGGACAAGGGTTGTTGCAATTTTCGGACAGTTGAGTCGGTGAACTACGCGATTTCAATTGGCAAGGCGATGGCATCGGGCTTAACCTTGGAATTTATAAGGATTATATTCGTATGTTTGGGGTTTAAGACCATTTAGAAGTATTTATAATAGTAAGAATAATATTTTTTCTACAAGAATATATGTCTTAAAAGATCACAGAATTATCTACTATATTTATTCGGTTTTCGAGGTACTTGAAATAATATAAGCTTAGCAGAGAAAATAAAAAGATATCTCTAAGTTTTAATTATCTAAATAAACTAGTTTATTTGCTTAATATTAGTTTAATAATTTCCTTATTATTAAGACCTGTAAAGTGTATTGTTTTATTTAAGTTAAGTATGTTTAGCAATCCATAACCTGTATATGCAATTCTAGAACGCATATCCTTTCCCATTGCAAGCCAATATTGTTTATTGGTCTGTATGGGCACTCTCCCAAAAAAGCGGCCTCTTCGGCATGTTCATTTTTTCATAGTTGGCAACATTTTGCAGGTGTGGAAAATCGGCTTTTCAGGTTAACAAAATCAACTTGGCAGCGAATTAAAACGAACTGAAAAGCGAACGGCCAGCAAAAACAGACAGAAATGCAAACAGAACGAGGGGGAGGCAGGGCAGGGAGGGGCAGGGAGTAGGAAGGGGCTTTGGAAAAATGCAAAATAAACGGTCGGCTGGCAAAAACGGAGGCAGCGAGCGTGTAAAAAGCCTCACAAACTCAATCAATCAACGGACGGGAATAAAGCGCGTATACGCAGTGTTGTCCATGGCCAAAGTAACAAATGAACACACACACACACACACTCACAGCGAGGACTGCGACTGCAGCGCAAACACACACTTACACACACAGGCAGGCTCAGGTTGTTAGTCGCTTGTTTCGCACTGCTTGCCAAATACCACAAAATCTATTTCGATTCGCAATCAAAATCCCAAATTCCATTTGTACTATGACGATGCCCGAGAATGGAGAACGGACAACGGAGAACGGACTCCGGACTCCGGATCCGGCTGTTTGTCAGTAGTGTGCCAGTGTGTGTGTCTGTGTGTGTGGGGAGTAGGCCGGAGAGACTCCGATTGGGAAATCGTGGCCAACTTGTGCTTGAGTGCTTTCGTTTGTATTTAGTGGTGGACTTAAAAATACAGAGGCGGCCCCCAGTCCAGATCCAGCGCTCCTAGAATAACTGCCTCTGTTCCATGTCCAATGCCTCCAACCCCCTTTCGATGCTAGCCGGGCAAAGCGGTGGTGCACCCACAAAGGCCGTGGCCACAAACGCATCCGGCGCTGACGTTGAACGATGAGTTGCCGCTGAATGCTGAACGCACTCATGCCCACGTCTATGTCCATGTCCTATTCCTATTCCTATTCCCCAGGCACTCAAAGAAAAACAACAGAAGAATATGTGTTTTAGGTTATTATTATTTTTTTATTATTAATTATATTATTTCCTAAATGTTACACACAACTGAATAAATAAATAAATATATCAAATATTTCGAAACCACTTCAGACCGTGCCCAAAAGTATGCAACATAAAATGCGACTTTGTATTTTAAGGCATCTTATCAGACATTGCATACTTTCAGACAGAGCTTAAAGTGTTATTAAATCAATAAATATTTGTAAGGTGCTTTGAAATCAAGAAATATTATCCTTTTTGATTTTTAAAAATATTTATTAATATATTTATATATAAAAATAGGAACAATTACCATAAATGCAACAAATACCAGAAGTATGCAACATAAAATGCGACTTAGTATTTTACGGCACCTTATCGGACATTGCATGCTTTCAGGCAGAGCTTAAAGTGTTTTTAAATCATTAAATATTTTAAAGATGCTTTGAAATCAAGAAATATTATCCTTTTTGAATTTTCAAAATACTTATTTATATATATATCTAAAAATTGGAACAATTACCATAAATGCAACAAATACCAGAAGTATGCAACATAAAATGCGACTTAGTATTTTAAGGCACATTATCAGACATTGCATGCTTTCAGACAGAGCTTAAAGTGTTTTTAAATCAATAAATATTTTAAAGAGGCTTTGAAATCGAAAAATATAAACCTTTTAGGATTTTGAAAATATTAATTTATGTACATGCGTAAAATGTGTAGTACCTGAAATTAATTCTAAAATGTATAAAAATCCAATTTTATTATCCTTTTTAAACCCGTTATAGAGTTCCTTAAACGTACTCCCTCTAAATCTTAATTGTTAGGCAATAATTCCCTCGTGTTTGTTCGCCAGCTTTGCAGTGCATGTGGTTGGTATCCTGCCCCTGTCCACCAGTTGTCCATTCAGCTGCCATCCATGTTTTCCAATTTTCGGCGCACTGCGTTGCATTGAGATTCGTTCAGATGCAACAGCAACACAATCGAGGGCGATGGCGAGAGGGAGGGAGAGTCGTCGCTGGCTTTTCCCGAAATTTAGTCATTGTTCGCGAAATTGCTTATAAACGCCGCGGCCCTGGACGCCACCTCTCCTGCCCCGCCCTGCCCGTTGCCCTGTGTCCCCGACTGCCTCTGACCGAACTCAATCTGACCTGCCATGTCGGCGCTTTAGTTAGGAGATACTCACTGGAGGGCAGATGCAAAGGGGAGCTGATTGCAACGCGCTGGCTTTGGCTTTGGCGTTGGCGTTGGCTTTGGCGGTTGGACAACCGCAGCGAGCCGCTTTTTGAGCGCCGGGCGGCAAAGTAAAAATATTATTGCACTCTCGCGGCCCCCTTTCCAGCAAAAAATGGGGTTCCCCAGTGGGTCAGCACGAACTCCGGCCTAAAGTGGACTCCCTCCCCCTAGCAAAAACCACTCGCGCCTCATCGCGAGCTTAGTCGCCTGGAAATTTTGTAAAATTAACAAAACGATTGAGTGGAAGATCCACTGGGGGCTCGTACGCTTCACCATAAAGAGCAATAGTAGTTGTAGGAGGGTCAGTGAAACAAGAGATTTTAAATATATTTCTACCAAAACGTGAAAATGTGGTATTTAAAGTAGTATTAAAAAAAATGTATTTTTAAAAATTACGGGTTTGTTTGAAATGCTCTGAGATCAAGTTGTTAATTCAGGCAGATTGCTAAATCGACTCGCCTGGTGACGCCGACTGTGTGTTGTGGATATAAAAATCCATAATTAAGTACTCAGTTGACTGCTAAAATTATTGTATTTCAGACCTCACAAATAGAGTGTAGACTGATGACCAATCGACCATAACATACAATTGTTTAGCTGCTTAACTGTTATATAGTAATTACTACTATTAATTCCGCGCAGTCTACTGCCGAACTTAGCTTAGGTCCAATCAAAGTCACAATTATATGGAATATTACACTGAATTTACAATCAGGAATTGGTGAAGAATTGACTCTACCATCTATCAGTCCCTTAACTTGTGCGCAATATATTCTTATCTTATTGAATCGCCGATAAGCGATTGGAATTTTGTTTTATATTTAAATCATATTTGCTTATTTAAGTAGGTTAAATAAATAAAATATAAAGGTCACTAAAACATAAAATTTATAAATTATATATTATTTATTCTGGTTCCATCTTCTGTTGGCGATTTTTCTGCTCAATGAGGTAAGTGTATTATATTTTAATTATGTAAATTATATTATATATAAATCTCGACTAGAGTTTATAAATTTTGTTTGTACATCCAAGAATAAAAACTTTAGCGACTTTGAGTACTTCATTCTGAAATCTGTCAATCGAACTTATAAATATGCTTCCCTTAAGTTAATAATTTACGAGAAGCCAGTAACAAGTATAATGGTTAACTTTGCTTTGTACAAGCGCCGCAATGGTTATAAGCCATTCCTTTATAATATTTCCGTAGATACTTGTAAATTTTCTAAGAACCAGAAGTCTAATATTGTCACACAATACTTTTATGGCTTCATTGAGGATGTTACCAACTTGAATCATTCGTGTCCTTATAATGTATGTGAGCAGAAGTGGCATATATTGTTTATAAATATTATATATTTCATGAATGTACTTCTGGCTCTATGAGGAAGATGCTATTTTGGAAAAGCTTTCCATTGAAATGTTCGACCACCGAATTACGTACTTGCTGCCCCTTCCGGATGGCGACTACATGGTTCAGTCGGAGTGGACCATCAACAGAAAATTGACTGTGGTGATCAAGCTGTATGCGTCACATTTCTGATACTGATAAATTATTAACCTCGTTAACTTGAAGATTTATAAATAAGTATTTACCTGTTCCATATTCATTATTGAAGGCATTAAGGAGAATATCGAGGATCTACTACGCTCTTATGGCTTTTATTTCTATGTTTTCCTCAGGGGTAAGTAGATTTATTATTAAATAAACTTTACAAGTTATAAATATGGGAATTTCAATTACTACTAAATCATTTGTAACAATATTTTAAGCAATTAATTGCTGTTCCATCATCCCTCCGCAGTAACAGCAACTCCCACGCTAGGCTTGGCCTCAGCGGTCGGCTCCTGAGCCTGCGATTGCGATTGCGACTGCACCAGCACCTTGGTGGGCAGTAGATGCTTCAGCGGATCCAGAATGCGCGCCTGCTCCAGGTAGGTGAGCTGCTGCTGCTCCAGCTGGAGCAGGCTAATGCCCAGGTGGACTGTTAAAGACTGCGGCGGGAAGACGCCGTGGATGCAGCGCTGCACGTAGGGCACCAGGTCGTAGGCCAGGCACGAGCACAGCCGGATAAACGCCTCCCGTTCACTCCCTGCGAAGGCCTGCTGCTCCTGCCGATAGAAGGCGAGCACGCGCTGGGCGGCCACCTGCAGGGAGTGCTGCAGGCAGCGGGTCACATCGGTGGCCAGGGCCAGAGGAGCACACAGACGCAGCTCATTCAGGGCGCCCAGATACCCATTGCACAGAGCAGCCAGCGGGTAAAAGTCCAACAAGGTCTCTGGCGGAGCAAACGACTCCTGCTCGGGATCCACATGCTTGCGGACATGCGAGTGCAGAGCCACCTTGTTGATCAGCGTGAACTTGTCCAGCTCCCGCGCGAACTGCTCGTTCACCTGCTCCACGCTGGCCTCAAAGCGCCGCCGGATGACGCC
Organism: Drosophila rufa; assembly: GCA_018153105.1. Taxonomy (NCBI): domain Eukaryota; kingdom Metazoa; phylum Arthropoda; class Insecta; order Diptera; family Drosophilidae; genus Drosophila; species Drosophila rufa. The sequence continues at coordinate 20,161,583 of JAECXS010000096.1, forward strand.
CACGAAAATGGGCGCCATGAGGGCACGGAAATCGGCGCCCACGCGGCTGAAGGAGAGCCCAAAGTACATGCACTGGCCCAGCACGGTCTCTATGGAGCCCACGCCCGCCTGCAGATCCCGCTCCAGGATCTCGAGGAAGGCGTTGATCTTGTTATGAAGCCAGGCCTGAAAGAGACGATCCCCGTTGCAGCTGACGCCCTGCAGGGGCCTCAGGGTCTGGGTCTGACTCTTGCCAGTGCCCTCCTCCTCCGGAAAGATGGCCCGGTACTGGGTGATGATATTGAAGAGGTTAATCCGCGTGATCTCAATGGTTTTGGTCAAGTGTTGTTGGGCTAAAAGAGAAAGAAAATAATAATTAACTGTTCCGGGGGTAGGATCCACTCGCCACTCACCATCTCCTGTGGGAATGGCATCCAGGCAGGTGGTGAGCCAGGCATCCCTGGCCTGCAGAAACTTCAGCCGCAGCTCGTTGTCCGCAAAGGCCTGCATCCGGCGCAGATAACCCACAATCTGCAAGCACTTGGGCAGCTGCAGGTCCGTTCTCAGCTGAGCCACCAGTTGCACCAGCATCGTATGCCACAGGGCTTCCACGGAGCGAACAATACTCTAAAACCAAAAGAAATTACTTGAAATATATCGTAAACTAGGACTAAAAACCCACCTTAACCACTGGAATGTGTCCCTGGTGCTGGCCCAGACGCGTGGCATAGGCGGCCAGTTCCAGCGCCTCCTCGTAGCGACCCTCGCGGATGCAGCGCTCCATGAGCTGCGGCAGCTCCAGCACCTCCAGCAGCTGGGCGTTCTTCTGCAGCGTAATCGAGTTGAGGCGCCGCTGCTCGTTTAGTTCGGCGGAGTCCTGCAGGAAGCGCTCGCACTGGGTGCTCAGGTCGGGCAGCTTGCCCACCAGCGTGTCCAGCTGCTGCTCCGACCGCAGGAACTCGCTGAAGATGGAGCGCGAGTTTTCCGCGGTGGTGATGAAAGTCTTGTAGTTGGAAATGGCCAGGTCCTGGGTCTGTTCCAGGATCGTGCGCGCCTCGTCCGCCAGCCTCGTTTGCTCCTTCTTCAGCTGGTCCACCTTGCAGGTGCCCAGTTTGGCCAAGTAGTTGTCCAGCTCCGGATTGCCACGCAGGTTGTCTGAGGGGAAGATATTAATTCCTTGGCGTTGCCAGCGATTTCTGGGATCACTCACCTGGCACGCCGTCGGGAAATATTAGTTTTAGCACCCGCTCGTTTTCCAAGTCCATTTTGTCCGGAAAATCCATTGGTTTGCGTGTTTTTTAAAGTATTTTACGGACTTATCTCAAGTTTGTATTTTTTTTAAGTTGGTAAACAGCTGATTCCCCACTGGTGAATAGTGTGCCCACCAGGTATATCTCCAGGTTTACTGTCGAAATGCATCAGAAAAGTTCGGATTTCTTCCTCCACGGCAACTGGTCACACTGAAAGAACGAGACGTAATCAAAGCACGTAAGTGAAGAACGTAACGGCTTAAGTGCACAAAAAAGTAAAAATTTACGATGTAAGTGAACAAAAACGTAACAATTTACGACGTGTTCGGCTTTTAGCTTTTTTCTCCCCCACGGCAACTGGTCACATCAAAGGAACAAGACAAAACTGCTTTCTAAGCAGTGTAAGCAGTGCAAAATAATCAGATAATTAGTGTTGGAAATCTCCATTAAGCACTGTGCCGACAGCTGCTTGTTTTGTCACGCGACAAAGACCGCCAAATTTAAAAATCTATGAAAACAAATGTATCTACAAGCTTTTACGTTTTTAATCGTAATCTAGCGATTTAATGATATTTTTCTAAAATAATAAATAAACCCAAATTAAAACCCCAATTTCTAGCTAGCTGTACACATCATAGCAGTGTCTATAGGGCACTTTCGAGCGGTTGTAGAGCATTGTGCACTTCCTTTCCAGGATCGGCGGCGTATGCTCCGCCAGCCGCTCGACAATCCACGGCATGTACAGGGACACGTTGGTGTTGAAGGCGCCGCCCTCCAGGCCGCACTTGAAGCCATTTCTGCTGTGGGAAACGATCCCGAACTGAGTGCTCCTGGCTCCGCCGGAGTACCTAATCTCCCGGATCAGTGGACCTCCGGAGTCACCCCGGCAGGTGTCCACGCGGTGGCTGGTGGTGCAGAAGAACAGCCCGTAGGTGTGGTGGCGGCAATGGGTGCTCTGCACCCGGATTTCCATGAGCGCGGTGGGGTAGGAGCCGCCCTCCATCTCACCCCAGCCGAAGGCCTTATAATTACGATTCATAAAGGAGGTTTCCCGCATCAGGGCGAAGTCCAGGGGCAGACAGATCGTCCTTATGGATCCTGTAATTAGAAAAGCGTCTCAGGATTGAAAAAAAGTAAATTAATAAAAGTCTCGCCTGTGTTCTGCACCCAGCTATCCAGTTTGAGGAGCGCTATGTCATTAATTTGCTGAAACAGGTTAAAATTTGGGTGCAGGATGGATCTTTCTATGCCAAAGCTCTCCAGGCAATGGCTTGGGGATGCTATGTTGTGGGAGCCCAGGCAAACCCTTGACCTGGTAGGAAATCCTTTAATAAATTTAATTAATTTCAGTTATCCGGAATTACTTACGCTTGCCTTCGCGGACAAATCTCCCAGCAGTGGGCGGCGGTGAGGACAAAGTCTGCGAAGGGAAGACAACCCATTATCTCTAGCGTCCTTAAGCATCCCAGAGATTACATACTGCCAGTGATCAGTGAAGCGCTGCAGCGGCACAAGACGAGGTCGTCGGGCAGATAAAGCAGGGCCATCCAGGGAGCCGAATCCGCATTTGCCTTTTGAGCGCCATACAACCGAGAGTCAAGTGCCGAGTTTTTCGCACAATTTCGTCGCAATTGCTGGATAATCCCGTTCACGGTGGCCGCAGATGTTTCATTTGGAAGCTGAATCCCCCAGACTAGGGAGAACCAGATTAACTTAGCCAATGTGTTCATGTTCACGGTTCCAGAGTGACTAAGAAGTGAACTGATAATCGCTCGAATACATTTCTTTCCATCAGTCTGCGCTTATCAATTCAATTATTCTCAGAAGACAAAGATCAGATGGCCTTTAAACCATAATTGTTTCTTCTGAGAAATATTAACAATTAGGAATACGAAACAAATAATTCTATTAATTGTTTGATTTATTGAAATATGTACCCTGTAAAGGGGGTTAATGTTTCGAATTCATTTCTAGTACCATTTATCAGAACTAAATCATAATTTCAATTAATAAATTCAATACAATAAAATTGAAATTGAAAATTGAAATAATAAGTTTGAATTAAGGGAATGGTTATGTTAAAGTTAATGTAAATCTTGGTTTAAAAACTTAAAAAATAAAGCAATCCAACGCCAATAGGTATATAATGCGTACATAATAGATAGAAGCGATTTTTTTGTGGAACTACATTAACTCACTGCCCATAAGTATAGATAGACATCTGGAAGACTCCGATTAAGGTGCTCAAATGGCGTGAACCTGCTTCCCAGGCGCAACCGCAGCCGCTTTTATTATCATTTTTGGCACTTTCACTTGCTCTGGCCCAAATATCCAAGTGCGAGAGTAAATTGCAAAAGGAAGCAGACAGAAAACGGCGACTGCAAAATTATAATAATTTATTAAATCGCTTCAAAGTGTTAAGCTTTATGTACACAGACAAAAAATAATAAATATATATATTTACACAGATGGAGAATAAGAATATGAGCTTAATAAATTAAATTAACTCTCAAAAAGAAACTAGAGTTATATTATAATTATTTTATCACAAGATATTTCAAAAAATCTGCTCTCAAAATATTATTAATAAAATAAGAAATCATTTTCCCTTTTTTGTTTAACTTCCAAATTAAAATATAGGAATATAATGCAAAACATAAAAATAAATAACAGGTTTATGAAATTGCTAAGCCTAGATTTAATTTATTTTTAAATATTAAATAACTATTGTATTTGTTGTTTAAGGAAAGATAAACAAACAAATTTAGGGGACCTGCATACATTCTGTATACACAGATTTCGCAATCCAAATAATTTGGCAAACGCCGAAAGAGAACCCGTTTTGTGGCCAGAAGAGCCCAGGGGCGGCGGGAGCCGGGAGGACCACCCACTCCACAACTGGACCCGAACTCTGTCCACCAACCGTTCCTGCGGTGGCGCAATACTTACTCAATGGAGAACTTCGTGCCAATAAAAAACGGAGGACGAGGAGCAGCAGCAGCAGCAGCAGCAGTAAAACACAATACCGATCGTGCCGGGTTTCGTGGGCGGAGATGGGGCATCAGTGGGCGGTGGGCGGTGGACAGTGGGCGGGGCCGAGGGGCGGACGAGGACATAATAAACACACAACGATAATTAAACGGCGGCCAACAAGCCGCTTTCAACAGTTCGCTTATGAGTGGGAGGCGAGGGTTGGCAAAGGAATAGCAGTGGACCTTTTAAATAAATAATAAATATACAATTTGGAAAAATTGTAAAAATAATATTAATTTTTTTAATAATTTCCAAAAATAGGAACAAAAAACTATTCAAGGGAATGCTATAATCAACGAGTCAGTTAAATACTTATGTGAAAACTATAAATTTTTTCAGTTTTAATCATTAATTACATAGGGGGTTGCATTAGTACTACTCGCCGCATTTAATTCCAAACAGCAGCGAATAAGTAAGTTCTCGCTCGATCAGCTGGCAACTCGCTCTGTCGACCCTCGCCGAGTGCATGGGCTCCCGCCGCAATCAAGCCCCGAAGATGCGCGCCAAAACGAGCTCTCGTCGCGACGTCTAATCCCCGGCTGCAGATGGAGCAGCAGCAACAACAACAGCGACAGCAACAGCACTGACAGCAGCAGCAGCGGCGGCGGCGGCAGCGCCAGCAAATGAATCAAAACAAAACCCAAACAACAACAAATGTTCGGGTCCACTACTGACCTACTAAGCTGCGACGCGACGCACTCTGCTCCACCATCAGTTGTTGTTATTGCTGTTGAGGGGGGCTTCGGCTCGGCTCTGCTCGGTTCGTGCAGCCGAAGCCCCCGCTGCAGCTTCGGCTCGGGCGTTGCGTGTGGCGCTTTTTCTCGTCGGTGTATGTGCGAGTACTCCTCTTCTTTCTTGCTTTTTATGCCCTTTCAGAGGGTACTATAGAATTTGTCAGCAGTTTGCAACCCAGTTCTGAAACTACAAATAATATACAAACATAAATATAAATATAAATCAAATACAATAGCTCTATAGCTATCTAAATTAAACTTTCTAAATAGTCTCTTTTTTTGCAAGTAATATATACGTAGGAAAGGGGTTTGAAAACTATATGAAAGCTGATATCGGAACAATTATTATTCAATTATAATCGAAAATGAATAAGAAAATAGACATATCTCTGTAGTTGTTTAGGATATATGTACGAAGCATCTAACTCGTGACATAGTGATTTCTTAAAATTCTAGAATCACGTATGGACCAGTATACCATAAAGCTGCCTTAGGAATGATTGGTTTGTTTAAATTAAAATCTCTATATCTCTAATCTCTATTATGTATCTATAGTCAATTTTATAGTAGCGGTTGGGTAAAGTTGTAAATGCGAAGGGTATCCAAGCTTCGTCTTCTTAAAGCTATTTCCTTTCTTGTTTGTTTATTTTTGCTGTTTCTTCTTTTTGTTTTTTGCGATGGGTCGTTTTTCAGCGTTTGTCGTCGACGAATAATAAATAAGAAAAAGTTTTCCTGCAAAAGCAAATCAAAAGGCAAAAACAACAGCAACATGAGCCGTAAAAATAAAAAGCGTTTTCGCTGGCGCGCAGAGCTGAGACCCATCGATGGATCGCCTGGCTACTCTCTCGCGCAGAATTGGTCTCTGTCTGCACTTGAAATAAAAATGTTTCAAAATATGGGAAATTAATCATACTTTTCAGTTCTTAAGTGCATAAATATGAGAAATTACTTAGATTTTTAGGTTCTTTAGGTTATGATACACTTTCTTCATATTAAAATTTGGAGATATGAACCTAAAAATTACATTTACCTGTTTTGTATGTAATAAGTTGTAATTAATTATATAACAATAATAATAAGTTTAACAGTTTTTTTTTTTAAGTAGAATCCTATATAGAATTATATACGTATAATAATTGCTTAGAAGACAGACTTAAAATCTTACGATTTATTATGAAATTCATCTCAGAAAGTCATGGCAAGCTCTTTTTGTTACCGAAAGCGAGAAGTACTTTTTTTTTCAGTGCAGCCAGAGAAAGAGAGAGAGAGGGAGGCCAACGCTCGACAGCGGGACTTGGAGCTCGGTCCGCCGCTGCTGGCGTCGCAGTTGCAAACGTGAGTGCGGAGCGTGTGAACGTGATTTTCGGTTTTCGCTGCTGCTTCTCCTCGATTTCCTCGGTTTCCTCCGGTGCGGTGGGAAAAGCCTCCCCAAAAAAAGATTAGAAACAACAGAAGCGGGACCCCAGAGGTCGCGGCAACTGCATACGATTTGCAACAGTGTGGAAATATGGATTTTACCACTCATTTTCATAGCCCCGAGAGAGTGTGTGCGAGTGTGAAGTGAAGTCCGAGTCGCGAAGTGAAACATTGCCAAATCCTTTGACAGATTTCTATTTGCCAGCTATTTTGCATTCGGCAATCGGCATTTGGCATTTGGCATTTGCCCATCGACGCGACGAGTGTCGATCGAGTGAAAGTAAACAATGGATCGCACCCAAATGGATAGGCGATCGCGGATCACTAGGCTAATAACGGTAAGTGGTGGGCTTGTGTAACGGCCTCAGATTTCGGGGGATTGTCTTGCATAATAAAGTGTCAAAAAATAAATAAATAAATAAAAACACTTGCATCAGACTGACTTACTTGAGTCGGGATTTATGATATGATTAAGCTTCATCAATAACTAAAAAGATATGGGTGCAAAAATGGTAACTGAAATCAGAAGACACTGAATTTATGTTGTTTTAAAGAAGAAAAACAAGTCTATACAATTCGGTATTATATCCTTTGATACCAATGTCATAGTACCACTATTTCAAACATTTCTCAGCAAAAAACAAGTATTATTATTTCAGAAACTGGCAAACAATTAACATAAGTTCAAATGCAAATAGCATACCTTTTCTTCTTGAAGTTTTTGTGTTTTCCTAATGTTTTACATTTTATTTTAAATCTTTTCTAAGATTTCATCAAATTCATTAGCTTTCTACAACGCACTTCAACTGAAACATTTATTATTTAAGTAATAAAAAGAGTTAAAGACCCATATTTCACCTGCATCAAGTGCATTAAGTCACAGCTGCTTTAAATGAAACTTAAATAAACCATTAATCAATTCCGTGTTCCCATCGCACCTCTAAAAAAAAAGGAAATCGCAATTAAAAAATGCTCACACGTCTCAGACGCAGCAATTTTTTTTAAAATGTGTTGAAATCGATAAACGATAGAGCTAAGCGTTTTATGCATATTAACAGCTTCTGCCTGTCTGTTTGTCTTTTATTATTTCTTTTCCTTTCAACGCATGACCACGCAATCATAAAAGCATAACCAACAACGAAAATGCTTAAAGTTTCCGCTGTGTTTGCTGTTGTTGTTCGCATTGCCGGTCCCCGAGCGAAAGATAAAGAGACACACACAGAGAGAGAGAGAGAGAGAGGCGGAATAAAATGAAAAGTTTCACTTTCTTCGAGAGCAAATACGGCCGGCTGGGATTGACTCGTTGGATTTGGCCCAAACCCAAGCGCACCAAGCACCAAGCTCACAAGAGCTCAATAACAAAGCCAAAATAACCAAACCGAAAGCGAATCGCCGGGCCAAAAAAATATCGACTTGCCAAATCGGGAAGCGACCTTTTCCGGCTCCGTTCAAATCAGTGAAATTTTTCGTTTAATTAACCATTTCGCCATGAATATGCATTGCTGGGTTCTGTGCGGAGGAAATGCCTCTTCGTCTCGTCGTTCGTCTCGAGTCGAGTTTGTCGCCTAAGTCTTTTGTTTTGGTCGTGAAAATTTCACCAGAGTCGCCAGCTGGCCCGCTGGTTGCTGCTGCTGATGCGTCTGGCAATTAGCAGAAACAGCAGCGGCCTGGCCAAATTTGGTTAAGTGTAACATCAACTTCATTTCCAGAGCCAATTGAATTTATAAATAATTCATTCTAGCCGCCGCGCTCGCCAAGAGAGTTGGCCAGTTGCAGCCAGCTGGACCTGGCGGGAACGGGAACGGGGACGGCACGGTGAGGTGCGGGACTGAGGACGGGCAACATTGTATTTGGGAAATGAAGACATAGACTGGAACGTGCTCTGCCTCATCCTCCCGCATCCATTGAGCCGCCCCGCGGCGGACTGGGTTTTCGTAGAAAGTCGCTGACACATTAAAGTGTTGCAATACGTTTCTCTGGCGACAGCTCGGCATCGTCTGCGATTGACAAATGTCTTCCTCGATGCGAGTTGACTTAATGCCCATTTGCACTGCACCGCAGCATCGCACCGCTGCACCACCGCCATTTATCCATTCAGTGTTGGCCACTATGGATGCCGAAGAGTAGCTGAATTTGAAGCTATAGGCACTCCTAAGGTACTGAGGTACTGAGATATAAAATCTATGTGTTCTAGGAACTACATTTTTTTTAATTCGGTTAAATTAAAATTTACCACACTGATAGACCAAGCTTTGATTTTTTATTACAGTAATTAAAGGGCTTAATGGTGTTATATATTTCATTCTTTGAAGGCTTCACTGGAACGCAGAAGGGGATTTTTTGAGATATTTTTCTTTCTAGCTCTTAATCTTCTCCTAATCATAGCACCATTAACAGTATATCCAGTTTTTTATTTTATAAATACCCAGCTTATCCTTTTAGTTTAATTTATTTTATTTTCATATAACTTTTATTGCCTAAAAGACACTATTTCTTAGACATTTTAATACGTGATACATAATATTTGTCTAAAAATACAGGTTATTAAGACAAAATCAACGTTTTTATTAGTTCATGTTATAAACCTTGATTTGTATTTTTATCATACTGAATATTATTATTATTATTTATTTCGATACATTTCCATCTATCCTTGTATAATTTTATTATTAAAAAAAGGACCAGATTTTGTCTGAATTAAATTTAAAACCAGATAAGCTAACAAAAAGCTAAAATCGCATCACTGACTGCACCAGTGGCAAGCTCTCACGGCTGATTGGACATATTGATTTGTTTCGCCGACTTGGGACGCTGACAGCAGCATTTGCTCCAATTTCCCTGTGGCTCCTTGGCTTCCAAGAATTATGACAATGTTAATGAATGATATTCGGTTTAATTGTTCCGCTGCACATGACAATCGACACTAATGCCAGGCAGCAGCGCTATTTATCTTCATTTTGTTTTTTTTTTTGCCGAACAAAGCGAAAGTAATTCTGCTTTCCATTTCAGGCCAGGCGTCGTCTTCTCTTGCGGTCTGACCTGATTTGATTTTCAACACAAATTAGTTCGCTGAGAGCCGCCATTTGTTTCGCACCCAAGTTGCGGTCTCATCCTCGGATTTCAGCCACGGATCACTCACTTTCTTCACGTAATTGCCATGGTCGGGGTCTCGGTCTGTGTGGATCACTTGATTGAAGTACTTGTCTAAATCAGTGAAAAGGGAGTTATTATTGCGGGCAAAGGAATTCCACACAGTCATTGATATTTAAAATTGATTTGAGTACATGATTCTGGAGGGCTTGTATAGATTTTTGTGTTGGGAAACTTTCATAAATATTTGATCTCTTATTCAAGATTGAAGAGGGTTCTGTTGAAAGAAGATTTTATTGGTTTATATAATTTGCAAGCCAGTATCTTAATAATAAAAATTTTGTATTTACGATATATTTAAACAAACAGCATCTGCTGTTACCTTTACTTAATTAAAAAACTTTCTTATAATAAAATATACAACTTTAACGATCTCTGCTTTATGGTTTGCATAAACTAAACCCACTGGCCACGGAAATTTCTGGATAAATATTATGAAATAGGCTTGACCTTGCTTTACGTATGCTAATCGGGGCGGGAATTTTCCCCGAACCCCAGTGATCACCAGAGATCTCCGTTACCTAATCGCATGGCATCACTGAGCTCACATTTCGGGCACACATCCGCCAGCGAAGGGAGACCGGAGCCGGAGCTCGATCACTTTCTTTTCTCTCGGACTCTCGCAGAGAGTGATTCACCCGCGATCGATACTACATATGTATATATATACGTGATGGGCGATAACTGAACACCGAATGCATATCAATTTTGGCCAACCAGTTTGCCACAGAGACCCTCGAAGAAGACGCGAGGAGACGGACCAAGAGACCCTATTTGGGAGCGAACCAAAGTGAACTGGAACTGCGCCAGCAATTGTGCAACCGAAAAGGAAAGTTGAAAGCCCTTGGAAATGCCTTGGCTTTTCCAGCTTGCCGCAATTTACTTTTACTTGGGTAACCCATTTCGCTTTTGATTGCTCTTTGCATTTCACTTTGCCGGCTGCCAGTAACCGTTGTCCGGTGACCAGTTGCCCGTCGTCCGTTGTCCACTGTCCGTTGTCCATTATCCATGGCCAGCTGGCCAGCTGCCGGTTGCCGGTGAACCACTCGGATGGTGTGGGATGGGGCGGCTTCCAGTGCGGTGCGAGGCAGTCTGCAGTGGTCGACGGCCAGTCTGGCTGGCTGGTGCAACTGCACGGTGAGAAATGGGACATTTTATATTCTGGAAAAAATTAATGGCTATTTTTGAAGGCCTAATAATAAAGGCCCCTGAATACCTGAACTAAAGATAATATTTATTTCTATTAATATTATATTTAATATTATCGGTTTCTACCCTCCCTCTCAAAATTTTGCGACCAGATAAAGTTCCGGATAAGAGCCAGTACCCAGAGTCCCTGTCAAATCTTTACCTAATCGGCAAAAAATGCAGCTTATTTCCGATAGCTAAAAAAAGAGAAGTAGATTATTTCGATAACCAAACCAACCGTGTATTTGCGCCTTACAGCACAATATTCGATAGTTAATAGCATTGTTAACAGCAATATGTTATTCTTTCACCTTCAGATAAATTTTAGGAGCGCAGAAACGGGTTTGCTTTACGATAAGTTTATCTGGAGATTATCTTTTTCGGACAGATAGGTATCAGGCACTTTGACAGTGAGAGCAGAAACCGGTCCTAAATGAGGGGTCCTATATTTCTGTTGGCTTTCAATCAATCAAAAGATTAGGCTCTTTTATCTTAGGTTTAATGTATTTTTTTTTACCTCAGTAAAAATTATATTTTTCTGTGTAATGACGACGATGCAATTGCGGCCATTCTCTCTCTCCGTTGCAGTCTGGAGGTGGCATGCAAATGCACATCGATCATCTTTATGACTTGTGATTGTCCAGTTGGCTTCGCGTGAAAGTAAAATTTGATTTTCTACCGGCTGCCAGCGAAGCCAAAGTCTCCGGCAATTTGCTTAACTGAGTGAGAGCCGTCCGGTCTGTACAGACTATCCCGTCTTCCCAGTTGCATTAAAAATGAATATTCTTGGATGATTGATTCTTATGCCTTCTCTTGCAACTACAACAAGTGATTTTTTGGGCATAGTTTAATGTATTTTCTTAGATAAATAATAAATAATAATAGTTTAATATTATTTTAATAATTTTGACACCTTTTTAATTGATTTTGAAACTCAAAGAATAACATTTTCCCTCTTCTAATGCATCTCTTACAGAACCATGTCATCTGGAGTCTGCTACTCATCGTAGTGGTAGCTTTGCCGGCAGCCATGGCCGGATTTGGCTTCGACTCGGCCAACTCGTGCAGTCCCAATGGCAAGATGTCGCGTCGGGGTCGTGCCCAGATGCTGGCGGCGATTCCCTGCGACCTGGGCAAGCAGGCCTTCTGCCACCTGCCCGGCACCGCCTATCCGTGGCACGCTGTCCGGCGGTTCGTGCACGAGAACCAGGGCCTGATGAAGCGCATGTACGGGGATGTGCGACACATCTCCATACTGCGCGACGAGATCCAGAACAACGAGGTGGACGCGGACGACATAGAGGAGACGGCCGAGCGGTACAGCAAGGATGCCGGCCGTCGGAGTGCCAAGTACCTGATGCGCGGCAGAGATCGCGATCGGGATCGAGATGATTTTGGGAGCTTCAAGAACAACGATGTGCTGATGGAGCCTCACTTTCGACCGGTTTCCACCAGCACGACGAGCACCACGAAGGCCACGACGACCACAGCTGCGCCTACAACGAGTAGTAGCACCACGGAAAGGAGCTCCAGTGAGACGCCTGGAAATGTGACCATCTCTGAAGCCACAACTCCTTCTACTGCTGCTCCACCTTCGCCCAGGGAACCTGAAATAGAGGCGGACATTGTGGAGATCCAGCCCAGTCCAGAGTCGAATAGCGTCTACGAGGTAGTGCCATCTGCAGCCCCATTAACCACCACCACCACCCCTGGAACACCTTCAACTCCGGCTGGTGAAAATATTCAGATCATCGACTCACCGCAGCTGGGATTGAGAAATCTCAGCGGAGAGGCATCACCCTCCCAGGAACCACTCACCGCCACCACTTTGAGGCCCACATCGCTGCCCAAGAGCTCTGTCTCCTCTCCAGCCAGAAAGAGGAAGCCTGCAGAGACCACCACAAGTACAGCTGCTCCTCCGAAAGCCCCAGGCTCGACCACGTCGCCAAGCACAACGACAGCCACGCTGCTGATCCGTCGCAACGTGACCAAGTCCTCGCCAGCATCCTCGGCTTCCGTAACGACTCCCGTGAGCTTCGCCTCGCTCTTCTCCGGCACCTCGGGCGGAGCCTTCAGCCCGGAGAGGCTGCGCAGGCCACTGACCACCAGCAGCACCACGGTCCCAGCTCCAGCTGCTCCAGCACAGGGAGCTCTCCTCCAGGCGGGTACCAAGTCGGGCCTGCTGCGGGAGGGGCAACTGTTCCAGGATGCCATGAAGCAGGAGCCCGTGGCTGTGGCAAGCAACCTGCGGGGCGTGTAAGTTTTCCTATTTACATTTTTAAATAAAGCTTTCAGTATAACTTAAATAAAAAATATTTACAGGAACGCCTGCCCCGTCAAGGATGAGGTGGTGGCCCCCTTTTGGGCCAACAACACCCGCGGCGAGGTGCTGGCCCTGCTCAACCTGTACCCGTTCGAGCAGTATGTGCACTGGGAGAAGTGCACCCACGAGTTCAAGCAGATGTTCTGCCGCGACGGCTGCCGGTGCGAGCAGCAGTACCGCCTGCATCGGCTGCTGGCCTACGATCCGCATAACGAGTGCCGCGGCATCTTCTCCGACTGGTTCCGGTTCCCCTCCAGCTGCATCTGCAAGTGCTACAACATCCCCATGGAGTTTCGGGCCACCTCTCGCAGTCCGCGGTCCGACAGCAGCTTCGACGGTCCAGCTCCGAAATCTGATCCCATTGAGGCCGCGGAGGCCGAGGTCCAGAGAGCGATCTACGAACATGCCACGGATGAGTGGTACCGTCCACGCGATGACTTTGACTTCTTAGAGGGTTAATCTTGGAAGGAATACCTTTCTTGAGGATAATTTGTACAGTAGCTTTAGTTTTTATAGAGTTAACTCACCCCTAACCATATATAATGTCAGTGTTGCCACAGAAATCGCTGTGGAGTGGAAATCACTTTAAATGCGGTTTAAAAGTATGCTACAATAACCCAATCGGCGCCCTGAATATATTATTGCATACTTTTAGACATAGTTCTTAATTTATTTTAAATATACACTATAAATGCGGCCCAAAACTATGATACAACAGCCCTTAATATATTATGGCATACTTTTAGACACATTTTAAATTTATGTTAAATGTACAGCGATTTCTGTGGCATCCCTGCATATGACAGATTTTTGTAAATCCTTTGCAACTGAAAATATGCAAAGAATTTTGATAAATTTCAATAAGAGGGATGCCACAGAAATCGTCGTGGAGTTGACATTAGGATAAATGCGGTACAAAAGAATGATATAATTTATTTTTTTAATTTTATTGCACACTTTTAAACACATTTTAAATTTATTTTAAACCTACAGCGAGTTCTGTGGCACCCCTGCATATAACAGATTTCTGTAAATCATAGATATTTGATCAATATCAATAAGAGATAGAGATAAGCTTACCACCTAAGTGCGGCATTATGTTAATGTAAATATAGGACAACATAATGCCGATTTAGCACAAACCTTGAAGAGCGAATGTACCTTGAAATACTTGCGAACGCAACACGGCCCCTGAGCTGTGTCCGATGGTATTTACTAGAATTAGGCCTTTATTTATTCACATCGTAGCTGTAGGCATTACCATAATTGTGGCCATAACATAAACCTAACCCAAAATCAATAGAAAGAGCTAAGGCGTTTTGGAAAAATATTTATTGTACGCAATCATATGTAGTCTGTATATTTATTGTAGAATGCTTACGTTGTGTATAAAATAGATTTTATTTGTATTTAATACGTTGATATATATTTATTACTTTTTACTCTCTCTAAGGCATAGAAGGGTATCTTGATAAATTAGATTTATAAATTGTATTTATGTGTAGAAAGAGGTTTATCTGTATCTTTTTTAGGTGTGCATTTTGCAGAAGGCATTTTCACGCATTTCATTTCAGTTTAACCGTTTACCACTTAAGGCTAGTGATAGCTCTTTTTTGTGAATCACTTAATTAAATAAAAGATTTTAATCTTGCTCAACATGTCGAATATATAAGTAGGGGTAAGTAAAGCTTGATTTTGAAGAGGAAGTTTATATAATTTAATTAATTGGATTTAATATTTAAAGCCAAACTCTCTATTGCCACCGGGTTAATCGAATCGTTTGGGGGAAATAAAAACTTGATATAGATTTATGTACTTACAAATACATAATAATAAATTGCATACAAAACAGACTTTTGTCTTAGCATAGTTCCAGTTGAAGTCTATATATAAATAAGATATATAAAGTGTGGAAGCAGCCACATCCACCGTGTTTGTGATCAACTTTAGCTTGGACCGCGAACAGAAACTACAGCTACAGACATAAATTAGAGACAGAGACAAGAAACAGGTAGAAATACCGCGCCCTAAAAATCGACGCCCATTGAATACTCTGTGTTATACGAAACGAAACGAAACGAATCGAATACGGAGGAGCTCGATACTATTGATTGATGCGCTTTGAAAGAATACTAGGCGTGAGTGTGGCGCGTAACTAAAAACTAGGAAGCTTCAAGCTGAAACCGGCACCCAGAGCAGCTTGTCCTGCTCCTTGTCCACGGCATCCTTGATCTGGGTGCACATGTGCTTGATGCTGACGCCGGGTATGACGGCTGCAAAGAACATAAACCCATTGAATTAGGGAATTGTTAGTAAGAAGGAAACCCCTCTCTCACCTGATATGTACTGCTTGTAGTCCGTCTCCAGCTTCATGGCCCGCTCGTACATCTCCTTGGCCGCCTTGGCCGAGATCTTGTCGGTGCCAAAGTCGCGTATGTCGCGGATTTGCTTGGCGGACTTGAAGCGCAGCAGCAGGACAATCGGATAGATTTGCAGCCGCTGCAGACGCTCGACGGCGGATATGGAAACGTCCAGGATGCAGTGGCGGCGATCCTGCAGAAGAAAATTTACGAGTTAAGAGTTAAATCCTCTTGGAAAAGGGTTAATCACTTACATTCTTGCAGGCATTGCCAATGGCCTCCACGGTGGTGCACTCGAACTTGTTGCCCCGCCGGCGATAGTCCACAAAGATGTTCTCCTTGAGGCCCTCCTCCATGGCCTCCTGCGAGCAGTCCATGGCCGTCACCTCGCACAGCTTGAACAGGTTGGAGAAGTCGATGACCAGGCGATCCATCAGGCACTCGGACAGAGGTCCAATGATCAGCACGGGCCGGCGAACGGGCGCTGAAAGGGGGCATAAACATGAGCATGATCTCGCACTTTTCTGGGTCCCAGAATAGCTTACAGTCCAGCAGCTCCACCCGCTGGTAGCTCAGGGCCCCGCCATCGTCGTTGAGCAGGCCTAGATCGGGAAAGAAGCTGAGCTGCGTGTTGCTGAAGCTGGCAATCTCCGTGGAGTCGCGGGACGAGCTGCGCTGGTTCTTTTTGCGACGAAAAAACGAACGCCGGGCCGAGGTGCTGCCTCGCCTGGCGGTGCCCGTATCACAGTCCACCACCTCGCCGGATCGCAGTTCCTCCTCCACTCTAAGGGGTTTCAATAAATAAATATAACAGAAAGCTTTAAAACTCGACCGCTTACTTCATTTGACTTGGTATGATGCCGCACTCCTTGCGATGCCCCATGGCGTCCAGCTTCCAGGCACGCCACAGGCCAAAGGTTCCATTGAAAACCGTGTTGTCCACGTAGAGCACTTCGTCTTTGACGAAACGCAAGTCATCCTCGTTCAGCTCGCCAATGCGATCAAACCCCACGCGTATGTAGAAGGAGTCGCCGGGCTCGTCCTTGATTTGCTTGAGAGCTGCGCAGGGAAGGGAGTAAATTAATATCTTAATCTGCTATAAACTGTTATAATCTATTATAATCTGTTATAAACTGTTATAATCTGTTATAAACTTTTATAACCTGGTATAAACTGTTATAATCTGTTATAATCCGTTATAATCTGTTATAATCTGTTATAAACTCACTGTGCAGCTTATTCTGCACCAGCATGGTGACCGTGTCCGTTAGCTTGGAGATCTCATTGGCTGCCTGCTCGGCGGTGACTGCACTCAGATCCACACCATTGTACTCCAGTATCTGGTCGCCCTTGCGTATGCCTGCATGATCCGAGGGCGATCCAGGTGCCACATCATGCACATAGATGCCCACCTTGTTGCCGCCAAACAGCTTGATGCCCAGGTTCTTGGACTTGTCCATGTGCAGAGTCACATACCTTAGAGCTGGCGGAATTAATTGTAATTAATTGGATTAGGAATAGAGTTTGAGGAGGGGTATTGGTTAGTAGGAAGCGAGCATTGGAAATAGAAAGAATAGCTATAGAAGCTCTGGTATTTACTGAGTAAATAAACCTTGAGGTAAAGGTTAAATAATGCCGAAAGCTGAAATTTACTTGGCGAATTATAGCCTTGTTCCATTGCTCCGTTATTTCGAAAATGGACCGTCGGTTGTTCTACATTCTCCGCCGACATGTGAATGGGACGAACAGCTGATCTGGCTTTGTTTACATTTTAATTGGGGCGGCGTCCATCATTGCGAGGCCGAAAGCGGTCATTTCAGGCTTTTTTTTGCGACTCCCGGACGACGTCCTCTTCAAAGTTACCCGACCCATTCAAGGACATATTAATACATATGCTTGGAGTTTTGAAACCGGATGTTTTATGCAACGACCGCAAATCAGAAATATTTCCCTGCCACAGCTTAAGGAGCATCGCATTATGCAGTTGCGACAACAAAATGCTGCGCTGGATCTAGTTTTCATTCATATTTTTGCAAAAATATTCATAAATTCAAGAACAATTACAAATTGGGGATGTGAAGGAAGGTTTAGGAAAGGAACTTAAGAAATATCGCATAATAATCGATATTATTTGGTATTTTCTTAAGTATGTAAAGAAACCTTCGGGGCGAATGGTGAACGGATGGTCTGTCGATTTTGAACGGACCATTTTTCCCCATGTAAAATAATGGACCATTCTCGAGAATGGAGCTGAATGTAGCAGTGGAATAAGGCTATTAATATGCTTTTAAGTAAACGGTTCTAGCACCTCTATTTCTCGAAGAAAGATCCCTTTTCTTATGTTATGATCTAATTTTATACCACTACGTAAAGGCTACCACTTATTTCAGTAAGGAAAATAAGTTACTCTTGAAAAACAAATAAATCTTAAAGAGCTCAGCCTCAACAATATGTACCTTAAGCACCGTGGCTGGGACTAGCTTCGGGAGTGTGGTTAGTAGTAGGAGTAGATTGGAGTAGGAGGAGTGGTGTGTGGTAACTACGTACTCTCTGAGGGCACGGAGGCGGGCGGCGGCGGCAGGGCCGGCTTGGGCTCCTCATCGTACACCGTCGACGTGGCCGAGGCCGTCGTGGTGGTGGTGGTGGCCGCCGACGAGGGCATGTCCTGGCTGCTGCTGATATCCGACTGGTTCTCCAGGCTGTCGGCGAAGCTCTGGTCCTTGATGGACTGATGCGAGAGCGGAGCCCTTGACCCAGACCGCGACGACTGAGGCGGCTGCAGGGGCTGCTGCATGGGCAGCGGGAACAGCGAGATGCGGGCCGGCGGACGCGGAGAGTTCCTTGGCGTGGGCGAGCCCGAGTGATTGATGGGAGATTCGGGTTCCAGATTGTGCGCTCCCTCGTACTCCATCGAAGGGAACTCTGTCAGGAAAATAAAGATTGGAATCATTTGTGGTGAGGGGTAAAGCATGGACTTACTCTCCGGATTGTACTGGACGAGCATGGTGAAGGAGTCCCCGCACTGGCGGAGCACGTTGGCCGCGATCTCCTGCGTGGCCGCCCGCATGTTGATGCCGCACACTTCCAAGAGTTGATCGCCCACCTGGAGACCGGCACGCATCGCTGTGCTCTTGTCGGCGACGGTGGACACGAAGATGCCGCCGCCGTTGTTGTTGCACTGAATGGTGATGCCGAGCGACTTGTCGCGCTTGTCGATGGTGACTCTTCTAAGGTCTCCGGGGCACAGAAAATCCGCGGGCACATTGGAGTTGCGCTTACCGCTCCCCCCGCCGCCGTGGCTAAGGATTTCCACATGGAGCTGCGGCATGGGCGAGCCTCGTCCGCTGCCGCCGCCGCCTCCTCCCCCGCCTCCTGCCACTCCCACACCACTCCCATTTCCGAAGCTGTTGTGGATGCTGGCGCTCATCAGGGAGATGGGCGCCCGGTCGGAGGAGGAGGCCGACATGGATCCACCGCTGGGCGCCGGCCCTGTGCTGGTCACATAGTGATGGTCAATGCTCCCGGAGCTGTTCTTCACCAGGCTGCTGCCCTTGCTGGCCACACTGGGGTTGGAGGGTATCCGCAGCCGCTGGTTGTCCTTCTTCCGCGGAAAGGTGCCGCCCTCGTAGATGACGCCGCCCACTCCCGAGACACCGCCGCCGGCGCCCATGTAGGGATAGGGTCCGTGGCCGTAGTCCAGGTACGGCGCATGGGGATGCGGATGGGGATGCGGCATCTGGTTGGCCTGCTGCTGCTGCACATGGGGATGGTGATGGGGATGGTAGCCGTCCAGGTCGGTGGGTATGCCCACGCTGTCGTGCGGCGGCGGCTGTTGCACCTGTTGCACCTGCTGCTGCTGCTGCTGGAGGGGCGGCGGCGAGGGCAGGGTCAGCGGACTGGAGCGCCTGTTGTTTCTCACCCCAGGCCCAAAGCTGGGAAAGAGCTGCGTGTGCCGGTTGCCCGGCATATGGGCGGACTGCAGGAACCCACCGTAGCCGCCGTGGATCCCAGAGCCAATGCTCTCGCTGTCGCTGGGATACTTGGGCACGTGACGCACCGCCTGCGGCATGGGCACATGGCGCTTGGCGTACACCCCGTACTCGCTGATCGCCGGACTCTTGGCGGACAGTATCGACTCGATGGAGTTCTGTGACTTCAGGGAGACCACGTCCGCATGCTGGCCCCCCCCGGGCAGCGGGTGACTGCCCCGCGGGGGATTCAGGGGCATGAACACGGCATTGGGATTGGATCCGGAGCCGCCAGAGCTCGATTTGGGCAGCGGCGGCGGATGGAAGACGTCGAAGACCTGCTGCTTGCGCACGGGAAACTCCCCGGCCGCCGGACCCGGGGAGGAGGCGTTCATCACCTGCTGCTGGGCCTGCTGGCCGCTGGTCTTCGGCTGGTAGAAGTCGCCGCTGGGCGTGATGTTCAGCGACAGGCGGTGGTTGCTGTGCGGCCGGGAGCCGTAGCGCTCCTGCGACGGCATCTTCACCCGGGCATTGGCGCCCATCAGCGGGGCAGCTCGCTGCAGCGGCTTCTGGCTGGGCTCCTCGGGGCTCATGACGCCGTAGAGCGAGTGCCGCGGGTAGCCCACCATGGGCATCCCACCATGGGTTCCTGAGGAGCCCGGCGGAAACAGCACCGAGGCGCCCGAGCTCACCGGATTGGAGTTGCGGTTGGGATGCGCCTTGATGGCACTCCCATTGGCCCCGCCCCGAATGTGAGCCAACGGCTTGGACATCTGTGGGGGCAGGGGCGGAGGCAGCTGCAGCTGCTCCTGCATCAGCACCGGCGGCGGCGGCAGATGCTTCTCGGGCACGTCCAGCTCGACCACCTCGTCGTCCTTGTCCACGTTGATGGGCCCGGCGGTGAAGAGGGACATGAGGGCGCGCTTCTTCTCGTTGCCCCGCATGGTGCCCGTGGGATTGTCGTGCGAGATGTTGGTGCGCGGCCAGGTGCCCATGCTCTTGGAGGCCGCCTCCTTCTCCTTCTTGGTGCGCTTCTTGCGGTTGAACAGGTTCTCCTTGCTCTTCTCCGAGCTGTTCTCGCTCAGCACCGAGTCCAAAGCGGCGATGGCGTCGTCGTGCTCCTGCTCAAAGTTGTCCTCCGGCGTGTCCGGCTTGCTGAACTTGAGTTTGCGGAAAAAGAACTCGGCGAACTTGGACGGATGCTTGGTGGCGCTGCTGGCACTGGTCCCTCCTCCACCGCCGCCACCGCTTGGCATGGAGTCAATGGAGTCCGTTTGCGCCGACGAGGTGGTCATGCCCGGCGGCAGCTGGTCCTGCACGTACTTCAGGGCAAACAGGTTGAGGCCATCGCTGCGGGGGTCGTTGAGCAGCTGCATCACCTCCTCGATGGACTGCACCGAGTCCATGGACTTGCTGTTGATGCTCAGCACCCGGTCGCCCACGTCCAGCTCCGGCTCGTAGAAGGCCAGCGAGTTCTGCTCGATCTTGGCGATGAACACGCCCATGTCCAGCCGCAGGCCGTGCGGGCAGTCCCGATCCCGGGTCTTCAGCTGCACGGAGTAGGCGTGCCGCTTGCTGTGGCGCGTGCGGGAGACGAGGAGCAGCGAGCGGGGGGCACAGGCGCGTATCTCGTCGAGGACCATGCGCTTGGACAGGGACTGGCAGTCCAGGTTGTTCACCTTGCAGATCACATCGTTGATCTTGAGCTTGCCGCAGGCGGGCGAGCTGCTGGTGACGCCGCAGACCAGCTTCCGCTTGTTGCTGTCATCCAGGATGATGCCAAGGTCGGAGGTGTGCTCGTAGCCGGACAGCTCCACCTCGAGGAGATCCTCGCCCTCGTAGCTGCTCAGGCGGAAGCTGCGGCGCGAGCCGGAGGCACTGCTGTCCAGGTTGTGGCGCTCCTGCTGCTCCATCTGCTCCTTGAGCAGATCGATCTTCTTCTGGGCCTCGTCCTTCTGCTTCTTGATCTTCTCGCTGTCGCGGATGGCCATCAGGGAGTCGGAGATGGCCTTGTCCCGCTCGTGGCGCATCTTGTCGCAGAGCGTCTTCACCGAGTCGCGCTCCTGGACGATCTTCTCGCGCTGCGAGATGGCCCAGTCCCTCACCCGCTTCGCCTCCTCGGCGTCCTGGCTGGAGCGCTCCACCTCGGAGAGGGCCTTCTCGAGGCTCTTGCGCAGCTTCTCCAGCTCCTTGCTGGCCTCCAGCTCCTTGCCGCTGGGGAACTCCTTCGACCAGGAGCTCTCTCGCGACTTCAGGAGGTCGCGCTTCTTCAGCTCCGCGTTGGCCAGCTGCAGGGCCTTGATCTCGCCCCGGGCCAGCTGCTCGTCCTTCTTGAGGCGCTCGATCTCCTTGTTGGCCAGCACCAGGTCGTCGGACATCTTCTGGTGCTCCTGCAGCACGTTGTCCTTCTCGGAGAGCAGCTGGTTCAGCTCCTCGGTGAGCGAGACCACGTTCTTGGTCTCCTTGGAGAGCAGCACCTTCAGCGTCTGATTCTCGTCGCCCCGCTCCCGATAGTAGTTGCGATCCTTCTCCAGCTCGATGTACGACTTCTTGTACTTCTCCCGCTCCACGGCGGCCATGGTGCGCTCCTTCTTCAGCTCGGCCATCTTCTCGCTGCAGCTCCCGTCGCAGCCCTGGGTCTTGCCGAAGTAGTAGGGATTCCCGCTGCCCACGGGCGCCGCCTGGCTATTGCCGTTCTGGCTCTGCTGCTGGTTCTGCTGCTGCGTCTCCAGGAGCAGCCGCTTCAGCCGGGCGCTCTCCTCGACGATGTCCGTGAACTTGTTGCGGTCGGCCATGTAGTGCTCCTGGTAGAGGCTCAGCTCGCTGGACAGCTCGTCGCAGCGCCGCTTCGAGTTCGCGTGCTGGTGGCGCAGGGTGGCCAGCTCGTGGAGGGCGGACTTGTACTGCGCCTGCAGCAGGTCGTACTTGGTGCCGTTTCCACCTGAGACCCCGGGCACGCCCACGCCGCTATTGACGCCCTTCGGGGGCCCGTTGTTGTTGGCCATGTTGGCCATGTTGGCGGCGGTGGTGGTGCTGCCACTGGAGTTGGACGGCGGCCGGAGGGTGTTGTCGTAGCCCACATACTCCGAGCTCTCTTCTGCGATCGAAAATGAAGGAAATTAAGGAATTGCTTGAGGTGGCATCACTGGAGCTGGAGACTCACCCTCCTGACTGCTCGTGCTGGTCAGGGAAAGATCTCCCGATGCCATCTTCGCCATCACAGCATCTTCAGACAATGGTAGGCTGGGGGAAATATTAAATAATTTATTCTTAGCTTTTTTTTAGGACATTGCTTAATAGTAAATATTCGTCGGACCCAACTTTAATTCAATTTCCATATTTTATCGGAGAGCAAACTGATAAAACTGTTTGTTTAAGCAGCACTATCAGTTCACAAACATTGCAGTTGACGGCTGACTATAGTGAGTAATTAAGATACAGAACAAAAAGGCTTTTTGTAAAGATAATGCTTTTAAAGTTGGGAATCTCCAAGTTTTTTTTAAATTTTCTTCGTGGGCCTCACAGGTTCCGAAACCACAACATTAATGCAGTAATGTCTAGATTAACTCGCCTGCTGATTCCTTCTTTATGTTGCATAAATTTAATTAATGTTGATAAAACGAAAGAAATAAAGAAAATGAAAGACTTCTCTAATTTATAGGCTTAACGAATTAATCAAGTGATTTTTTATTGCTCTTTTTTTGGCGATAATTTAAAATTGACAAAGGTCGCTAAGTAAAACCGCTGTTAACCAGATATCGCAAGAAAACGGTGTATATGTTAGAAGTACTAAAAATATATTTTTATTACTTTAGTTCAGAGATTAGCTTGTTTTTCTTAAGGAAATTTAGTAAAGAAAAACATAATAAAAAAGGAAACTTGCAATTTTTCAGAAAATTCTTAATTGTAACTTTGGAAAATATCAGGAATATGTTTTTATTATCCCTTAAAGTTATATTTACACATTTATGCTTAAACTTTAAAGATGTATTTTATGTTTTCTATTTTGTTCCAATTTATTTCGGTTGCATGGAAAGTTAAAATTTGTTAAGACGGAATAAGACTATAAAAACCGAACAATTTTAGGGATAGCAACTTAAGAACCTTCATTCGTATTAACTAATTTAAGGTAAGGTCCTAGCCGGTAACTTTCGTCTTTATTTCGGTTGAATGGAAAGTTAAAATTAGTTTTTTGGCTCCTTTAATAAGAGTTAGCCTTAAATATATTTTGGGATATCAACTTAAGAACCTTCATTCGCATTAACTAATTTAAGGTAAGGTCCTAGCCGGTAACTTTCGTCCAAGTGACTTAAATAGCATTTAATCTATATTTCGGCTACTTATTGCCAAGGCCGTCTATCTAACAAGTGTTTTGAGAGACAGATAACGAACCCTAGATTTATGGGAAGCCAATTGGAGTTGAAGATTAAGTATTTGAAACGAAATCAAGTTGCAATAGTTGGTTGGTTGTGTGAAATATCACTTGTGGGAGTAGCAATTAACTCGCAGCTTGATTATCACCGTGATGGGGCAGACGTGAGCATAAAACAGAAACTCTAATCCAAAATACGCTTATTGTTATAAAAAAAGCTGCATTAATTATCTCCCTCTGCTCGCGTGTGTGTGAGTGAGTTTGAAAAGCCGAAGCAGCCGCTGCCGGATTGGGAAAACGAAACTTTCACAATTTTTGTGTGAAACCGCGATTTTCACAATTGAACAGATTTAAATAAAAAATGCAGAGGGGGTGAATGGTAGGAAAAACGGCTTAAATCTCGGTGCTTGCGAAATTAAAAAGTGTGGTAATTAAGCGAAGAGCGGAGAGAAAGAATTAATAATATTAATTGAAGCAGCCGAGCAGAAAGCGTAAATTAATAGCACACACACACACACACACACACTCGAACAGCGACACACACACACGAACGAGAGCAAAACAAGTTGGAGAAGAAAATCGAGACAACAACAACAACTAGAAGAAGGCAACCAACGCACAAAGGTGGAAAGCAAAGCGAATTATATAAACTGCAAAAAAACACATATACACTCCGCGATGGCTTACCGTTTCGCGGTGGCACTTTTCGGCACTAATTTGGCAAATTAAAGTTGCTTAAAATTCCTTTTTGCGGTCAAAAGTCTCTCCGAATACACGCACGCAAACGCAACAGCTGAACGGTTGACGGCGCTGGCCGGGGGGAGGAGGGCGGTAGTTCACAGAGAGTGGGAGCGGGAGAGGGAGAGAGCGAGAGCTCCACCCCAATTTCAACCCCGCGCAGCAGCAACAGGCGGAAAAGAGATGCAACAGGCTAACCGAACCGAACGGGACACACAGGCGACACCCAACTTTTACCGTTTTCGTTTTGGGTCGCTAGGTCGCTGGCGCGGAAAATCAGAAGGCAGCGCGGCGGCCCGGAAGTTCTTCAAACGCGGCGAAAGGTCAGGCCAAAACGATGACGAATGGCAGCCGAAAAAAAGCCCAACAAAAACGAACGAAAACTAACGAAAAAAAAAAACAACTACACAATGCAACACAAATACACGTAAATAAAAAAAATCCGTCAGAAAGAGTGAATTTAGCCCTCCGCCGCAGCTGGTCACTCTTCATATTGGCGTTGCCAGACTGTCCGAGGAAATTCGTACTTTTATTTAATTTTTCGAGCTCGGCGTGCCTGCCACGGTTGATTAGGTCGAGCTGAGTGCGGAGCACCGGAAGCCGTGCAGGAGGACTAAATTTTCCGCGGAAAACCCTCGAAAAAGGCTCGTGATTAAAGCACAAAACTGATCAGCTGTTTGCCATTCACATAAAAAGGGTATTATCTTTGATATAAACGAGAAAGAAAGCTAACTTCGGTAAACCGAAGTTGGTATACCCTTGCAGTCTGCAATTGGATCATTGAAAATCGAACCATTTTAGTAATGTTGAAAAAATATAGAATTTTGTAAATTTTACATTTTACATGTAGAATTTTACATTTTCATATAAATTGACCGATCGCTTCTATGGCAGCTATATGATATAGTGGTCCGATCTTAATGAAATTAAAACCGTAATTCTAGAACCATAAAAAACTGCTATGTCTGAAAATTTATAGAAATACGTTGAAAAACAGAGAAGTTAATTTTTTTTTTACATTAATTTCGCCATCATTCCTATGGCAGCTATAGGATATAGTAGTCCGATTTCGGTCATTCCGACATATATACTGCGTGCTAAAGAAATAAGACTATGCTGAAAATTTCAGCCCGATAGCTCAAAAACTGAGAGACTAGTTTGCGTAGAAACCGACAGACGGACAGACGGACAGACAGACGGACAGACAGACGGACAGACAGACGGACATGGCTAGATCGACTCGACTGGTGATGCTGATCAAGAATATATATACTTTATGGGGTCGGAGATGCCTCCTTCACTGCGTTGCAAACATCTGGTCAAAATTATAATACCCTCTGCAAGGGTATAAAAAGGTGGGAAACTTTGCTTGATAGCAAAATAATCGAGTAATAATATCGACTGCCCGGTTAATTTTGAATATTAGTACTCTTAGGAAAAGAGATTTGTTTGATTTTTTAGCAATATTGATTTATTAAGGCTTAACAAGGATTCTCTGGGCTTCTGGTTTCTTCTGAATCAACATTCATGGAGCGCTTACCAGAATATTTATAACATTAAAACCGTAGTTCTGAAACGCCCTATCATCTTAACATTTTCCCAAAAATTTGTTATATGTATATTATGTACTATTTTTACCTACTCTTCTGTTCTTCAAAAATAAGCAGCCCCAGGGGAAGAAGGCATGTTTGGCATAAAATGCACCTAGTCACTCCGAAAGTAAGAAAAAAATAGACGGTGCGCGTTTAAAATTTACAAAGGTTTAAAAATTATAGGAATGAACTTCGATTTTTTTTTAAATAAATCCTCTGTATCGCAGATTCTGTGTTGAACATTGACAGAACCCGATATACGGGCTTGCCGTATAGTTTTGAGTAATCTGAAAGACTATTTCGATAAGTCCGTTTTCGTAATGTTTGGTGACTTTAAATGATCATAGCATAAATTGTTACATACATATGTACATGTAATAATTTGTTATAGATGCCAATGTAAGGGTCGATATGTGATTGGCCGAGATTATTCCTTCAACCAGAATCCGCGAGCAGTTTCGCAGAACGAGCGGCAAGTGTGAGTACTCCGTATTTATACATATTTATTTAAGTAAAGGTCAATGCCCAGAAATACCTGAAACACCTTAATTTAATTACACATTGGATAAAGGTTTTCCTTAGCTAGGACAAAGCTTGACAAAATGGATTGGCTCCTTCGTGCAGGTAGCGGCTTATTGAAGCCATTGTCCATCCGACACTCAATCGGGGAATTACATGCTACGCTTCTGATTCTTCGCTAAAAAGAGGGATGTTGGGAGTGAAGTGGCATCACTATGTACAAGTAACACCTTATTTTATGACACAGTGCAAATTGATTCAGAGACCGCCTGCTGGCCCATATCAATGGCATATTGCAACACCGTTAAGCTGACGGCGTTTGCGCAAACGACACTTGGATACTTGGACGACAACTTAACACCAAATTATTAACAAATGGTCTTCTATATTTAGATTCCATATTCTCATCTAACTTATCAGAGCTACACCTTTGCCGTTCAATCCACAGACGTCTTGTTTTCAAATATTTAATTCGACATAAATTACATTTTTTTTTTAAGATTTCTTAAAAAATTAAAAATGTTAACTTAATTAATTTAATTACAGCAGTTGTTTGTCCTATAAATGCATTAACTCAATTAAATTATTTTTACATCCCCATTCTGTGGAATTATAGACATTTCCAAAATGTACTCTTACTATTTAAACAACAAAAATAAGTTACAAAAATAAATTAAAGCAGTGTTCCGCACCTCTACAGTCAGATGCCAACATTGCATTTGTATGAGTGAAACTTGAACACTCTATGGCTAGATATGAGAAAAAAAAAATGCTAAACAATTCTGTAATATGGCAAAAAAAAAAAAATATAACCTAAAAACTAGCTATTTAACGCTAAGGCTAAATTTAGCCACACAATTTTAATTTGTACTGTGCGTGAGAGGCAGCGACGCCGACTGAGAATAATCCTATCCCGCGGGATAGGGCCGTTACGACCACTGAATTAAAGGAAGGAGCAGCCGGAGCCGCGGCAGCTCCAACAACCGGCTATGCTGTGGAAGCATTCTGGAGGAGTGGCCAGAGCAGCAGCAGGTTGTTAGGCAGCAGAAGCAACCATGCTGGATGGGCTCAGCTGCTGCTGCGACCAAACAAGAGGTTTGGTACAAATTGATTTAAAGGAAGGAGCCGCGGCAGCTCCAACAACGGGCTATACTGTGGATGACCTTCTAGAGGAGAGGCCGGTTGTTTGGAAGCAGAAGCAAACGTGCTGGTTTTGCTCAGCTTCTGCTGCGACCGAACAAGAGGTTCGGCGCCATTGGCGAGTAATGCGGCCCAACTGCAATAATAATTATTATTAGTTGGTTTGCGGTGGGGATGACGTATTTAGAAATACTTTGAGCTAATAAAATATATAATTCGAAAATAAATGAAATTTTAATTACATTTGCTTTCGAAATAACAGCTATTTTTGGACAGTAAAAATTAAAAAAAAAACATTGAAAGGGCCAGAAAAGAAAAAGTAAGCTAGAAATATATACATCCATTCCAAGGCACGCAATTTCCGGCAAAAAGTTGAGTCTGAGAATTCACGAGATGTGGCAGGCCTGCAAGACTTCAGCCTTTCAATCTGGTCCCTTAGCTGTTTGGTCTCTTCCTCGTAGCGTCGCCATTGACTGGAGAGTTTTAGCTGCAGATGACCGGCGTTTTCCAGCTGCAGAAATTCCATGTTGTCTTGAAATCGGCCTTGGACCAGCTTTTCCATTGGCACACTTCGGGTCACAGACATCTTCTTGAAAGCCGCCTGCAGGATTTTGAAGTTATCGATGAAATCATATTCAACATTCGTCCAGTACTTAACCGCCGATTGGTACAGTAAAAATTAAAAAAAAAAACATTGAAAGGGCCAGAAAAGAAAGAGTAAGCTAGAAATATATAAATCTATTCCAAGGCACGCAATTTCCGGCAAAAAGTTGAGTCTGAGAATTCACGAGATGTGGCAGCCCTGCAAGACTTCAGCCTTACAATCTGGTCCCTTAGCTGTTTGGTCTCCTCCTCGTAGCGCAGCCATTGACTGGAGAGTTTTAGCTGCAGATGACCGGCGTTTTCCAGCTGCAGAAATTCCATGTTGTTTTGAAATCGGCCTTGGACCAGCTTTTCCATTGGCACACTTCGGGTCACAGACATCTTGAAAGCCGCCTGCAGGATCTTGAAATTCTCGATGAAATCATATTCAACATTCTTCCAGTACTTAACCGCCGATTGGTACAGTAAAAATTAAAAAAAAAAACATTGAAAGGGCCAGAAAAGAAAAAGTAAGCTAGAAATATATAAATCCATTCCAAGGCACGCAATTTCCGTCAAAAAGTTGAGTCTGAGAATTCACGAGATGTGGCAGCCCTGCAAGACTTCAGCCTTTCAATCTGGTTCCTTAGCTCTTTGGTCTCCTCCTCGTAGCGCCGCCATTGACTGGAGAGTTTTAGCTCCAGATGACCAGCGTTTTCCAGCTGCTGAAATTCCATGTTGTCTTGAAATCGTCCTTGGACCAGCTTTTCCATTGGCCCACTTCGGGTCACAGACATCTTCTTGAAAGCCGCCTGCAGGATCTTGAAATTCTCGATGAAATCATATTCAACATTCTTCCAGTACTTAACCGCCGATTGGTACAGTAAAAATTAAAAAAAAAAACATTGAAAGGGCCAGAAAAGAAAAAAGCTAGAAATATATACATCCATTCCAAGGCACGCAATTTCCGGCAAAAAGTTGAGTCTGAGAAGTTCACGAGATGTGGCAGCCCTGCAAGACTTTAAATCGAGAAGATTTGATTTTGCCAGGATGCGATTCCTGTGTCTCCTGGGTAGTCTCCATGTTAGTATTCGTCGATCCAGGAAAGAATGTTGCACACATAGTAGAAGGAAAAATAAACGGTATACATGATCGACAGAATTTGGGCCACGGCGTCGGTGGTCATCCTGCGCAGCTAAGCTATTCCAAAGCGAAGCTGCAAATCTGTTCAAAGTGTCTTGTTTTTCAAATTAATTATATTGTCAACAAATATAAAACGGCTGCTTAAAGCCTAGTACTCACAAGCGCTAAGCCCTTATCTAGCTAAAAATGTTTCATATTTCTAGTGTGACCAGATTTTAGCGGTTCACCGAAAATCCATACAAAACGGCCAAACTCATACTGTCAGCTGTGTTTGTTTACAATTTAAATTAAACACTCCAAAACGAACAAATTACTTAAATTATGATTTCCAAAGCCGCTGGGCTATCTCCCATTTTGAATTTTGGGTTGGCAGCCAACTAAGAAGAGGATGCCAGTAGGTGACCACTGGTCATGGACGAGTAGGGGATGGAGATAGCATGTCCATCATTTTTTAAATTGTAATTTTGGCCCTTTTATATTACTCCAGCGGTGGCAGTAGCTGCAGCTGCAGTGCCAGGTGCAGCTCGTCCTCGTCGGCGGCATCGGGAGCAAGCTCCGCGGCTTTGGAAATCGTAGTTTAAGTAATTAGTTCGTTTGATTTGCTTATTCCCCTGTGAAATCACATATTTTAAGACTTCATTTTGTTTTAATATTTTAATTTTTTTATTTTATGATCAAGATCCCAAATAATTGGATCTTGTACTGTAAATGAATTAATTTTTCCCTCTGGAAAATCCCGCCACATGGCTTTGTTTCCAATTCTCGTTCTCCATTTCGCAAGGGTCGCGGGGAATTATCTGATATTTCCTACCTCTCGCGCCACCCTTGCGAAGACTCAGCCGATTTAAAATATCTAGAGCGATGTTCATTCTAGTATATTCTAGTATTTCTATTAGCTCATCTGCGTACTGACCTTGCGAAGAGGGGCGAAAAAGTGTATTTACTTTAGCTTTAAATCATATGTTTTATTATATTTCAATTTGTAAAGTACGTAAGCTATTTCGATTAAATTGATAATTTAATATTTAAAATATGTATCTTATAACTTCTACTGGGCATAAAAATATCGATGTTGGAAAATCACATCGATATATCGGCCTTTTAAAATTATCGTTTGTCATGAAGCAGTATTGCCTTTTAAAATTATCGATAGAAGCACTGCACTGTTTGTCATGAAGCATTATTCCTGCTTGCACTACTTGCGCAGAGCAAAGTTTCCCACCTTGTCTCATTATAATTTTATCAAAGTTTCCTACCCTTTTCATCAGTCTATATTACGTATACGCACTGTAAGCAAGATTTATTACCCCTTTACGAAACGCAAGAGCTGCTTAACAAAGATTAAATTTAAGTTTGAACAGTAAAGAGTTTAGATTGCATAAACTATTTGTATTATTTAAAATGACTTAACTATGTGGACTTTAATATCCATATCAAGGGTAATATTATTTTAATTTGATGTTTTCAATGGGATAAAGTGTCATCATCATTGACCATTTACCATCTACATTCCTACCTTTATTTAGGAAATATGCCCATCTAGATTTATAGAATAAATAAATACATTTTTTTGTTTTAATTTTTTCCTTTTCAAATTGTACCTTTTTTACAACAGAGTATTTTTCGATTGTGGGAGTTTCTTATCAAATATGTTCTCGTTACACATTAGTTCCATCGTTTTGTTGCTTTAATTTTATTTGTACATTTTCATATTTTAATTGAGTTGCAGCGCTGCAGTGTTTTTCCCTGTGACCTTTTGGAACATGGCCAAGCCTAAGAAGTCTAAATTACTAGATGTTACTCAAGGTCAGCAGACCGGCAAAAGAAACCAGAAGAAAGGCAAAATAATCATTAAAACTGGAAAGGATGTGATCATGAAGCTGCCTGCCGTGGCATCACCGAGTTCGAGCGTTGAAAACCTTGGGTTGTGCTCCCCAAAATCGCAGGCCAACAGCCAAAACTCTTTGATTAATTTCGGGGACTCCGAGGCAGGCGTCCCTTCTGCAGTGGGCAGTCGCCCGGCATCTCAGGTAGCCTCTTCGCGGCAGAGGCCTCGCAAGTCGCCGGACTTCGCACAGTCGAGTAAGCCGACCATATCGCATTCATCGACTTTGTCCTTGCAAAGAAAGTCTTCAACCGTGCTCAGCAAAAAGTACCTGGAACTCAACCTGGAGCTGCAGAATAGCGAGCCCTCCAACCCCTATATATATACGTTAAAAAAACGGCCTAAAGATGAGCCAATACCGACTAAGCCAACAGAGATTCACAGTTCCTCGGAAACTGAAGAGGATGAGGATGAACGATCCACCGACGATGATGACCCCGTCCAAAGTGAGGGAGAAAAGTCCTATCTGAGCAGTGAAGATGAGCTGAGCGATGCCTCTGACCAGGACATAAGGGTGCGCTTCGACCTGCTTAACGTCATCAGGGATTTTCCCAACTTGGACGAGGTCATTGCCGCCTCTGCTATGGATCCATCGCAGGTCGAGGGGGAATGGGGAGTGGATATGGGCAGGTACCGCGATCCATTGGCTGGAAGCTCCTCTAGCACGCAAGAGGAGGAGATGACCGTACAGTCAGAGCTGGAATACGACCACCTTTCCGCAGAAGGACTCAGAAGTGATTTAGATTTTGAAGCACCTAGCCCACCCCTGCTCTCGAGCTCGGAACTGGAGTCCATTGCCGAGACTGACTGGAAGGTCGAGCGGCCTCGCATCGAGGTGCATCCCATGCCGGATTTTTTACCAGATGTCCTTGTAACTACTCCGTCGGACTCCTCTGAACCGCAGCAAAAGCAACGTCAACGATACTCGGAAACCTACCAAAGTCTCGAGATCTATCTCTACGAGCTCGTGGACAAAGTGGTGGGACGTATGGAAGAGGGGGATCATAAGCTGGCGAAGAATATGGACAAGCTCAAGCTCTGGAACCGGCTCTACGCGGAAATCGAGGACATCTACAACGAGAGATGCAACAACGAATATTTGACAAAGCGCGTGACGGCGCTCCACCTGCGGCGCTTCAAGTACTCCCTGATCACGCCGAGCAGCACCTCCTCGCTGAACGAGAGGAACTATCGACGCTACCAGAGCGCCCTCAACGAGTTGGACTTCTGGCTGAAGAAGGAGCAAGAGGCCGAGAGAATTGGCCTAACTGAGCGGTACCGATTGCAGATGAAACTGGAAGGAATGCAGATGCAGGACGACCAGGAAATAAAGCGGCTGGAGGATCTCATCAGGGAAAGCCTTCTGTCGCACACTCAATCGCCGGAGCGGCTGGGATTCGTAAGTGATTTCCAGCAACGATTAATATCTTATTTTATAATAATGAAAATGTTTATAGGTAATGGACAATGTCTTCCGGCAAATGAGAAAAAAACGCGACGAAATGTCCGAGACTCGCCTCGATTTGATCATTAAGCAGCACAACAATTCCTACGTTCTGCAGGTAAGTGTGTCACCTGATACGAATTATTCCGAAAATTACATTCTCTATTCCAAAGAAACTGGACGAAACGGAAACCATATCTGACGAACTGAAACTGCACACATATCTGGCCGCTGAAGTGGATGTCCAGCAGTTGTGCAGCACCCTAAGCAGTAAGTAAGAATGATTTATTTTTAACAGAAAAAAATTAAGTACTTAAATTACAGCCAAGACTGCGGAGCTGAATCGATTGTACAATCTGATCACCAGCAAAGTCCACATCATATCGCATCTCAGGTGCCGGCGCAAGTTGCTCAGTCGCAACTTTCGGCTGGCCAAGGACGAGCTCTTCGAACTGAGAAAGAAGCACTCCGAACTACGGGCTAAGGTCTTTCAGATCCACACGAGACACAACAAGATTCTGGCAAAGATCAAGGAAGTCCGGCGAAAAGGGGGCCTACAGCATTATCCCCTGCTGCTGAGAGACTACGATAGAACGAAAAATATTGTGAAGGGAAAAAGAGAAAGGGTAAGCCTGATGAGGGCACAACACGACAGTCTTCTGCAGAAACTCGAAGAGGTTGAATCGGCGATTAAACAATCTTTGTCAACTACTACTCAGGAGGACCAAATAAATAAATAAATTAACCTACAATCCTAGCTGTCAATAAATACTATACATAAATATGAACCTGAAATCTAGAAATGTCTTGAGTTTCTTTCTATTAATTTATCAAATTTGTTTTTAACATTAATTTAAATTTAATCAGGTGAAGGTTAAGTCCCAAAGTTCCACCAAAGAAGACAGAACAATCATAGGCCACTGGAAAAACATTAGAGAATAACTAAATGCACTCTTCTGCCCCTAACTCTAGTTGTCTATTTTTAGGTAATCCCAAACGAGTATAGAGAAGCCATTGATTATATAGGAATGGAGGTTCAGAAAACAATATAAATACGTAATTATTTAGCCGTCGGAGAAGCCGTGCCTGCTCCCGTGACCGCTTCCGGGTTCGTGAACCTGGC
The DNA here is from genome assembly GCA_018153105.1 of Drosophila rufa. Lineage (NCBI taxonomy): Eukaryota > Metazoa > Arthropoda > Insecta > Diptera > Drosophilidae > Drosophila > Drosophila rufa. The sequence continues at coordinate 20,195,522 of JAECXS010000096.1, forward strand.
TCCATTCCAGGTCACCACACCAGTGACCTTTCCCGAGGGATCTGTACCTCTGGCCCCGATATTGCCTGAAGGCCAGCCGGGTATCATGAAGATGCCGGGCCTGACCTCGGCTCGTCTCTCCGCGGAGTCAAATCTCAAGGATGCCCACAATGTGGCCGATCGTAGCTTCGGGCACTTCAGTCTCTTCTCCACGCTGGTGACCCTGCTGGTGGCCTACTGTCTCCACTAGAATCCCATCTCCACCACCTTTCCTCCCTCAAGAACGCTGTGTCATTGGCAACCGAAAAGCTTTAACTAATTTATTTGCCAGGACACGATATTCGCACGGATATAAGGATGTATGTCTAACCCTTGACCCATCGGTCCCCTTCGTATATTTTGTAACAAATCGAATTTTTGATATATACTCGTAGTCCTGTTAGACCTCAAGATAAGCCACCAATAAATGTAACAATTGAACGAAACACACAGATAGCTGAATTATGTTTTTATTTTATTTTTAATTTGTTTATTTTGATAAATAGTTAAATTTTCCTACACTAATCTTGAGGGTCAGGTTTAATTTTTCAACACTAAGCTTGTGGGTCTGAATTTTAAATCTTTAAATAAATAAATAGAGAATGCTCTAATATTTTGTGACACCCTTTAAGGCCGCATTTCAAGCGCATTCAAATCCCTAGAGTTTCTCTTTCCTGCTCAAAGCAGTGTTGGTAAACTCCGATATCTTACAGGGGTGTCAATACTGAAGCACGTCAAAGTGAAAAGGCACAGTCATCATTTTCATTCGGCTATCAGTTGACCAAACTTGAATTTTCTCTGAGAAATAACTTAGTCCAACAATGGAAAAAGACAAGCAACCGAATTATAATCTGGGCATGCGCAACTTGGACATTGAGGCCGACATGGCCTTTATAGACAGTATCTTGAAGGACTACAGACTAGAGACCGAGCAAGGAGTGCGCGGCTTGGTTGTGGATATTGCTTATAGTAAGTTAAATAAGTGAAGTAAAATACTAAGTTAAGTAAAATCCATGTTCAGCTCTGGCCCGGGACAAGCTTGTCGAGGCTAATCGCTTCGCCAAGCTGGCCAATCGCACCAATATCACCGTTGAAGACTTCGAAATGGCCCACATGGAGAATAATGCCGAGCTGAATAAGTGCCTGGACACGCTGAAGAACCTGGAACTCAACCAGGAAACCCTGCCGAAACCGTCTAAGGAAAAGGGACTGATGCTGCCCAACTGGCGCAACTGTCAGGTCGGCGTGATGCCCGAGCTAGGGCATCCTGCCGAGATGAAACCTCCGACCAAGGTTGTCCATGGTCGCCCCGTGATTCGACGTGGCGGGGTTCCTCGAATCCATGTCATCCACCCTGCTTCTACTTTGGGAACTAATGGTGGAGCTGATCGTCCCGTTAGGACTGCCACCCCGAAGGGATCTTCAGGTACTCAAGGTGCCCCATTGGTGGCCATTCGTAGTGGTAGTTTACCACCGGTCGTCAAGAAGGCACGCCCAAATTGAGAAATAAGAAAGGGTGGCAATTGTACTCAGTAAATACTGAAAACATAAAATTTAATACCTAAATAAATATCAATGGACCCCAATTTAAAATATTAATTTCTTTAATTCATAAATATTAACAAAATTCCAAGAATTCACTGATAAGGAAGCCGAGATCAGCTTTAGCTTTTTACAGGTTCAATGCCTGCATTATCTATCTGGAATCCATTATTTCCAAGGTAAATAAAAATACTTTATTTCAAGACTAACTCTACAGACTTTATTAATTGGAAACCCTCGCTAAAGCTACGTTTATGGTCTTCTCGATCCAGTTGCCGTACCTGAGAAGATTCGGAAAGACCGTAGGTCCCCGGCAATTCTGCATGCCATAACTCACCAAGCCGAACTGGACGATGCGCTTCAGATCCCAAAAGATCCTGGCGGTCAGGGGGCCGCCCGAGTCCCCGGAACAGGTGGAGCTGGTTGGGCTTCCGGCACAGAGATGGGTGGAGTCTATGCTTCGGCCGAACTGCTTGCCACACTGGCCAACGGGGTATTTATTCAACGTCGTCTGCTGGAGAACGAGACTGACTTGGCTGGCCTCCGTGCGACCCCAGCCCGTGACATTGAAACGCGAAATAATGCTCATGAGATGCGACTCCAGCTGGGCTGAGACCCCCACAAGCAGGCATATGGGCCTGATGTGCACTAAAGATATAGGAATTAGTTCTTATTATGTAATAATATATAGTATTTATGGATTTACCGGTGTATTGGACAGTTCTATTCAGCTTGAGAAGAGCTAGGTCATGATTGCGGAAGTCTGTGTAGGGAACATAAGAGTACACGGTAGTTACAGTGAACTCCTTCGGTCCGGGAATGCAACCGGCCCTAGTGCAATCCGAGTTTTTGTGGCTAATATCGTAGTCCCCCAAACGCACTGTTCTAAACCGATAGAGAAGTAATACAAATTGTAAGATAACTATAATAATTAATGCACTTACAGCGTAAGGTTCTTATAGCAATGCGCAGCAGTTAGCACAAAACCTGCAGAGGGATCTCATTAAATGTATATTATGTGTATTCATTAATTTAAATACTCACGAGAGTGGATCAAGGAGCCTCCGCAGATCATGTTGCCGCGTTCGACTATGATCGCCATCCAGGGATTGAATAGTATCTCGGCATTCTGACCATTTATCACCTTGGCTTTCGCCTTCGCAGCCACGCACTGCGTATCCAGCAAATGTGCAGCTCCATGAACACCCAGAATTCCGAGGGCCAGACAGACCAAAATAATGGATCCCTTCATTCTTCGCGAAGATCGTCGAACCAACTGACGGCTTGAGATGAATGCGTTTCAAATAAAGTTAATCAGAGCCCAGGCTATCAGCTCTAGATTTGACCTCGAGGTGTCGCCTCAATTATTATATTTCTGAGAAATTGAAACAATAAAAAGTCTACACACTGTGAAATCTGATAGGATCTTTCTTTTAAAGTAGATAATTAAATTAAATAATAATTTATTGTAGATTTTGATCAGAAACTTTTATTTTTGGATGCTTTTATGGGTTATTTGCGTAAATTTTCCATGCCCTCCCCCACATCGTCGGCGAAGCGGTTAAGGTAATCGGGCGCCTGGACGCCCATAGCATAGAAGGCCGTCTTGACCGTCTCGTTCCAGGCATCCACCATGGACTCCCGCCAGGGCTTGACCTCCGTCTCATCGCTGCAGTTCTCGCAACGCCAGCAGCAGAAGCGTTGCATCATGTCCTGGGCGTAGGGGCTAATCTCCCGCTTGGCGTCAGCATAGAGGACCACCGTGTGATCGGCGCTCTCCCAGACCCCCAGCTCCTTTGTGCCATAAACCACCCCGGCAACGAGAGCTAGACGGAAGAGCAGGGAAGCCATTAGCCTTAATTTTTGGTTTGTCCAAATTTAGGTGTTAACTTTTAGAAATTTTGACGGGACTGGCCTGGCTCTTTGATGTCTACCCCGTTGGCCAGTGTGGCAAGCAGTTCGGCCGAAGCATAGACTCCACCCATCTCTGTGCCGGAAGCCCAACCAGCTCCACCTGTTCCGGGGACTCGGGCGGCCCCCTGACTGCCAGGATCTTTTGGGATCTGAAGCGCAACGTCCAGTTCGGCTTGGTGAGTTATGGCATGCAGAATTGCCGGGGACCTACGGTCTTTCCGAACCTTCTCAGGTACGGCAACTGGATCGAGAAGACCATAAACGTAGCTTTAGCGAGGGTTTCCAATTAATAAAGTCTGTAGAGTTAGTCTTGAAATAAAGTATTTTTATTTACCTTGGAAATAATGGATTCCAGATAGATAATGCAGGCATTGAACCTGTAAAAAGCTAAAGCTGATCTCGGCTTCCTTATCAGTGAATTCTTGGAATTTTGTTAATATTTATGAATTAAAGAAATTAATATTTTAAATTGGGGTCCATTGATATTTATTTAGGTATTAAATTTTATGTTTTCAGTATTTACTGAGTACAATTGCCACCCTTTCTTATTTCTCAATTTGGGCGTGCCTTCTTGACGACCGGTGGTAAACTACCACTACGAATGGCCACCAATGGGGCACCTTGAGTACCTGAAGATCCCTTCGGGGTGGCAGTCCTGACGGGACGATCAGCTCCACCATTAGTTCCCAAAGTAGAAGCAGGGTGGATGACATGGATTCGAGGAACCCCGCCACGTCGAATCACGGGGCGACCATGGACAACCTTGGTCGGAGGTTTCATCTCGGCAGGATGCCCTAGCTCGGGCATCACGCCGACCTGACAGTTGCGCCAGTTGGGCAGCATCAGTCCCTTTTCCTTAGACGGTTTCGGCAGGGTTTCCTGGTTGAGTTCCAGGTTCTTCAGCGTGTCCAGGCACTTATTCAGCTCGGCATTATCCTCCATGTGGGCCATTTCGAAGTCTTCAACGGTGATATTGGTGCGATTGGCCAGCTTGGCGAAGCGATTAGCCTCGACAAGCTTGTCCCGGGCCAGAGCTGAACATGGATTTTACTTAACTTAGTATTTTACTTCACTTATTTAACTTACTATAAGCAATATCCACAACCAAGCCGCGCACTCCTTGCTCGGTCTCTAGTCTGTAGTCCTTCAAGATACTGTCTATAAAGGCCATGTCGGCCTCAATGTCCAAGTTGCGCATGCCCAGATTATAAATCGGTTGCTTGTCTTTTTCCATTGTTTGACTAAGTTATTTCTCAGAGAAAATTCAAGTTTGGTCAACTGATAGCCGAATGAAAATGATGACTGTGCCTTTTCACTTTGACGTGCTTCAGTATTGACACCCCTGTAAGATATCGGAGTTTACCAACACTGCTTTGAGCAGGAAAGAGAAACTCTAGGGATTTGAATGCGCTTGAAATGCGGCCTTAAGAGTGTCACAAAATATTAGAGAATTCCCTATTTATTTAGTTAAAGATTTAAAATTCAGACCCCCAAGCTTAGTGTTGAAAAATTAAGCCTGACCCTCAAGTTTAGTGTTGGAAAATGGAACTATTATCACAGACAAATTAAAAATAAAATAAAAACATAATTCAGCTATCTGTGTGTTTCGTTCAATTGTTACATTTATTGGTGGCTTATCTTGAGGTCTAACAGGACTACGAGTATATATCAAAAATTCGATTTGTTACAAAATATACGAAGGGGACCGATGGGTCAAGGGTTAGACATACATCCTTTTATCCGTGCGAATATCGTGTCCACAGACTGGCAAATAAATTAGTTAAAGCTTTCCGGTTGCCAATGACACAGCGTTCTTGAGGGAGGAAAGGTGGTGGAGATGGGATTCTAGTGGAGACAGTAGGCCACCAGCAGGGTCACCAGCGTGGAGAAGAGACTGAAGTGCCCGAAGCTACGATCGGCCACATTGTGGGCATCCTTGAGATTTGACTCCGCGGAGAGACGAGCGGAGGTCAGGCCCGGCATCTTCATGATATCCGGCTGGCCTCCAGGCAATATCGGGGCCAGAGGTACAGATCCCTCGGGAATGGTCACTGGTGTGGTGACCTGGAATGGAGCCAGGTTCACGAACCCGGAAGCGGTCACGGGAGCAGGCACGGCTTCTCCGACGGCGATCGGTGCCGTTCCATTGGTGGGTGGAGCCGGTGCCTCTGGCGGCGGTGCCGGATAGCAGGCGACCTTTTCCACCTCAATCGTCTTGGTGGCGTCCGTCGGATCCGGTTCGGGCACCTTCACGGGCACGCAAATGATGCCGCCGGCCGGAGGAGCATTCGGATCAGCCGGGGCTCCAGGTGCTGGAGGTGCTGACGGAACTGGGACATTGGGATTGGCAACAGCTCCCGGGTTGGGTGGTCCTGCAGAAGCATTGGTATCAGCAGGCGCCGGCGGCAAAGAGGCCAGAGGTGCCAGGGGTGCCAGAGGTGCCAAAGCAGCTGCTCCAGGAGCAGGCGGCATAGCCAGGGGACCAGTACCAGAGCCAGGAGCAGGGGCAGCGAATGCTGGAGCCGGGGGCACTGGCAGCGAGGGAGAGCCTGCTGGCTGGACTCCTCCGGCATTTATCACCGTTGTGCCATGTCCCACTTCGCTGGTGGTCACAGAGCCTGGCGGTCCGTTGTTGATAATGATGATCTTGTCGTCGCCACCGTTGCTGCCACCACCTCCGCCGCCTCCGCCTCCGCCAGAGTAGGAATGATCAACCACACGCGTCTGAGTGGGCGTGAGGGCGTGGCCCAGGAGGGCTCCGCCCAAGCCGCCAACAATGAGACCAGTGCCTGGAAAGGAATACGAGATAAAGATAAGTAACTTGTAATCTGAAGATAAATATAATCCAAATCTTACCCAGACCGAAGCCAGATGAAGATTTCTGCGGCGCCTGCGGGTAATAGGTGGCCCCTGGGGGCAGGGCTCCTCCGGCGGGCAGGTAGGTGGCTCCCGGTGGCAGTCCTCCGCCCATAGGTGCCTGTGGATAGTAGGTGGCTCCTTGAGGAATCTGTCCAGCGGGGTGGTAGGAGGCTCCCGCCGGATAGCCACCTGATGGATGGTAGGCGGCACCAGCCGTCGGATAGTAGGTGGCTCCAGGGGGCACTTGACCCGCTGGGTGGAACGAGGCACCTGCCGGATACTGTCCCGCTGGATGATAGGTTGCACCTGCCGGGAGATTACCCGCTGGGTGGTAGGTGGCTCCGGCTGGCACCTGACCCGCCGGATGGAAGGTCGCTCCGGCTGGCAACTGCTGGCGCGGATAGCTCGACTGCACGTTGTGCGCATTGGTGGCCGTAATCGGTGAGTATCCGCCCGCAGAGCCGTAACCACCGGTGGAGTTATTCCGACCCCTGTAGGCGGTGCCGGCATGGGCTCCGCCGTAGTAGGCCCCACTGCTGGCACTGGAACTGGAACTGGCAGCTGTGCGGGATGGGGCCTGAAGATTCGGGCTGTTGTGCGTCTGCGTGGCGGCCATGTAGCTGGGTGGTGCCGGCTTGTAGGCCGGATTGTAGGCCGGCGGACGCTCGTTGATGTTGGTGTGGGCCCCGCCCACAGGATTCGCGGCGGAGTAGGCGGGCGGCGGTCCTTGGGGCTTCGCGGGGACATTCCAGCCAATCGGCGAAGCGGTGGCCGCCGGCCTGGCCGCACTGTGGCTGCTCTGCACCTGGGAGCTGCTCACCCTGCTCGGCTGGGAGTGGGATCCGCCGCCGTAGCTGAGCTTCACGTTGTCGGAGTGCGAAGGCGCCGAGTAGGAGTGCGATGGCGCCGAGTAGGAAGTGGATGAAGTTCTCCGGCTGGAACTGGAACTGGAGGTGCGGCTCTTGCTGCCGCCGCCGCCGAACCAGCGCTTGGCCTGCACATCCTCCGTGGTTAGGGCCAACACCAGGAGCCCCACCACCAACAGGCTGCCACTGAGCCGCCTGGGTATAATGGTCATCCTGAAACAAAAACAAGACTCGGGATTACTCACAGACATCTCAATTCGGGTTAAGTCCTTGCAGAATATTTTATATATATATTTTCAAGCAGAGCTTCTCTTGACTGACATGATATTGAGAGCTGCTCTTATCGAATTTCCAGTGTACTTTATTCATTGTTTTGTACAAAAATATGTGTGTTTTTCTTTTCAATAATAACAAGGAGTAATCTGTGTATTTTAAGTGATGGAAGGTTGTACTATGTACATATATTAATGAACTGCAGCAAGGAGATATTCTATAAAATTCAAGATATTCGTATAGTTTGGAATATAATGCTCTTCATCAAGTTTATATTAGTATTTCTCTTCTTGAAAATCTTTTTAAACTATTATTTTCTATTACTTTTATATTAATTCAAAAAGTCCAGAAACCATAAACAAATATTAATGTATTTTTAATTTATTATAATTCATTTAAAATTATTTATTGACTTACAAATTTTGTTTGAAGGGTATTTAAGGCTGCGACCCTAGCAACAAATATTTTTATATCGTTCCCTGCTGCACCCTGGATTCCATTGCCCACTGTCAGTTCTCATCTGCCAGCGAGGCTTTATTTTTATGTTTGCGTAAAAAAACAATTTATTCAATTTGCGCTAATAATAAACCACAATTATGGTAAGTCAACTGAGGTATGGTTTCCCTCTAGCTATTCTGGATACCAAAAATTTCAAGAGCTTCAAGTGCCCTATTTGTCTACGTACGAAAAAAAGGGGATAAATTAGAAAAAGTATCTATTTTTTTTCGTCGAAATATTCAGGGAAAAGTGTTGATCAGAAAAGTGAAATCTTATAATAAACAAGAATTTTTTAAATATTAATATCAATCCGATGTAAGATTTTTTATTTAATTTATAAAGAAAATATCACAGTGAACTTTAAGATTATCGATATTATTTTCTTCTGGAACCCAAATAATTTTTTTTTCCCACTTTATCGACTGAACAGTGACGCAAGTGTCACGCCCTGATTGCCAAAAATTTACAGGAGGCCCGCCCTTTTATTCGACCAAATTAGAAGCGCGTTATGCGTGTCTTGGGCGGTCGCCTAATGGTAATTAACTTGCTGATATTGGGGCGGTCTGTCGCGTGGCTACGCTCCATTGACTCCTGGTCTCGGCACCCGGCGCGCCCAAGTCCCGCGTCCCTGAACTATAAACACTCGAGAATTTGGAGGTCAAGACTGTGGGCGCAAGGCGAACGGAAGCTTTCTTTATGAGGCTCGAAGGCAAAAGGAACTGGAGAAAACTTTGGCGCAAATTAAAAGTGGCGTGAAATGTTGTACTAACGAAATTAATGTATGTATTTGTCGCCTGTTGATTTCATAAAAAACATATTTGTGTTACATTTTCCCAAAAAAAACATCTCTGATAAGGCTGGCTGCGGATATGATTCATGCTTCATCGGAACTAAGCTGGTTTCAAATTAAATTTGGTTTGATTTAATGCTAGGTTTTCCGCATTTTTCTAGGAATTTTAATGGGACTCGGCAAGGCGCAAGTAGTAGGGTTTAAGAATGAATATTCATACATATATTTAAATAGGCACGCTCGGCATGTGAGTCAGCTTGAATTAGTTAAGTTTAATAATTATAAATAATCTATGCAAAATAGGCCTATATGAATGTGGCTTAGAGATCGAATATTTAATATTAAGTTATAGGTTTGTTTGTGGATTGAAAATCCAAACAAAAACCTATTTCAAGTCTCACATACTTTTGCCAAGCTGTAGGTTCTCTTTTGAGAAATTTGATTCCTAAATTATAAACAAATTATTCTCAAAAAAGACGCAAAAACGATTCGGAATTTTGCAATACATTTAACAAAATAAATGTAAATGTAAAGAGTGCTAAATTCTTAGCTAATTAGAATTTTAATAATCATTAGGATTATAAAATGTAAATTCTAAAAAACCTGTTATTTTTTTACGAGACACACAATAAACATTTTATTTATACTAAATAATTTCCACTTGTTTAACAAATTACTGCCTTGAAAGGTCACCAAAATAAACAATAGAGAGTGTTATACAGTCTAATTAAATTCAAAAAACCCTCTACCGACAGCTGTAACTGTAACAAATGGTTACTAACAATAAGTAGTAAGCCGTCTTTATTGTTTGGGTCTGAAACACATGCACTTGCTAACAAAAAAAACTGCTAGCGATGCTAAAAACGTGATAAACTCGTTTCCAGTGAGTCACCGAAATCGGCAAAACTGCAGCGCAAGCGCAGCTATGACGTCAATGGGGAAATGGACATTAAAAGTGTTTAGCACGAAGCTGTTTACCCACTGTTTGTTTACTCATTTTCATGGTTTCTGAGAATTACCCGCCTGCCCAATGGAAGAAATAATCCAAAGAGTCGCTCTAGAAATTGTCAGCTTATCGCCAAGCCAGAGTCTTAGGTCAAAGCTATTCCAGATTAGCGACAGATCGAAGACATGTGTGTATTACGATAGAAATGAGTACTATAATAAAGAATGATTCATTAATTCACCATTAGGCTGAGCCTTGGAGAGAGTTGCTTGTGGCCCAAAACTTACATAATATAAACGAAGAATGATGCAAAAACCAGAGACCATAATGCCCCACCAAAAAATATAAAAATGAAAATTAATTGGGCGTTAAAAGCCGGTTAGTTATGTATGGGCATTGAGTGGGTGACTCTCGAAAACATTTTCTGTATCTCTGTATTTAGTCAGCAGGCCTCAAAACTATTTGATTTTACCTAAAGAAATATTTACCTTCAGCTCTAATGAGTTAAAGCAGCTGTTTCAACACGAATTAGTTCTAATAGGCGATTTTTTATGGTGACTCGTTTATTTTTATTTATAGATGATATTTTTTACACTCCACTGCACTATGCATAATTCAGCTTGGGGTAATATACATATATAATTTATTCCCGCCCTTTCAAAGTGTTTGTTTGGCTTTTGTTTCTATAGAGTCATTAAAAAGTGGGATTTTCTAATTTTAAGCCAACCTGTTGAGTGCATAAAAGAAATGCTTATAAATTCTGGATATTTCACAACTTGAAAGCTATAGAATATACCTACACAAGGCATCTGTTGACAAATGTATACATTTATGAAAAATATTTCGAAAGTGGTTTAGAGGGGGAGAAAGGAACCCCCAATTGGTTTGGGAGAATTGGGGAATTGCCTTTTAATATGTCTGGCACACATCTAAATATAATATTTCCTTTAGCTTGAAGTGACCTTCAAGTCGGCCAGGCATTGCAAAAAATAAATAAACAAAAGCCACCACAACTAGTGGCTAAATTAGTGCAATGTCTGCCCGAACTGTACGAATAAGTTGGAAACAATTGCGTTTGTGAACTGAATTTTGAATTCCTGACATGGAGCACCCGCAGAACACTCGGCTTCAAAATGTAATAAACACTAATTTATTTAATATTTACTTTGGTTTACTGTTTATTCCGCTTGCTATTACTGCCGCGTGCGATTTTCGCTTTTGTTTCGTGCAAAGTTTCTCGAACAACTGAACTGCGGCTGAAAAATCGCTCGCGTTTTGCGTTTTTTGCTCTGGAGCGGACGGCGGCAGAGCTGCGGCATCGACCGCGAGAGTGGAACCGACTTGTGGTCAGTGCACAGAGAGAAAAATATATATTCAAATAATTACATTATTATTATTATTATCTTTTTATTAATATAATCGGAGCACCGTAAATTATATTTTTGGTTTTATATATAATATTTTATGTAAAATATCTGGGCCTAGAAACGGAAATTTTAATTTTAAACTTTTTACTTTTGATATAAATGACACATATTTATTTATTGATTTTTTGCGGCACTTTTCTCTTAGTGCATTTGGCTTCCACTTCCCCTCGCTCTTAGCGCTTGTGTTTGTCATCTCTGGCTTCGCTTTATTGTCTCTTGGGCGCTTCAGTCGAAATGTTTTTATTTAATTTTAGCTTCTGGTACGCTTCACCATAGGGAATTTCTCCTATCACTGCTGATGGTTTATCTCTGGGCTGCTGTAAAATCATTTACGCTGGAATTATGAGTGCTAAGGATTAAGATTAAACTTAGTGGGAGATAATAGATTGACGTAAGTTCAATTAAACAAAGAAATTAACAAAAGATTGTAGATCATTTCTTTAAACAATTTTACATTGCAAGAAATCATATTCACTTATTTTTTAGATTTTATTTTTTAAGCTTGTGTGAATGATATCGCATGCGGCACCCCATCCCAAAGTTTATGAATGACACAATGGTCATATTCTCTTCTCACTCTCTGTCCTCTGTCTTTTTCCTCTCTGTCGCTCTTTTAATTCGGTTTATCGCTTTGACTCTGTTGTTGTAGCTGGTTTTAATGAGCGTCAAGTGAGCTTCATTGCTTTTGTTGGATCATCGCTCACCCACACACACGCCCCTCGCGAAGGTGTTTCGAGTTTGTGTCGCTGCTTCGACTCTCTTTGTTTCTGTGTTCATGCCCTGTAATTGTGGAGAAAGAGGAGTGTATAGGTACTTACATATGGTACTTACATCTGTTTAAAATATGATATCTGTTTGATATAACCTTATTTTATAAAAAAATTGAATTGAAATTTTAGAAAATTATAGCATAATCTATAGAATAAGATTATGTCGTAGCAGATGAAAAAAAACATGCTTTATTTTTGCTTTTTTTATTGGGTTTCTTTGCCTTCAACGTCAAAGTCAGCGTCACAGTTTACGACGTAGTCGCGACGTCGTAGTCGCGGTTGGTGTAGCTGTCCCCAATTTGTTCTATTTATTTATACACTGAAAGAATTTATGTTGCTGTTGTTGATTTTAGGGTTATGTATTATGTATAACTTTTTATAGTAAAATGTTTACACTGAGCACAACCTATAAAGTCTTCATTTTGCAATGTTATAATATATAAAAAAATGTATTTTATGGGTCGTAAGAATTTTAACTTTAAACTATTTTATTTTGGTAATCGGAAAATATCTAAATTAATTTTAATGTATATTTTCTCTTTCTCTTTTACCTGTGCTTGTGGCTGGGCGAGTCCCGACGCAAATGTCAACATTTTGATGGAACATCGGGGAGCCTCTGACGTGGGTTCTATTCCTGTACTTTCTATTTGAGTCTCTCCTTTCTTAGTCTTTGTAGGTAAGGATTGCTGAAGATGATAAACTCTTTAATCCTTTATCAAATAAAATTGCATTTTTTTCGTATTTTATTGGCATTTGGATAATAGAAATGCTTTAAGTAAAGTTCTGATGTTTCAGAAACCCCTTCAATATTGTTAACCAAGAAATATATTTTAGAAATAATGAATAAGAAATAATTATTAAATTATTGGCTTTTATTTATTATTGTTTACATATAACTTAGTTCCTAGCAGAAACTCAACTCAAGAGGAGTCCGTTTTGACATTGGCAGCTCTGCCAGCCACAAAGCTGGCCACTTCGACGGCGGGACCTGCAGCAGGTCCCTCCGAACCACCCACCGAACCACCTACCTCCGCACCACCCACAATATCGCCGGCGACAATGGGTGGCTCAGTGGTTGGGAGGTTCCAGGGTGGCGGGCTCACCGGATTGTGGGGCGGCACCGGAAAGCAGGCCACTCGCTCCACCTGTCGTGTCACCTCCGGATTTTCTGGATCTGTTTCGTTCAGCATGATGGGAAAGCAAACGATTCCGCCATCGACCATGGGCGGAAGGGTTGCCTCGGAGTCTGGAGATTCCTCACTCGACACGCCGGCACTCTCCTCGTCCCCATCCCCATGTCCCTCCTCGTTCTCCTCCTCCTCAGCTGTCTCCTCCTCGGTCAGTGGATTCTCGGGAGGAACTACAGCGGTTGCCTCCCCTGAAATGGTAGTGTCATTTTGGGCCACTCCCTCGGCCTGGCCATTGTTGACGATGATGATCTGGCGTCCATTTCCCTGAGCAGCCATATCCTCCTCTGCCCGATTTCTGGGTATATGGGAGCCATGGTGACGATGGCCAAAGAGCAGGTTGTTCATCATGTGACCCGCCAGCATTCCGGTGAGGAAGTCTCCTGTGCCTAAAGGGAAATATATATTTTAATTACTTCAGATGATGGTAAATAAATTATTAATTAAGTGCAAATTATGGAAAAAAAAAAATAATAATAAAACAAAAAATCTTCTACAATCCCTGCAATTATTTCTAGGATTATTGGCAACTCACCTCCCATTCCCCGATTCATTCCCACTGGCGGCTGGGAGAGGAACACAGCTCCCGGTGGCAGGGCTTGCGGACTTGCATAGACCATTCCGCTCGCCTGGCCCGCCGGATACGATCCGTAGCCGTAGCCCGGCGGCATTTGCTGGCGCGGATAGCTGGGCACCTGCTGCTTGGGCACCATCATCTGCTTGGGCGGCTGCGGAGGCGGGGGCGGTGGCTTTGGCACCGTCATGGCCGTGTGCACCGGAGAGCCGCTGACCACGCGACGACCTCCACCCGACGACGAGGGCTTCTTGTACTTGCGCCAGCCCCCGAAGAGGCCACCGAATGAGCCACCACCACGTCCCCGCCCGCCGCGAGCCTCGGCGGTGTGGAATATGGAGGCTGCGAGGAGCAGCAGACCGAGTGTCAAGTACCAGGATCTCATTTTAAGCGCGACGAATGTGAACTGATCGGAGCTGATCTGAGGCGATCCCAACTGATCGAGTGGCGCGGACTAACTGGCGGCATGCGGCGCAACTGCGACGCGTATATCCGCGGAAAGTGATAAATGCGTGGGCCGATGCCCTACGATCCGGGAGAGGGGTATATCTATGGGGTGTACTTAGTTGCTTATTAAACAATATTTAAAAATTAAAAAAGAATGGTCACGTAGGAATTAAATATTTTATATCAAAGTAAAGGCAACAAGATTTACGATTTATTAAGGAAATATATATTTAAGAGGGGGTTACGGAAATTTAGGAATGTTTTCTTAAAATGAAAAAATATTTACTCTATGCTTTGTATATTAGATGCTTCGATGATTAATAGTTGCCATGAAAAATAGTTTAATAAAAATTAGAAAGTAAAATTTAAGGTTTAGTAGTTTGATTATGGGTTAAAATTTTTAATGATGATAATATCTATAACCAACTTAAATATTTTAAACAGTTTTTCCTCTTTTTAAACAAATATTTTCAATCGTTTAGTTATTGGCAAGCAGAGATAATTCAATTAGTTTATTAATATAATTAATTATTATTTATTAATTGATGCATTTTCAGGAGTTAAAAATTAAGAGACTTGTTTTAAATAGAACCGTCTTCTTTATATGTGTACAATGAGTATTATTTTGCAAAACGTATTAAAATAAAGGATTCTATTGGAACCCCTAAAAGAGATTACAAGCTTATCCAATCCAGAGTCCTAGTGAAACCCAAATCCATAAATAGGGCATTCGCCTACTCCTTTTACCCTGTCAGTGGCATTCACTCTCATCTTTCACACAACCTGACAACACTTGCCCGTGGACCTGTTCCCCCATCGCTGAAAATTGAATGAGTGTCGCCGTGTAATAATTCAATTGACGCTAATTGAGACGAGCTCGAGCCCGAGTTCTCGGATTTTCTCTTGCAGTCCAATAAAGAAAAAAAAAAATAAACTAAGAAGGAGACTGTCATGTGTTGGAGCGGTGTTGATGTTGATGCGACGGCAATTTGCCAAATGTGTCGCATCTAGTTTCATTACGGCTGGAATCCGAGTCTTGGGCTGTTGCCAGTCGCCGGAGATAAATATCAAGATATACGGCGTACTTGGGGCTCGTCACGTTGGACATGACGCCGGTGATCGCTCATGAACCCTACGTTGACCCATTTCCAAGGCACTGCATTTGCATCTGCACCTTGGCGACGAGGGGCCATTAGAAGCCATCAGCCTTCGAGGCGAAAATCTGAGTGAAAATATTTATGTAATCTTTGTAGATAGTTTGTAATAAATTTAAGTACAAATTGCAGGCTTAAGATATATAGCTAAGGCTAGAATAAGTTAGTTTCCCACGGGTCTACTTATTATCCGTTGTCTACTATATTTACAATAAATTATTAAACAGCAAGCTAGGGTATGGAAATCAAAATATACAACACTTAATAATAACCAAAGAAAATCCATAATGGCCTTTGTGGAACTCTCAAATGTGGCAAGTACTCGATAGCAGGGATGCCCACACATATCACTTAGGGGACCTCAGATTTCCTGCCTTTAACTATTAAATATCTAGAAAAATCTTCTTTTCAGACTCGCTGTTCGCTGACAACGCAATCGTTTCCAAGTGCCAGTGAGACCTGCGATCTTGTGAGGAATACACTTTCTTGTGGCCTCTTCGTGAATCTCATAAACTACCTGGAAATCGTCTTCTGCGGAATCGGCCTGCCCATCATATCAGTTTATGGCCTAATCAGTGCCATCATGTTGGCGGGACTGTTCAGC
This sequence comes from Drosophila rufa, assembly GCA_018153105.1. Lineage (NCBI taxonomy): Eukaryota > Metazoa > Arthropoda > Insecta > Diptera > Drosophilidae > Drosophila > Drosophila rufa. The sequence goes on from JAECXS010000096.1 coordinate 20,211,391, forward strand.
ATACTCTTTCTGCTGACCAAGTACTTGTGGGTAAAATTGTAGATCAAATAGCAGGCAATCCTTGTTATTGCTTAGGTTCTCACAGCTTCTTTCCGAATCTAGTGACGCTCATTGAACTCGCACCGATGACCAAGTTTGGCTTCTCCTACCTGTTCTTTGGGCCGAGTCTACTCATGCCCTATTACTCGAGTGCCTGGAGGAGCTGTGGTCTGCACCAGGAGAATCTGAGTCCCTTGCAGTTCTCCAAGCTGGTTGGGGACATAATGAGGTACTTTGTGATCGGTATTATGGTGCTCTGCATGCAGGGATATCGATCTGACGGGGTTACCTTGTGGTCCTGCATGGCATTCCTATTGGTCGGAATGGTCTATCTGTTAATTGTGAGCAATCGAAAGTACCACGTCAACGCCAAGGGCAGAGGACCAAGCATAGACTACTTTCTTCTGGAATTCAGAGTACTCGTAATCCTTTTCTCTTTTGGTCTGGTTTTACTTGTGATCTTTGTGGTCTCGCATACCACTTTTGCCAGAGAAAAGCCGAAGAAATACGCAAAACCGGAGATCTTTTCTGACATGGAGAGCAACGATGAGATCCTGGGCAGTTACTCGAAGCAAAGGACCTTTACGAGGCGGTTTATTTGGTGGAGAACTGTTAATGGAAATAAGCGTATGAGGGAATCCCATGTGGCCTACAGGATCATAATGGTGGGTAAGGCGTTTCTTAAACAAATTGAGCTCCTAAAATAACAATTCTACCTTCCCTAGATCCCTTTATTTTTCGTCTTAGCCCACATCATTCCTGTCATATCGATGGAGCGGATCCTGGTTGGATGGATGAAGTACATCAACTGTCTGTGTCTCCTCGTCCTGCCATTCCTGTGCCTCTTCTATAGTCCCAGCGCAGTTGACTGGTTCGTCTTACTCGCAGTTTGCTGGATCCTCAGCGTCCTGGTCTTTATTTCTACACACTCGATGAGGCGACCCGACTATGTGTGGACTTACTCGCTGCTGGGCCTGGGCACAAGCTCGTTGCTCATGAGTTTGCTGAGTCGGGAGATCGAGAATCTCACCTGGCAGTACATCAGCCTGCACTACGGCGTGATGCCCGATCTCACCGCCTTGCTGTACTTCGGATTGGGTGAGATGTTCAGCGAGGCGGTGGTGGTCAAGGGTCTGCAGCAGAGGAAGATGTGGGACGCCAGCTTCGGAGTCGTAATGAGCATGGTCACCTATGCCGTCTTCCTGGCCTTTCCGCTGCTGTACTATCACGACTGTTATAATCCCAGTTGTAAGGTAGGGACTCCTTGTACTTTTCTTAATCATATATATTTATATTGATTTTTATTGCAGATAATTATCACGGCTTCAACAGAGACTGGAGTTCATTATATGATCCTCATTCTGTCCACTAGCTTGCTACACATTTCCATGAGTAGCTACGAGTTTCGCATATCCTTATTTTTCTACCTGTTGTCATTGACTTTTATTTATGTGATATTTCAGTGGAGTAAGCACTTCAATGTGGTGTTTCCACTTTCTCATCTGCATGATATTTAATTATACTATTATTTGTTAGGGAATGAGAATGATTATTAGTTTAGAAACACTATTAAGCCGAAATAATAAATGCTATTTAGGTGTTCAGGTTTTCAGAACTTATTTAAACTTAATTGCGAGCATCAATCATATTTTATAGGAACCTTCATTTCACTTTCATATCCCCCATTAATTGGGTTAATATTTTCTTGGCAAAGATTGCCGATTAAAATGTGTTTACTCTTCTCTCTCCCGAGGAAAATCAGAGCTCGCTATTAAGTCATATTCATGGACAACTTTCTCGGCATTTGGGCCAACATAATCGCCATAAATTATCATGGCCTATTGATTGCTGCCGACCATTAAAACCTAATGCTCAAGTCGATGCCCTGACCAGAAACACGCACTTACTCCATTTACAACGCTTGGGCCATTTTGAAAGTCATTTATAATGAAATGTAGATGTTGGATCGCCTTTGGGTCCCTTCCCCTCCCAAAAAGTGAGTCATATGTCATCTATAAGAGCCGAAATTAGTTGCCCGGCAAAACTTGTAAAATATTTACGAGCCCAAGTGAGAGCAAGGGAAAACAATCACGGGTTCCAGGCCGGACGCCGGAGTAAGGTTGAGGTGCGTAAAAAGTAACTACTTTGTGGCTTATGTGTCGAGTGCTCGAAAATATTGTTTGTCTGTGTGTGGGTATGGGTGTGTGTGTGTGTGTGTGTGTATGCGTGTCGGGCGGAAACTAAAACAAAAGCATGGCCTGCTTCTGGGCATATCCGAAGGTGTCGGAGTGTGCGTACGTGTGCGGGTATGGGCGCCTGTGTATATGTTGTGATTGTGCAATAAAAAATATCCAGCTGACATTTTGTGTCAAGCACCTTTTTCATTTTGGCACTTCAGCATAGCCTGGACCAAGTCCGGCTACAGGGGAATATGCGAGGGAATCAGGATGCTGCTCATACCTAATACTTGAAAGGATGTGTGGTTTGGGCAGGGTTGTGCAAAGGAAAAACCTGAAAATATTAAGAAAATATATTAAAATATTATTTTGAGAAAAAGAATGTGGGTTCTTAGGAGAATTTAGCTGATAAACTTGATTCCAAGCATTTTTTTTATAGGTATAAATAAATATAACCAGGTATCTCTCAGTCGCCAAACTCATTTCTATCCTTTGGTTTTTTTTCGGGCCCTGGAAAGATTGGGGTGATGCTGGGGCCCGGTTCGCTAGCTGCTTGAGTGATGACAAATTACATTTGTCAGATTTATGACCAATTATGAGCGTGTTATATATCACCCTGGCGGTAGCGGTAGCGGCAGCAATGGCAGTGGCCATAGCCAAATGGCAGCGAGAGCCACCTTAATGGCAAGCGCAATGAATAAGTCGCCGTCGTTTGTTTGCGGTCTGGGGCACGGCCACCATTTCAGCCACCAACTCTGCAACATTTCACATCCATATATAAAAACGCATATAAGTCGGTGTCTAGGTCCCCGCCCTCTGGTAATGCCGGCACGTTCTTAATGCCCTTTGTACAATATCGCATTTCGTACATTTTCTCGCGCCCATTTCGCGTGCCCCAAATCCTCAACTCATCAAAAATTGGGCCGGGTTTTTTGAGAAATGTCTTCGGATTTGATTCGCGTGTGTGGGGTTTTCCTTTGCGCCTGAGAAATGGGAGCCACGGAACATATCGCGTGTCTTTATTTTCACACTTTCGCCTCGTATTATTTATGCTGTTAATGCGTTGCAAATGGCCAAAAATCGCTTTTATTACACGCGCAGTTAAACTTCAATTATGGCCGCTAATCATAATGCATATGCCTTGGCGTTTGCAGCGAGAGGAGTTTATATACTTAGCTTTTAAATTAATAAAGAAATGTATTATTTTTTAGGAAATTATAAAAAAAAAAAAAATATAAAATAAAAAAATAAAATATTGTAAAATATATATTGAATTAAAAGGGTTCCCTTTGGATTCTGTGAGAGGATTTCAAGTCAAGTCTTTTCAATTTTTCCTGAGTTCAAATAGCTGTGTGTTCTTATAGGGTTTGTTCTTTTTAGTAAGGTGCTAAATTTATTTACCAAAAAATAAAGCTTATTATGTTCTCATTAATTGGGAAATAATTCTTGCAAAATTATGGAAACCCACAAAAACACAAATTGGAAATTTAAAGCAACCTTAAAGACTATTAATAATTTCTCAAGCATACTTTTAGGCACTCGATACATTGTTAAAATGTGTGCAACTCCTCAATCGACTCTCGTTCTAAATCATTCTCACATTTCACTGTGACAAAACACAGAAGGCACGCAGCAATATGCAAAAAAAAAAATGGAAACTCCCATAAAACACGCGCCCAAGTGCGCAAATTAAAATCGAAAACCATAAATTATAAGAAAAGAGCACAAAAAAAGCGAACAAAATGGCGGGAACCGATGGGCGGTGGGCGTGACAGCTGCTGTAAAACAGCGGCGAAAACAGGAACAACTGCGTGCCGGCAAAGGCATTTTATGCTTCACTTTACAATTCAATCAGTTTCAATTTCCACCTGCCGAATACATTTCCGTTTTACAGTTTATTTCGACTGGCAAACGCCAAACGCGGCCGGCTGGCTGTTGGTAATTTTTTAATTTCGACTTGAATTTCAAAATTCAATTAGTTTTTGCCACGCACACACACAGGCGCATACACAGACAGACAGGAAGGAAGAAAGGCATAAAGCAGTCAGCCCACAGATCCTGTGGAAATCAGTATCCCAAAAACGGAGAGAGGAACCCCCCACACCGCAGATGTCCGCCTGTGTCTGCTCTGGCATTGTTGGTTTCACTTTTTAGATTTATGCTTTTAGATTTTAATGAAAAGCCACATTTATGTAGATGCCTCCACACTTCCAGGAGCGCCAAGATATGGAGTAGACAACGGCGGGGCTGGCGGCAAATGCAAATTTTGTGGTCCACGGGGCGGAGCAGGGGCCGAGGTGGTTGTCGGGGGCAACCAATTTAAGCTCCATAACTCAGACCGCAGCGTGAAAGAAATTAGTTCAGATGGCGGAGCTGCTCTCGCTCCTCTTCCATATCGAGCCTGAGAATCAGAGATTTGATTTGTGACCGGGGCCGACCAAAAATTGGCAAAACGGCCGGCTAAAGTGTGGAGCAGAATTCAATTTAAATAAGATCTATCTCTAAAGAGATACTTATATTTAAGTCACTTGTGGAACATTTAATATGTAATTGTAGAATATTATTTATATTTTATTTCAAGTTCTAAAGAACATAAACTGATTAAAAATCTAAGAATATATTTAGCAATTGATTCTATTATAGTTTTTATTAAATTTTATTTTTTTTCTACAGAAAATTAAAGCTTCTATTACTCTGAAGTTACACCGATTTCAAGTATATTCAAAGGGCCCTGCATGTAGTAAGTTATAGTGCTTTTTAATGATTGTACCGTAAAAATACCATCGGCACTTATTAATAATGAAGCCCACGATAGGCCCTTGATACGTATCAATAATACCGATAATATGCTCGATGAATTCCCACTCGAAGAACCAGGCAGCCAATTAGTGGAACATTTTACAAAATCCATGCGGAAAAAGCCGAGTGCGTTTCGTAGTAGTAGTATCATTTTTTGTTTTGTTTTTGTTTTTTGTCCGCTGCATTTTGTTGCCTTTGCGCAGGCAAACAAGCTGCAATATCTACGGTCTGCCAGTCAGCCTGTCCATCTATCTGGCGGACCCTACACTCAGCCGTACTCACGCAACTGTTGCTGCTGGCAACAACTGGACGGTGGCAGCTACATTGGATATTGCCACAGCATTCGAGACCCGTAAGCCGCTGGCAGCTTGTAGGCAGCGGCAAATAAACAGCTAGGGATATGTGCCACGCCCTCGCCGACACACAAAAGCGCCGTGCAAAAAGTGTAGCATACAACTCAGGGCGCCATCATCAGGAGCATCTGCTGTTGCTGCTACTTCTGCTACTGCCACTGGTCCACTGCTGCATGGCAACTGCACATTACCGTTTTGTAGTTTTTCATGCATTCATTGCGATAGTTAGCCGGTCGGCAGGCAACTCCCAGAAAATATTGTCCAGCAAGGACAGAGCACCGAAGTGAACGCGGCATTAAGGGACTGCCTCACTAGCACAGTGGCTCAAAAATAGATTTTTAACTATTTTCATAAGCCAAAAAATTATAAGCACTAATCATTTCCATATTCTATATTTTGTTTTTATAATTATTACTAATTACAAATATTTTTTAAAATTTGATTACAGTTTTTCCTACCCATAGTTCAATGAGAATTATTATTCAGATTTTTGTTCAGCTTTTGAGGAATCCTGCCCAACTGAGTTTTAATCTTCTAATCGAATCTTTATAAAACCTTAGAAAAAAGAGCTTTAAGCGGCTGAATAAAATTCAATTAAAATTCCCAATTTTAGCTTTTCGTAAAACAATTAAAAATCATTTTCTCGCCTGGCTAAATACAAACAAAAAACTGTTTCCAGTGTGCGACTGCAGGGGATTGGTCCAACTGATAAGTAAGCACACGTCGCATCGGCCTGCCTCGGTGCTCCTACGCTCCGATGTCTCCTGTTCCGGCAGTGGAATGTGGACGTAGATGGTGGGGTTGTGGCCTGGCCTGCCATGGCATGGGACGTATGCCCTGGCCCGCCTGCAACTTGACCCAGGGTCAAATGCAACAAGATGTGGCGCGTCGAGTGGCGATGTTGCTGCTGCTGCTGCTGCTGCTACCGCCGTTGCCGTTGCTGCTGTTGCAAATGAAATTTTTCTTCAATTAGTTTATTTTCACACCAATGATTTTGATTTCAGGTCCGATGCCCATAGCCCTCCAACCCCATCCCCATCGTCGTTACCCTGTCTGCTCAATGGGGATGTTATTGTTGGCGCTGTTGCATCGGCGTGTTAACGAGTGTTTGCCAACACTGAGGGAATTAGCTCGCTTTTCCGGTAAAGAATTTAGGGAAATGTTATGAACAAATACAGATATTATAGTAATCATTAGGTACTTTTAGTAGGTCAATAGGTTAGTTACATTTCTTTTCCTTAAGGGCTTGAAATTCCAGGATTTCCAGCCCCTGACAGCACACATTTCTCTCAGTGTCCTGTACGGCAATTAAGGCGGCGCGTAATTGTTGCCAGTTGCTGGATGATGCCCTGGCATCGTTGCAACAATATCATTCCGGCGAAATGGACTCCGGCCATTCCTTGCTCGAACATTGAGCATTTTGTTGCGAGGCGCCAATTTTCGATTGCCTTCCACTTGATGGACCGCCAGCGAATGAAACCCGAAAATGGCAGCGAAGAACTAAAAAACGAAAATAACGAGGGAACGAGGAAACGGAAAATGAAAATGATTGAAGTGGTAGCCAATTTGAGGAGTGTACATGCATAAACATGAAATCAGAACGGAGGCAGGTAGCTGCCGTCGCATTACCTTTAGTTGCTGGCCCATTACGTATACGCCACGTAAGGCGGCAAAAAATGAATTGGATTTGTCAGCGTGTGCCCAACTAAAAGATATCAGCGGGAACAAGTCCTGGCAGCAGGAAAAGAGCAGAGAACAGAGTACCAGGCATATTCCAGAAATAAGCATGCGATACACGTGCTGGGGCAATTTGTCACATGAGCCTCTAAAATATGCCCAAGGGTGTTTGGAAAAAGCCAACCAAGAGGTTTCAACCACACACAGCACACAAAACACTCACACACACATTTTGCACGGCTCAGTAATTGTGTTTTAAAAACCCATTTCGCTCAAAAAATCAAATGGCTTTCTCGGGAGCACTATAAAAGTACGTAGGAAAGTGTATATAGGGGAACCTATGATCTCAGTAATAAATAAAATATTTCCCGAGTAATTTTATACAGAATTTAATTTATAAAAATATATTTTGAGAATATCTAATGGTATTATATACACACAAGTGTATTTGAAAGGTTGCAGTACCGAAAATAATTACTCTTATGTGGAAAAGAAATATAAAGATAAATAAATCATTAATGTGAGAATGCAAAACTGTATCGGATATTGTTTTAATATTTTGTATTATTACATTGACTTCACATTGAAATGTTTTATTTATTTTGATATTTTTAAACACAAAATGAATGCCTCAAACTTGCCCGAAGGATATTGTTCAGACTTTTACCAAATTGTTTTAAAAATCGCCCTGAATTCCCAGTGATTACGCTTTCCGGAACTGACCCCAAAAAGCGATACACATTCAGTTGGCAGGCAGCTTAGCGTTGAGAAAAATATGAAGTCTAGCTAAGATTAGATGATTTTTCAAGATAAACGCAGAAAGTTCGTAGGCACTTTTCGGGCTCCAAGGAGAAAGCCGCCTCCATATATTTTCTCGGCTCGCATGTGTATGTGTATTTAAATGAAGCAATCAATAAAATGCTGCAAAAATTCCATTTCTAGTATGGAAATTTTCAATTTCGAATTTTGCTTGCTGCATTGCTTGCCAATGCCAGACTTTTGGCTCTTTGAACCGACTGTCTGAGTATTTACCTTTCGTTTCAACAGCTGTTTTTCTTTTCCTTTTTTATGTTGCTCTACTCTCATACATGGCGCAGACATAATTTAATTTCACATGCCTTGGCAGCGGCGAACTTGTGCGCCTTTGCCCTCGCGTCTCATTTGCAAATTTAAGTTATGTAGATTATAATTAGAAAAGTTTCGGCCCCCCAACAAAAACTTTGTTTACAGGCAACACCAGGTTCCCACTTCCCGCTTCCCATTTTCCTTTTCCACCCGCCGCCGCTGCCCCTCGCCGCGCTCATAAAGTCATAAAATTATAGGTAAACGCTTACGTGCATTGCCGGAAAAGCATTTTCCCGAGCGACGGGGACCGCCAGGCAATTTGAATGGGCCCAGGCAGGGGCGGCTAATTAATTACCACAGAATTAAAAAAGGTTTGCGCACTTTTCGCCATCAGAAGGCACATAAAACTCGAATTGTATAAATAAGCACAATTCGAAACTAATCACTTTTAATTGGCCCGCAAAGCGAATTATGGCAATGGAAGCGAGCCGCGAAACCTTTACGGGGCCGACAAGTCAAACGGGAAGTTTTTAAAAGTTATGTTCGCTATTAAAATATTAAATTGTGTTGTTGTTCGAAGTAACCGAGCAGTTTATGATCCAGAAATTATGGCGAGGAAATACAAGAAAGTTAAGTTTTGAGTTATTCATTGAAGGATTCCATTAATTGGGAAAGATTGAGCGATGTTTATATTTAAGAAATGTAATTGGTTATATAATTTGTTGGAGTTGCAAGTCTTTTTTTTTACCAGTTAAGATAACTCTAGTAAACATTATTCAGACAACATAATCCAGTCTACAGTTCTGATTCAGAAGTTTACAAAATAATTAACAATTAATTAACCGTAAAAAAATATACTATTAGCCTAAATAATGTAATATCTGTGTGCATTTCCCCATCAATGCGTTTTAATCAACCCTTCCCAAATCGGGCTTCCTTTTTTAACTAAAATAAAAAACAAAAAATGCAAAAAAACACCCAGCAAGTAAAAAAAATACGAAATCCATTACGTATACGACGTGTGGTCTGCACCTTTGCCGTAGTTGTTTTTGTTATTGGCATTGTGCGCTCTGTGCGCTGATTTACAGTTTTTTTTTTTTTTTTTTTGTATTCGCATCGTGTTTTTGCCATGTCTTTTGCACCTCGCGTGTTTGCCAATTTTTTACGACTCACGTGCACCCATAAAATGCCGCTCGGCGTGCCCGCCGTGTGCGCGCTGTGTTAATTATGCTTTTAAGCAAATTAGCGAGTGCATTGATACACGCGAATAATGCGAAATCGATTTTGGCGAGCAGGCCAATAAATTACACACAAAACAAGCGCAGGCGTCAAAACAGAAATCGGCCAACAAACGAACAAAGAAAAAAGGGCAGGTGCCAACATGTGTGTAAATTTGCGATTTTTTTTTTTTGCTTAACCGCAAAAGAACGCACCGCATGTGGGTGACGCTTAAAGCAGGTCGATTCTTTAATTTATTTCACAATTTTCATGTTTTATGCCTGGTTCCCTTTCTGGCGGCAGGCCTGGCAATTTGATAATTACAAAGGAAATCCTATTAGCGCCGCTTATTTATGCTAATTTCGTTATTTTCGCTTAATTTTTAAAACATGAGTGCCCTGTTATCTGTGACCTCGGAGCAGGGGCGGCTGCCTTTAATTTCATTTCGAGTCTCTGACAGCATTTCAAAGGTGGGAGGATGACGCAGGACGCAGGACGCAGGTCGCGGGACACAGGAGGCTGGAGGCAGGACTTTGGGCCCAGCACGCACCATTCAAATTAAGCAATGCGTACATTATAATCTTCCATTGGACGGAGGCCCAGACAGACAGGAGCAGGCGGAGGAGCACCTGCTCATACGTGGCAGCTGCGTCGCCTTCAATTATGTCACATGCGCACTGTGCGCCTTCATCAGCGAGGCGAGGAGCATAACAATCACGATACACACGCCTTAGATTGCCATCTATTAGGGGCAAATGTCCTCTTCCACTTATCCCCCTGCCACCTGCCCACGGCCCACGGCGTACGACACATCCTTGGCCAATTTCTGTTGAATTTTTACCTTTTTCACTTTATGGGATAATTTGGCGACATGAATAGACGTGGAAACTCTTAGCGTTGGAAATTTTCGCGTGGCCTCTTAATTGGCCAACCTTATTAATATTTAATTATGTCTGATATTCTTGGAATTTTTTCTATTATATATTTTTTTACTTCTCACATACTTTGCGACTGCCTTGCAGGGTAAAGCCCTCTAGGCATCAACCGGAGCGTGGGCTAATTAAAAATTTAATGTGATAAATTGAAATACATGTGAAATTAAGTTGATGAAAAAGATTTTTCGAATAAATTGGGAGCTTATGGGAGGCATCAGCCAAACAATGGCATTCAGAGTAAAAGGATAAAAGAATTTTCCTTTGTTACTAATAAGAGTCCTTGATTTTTTAGGACACTAGAAGGAGTTTAAAAGGTCTTTAATCTTTAATATAAGCAAATATTTAATAAAGGAGGAAAAAATGTAGTTAAATTTTAAACCACCTTTAATTTGAAATAAATACATTTTCAGTGCAATCTAGCCAACCCCTGAAGAGGGCTGTTAATCAACAGCTTGCATTCTGGAGTTTAATTAAATCCACTTCCCTTTTCAGTAGCTAATTTCACATGCCCTTCTTTTACCAATTACCAATTTTATTGCCAGCCATAAAAAGCGGACGAGATTTGCGTCTGGGCCTAGCGCAGAGATCAACAAAATTCGCCTCATTGTTTCAATTTATTATCAACTTTTATACCTTCGAACGGAACTTTATTTACCAATAAATGTGCCAGACTCTGCTCCGAGCTGCTGAGAGATTTTTATAGCCTTTTAAGCCAATTTCCGTTAACGCCCCAATTGTTGGACCATTTATGCGTTCTTGTCAAAGTTGAAGGTCATTAAAATGCCGGCGTCCTGGCATAGTTCCTCATCCGATTTGCCAGCTTAGGCAAATTTCACCTGGCTTCGGTAATTGGCTCACGGCTCGAAGGTGAGCTGAAGAATCTGTTATTTTTATTTTTAAGCTTATGCCCTGTTCGGAATTTTTTTTTTCGTCAAAACAAAGTTTAACTACAAGTTGAAAATTTCGGAGAAACAGGAATCCAGTGTGGAGAAAAGTCGACAGTGCTTGATTTAGTTTTAATGGCAGTATCTCTGGTTACTGTTGTTACTCTTTGTGGTTCTGCGAAATGCTTGGCATTTTATGACGAGCAGGAAAAGCTGCCACAGGACTCGGCACTCACATGCAAGTCCTGATTTTGTCATCCCCGCCCGGGGCTAGTGAAATAAAAATGAGCTACCGAACTGCGACGACAACGTCGGAACCCAACCGCCAACTAGCTAACAACAACAACGGCAGCAGCCCCATCGTCCTGGCCAAAGGGGGCGCAGGCAAACCGAAAAACAAAAACAAAAACAAAAAGGAAAAAAGGAGGAAAAATTACTAGCATAATAACGCAAATATTTTACGATACACAACAACAAAAACATGGGGGTGCGGAGTGGGTGTGGGAAATCAGGGAAAAGCCAAGAACTTAAGTAGCTCCGGGCGCGCAAAGAAACAAAGTAAATAAAATTTTCCTTTATTTTCGCTGTACAATATTTATGGGGACTATACTGACTAGTCCTTGAAGGTTGTAACCATGACTGTAATAATGGGATAAGCCAGTTGATTCTTTATTTACGGAAACTGTTTAAAACTTCAAAACTTACTTTTGCCTTTTTGACTAATACTGAAGAAGCTTTAGTAATTTAAGGTGTGTTTTTTTAAAAGAAGTCCTAAGACATGTTGTTATGCCCTTGTCACATTTGTATTTATGTTTGATTTATAAATCCCGTAAATACTTAATGAAAATACATATATGAAATTGCAATGAAAATTTATTTATTCGCTGGGATACCTTTATACCAATAAATACCATTAAAAGTTAATTAAAATAAAATACATATTTTGTCCTTGCTTTCAAAACCTCTTGCTTTATTACTTGATTAATGTTTTTACTGAGTATTTATTTAATCATAAAATCTGTGGAAATATAGTAAGACTCAATACTTCAGTTAATTTAAAGTGTATCCGAATTTCAGCAAGGGAAAGCCTGAAATTTCCACTTTGTGTTTTTCGTTGGCTCGTTTTCTTATTTATTCGCTGCTGGCGCACGCATAACTTGCATTGAGGTTAATTTTTGCTGGGGTTGTGATTGGGGCATTTTTTTTCCCTCTATAAGGTTTCGGGGGAGTGAGTCTTGGACGGTGGAGGTGGGTTCCCATGATGGTGTGTATTATGGATTGCAGCCCCAGCCAGCTGATTGTCAATCGCTCGCGGCGGAGACACAATCAGTTGCGCTCGCTTTGGGCCAATGACGCTTCATTTAAAAAGCAAATAAAATTAAAATACGCACGCCCATCCATCCATCCATCCCATCCAGGCGGCTGTGCAAATGTACGAAAATATATATATATATGTTTTTTTCGCCAGTTCAAACAGTCGAATTATGGGCAAACACATGTCTGCAGAGGCTTCGCAGCGACTTCGGGCTGGCAAATTAAAAGCAAATATCGCTGGCGAAAAAATCAATTAAAATCAAATAAGGCTTTGGGTAAATATTCAGCTGATTTAAAATTATTTTTATGCAGCCACGGCGGCAGCTGATCCCTTTTTGCGTCCGCCACGCCCCGCCCATTAAAGCACACAAATTATAATTATTGAAGGACCCAACCCAGACCGAGGACCAAGCCCTCGGAATCGACAGGAGGACCGGACCGGACCGACGCCACTCGATAGTGTTTCAATGGACGCCACTTGACGCGGCGTTCCACCGATTCCACCGCCAGTCAAGTGCAGCTCGTTGTGCGGGTTCGTGGCCAAATATGAAAACGCTGCGACGAGGACGATGGAGTCCGAGTCCGAGACCGATCCGAGGGCAAACAGGAAAGCGGACAATTAATAAAAATGGTATTTTCTTTTATGTGTCTCGTCGCGAGCTCTCCTCCTTTATGTGCTGTCAGTTCCTCGCAATGGCAATGTCAAACAATCTTTCGGTTCTTTCATGCACTTGCTGGCAAATTATTCCGCATCTCATCATAACGATAATTACGCGGAGTGAGTGTCAGAGTGGAGAGCAACAATGTTTTCGCCAAGATTGTTGAAATAATCGATTGACCGAGGTCTGAGCATGATTTATACGCGAAAACAGTCAATCAAATTACGGCTCCCAGCAGCGGAAAAGGAAGGTCCGCGGAGAGACAAAAGAGCTTACAATACGCTGCCTGATTGAAGCCTTTGTTGATCAACATCCTGGCGGACGGCGAGGCTTTATTTACTTTAACAGAATGCGAGGAAACTGAAGTGAATGAGCGGCAAACAAACTGTCTTACAACTCTGTTTGATTGCTGTCCTATTGATCAGAATTCTGGTAAAGTTAGTGATTTTTTTGAGCTGAAAATGGAGCCTAAAATTAATGGGATTTTTTTTTTTTATATTTTAAAGCATTTAAAGCTGTTTAACTTATGTATGGTAATTAAATTAACAAAATTTGCAATTTATTCTTCTTTTACAATTATAGGAAATTCTTTAAAATAAATATTTTCATTTTTGGCATTATGTTTTTGGCTAATACTATTTTTTCTATTAAAGAAAGCCCTAGAAAATATATATTTTAAGTCGTTGCTTTAAGTATTATTTCAAGTTCTATTAAAATTGGGTCAAAATACAGCACAAAAATTATCTCGTTGAGGGCGGCTTGAAAGCCCTTCCGCTTACCATTTCCTCAACAATTAAGTGAATTTGTATTGAAATCGCCCACAACTGCCAGAAGTAATCTGGCAAATGACATCAGACTCGGACTGGGCCTTTGTCATAAGTTTGGCCGGTTATTTACTCCGCCAGCGACATCTCATTTGGTTATCTCGGATCCGCCAAGTACAGGCACTCCACTCTCGTCGTTGTTGCCACATTTATTTGCACCCGACCTTCTTCAGCTGACCCTAAGCCCGCTTAAGTGGCTCAAAAAATACAGAAAAAAAAACGAGGGGGCACTCAGGAAACTGAAAACTTTTCTGGCCGCAGCGAACTAAAAATTAAAATTAAAAATTATTACACGAAAACCTTTTTTTCGCCTGGCATTTCCTACTCAAATTACGGCGACAAGGTATTCGGCTTAGGAAGCGCGAGGAGACGGAGGCGGAAGCGAAGACCCGCCATTTAAACAAAGGCCAAAGGCAACCCTTGGGCAAATAATACTTAAACCCTCATTAAAGAAACTGAAAAGTAAAGCGAAACGAAGGGCAGGAAAAAATGTCACCCTTGCTCAGTTAATATAAACAAAGAGCGGCAAATACGAGTGCAAACTTGCCAGCAAGTCAAGCAAATTTGGCCAATTTGTCCCGTTTCTGTTCCCATTTCTTTTACAGCTCCCCCCTTCACTTACACCCCCCCGCACCCTTGGAAAATAATTAAGTTTTGTTTGGAATTTTTCTTATGCCTTTGTGCCGGACACTACTTGGCGAGTTTTACACATTTTACATTTCCCTGTCTCCCAGCTTGGCAAATAATTTCCACCGAAGTGCAAACAAAGGCTACGGGACCAACTCGTAAATAGTTGAAGTTTCGGGGGTGAGTGAGACTTCAGCTTGCGTGTTTTCCTCCAGGTTTTCCTTCCAGCTTTCCCGAGGCCTTCGACTGCGGGCTCATTAAGTCCGGCTCTTTAACGCATTAGGGTGGCGAATGGGCTTTAATTTAATATCTTCTGTCAATGGGCAACCGATAATGTGACGGGAGCGGGCGTGAAAATGGCGACTGGCGGGGTCAACTCCCCCTGGCAGTGGATCTGCGTCCTGCATCCTTGCTACCCGGCCCGGATATCTCTTATCCTTGTCGCTGACCACTGTATGCCATTAATAATTCGAATATTTCGTTGAATTAAACCGAAAAGATGAAATGAAGCTGGAGTGGAAGATGGGGGAAGTCGGTTTACTCTACAAGTCATTATTTGACGTTGAAACCTATTTAAAGAAGATTTGATTAACTAAAAATAATCGCAAATTTGTATTTAAATTAAATTAAAATTATTTCGACGTTCGTTTCATCAATATTATATGTTTTGTTTTAAGTAAGTAAGAAAACTGGCATATAAAATAATACAAACTAATTCTGAAGCATGAATTCCCAGTTAAATATGATGTAGAATTAAGTAAAAATTCTCTATGATTTCGTATTCAAGAAAGAGTATACTCTTTCGCCTTTAGCTCGATTTTCTCGTTACATAAACCTCTGCAAAAACTGCAAGTGGAAGTGCGAGCGTGTGTATGCCCACTTTTGTCATCATGTATTTAATTACTCAGGCAGTTTTCATTAAATGTGTTTGGGTCCCGCATCCTTGCACATCCTTGCACTTTTATTTTGCCCCGCCCTCGACCATAAAGTATGTGAAATATCCTCCAATTATTTTTGCCCGTGAACAGCGTGTGCATGTGTGCGTGCTGCCTGTCCATGTGCGAGTTCAAAGTGTTTGGGCAGCAGGCGCCCGCCCTGGAGGAAAAAAAAAAAAACAGCAAGGATATGGGAAAAGGCAGGCAAATAAAGGAGAAATAAAAATGATTCTGCAGCTTCCCCCGCGCCCACTGCTGCACTGTAAATTTGAGTTGAGAATGCATTTTTCATGCGTTAATTTTTCATTTTTAATTATTCGATTATAAAGACCTTAAATAATTGAAGGCGTGCCCGAAGGCAGTCACTTGCTGCAGGCCAATAAAAATGTACAAGGCTCGTGTTAAGAGAAGGGCATGATAACAGGACTTTCTGACTACGTCGTGTGCGTTAAATATCCTTTAAGATGATTTAAAATTGCGTCACAGGAGATTTGTATTCTTTATGGTGCCACATATTATTAAATATTTCATTTAAATAATGAGAGTGTTGGTTCTGAAGGGCCAGAGAATTCATTTGTTAAAATCTAGATAGCCCTTATTGTTCTAAGTTCAGTATCCTGATACCCAGTAGTTCGTTTTTTTTAAAAGCTATCCTGGCACTTTGTTGACATTATTTCACAAAGGAATACGGAAAAATCGGTTGGCGTATGCTCAGTGGACTGAGGGTAAAGCTGAGATTGTTTGTTGGGTGTCCTTTCAAAGTAAGCAATCCTTGGATTCCTTTTATAGGTATAGGTACCGTTTTTTTAGCTTTCCTCTCAAAGCGCGGCGTAGGCGTGGCTTTGTCTAGAGTCTAGCTTTATTAGTTCCTTCCTCACTGGAAGTGGTGGAGTATCCGAATATATTTCTTCTCTTAGTTAGTTTAAACATTTTAAGTTAATATGTTCCCAAAAATTATAACTTATAATTTATAAGTAATAATAATTTTACTTAAAGCTTTAGGAGGTCAAGCTCCATCGATATTTTGAAGTATCGATACCATCTATAGGGTTGTCGATGCCATTAATAGCATCAGTTTTTCGTTATAAACATGTGGATTTCAACGACCCCGCATTGATTCGAAATCAGGGTATTTTATGGTCCATACAGTTGTTTTTCCTATATTTTCCTATAAAAGTGCAAAAATTCTCGATTTGGATTTAGTTGAAATCTGAGAGTTGTAAGAACTAGAACTATGGATCCTCCTCAATAAAGAATACAATTTGTATTTAGAAATTTGTATTATTTGTTTAGGAATTTCCATAGGTATTTGCAACAAAATAGGCGAAAATCTATTACAACTCAAGTGAGTTATAAAGTTTAAATAAATATTTAAGTGATGATAAAGTCATACCATAATGAAATCAATGAACGTGAGTATAAATTAGAATTTTAAGCGAAGTATATATAATTTTACGGTATAATAATTCATGTCATTAATATAAAAACCCAGCCTTAATAGTGTTAAGTCTAAGTACCTGTTCTTTCTAGCTTTTTACTGTCAAAACTGCAATTCTTTACGAAACAAGGATGTTTGAGAATTGCACCGCAGGGCTCAACTCGTTCAGAAATATGTTTATTTGCAGGCGTTCTTTGCACTCAAAGTCAACACAGGCCACAAAGTCGCAAAATATTTAACAGAATACAGAATGCACAAAAAATAAAAGTAAAAACAAAAAAAGAAAGGAAAAAATATACAGAGAGTTAGGAACGTAAAATGCCCGAAAAGGAAAGCAGTGCATGGTATGGCATTTTATTTGGCACTCGAGCAACTAACTTTATAACGAGTGCAACTATTTGGCCAGTAAATAAGTTTGCTGAAAAATCACCGAGCACGGACCATGGGCAACTATTTGCCGGCGTTTATAAACTAAACTAAACTTGATGCTTAACGAAAGTAAAGCGAAAGCAAGGCCCCCCAAATTGTTGCGCTGCAACACATTATTTTTATAAAAATATGTTGCTAAAAATGCAGGCACAAGGCAAACATTTGTTTCGCATATTTGTTGCCTGTGTTTCGGCGTGTGTATCCCTGTGACGCAGGACCAAACTATGTATGTTGCCGCCGCCGCCGGTGCCAGCGCTCGCCTTGAATTTTCAACAGGAAGCGTTGTCGGGGGAAATCTTATGCCAATAACTTGCAACTGCTTATGAGACGAGCCGGAGAGCCCGACATCCTCGCGACAGCCATATGAGTTAGAGGGCGGTGGATCTAAGGACCTGTGTGCACGGAACCAAAATAAACTGGGATAAATATATTTCCAATATAATATTTGAATAATAATATAAGCAAGTAGCTTTTTCTAATATTATTATTATTTATTAAGCATAAGCTACTTTTTTAACTGATTTAAAATATGATTTTATAATAATATCCAGTACTCTATTATATAAATATGAGGAAAACTTAGTGTTAAGTTAAAGAGATAATATTTTTTCCGTGTGGGAGAAACTGTTTAGGAAATATCTGAAAAAATGCACTAGTTTTTATGCGCATTTTCGGGCCACCTCGGGCGCCCAGCTGCATTGCATGCATGAGCCGTTCTGCTCCAGGACCTCAAGTGCCGACTTGCGGTTGTCAAAAATGTTCGAGTGGCTCAGTCCCGCAGTCTGACTGACCCTAGTGATGGGGAAATCATTTTAAAGTATTCTACAAACCGATTTTTGAATGCCCATGATGTTTGATTTTGTTAATTAGGATATTCTATTAGTATATACTTTCTTATACAACGCTTTATATATTAAAAACATTTTTTTTGTTTGCTTAATCACATCCTAATTCATAATAAACTATAAGTTTCTGGACATAATTGTCTAAAGCCTGTCATGTTTACAACAGAGTTGGAGCTGAATAAGAATTCCCCAAGGATTTTCCCCTATAAAAAATATACATACAAAAGAGCAAATATTTCAGCAGTTTAAACATCCTAGAGAAAAAATGCTTAAATCTGTCAGCAAGAAGAAAATTCTTAAGAAAAACACAGGTCCTTGTGAGGAGGGGAAAGTCGAAATCTTTGGATTTCATTATCGTTGTGTTGGCCGACAAAACTAAATGCGACTTGATTGATTGTTCGGTACACTTAATTTAATGAATTATTTAAGCAACGGAAGAAAACAAAGCTAAATGCTTATAACTTTTTTGTGCTTTTTATCCGGCTGCATCCACTTATTTTTTAGACTCTTTTGAAACTTTTTTTCTGTGACTCTTGGGCGACGGCAGGCGAGAGGCTGGCGAAATAAACCATTAATAAAATCTTTCATTTATTCATTCATTTATTTTGCTATTCTCTCTTTGGTTGCGTGACTGTTTTTCCGCTTGATTAACATAATCCTCCATTTATTATGAGTATATGTACGAGCGTGCGTGCGCCGCTGTGATTTAATTATGTAATAGTTTGACTGAAGTGGACTTTAGCCTAAGCTGCGAGCTGTCTTGGCCTTCTTTGTCTGTATGTTGGCGTGTGAGTGTGTGTGCCAGTATTATTTTAATTGATTTGTTTTGCTGCCTTCGGTGGCCTTGTCTCGTCCTGATCCAAAGTCCTTCTCGCAGACAGCTTAGTTGAGTGGCAAAGCCGTGGCCGTAGCCGCAGCCTGATTGCGAAACGGTTGAGCTGCTTGATGAGACACGAGATTGCTTTTCTCTATCCGGCTGAAATATGAGCACTTGATAGGTGATGGACACACTGGCTAGTTAATTAACTAGCTTTAAGAATATATGTTATTTCGAAATCATTGAGTCGTTAATTGCGTAATTTTCAATCACTTAATCGGCTTAACGGATCTGGCTTTGCATTTTAAAGGAGCCTGCAACTTGTATGAAGAAAACGTACTACGGCATAAATTGAGGTAATTAATTAATCCACAATCGAAGTATTAATATATCTTTAACATTTTATGATGGGCCAAGTATCTCTCACTTTATGAGGATATCATTCAGGGTCTTTATATTTATCAGTTGCAGATTATTATTTCGGAGTTGAATTTAGAAAGTGAGTCTTATTACGCGTTCCCCTCCGCAAAGTATAAATGAAAGTCACAAAAAGTTTGAAAATCTTGCCACACCATCCCCCATTCCCCTCATTCCCCTCAAGAAACGAGAGCAAACAAAAGACTGTCAAGACTCTAAATACTTTTGAATACTTCTTTTCAACTCGAGGAGAATAGAAAGAAGGAGCTCCGAAAAAAAGGAAAACAATAAATAATATAAATGTGTAAGGAATTTCAGGAAATTAGCATAATTTCTGGGTGGTGCGAGTGTCCGCTGAGAGTCCCTTT
Source organism: Drosophila rufa (assembly GCA_018153105.1). NCBI lineage: Eukaryota > Metazoa > Arthropoda > Insecta > Diptera > Drosophilidae > Drosophila > Drosophila rufa. The sequence goes on from JAECXS010000096.1 coordinate 20,231,211, forward strand.
CTTCTGCGCCCTTTCCCCTACTCCAGAAATTACGCTGGCATATGGGCCACGATTTCGGCCAACTGTCGGCAGTTCCCTGACCTGACCCGACCCGATTTGGCCACTTGCCGGGCATTAGTGTCCGGGGCCGGCATTGTACTCGCAAAAACTTTTTTCCATTCTGCCATTGTGCATTGTGATTCCCGAATCTGAGACTGCTGCGGATACCCTGTAGCCATTGTGCCCAGGGAGTTTATATAGTCGTTGAGCAAAGGTACATAGTTGAAGTCCGAAGGGTTACTAATTTTACTAATTTTAGTTAGCATTTTTATTCTGGGTTCTCCGTTATTTTATTTTAAATATTTAATAAATGGTTTTTAGTTTAAATCTTTTGAAGGTAACATCTAGTCCAATACCTGATTCATGTTTGTTCAGCTGCGTTCGGTTGGAGAAAGTTTAAACTTTGGTACTTGTCCTGCGCATAAGTCAAACACGTGCCAGGAAGAAGTTGCCAAGTTTTATTCCTGCCCATCCTGGAACCCACGCACACACACACTCACCCGGAGACACACACCCACACACCTGCTAACTGGCCAGGACAAATTTAAATTCCGCACTTGCCGCCGCCGCGTCCGCAGGGTGTAACAATTCTCCTTCGACGGCGGAGCCGAGCACTTTTCGGGGGCAAAACAGTGAAATGAATAGCTAATCTTTAGAATAAATTAAACGAATTTTCCTTTCTTTCTTTCTTTCTTTATTGGTAACACTTTCCCTTCCTCTTTGTGTGTGTGTCTGCGTGTGTGTGTTGGCCAAGTAAATCGCATTAATTTGGTATGCTGACCACAAAACTGGGATTTATTAAATAGTCAACTGGAACTCACACCAGCACAGTTCTGTGGCCAAGTGAGACGTGCGTGACACACACACAAATGCCAGCGGCGAGTCTTACTTAAAGGGAAAGCCCCCGCACACACACACACACACTCGTCGAATTCGCTGCATGCGAGATAAAGTTAAAAGGTTCGCCCTTACACACATGCCTACATATGATTACACACGCAGTCGCACACACACATTACCCTTTCTTTCCTTTTATTTGTATCTGTGCACGCTTTCCGCTTGCCATTCAATACAGTGGAAAATCGTTGGAAAATCTGTTTGCTATACTTGGCTCAGAGTGCACGAAAGTATGATATAAATCGCGTGTCTGCTTAGCTAGTTGCGAGGCATGAAAGTTGCCATTAAAATTGGTTTACAAATGGAATTTATAATTATCTTAAATTATATATACAGGACTTCCAAAAGTGAATCAACTTTGATTGATTTTTCAGGCACAATTTATGAAATTTGAGTCATTGCTTATTAATTGAAAACCAAGAGCTCAATTTGGAAATGGTTATAAAATAATTAGGTTACATTTATTTTCAAGGGAGCCTTTTAAATATTATAAAATGCACAGAGTTCACAAAAAGGACTGGAAAGAGGAATTATATCAAATATAATATATTTTTCCCGTATAAGAAACGGAGATTATTAGGAAAACCAGAAATATTTAAAATATATACCATTCTCTGTACCACTGTCACTTCCAGGCACAATCCTGGCGAGCCCCCTTTCCCGCAGGATCAACTGCAGTCCTGCGACTTTCATTATCCACACCCTGGGCAAGGCGAAGGCTAAAAGGGACCCGAGGAAAGGACACTGAAAAGAAGCCAGGGAGCGTGAGCTTACACATCCGCTGCCGCTGGCGGTGCAAGAGGCTCCCTCGCCATCGAGGCAGTGAGTCAAAAGTCTCTCGACTGGAATGCAAATGCCGCTCCACCAAGTCAATAAATAAATTCAAACAATTTGACAACTTGCTCAATGGAAGGGCCCCAAAAAAACCGGCTGCGGATGTGGACAGGGTGGCGGCTGGTGGCTGGTGGCTCCCTTTTATTGTCACTGGGTGCGTGGCCAGCAATTGCGTTTGAGCGAATTTAAATTAAAGTGTCATTCGAATTGGCAGCCCCTCAACGGAAATAAAATTTATAGTTTCGGCAGCTCAAAGGAGCAATCGCTTGGCCCGAAGTACACGGGATTCCTTCGGCAGCCTTTCTCCGTTTTCAATTTCTGTAAGTGTTGGGCACACTCGCTCTCACACTCACACTCGCACACACACGCACACGTCCAGTTTAGATTTATCACTTTTGATTCGGCGAGTCCTTCATCCCAAGTCCGCTTCTCCTTGGGTAACTTGTATTGATTTAATACATTTATTTGCTTCCCGGATTCGAATTCGGACTCGGATTTGGACTCGGGCTCCCCTTCCGTTGGGCAGTCTCATTCCCATTCCCTCTGGCCAATTCGATTTCTCTGTTTGCGTCCCCCGAAAAGAAAAAAAGTTTTAATTTAATTTCGTGTTCGGATGCTGGCGATGTTTATCAGATTAAAAACTTGCCCTTTTCCACTTGGCCAGTGGGTGGAAATGGGATGGGAAGTCGACTAGACTCGGGACTCCCGCCGTCAGGTGTGAAAAAAAACCGTCATCGTTATTTAAGGCAATTTATATTATTTAATTCACACGGATTAACATAGATAATTTTTTAATTATCTTTAGCTCCAATAATCCCACTAATTATTCCGCATGATTTGTGACCACTTTTTTGCACTTTAATAATAATGGCAGCAAATATATGGTTAGATACTTAGTAAATATATTTTACTTAAATTTAACACTTAAAGTTTGTATATTTAGTAATTTATTCAAAAGTTTTATTTAATCTACCCAGCTGTATCTTTTTTTTTAACTGCAAAATATATAAATGAATTATCTGATTAATCTGTAATTGGCGTAAATATGTCAACTTGGTTGTAAACTAACAATTTTGATAATGCGACAACTAATTAGTCAACCATTTATTCCGCTTTTATCTGCATGTCAAGGGCATAAAATAGTTGCATTTTTTAAATGGCATTTTATTCAGTTGGCTGAACTTAACCATTCGAACAAATCAGTTGCACTAAGACCCAAAGAAGTGCTTGTCATTGAAGCTAAAGCTTAGGTTGCTTTCTTAACTAGTCTCGATGTCTGACCACCACCAAAAAAAGGGGAGAAAATTGCAAAAAACGAAACTGAGACCCTCACGAAAGCCAATAGCTCGGAAAATGAAATGCGGATAACAATGCACTCGCCGAGGACAACAAACTCCCGAAAAAAGCACCTGAACATGCACGCATTCGGTGGGGCATTTACTGGCTAAGCCAAAATGATGTGTCTGGCTTTCTGGCCAACTGTGCTCTAAGCTGAGCTGACAATGCCATAATGGCGGTGGGTGTTGGCCAACTGCGATGCAATGACCGCTGAAACTTTCATTTCACCTTCAAAGTGGGCTTTGCATTTAGTAGAAAATTTCGAGAGCCGAGAGCGGCGGAAGTCGTATATTCCATTTATGAGCGAGGGCGGGCGGAAATGGAAATATAAAACCATAAAACTGACACTGGGAGAGCACACATCAACCCCGATTCCTGGTGATTCCAGCCATTTTCCATTTCGACAGTCTGCAATTTTTCCTGCTCCTGCTCCTCCTCTGTCTTTATTTTCTCCCTTAACCCCTTTTGGCCTACCTTTGGCAGCCTCAATGGCCCTCAATCTTTATGGCCAAGCAAAGTACATTGCAATTTTCTTATAAAATTATAATGTCCAGTGAAAGATTTCTTTATTCTCTTATTTTGCAACGAAAATTGAATGAGTTTTCCGTTCAGCTCTTGCATGGCCATAATGCAAGATGCTAACATGATTTTCCAGCTTCTTACTTTGCATATGTACTCCGCCTCCACCTCCGCCTTCGCCTCCGCTTGTCCTCTGGAAAAGTTGTTGTCTGTTTGTGTCTCGCCTGGGGCATGTTCGCAAAATTAGAAAAATATTTCCTTTTTCCTGGGCCACCAGTTCATCGATGGCAGGGGACCAATCAATGGCAATTTGCGGAGGAGTGCGGGTGTGCACGGTGTGTGGGGTGTGTGTTTTTGTGTGGTCAATCTATTAATTTATTTGCTTATTAAATTATGGCATTATTATTGCATTTTCTTCACATACGCCCAAGACATTGTCAAGGCTTCAGCACTTTACGTGAAATAATCTAATTAAAATGGACACTTGGCTGAAGGCGATTCAGGACAAGTTTAAAGGAATAGAGAAGAGTTTTTGCTTTAAATTTTTAGATATAACAACAGTTCAAATACCTAGTTTACATTTGATTTTTCATTAATTTTCTATTATAAAAATCAAGCGTTCAACCTGAATCTGAGACAGACAGGGACGGCAGAACGCTGCAGACTCCTCTGGGACGACGGCAACACACAAATGCCATTAACTAGTTGGTGGCGCGACAACTTTTCACATTTTGGCCGCTGGGCACAGCCTCAGCCCAGCTCAGTTCTGCCATAAACACCGTGCGGCGACCGCGGGGGGGCAGGCAGGAGCATCATCATCATCATTACCATCATCGGCGGCTTCCGGCAGGAGCGGCGGTGGAAGCGGGACATCATCCTTATGCTATTATCAACAACATCAGCCATTGTCAAAGTTTGGCGCATTTATTTGGTTGCTCAATCAGCGCCCAAAGCGCTTTCGCTCTCAGTGCTCCTCCGCGACGTCCTCCTCGTGGACCTTGGGGACCCGTTGCTGGCTCATTTTTATCAAAGAGCCGACAAACTCCCACTACCACCTGGGCCACCGCCGCTGCTGCCATTTACAATAATTACCATCAAATGAACAAACAAACTTTTGTGCGCTCTTGTCCTGGACGAAGGCAAAAGCCGCGGCACAAGCGCCGCTGACCCCGCGACCTCCAACCCCACTAACCCCCAGCTAACCGCCCCAACTGAACCCCCTTTTACTTGCTCTAATAACACTGTGCAGCAAGGATTCTGGATAAGGAAGTGCAGGAAGTGCTTGAAGGGAACACAAGTGCTTTTTAAAGAAAAGTTTTTAGAGGAAATATTAAAGCAGATCAGAGCGTACTTTTAGGTTTTTAAAGGTTTTTGGCTTTGATTTGAGTTAAGGGTTTATATTATATTTCTCTTCAGAGAGGAGACAATTAAATTACATTTTTAAATATATTTTTAAAATAAGTAAATCTATCTTCTCACGTATATTTAATTTATTTCCTCCTAATAATAACTTAAGAATTATTATATATTATATTTAAATTCCTAGTGCATGCAGTAAAGTGAGTGGTGGCAAAGCCTTTCCCAGGACATTGCCACCGAGCCGGATTCGAGATCTGGTAAGCTGGTGGTGCTTATCGTCCTGCAAGCATCACTCAAAAGTTGCGTTCTTTTTCCCTGTTTCCCTGTCGTGTTCCGAGTTCCTTGTTCTCCGCTGCTTTATTTTCACTTTTGCCAGCCAGCCGTGGCTGTCGGCTCAATTTTCCAACATTTGAACATTAGGCCGCCGAGGATTAACAGTAAGTGGACGTGGTTTGGCTGGTTGGAGACTGGGGAGTGCGAGTGGGAGTGGGTGTGGGTGTGGCAGGTCCTTGAGCCGCGGGCCAGGCGAAGTTAATGAGGGGCTGGGGAAGGTGGCACAGCGCAAATGCTGCCTGTCAACTCTCGTTAATGTCGCGGCCACTTGAGCTCAAACTTAAACTCCAACTCAAGGAGGGACACTGAGAGATTTTTTAAAAAGAGAAAAATAAATTGTAAGGCAAAAATATTATTGATTAAATACCAGTCAATATAGTTTTTAAACCAAAAATCGCAAGAGGGAAATATAATTCCCTTTATTTAGTATAAAATATTCAAGTTTCTTAAACTTTGAAGATTTTCCTCAGTGACCTGACACACTCAGGCCACTTAAAGCTGAAGGCCGCGTAATGGAAAGTAAACAGAATAATTTCGATTTAAATAATTTATGTCAATCTGAGCCCGAGCAAAGTGCCTTCGCACACCTCTACAGACCGACCGCAAATTAATTAATAACCCGTGACTTTTACGAGGGCAGCACATGTGCAATTAAAAACCGCGACAAAGTCAAGAAGTCGATGGAAATTACGCCACCAATTACGCCTCAAGATGCCGCCGAAAATAGACAGTCGACTGACTGCGACTGCCCGAACTTTTCCACTCAGCCAGTGTGCCGGCAATTAAACAGCGACGAATTTTCGTAGTTGGCCAAGGTAACAAGCTGCTCGCAATTAACGCGATTAAACAACTGGGGGAAAGTCTGCCAGGGGCAGGGAGCGGGGAAATCTCCTCTCCAAGGAGTGGAGCAGGCCCGAGTGGGGGCTTCATCCAAGCGTTGAGACGTCAGTGTCGATGTCAGGCGATGTTTGCGCTCGTATTTGTGTTTGGCCCGAACGCCTTGCAACTGGCTCAATTTATAAGCCCACGTGCTTGCCACCCTCTCGTTGCACCCACCTTTGCTTATTCCCCCACTTACACGACACTCGGAGCAATTATTACAAAATTTTAAATGAAATTATAAATTAATTTGAAGGGGTTTATGCCTAAAATATCGCTTAATAAGCTGTGCTTAGTTAAAGTACTTAAGGGCGAATTACCTAATTTTAAATTTCATTTAAAAACTTTTCTCTGCGTGCATCTCCCATGTGTGAGTGTGCGTTCTATGTACCTTGTAAATATTTATGCAACCCGTAATGACGAGTTGGCAACTGCCAAGTGGCTGCTTGAAGGTCGCAACTCGGGGAATCTTAAGGCTGCAGCTTGCCATTTGAGCTGCCGGTGTTGACTCGAAATCTTGAGGTGTTTGCCGAGGTCCTGGCCAACCTTCAATGGCCACATGATATGCCCCTAATGAAATGGTTATGGTAAACTAACTCTCAAGTGCCGGCAGAGGACAGACAATTGCAACTTCCTGGGTGCTGGCTTTCCCTGAAAATCCCTTAGAATCTTTAACTTCATTACGAAAGTTTCAAGTGCAAGGGAGCGAGGAGAGTCGGTTTTCTCTAAGAAGGAAAATGCAAATTAAGCTACTTTCATAGTTGATGATTTAAGACATTAAAATGAGGGGAAATATTATGCGGTTTCTGGGGGTAACTGAATGAATTGACACAGATTTTAAGTCTTTAAATAATTAAAATTATTTAAATAATTTGAAGAAAAATTTTAAGTTAAGTAAGCCAACAAATACCAGCCCTTTAATGGATTTAATATCTTAAAGGCCTTGACGTCACTGGAGAAAAGGAAGCTCCAAAAGTAGACATTACTTTCCCTGATATTTATAACCATTCACTTCCTCGAATTTGTTCCATTTTTGATCCGGCCATCCATTTCCTTTTAATATGATTATCCATTTTGCATCAGTATATATTTAGCATGGAATCGATGCGCATTCGGTGTTTGTTTGGCGTCCCGTCGCAGGTGCCACTGAGCGTATACTTAATATGCCATTTATTTCGCTAGAAGTGAAGGCTAAGCGAACGAAACGAAAGCCACTGCGATGAAATGAAACGAAACCCATTCACACAGATGCGACCAGCATCTAGTCGACACACATAAATACTCGCATCTGGAGGATCCCTTCTCGAGAAGTGTCCTGCATTCGATAGTCGAATTCATTGTCGCCTTCTCTGCTGCTGCTCTGATGTTGATGTTGCTTGTGCTGCTTCTGCTGCTGCTCTGTTGTCGGGAATCAATTTGGCAAAAGTCATTGCATTCAATTGTCACTTGACAAACGACAAATGGTGTTGATTCACACACTGGAGAGCAGGGAGCCGCCTGGCGCACAGACAATTGAGCCGGGCTGGGCCGGGGCCCTAGATTATTTATTTTGGACACATGTACTTTGAAGACTTCCAACCGAAATTGCGCCTGCCAAGGCGTTTAAAAAGTTATTGGCCCCGGCCAAGGCAACTTTTCAATTGCCACGAACTTTGGCCTGCCCTGCCCTGCCAAAAAGTGCATTTAAAGAAGAGACCAAGGCCCAGGCAGAGCATAAATTTGCAAAGTGCATAACTTTTGTGGCATGCCAAAAGCCACAAAACACCATAGCCATTGCCGACATGAATAACGCACTCGCATTCACATTCACACTCACATCCACAGAGGAGCACTTCAAAGGCATTCAGGGAGTGTGGCACACTTTTGTGGGATATCAACTCGGCGCAGTCGGGCGGCGACAGAAGTTTTTGTACGTCTGGGTCCCGTCGAGTGAGTGACAGGTCGACGAACCCAGTCCCGGACCCGGATTCGGACCTGGAAACTAATTACCAGCCGATTCCGCAATGTGACCGCAGAAGCCGAAAAAAATATACCAATCTTTGGCATGCCTGATTATGCATTTGTATTTTTTTGCCTTACAATTTTAAACCATTATTTAAACTCCTATAGTTTCCACAAACTTTTAACTTATTTTGGGGAATTACAGAGGACTATATTTTAATTGCTTCCAGTCCCTGTAGACAATGAGTAAGACCAATGACCTAGAAATTGTAAGCAAGGCAAGTAAATAATTTCACAGGATATCCCCAAGAATATTTCCTAATAGAACGATGCATTGTTGGAATGTTATCCTCTCTCACCTGTGAACATTGCGGGATAAACACACTGCCCTATTTTCCAGCGAGTGTATCTCCGGTAAGAGGATGAGCGAAATGCCTCGAGTGATGGGTCACATCTCACAGCTGTCGACACCCAGCTAACTGCATTGGCCCGGATTCCCGGCTTCCCGGTTTCATCCCAGATCCCATGGCACCCGATCTCCCAGCAACCTGACCCCCTTGGAAGGCACATACATATGGTTAATGAAATTGTGCACTCAATCGAGCGTAGCGCCGAGCGAAAAGTCAGCAGATTCGAGAGACCTGCCTGATGACGATGTTTTCTGCGATGTGTGACGCTGCCGGGGATTTCCACCTGCCAAACCCCAGTCCCCGCACCTCTGGCTGGCTACAAAAATTAACATCAACGATACTAAACCGCTATCACTGGCAGAGCAAAGCTTGCCGGTGTGCGATTGTGCTTGCGAGTGGCGGGCGGGGACATAAAATGCTGGGAATGTCTGGGAGCACCACGGCTTCAATCCTCGAACCGAACCTGGTCCAATGTGACTCTGGTTATTTAGCGTATTAGGTAAATGGCTCGCGTTTTTTACTTGCCGCATCCGCTGCAAGTTGGCTTTATGCATCACCTCCCGCGGTGTGTCCTTCTTCCTCCTCTGGCTGTGCTATTATTTCTTTCTGGCTCCGGTTAAATGGCATTTTGAATTTTAACGACCATAAATGCTAGCTTATCTTAAATGCTCTTTTATGGCTAAATTTATGTCTGGTCCCGGCGAGTTGGCTTCTTTTCGTAGCATTCCTCCACTGAGGAGGAGCTCGAGATGATGACTTTCAATTACCTTGTGCAGGTGCACGTGCATATCATGCACACAGAAACTATATGAATAAACTGCAATGGGCTAATTGGCCACTTGTTGGGGAAATGCAAGTTTTGTCTGCGTGACACAGGGGGAAATTTAAGAAAAAGGATACTAAAACATTTCTCAAAGAAATAAACAGGGAAAATCCGGCTCGAAGGACCAAAATGATTTCCTCAGAGCTCTCAACCTATTTGAGCTCAGCATTTGAATAGAGTATTTATAATATTTTGGTCTAAGCCAGAACCTTTTTGAATTGCCTAAATATAATCACTGACTGTACTGAGTTATGTTTTCTCTTATTCCCGAGATTAGCCAGCATAAATATTCGGGCAAGTGCTGTGATGCCAATAAATCGTATAATTTATCTAACCATAATTTAGCCGGCTGCGAGTCTGCGAACTTGTAGCGCCGTTTCATGGCTCAATTTTTCAGCTATCCTGCGCCGCCATTTGTTTACCTTCCAGGCCAGGCTGGTTGTGCACACCCACACTCGCTGGGTGTATGAAAAATGACACTGCCAATGTCTATTATTAACACAAATGTATTTTGCCCCAGCCGTCGGGGCCGAGTGTCCCCATTTATCGCACATGCTAAACGGCACTCGTGGGAACTATCTGCCAGGACATTTATCTAACACACGAGCAGTGCCTGTCTCTGTCCCTATCCATATCTGTATCTACATCGGTGTCGAAGGACTCTTTGGCCGGTGGTTGATCGGCACATGTAACTGTCATCGGTATGTTGGCTAATTAATTACCAAACAACCGGAATTGTATGTTTGTTTAGGCCTGAATAACCATATTAGCAATTATTATTGAACTGTTTTGTGTGCTCTTCGGCCATTTTCCAAACAATGTAAAAAAATCACTCCCAGAGGTGTATTTAGCGGGATTTGTGGCCCAGTGCGTCGATTTGGGGCGCGTGCCCGCAATTTTCCATTATTCATTCGGGGGCTTCGAACAATGGCAGGACATTTCCCCAACATGACGCTCATATACGAACTTTTCAATTAAATTCATTACACCTTCTTCCGCCGCCTGTCGCTTTCCTGTCGCTTAATTTCCCAGCAAAACACTAAGTCATTTCCGACCAAACGGCCTAGCCATTACCTTGATTATCATCTCAAGTCAGAGGCCGGCATGGAAATTCTTTTTTGTTCCCACTCCTCACACCTGACACGTTTTCCGTTTTCCCGTTGGCCAGGTTTAGGCACTAGCCTCAAATAAATAAGCTGGGAGTTGAGGTTTGGAAATCGACCAGTGGATGTCCTCTAAAATTTGGTTATTTTTCCGGGTGTCCTTAAGATTTTATTTATATATTTATTATTGGATATTTAATAATAAAATAAAGATAAACTAGAATCCTGACCAACCCCTTATCTTTAAATATATGTCTTTATCTAAAAGAAATTGAACATAATAACTTTGTTTTTGCAGTAAGAGACTTTATTCTAAGAAAATCGTTTTAGACTCAGTGTTTAGAGGTTTAAGTTCTACTGAAACCATATACCTGTCCTCGGTGTGTTCGTGGAAAATAAAAATATCCTGGATTTTTTCACTCACATTTTTGTGACTTGCACGCGCCACAACAAAAGTTGAAAAACCAGCGGGACAGGGGGCCAAAAGGTAAAATGTTCCCACAGCTCCCAGGGACACACTGGACTCGAAGGACTCCCAGGAAGCGGAGCCACCTGCTCCTGATGCCGTTCGTGGCTATTGTTATTGCTCCGCTCGTGCTGCGCCCAGTGAATTATTTTTCTTTTTTTTTTACGTAAATTGGGTGTGTTTTCTATTATTGCCCCAGACTTCCGGCGTGACACAGCGGCTGTCAGCGTGGCAACAAACAACAGCCACTTGTTTCAAGTCGTTTAAGTTATTTTAAATTTGAAACGTGGCTCGTTTCGGACAATACCCTGGCACTTGATATGAAATATATTCCCCATTTTTTCCGGCTCCAACTTTGCGCTTTCGCTGGCATTCTTTTCTCTGTTCTTTTTTTCGCCTTTTCATTCTCATCTGACGACCGCCTGTCCGGGCGAAAAATATGACAACTCAGCCAGAAAGTGACCAACGCAATCCCATCAAGATGAGCAGGAGCAGGAGCAGGAGCCGGATCAGGAGGAGGAGCAGGAACTGCGGCGAGTCCAGGAAGATGTTGAGGAAATTAAACTCATTGTCGACAAGCACTTTGGATTTTGCTTTTACATTTTGCTTTCTTCTATGGTTTTTTATGCAGGTACTTCGGATTTTACAGAAGAGAAACTGAGGGAACTTTAAATATTCAAAATAATAAATATGTAAAGACAAGGTTATTAATAAATAAAATATAAATCAACGTAAGTCCTTCTTTACCAAAAATTAAGCCCCATTTTCAATGCACAAACTTGCCATATAAATCCGCCCCAAACCCGACTTTAAAGAGCAATTAAAAAACATGGCACACTTGGCGGGGCAGGGAAATGTGCACTTTGTCAATGGCTCTCACCTAATCAATTATGTATTGCTTTGCTCTTTTAATTAGCCCACACCCCCGCGGAGCAATCCACAATCAATTTGGCCTGTCACATTCGACATTTCACATAATTCGCACGATAAAGAAAGAGAAGGCAGGCTGCCAAGGAGTGGCTGGCATGCTAGAGCCTCGCGTATAATCCCGGGAGTTCGGCATGGCATTTTGTTTAGAAACTTTTAATTAGTGTTGCGAAAGTTTTTCAATTAACACCACCTGCACAACTATTTATTCTGGCCCGCCGTTTCTGGAGCGGAGCGGCGAGGCATCCAGCTTCTTCGGAACATTTGCTCTCCCCCCATTGTGTTGTTTGTGTCCTGGCTGTCAACTGTAAATTATAAAAATATTTTTGCACTTGCCCAGCACCGGCCTTGATGCAGCCTCGAACAGCTCGAAATAATTCAGTACAAATCCCTGCCTTCCGAGCAGCACCTTTGTGTTTTGTGAAAAGAAAGTAGCAAATGTTGAAGAATGCGGGGAAATTGCGGCCAGCCGCTTTTATGGAATGTTTTCTAATTCATTTTCACTCGATCGTAATTTAATATAAATTGCGCAAGTTTTGACAGTCGAAACAGTCTGTTCGCCTCGCCTTGCCTTGTTTTCCAATATTAATTAGCTGGCGAAACAAAAACTGATGTTGCCCTGATGCCGTGACATCTGAAATGGCAGTGAAATTGCAAACGACTAATGGAAATGGCATTCGAAATGGAAATGAAAGCGGGACTGGCAATGCTAATGAACAACTTTCTCTGCTCCGTGAGCTCCGGACGGAGGAGGAGCGAACGCGCCATTAGCCTCGAAATGACAATCAATTATGACAATTTCTCAAATGATAAACACGGCATGTGGCTTGGTCATAATTAACCTGAAATGGAGTGCCAGAATAAGGAAATTGTGGGCAGCTAACTGATGGAAAAAGCTGTAAGGGAAATTACTAAGGCTTAAAAGCAAGACTGCATAATAGGATAATAACATACAAGTTTTCCTAAGTCCCGAGAAATTTAAGTAAATTAAATTGATTTAACCTGAGCTAGCTTAGGAAACTTTAGCAATTAAAATATTCTTTTATTTACTTTCTCATGCATCCTTTGAATGGTAAAATAATATTTCTAATATTTAAATGCACGTGCCATTCAAGCCTTTATTTATGCCATCAAAGGCCTCAGTAAACTTATAAATATCCCTCGATATGAATTTTCAATCAATCTTCCTCGGGCTCTGACAAAAAAATCAAATTCAAGAGAACTTAATGCCACATTAAACCGATATGAGAACACATTGGAAAAGTTTCTTTCCCCTTCGTTTTCGGGAAGGAAAAAGCCAAAAAAAAATTATTGATTTCTGTTTCGACTTGGATCATTATATATATAAAGCCGGGACCATTTCCACAGCGAACTTAATGAAATTTCTGCTTATGCGAATTCGCTTGTTGTTGACACATAAACCAGCCAAGGACATCAATAATAAAGGCCATTTGGCCGCAAATAGAGGCCAGAGATGAAGTCATTGAACCGATGACGACGCAACTTCCTAGACAAACAAAGGCGGCCTGCGCATGCGGATTAATAATAATCATAATAATAAATATTAAATGCCATTACAGCTGCTACGGATTTATCTCAATGAAATTATCTAAACGACGTAATCTGCTATTCAATTGCGAGTCCGCCATTCACGATAAAGATGCGCCGCGCGGACGAAATAATCCGGGTCCGGGTCCGACTCCGGCTCCTCGGTTCAAGGGGGAACCCCGGAAAGTATTCCGCAGGGCGAGCAGTAGCTGCAAAGTACACGTTTAGAAAAGCTTTATTTATGCTCGGACATAAATTCAGCGCTAACAAGCAGCCAAAGCAGACGCGCCACGCCCGGAAAAGGTGCAAGTGAAATTTATTTGGCTGATTTTCCCTCGCACTTTCCATCGCACTTGACGAAACAGCGAAAATAGCGAAATAAATAGTTGCCGCTGCTGTTGCAAGATGCATCTGCAAGATGCGCCAAGGGTATAAAATTAAATTTCAACTTTTAACGAATATTTACGCGTTGCCAGATAAAAGTGGCATAAAAACTTTCCGCAAAGTGCAAAATAGTTGCCCCAAGAATGGCCCCGGCCCTCAACAACTCAACCTCCTTGGCGGGAAAAAAAATCCAAGTGTTAAGTGTGAATTATAGTGGAGCACGTGGAATGCATGGAAGGAACTCAAAGAACAAAGCCATTCATTTCGATGGCCACACACGTGGCAGGGAGTGGCAATTCCGGCGATCCTTAAGAATCGATTAACAGACTCGGCAATACAAGGGTCCGGGTTGGGGTAGCAGGACGAAATTGCCCAGCACTTAAGGCAATTATTAAGTCGGGGCTGAAGTACTTTCCACATTTTAAAATTAAAAGCCTTCTGCAGAAGCTTCTAAGATTTTTCAAAAGTTTGTAAAAGTATAAAAAAATATAAGGGGAATTCTTTTAAAATAATGTACTGATTTTTCAAATCTTTAAAAAATAACATTAAAGCTTTACTATCTCCTAAAGCTTACCGAATATACATTTTATGGCTTTAGATCTACCTAAATAAGGTTTCATCTCACATTATGCAATAATAAATATACAAAGGGAAATAAATGTAATACAAATTAGAGATTAATCAAATAACATCTACAATGTCAAGCTCTGTAATTAAACAAAATTGTTTTATATTAGTTGTACTATATAGAAGCATGACACCTTACAAATGTAATATGATTTTTAACTTGGACTCTACAATTTGAGGGACCTGGCTTTGTTTTAATTGTTTTGTGTACGGAATATTTGGAATATGTTGCTAGTTTGTGTCAAAGGCTCTCGCATAGAAAACTGTCGCACATACAATGAAAATACATTTCGAATTACTCACAAATTGTTTCTGAGGCCAACTGAAAATGGCACAGTTTCCCCGCCTGGCTCTTCATAAACAAGGGAATGCATTTATGTACGTATATGAGAGTGGAGTCCTGCTTCACATGTGCATTAAGGTGTATGACGGAGAAGTGTAGGGGGTTTCCCAGGGCGACAGTTTATATACCTGGTACTCGTTGAGTTAAGGGGGATATCGTATTTCGAATAAAAATATATTAAATATAGAAATAAAAATATAGTTACATTTTCCACACAAAAATATAGGGAACTTCTGAATAAGGCTCTCAGATTTATATTTAAAGCTTTTTAACTTGGGTTTTCTTACTGAAATAAAATATTGTTATGTATTTAAAAGCTCAAGAAGTATGCAAAGATTTATCTACCGGGTATTCAGCGGTTGAGAGTCTCGTTTATAATGTTCTTTCTTGTTGTGCGACTCAAAACTGTGACTGCTGAGGCTGCAGGCCAAATGCTTGCCAGCCATGCAGAATTTTTCAATTTTCTTGGCAGCCCGGACAAATGTAATTTATTTTGCCACACAGACACACTCGCACACCACACCCAGATCCCCGTGTGCAGTCAGATACGGATGCAGATGCAAGATACTAGATACAAAATGGGCCCCCAGCCATAGTGCACCACAATTAACCTTCATGTCTTTTTGGCAGTTGTGGCGCACTTGTGAACATCTTCAAATTATAACCCAGCTCTAGAGTGTGCCTATATATATACAGATATAACTATATATATATCTGCATGTGCATGTGCTGCAGTATTGTCGAGATTGTTTGCCGGCCACTTCAGCCTTGCTGGCTGCAAGTTTTTAACCAGCTCAGCTCAAAGTCTCAATGGCCTGCAATTAGCCGGGCAGGAGCAGAAGCAGTGCTGTGCGTTTACCTGAGCTATTTAGCCCGGCATTTATTTCTTTTCGGCTAAAGGGCTGCTAATTGCGCACTCGAGCATCCGTTTCGAGTTTCTCAACTCAACTAGCTCAAGTCGGGGGCTCAAGCCTTAAATGCGTGCTCGACTTGAGGCTTCTTCTGCTTGTCTAAATGATTCACTTTGTGAAGTGCGCAACGCAACAAAAGTAGGCAAATGCCAATTGCCTTGGCCACTCGACTCTGAAGTTGCTTTAATTGCCCGAATTTCCACCTTAAATTGAGTTATATCCAGCCAGCCAGCCAGCCCAGCCTCAGACCTAGAAACTATGCCCAGTTCCAGTCCCAGTCTCACTCCCATTCCAGGTCCGTGCATTTGTTATGCAATCCGTGCCAAATAGAGCCGACGGAGCGAACATTTTTCCCATTTGGCAGGCAGAGCAGCCAGACAAATCCCAGCCTGACAACGCAGCGCATTTTAAGTATTAATTTGAGCAAATCTCTGAAAAAGGCGAGGAGAACGAATATGTGATGCTCTCAGCTACAAGTCTGCTTTAGTGTATACCAAAAAGAGAAATATACAAGCTTAAATTCTGTAAATCAAAATAAAATGAATAATAAATAATTATGAATGAAGTACTCAAAGCTAGAGTTTAATTTTCTATTAAGAAATGTAAATAAATTCATTAAACCTTTAATTTTAAAATCTAGATATGCCAGAATTTCCATACCCACAAAGCTTTTCGAAAACAAATTACCATAAAAGTTCAAAAACTCCTTCAAACTTCCCAAAACTCCCCATAACCACCGCAGAGGTCTTAACACATTGACTGGGAAATTGATATGGCCAGCGATTGATGCCTTTTTTTATATCCCTATAGAGTACATACAAAGTTTCGGTAATAGAAATTCGTCCTTTGGT
This sequence comes from Drosophila rufa, assembly GCA_018153105.1. Classification (NCBI taxonomy): domain Eukaryota; kingdom Metazoa; phylum Arthropoda; class Insecta; order Diptera; family Drosophilidae; genus Drosophila; species Drosophila rufa. Next base: position 20,247,743 of record JAECXS010000096.1, read on the forward strand.
GCCTGCGAATCGAAACAAAAGCTGCAAATACCGAACGGGGAACGGGCCCAAAACGAGCCAACTGCATCACGGCTTTCGGCCATGGCTCGATGCCAATAGCCATTCTCATAAATGTGTGTCTGTCTCAGGACTCTCAGCTCTCTCAGCCCTCAGCCCTATATGTATGTGTTGTGTTGTGTCCTACCCCGCCGAAATGGGGAAAAAAGTCTAGAGCGCAAAATGTAGATTTCCAGGAAATTGTGGGGCGTAAAATATTTTGCACAAAAGTTGTACAACAATAGCATTAACAAGGGGAACAGAAGTGAAACAGAAACAGCGGAAAAGCTGGAGCGTGTTGGCAAATATTTGAACAAATATTTGAAGTGCATCGAACGCTCGAATGCGTCGAAAACAATCGCCAACTATTTCCCATGAATATTTTCCCTATTCTACCAGTTTTTCTATTACTTTTTTTTTGGGGATTTTCCTTCGTTTTTCGTGCTTTTCTGTGTGGGAATGAAGCCAACAGCCAAGGTCAACTAGTTTGACTTTTAATTAGAGCGAGTCATAATTACAGACTGGCGGCGGGCGCAACGCCTACGCATACCGGCAGTACTTGGCCGTAATTCAAAGGACCTGCCGGCTTTGTCAACTTCCTTGACAGTGCGGCCACGTGCGACACGCTCGGGGCGGAAATTAAAATTCTGGCGGCGTTACAAAGGCGAGGAGGCAACAAACACAAAAACAAAGGCACATTGAAACACAAAGACAGCAGAGAGCATCTAATAAACTTTCGCGCGCGCGTCTATGAATTTTCCAAGCCAAGTTGTCTTTTCCGCGAGCTGCCAAGGCACGCGCTCCTCGGTCTAGACACAAATCAAAGAACTACGTCTCGCACTGCCAATCAATGTTGGTCCTCCGCCGGGCTTATACTTTAGATAGGTACGTTCTTCGAGCCTTGGCTTTGGCTTTGGCTTTGGCTCACAGTTGCACGGCAAATCCTGGCTAAAGGCGACTTTAATTAACGGCCATAGCGGGGGTCACATTTTCATACCCGGAAAAAGGTTTTTGGTATTTAAAAAATTTTACAACAAAGTTATGCATGCTTTAAATGGGAATAAAATATATTTCTCTTACCTTGTACTATTATAAACATTTTATTTAAGTGTGCAAATAATGCCTTTCTCTATTTAATCCCCATTTTCTTTGAGTGCAAGCGCTGGAGTTCCTTGGCCGAGATTGGTTTGCATGCAGCTGCTGCCACTTCTTCAATTAAAGTCCATGGAAAGTTCGTTTATTGACCGAACCTGAGCTGGGACAATTGTAACAGTTTATCCAAGTAAATAAACGCTTTGGGGCGGGTTAATGAACGAGCCAAGGGTGAATGCAACTCGGCCCTTAGCTGGATTATTTATTTGGCCGAGTTCTTAATGGCTTTTTGGTCTTTAAAGAAGTGCTATAAAGCTATTTAGATACCAAAATATTATTGAAACCTCATAGTCCGAACAAAGTCGAGCAAATCTAGTTGGCTATCCAGAAATGCCTCAACACTTAAAGGTTTAAGGCTGCCAGTGATCCCTTCAATTGATATGCAGCAGACAAAATAATTTCCACTTTGGGTGTTGACAGTGCAAGAAGGACGCCGCTCTACCCTTCTCTTTCGCCCAACTCGTGCCGTTTCTTTCACTGATGGCGAAACAAAAGAGCTTTTAACATGTCTGCCTGCCCGCGTGTGTGTGTGTGCGTGTGAAGTAACCTTTGGCCGATTAAACATAAATCCCTATAAAGCAACAAAGTAAAAATTGCCAACGAGCCAAGTAAAAACTTTGGCAAAGTGCTCAACGTCTTGGAGCTTCGCAGCCTCGCTTTCCACGCCTTCCACGCCTTCCACGCTTTCCACGCTTGATGGCAAGGACGTGGTGCTCGGCGGTGGGTGGTTGGAGGCCTTTGAAGCTGCGTTAATGCAAAGACAGCGCGGGCCAAGGGGCTGAGTAATTTATATGCCAGGCACAAGATCATCGCTGTTAGGGCATTAAAAACTTAAATAGTTTTAATGCGACACAAACTATGCCGGAGTGGAGCCGGGAACACGACGAGGAACAAGCTAGGGAGAGCGCCTCGCCTCGCCCAAGGTGCGTATACTTAACGCAGCCATAATTACAATAGACCCTGCCAGGCAGGAGGCATTTCTCTCAGTCAGAGGACGATGAGATTGTTGTGAGCCAACATTCATAATGTGCAATGGCTCGTTTACTCGGTACGACGACAATCCCCGGCTAAAGTAAATTTAAATCAAAAAATGCAGATGGCAATGGAGATACAAATAGCGCCACAAGCTGCCAGCGGAATTGATTCGAATGACCAGGAGGGATCGAGGGGAGAGCCCGAAGAATAACAATAAACATTTCTATCTGCTTCATTGGTTATTTACTCATTTTAGGAGAGAGGGACAAGCAGAAGCTGAAGAAGCGCAGGCATCAAACAAGAAAAACAGCGTAAAACGGAAAATTCCCATCTCTGGCTTTTCTTTTTTTTTCATTTTTAAAAAACGCGAAAAGGACTTCGCTCGCTGGCTGGCTGGCTGGAAACTAAAGCAGCCAAATAAGCAACCGCAGGGCAGGGTCGGCTGATTTTGTATTTTTTTGTTGCCGGACCGAAGACTGAAGACAGAAGCTGCTTATAAAGCAATATACAATTCGCTGTGGGCGGCCAGGCAACAACAATCGAAGCGAATCGATATTTTTCGCTGGTGGCTTTTCCTTCTCTCCACCAGCCTCCCTCCGCCTTTTTCTTCGATTTCGTCTTGACTTTTCCTTGTCTTTGGTTTTTGTGGCCAAAATGGATTTTTCGACCCCCGGGTGTCGGCGGGGATTCGGCGGGATTCGGGACATGCCATGGGTGGAGTTTTTCGGGGGGCTTGAGCCTCCAATTCCGGCCACATGTCCCCACCGGCGACTTCGGCTTGGGAGTTTTCACGCCTGAGTCCGTGGTGAAGTTTTCCCATCAGCTGCGAGCTGAGGTTGGCTTTTCCGACGCTGCTTTTCCAGAGCGGCGCCGACTCACTGAGTGAGAACTTTGCTATGCCATCTGTGATACTGTGAGAGTGCCTAATAGGGGGAAATCTGTGGGAAATTCAGTGGGAACAGTTCTCGGGCAAGCTCTTATACCAGGGAGAGCTGCGGGTAAACAAGAATAAAAAGCATTGATAGTACTTATCAAAAAAAGGTGCCAAGCCAGCGGGAAAGTCACAAACAATAACAAATCACAGGCAGACAGGTAAATAATAAGCAAAATATATCTAATTTTGTGGATATTTATAAGTTGAGAGTATTATAATATAATGCGATTTATTTTGGGTGAGCAATATATCTTAATTGTTTTATTAGTGGGTTATATGGTATATTATTGTCCTGTATAATATGTTCCTTTCGATTTAACAGGCAAGTAATTATATTTTAAATTATTTATGTATAATAGATCCCAAATAAACAATTATATTATGTTACTACACGTAGGTCAATTTAGTTTAAATTCTTTTTCTTATTAAATTTCAAGTTGACTAAATATTAAATGCATAATTCAAATTAATAAACTTGAATGAAATTCCACCTTTTTAGTTGGACTATAAATAATAAAATATAATATATACACTTTTTCTTCACATGATTCAAATTCTATAATTTAATTTCTTTTGTTATTCTTGTATCCTCTATTTAATGATGATGAAACATGGGAAAGTAAACACAAATAATAATTCACCTGAAATGATAGTCATTAAATATTTATAGGTCAATAAATAGCGGCTAAAAAATGCTAATCAAGTTAAACTTAATTGCGAAATTTCCATTAGCAAATCTCCGTTATCAGAGGCTATTTTATGTGATTTATTTGTTTGGCTTTCTTAATTGTCGTGCGTATTTATTTTAATTTGCAATTGACAAATCACATTTATTATGCAGTTTACAGGCGGCATATATCAGCCAGGGATAAATCTCGAGGAAAATAAAAATAAACCGAGCTCTCTCTGCTGGCTGCAGAGAGTTTTCCTTGCTCTCTCTCTCTGGCTCTCTGGGGAGAGAGCGTGTATAACAGTTTTCCGAAGTGGGAAAACGAGGCACGAGGACGCTGACGAGCTCGTGGAGTCCGGCTGCCTGGAAATCCGTCGAGCGTTGCGGGCGCAGCAGTTGAATAGCGTTCGCCGTGAGCGACAGACACGCCGCAGTCGTTCCGTTCGATAATTCCGCAGTCCGCATTCCGATCCGCAGACCCCGCCCGCAGACCGCTCCGCCGGCCGGAGAGTGCGAGGATTGTAGCCCGTAGCCAGAGATCTCAGGCGGAGGTTTAGAGCTCCAAACACCCAGCCAGGAAAGTGACCCAAAAAGGTGGCCCCCCAGTTCGCGTTCCGAGGGGCGGCGAAAGTGCTGAAAGCGAAGGAAAGTGTACGTGCCTCAGTGTGGATTTTCCGAGGGTGCCGGGTAACGTGAGACGGATACGGGAACGGGGACGGTAAACTCCGGAAAACAACCTGAAAGCCATTTGCCGCAAGTCGAGCAGCCCGGCAGCGACAACAACATGTGTAAACGCTAACGAGCGCGAAAACGCGAACATTTTGATTGATTTTGATTGACATGCCACTCAGCGCAGTGCCACCAAGCCACCCACCACGAATAAGTAACGAAACGGAAAAATAAAACACAAATAATAACCAGAGAAAATCGACAAAAAAAGCGAGGGAAAGATAAAAACATATTTCCACTAGGGGAGCGTAAAACTTGAGAGAAACACCCACAACAAACGAACAAACAAAAAAAGCGCCACTAAAAACCCAAACAGATAGTAAACAAATATTGAAACGTTTCAAGCACTTTCGGATCTAAAAAAATAATTGCCCCAAGGGCTGTCAGCGAAAGTGCCAGCGAAAGCGGCGGAAAAAATAAATATATCCCACGTAAGCCCAGAAACAAAATGCAATCAAATCGAGGCCCATAAAAACCGCACAAAACAAGCACACGCATAAAGGCAAAGCCAGCCGACAAAAAATCATACAAAATAATAATAAAAATCCGCAGCATCAGGCGGCTAATCAACTACAACAAAATAACGGAAAAAGTATCAAACAAAAACAAAAAATAATAATAAAGAAATCGCTGAGTTGGGCAACAGTTCTTTTTTCTTGGCATCTCAGTTAGGTTTTCGTTCGGCATTTTCCGCCCTCGCTGTGTGTCAGTGTGTAGTGGTGTATTTTATTTGTAAATACGTATTTGTGTGCCTCCATCCCAAACATATATATATATGAAAAAAGGATAAAATATGCCGGCATTGATTTTCCCTGGCGACACCAACAACAGCATCGGCATCAGCTAAGCCGTCGAACCAGAACAGCAACTACAATAATAATAAGGAGTGGCGGAGGAAAAGGAAAAGTTGGAGGAATCGAGGAAAAAGTTTCTCGGACATTTTCGGTATGTTGTTTCTAATTTCTGCACTGTTTTAGTTATTCGCTTGTTGTACATAAAACTCAACAATATTGCTGTCAAAGTTCTGACAGTTTGAACTTTTTATGCGCTCGAGCTGCCTTTTTCCCGAATCCGGCGAGAGTTCAATGCTTGGCTCGACCCCGATTCACCGATTCGATATTTGTTATGCGGCAAGTTTCTTGTATAATTAAGTTAAATGCTTGTAAATAAACAAAAGTGCTCGATTTAAAAGAGTTGCCCACGAAAAGTTTTGGCAGTATGAGGATTGACTTCTCTGGGGGATTGGGAAATAAGTTTATTCTTTCTCATATTTTTTTTGGGCAGAGGAAAACTTGTTAGCTTCGAACGGGGAACGGTTTATAAATAAGGATAAGTTTTTGCAACTTTGGACAGGAGCTTGAAACAATAAGAATTGCATACTTTTGTTTATCAGTTTAAGAATGTTGCTCAGAGATTTGTAGATTTTGTAAGAGAGAGTCATGAAACCCAGGGTACTTAGATCGTTAGAGATCGTTACTATCGCTTCTTAGAGTTAGTTGCTTTTATTATTTGCTTTTAAATACAGTCTGTGGCCTTAAATTCTTTACCTTATTAAAAAACTAATATCGATTCCCAAACAACCTCTCATTAGTGACCACCTACACGCTCTCAGACGGTTTCCCTGGGACCTGTCCATTAATTTGTCCAACATTCAATTAAGCCCGTGTAAATTACGGATGTCAAACGGTTGGCCAACCTGAACCCTGACCCCTGATTAAGCCCCTTTGATAAGGAAATTTAATTGGGAAACACACAAAGTACCCAAAAGTAAAACTTGCAGATTTTTTAAAATGTTTGTGTTGTGGCTTCGGTAAATTCGTTGTAAAAAGGGGAAGGGGAAAGGTGAAAGAACCACAACAAAGGACCTCAGTCCTCCCCAGCCTGGTACCATTTTTAACCCCCCGAGCAGTGACGTCCGCACTTCAATGTGGGCCCTTTCCGGGGAGTGGGCAACCGGGGGTTAACCTGCAAATATTTGGGAGCCCACAGAAAGAGTCGTCGTGTGTTTGCCTGGAATTAAAATGGAATCGGGGAACAACGAATGCCGAAGGCAATGCCTTTTCAACGCCGACGGCGTGTAAATGAGAAAATTCATTATTTAACATTAATTAAGGCTTATTATGCACATTATCAACACAGTCGAGCGTCACGCACACAGCCACGCACCGAAACATGTATGCTAACCGCATTAAATGTCAGTCAAAGACTCGACTAAGTAAACACAAGCCAATGTAAGTTTCCCTCTGTGTGGGTGCGAGTGTGTGTGTGTCGTGTGTTGTGTGGTGTGGTGTGCGGTGTTTGTGAGGGACAACTATCAGCCGTGGCAGCACCACACACAGGTGAAAGTTTTACTTTCCCGCACAGCCTCATGCTCTCAAAAGGAAAGTCAGGTTCATAATTCAACGCCCATCAGCGGAGCGGAGGGAGGCGTTCTCGGGGGTGGCCAGCAAGGAGCCAACAGGAAGCGAAGCAGAAGCACAAAAAATACAGGAAACATATAGGAAGGAGTTTCATTAACCAGGTTAGACTGGGCTGGTACCTCGCAGTCAGCAGTATCCTTGAATTATTTTCAGAAATTTATTAAGAAAGTCATACTAAATTTCGTTGGTTAAAAGTGAATAAATAATCTAGAATATTCCAGATAAAAGTTATAAAAAAGCATTAACTTGGTATATTAATCTATTAATTATTAAACTAACTTATAATGGTACCTGATAAATTAGACTCAATTCCTTTTGGCTTGGCCCAATATCCCCTTACTATATTTCGTGGTCCTGGGCTGGAAAGAGGTGTTTAAATTATTCAGTAAATTGTTAAGTAAATAACACGAAAGGCGCACGTTAAAAAGCAACCAAAAGACAACAATAACAGCGGCAGGAACAACATGCACAGACATCAACACCGCCACCACTCATCCCCCATCCCAGTGTCTATGGCCACTGAGGAAATGTACCTCTCATATGGCGGGAACGATGATGATAATGGCGGTGATTCCGGCGCTGATGGTGCTGATGATCATTCCTGGAACTGGAGCCAAGCTGATGATGACACGCCGCACGGTTCACGGCTCAGCGGAGTTGCCGGCAGCAAATGTACAATAAAATAAACACCAAATGTGGAAAGCTAGCCCCGAGGTTTGCCAGGGAAGGGAGGGTGGCACAGGGTTGGCCAGGAGGGGTGAGCGAGCAAAAACGAAACGAAAACAAAGCCGGAAACGGAAGCAGCTATGAGAGTTCAGGCGGCTGGAACGACGACGACGCACTCTGAACCAAGTAAACAATAGCGAGAAATTTGTTAGCACAGGAGCAGGAACCGATGCAGGAAAGTCGAAAGTAGACAAAGGCCCCATTGACTCACCTCAATGGCGAAAGTCTCTGCCCTCAGACCGCTGATAATTGTTAAGGGTTGAGGGTTAAGGGTGGCAGAGCCAGATGTAACGAACACAAGTGAACTTCACAGGAGCCGATGAATTATTCCGCATAGAAAATTAAAAACACAACCCCTTGGCTTTGGCTTTTAAAAAGATTTTAGCTTGGAGAAGTTGTTATATATATTTGTTTTTTTTTTTACCTTTTCCTTATTTTTCCCCATTTATTTATTTATTTTATTATACCTTTTATTTAATTTGTGCTTTAAATTATTTTTAAATAACCTTTTTTGGGAGTTTGCACAGTTTGAAAAATTATTGTAATTTTAATTTTTGAGATTCATTCGATTTTATACATTTTCGAATTTTATTGGGATTTTAATGTACTTCCTTAATTCGAATAATTTTCAATTATTTTTTTTTATAAAAATATGATAAATGGAGTTTCCAAGTATTAAACACTCACAATTTATAATACTTTCCCTATTATGGTTTCCCTAGTACCTGTGTAGTTCAGAGTTAAAGTAAACAAATAAATTTTGACCTAAATAATAATATTCTAGATGAATTATTTTGCCATATATAAACGCTCCCAGAGAGGCTTAAGCGACATTTTCGTTATTACATCTGTTCAAGAATAATATTTGTAATTTACCTCGTATAATAAAGTGCGCTCACCGATTTATATCCTATGAATATTTCTGGTGCATTATTATGGCTTGGCTAACTGGGATTTAATACTCCTTTACACTCCCCAAAAGCAAATGAAAGCGTGTATATTTTTGAGTTATTTTTGAACCTATAAATATTGGAGATTTATCTGCCGTCCACCAAATGCAAACAAGCCGGCCAACTTGGCTCCGTCCGAGCCCCCGCAGAGCTCCTCCGCAGCCCTGGCCCGATCCCAATCCCAGAGTGCTCAGACGCAAATGACATGCAAAATAAGCAGCAGAACCAGTGGAACCAGGACCAGAACCAGGACCAGCAGCAGCCGGGCCACTTACGGAGCCCCAGACATCCGCCAGATAGGGTTTATTAGGGCACCGAGCAGCCGAGCCGAGCCAAGCCGAGCCAGTGCGAATGTGCCGGGCACTGTAATTTATGCGGGTTTCGAGTAAAAATGTTTGCATAAACTTTATGCAAAAATATGCTCTGGCCAACGCATGCTGGGCTTACGGCGGGTGGGGCTGGAAAAGGGGTTGCCAGGGGGTGGGCAAGGTCTCTTCCCAGAAAACTCCTGGCCCGGGCACATTAACTGAAATTGATTTTCGATTTTTCCCCCACTCGCAGGCTGGCTGGCTCGCTCGGAAACAAAGTATGGAAAATGCTCTCTAGCTGAATTAGAAAATAAAGCAATTTGTTTTTCGCATTTTGTGTCGTTTCGGTTATCCTGGAAAAGTTTGATTAGTTTGTTTTGCATTTGTTTTCGGCTCCTTGTGGGTGTTCGGGGTCGAGAGTTGGGTGCGGATAATGTTATTAATGTTTATATATAGTGTGGCCAGGGAGTTGATCGAACTCTCGGCCAACATTCTATTTTCGAACACACACTTGCCGAAAAAAGCTTTGGCAACATATTTGCCAAAAGTTTCGGGGGCTAGGGGGGTTTCCCAAAAGTTTGCCCGAGTGTGTTTGGGGATTTTCCACCCTAAGTGTTGTTTTTGTTCTACACTTTTAGCCACAATTTTTGAAAAGCCTTTTCCGGGGGGATCAGAGGACGAGACAAAGGGCCCCGGGTCAGTTGGCACCTGACCCCTTGGCATTTTGCAGAAATGCACTTTGACTTTGCGCGGTTTACGGAGAGAGTTCAGATGGAAGGGATTTTAAGGTTAAATTGTGCGAAAAAGTGGTGACTGGAATTAGGTAGTTAGCTGTCTTGAAACTAATAGGAATAATAGGATTTCTAACATTATTTATTGACATCTGAAGTACCTTTTATCTATATACGATTGTTACAGTTTTAAACAATTTCTTAAGATTACAAAGTCTTTTAATTTGGCATGAAAGAGAAAATAATTGTATTTAAGGAGAAATGTATATTAAAAATGAAATAGAAAAAAGAACTAAAGTTACAAAAATATAATTATTTGTATTTAAATTTTTTTAAATTTAAAAACTGAAGAGTTTTTCAAAACTAAGCTTTTATTCGTATGAACTGATATATTATTACATGCAATTTAACTGCGAATATATATTTCTATAAAAATGTAAAGAAGCTAAGATAAATTAATTGAATTAATATAATCTTTTCCCAACTTTTGTTTGCCATCTAAAAGGCTTAAAACTGAGTTATATTTTATAACTAACCTTTAAAGTTAAAATATTTTTGTAAGCTCAACTCTGATCCAACCTAAAATATTTGCATATTATTTATATTGATTTTTTATATTTTAAAATCGAACGCAATTCGCGTTGCCAAAGGTGCTAATTTTGTTTCCACTTGCAGCCAAGATCAAAGGCCGCGTCCATTTTGACCCTGTTCGGGGAGCAATCGTTAGCCACCCGCAGCCTTGACCACATTCCGCTTCCAAACTGACCGTGACCAGAAACAAATTGGTGTGCAAAGTGCTCGACAAATCAATTGCAATTACCCGGCCGACCTGCCATCGGGGAAATGGCAAATGGGAAATGGAAAATGGAAAATGGGAATATGCCAAGTTCAAGCGGGGAGTCGATGCGAAATGTAAAACATTAAGTAATTCCGCTCCGGTCCCGTTTCGCGCCGCAATGAGCCACGAGCTCAATCAGAAAGTTAGCCAAACAAATTGCGGAGCGAGAACACAAATGAGATACGCTTTTCGCCTGACTTTATTTTTGGCTTTGCGCATCGCTTTGTTTTTCCCAACAACAAGTCGGAAGGTCGGCGAGAAAATCAGGCAACAAGGCCAGGCAAGGCGGCAAGGGCTTACTTCACTTTTCCGCGGAGAGCGAAAGCAATTTCCGTTCGTTAAACCTACATTTCGAAATTAAATTTTTTACACTTGAGAAGTTCGCAGCTTCAAATATTTTCATCTTGCCTCAGACGCGGCGCAATTATGCCCTGTCAGTGGGAGCTGGTGGGTGGCTGCGATGGCAACCCCCGACCAGGAAGCGGGCAACAGGGCAACCCCCAGGACCAAACCCATTGCTTCAGCGAGTGAGTCGTCGTAATACGCTGCGAGGGCGCGACGCCTTTAAAACTTTGCCCCCTTGGCTGGGGTGGAATGGTGTTAAATCAACGACTAAGTGATACCCATTGAGGATTCGGGGGAAGAAACGCATTTAATTTGATTTTCACGGGTAATTATGGCCATTGGAAACGGTTGCTATTTGGTATCTAAAAGATTAGAGTGGGTTAATGGAAGACTCTCTTAAAATTAAGGGGGTTTAAAGGAGCTTTTTTTTTGTCAAGGAAAAATGAGAATGGAAATCAGTTTGCTTCAGGGGCTTTTTTATAAATCTAAAGAAACTTTTATATATGTTATTTAATTCATATTATCAAACAGAGAGAAACGGTTCCATTTTCTCAACATAAATGGGCTTGAGTTCTGTCTTACAGAGTCATTGTGACTTCCACTTTTAGTATTCACTGGATGAAATGAATAAATCTCTAATGGAAAACTGCTTATAAATAATAAAGAAGTGTAAATACAAATGTTTTAAATAAAATTCCATATTTTTTTACCCACAAACCAGAATACCCAAAGAAACTCGCTTAGGGTACGAACAACAGACATCAACAACGTGCAGAAAAGCTGAAAAATATACACGAAAATATTGCTGAAACAAATGTCGGGTCCCAGAACTCCCCAGTCTCCCTCCTATACCAAGTTACCCTACACTTGCCACCCCCCAAAGCCCTCGAACTCATTACGACCCGGGTGGCAAGGGGCAGAGAATACAAAGTTTAGACTCTGTTTGCTGTGGTTGCCCCTCGTGGTCGTGCGGGGCGCTGGGGAAGTCAAACAAAAAATTCTGCCGAGTATTAAATATCTATTGGGAAAAATGCGGAGAGCCTGAATTGAAGCCTCGGCCACCAGGCGATGAAAATATTATGCTTGCTTTTCATTATGCTTTTTCGGCTTCCAAATTGTGCTGGGAAGCTTAATTGAGGCATTATTTGTGTCATCGATTTCTGGGTGCGTTGCTGCGGACTAGACCTAAAATATGTATGGGTATCTGATCACACAAACCGACCCGATCCCATCTAATTTATATTATCTGCTTAATTTATATGGAACACGAAATTGCAAAACAAAGCCCAACGCAAAGTAGATAAGTCTCGGCCCCCACTCTCCGGCCGGAAAAGAAGAAAAGGGAAAAACGTTGGACAAAAATTGGTATAAAGAAAAAGGGACCGCCAATAAAATCTGTTTTATTTGCATGCTCCTGGCGAGGACAGGGACGTGGTTTTATTTTCGGGTATCCAAAAAGGGGGCCCCGGGCTAATAAACGGCCAATCAGAATTCGAATAAACTGGATGCAATTTGGGCTGAGAGGAAGCGGAGAAATTAATGCCAAAGTTTACAGCGCTTTTATGGCGGTGCACTTACAGTATGCGAGGGGTTGCCCCCTTGTAGAAATCGGAGAAAGTTCAAACTCCAGTTATGGAGTTATGAAGAGGTCAAGGGTCCAGGGCTAGGACCACGCCCTAGATCATGCCGGAATGCAAAAGTTGGGCGACGCGTCTGGCATACTACGGCGCCATTAAATAGAATATTTAATTTTATTGTTACCCCCGGTCCTGAGGCATTGTCCTTTGTCACCAAGGATACATCACACACTCTCTGACACACACACCGACGCCGCAAAAGGGTCAGGCTCCGGCTGCCTTCACAAAATGAAGCGACGCGCATTTTTCGAGGCTTAGCTACAAATTTAAATTCCGAGCATGCTGCTGCGAAGGCTCCTAAGGCATCCAGCACATATTTACATATTCCCCGCGCCTCGTATTATTTTTTTATTTTTCTTATTTTTTGTGCACCCAAAGCCATTTTATATTACAAAAAAAGGCGAGGAACAAAACAGAATGGAACGAAAAGTTTTATACATTTCTAATATGGAAACCCTTTTGCGATGCTTTTTTCACAAGCCCTCTCTTCTCTCGTTTTGCAGGTTGCTTTTGGACAACTAAGCCGCGGATGATTAAAACGATAAAAAGGTAGGTTCCGAGTGTTTTCCAACGGCTTTAATGTACTTTTTGGGGAAAAAACGTAAAGTCGTCTCGTTGGGGATAATTAGGAAATATTTTAAATTATTAACCTAAAAAAATGTTGAAGAAAAAAAATCTGTTAAATATTTTTTACTTACAATTATACTTGTACATTAGTCTTTCTGTTGAAAAATATGTTATATTTAATCATTTCACTTTACTTTAATTTATTTCTGTTAGCAGAAAAAAATACCAAGTTTCTGTAAAGGTAAATTTACCTTCCAATTTGTTAAGTTTTTTTATATTTGCGTTGTATTTTATGCAAATCAAATTAAGTATGGAAATCAAAAGCGACGCCACGGCTTTGAAGTAAGTTTTCAATTTTGTGAAATATTCATATTTTCCTTTGTGCCTTTTGCCATCAAGCTGTCATGTGCTTGGTCCTTATTTATTTATGATTATATTTATTTATTTATAAATGTTATGTGTGCATATGGGTGATTCGTCAAAAACGCTTGCAATATTTCATTGGGGCTTAAAAACAATATTTATACGCTTGCGGGCCAAATGTGAAACCGAGAGTTTTTTTCACTTTGCTGAATTTGTTTCTGTTTTTTTTTTTTTGCGCTTTCGGGGCTATGGAGTTTATTAACTGAACGACATAAAAATGGCCACAAAAATCGGCGGCAAGCGGCAATAACCATGTAAAAGTAGCACAGACAAACGGCATTCGCAATAAAAACGAAATTGATTTATGAGTGGGCTTGAAATGTTGCCATTCGGGCCAAGTTGATGCCGGCTATTTGTGGCCGTATGAAAACGGAGAGCACTTTTTATCAACGTACTTGACAAGTGTCGAAATATCCCGGCTGCAACGTGTCCTTCACGTGATTTAGGCATTCCCAGGTGGCCAGACAATGGGTTAATAAATAAATTTCATAGTCTGAAAATGCAAATGTTCAACTTGGAAATCCTTAGTGGAAATCCAAATCCGATCAGAGGCATTTCCATCACTTACTTGAATATTCAGGCAGTATTTCTCGCTGTTCATTATTATTCCTGTACACTCAATTCTCGGCTGTGCCAGTTGTCTCCAAGTTATCTCATTACAAGGACTTGAGGTTGGCGAGCTGGAAAATGCGGAGGAGAATGGCAACATTTTAATTTCTTTTTAATGCGGTACGAACCCATGGTCTTAGCCTTGCTGGCTTGGGGTAGGCCAAAAAATTAATTATCGTTGGCAAACAGGCTCAGTGGCTCAGAGGCGCTGCAAGGAGCAGGGAGCCGGGATGTATCATTGCACGCGAATGGAGAGCCTCTGCTCCGAGTCCCGCGCTTTTTCATTATATGAGCGTTGTTAAGCTAAAAATAAATTGCTTATTAAAAAGCCTTCCCAGCACATGCATAGCCAGGTGGGTGGTGGTGGATGTTCCCGGGGTGTTTGGTGGGGGTGGCTCCTGGCACTCATTTACACTTCAGGAGGCAGCAATGCGAAAGGGGGCTCGGTCGTTGGCACAGACAATGCGGAATAGAGCGATGGAAGCTGGCAGTCAACTGGGTGTGAATGACAAAGCCGCCAGGAATCTCTCACTCCCCACTTTCCTGCCCCTTTCCGGCCCCCTATCCGAGTCCGTATCCCTGCTGCTTCACGAGTTTTACCATTTCTCCCTGTGCCTGCGCTAAGCGCGAGAAAGTCCTTGAAGCAATCGACTTAATGCCTGGCTGTGGCGTTTGTACATATTTAGTTTGCATTTACATGGCACACACAGAGGCACAACAAGGACATCAGCAAACGTAGGCACTGCGAGAAAAATATTCAATGTATTTTAGCAAGGAAAATTGTTTCTGAAAGGTAATTTTACCAAGAATAAATTGAGTCTAAAATGAAATTTTATATGCTCATATTATTTCATTTTTTAAAAATGCAGAAAGAAAATAATTATGAAGAACACTTTCTAAAAATAGTGCTTTCATTGCTAATTTATTCCTAAATATTTTATTTTATTTTCTCTAATGTCCCAATATTTTTTAAATATTAAACTGAAGACCAATTTTGCTCGGTGCATGAGATTGGAGCTAGCACATTTAATTTTCTACACACTGCACCATGTCCTGATAGATTAACTGGGTATTGGGATGCCACTCCATATATGTATGTGCTTAGCTCGGAATGAGCGCTTTATAAAAATGTCCTTGTCAGCGTCCGAGGTGGAGACAATTTGCCAAGCCCCTCTGCATACTTATCTATGCAGGGATCCGGGCTCTGGGCTCCTGGCTCCTGTATCCCTCTAGCAGGCCTGATTGGATGGAGCAGAGTTCGAAAGTCAAGGTATCCCGTCCGTCGGCCCGTCCAGTGCGTGAGTGTGTTCGTGTGCGTATCCTGCACGCTTCAATGAATTTTTGTCAACGTGATTCGCATTAGAATGTGTATTCAAATGAGCACATAATTTGTTTGTTTGTCTGCTCCGTAGCTACCCGAGTCGAGTCTGTGATAAGATATGTCTACATGTGGGATTGGACTTCCTGGGAATGAGTTGATCGACCTGGCGATGCCAAGTACCAGATAAATGGCTAAGAACAAGAGAGAGAGTGGGCTAGGGGTTTTCAGGATTGATGGAAAATCATATTGAGCTTTAGGTAACAAACAAACAGAAAATAGTAAGCTCTTTATTAACATTTTCTTTTAATTTTTAAGTAAATATATAAACTTATATATTTTCTAAGAATTCCATCACACCCTCCCTACCTTCTAAGGGGTAGCAATCGAGGGCATAAATATCGAAGCGTGCGGAGCTAGATGAGGCTGAGCATTTGGCATTTTATGAGTGCAATTATGTGTGCAGGGGCGTGTATGTGAAATAGAGACCCTCTGGGGCCCGGAAATAGGTGTGAGGCGTGCGTTTGATATAAATTTCGAACAAATTACAAATAAATTGGAGTTGTCGTGGCTGTGCCATTGTCAACCCCAAAAGCAATCGCTGCCAAGAGGCCCCACTAGTAATTTAAAATATGCAAATTTCCCAGGGCTCCAGACACACCCTCCACTTGGCTGCGTATTTATTGCGATTTGCGCTTTGTCGTCGCCGAAAACTGTTTTAAAGACAATTTTGCATTGAGGGTTCCGTTTCCCAAGAGCAGCCCAGCACCGGAACGCTCCCCACCTACCCCACAAAAACCATAACATTTAATTTACTTAAGTTGACTAAGCCGCTTTCGGGCCAATCACTTTGACGAATATTGTGTGTGTCTGGGCCGCATTTTAATTAAATGTATAAATCCATGTGCGGGGCTTATCCTTTCGCCATTTTGTCCTGTTTTTCTGTGTGGCTGTATGCGAGTGTGTGTGTCTTATATTTGATTGATGGGGCGCTCTTGCAGCTTTTTGTGGCCAGCGAGTCAACGGGAATTGATTTAATGCGGAATGCATTTGCTTTTATTATTACTGGTTATTCGTTGCCTTATTTTTTTGATTGACAATTCGCGGACATATTGGGTTCCGTTGATTGGATCTGGCCATAAATATAAATTCTTTAAAGCGTGCATGATTGAGCTGCAGGGCTGGCTCTGGCTACATCCACTACATTGCACAATAAATGTCCATGGGAGCTGCGTAAATCATCTTGCTGACGAATGAGTAAACGACCATAAATTCACTTAAATCATTTATTGAAATACGAGATATTTTGAAAATAAAAATTCCGGATACTTCCTCAAATTGATTTTCCATTTTCCCTACTCTAAATGCATTATTTTTTGGGGTTTTATTTGTTTTTAAAGAATGATTGATTCGTTTGGTATGCATTTGAGATATAAATTCGAAATGTTTGATTGTTGTTTGGTGTTTTAGGGATATTTGCAAAGTTCGATTAGATTTGGTTTCCGTTTTCATTTTGCATTCAAAGCAGGCCACTGAAAAATTAAATGAAAAAAATTCAAATGTTTCCTGCACTTTGAAATGAAAATGCACAACTAGAAAACTGGTGAAAAACAGAAAATTTTGTTGAATTTCTGAGGCCGCTAAGAAAATTAATTTAGTTGCTTTTGGGAATGTTGCAGACGAACTTATTTTTTAGTGGCCCTTTCCGTCTGACTTTCACTTAAAGGACAATAATAAAGCAGAAAATTCGGTGATGTTTAGTCCCCCCCTTGGCCCTTTAAGCCAGCTTTATTTTCGCGCATTTGCTGTAAAACAATAATAATAAATTGTGTGGCAGTTCAGAAGACGGCTTTGCTCGCATTCGCCACGCCCTCATCTGGCTTTTCTAACCCTCCCCGTATCATTGCTGTAAACTTTCACTATTTGTGTTTGTGTTCTCCGGGACCGGAAAGTTTTGTGCCTCTTTTGCATTGAATTTATTTGTTTGTTTTTGCGCCAAGGGGATTTTGGCAAATTATTTAAGCCTATTGAACCTGCCGGTTGCCTGGCTGTGGTAATTGCGTAACCAAATAATTGCTGGCTTCTTGATTTCTCGCCTCACACCACCACTTGCGTCTGGCTTTATTAAATTTACAATGGTACAACTTGTCGTATACTTGATGCCGAGCCATGGCAGCGAAGGGGGAGCAGTGGGATAACGATATTAAACATTTTCGCCAGCACTGGGTTCGGCATTTCGGCTCAGTATCTGGCTTGTCTTTTCGTCTTTTCGTCCTTCAACCCGGATTCCTTGGCCTTGGGGTCCATGCGTTGATAGACTTTTCCGACTATTGAGATTGAGGCGAACCGAAGGATGCAGAGGGCCCAAAGGCATACGGAAACTGGCGCCATTTTGTATTCCGCACACACACACAGATATATGCACTAAAGAAAACGAAGTAGATTGACTTACTTAAATCTTTTTAGTTTCAGAAAACATTATTATAAACTTTTTTTTACCTATTGTAATATTTTAATCTAAAATCTTAGCTGGGACACGATAAGAATAGATAAAAGTAATACAAATTTAAAAAAATATAATATACTTCAAAACATATAACTAATATTTATTTACCTGAAACATTCGAATCTTTTTCACTTCATAAATATTAAAAACTATATAATTCTATTATAATAAAGCAATCTACATTTTTTCTTCAGTGCACGATATGTATTCTGTGAGTGTGTGCGGCAAAGTGACGATAAAACATTTGCCTCGATTGCTTAAGTATGCCATATCAGGAAAGAGCTGGCAAAGCCCTGGAAATGAGGGAAATCGGTGGGAAAAACCAGGGGGAGAGGAGAGAAGGAGGCTGATGAGCAGCTTGTTCCCTGCACCCCAGTGAGTTGGGTATTATGATACCATTACGTAATTCTATGTGCGAACTTGGAATTTTATATGCCATCAGAAAAATTGTGCAAACTCTATTACTGATGTGCCGGCGTAACAAATCAAATGTGAACTGAAGTCTCAGTTTTCAAGTGCCAAAAATGGGATTTCTGCCTTTGCAGCTATCAAGTTTACTAAGTACTTTACGTTATTTTGTATCTGAAATTTAGCTGAGAGCTCTCGCATATCCGTTTACATTGATACGGGCTTCCCGAACTCGTATTTCATTGATTTTCTGACTAAATCGCTCAATGTATCTTCGGAAGGATAGCTCAACAGAATGCAACTAGCTTATTTTGCACAAATACACTCTCGGAAATCTCTTGATCTCTTATACTTTTGAAGTTCTTACCCAAGGAATTAATTCCGGAAAAAATGTTTCAGTATTTACAAAAATTTAAGGCAATTTATGGCTCACTCCAGGGCCTATTTTTAGGTCTCCTTAACCGCAATTTATTATTTTTTTCGAGTGCACCCACACTTCCATGAAAGTTAATGACTAACCGTTAGTTGGGAGTCCGAAATCCGAAGCAAGCTGCTCGCTGCTCTGTTAATTTAAGTAAAAAGCATTTTGGCTGATGTGTTTATTTGCCACGCCTAGCCGAGGGCCACGCCCCCGCCCTCAATACACACACACATACAGAGCCACAAGGACTCTCCTTCGCAGAGCATTATCCTGGCGCTCCGATATTACTGATAATTTAGTTGGTCTCTTGTGCTGGCAGCGTACATTTATTGTTTGCCATGTACCAATGGCTCTATATAGCAGCGCTAAGCGAGTGTCTCGGTGTGGGTTAGCCAGGGATCTGTGTGTGTGTGTGTGTGTGTCGGTGCCAGGATTTTTGGCCTTTTGCCAGGCCGACACATTGGCGTCCTTTTATGCGAAAATGAGTTGAGGCAATGTGTTGGGTTTGCTATTTTTCGCATGTCTCCCCATTTCCATTTTTTTCCTTTCGCCCTTCTCATATCATTATGAAACGCTTGAATGGCTTTTTATGTGCACAAGTGTGAGTGTGCCAGTGCCTATGTATTGGCTGAGAGCGTGTATATAGAGCGGCTAATATATTTGGCTATTGATTTAGAGCGGCGATAAGTTAAATATTTAATAGATTCTATCAGGAATTTAATGCTCGGCTGGCGCAGAGGAAGCGGTAAATGGGAGAGATTAAATGGAGTTGTAATACCTTTTTAGGGAAATATTAAGCTTTGGGTGTTAAGTGAGAAATTTTAAGGAAATTATTGAAAAATAGATATTACATTTTCGGCAGTAAAGTTTTTCCTAAACCCATTTTAACTAAATACCAGCAGGTCACAGTAAAATAAATGTTTACCCAAAATTTTCGTTATTTTCCAATTTGGCTAATGCCCAAAATTGCACAGACATCTCCCGCAATGTTGCACACTTTCTGGGCCCAAACACACACATATCTAGTCTGCTGTTTGTTTAACAATTATGCAAATGCCCCGCACAGACATGCAAATACATTTTTCGGTAAATAAAACATTTTCGCGGCAGCTTTTAATGCCCCCAAATAACACCGGCAACAGCAGCAACAAAAAAAGGCGGGAGCATAAGAAAATAAATAAATAAGGGAAAAGTGCACAAACATTTTTTGGGCAACATAAATTATGCCCAAGCATGTGCCGGCAACAACAGCAGTCGGCAGACAGACAGGAGCAGCACCAGGAGCAGCAGCCTCATCCGAGCCGCAACATCATTGTCGTTGACCTACAAAACGTCGGGGCCCCGGCGAATTTCCATTTCCATTTTCCGCAGCAAAGTTTTCCGCGCAAGCCCGCGCAAATTGCGGCCAATTAATTAGCTGCAGTCCGCGGCCAGTCGGAATGTGTCCTCTGCCCTGTAATTTAAGGTCTGAGCGACACTTTAAGCATTTGCTGCTGGCCCGGCTTAAAACCGTCACGACCATGTTCAGGTGCCAGGCAGCAGAGAACTCGCCATAAAATATGTAGAGGCGTACAGTGCGCACTAAAAGTGAGTTGCTGCGAACTATTTTAATAGCTTTCACTGGGGTTAATAAATTATTTACCGTCTTATTTATTTCCCTCTGGAATAAATAACTTAATTAGGAATAAGAATGTTTAAAGTGTCCTGTTACTATAGATAGTTTAAAGCACTAATGTATGGTTTTGTATAGTCTTATGACTTACTGTAGAAAGCTGACCAAGTGTGGCAGAGAATTTATATTTTATAAAGGTTTTCTCTGGTTTATTTTCCGTGTCGAGTGGTAACTTTGTCCTCTGGTTATTTTATTATACAATAAAGAAGGGTTTTTAAAATGAGTGCCATATTGTATGGGTACAAAAGACATTTAATTTAAAGGAAATGAACAATGCGAAGAATTCTTAAACTCAAAATCTATTAAGTATAGGAAATTCAGGCTAGTAATCCTCCAGATGCACAACCATTATTTTTAGGATTATACCCATATATCATTATGTAAAATGGGATACAAAAACCCACAAAATATTTATGGCAATTTAAGTTTCCCTTAATTTGTAACAGAATCTTGTAGCAATTGGCGCTTACGTAACTCTAAGCCGACTAATCCGCCAGATGGTTGTTCCCCCAACAATGGCCTTATTCCCACGCAAAACATTTAGTGCTGGGAATCATTAGAATACTTCTTGCCTTGTTAATAAGATTACGCTGACGTATGCAGCAAAAGTGCTGCCGAGCTGGGTGAAAATTGCTTGAAAATATCCAACCTGCCAGCTGTGTTCGGGGCACCGCAAGAGCCGGAGCCGAAGAGCCACCCTCATCCTCCGAGTGGAAGCCACGATTCCGACCCGGGGTAACCTGACATTTAATCAAGGCACAGCGCAAAGGTAAACAAACGGAAATAAGCGAAACTTCCTGTTGCTGTCACCGGTCTTTGTTGCTTTTGCTTTTGCTGTTCCTGCTGCCTGTTTGCTGCCTTTTTGCGCATACGAAACGGAAATACAATCAAAATTGTGTAATGTTTGCTTGCCACAGAAACACTTTGAAAAAACAATTGTAACATATTTTCCAAAAGAAAAATATTTTAGGACGAATAAATAGCCCAAATAATATTTGAATTTCCAAGTACATATGACAAGTAATAAATGACTGTTCTAAACCATGTATAGAGGTTTTAGGATGGGAAATATATAAAATAACATAAAGTTAAGACAGATTAAAGATTTTTAATAATCAAAATAAGCTTATTTTTCAATTTTATTTATTTATTTTACTATAATATAATATATTTATAACTATAAATGTAATATAAAACTAAATATAAATAAGAAGCAAATTAAAACACATTGGCAATGATTTTTTCTAAGCGCACTGGCAGCATCAGCTGGCAACAGGAAATGGGTGATAGGCGGGGGTTAAGGGGGCCACAGTGGGTTAAGGGGCTGGGTAGCACGTGCCAGATTGTGGTGAGGGTTTTTAGTTTTTTTTTTTCTTCACCCCAAAACCCTCCCCTTTAAATGGGATTGTTTTTGGGCTTTGATGGAGGGCTTTTTTGGCTTTTGAGGTTTGCTGCGCTGCGCCGTGTGCTGACAGATGTGATCGGCGAATGTGGGGAGCACTAATGAATTTTTGCCAGCCATCGAATGATTAGCATTATGCCAATTAAATATTTAACGCGCCCATTTATTTGCCATGTTAAAGCGGGCATTCAATATGCAAGGGGAGAGAGCGGAGAGCGGAACAAGAACTCACATCTCGACTTATTGCCAGACTTGTAAATGCAAATGGCTTTTCCGAGGAAAAGTAAGCAGGGAGCGAGTAACATTCGACGGGTGTCAGTTATAATTGATGTTTTGACAAGTCAATTGTCAGCTAATTGGAGCGTGTGCGAATCGAGGTATTGAAATCAAGAAATCAAGCCTGAGTTGTCATGTGAGGACTGACAGTGACAGTGAAAATAATTAACTTTTCAGCTGGAAGTGAGGCAGCGAATGCAAGGAATTCAGCCGAATTCATCAATAAAATATTTGTATATCACTTTACTTACATAGAATATCGTATATAAAATTCTTTTATACCTCTACATAATATTTCATGAGGGTCTTTCATCGGATTTCTCATTAGATAGCTTCCAAATGCCAAAGCCTATAGCGAAAACTTTAAGTTCAGACGCCAATATGGCGCCTTAATTCGACTCGACAGCATGTAAATGAAAGTTTGTGCGGACGGGACGGCAACATTTGCAAAGTTTTTGGAAATTGTGAATGTTTTAAAACTTTCTGGCGAAAATGGCAATTCATTTGATTTAAAAACTGCCAGAAACCGTTTTCATTTAAATGTCATTGGCAGGTTTTCATTTCGCTTTAAAACAAGAGATTTTGCTCGTTAGGAAGCCTTCTAAAAATAATAAATTGATAGACATAAAAACTCTTTCAATCCATATTCCAAGGAAATCATTCGTCATTAGTGAGGGATCAGAGTCAAAACTATTTACACGCAATCTCCCAGTTCCACTTCCTTGATTCATGACGTATCATTCGTAAAAAAAAACCTAACGAATAAACCCTTTCATGCCGATAGCAACGCCCGTTTTATTTGCTCCAAAACAATTCTCAAAGTCATATTTTATGCCATCAAAGGCATTTGTCATTTATGCACAAAATGTGTGCCAATTTGGGCAAACAGTTGCCAAAACAGAACTATGTACGAGTATGTTGTGTAGTTTGCTGCGAGTATCTGACGAGTGAGATGTGAGGGCTGCTTGTCATAAAAATATGGGCAGAAAGGGTGAAGAACATAATGGAGAATGTGGGAAATACGAGCTGAGGAATGGGGCCAACGGAAGCCGGCAATTTAGCAAACTTCTGTTATTTGTCTCGCTGCGCAAAAATGAAATAAATACAAGCTCAAAAAGAAAATGGTTACGCAAAAAAGTTGACAGGACGAACAATTTGATTTTGGCTTTAGTTGCCAGCAGCCATAAGCCGGCCGCCTGACTGACAAATTTTTGCCATTGCTTTCGGCTAATAGTAAAAAATATGCGCGCGATGGAGTTTCTGTGTGACAGCTCTCGAGATTGCCATGAATATATAAACTTGGCCGGAAAAATGTATATGTACCCATTGGGACATGTGCACCATCCCCACAGCCAAAAAGTGTAAGCAAACAAGCGATTTTATTACAAATGCCAGCCATGGACTCCCTAGGGCTAGGGTAACTTTTTTTTCAGCAGGGAAATTCCTAGAAAAGTGGCAGAATTTGTTCAAATAAATAACATTTTTCAACGAATTTTTCCGCATTTAAATTAGGTTTATTGTGTTGAATCATATTTTTATAAATGCATTATATGGCAACCTTCAAGTAACTTTATGAATGGGATATTTATGGCAGTTCTATCTTAGTTATTTTCATTTAAAGTTTTTTAATTTTTATGAGGCAGGGTATTTCATTAGCTGAATCTGAATATTTCTTATTTTCCTGGCTGTTTGCTTCCTTTTTGCCTGTTTTTGAGGCCTCGTCAAAAACGGTTCACGTTCTAAATGTTGTTTTTCCTTATTTTGCTGTTGCTGGAGAAATGCCAAGCACACACACACACACACACACAGAGAGCGAGAGTGAGAGCCTTTCTCCCACACACACACACTCACACTCGTGCACTTTGCGTTTATTGTAAGGCAATAAATTCGCAGGATAATAATTTCAGTCTGGCGTCATAGCAATGATAAACTGTAGATGATATATTATTGCGTTTTTAGTAGAATAAATAGCGACAAGTCCTCCGGCTCCTGCCCCTGCTCCTGCTCCTGCTCTGGCTGCTGATCCTGGCTCTGCCTTTGAGTGCGTGGCAGGATTTGGCCGCAGGACGCGCTGTTTACCACAAAATACAGGCCGAAGAGCTCGGTCTAAGCCTCAGAGTACATAAATCTCATTGGCGGACCCTCTCCTCCACAAAGCCCTTTCACATGCAAAGTGTTGTCTCGTGTTTGCAGCCTTGCAAGCCCCGCGCCCCCGTTTTTACTGTGGCACTTTAAAATTCCCCGCCCCTGGGAGAGCGCGTTTTTATGAGTTAGTGTGACGAGTGCTCATAAATTTGATGGCTAAGAACTGAGTGGCAGCATATATATTTATGCCTTGAATCCGGCTGAAATTTACAAGTATTTTGGGTGCTTATAAATTGGGCGGATGAAAGGTTGTGGGTGAGCGAAGCCAAGGAGCAGAGAGCACGGATTACGCAGGAAATAAATCATGGAAAGAGCCCGGCAGAGAGGTTTTCCGGAAAGCATTTAAGGAGGAGCTGGAAAAAGGATTGGAAAAACTAAAACAAACAGACGCTCGCTCTTATCTCAACCTATCGGAAAATGAAAAATAAAAAAAGGGAGCCCGGGCAAACAATTGAAAGACGCATGAGTCTGACATCGAAATTCGCCGACTGTCAATGGCAGGCACGCCAAGAAAAACCAAAATTAAATGAAATTTTTTGTGTATATTGAATATGCACATAAAACGGAAGCGAAAGAGTTGAGTGGCTGCCTGGGTTGGGGTTTCTTTTTATTCTTGTTTTGTGTGGGGGCTTGTGTTGAAAGGTGCTCGGCACACCGATCGATTTCGCGAGGGATGCAGGCCAGACAAATATTTGCCAGCTTCTCGAAGGGTCTCGAGGGCCTTTGTCGGCTGTTTGATGTTCGATGTCCCGGCGTAATGTGATTGACTTTAAGAATCGCCGAAACTCGGCCATTCTCTCTGTATGCCCGCAGCGTAAAAAATTAAAACGAACGAAGGTGGCCCCAAAAACCACGGCAAATAAGTCCGCGACTCCTCCAGGGTACCTCGTCCCTCGCTTTTCCACTTTTCCATCGGCGGTCAATGGAGCGTTGTGCCGACTTATCCGACTGTCGTAACGTGAAATGAAGGCACGTAGCATTTTCATTTCGGTCAGTGTGCGGAATGCCAATTACAAGATGTGGCGGCGGCCACTTTGCCAGCCAGGAAGTGCCACCCTGAGAGAAATATCGCAGTGAATTTCACAGGAAATTGCATAAATTTTTTAAAAGGTGGGATTTAGAAAAATTGTTCTACTGTATTCATATACTTAATTTATTTTTATTAATTTCTTAAAGATAATGTTTAACTGCTATATTGAATTAGTTTCAATGAACAAATACAATAAAATATTAACATGTTTTCAGCTTAATAAAATTAGCTGTGAAGCTACTATATATAATATAAGGTCTAAAAAATAGTCGATCTAAATTTTTCCCCCTTTTCTTTGTTAGGATTTTTTGGCAAATTTTTTTCCAAGTGCTTAATGCCTTGGAAATTCTTCGCACAGTTCCAGCTTCCCTAGCCGAATCTCATTGAAATGAGACGCGCACTGTCGAATCGAGTATGCCCCCATAACTGATAGATGCCTCTCGGGCAAAATTTTTAATAATCCCCAGCAAAAGAAAAGTCTGAGGGGCACAGGAGTACTTACGTATGCCAGGCCGGTCGATGTGGATTCTACGTATGAGTTGAAGAAATGGAACAGTGGTCGAAAATGTCTTATTAGCTTGTTTAGTAATTTTAGAGTTTTGTTTCCCAAATTCATTTATTTTTTAAAAACTCTAGGAACGAGGAAAATTAAAATTTCTTATGAAAGAAATCCAGAAAAATATATTTTTATAGGAACGTATTTTATTTAACAAAAATATTTCCCCCGAAGTGAAATAATGTAAATCAATGTTCACTGTTTCCTCCTATTCTCCCACCGATTGCACATTTTGATCAAACGAATTTCTGCGAAAATAAAAAGATGACGCAGGCGCATCCGCACTTAAAAGTGTTTTATTATTGTGGTTTGCAATTGGAATTTTAATTTTTATTTTATAAGCTATGCGAGTGGAATTTCAAGCATCCCGTAGAGTAAGCCCTCAAAAAAGTAGCGCCCTTGCTTTCCCTTTCTATCCCTTTTGTCGGCTTTTTCCAGCTTTTCCCAGCTTGACTCTTCATCTGCTCTCAATTTCCTAGTGTTTGTGTGCGGATAATTTATTGTATTCATACATGTGTGTCTGAGTGAGCTTGGGTTGCTTGTTTTTCGTTTTTCGTATTTCGCATTTCGCTCGTTTGCTAATGGCCTGCGCCCAAAAAGTATGCCACACGGCTTTGTCCCACGGCAGACGTGGCGGCTACTTGATATGCACACCTGACAACGCCTTCTGCCCCAAAACGCTCGCCAACTGGGTAACTTTAAAGCCCAACACGCATCTTCTCGGGTAACTAGCCAAAAAGGAAAATGAAACAATGATAGAGAAAACAAAGAAAACAACAAAGTACCCAGAAATATACTTGTAATCAGACCGAAGGGAAAATCCTGGTCTGTAAACCTAAGAGGATGTTTTGGACAAAAAGAGAGTCAGTCAAAATTTGTGAAAATTTTTAAGGCTTGTATTATTTTTCCCTTTATAAAATATATTTATTAATAGGTAAATTTTAAAACTTGTACTATTTATCTCTTTAGAAAATGTACTTATTAATAGGTAAATAATTGAAGAACTAGCTGGTACCTATTATGTTTCTGTAAGCTTGTAGCTCTCTTTAGAAAATGTACTTATTAATAGGTAAATTTTAAAACTTGTATTATTTATCTCTTTAGAAAATGTACTTATTAATGAGTAAATGATCTCAATTAAAGAACTAGCTGGTTCCTATTATGTTTCTGTAAGCTTGTAGCTCTGTTTATATCACTTATACGTATATTCTAAAATATCTTACCCTTCCAACTACTTAGCCCTTATTAAATAATAATATAATCAAAGGCAGCCAGTAACACAAGTAGTAGCAGCCGTCATACCCCGTTTTCCACTTGAGGGTAGCGAAGCCCACTATATATCACAATGTCAGCGCACTTAACATAGTTTATCCCCGTGTCCCCCCCGTGTCGTGCTAGTATCCCTATCTCCTACCTACCACTACCTTCCACTACGCCATTATGCACACGTCGCGCATAACGGTGACGATTATGTTAATGCTCTCCAAGGGTGCAGCAGGGGGGCAGGGGGTGCAGGTGTAAAACACCTTACTGCAGACTTGTTCTTGCGCTGCTCGTCAGTCGCCTTGGCTTATTTCTGCGTTATTTACATGGCCCTAAGTAGTTGTAATGGGTGCTCCACAGTCGCGACAAAGTGTGGGCAATAAAGCCAGATCTCGTCCTTGGTTTTGGGCCATGGAGTGGCTATAGAAACTATGAATGGCAGCGGCTAGTTTTTCCATTTTGGCATATACTACTTACTATGTACGAGTATATGACACACACGAACACAATTACGCGGCTCGTGAGGGGATTTGGCTAACGAGTGCCGGATAATGAGTGACGCAAGTGAATTATACTACGGCCTGAATGGCCAAAGGATTTTCTTTTATACGCCCGAAAATTCAGAAAACGCTGAGCCATTTCCATCCCATGAAACTTCATAAAGAGCGCATTGCGAGTCGCAGACCCGAAAAACTCAATTGCGCATGCAATGGCCGATGGGCGATGGGCGGGCGTAAAACTTTCAATTTGCGTTAATGGCATTAAATAAAGTCACACACACACAACCACTCTCGGGGGAAGGATGGAACATAATGCCGGTAACGGTAACGGAAACGGAAACCCAACCCAGCGTCCAACTTCCATTGGCTGGCCACTTAAAAAAGGTTGCCAAAGCCGCTCGAATGGGTTCGTGTCCGTGTCCGTGTCCGTGTCCGGGTGTAAGTGCAGGCCGTGATGTTTCCCCTTTTCCTTATTTTTTGCTTTGTAAATCGCATTAAAAATCATTGGCGAGCCATTTGCAAGGTGGCCAAAACACGACACGAGCCGATCTGAACCGAAAAATAAGTAAATAAAAAGCGAGACAAAAATATAAAAAAAAATAACAACACGCATGGCAGCGAAAACAGTTTCGTTTTCGGCTTAAAGCAGGTGAAATCTGGCCAAAAACAACACGACAAGGGGGAGCCCACCAATCAGGCAGGAAAATAACATGAAATGTCTGGTCGGGGAGTGTTGTTCTCGTACTTTAGATAAAGTTGCCGTTGCCGCTGCCGCTCGATGTTTGTGCTTGATGTTTTTTAGACTTTGTTACAAACATTCGACATGCAATGCACGTAATGCCACAAAACACAAAAATACACACACACCCCCGCTCGCGCACCGACAAACACCTGGCAAAAGTTTTCCTTGTGAGACTTTTATCCCACTTTGCCTGTTGTGATATTTTCTTTCTCCAGTTCGCTCTCTCTTGCCGAGAGTGTGATAAGTTTTTCTAAAAACTTTGCCACGCCCGGAGCTGGAATATGTATACAAAGTATATATTTTTCCCTAATCATCCTTAAGATATTTTAAATGCGTGCCAGTTTCCAAGAGTTAAAGAAAATTCAAATGAAAAGTTTTTAGTCTGGTGGGGAATTGTGGTTGAAAAATTCAAGAAAATCTTGCAAATCTCTTGGAAGAAAATTCCTGAAAGTGCAGAGAGTCCGAGAACTTAGAGAAGGTATTTTTGAAGCAGTCTTATTAACTCGGAGGAAAGTCTACTAAACTTTAGAAAATGTTTGTAATATAGTTTCTGAACTTCCCGAAATATCTCATCATATTGATCAGTTAAGCTTAAAAATTATCTCAAAAATATTTCTGAGAGCATATTTTTTTTTTTAGTTAAAAAGATCTTCATTGAAACTTCTAATATTTTTTATTCACGCAGTTCTGGTTCCCGAAATTACAAAGAAAATACAACAGAAAGGGTATTTGGCTCGTTCGTGTAGATTTCAGGCATCAACCTTTTCCATTTAGCCTGATTCGTTGCTTTCTATTGTTGTGTTTAGAAAGAAGAAAATTTCAAGGAAAGCCAGAGAAAACTCAACCATTTGCCAGGACAAGCCTCAGATATTACCCCGTCACGCATCCGCCCCGTGTGCCGACGTCAAAGAGTGTGGCTCAGTTTTCGGGGCAAGGCCGAACGCGTGGAACATGATTTGTATTTTACTTACATACCGTTGTGTAAATCACATGCACAACGCCACAGACACTTTGGGAGCCAGAAACTTGGGCATTTACAGAACAACAAACTCGGAACGGCAAACGGCAAGGGCAAACGGCAGGCAAAACAAATTCGAATCTCTCCCAGAGAACTCACTTCGATGTCTGCCCTCGACTCACTGCAGTAATAATAATAAAGGGAATTGTTATTGTTTTCTATTAATTTACTTTTGTTGTTTGCTGTTATTGCTGCTTCCCACAGTTCTTTAGTTGCCACTGCCACGTGTGTTCGGGCTGTGTGTTTGAGCCGTGTGTGTGCGCTCCTTAGTTGTAACATTTTTGTGCTGTTGTCTGCATTTGATTTGATTTGTTCGGTCTTGATTTTATCTGTTGAAAAATTGCCCAACCACGAGATCTGTGTCCGGGCCCTGTGCCTGGGAAATTGTCTGTCAGCTCGGCACTGAAGTGAGTAAATTGATATAAATAGATTTGAATTCGGATGCGGAGAGCTGTGTGTAAACGGAGTTTAAAGCAAGTGGCAGGAGATTTAATTTGAAGTCAAGTTAAACTCACCTCTAGAAGCAGAAAACTTAGGGTCACTTAACAGCTCAATCGAGTCGAGTGAAATGTTATATTTTATTTAAATATAAACAGAAAGAAATCCTGTATAAGTTAAATCCTTGTGCCTGAAAGTTTACTATTAAAATCCGTACAGTATTATAAAATGGAACAAGGTCAATAACTACGAATTAATTCATTAGTATTTCCACCTTTAAAAAAAAAAATTCCAAGCACCTCATTAAGATTCTAAGTCAAAGGACAAGCTGCATAATTTGGCTAAAAATCTTATAAATTTAATAGCCTCAGGGGGCTGGGGGAAAAGTCCTTTTTGCCCAAGTGCAGTTGCAGTTGGGAAAGGCACTTGGCCTAGACTCGCTCTGGCCCCGTCCGAACCTCTTTGCAATAATAAGAAAAGCAAAATACTTCTGAACGGGAAATATTTCTCATGAAATGCCGCGCTTACATAAATATTTAAACTAAAGCAGCGGCATGAAAAGCATTTCTCTATCTGCACTTAGGACTCGGCCAGAAATGGAAAATAAAAGCCTGAGCCAGCTGGCGGCGTTGTATTTGCCCAGCGACGGGGAAAGGGAAGGATTCGGCGGAGGAGCAGCAGCATCTTCGGCCGAATCCTTGCCCCGCATCCGCATTGATCCTTGGGCGGCACGCTGACTAAGTGAGTGAGCGATGAATAAGTCGCTGTGTGTGTGTGTGCGTGAATGTGAATGAGAATGAGAATGCGAATGAGAGTGCCAGTGCAGGGATGTAGGCCAGGCCAGCTGTCCTTGGGCCGGAAAAACGGAAAACGCTTTTCAATAGAAAACTCAAACTGGCAACATGTTACAGATTGCTTACTAAGACTCCAGCTTTGGCACACTCTCAACAACAAAAAGAAAAAACACTGCACAGCTGAAAGGATGAAATGAGGCTGAAAGTTTGGCTACTTCGTATTCGTTCTGAAATCCGAAAATACAGGAAAGCTTCGAATTAATATCAATAGTTCAGGCATTCTCCTTGGCGTAATTAATTAAACAAAG
Organism: Drosophila rufa; assembly: GCA_018153105.1. Classification (NCBI taxonomy): domain Eukaryota; kingdom Metazoa; phylum Arthropoda; class Insecta; order Diptera; family Drosophilidae; genus Drosophila; species Drosophila rufa. The sequence goes on from JAECXS010000096.1 coordinate 20,278,590, forward strand.
TAATCAGTCCTGGAAGAAACAAGCCATTCTCTTACGGATTTAATTTTACAGCTGCCTCTAGGCATATTTGATTAATTTTGCAATGACCTTTCCTTTTCCCATTCAATCACCGGAATGGTTTTGAAAATTGTTTAGAAAGTCAATGCCTTTCTGCTTTGCCGAATTTCCATTGAAAGCATCTGTACGGCTGTCAGTCAATTGGCATTTGTTGTTCACCGAGCTTGCCTCAATTTGCTGCACGCACTTTTGACGCCTTTCGGTTGCAAGTTGCTATTGTTATCCCGGCGAGGGGGGGGGACAGGCTGCGGAAAGGATGAAGACCTGAGCAGAGCAGAACAGAACAGAACTGATATAAGCCAAGTGTCTATCTCTCATCTTGTTGCTGTCATTTCAGGCTAATGTCTTCGCTCCATTTTCCCTTTTCGTGTTCAATGTCTATCGTCATTCCCATTTTGTTTTCCTCTTGGCCTCAGCCTCGGCATCCTTCTTGCCGTAGTCCTTTCTTTATTTTTTTGTTGTTCTGTTTCCCAACCAGACACTGCACTGAGTTGCTGTTCCGTTGTTGTTCAGCTTTTCCTTTTTTGCTGACACAGTTGGTAGTTTTTTGCCATTCGTCCTTGATACACATCATTCAAGCCTGCTTAACGTGTCCCATCATATTAACTTGGCCCAAGACGCCAGCGAATGTTTTTCCGCCAATGCTGAAATGCTGAAATTTATGCAGAGAGAAAAAAGAGAGACTGTCAGCCCCGGGGTGGATTGAAGAAGACGTTTCTTTGAATTAATTATTTTATTAAAATGAACTTTCTTGTTTTCCACTTGCAGATCCTCAAACTGCGCGGAAAGCTCTTGAAAGGTATGTAAATGAATGGGCGTCGAGCTGAAGATGATTCCTAGAACCTCTGTGAATCAAATAAAACAATTTCTGCACTCGAGCTAATATTGGGTGGGGATTTTAGCAGAAAGCCTGAAAAGTTAACAAGATGTTTTGATAAATTCCGGGAACTCATCCAGACTGAAGCCAGAAGAATTCTTTAAATGTTTTTAAGACAGAGATATTTATTGGCGTAATTGTGAGTGAGAAATTATTAATATTGGGACTTTACTTTACAGACTTAATTGCCGCCGCACAGTGGGGTATTGGACCCGAAAAGTGGCGATTAATTCAAAAAACGATTTTTGCGTTCGATTCATTTGATTATATTTTTTTGTTAATACATAAAATTCTGCATTTAACCGTATATGAGTTTTTCTCCTCAACCTAACAGAGGCTGAGGAATCGGTTGTCAAAGTTGCAATATATTTTCGGTGTCTTTAAAAAAGTAAAAAAAATCCCTTTCTTTGAGCATTTTGAAAAAAGAAAATTGTTTCTTAAACGAAAATATACGTCAAAAAACTTATGCAATCTCTAAGATAATATATTTAACTATTTTTTAAATATTTTTTTAACAATATAAATTTCAATTTTATAAATAAAATTATTACAAATACAAAAAATTAGCTAAAAATTTCACATTTTTTAACTTTAGGTAGACAAAAAGTAATGCGCCACGCGGTCCCACGCGATATTTTAAATGAGGTGTTATTCCCTAGATATTCAGCTTAACCGCCTCATTCACACAATTTTGCACAAATTTGCACAAATTTGTTCAAATTCAATTTTAGTGGATATACTGATAGCGCGCACACTACAAGCGCGGGCGTTGCGCTGCCAGCTGAGTTTCTAAAACCCGCCGAGATCAGTACTGGCGCCCATGAGACATCTTCAACAAATAGAGACTCATCTAGCGAAGATTGAACAAACAAAGATTTCCAAAAAAACGAAATTAAATAAATAAATAAAATGTTATATAAAAATAAAATTTTTTTTTTTATTTATGGGTTTGACTAAAAATACCAAATAAAGAACAGTTTTTATTTTTTTTAGTATTTTTTCGTAACATTTTTTGAGTTTTAAAAAAAACTAGTTGTTAAATGTTGAACAAATTTTGTAAGATTATTAAGTCAATAATAATACATAATAACAAATAATTTTTTTTTTAAACTTGGTATTTTTAGTAAAAAATTAAATAAATTAAACTATTTTTTATATGGCAGCTATAAGATATAGTAGTCCGATTCTGATAAAATTTTTCCTTAAAATCTGGAATATTTTGAGACTTCTTATGTAAAAATTTGGTTACAAAATTCTTAAAAAAAAAAAAAAAATTCATACTAAAACAAATTTGGAAAAATTAATTTTAATTTTAAAAATAAAAAAAATAATTTAAATTAAAAACGAACAACTTTTTTTTACTAAGATTTGTCATATCTAACAGGAAAAAAAAAGTCTCCATCCAAAATATGCCCACCTGATTTGATCGCCACTTTTCGGGTCCAATACCCCACTGTGCGCCGCCATTTACCATGTGTGCTCCGCAGAGTGTGTGGCAGATTTTCAGCTTAGCAAAGTGAGCAGCAAATTTTCCGGGAATCGCCCAAGAACACCTGATTCCTGTTTCCGGGGAAAGGAGCTGGGTCCACGGGTGGCTTGGGCACCTGGCCAAGTTAAGCAGCTTACGGCCCCCAAACTGATCAATAATAAACGAATTTAGTTTCGAGCTCCGGCCCATTATAGGAGACCCGGGTTGTCGGGATGCTGGGATGCCGGCGGCGATTTCCACTCGGAAATTTATAATCCACAAGGCAAACTGCAATTAAAACGACTTAATTGTTTATTAATGCGCACTTCCCAGCCAGGGCGTGAAAAAATAAATTAATTAGTTGCTATTTTAAATATGGCGCAGACAATTTAAAATGCCACGCCAGTAAAAATAAAACTCCCGCTTTTCCCGAGGGGGAAACTCCTTTGATTTATGCTGCATGCACTTGTTCGAGGTCTGCAGTCTGGAGTCTGGGCGTGGAGGTGGATGTTGAAATGCAAATGGAATGGAACTGGGGACTGCTGCATCGAGCCACTTTAATTGCTCGCTGGATTTTCACACTAAGTCCATGTTTCCTGCAAACACAAGCACAAAAATAGCCCCTTGAGTTGGCGAACATCACGAACGCGAGCCCAAGAAATGTGGGGGACGGGAGCCGAGTTCGAGGCATGTCGTGCGATGATTAATGAGACAATTTTTATGACATCGCACAGTGGGCGAGCGCATGTAATAGTCCGCCAACATAAATATCCCAAATGTGGAGGCATTAAGTGGAAATGGGCAGATATTAAATTGATTGCTTTGCCACAACAGCAGCAGCAGCAGCAGAGTAATGGCTGAATTTTTCATCGAAATAGAGCTGCTCTTCAATTTTTAAATTGGGGAGTTTAGTAAAAGATGTTTCATAGTTTTATTTTAGAAGAATATACATAAATTAAAGATATTTATGGAAATTATTACAGAGAAAACAATATCTATATATATTCTACAAGAATATACATGAATTATTCATATTTATGGAAATTATTACAGAGAAAACAATATCTGTAGCTGCGGAGTTTTATAAGAACTTATTTTAGGCAATATTTTTTTATAATTGCCGTCTTGCTTACAACTTTAATATAGTTTCCGTATAACCGAGAAGTATCGCTAAATAAATAATACATATTTTTAAAAGAGCTTCAATTGAATAAAAAAACCTATATTATTTTACAAAATGCATTTCTTGAGTTAGAAATTCTACTAAAAATCCCCCCTTTATAGAAACAAGTCAACACATGCTGCCAAGTCCACTTGCGATATTAACGTTTTATATATATAAAAATATACAAGAAATATCGAAATTTATGGAAATTATTACAGAAAAAAACAACATCTATATATATTCTATAAGAATATACATAAATTAAAGATATTTATGGAAATTATTACAGAGAAAATAATATGTGTAGTTGCGGAGTTTTATAAGAACTTATTTTAGGCAATACTTTTTTATCTTTTCCTTCTTACTAACAACTTTGTTATAGTTTCCACATAACTGAGAAGTATTGCTAAATAAATAATAAATATTTTTAGGAGAAAGCTATATTATTTTTCAAATAAAAATGCATTGCTTGAGCTAGAAAATCAACTAAAAATTCCCCTTTTATACAAAAAACAAGTCAACACATGCTGCCAAGTGCACTTGCGATATTAAAGTGAACTGTCTAGTCAGCAATGCAATCAATTCGACTGTCACTCGAAAGCCAATCCCCAACCACTGTGCATCTCCGACCAGAGGCACGATGACTTGTCACTGGCACATGAATAACATGAATTGCGTTATGAAAAATGTACGACAGAAGTTCAGGCAGATGGATGGGGGCTGGGGCCACAGGGATATTTCGGGGGATTTCGGTGGATTCCGGGGTCTGCTGCCATCATTACAAAGCTGAGCGATAAGCGACGTTGCATGCGGCGACACAACTGACGATTGCAATATGATGGATATATGTAAGCTGGATATATGGCTGCGAATTGATGTGCCACGTGGGTGCAGTGCTGTTGACTTTGAGGGATTTATATGGAGAGCGCTGACAGCTGGCAAAAATTAGCTGCCAGTCGTCGGTAAACTTCTACGATTGCGGATGCCAAAATGTGAAAACTCCTCCTGGCACAATTAGCACAAGTCCAAAAGTTTGCGACTCCTCCGACAGCAAGTGCTTACCATTATTATGGCGCTGGCGCTGGCGCTGGTTGTTGGTTGTTGGTTGTTGGCCAATGCAGTCTGCATGCATAATGCGGCGAGCAACTCAACATTTTGAGTACGAAATCCCAAAATGTCAGTGGCCGGCAGCAGGCAGTGGAAGGCTGTCAGGGGACAGGACATCAGACAGGAGCAGCTGCTGCCTGCCAGCTTGCCAGCATGCCAGTTTGCCAGTTTCCCAGTTTTGAGCTTCCAGCCTGAGGCAACAATGCAACAGAGCACTCAGCAAAACTGCAGCAGCTCTCAACGCTCTCATTATTCAAATGTGTTTTTCGATTTGGCCAAAAGTTCTTCTCCACCCAGAGCCATGCCCCAGCCAGGATCACTCGGAATAAGTTCAGGCTCGGGCTGTACATACACATGTATGAATTCTGTTTGAGAAAGGCTTCAGAAAAAAGGCATGGTCTCTGTTTGTATATAATTATTTGAGCTAAGTTTTTAAGAGCATGCAATACTTATAATTAATGCAATTAATAACGGAGCCAATCCTTTTGTACGTGTCGTTTCCCCATTCGATTTGTTCCACACTTTGGTTTTGAGTTCAATATGACCTGGCAGCGATCATTCTTGTTGCTGGTCGCTGTGATCGCATTTACCGCTTACGGCCAAAATCCTGGCAACAACCAGAATCCTGGCACCAACGCGAATCCTGGCAACAACCAGAATCCTGGCACCAACGCGAATCCTGGCAACAACCAGAATCCTGGCCTCAACGCGAATTCTGGCAACAACCAGAATCCTGCTAACAAACAGAATAAACCAAAAAAGGTATGGGAACCCGAAGAACATAGGGAATTTTGCAAGCCATGGCCAAGATGCCACAAGCTTAAAATGTGTTGCCAATGATCGGGAGGCGGTATATACGCAGATTCAAGTACAACTAGCATCGATCCGGAGTGAAGTGATTGATACAGTCCTCAGGCGTAAATTATAACTGCAAGAATGCAAGTGGAAAATTTAAAATAAACAAGAAAATTAATATTGTTAATAGAAATACTTACAAAATGTATATAAATTAACATAAATATATATTCCACATAGTTTGAGTTGTAAGTAATGTTTGGTTTCCAACTGCAAGAATGCAAGTGGAAAATTTAAAATAAACAAGAAAATGAATATTGTTAATAGAAATACTTACAAAATGTATATAAATTAACAGAAATATATATTCCACATAGTTTGAGTTGTAAGTAATGTTTGGTTTCCAGTTACCCATTTTTTTTTAGCCATACTGCCCAAGTAGAATTGCTCTGCAACCGTGGAATAATCCCAGCTTTTTTGCCAGCTGCATACCACCAACTTGTGGGTTATCTTCTCACCTGTCTTGCATGCTCTCCCCCAAAGCTCCCTCGCCGTCCTGTCACCCCCTCCAGTTACCTGTTCTATTGCCGTAACAAATCCATTTTACCTGTCAGCTTTAACGCGTAAGCAAATGGCAAAGCGGCAGCAGCTGTCTAAGGAAGAGCGCCAAGAGCGCAAAAAGCGCAAAAACCCCGAAGTGGAGAGCTATCTACATACGTGTGTGTGGGTGGGGGTGTGTGTGTGCCAGGTGAGCGGCAGGTGAGGGCGGGGCTGCTCTGATATATTGCCAAGGCGCAATTAGAGCGCAGACCGCAGAATGAAACGAAACGCTGGCAACGCCGTGTAAACAAGCCACAATTGCGCTGGCAACCAAGACGAAAATCGAAATAATTGCGCAGAGTTCGAGGGTATGATGAATACCCTAAGTTTTGTGTATAGTAAATTTATAAGAAACTCGAGTTTAAGAAATCTTCTCTAATTTGATTCTATAAAAAAAACTATATAAAACTATTTAATTTGTTTACTGCTTTTATCAATAACCCATTTTTATAATTCCTATAATTTAAAACACTTTTTTAATGGAAATAAATATTTCTAGACATTTAAAATAAATTATTTAAATACTTTGGCAGCTTATTTAAAGAATTAAAAACGAATATTATGTTTAAGCAAAAGGTGAAGTAATAGAATTTAATTTTCAGTACCAAATAATCGATAAATCATTCATTTAAACTAAAACTGTGATTTTCGTTATATAAATATCAAACATTACCTTTAAAGTTTTATAGAAAGTACTTATAAATTTAAAAATTCTAATTTTTATATTTAATTCACCTTTCTTGGTATATTCCCTCTGAAATTCGTAAGACTCCCACCGACTGTAGAAAAACGGAAATAAATTCTTTGCGCAAACAAAATCAAGCGCTACTCACACACACACTCACGTTTAGACAATCAGACTTTTGTGCTCCCGTTCTCCGGTGAGTGTGTGTGTGTGTACTGTGCACACACAATCGCGAATTACGAAAACGAATTCGGAGTACGACACAAATGGAATCGCATTAAATCAAATCAAACGGAACGAATTGAAATGAAACATTGCTGCGCAGCTGGCTCCCTGGGATTTCGCGAAGAGTTCCCCATTCGCCTCCCGTGCAAATCTCGGATGACAGCCGAGCATATTGCCGGCTAATTAATCGCATGTGCATTCCTATCGCCTTACAGTGCGTACACAGTGCGTACAGTCCGTAAACTACGTATAACACAAGCGCTAATTAGTCTCCGGACAGTGACAATGCGCCGGAGGCGCAGATCAAACGACCGACTTTCGGCATCGAGTCGTTTTAGGGCCTGTCCACAGAGGCAGTGGCCCACAGGTCCTCAGTTACTTTGAATCCCACTTTTTTTCCCCTGACAGCGCTCTCTTATTTCTGCTTTTTGTGCCATATTTACCCCTCTGCATTCGAGACGGGGCGAAATTAAACGAAAACACAGCATTCGCGAGAGAGATCAAAGCAGATGCGACAAGTCTTTGGGGATCCGAAAATGTTCCAGGCTGTCCGGGATTCGAAATTTAAATTAGTTGCATCGTTTAGCAGGGGAACGGGCTGGAAACTAAATGAAAATAATAACAGGGACATAAACATAAAAGATTTGAGGAAGAATATGCTTAGAAAAGATAGATAAATGCGTTAAAAATTAAAATAAATATGTTTAAACACTTCTCAATCACACTTAAATCCTTAAAAATCTTTTGAAACAGCTCAATGACAACTTATTTTTATCAAAATCTATCCCTATCTAGAACCTTTTAATCCAGTCTTTGAAATAATCTGAAAATGCAATAAAAGAGTGCCTGCGTAATTCCATTGATTATTTTACACTCGATTCATGGCGACACTTGACCACACAGCGAAGTGAGCGATAATGGGGCCAAAGGAATTCAATGAATCAAATTTAATTCGCCAAGAAAATCGGTGGAAAGCGAACAATTGCTGGGAATAATGAGGCGAAATCGCATTAGATGCGGCAGCATCTGCGAAAGTCTCTAATTGTCAATGGCTAAATAATTGAGAGCCAGGAGCCGATGGAGGCGAAAGAAGGAGGCAAGGCGAACGGAACGTAATAGCATTAAGGAAAAATCCAAATGAAAATCACTTTAAATGCTAAACAGATGGTCGCTGGCGGAGGCGAAATAAAAACACATAAAGCGCCTCCGGGCCTTTAAGCATCCATTAAAAATTTAATAACTTTGGCCCGGGCCAAATGCAATTTTGTGAAATTTTCTAGCAAAATTAATTAGTCAAACAATCCATCAGGGCCGGACCTTAACGTGGCCAAGCCGGCAAATTATGCCAGTCTGAAAAAGGTACAAAGTCCCGCAGCGAAGGCAGCGACGTGAACGTGACCATAGCACATCCTCGCTCCGGACGGGAGGATTTTTCATTCAAACATTCACGTGCGACGCCCAAGCGCTCTGGCAAAATATTGACCCGGCCAACAGACTTGGGTTAGAAAATGGGTATTAGAGAAAAGGGACACAGCCACTGGAAGTGGAAGACAGACGTCCAAAGCCCCGACACTTCAAAGGACGCACCAAAATGTAATTTTAATCAAAAATTGTTCAGCCTCAGGAAATCCCAATACATTGCGAACAACAAGGCCAGGGAATTCAGGCTGATAATCCTTCTTAAAGGCAGGCGGTGAGCTTAGGCGAAGGATATTGGGACGCATTTAATTTCCATATATTTATGCTACAATCAAGCACAAACAGAATTCTTAACGAAATTTCAGCATCTTAATTTTATTTTCTTTCATTTTTTGTGTGTGTGCGTTAAATCTATATTTTCAACCTTTAAATTACATTATTTATGAATAAATATACCTAACATATATTAAAGTCATTGCTTAACTAAACAATTTTTGTGCACATTCAATTTCTTTAGAGTTATGTCTCAAACTGAATCTTTAACTAGATTCAAAGTCACTTTTAATGGCATGATGAAGTATTTTGAGGTCTTTCACGGCAGGATGGCCAACAATTTTCCTGTTTAATCGACTTTTGTGCTGCACAATCACTACCCAAAACAATGTCAATGCAGAGCCAGAGGACCAGACTGTGCGAGGGGGACTGTTTGCCGAGCCACAGACAGGACAATTAATTTTTAATGCAAGTCGCTCGGCAGATCAGCATCAGAGCCGGACACAAACAAAAACGGCATCGTTGGGAGCAAGTGGCACTGCTAATTGCACTCATTCACACGGCAAGCGACAACAAAGGCGGTCTGAAGAGCAACGGGAAAATGGCAGCAAGAACTGGAATGGCAACGAAAATTGCAGCAACTTCAATGGCAAGTCGAGCAACAAGAGCCGTCGTCTCCTTGACGCACGGAAACGGAAGCGTTAGTTGTAAGGATATGTTGCAGTGCTGCACAATAGTGACAGAGACCGTGGGATTAACTTTCTAGCTCTTTTCCGGTCTGAGGAATTTTAAATAAGAAGCTCTTGAATTCTTAGGTATTTAAATTGCTTAAAAAAATTATATTCTAAATATAGGAAGTATCGAAATGTATTTAATTAATTTAAATTTAGTCATGTTACCTAAGCCTTGAAGGAAACCCCTTTTCACATCAGCACAATTCGGTTGGTTCTCTGATCCAGATTTTTCCACATTTTAGCAATCTTGGGCCTAATGAGAGCACTTTGCCCCACTGTGCCTGCCGCCGCGTCTGTGTGCACTGCAATTACGTGCCATTGAGGCGGCCCCATTGTTGGTGCAGTGCAGATAGCAAATAGTCGCATCCAGGGTCCGGCGCTTACATCCGCCGCCCCCGCCACACATCAGTGTCATTGCCTATTTCCGGCGTAATTGTTATGCCAATTTTTAAGGCCAGCCAGTGTGTGAAATTAAATGAGAATCAAATAAAGTCGGGGACGTACCGAAAAGAACGCATAAATGCGGTTAAATTTGCAGCGTTAAATGTTAACAGTCGATTTTCCAATGCACACAGCAGACCCATAAAAATATCAGCGCGTATTTGCGTGCTCCCTTCTTATCTACTTGAGTCCTCCTAAAAAAGGGAAACCCTAGCCCCTATTAACCCCCTCAACCGCGACGCCACTGACATTCCTCGTCATCATCATTCCGGCTTAGACTTTGGGGGAGTGCAAATTGACAATTTCTGTGAAATTGCACAAATACGAGCCTGTGCTCCAATTTTTTATGGCAAATTACCCAGCCGCATGTGTGGATAGCTCGGGGCGCAGGGGGCGTGGCTTCGCCAGGATCTCGCAGGCAGGAAAATGTCATAAAAAGCGTTTGGCAGACGCTCGGCTACGGCAGGGTTTTTATGATTGGTTTTTAGACGGGTTTCCCTCCCAAAAAGCGGCGCTGCAAAGGCGGAAAAATAAAAGGGAAAAATAAATAAAATATAAACTGCGTTATGTTTATGCGCAAAAAAAAAACCAAGAACGAGGCGAGCAGAAAAAGCTATCAGGACATCATCAGCCAGCGTATAATTAAACATTACGCAAAGGCAATAAAAATACGAGACAAAAAATGAAAGGACTTTTGCTGCATTTGAATGATCCTGAAAAGTGGGATAAAAATATATGGCTTACGTATTTACGATTATGGAAGGGCCTTTGTTCTGTGCGAATAAAAAACCCACACACATTATTAGCTGAATAATTAACCAAAGTTATTTAAATATGTTAAAAACTCGATATATTTTTTTTGCAGAACAATTTTAAACCGAAGCATAATGGAGTTTAAGCCGCAACTTTGAAACTTCCTTGACAATGTCTTTTGGGGGGTAAACAAATAAAATGAAAAACAAATTTCGCTCAATGCTATGCAAAAATATTTCCCTTTGACAGCTGTTGTTTTTTTGGGGGGAAAAGTTTTTGCTTATATTAAAAAGCAATTAATCTGCATATAAGAGTACATGGAAAGTTAATAAACGGCACAAAAGGAAGTCGTCGAACCGAACCGAAGTTTCTCTCGTTCGCTGCTTAGTTATGTTTTGACAATTTTGGGTAAAAAATCCGTTCGGATATTTGTTTTCGATGGCCAAAAATGTTCCGCAATATTTGCGAAACTTTAAAAGCAATTAAAAAGTTTGTGCAGTGCTATGATTTCCCCGCCTCGGCGCCCGAATACCTTACGGCCAAAATGAACTTTCCGGGCAGCAGCTGCTGTTGGCCAAGAAAGCGGCAACATTAGGGCACACACACACACACATATATATAGTACTCGTAGCATAAACATAATGATAAACATAATACGCCGCTGAGTGCCTGGAAGTATGCTTAATTCTGTGCAACTTTAGTGCCTTTAAGTTGCAAGAAAAGGGAAATCCCCTTAATTGTGCGCCGGACCTTGGGTAGCTCGGAAACTGGGAAACTTTTCCACCGCCCACCAGTCACCAGCCACCAGCCACCAGCCACCTTCGTTTCTCTAAGTGCACATGCCACAAACAACTTAAGCTTCGCTAGGCAAATGTACATCGAAATGTGGAACTCACTGTCGGCAGGACGAAAGTGCTCAAAGGAATGCCGGCAGCGGCGGAGGCAAAGGCGTTTATTTGCGTTTATAATGTGTGAGCTATTAAAATTTTAGAGGCTGTTAGTGAGGGCTGCCGCTGCCATGGGTGTGTAGACGCACTTGAATTAAAAATGTTTCTGCAGCAGCATAAAACGAAAATTAGTTGATTTTTTTATACGCTCTGCGTGGGGGGCGCGAGACTCTTAAAGCTTTTAGGGCGGCAGCAGCTGCTGCAAAAATCTTTTAAGTGAAAATCCGCACAACGCTTGTTTGGATTACATTCATATTCATATATTTGTACTTGTGTTTGCCGCTTGTGTTTGTGTTGGCAAGCGTAAAGTGGAAATTAACATAAAACATAAAACAGGCTACGCCCGCTACGTATACGTGATATCAAGCCGAACTCCTGATGCCCTCGAAGAAGGCGAAGGACTTAATTGTGCACAAGTAAAGTAAGCATTTTCAAGATCTCTCTGCGGATTTTATATATATTGTGGCGCATTTAAATTATGCAACCAACTTACTGGCTCAGCCCATGGACCCTCCATCGCTGCATTTTAACCCGCAGAGCTTAACGAACCCCAAAGTCCCAGTACTTTTATTTACTTTTATATAAATATTTTTTGCCGTAAGCTATGGCATTTTTTGCACCTCTCGGATTCAGCTGCAGCTTATTTTTGATGCATATTTTATTTTGCCATTGCATGCGTAATTTTATTTGCTGCCGCGCCCATCTCTCCACGGTGCTGTTGCTGCGGCTAGTTGCGGGCTCGTAATTCGCAGCGCAGGTATAACTTTTATGACCATTGCCGCGATTTTGTTGCTCCTGTTGTCAGTGCAGCCATCAAGGATATTTTTTAAGATCGATAGCTGAGCAAATTAAATATAATATCTTTAATATTAAAGTTGTCACCATTCTATTCTTTTTATTTGGTTACTTTTTGATATTATCATTTCGTATTAAATCCCATTCTACAAGTATATTGTGTGAAATTACTTTAATTGTAAAGGAAGAGACCTTTTTTATTTTAATTTATTATAATTTAATTTTTATTCATTTAATACACTCAGCTCTTTTTCCGCTAACCTATATCTGCGCCAGCACTGACTGTTCCTGATGCCACTGCTCCTTGGCTGGAAGGTTGTAAAAAATGTATGCATTCTACAACAAAATGCTGCTCGTTGTCGCCACTGTGGCTGCACCTGGGCGCACGGTTGTCGTCGTCCTGCTGATGCCAGGATATGCACGGCAATGTGCCAAATTAAGTGCTCCGCCTGCCAAAAAGGAGCAGCGAAAAAAGGCATGAGAAATAACGGACGAAAGCCTGCGTCCGGACGTCGCTTAAGTTGTGATGTAAATTTTAATTTCTCCATGTTATGACATGTTCCCAGGGCCCCTTTGAAGTCCTTCCAAGTGCAAATTAAAGCGGCCTAGCACGGAGAGAGCCTTTTGATTTTGTGTTTGGGAAATTTAGTAATGCAATTTGTTGGTCTTCCCAGAAGCCGCCTCGAGTTGTTTACTGTGGTCGGGGCTCGCGTTGCCAGCGGCAACTGCCAAACTGCCTGCCAAATTGGCATTTTAACGCAGCTGTTGATAAGTTTTTAATTAGCTTAGGCTTATTAGGCGGCACTTTAGTCGGGCCACGGCCATAAAACTGTGCGGTTGCACGAAGATTCTCAGAGCTCAAGCTTTTAAATTGGTATTAGAGAATAGAGCTTGGCCCCAAGTTGAGAGGCAATTTATTAAGTTGCCACAAGCTCAGAGTCGGGATGAAGGTGTATTCTCCAGTTGAATAGGAAACTGCTTAAGCTCAAATATAATCATTTTATTCCTTTTCTTTTATAAAATATTTATTAAAATAACATAAATAACTCCACTGCAAGTAATTAACACTGTTATTGACAAAATAAACGTCAAGGCAGCCATAAATCTCAAGCATAAATACATTCATTTACTTTTCCCTGCAACTTACGCATTTAATTATCACGCATACGTCATGTTGTACATGCAGATGGGCAAAATAACTTGTAAGCTTCGGTGAAATCCTTTTTCGCACAACACGATTGCCGGTATCATCGGAGCCATCAATATTTCAAAGGGATTTCACAGCAACCCGATAGCGCAATCAATTTCTTATGAAATTTTCATCTGCTCGTGAGTGAAAGGTCAATTTGGTGTAAATGCCTATTGATTTTTTCGAACGAGCCCGATGGAATGAAATTGAAATTATTTCCAATGACAGCAGTTTAGGGGACGTGTCAGAGCCTGGGCATTGCGACAACACGAGAGACGACATGTGAAAGTAAAATAAATATTTATCTAGCCCGTATAATTCCGGCAGTAGTCGGGCGGAGTTGAACAAATCTCTCGAATTGCCCAGGGCTGCTACGCTCATGTCGTCTTATTAAATCACACAAAATAGGAAAAGTTCCAGGGACTTTTCCGGACCAAGTTAGTGAGTGTTACACATTCAGCAGAGGTTGAACTGCCTCTTGGTCTCGACTGTCAAATCATTTTGTGATAAGGATATAACAAATGGGCACACGCACACAAGTGCATGCCAGAATTTTCTATCTCGTGTCTGTGCTTCTGCTTCATAACTGACAAATGAAAATGTCAAAAAATGTTTGCTGACAAGCCAACCAAATGAGAAAGAAAATTTTCCATTTTTCTCTGCTTACGCTCACAAGTTAGCCCCAGAGATGTTTGCCAAAATTTAATTAAAATTTCATTTTGGCTTAAACTCAGGGAAAACAGCATGAAACCACTAGAAAACTCTTTAATTAAAAACCAATGGAAATGTTTGGAATTGTCAAAGCGGCATTTGCAATAATTGTTTGCAGAACTGCGTTATTTATTGGCTCGGAAGGAGATGTGTCCCAGAAATGTCTAAGAGAAATATGGCCAATATATTCAATAACATAAATGAAACTTGGAAATTGTGTAAGCGATGTTCAGGAATATTCAATGGAAACTAATATGTTTTGCTGTGCGGATTTAATTAAAATCCGCACAATCCGCAAATGTATGGATTGCTTAATTAACAAACTCCCATTTGGAGTAAGTCAGAGGCTTAAGTTCGGAGTATCATTACAAGCTCGGCTTCAATTACAAGCTAAGCGCTAAACATTTGAGGGAATGCCGAAAGCAGGTGGCCATGATTAATGTTCGGTTATTAATAACGTCCTCCTGTCGGTCGAAGAACAGACTTCAGGTGCCTGCCATTTCGAGTCACTTTCGGAGTATCCATTACGCATTTGCATTGGCGCCAGACGGTTTGTTTTCGCCAGCTGAAATTCTAGCCTGTCTGTAATTTTCGGTCAGGAGATGGGCGCTGGAACGGCAGCTAATGAAGCGACGGAATCTTTTCCAAACTCATCTCGGGTTTCCAAAGAGCGGTTATGCTCTTGTGTACACAGAGTAGGCGAAATCCGGGACTTTGTTTTCCACGAGCAAACACGCAATTGCTCGGTGCGCACAATAAACCTGCATTTAAGTTAATTTTCCTGTAATTTATCTGTTATTTAACTAAGGCAGCCACCGTGCAATATGTTGCATGATTTATGCCTGACATTTTCAATTGTTTATTGCTCTCGTTTCCTGCCCTACTTTGGTCTGGTCTGTCTTTTGTTTTTCACTTAGATTAATTTTGACAAATATAAATGTCAGCTTGGGCCAGGTCCTGGGAAATTTAATGAACCGCCCTCATAAACTCATAAAAATATGAATAATAAGCAAATAATGGCGGGGACAAGGTGGAAACATAATGATGTGCCTTAATGGGGCCAGCAAATTATTGGGATTATGTCAACAAAGCGACCAATCCATTTCCATCCAATTAAAGTCGGACAATGCCAACTCAATTCGTACTTTCGCTGTGTCAACCAAGGGATGTGACTGCCATTGCGATTTTCATTTCGTTTCATCCAGTCGGATATGTATTTACATAACGGCGCTATCGATTCGTACAATAATTAGCTTATTGTAGCCCTGGCCTCACTTTCAAGCTGAAATCGAGCCAACTTCATCCGATGAGATTCATTATAAAGGAAAACAAACACTTGAATAATTCACAAGCCCCGTTGAAACACAAGTTGCAGTTGGCTGCGAAGCGTATTAAAAATAAATCGGCCAGCTCGTGTGTAAGTTTATTATTGGGAATAAATTACCTCGTTCACGGACAATTTATGGTCCAATGTCACGCAGATAATGCGGCAAATTATTTTCAATTTATTTTTGCGTTAATCGCACGCTAGAAATTAGTTTGACTGTAATCCCAAATTGCATAAAATGTCTGCGGATTAAAATGGAGAGTTACATGTATTCCACATTATAATTTTGTTAGTTCAAGCTGTACTATTTTTATCACGGGGATCGCCAATTTTCAATTAAAATTTGTCTGAAAAACAGATAATAAATGGCATAAGAAAATGGAAATTTGATTCAATAATTGTGCACATAATATTGCAATTGAAGCTGTTTTTAAATGTAAAAAAAGTAAGACCTAGCACACTTTTAATATATAATTACAGTATCTAAAAAATAATATTGCAATTGAAGCAGTTTTTAATTGTCATAAAAAAGTAAAACCTAGCACACTTTTAAAATATATTTCCAGTATTCAAAAGTAGGGAATTAAATACACTAATGAAGTGATTTAAATGCTAGATTGAAATTCGGGTTGTTTCTTATAAAAAAAAAAATCATAATCTACAAGATAAAATATATTTTAACATGGTTTGTGCCTTAAAATAAAAAATGAAAATTATTGAACATATTCTTATACTTTATTTAGATTAATAAACATTAATTTTCAAACGAAGGATCAATAAAAAACCAACATGAATACAATTTTATTTTTCCTCTTGACTAATCCCTTCTCTGGCTTTTTTAATTTTCTTGCAGGAACCGCCATTTAAGGACACACAAAACAACTTCGACAAGAGCACGCGGCAAATGCATTACATTATAATTTCATTAAGGACAAAAGCCTTTCTCTGCCAGCGGTGAAACAACGTTGCCAGGAGAAAAAAGAGAGAAATAAAGGATAACGGAGAAAGTCAGAAAGCCGCAAAGGGGGCGACAATAGCCTACTTCTGGGGCGCTGTCAAGCGCGAATCAAGAGCCTGGCATTTTTATGAAATTAATACAAAGGACGCGGAAAGGAGCAGCAGCCGAAGCCGAAGCAGGAGCCGAAGCAGTAGAAGTGCCAGCGGAAGCTAGAGTGGAAGCGGAAGTGGCAGCCATGACAAAAGCGGCGGCGGCGCCAGGACAACGATGAGCGGCACTCCGATAGCGACAATAATGGCTCGCGAAGACGTGACCGCCTCCGATCGGCTAATGACATTTACCCGCGGAGCAGACTCCGCCTAACTTGACATGCCAACGTGACCCAGCTGGCGAAAATATTTACCCAAAAGCCAAGGCAGCTAATAGCGACAAAATCACAGAGAATTCTCTGAAAGAAAGAGCCCACACTTGAGACAATGGGTGGTGGCCAGAAAAGTTGGACCCTGCTCCTTACAGCGGCCACGCTGACCCTCAGCCTGGTGGTGACCCCGGTGAGGGGCTGTCCGCCCGAGGTGTGTGTGTGCAAGTGGAAGGGCGGCAAGCAGACCGTGGAGTGCGGCGGCCAGCAGCTGTCCAACCTGCCCGAGGGCATGGACCCGGGCACCCAGGTGCTCAACTTCAGCGGCAACGCCCTGCAGGTGCTGCAGTCGGAGCGCTTCCTGCGCATGGACCTGCTCAACCTGCAGAAGATCTACCTGTCCCGGAACCAGCTGATCCGGATCCACGAGAAGGCCTTCCGGGGCCTGACCAACCTCGTGGAGCTGGACCTCACCGACAATGCGCTGCAGAATGTGCCGAGCGAGACATTCCAGGACTACAGCTCCCTGATGCGCCTCTCGCTCAGCGGCAATCCCATTCGGGAGCTAAAGACCTCGGCCTTCCGCCACCTGTCGTTCCTCACCACCCTGGAGCTGTCCAACTGCCAGGTGGAGCGCATCGAGAACGAGGCCTTCGTGGGCATGGACAACCTGGAGTGGCTGCGCCTGGACGGCAACCGGATAGGGTTCATCCAGGGCAATCACATCCTGCCCAAGTCGCTGCACGGCATCAGCCTGCACAGCAACCGCTGGAGCTGCGACTGCCGCCTCCTGGACGTCCACTCCTGGCTGGTCAACTACAACACTCCGCTCGCCGAGGAGCCCAAGTGCATGGAGCCGGCGCGCCTCAAGGGCCAGGTGATCAAGGGCCTGCAGCGGGAGCAGCTGGCCTGCCTGCCGGAGGTGAGTCCCCAGTCCAGCTACACGGAGGTGAGCGAGGGCCGGAACATGTCCATCACCTGCCTGGTGCGGGCCATCCCGGAGCCGAAGGTTCTGTGGCTGTTCAACGGCCAGGTGATGAGCAACGACAGCCTGATGGACAACCTTCACATGTTCTACTACATCGACGAGACCATCGGCGGCAGCGGGGCCGAGGAGAAGCGCAGCGAGATCTTCATCTACAACGTGGGCGCCGAGGACAACGGCACCTTCTCCTGCGTGGGCCAGAACATCGCCGGCACCACCTTCAGCAACTACACGCTGCGGGTGATCATCAAGGAGCCGCCGGTGGTCAACGAGGTGTCCTTTCCGCGCGACTACATGAACTACATCGTGGCCAGCAGCGCCGGCGGCGGCATCATCTTCGTGGTGCTCCTCTGCACCATTGTGGTCAAGTGCAAGAAGCCCTCGGAGCCGGCCAAGCAGCGCAAGAAGTGTGACCAGGTGACGAGTATCGCGGGCGGCACCGACTCCTCGGCGGGCAGTGGCCAGGACACGGGCATGGGCATGATGAAGTGCGCCTCGATCCTGAACGATGGCGGCGACAGCCTGAACGGGAATGCCGGTCTCCTGCTCGGGGACACCCTCACCCCGACCAAGGCTGCGAACGGGGCCGCCGGCGGCGGCGGCATCATCCTGGGCAATCAGATGAAGCAGAATCTCCTGCTCTACGCCACGCCGAATCCCGCCCAGCAGCAGCTGCAACTGAACGTGAACCTGATGGGATCGGGGCCGGGATCGCCGCCGCTCCTCCTGAGCAACGGCCATGGGCTGGCCGCCGCCTACTGCTCCCCGCCGGCCTCCCTGCGGAACTACCAGGAGAAGAACCCCGACCTGGTCAACGACGCGGAGAGCGTGAAGCACAAGCTGAAGACAGCGGTGAGTCTGGACGGAGCCGGCGAGTACGAGACCCAGAGCGACTGTGGCCAGTACGAGGGCTGCTACCAGCTGGCGGCGGCTCCGCATCCCGGTCATCCTGGACATCCCGGGCATCCTGGAATGCACCCGCACTCGCTGCCGGGCCATCCGCTGATGGGACGCTTTGCCCAGGCAATGACCACGCTGCCCCGGGGCATGCAGCTGAAGCCGTCCCCGCATCAGGTGGACGTGCACCTGAATCCCGTGTGCTTCCTGGGCCAGGACGGGGCCTTTGCCTACGACTACAGCAGTGCCCACCTGGTGCAGCAGTCCCCGCAGCAGCAGCAGCAGCAGCAGCAGCAGCAACAGCAGCAGCAGCAGCATCAGCAGCAGCAGCAGCAACAGGTGCAGCCCGCCGCCAACTTCTACCGGACGCTGCCGCACAACAGGCTGCACAAGCAGCAGCAGTTCCAGGCGGCGGCGGCCAATCCCACCCTGCGCTACAGCCTGGAGGCGGAGTTCATCCAGCGCGGTCCCACGGTCAGCTACGAGAAGTACCAGCTGCCCAACGTGCGCTTCACCGCCGAGGGATACCCACAGCAGCAGCAACAGCAGCAGCAGCAACAGATGCTGCAGCAGCAACAGCAGCAGATCCTGCAGCAGCAGCACCAGTTCCCCTCGCCTCCGGAGGGCTACAAGAGCGACCTGGCCGTGATGCCGGCGCCGTTCCAGCAGTGGCCCAGCTGCCTGCCCGGCTACCGCTTCGCCCAGTCGCCCACCAGCCAGCCAGCGGCGGTGGCCACTCCGCCGGGACAGCCTGCTCCTCCCACACCAGCCAGTGGCCAGAACTGCAGCATTCCCGAGCTGGACGAGAGCGAGGCCCAGTCGCCACGTCTGGAGGAGGCCGCCTCCGCTGCCGCCGCTGCTGCAGTGCCTCCTGCCGGCGAGGAGGGCGGCAACCCGGAGGCCGCGAAACTCAAGCAGCTGAATGGTCCATTGGCCGACAGTCCCGACGAGGGCTACGTGGGCGACGGCCAGGAGACCAGCGACATTTGACCCGGCCAGCAGCCAGCCCGGAGCCAGGAGGAAGCGGCCTTAGACGATTCAGTGGCCCTGTAAGCGGCCAGGCTGATCACCAACCACTCATAGCCTAAGTTCACTTCACCCTACCCAGCAGGACGGACCCCGTCCGTTACTTACACTTCCCCCTTTTTTTTCTGTTTGTTGGTTTGCCCGCAAAAAACAAGCAAACAAAAGGCAGACCCAAGTTTAACCTAATAATTGCCAGAGAAAGGGAAAGAGAGAGAGGGAGAGAGAGAGGGAGAAAGAGAGGGAGAAACAGAACTTGAAACGCGAGACCGAAAAGGAGAAGGCCCAGAAAAGCGAAAGGAGCGCGGCGGACAGGACTTCTACTCTGGGTCAAGCCGAATAAGAAATACCCATTTGCCTAGGTTTACTTTCTAGGATAACTTACTTAATTTCACTTAAAAGTATTTTAAATAATTTTCTTAAGGTATTTTCTTTAATTTTCATATTTTCCACTTACCAACAATTACGTTTATTTCAAGACCAAATCCCCTATCAAATTGCGCCACATCTTAGATGGACTGTCGGCTTTTGAGGGCACCAGGCACCAGGCAGAAAACAATGGACAGGACCTAACCTAATAAAGCCGAAAAACAAAGACGCCGCTAAACAAAAGCCTCTTGTCGTTGTTTGTTTCTGTTTGCTGCGTGCTTCGAGTGGCAAGCTGGCAGCATTTTATTTCCGCTGATGTAATTGAAAAACTTTTTCATTTAATATAAAGTTTTCAGCAGCCTCCCCGCAGCACAATGGAGAAGCCAAAGAAAAGGCAAGGAAAATCCCGGACCGGGCCTACGACTAGACATGTGTGTGGGTTTGGGTGTTGAGGGACTCCGTATGTGTGTGTGTGCCGATTGAGTTGTCCGACTCTCGGAGGCGTTGTTAGTTGACAATCGCAGGATAGGTTGGGGGCAGCCGCCGCCACCTCCTCGGGATCCTTGGGCTCCTTGGGATCCACTTCGCAGCGGTTCCGAGCTGGTGGCTCACTTCAGAGCCAAGTGGCATGTGTTTTCGCCATGGCGACACCTGCTCTCCGGAACACAAAGGACTCCCCGGCTCGAGGACTCGGCTGTTGAACCTTCCGCAGGAGCCGTGCCGGAATCCGAAAGGCTAAGTGGGGAATTCCGGACGAAAATCGCGAGTGGCATTAAGGACTTCCCCCTTTGTAGTGTGCTCTAGTTTATGAAATTTTAATTTGGGCCACATCCGCTACAGTGTTGCATTTAAATAATTTATCGCCTTTACTTTCCCCGGAACTTTCTCTGGGTCCTAAGCAAACATCACCTCACCCATCCCATCCAGACTTTAATTCTCCCGCCTTAAGTTTGTTGTATCGAATCGAACAGACATGAACACAAGTGTTTCCGGGTAACATTTAACGTAGATATCGTAAATTATAGCGGATACCATGGTAAGGACTAACTAAACATAGGATAACCCCCGACCGTTTGAGACTTGTATGTAAATGTAGCCATAGGAATCGTTTGAGCAGCGCCCCGGCTTTCCCTTTTAACATAAATGTTATGTAAAGTAAACATTGTAGCTCTCCCATTGTAAATTAAAGTCGAGGAAAACATGTAGCAAAGTGTTTGCAAAATATTTTGAAGAATGTAAGTAACCACAAACAAACAATTAGCAATAGACGAGCTGCGTGTGAGGGGGAGACGAGCAGAAGCAATCATTTAAGCCGTATGGAGTACTGTAAATTGCATAAATAAATCATTAGCTGTAAGGACATGGCAAACACTAACACCTACCAGACACACTCACGTACTCGGAATATTTTCCATGCGTAGCGAACGATTAAGTTTTATTTTCACCAAGTGAGTTAGTTGGCAAGATGCACCCCAAGGAATATAGTAACAGAAACTAAACTAACAAAACAAAACAAAAAAAAAAAGAAAACATTTTAGCCTAGAAAACTGTTTGAATCTCAACACAAACACAGACACACTCAACGGAATATTGAACAAAGAATTTGCTGGCAGGACGCTGCCGAATGGAAAATAATTTTAAATATATTATACGGAATACACTGCAGAAATAATGAAAATGTTTAGCGTTAAGTTAATTGTTAGGCAAGGCAAAACATATACGCATAAACAAGATATTAAGTGTGAAGGCGGTCACCAAACATTTAAAGGATAACAATGAGAGAGAACGTCAGAAGAACAAAATGAGAAACACAATCTAGCTATAAATTTATTTCTTAAGTTCAATTAATATTAAAACGCATTATGATAATAACAGAAGCAAAGTGTAAAAAGGATAAGAGAGAAATTAAACCGAATAAAAAGCATTAAACTGAAGAATTTAATAAAAACTAAACTATGCCGTCTCTTATTCAAGCCCAGAAAGGGGGATGCGAACAATTCCAGCGATTGAATATTAAACAGACGAAGATGGAGCGCCTTTTCTATTATTTTTCTTATTTTTTGCAGCGCGATAAAGCCGAGATAAGGACGAATGGCGTGGGAAATGCAAATGCGCCACTAAGTAGGCAGCGTAAAAAGTCCAGCTGGAGCTGGAGCTGCTAGAAATGCCAGGCTGGATGTGTTAGAATATTGAAAGGAAATTAAGTAGAGGATAAAGAGTGCTAAGAACAAAAGGGAGTAAAAGAAAGTGCAGATAAATACCTCTTGGGCTGATTAAAATCATCGTAGCTTGAACTTGAATCAAGTAGAGAATTCTAAAGAGTCAGGAATCATTTAAATATGGAATGGAGGCAACAGACTTCAAGAAGGCAGAATGGCTTGATTCTATTCTACTATTCATAATATTCTTGAATAGGGAAAATTTAAGACAGAAAAAAATCTGAATGGAAAATTAATTTATTTAAAGAAATTATAATTCACATTTAAAGTCGCAGAGCATGATGGTGGTTGGCTGCAATTACCGCAACTTAAGTCCCAACCCCAAGGCCTGAGTGCAATCCTGCGTGCATAATGACTGGTTTACTTAGCCAAGTTTCGCTGTGCAACTTGCCCGTGTTGCATCACCTCACCAAGGTCGTTTGCGGGCCTCAAGATGCGCAAATCACGCATTCGCAGTGTGTGCCCAAAATGAGCACATAAAGGCGCGGCAAGGTCGCAGCCCGGCTCCAGCTCAAAGCCAAGCCAGATCCGAGCACGGCAAATCCCACACAAGACCCGGTCCCGGACCCGGACAAGGAGACGTAGCCAGAGGCAGCGGCGGACTGAAAACCCCGGACCCGGCACTGACGCATTATACGTTTCAGTGCGCAATAATGTCATTAAAAGGCGCAAAAGGAGCACGGCAGCGAGCGGCGAAAGGAAAGCACAACTGGGTCAGTTAATGCAGCCAGTTGTTACCTCGACCTGACATTTATGAGCAGCCGTCGTAGATAGCTGGCCCGGAGCAGGCGGAGCAGGACCCCTTGCCGGCGTCGAGCAATTAAGAGCAGGGTTTAAAACAGCTCCGCTCCAGCAGCTCCACACGAGTCGAGCCAAGTGGAGTGTCGAAATTTATTGGAAATGCCTTAAGCCCGCACACCCGAAAGTCGTCTAAAGCCGGCAAAAATATGGGCGCCCTCCACTCGAGCCACCACATCGTTGACAGCGCCAAAAGAGGAAGCAAAGCCAGGCAGGAATTGCGGCATCAAAATCAAAGGCACCCGACACCGACCAGAAGAAACCAAAGTCAGAGGCGCGCATAATTAATGTAGGCATAAAAACAAGTGACTTGTAAATATTGCCAAGGCAATGCACAAGTTGCGGATGAGGCTCCTCTCGCACACGCACATCTCCGAAATGCCGAGTATCTTTGGGATACAAATATAGCCGGAGCTTGCGTTTGCTGTGGCCACTTACAAAGTGGCAAGTACAAGCGAGGACTGCGAAGCTGAGGTTGCCAGGCAGCGCACAGTGGGCAGAAAAAGTTTACTGGACTTTCCTTTAAGATTAATATCTCCATATTTAAGTTTAAAGGTTTTATGACTAAAGAATTTGAATTTAACTTTCTTGTAACTAATAATCTGTGAAGAACTTTCCAGCCATGACAACCACTGTTCTGGCTCTAAGTTTCACTTTGGTGGCCTGGTGCCCCCCAGTGGGCAAGACGCAGAGCCACTTAAAAGCGCACACACAGCCCTGCGTGTGTGTGTGTGGGCGTCCTGGTTGTTTATGTGTGCGTTCGAGCGGCCCTGCTGCTTGCTTGCGTTTATACGGTCTGGCGATTGTGACATTGTAGCTACAATTACAAGCGGAAGTGACGCACATCAACGCACAAATATGGAGGCGTCTATCTCTGCTTTATGTACGGCTAATGCGCCACTAGAGCTGCGCACAAATTGGGCTTATCGTATGGTTATTCCGATTCTATTTTATGCCCCCCATGCCCCAACTCTCCCCGACCAGACCCGACCCGAAACATTGTGTGAAAAATGTTGAGTCAAAGTTTGTGGCATTAATGCGGAACATCCGCTGTGAGCTGTATGTTGTGGGGCCAGCGGATGTGTGGCCCAGTCGTTTGAGATCTACATAAGTTGGCTAGTTTGTCTTATAAAGTTATTAACCAAAATTAATGTTTGTTATAAAATTTGCTATGTGGTTCGGAAGTGCTTGTGCATAAAATAAACGATTCAAGGCAGTCCATATGCGTACAGCTGCTGTGGAAATTATAGTACTACAAGTACTTAGGGTAATATCTCTGAGAGTAACAGGAAATAATAATGTCTTACACATCATCTAAAAATATATATTCCGAATTTATATAAGGACAATTATTGCCACAAATAAATTATTGTTTGCAGAGAGAAATATATATATAAGGCAGGCCTTAATAAATACTTTTATTTAATTACAAATAATTTAAGCTACTTTGAGGGATAAAAGAGTATTTAATTCAGTCTTAAGAGATCTAATTTGCAGTGCTATTTATTTGAACGCACCTGTCTCTCCGCTTTTGCGGTTTGCAACCTCAAGAAAGGCAATCAGAGTCATGCATAAGTAAACTATCTCCACATGCCAGGTGATTCATGGCAAGCTTTGTTGGTCATTAAGGCTGCCAGAGATTAGACATTGAGGGGGTTTGGCAGGCCAATTAAATATTGACGACTGCATTATGCATACTCGTACAAGCTTAAGATTTTAAATTAAAACTGGCAATACTTAAAACTTTGCGCATAAGTTACGCCATATTTGAGGGCACGTTTCCGGCAACTAGAAAACTTGCCCAATTCCAAATCCTTGACATGAAAAGTGTCGTTGCGAACTTGGTTCATTTATATGCCTCGTTTCGGGTTAAGCCATAAAAAGAACGGATCCCGGTCTTTTGTCACATGTTCCTTCTGGACTCGGACTCGGACTGGGAGTCGGAATTAAATATTCACATTTACGCATGCATGCCCATTAATTTGCATAACTAATAATGTCGTGCCAACGAAAAATGTACAAAACTTTGTGGGACACACAAGCCCAGTGGACTCTGGACGCAGGACTCTCTGTGAATTCTGGAAATATGTCAAACTGCAAAACTCGGATGACAAACAATGGACGGGGACCGAAACGTGCCTGGCCACGAATCGAGCAGCTGCGGAGATGTCCTCAAATTAATTCAAACTCATAAAATATTGACTATAAACACAGACCTGGCCTTGCCTGCCAGCTGGCCCAAAAATGATGCGGGATGCCGTGGGATGGCCGTGGCCATCTATCTTTGAAAAACCTACACGTATTTTGGGGGCGGCTTCTTTTTGGTATTTGTCTAGTTGTCAATTTTTAATGTGGCTGCTCGACAAATCAATTTTGCGAGACTACGACAAATGAAACGAACAACGACGTCGAACAAAGGACTTCTTGGAAAACTTTCTATTTGCCAGATCCGGCACACAAAGAGCAGTGTCAACGTCTTTAGGATAATTTGATTCGGATCTCGCCTCGTCCCTCTCACTATTTTGCCAAATTGATGGAATTTTAAATTTGTTTTGTCAGGCAACGTCCATTGACTGGCAATTAGAATAATTTTGCCAGCTGTTGCTACAGTTTGGCTCCTCAAAGTGGACATTGCCTTTTGGCCATTCTGCCGGTGATTACACTCGAATATTTGCCGAAATATTTAATAGTCACACTAGACTTCGCACACTGGCTTTCCCAGTCAATAAGTGAGCATTTAGTAGGGCGAAGTCCCTTAACTACGACTGTTTGATACCCAAATCGGGAAAATATCAAGTAAAATTATAAATATCTATTCACTTAGATAAAAATCTAACTATTTGGATAGTTTAATTTTATTTAAATAATATTTATTGATATTTTGATAGTTTAAATAATGACATGTAACCCTTCCTGCCATCCCTTCAGTCATATCCGTTTGTCTTTGGCCGAATGACTACCCAATATTTTCTCTCAACACACACACACTCTCTAGCTCGAACCCTTTGCCAAGGATATTCCGAACACTCTCTAAACACAAATCACCAAATAACCAAACAGGTTTCTGGCCAAAGCCATCCTTGGGCACACATTCGCACACACACACACTATTTCTCCATGCGTATTAAGTGTAATTAACTTGGCCAACAACTCCGACCGGGCTCCAAGATGGCCCAAAGCCCTGGCCTAAGCCTTTGTTTGTTTATTTCTAGCCTTTGTTGGATAATTTAAATGGATTTTGTGGTTATTTTAAAGATAACAGTTGCACTGCTCCGAGTATCTGCTCCGTAATAAGTCTAAGCTGGGCCATCCTTCCGTTGTTTTTTCGGATCCTGCCCTTTTGTAATTTATACAAGTTCCGGCTGACCCAGTTTCGGGGGAGAAGCGCTAAAACGATTTACGGGCCGACCAGGGAGTGCAGTTTAGGCCATGGATACCATAACAATTATTTGCTGTTTGCAATTGAATCTTAATCGCCCTCGGAGGTAAGCAAGCCCATTGCATTTCTGCTTTAAGGCCAAAACATGGCCTTTAAATGCGGCTCCTAATGAATTTACAAGTCGGCCACCTTTGGCCCACATTGACAATTCACAAAAGCTCAACACTTTGCTGCTGCGAAAAATCAATTTATATGTTAATTCGTAAGCAAAATCCACAACGCCGAGGGAAAGTGTGTGAAAGCTTTGCCAGGACTCGCCTCCTCCTCCTCCTCCCAATGGCGTTGCCAAAATATTCACTCACGCAGCAAGAAAAAAAAATGAAGAAAACAAACAAAAAAGTTCAACAAAGTGTTGTAGGTGCCAAAACTGACATTTGCCGAGCCAATAGCTGTGTGTGTATATGGGTATTGGTGCGTGGGAGGAGGCACAGGATACCAGTTTTTAGAAGGCAGCTGTAAGCCATCAGTTGGCAGAGCAACATGACAGCCCTGAAGGGCGTCACTTTGGGCCAGGATGCACGGAAGTAGGGCATGTACTTAAATATAGTTGCAGGATATGCAGGGTTATATTTCTAGCTTATTTAGATTTATTAAAAAATATAATAAAAATATATTAATTCTAAAACGAAAAACAAGCCTTCTAAAATTTCGCATTTTTATTATTTATTTAATTACAAGCTTCATTTATGAGCTGAGAAATTAAATTCCATTATAAACAAAGAATATATCTGAAATGCTTTTAAGAAATATTTAATAATAAAAGCGTATTTCAACTTCGAAGCTTCATAAAACTAACTTTCCCTTTCTGCTTTGACGGGTGTGTGTGTTTAGTCCCACCCTTTTTGCCACAACAATTGCAACAACTATAAAATATGGCGCAAGATCAACAGAAAAACCTCGGACAAGTTGATAGGAATAAAAAAAGGAAAAAAAAAAGGATACAGCCAAAATATGGTTAGCTTTAAAGCATTTTATAAAGCGTTACCCTTCAGGGGAGCGCAAAAAGGTCGCTCATAAATCTCGGCCGGGGAAATACCTACAATTTTTGTATTGTCTTCTAACTTTTGGCTTTTGAATCGGACGGCAAGCGTTTAAGCCATGTCGAGTTATCCTTAGACCGGGTAAACAGCTCGGGCGGCGCTCATCTGCCACGCCCACGCCTCCAAACGCCCTACCAGCTAACCCAACGCATTCGCACAAAGTTCAAGATTTAGATGCGTTAAGCGTTATTTATGGCCGCAAATAAATAAAGCTTAAACCATACGCAATGCCTCATTGTGGCGTTGAAAGTTTTCGACGTTCATTCCAATTTGGGTGTGTGTGGGTGCCTCCTCGCCTGGTGTGGCTCTGTCTGTGAGTATGTGCGAAAGGATGTGCCGCAGGGCCGCAGGACCTCTGTCTAATTAGAAAATGTTCGCAGCCCGAATAATAAGTCCGCATTCAAATGGTTTTATTTCCGGCTTCCTGATGAATATTAAATTAATTTAAAGGGAAGGGTTTAGACAAAAATTAGAACAATTGGAAGCAAGAAACCCTTAAACTATTGCACTTATACAATACAATTATGTTAGTAAATTTCCTTTATTACTTTTTTTTTCGCGTGATTTTTCCTTGAATTAAATAACTACAATTATTTTCATGCATAATTAAATACCCCATTAAAAGCAGCCCTTTTTTTCCTGCTCCTCTGCCATATAAATTTCGTAGCCTTATTGACAAGACAGCAGAAATGTAAATAAAATTATTAATTGGACGAGCAGAATTAAGCTGTTCACAAATTGCCATCGTCTGGCTGTGTATTTTATATACAGTGAGTTGAAAAAAAGCACACAGCAGACACACAGCAAAATCTTTTGAACGGGAGCATTATGGAAACACAACAAAACCGCACTGTTGTTTGAACTAATTAATTTTGAAAATTTAAATGTGCGCCGAGCTAATTACACAAACTCTATTGAACGCAAACAAAAACAGAGTATTCCGGGGCGGGAGTTAGTCTGGCAGGAGCTGGAAAAATCGCTATAACTATTACAATTACCTGGACGTGGCTGCAGTCAATAAAAGCGATACAAAAATGTTAATTAAATTCTCCCAAAATGAACTGCGCCCAGCGCTCGAGCGTCGAGCGCCAAATCAAATCAACCGCTGCTGGACCATATTAAATAGAATACCGAATTCCAAATCCATATACACGCCCGCCAAATCTGGCCCGGCCGCAGAGGCCAATCTGTTAAATTTACCTTCGATAAAATGCCAGCGACAAATGTCACTCCCGACATCGTGCAGTTTGACGAAATTACCATAAATAAATTTTAGATAGACCCGCCACGCCCCAACCGCCATCGCCATCGCCATCGAGTGTGGACAGGAGCATTTCTGATGTTTCGCCGTCATTGGCAAATTTGTCAAAAATGCGTGTGTGTGCGGGAAAAATTATTGAGTTTTTGCCCAAAGTCGCAGGAGGTTTGTCCATACATTTTGCAACATTTCGCGACTGCGCGGAAATTGCAATTAGAGTCCGGGCTGCGCATAAATAACTCGCAAATTGTTGTGTGTGGCGGCTCCTGCGCTCAGAAATTTATGGCGGAGCATCTCGAATGGCGGATACCAATTGGAAGGCAATAAATATAAAGAGAATAGGAAATAAAATAAAAAAGAATATAACTGATTTTTATTGTAAAATTATTTATATTTATCAGAGCGCTTAATATGCTTAATATCCTCCAACTATTCCAGCACTTTATTCACATATCATATTTTTTAAAGAATAATAAAAAATAAGTTATAGTTATTAAAAGAAATATATTCTAGCTTTTCTACAAATAAACATTAATTAAAAACAACTCAAAAGGCAAATGATAACTGAATATCCATTATTGCCATTGATCATCTGCAGACTTATCTCTTTTTATGATGTTTTTCTTCATTAACTTTTAGGACTTGGTTTATTTTTGGCTCTAGCTTCGACCAGTGACCATCCATTCTGGCCTGCTGCTTCCGATGGAGATGGAGAGAGTATGGCCGTGGACAGTTGGCCTGCGCATCAGTTAGGCACATAAATTATACAAACAAACTGAACGCAAAAGGCAAACAAAATTGTTACGGGCCATGGCAACGTCGTAGGAATCGAAATAGGGGTTTTTACCAGGGATATTGGGGATATTGGCTGGGGCGTGGGGCGTGGGAAAAGCTCCATGGAAATGGGTTTGAGAGCGGCACCATCAGCGGCGTAAAATGAAAATCCGGGCGGCCCTTGTCAGCATGATTAATGATGACGTTTACAAAGGCAGGTCCAGTGGCCAGCGAGCCATCGTTCGCTACTTTTTCCCGGCTCGAGGCGCTTGCAAAGTGTCCGTGCTAATCCACATCATGACTGCAAATAATAGAACTTAATCTATTTTCAATATGGCAGCGGCAGCGCAACACAAATTAAGAACTCATCAATTTTTAATGCCGCTCCTTGGGAGCCTGGAAGACGGGCAAAAGTTTCGCCCTCGCCGGGCTCCACTTGGAAAATACACCCCGGGGAATAGCTCGGAAGTCTCCGGCAACTTTGCTGCCACCTCCTCCTCTGGCCACCTCTGGGCGGGAACTGTGTGCAGCCTGCCTGTCTTGACCAGCAAGAGGGCTTAAGGTTATATTTTAACAAACAACATAAAAGTTTCACACTTTCCCTTCTTGTTTCCGTTTCCCCTGCGGGTGTTGATACAGGCAGTGTTAGGCTTTAAAAAGTGAAGTTAAATCCTACTAGGGAATTCCTGCAAGGAATCTAAATTCAGAGTTTTTATTTCTTAAAAATATAGTTTTTCTCATTTCAGTTCAACAAGTATAATTTCTGCGAAACCTCTGATTTAAATTGCTAACTGGAACTTCCCTATTGATCACAAAATCAGTGCTCACAGCGGCCAACTGTACTCTCTTTCATTTCCCGATGCCAACTCTAATTAGCATTTGTCCATTTAGCACTTCAAACAAATCGCATCCGGAGCCCCGTTGCCGTCTAAGCGATTTTAAAGTCGCGAACTGCAAACAGTGCCCCGTTGTCGACGCAGTTTGCTCGGCTGTAATTGAAGACCGTTGGCATGGGCACCATGGAACAGAAGGAACAGGAGCTGCAGGAGTGGGAAACAGAGGGCCCAAATTCAGCTGCGAGCTGCTGATCAACCGCCAACAGCAAACACACGCGATGCCAAAGCAGTAACAGCTCCAATCCCAGTGGCCTGAAATGACAGACGCAGTCGGCGGAGGATGCGGATACAGTTACAGCTACAGATACACAGCGAGAGATACAGATACAGGATACAGACGTGGCCAGAGATACAGATACGAGTCCGGCCACGGAGGGTGGCAGGGCCAACATACTGCTAAACTAATTAACTAAGCGCAGCTGTGGCGACGTCACCTTCAGAGCCGCTGTCGTCGACCGCATTCGCGTCTGTTGCCAGGGGTCAGGATTTTTTTCCGCCTCACTGTTGCACAAGTGCGTGCTGCAGCCCTACGAAGGGGGATTGAAAGGGTTTCGAAATAAAATGTAAAATTGATTAAAATATAAAAGCAATATAAGTGTTTTTGGGATCGAATTTAAATGAGGAAATATAAATGTAATCTTGTATTAAAAATTAGAATTTTCGAGTGACAAATCTTATAAGAAACGGTGACTAAATTAAAATAAACACTAATAGAGTAGCCTCCCTATTCGGTTAACAGTTCAAGGCTTTACTAAATAATATTCTTCCCAATAAAAATCAAATAAAACTCCCTTGGAAAACCCATGTGCCAGCCCTCGCTGCGACTTTAGTGTTTTTGTGAGGCGGACATTAGGCTCGGGTTTGTTGTGGCCGCTGGTTTGGGTCTGGGGCGACGGCAATTTCCAGTTGCCAACTCTGCACTCACTTGTTTGGCAATTAATTTGCCGGCGTCTGTTATTTCTTTTGCCCGGCATGAGTGTTTGCAATCTAAACACGGTTATTCGCTAATTAGCAAAAAACAAGCACACAGATACGATTCCGAGGCGAGAGGAGAGCGGGAAGCTACAATTCCCTGTGGTTCTCTGTTTGTTTTCGGAGGTGCTTGGCCTCGTTGCCATTTATTGGCGCCTCCCCAAAGCCCCGAACCCCGAGACCCTTACCAGGGGCTTCCTTTTTTTCGCACTCTCGCCCAGAATTGGGTCGCCTTGTAATTAGCGGCTGCTGCTTTAATTCTGCCACTTCACTTTTCGCTCTCCTATTTTCTGTCTATTTGTTTTAAGTGACGTCGCAAAATGCGCTGCAATTGCGGGGAAGGCTTCAAGTGTTGCCTGGTATAAAATTCTAAATTAGGCCTACAAAAAAAATGGTTACTGGCACGAAAGGGAGCTGCAAATATGGTCTCTTCATTAGAGCAAGCTTGGGTACAATATACACAGAATTGAGGCATAAAACTTAATTATCTATACAATAATTCTTAAAGCTGTGAGTTATTAAATAACAGAATATATTCTTTTCCAATAGAAAACTTTACAAAAGGAGCTTTAACTATGACTTTTATTTAGTGCTCCCACAACGCTTCACTGTCTCAATTCTGCCAATTTTTATTGAAACCCAAAACTGCATTTTATTTATTAACAGGACCTGCCCAAACGTTTCCACTTGAACGTTTCTAAAACAATTTATATACCGGCAGACGTTGCCTTTGATTCCATTACGCATACGCCGCATGGTACGGGAAGTTATAAAGGAATATTTAAAAGACTCGAAAATGCTTACTACAAAACCTATTAAAATAGTTTGCTGGTGGCTTCACCTCCGCAGTCGCCTCCAGTTGTTTATTAAAATGCCAGGAATAATTTCTATTCGGAAATTTCCTAAGACTTTCGGTGGTAGTTGACGTCTCTGCTCTCTGCTTTCTGCTGAGGTGTGTGCTGCTGCCGATCCGAGTCTAGTTGAGAGTTTCGCTCCGCACACATGGATAATAAATATTTGCTTTGGTATTTTGATAGGAAGTTTTATGCAGTCGGGGATTTGAGGGTTTTGCGAAGTCAGCACACAAACATCGGAGGCGGGGAGGGGCGAGATTTCTGAACAAAGCGCATAGTTCATAAGTTGATGCTCTCGGCTATGCCAGGAAAACAGTTTGTATTTTTTTTCTTTTGCCTCTTTCGCTCTGCCGGGGAAAATGCCTGAAATGCTTCAACTCTTGCCGGATGCCCAAAAAAACGGATGCTCTCGTATCAATTTGGCATGTATAATTTATGCATACACAATTTATGCTGCCATTTTTAGCAACATTTCAAACGCGTTGCTCGCTTTTCAATTTGCTCAAATTGACTTTATCGCACATGGCCATAAATCGCTGGGAGAGTCGAGGCGGGACGTACGTGGAAATCAATTTAATTATGTGCTGCCTGCTGTGGGCCTTAAACTTAATGTATTCTTTATGGCAGGCAAATCTATTGAACTGCACTTTGAATATCTCGGGCGGTGGGCAAAACTTTGCGTCCGCCAAGAGTCAATATCATGAATAACGATGTAATAAAATACGTGATATGAATCGCAAGCTCACACACGGCACACATGATGAACTACGAGGGCTGCTGCACTGTTTCTGGCTGGGGATAAGCCGGAGCCAGCACATAATTCTTGAGTATTTTCTGTGAATTAGCTGGCATCTCTCGGCCATAAACAGGCGGCAGCCCATCCTGTTCCTGGGTCCCCAGGAGCGGCAGGAAATTCTAGCAATTTTGCTAGCACAAACGCAGTGGCAGAAATATGATGAGATAATGCTACAAAATAATAGCTGTGACTACTCCGACGTCCAGCAGCAGCCACAGAGCGTCCCATCCCCATAGGCTCAGCCTCAACTAGTTTCAGCTGAAAAACACTACGGACCGAGCTCCAAAAAGCATTTCTCTGCTTTACCCCAACAACACTGAGAGGAAAATGTTACGTGGAAAGGAATGTATATAAAACAAATTGATAAAAAACAGAAACTAGCTTTGGCAAATTTTTTTGTATTTCTTTGCAGTTTTGTCTAGAAAGCCCAGTCCATTTAAATAAGTCCTGATTATGGGCTCTCAGTGTAGGTATTCTTAAAACCCATATACCCCCGCAGATACCACTGGAAAGTCGGACTTTGGCTGCAAATTTTGTGACAGGCAGCAGTTGGGAACGGACTTGGTCCTGGTATCCAAATCCGAGTCCCCATTCCCCGGGGGTCACTCAAGTCCAAAGCGTCTGTGTTTCTGCATATGCAAAATATTCGCTATCCTTGTATTTTTTCGGCTTTGGTTTTAAACTCGGAGTTGTACTTCCTAGAAGTATATAAAAAAGATGTATTCGGTTTATATTTGGGCACCATTTAAATCAAGCATTTTTAGTGCACAATATAAAAATTAAAGTACAACAACTTAGTTAAAGGTCACTATTTTCCTATTAAAAGAAAGAAATGCAATTTGGTGACATTAATTAACTTATCAAGAGCATTAGGCAGTCGGCTGTCCTCGACATCGTAATTTTTACATTGTTTTCTGTTTACGTTGCTGTTTTCGTTTTCATGCAACGTCGCATTAGGCAAAATGCAAACCACTTTGCCCAGTTTTTCCTGTCCTGAGAAAATATACGAGAATAAAGAGTGAAAAAGAAAACAATCCAGGGGGAGAGAGAACGGAGTAAAATGCTTCCAGTTAAATGCGAGCCCTGTCAACTTGGCTAATTTGTTTTGTTTGTGCGGCGGCTCATAAGTTGCAGTGACGAGTGAACAAAAGTTGCCTTTAAGTGCTAATTTAATGCCGTGACAGCTTGACATAATGCCTCGATTATGCTGACACAAACACAATCGGATACGGGCGAATCAATAAAGTGTAAATTGTAACATTAAATAGTCATTAGTGTCTAGAGCCATTTGACCGGAAATTAATCAAGCAATAACCGCATTGCCCCGGCACAATCGCTTTATATTTGACCACTCGCCTGGCCGTTGTTTTCCACACACTTCCACGCATCGAAAAGGGTTAATGTTTGGCCAGCCTTTGTACATATCATTAAGCACACAAATACGACTGCGAATGCGAATACGGACACAAATACTGGGGCAAGCAGGACAATCAGATTGCGCCTTGTAGATATGTCAAACAAGTGACGGAAACTGTTTATTATTGCCCCATTGCGGGCCGCAAGCGGAAAAGGATAAAGGATGTGTCAGTCAGTCGGGCGCAATGAAATGCGGGGGCGTGTCCGCCCAATAAATTTAAGTCCTGCATACCTCAGGGCAGATGAACTCAAATTCCATGCCCGGGCTTCCAAAGGGACTGGCTTCCGATTCGTAGAATTAAAATAGAAAATTGTCAACAATTTTTCGGGGCCCTCTTCGGGTCCCTCATGCTGGACATAAAATAAATACCATAAATGGTTTTATGCTGCCCCTTAAAGCCGGAACTGCTAACAACACCAAAATTCAAGTCAGCAGGACGTTTGTCTTTCGGATTGTGATTGCCTCCCCCCCCCCTCCCACTCGCACACAGCCGCAGAGAACAGCCATCATTGTGCTCAAGTGGCGCACATATACATGCATATATCCACATCCGGTGGCCAACTTCCGTGTGTCAAGAAGCGCTCAAGCATTCATTTATGAATTTTTATTATTTTTTATCTTTGCCACCATTCGCTCTCGACCGAGCCACACACACATTTCCCTCCCTTTGCATCCACAGTTTATATTGTTTTTAGTGGCAACTGACAGCTATTGCTTAGAGGGTGTCGTCGTCTCTCAGGGACGATGGGGCAGCTCGGGATCAAAGACACAGGTTGAACGGCTTGCTGGAAATGTAAACAAAGTTTTGCAGCCACACAAAATTAAATTTCCGGAAATCGTCTATGCTGAATCCGATTTTAATTAAAATCGTTTCGAGCAGGAAGGAAGGAAGCCCCGTTTTCGGATAGGCAGGTAACCGCACCCACAACAACGCCCCCTCGACGATGCACAGACAAAAAATGGTATTTGAAAATAGGGGAAACTATAAAGATGAGCTTTAAATGTAATCAGCAAGCAAGCATGTGTTTAGATGAAATATTATCCCTTATAATAGGGATTATCTCTATTTATAGAAACTAACAGAGGTTGTGAGCAGATTCGCATTAATCAAAAGGTTTTAAGGTGCTCGGCTTTTGTATAAAAAACTCTGTAATTTATTTCTGAATATAAATAAATCTTACAATCTGACTATTTATACTTACAATAATTAAAGTTTGTACATTAATGAATACACCATTTAATTTAATTTATAATTTTAATAAGCCCAGGTGTTTATTTTGAAAAAGGTACAATAATAATTCCTTAATATTTATCGTACCCTTTTTGAAATATTTAGACAAGATTTACTTAGGTAATTCGGTAAAATTTTATTCTAAAATGCAGTAAAATGTTTATAGATTTTAATAGATAAATTTACTGCCGAAGGTAAAAGACACTAGTTGCAGTTGACAAAACCCTTCATCCAAGTCCCGAAACCAAAATAGATGAGCGACAGAAATAGACTCCAGACACCGCAACCGCTAACAACTTTGGAGTGGCATCCAAGACCGAAACTTTTTGCCGCAGTCCTTAGCCTGGCCGAAAAACCGCCAAACTGGCAACTCTGGGAGGGCATCAGAAGCTAAACGCTGGCCGCTGATATTCATATACGTGAGTGCAAACAGCAAGCAGCTGAGTAGCGCTGAGCAAACACAAACACTCGGGCAAATAGCGCACATCCACGTCCACAACAGCACACACAAACACACGCACACCCACACCCACACAACACCTCCACTGCACATATGTACGCGTTGATTTCTCAAAACCAAAGTCATCCAGCCATGAGGCCAACAACAACCAGCAGCAGGCCAGGAGCAGGATCAGCTGGGAGTGCGGCAAGGGCGGCGCACACTACAGCTTGTGGCAGGCGACGCATGGCCTTGTCATCTGGGCCAGCAGCAGCAGGACGTGGGGGCCACAGATAGACAACCATAAATATGAATGCATGCCTCTAGGAGGGTGGGGAGGGCGGAGGGCGGAAGGATGTGGGCGGGCGAAGGAGCCTGGTCCGGCTAGTTATTTACAGCCGCTTTTCAGATCTTGTGGCATAATTTAAGCACCTTGTTTAGCCACTGTTTATGGTCGCTCATGTCACTGGTCCATCTGCCTGTGTGTGCACTTGGGAAAATTTATTAGTTTATATAGTTTAAATCAGGGATCGTAACAGTTATAATTTTTAAAATACAAATTGTAAAAAATAAGAGTTATTTTTGATTAAAAAAACAATTAATTGCAAATTAACTGTTATTTTTGATTTTTAATAAAAAAGTTTAAAATACTTCTTATTCTTCAATTTTTATATAAAAGTTGAATTCGAACTGTTATTTGTAATTTTTATTTTGAAAAATGGAAAATAACTGTTATTTATCAATTTTTATTTTGAAAATTGAAAATAAAAATTGAATTGCTATAACTTTTGAACGACGCTGTATATTTGAAAGATCGAAAGATATCTTCAATCTACGCCTCAATACCTATCGTTTAATATATCTTTGACTGTGATATGCATTTATGTACATATTTATTAATTTATTTATTAAAAATAAAAAATAAGAGTTAAAAAAGATTAATAAAATAATAATTGCATATACAAATTTATCCTGTTTCTGCAAAGTCCTTCCAAAAATAAGGTATGCATAATTTTCTTATCGTGGCAGTCTTTTTTATCTTGGTTCAATTTTTATTTATCTCATAACTGATATTTCCGATCCCTGGTTTAAATTACTTAAAAAATATTTAGAAATTTGAATATAGATTATTAAATATGAAAGTGAGGTGCAGATATCTTATGATGAAAATTCAAGCTGGCCTACCTGACGTATGCGCAATATTTCATCTATAAAATGTAATCGTAATTATTAATTCATTAAAAAAAAACATGAACATTTATTTCTGTGTATATTTTTAAAAAGTAGTATGTGCTCGAGTGGCCAGTGTTTGCCTCCATATATGCCACTGCTTTTGGGGTCACGGGGTCAATGATGGTCAGCGCACACATTCATCAGCAGGCCAGGCCGAGCGAGCTGGCGCTTTGCCACTTTAAATAATTTATAAATGCGACAAATGGAAAAACATCTCGCCCATAAAGCAGTTCCAAAGGGATTTAGGACCTGGCCACGCCCCCCAAACGCTACTTACGCAAATCAACAAACAAATCAACGGGACAAAAGTGGAAATCCTTTTGCCATAGCTTTCCTGCTCCGCCGTCTGCTGTCAGCAGAAAATTCCTGTTCGGCTATCAAATTGTAAAATGAAAACCGCTGACTTATTCTGCTCTCCAACAATCCAACAATATGGCAAGTGAGTGTGTGTGAGTGTGGCATTAGGAATGAGTGTGTGTGCGCGGGGTGGGGTGTTGACTGCCTGGCATTATGCAAACAAGACAGATCCTTGCCAAAGCCAAAAGTCCTTTACCCCTTCTCCGCTCCGCAAATGCGTGCTGTGCACACTCAACGTGTTTCGTTCTCGCGATTTTTTCGCAAGTTGAGAATTTGCAAACGTCGCACAGCGAGTGTGAGGGCAAGAGGGGAAAGCAGGAAGGCAGATGGCAGAAGGTGTCACTCCGTTTTGGCTGTTATGATTTTAAAGTGACGCCAACGATTTCATTTTGGGGTTTCTGAATTCGATTAAGAGTTTTTGGCCAAAGGAGATGGGTTAAGGATATATTTAAAGGTGGAAAGTAAGTAAAAAAAATAAGAAAAGTAGAGCGAAAAAATATTTAGCACACTCTTTCACTAAGTAAGTAAATATATCCCTTACTGAAATAAATTTTTGGAATATTTGGGATCAATAACTTATATAGTTTTAACTAATAAAAAATTCCTAGGTAATAAACCAATATATTCCTGCTGAATTTATGGAAATTGATTTTATTTGGATAAATAAAAGCAGGAGCTTTTCGCTGCCAACCAAAATAAAGGTAACCAAATATTCTAAATCGATTCTCCATATTTTCAATTTGAAGCCCCCCTTAAAGCCTTACACAAAAGCCTGTTTGAGGACTTAAATTGCATTAATCGGGAGCGCGAATCGCGGGGGTATGGCACGCATATCGTATTGATCGCAGGGCCATTAAATATGCATTTGCTGATATCGCCTAAATCCGCAGCGAAAACAGCTTATGCGGCGAGAGTCGCCGTGTGTATGCCCCAGCACTCCGTTCCCGAATCCATTCGCGTGTGTGTGCGGTTGACAGTCGTAAAGAAAATACATGACAATCCGAAAACCCCAAGAAAAAAGCAAACAAAACAATAGAATTTAAATGATTTTAATGCGACCATTGAATTTTATTGAAGCCGGCGGATGTCGAGGCATTTTCGGGGCTCGGTTATGAGCTACACGGGTGTCATGCGAGTATGAATACCAACCAAGTCCCCGAACCCGAAAAACCCCCGACTACGACGAGTACGAACTGCCTTTCATTCGCACTG
Organism: Drosophila rufa; assembly: GCA_018153105.1. Classification (NCBI taxonomy): domain Eukaryota; kingdom Metazoa; phylum Arthropoda; class Insecta; order Diptera; family Drosophilidae; genus Drosophila; species Drosophila rufa. The sequence goes on from JAECXS010000096.1 coordinate 20,317,683, forward strand.
ACAATAATAATAATTGTCAATTGCAGCAGCTGTCGCACAGGCGGCGCACACGAGCGTCGCTTTTTTCATATTCAATTTCAAATGAAATTTTCATGTCACACCCGAGCAAACATTTTCTCCGCTCCTGCCTCCGTGCCCCAAATCCATGGCCATTCTGGTGTAAATTTCACGTTAGCTCTTTGCCAACTTAATTCCAGGCGAAATCTTTTGCATACTTTCCAGCGGCGTAGGCAGCTGTTGTAGTTTTTCACGAGTACTCCTATCATATCCACATTTTTTTTACACTTTTTCTACTGTGTTATTAGCCTGAGCTGGAGATATGTGCGGTGGCTGAGCTATTTCAGCATTAAGTTGAGCTGCTTTGCGTCTGAGCTGCTTAGGTGGTATTTGCATATTAGCCTGCCCATCGCATATTTTGATCAGAAATTGCTTAAGGTTCCGTACGCCGTCTGCGCAAGGTTGAAACGAGCTTGGCATTCGGCCTTGTTTCGGAATTTTGGCATATGAAATTCATACGGATTAATATTTCGCAAGGGTACACGAACGTGGCAGCCTGTTACTAGGATTATTTCTTGTAAACGAGAAACAATAATGTATTATATTCTAGCATTTATGCAGAAATAAGAGATCGGTGTCAGAGAGTTAAAGCTGTGCAATCCACATTATCCACTTCGGTTCCCCGGACTCATCAATCGATTAGGTCTCGTTCAGTGGTGCAGCTTTAATTTCATTTGGTGCTCTCGGACGCCTGGCCCCGCGGGTGCTGTCGCCAAACTGCATCACTTTGAGTGCTGTCAGACAGCAAAATTCGCATAATGCAAATGCTAATGACATGTGTTCACAGCCGGGCCCAAATCGGGCCCTCTCAGACGCCACAGAGCCCACAAACAACAGCCATAATAGGCACATAACAACATTATCATTACCGAGCGAGCGCAGGCAGCACATTAAATTGCAATTGTTGTTTCGGCGGGGAGGTATTGCGGATGCCATCTGCCATCGGAGTATGTAAATGCATTTGTCTAATTGATATTGTTGCGCCGGGGTGCCAAAGGCTTCCTTTCGCCGGGCGGCACACACGACGTATGCGTGATGCGGATGCGGATGCAGAGGAGCTAGTGTGACACATCGACCAAAATGCATTTTAAAGCCATCTTAAAACATTAGCAGCATGTGTCCTGTGTCCCCCAGTTACCTGGCTTGCTTACGTGATTCACTTTATGTGTGTGTTTGCTCACAAATTTCATTTTGATGAAGCCAATGTGTGTCTTCCAGTGTGCGAGTGTGCGCCCAGTAGCCGAGAGTTGTTGGCCTTAAACTAGCTCAAAAGCCCCAGCTGAGTGGCTGCCCTACCGCCACCGCCTGCCTCGTCATTAGCATATGTAGTTGAGGGTCTGCCCCGACACAAGACAAGCAAAAAAGTGTACAGCATCCCCTTGCCACAACCCTTGGCCTTCCCTACTCCCAAAACAGGCATCCCGGACAACACCCTCCTGGCTCGGTTTGAGTTGAGCTGACAGGCGAGCTGTCAAAGCGGATTTTAGAGCACTCGCTGCCAGGTAAACAAAAACAGCACAACACTGGATGATGGCCAGGAGAGCGAATAGTGAATGCTCTTCCGAGGAATGGGTTCAGAGAATGTTATATATTTATATCGAACTCGGAGCAAAAGAAGCCAGAGTCAGAATGAATGATAAATAATATAGGATAATTAAATAGATAATGAAGAGCACAATTGATTAAATTCTATGGTAAGATAATAATAATAGCCGGGAATTGAATAGTCTGAAATTACTTCCTGTTAATAATTAAAATAATAATGTATTTCTTCAAGCCTCAAGCAGCATTCTAGGGAAGCCACAACTTTTTCAAATTTTACTGAAATAAAATGATTAAAAAAAAGTAAACATTTGTTGGAATAATTGAAATACAAGGACCTCGATAATATTTAAGCAAAAATAAATTTAAGAAATTTTCCAAGCCGAGCAAAAGATTCCCGAAGTTCCCATGCCCCTCACACGGTTTGCAGAGCAAACACCTGTCATGGGTTGAGTGTTGGCCAAAAGGGTTTAACTACGTATCTCACTTGTTTCTGTTTTGTCGTTGTTGTTGCTGCTGTCGGTTTTGTTTTTGCATTTGGTGTGGCGGTTTGCCCTTGGCCAAAAATGCATTGTGTTGGCATATTCACGTTTGTGCCGCCGCCGCCGCTGCCGCAAATTTCTGACAAGCGCCAGCTCGACGAGGCAGGCGAAGGACATCGAGGACCGAAATGCCTTGTTAACATATCGCACAAGGCTGTGCGTATGCGGACACTTCATTCGGGCTAAATACGGGCTCTAAATTTTAGTTATAAATGCGTCTAAAACTTGATGAAACGCGTGACTCCAGATGTGTTTACTTAGGACCCTCTACCTGTCGGGGGGTGGGACACAAACAACAATTTCCCCAAGATATTCGAAAGGCCTCCTTACAACGCAAACAAGTCAAGTCTGTCCATCTTCTCAGCGGGATTTCCATCGTCATCGACCAGCAGATGAACGTCCGAGAAGTTAATCTTGTCCAGCTCCGCATAGACTCTGCTATTGATGCTCAGTTCGGGAAACTTCAATGGGAACACTCTAAGAACGGACTCTGTAGGAGATTGTGAAATGCACTCACCTGCTTGGCCACTTTCCAACACTCCAAGGCAGTTTTATTTCGATTCAATCGCAGGTTGATCGTGGCCAAGTAACCCCAGACATCCGGAATAAAGATGTCCATCTCAGTGCAGCGGGACAGGTAGGGGATGGCTTCTTCCAGACGATTCAGCTATGGATTACATGGGTTACATGAGCTACATTTCCCTCTATTAAGTAACGACTTACGTAGTACAGAGCCAGACCCTTGCCATAGTTGGCCAGAAACGATTTGTGCTTCTTAACGGTGGGAGTAATCGCGTCGAAGGCATTGATGGCCAACTCGTATAGGCCCCTCTCGTGGGCCAATTGTCCGAGACGCATGAAGCTCAGCTTGAAAAGGTGCTGGTCATCCGGCTCCGTCACGGCCAGCAGTTCCTCAAAGTATTTCAGGGCCTCGTCGCAGCGTCCACGGGAATACTCCGCACTGCCATTAATGTGCAGTTGATAGCTCCGCTAATGATAATTTAATTTAATTTAATTAATTTAAATCACTCAAGGGATCTAATATCAGTGAGTTACCATCTTCTTTCCGTACACACTTTTGTCGGGGGGAAATCGCTGCACCCTGAACTTGTCATCGATCTGTCGCTGCAATATCTTCAGGGTGGTCTTTATGAGATAGGCCTCGACCTCCGTGAAGCACTTCTCGATGTCGGCGAACACAACCTCGGCGAAGACATAGGCTCCCAGGCGGGCAAGAAGCTTGAATACGGGATAGAACTTGGTGTTCATGGCGGTGCTGTTGATGTTCATCTCAAAGTCCTCGGGCAGGTACAGCTCGTAGAGGGAGCGTGGCGAGAAGTCGAGCTTCTGGCCGGGAACCTCATAGAGGTTTTCGAACTTCCAGCGCGTGAAGTCCATTCCTGGCAGGTATTTCCTCTGCTTGTAATAGCAGTAGAGCAGGATCCAGGGCTCCACTTCCAGACTTTGCTTGGTGGTGAACTGGCGCAGATTCTCCAGCATATTCGTATAGGCCGCGGTGGAGACCTCTTCGTCTTCGGACCTCAAATCCATCATGTAGTCCACATAGAGTTGTAATAGCAGGCTGTGCTATGAAGGAAAAATATTTTAGAAATATTTGTAGTTTCCAGTTCATAATTTTTTTAAGAAATGTTTACTCACGTAAAGTATTCGCCTCGCCAGTCGGTGGTCCTCGGCTTCGTGAAGTACTTTGCCGCCTGCTGGAACTGCAGATTCTCGACACTATTCAGCAGGGTGTCGAAGTCGAAGATGACACGGTTGGTGGTGCTCCTGTCGATCTCGTCGTACATGTGTATGGCCAGGTCCCGCTGGCCAATGCTGGCCATCAGACGCATTTCATCCATCAGCCGGTTCAGACCCTGGTGATCGTACTCACAGTCGTGGCAACTCTCCCAGCTGGAGGCAGTAAGGATATCTTCGATGCGATCCATCAGCTCCTTGTACATGTGCGTCAGCATTTCCTAAATCAAAATAATTTAATAATTATTAATTTAGTAAAATAAATACTAAACCCACTCTAAACTCAATGTTCGTGGTCGTTGGCATGCGAGTGTTGAAGTCACAGCCGCATATTTTCAGCAGCAGGTTGCTCAGGTTGCCCAGCAGGCAGCAGAAGAAGTCCTGCTTGTCCTCGATGCTGTGCACATCCTTCTTGATGATGATCTCTATGGTATCGGCGATGAGCTTGTCGAACTCTCGGTATAGCTCCGAGCACACATCGCTCTCGTCCTCGTCCTCTTTCAGGAGCTGGATGTCGAAGCAGCGGCGCAGCTTGCTCCTTTTCAGTAGGCTCTCGTTGTACTTGTCGAGGGGCTCGTTCCGCTCGCAGATCGGCTGAAAGAAGCAGATCTTGAAGGTGCAGAACATGGGGCCCATGACAAGGGCATCCGAGGGAGGGTGAAGGTCGATTTCGGGCACGTTAACGGGGTTCAGGCGGGTGGCAAACCGACAGTAATTCACTAAGAGAAGTTAATATAATCAAATATAATTTCTATTATTTATATCCGGTACCCATAGGGTAAAAGGGTATTATAAGTTAGTGCCAGCCGAGAATGTATGTAACAGGCAGAAGGAGGCATCTCCGACCCCATAAAGTATATATACTCTTGATCAGCGTCACCAGCCGAGTCGATTTAGCCATGTCCGTCTGTCCGTCTGTCCGTCTGCCTGTCCGTGTGAAACAACAGATCTCAGAGACTATAAGAGCTAGAGTTACCAAATTTGGTGACAACATTGGAATCTGTTGCACGCAGATCAAGTTTGTTTTAGAATTTGCCCACGCCCACTTCCACCCCAAAAAATCATAAAAATCGGTATATAAGCTATAGTCGTGATTTCCGGCTTAAAGTAAATAAATATAATAAATAAGTAGGCACTCGCGGATGTGCTCTGAAAATTTGAGTTAAATCGGATGGTAAGCATGGAAGTTATTAACCAATGTTTCTAGCAACTTTTGTCTTCATTTCTCAACATTTTCTTTTTTCCATATTCATGTCTAATTTAATTTAACCCACAATGCTTTGGGTACCGGGTATCTCACAGTCGGTCACACTCGACTGTAGCTTTCCCACTTGTTTTTATCTGAACCACTCACCGCCAGGATACCCAAAAATACTCGGATTAATCACGCCCTCGTACAGGACATTGTCGGGCGTCTCCTTGTACAGATGCAGCAACAACTCGTACTGGTTATTCACCACAGACTCCTCGAGGATCTTGCGCATCTCCTCGTTGAGGACGAAGCGGTGCAGGGAGTTGTTGATGAGGGCGTAGTCCGTGACGGGGTCGATCTGATGGGTGAGAAAGTTGACGTCCTGCTCCCACAGCAGCATGCGGAAGAGGCGCGGCAGCTTGATCCGCGAGTTGGTCTCCATTTGGTTGAAGCAGAAGTGCACGTGCGGGTTAATGTCCCGCTTGAGGTTCTCCCAGACGACGCTCGTGCTCTGCTCGCTGATGATCTGCGATCCGAATCCCGAGAAGGTGCACAGGGGAATGACCTTGTAAGAGCCTTCCTCATCGACCGGCTGAATCGACCGGAAGGACACGCTGAGGCCCAGATCGATGGCCTGCAAGTGCAGCTCCTCGGGCACATTGTAGATCGACTCCAGGGACACAAAGGCCAGGTTGGTGAAGTCAAAGTTCTTAAGGATGGGCAGGATGGAGTACATGTGCCACACGCTGTTCGAGGTGACCTTGGCATCGGTCTCCGGCGGCTTCGCCTTGCTTTTGTGGGCCGGATACAGCAGGATTGTGATGTCGCTGATGAAGCGACGCCGCTGGAAGAGCTGCAGCAGATCGCAGTGGCCCCGGGAGAGCAGCTCCAGGCGCTCCTCCACAAAGGTGTCCTCACCCTCGCCCTCGCCCTCCCCGAGCAGCCAGAGATCGGAACTCTTTTTGCTTGTCTTTCGCGACTTCTTGGACTTCTTGGAAGTGCTGCTCTCCGACGGCTCTGTGTACGTGGAGGAAGCACCCATCAGGCTCAACTTGGCCCTCTCCGAGTCCCCCTTGCGGTGCCTGGGTATCCGTTGGTAGAGGGAAATCAGCAGCGGATTGTCGCTGAACGTGTTCATGTCCTCGATGTCGTCCTGCATCACGCCCATGGCGAAGACCGGCTTCTTCAGGCCGAACTCGCGCTGGTAGATAACCGTCTCGGTGGTGTACCGCTCCTGCATCTTCTGCAGCGAACTCTTCGCGTGGTACAGGTGCAGCTCCATCGGATAGCCGGTGTCCGGCAGCTTGGACAGCTCATTGAGCTGGATGTAGAGGAAGACGCGCTGCTGAATGGTTCTGGGTTCCAGCGGTAGCTCCACCGGTTGCTCCTCGACGGACTCCTTGCTCTTCTTGCTCGTCACCGACGTCCGCATCCGCCGGGACATCCGCGAGGTGCGAAGGTTCACCTTGGTGCTTCTGCTAGTCATTCCATTCTCCATAATGGTTTTAAAATATATAAGTGTGCTTGGGGGGAACACGGGGAATATCTGGCACGATCTGACAACTTTCTCATGTGATTACGAAAAATAATTATTTAAAAAAATAAAGAGTTGTTAAGGCACATCAATTTTTTATCATTAAAAAAATGAATTTAATTGAGAAATTAAAGAGCTATATTTTTTTCAACATTTAAACCCAAAGAAACTTCCCAGAAAAACCTCTTGCTACTGAAAACAAGTATCGAATTTCCAAGGAGCCACCGCAATCTTGTTGAACCTGAAAAGGTTATATCTCGCACTCCCAGACTCTCATCTGCATATCTTTTATTTACAACAAAAATGTTTTATGTATTTCGGTGCCGACGCCGCGGGATTCTAAACAATAAACACTTCAACAAGTTGGCTCCTCGAACGGTGGGTCTGGCCTAAGATTCGTTTGCCATTCGGTATGGAATTGTGCTGCTACGTGGGTTTTTATGGCTCCCAGACATATAAGTTTTATTAGACACGCCGGGGTCGTAAAGCATATTTCGGCAAAGTGTTAAGAAGCTTCCAGCAACGTGAATTTTATATGACAGGTTGCGGATTAAAATCGCCAAAATGCTCGCCGACAGCGGCAGCCAAACAACCAATCTAATCAGACGCGGTAAGTATATCCAGATTGGAATTGCAATGCATTAAGGTAATGGGAGTGCAATGTGCCTATCAACTGATCATGATTCCACAGGATTCCACCTTAGACTTTTGGCCGATAATTAACAAAAGCACAAAGTAAATGGAATTGGATAAAGAAAAATTTAGGCAATTCAAGTCAGTGCATTTAATTTTATTCCAATTCCTTCTGCTCTGTAGTTCATGGATTTGTTATTGTTCCTCTTTATTCGGGTCAAAGTAAATTATATTTTTAAATTAAACATTTGCACAACGAAGAGAACAATATAAAATATGAAAAGCACAAATATAAAAGCGAATAAAAATTAACACTTGACCTGTAAGTTGCTGGCAAAAAAATATCAGCGACTGCAAGCATATAAAAATATTGCAAATTTATACCGGCCAAGAGGTCCTTTTTTTTTGTGCCAGAGTTGATTGCAATGCGTAAACTTATGCCATATATTGCATTTAAAGCGAGCCCGGCGCTCCGAATATTATTATTATATAAATGTGGGTCAGATGGAATTTGCATAGCGCACTTTTCGGGCGGTCGGCCGGACGGGTTCTTTATGCCAGCGAAGATCCTGTGCGGGTTCCTTTGGCCAGGCCGCAAGGAGGCGAACTCAAAATGCAGCGTTCACAACTTTAATATAACTTAATCCTTTCTGCGGCGCCTGTGCGAGTGTGTGTGTGTAACTTACGAATTATGGCGTTAATACCACTGTGTGCTTATGGCTCCGCTGTCTCAGGGTGCGGATGTGTGCGGATGTTCGGGCTCTTGTTACTTTAGCAAGTTGAGTTTAGGGATCATCATTAGAGAGGGGGGAGGGCACTGTGTGCAGTGCTGTGTGTGTGTGTTTGCCAACATGCAGCTGGCGGCTTACAATTTCTCCAACAAAAGTCCGATGACGTCAAGAGCTTAGCTCCGGAGGTGCGCCGCAAAGAAAGTTATTTATAGAAATAATGTTAATTATCAAAGAGTGAGGGGGAAACCCGGATCCTGGGAAAGCGAACATCCTGAACATTTCCAGGGGTTTAATTAACACAATTTGCAGAAATCCAAAGCTGATTTTTATGATATCTGAAAGCTGCGGCAGACCTCAATGGAATGTAGATTTGAAGCCAAGCTTTTGAGCTTTTATGTTATCTTTTAGGTTATTTTAAAGAGCTGCATTTCGGATATAATTTAAAACAAAAAAGCGTCGATATTTAATGCCACTGCATAAGTCATCCCTGTCCCCTTTGGGGTATCATCATCAGCAGTGGCAGAGCCAGTGAAAAATCGGAAACCACTACCAAACCACTTACAACCCACTTCGCACACATGCACCTCCTCCAATTCGCTCAACCTGTGCAAGTGTCACCAGCAGCACCGCAGCAGGAGCTTCGATGGTGCCACGGCGAGTCCCCTCTCGGTGGGCCACGTATGCGAGAACGATTACAAAATGCTGAAAACGGAATTTGCAAAATGTCACGTCTGACGTTCGTTGCCAACTAAGACGGAAATTCACCACTAAATGACGAGAGACCAACCCTCCGGAGCGGAGACAGCTCCTCCCACGCCCGAGGGCAGCAGCCTCAGAGCTCGATGAAGTGCAAAAGCGGAGAGCAGACGGCTAGGGCAAATTATGGCATCGTTTTCCCCAAGGCAAAGGAAACAAGTGGGAAAGCTACAGTCGAGTGTGACCGACTGTGAGATACCCGGTACCCAAAGCATTGTGGGTTAAATTAAATTAGACATGAACATGGAAAAAAGAAAATGTTGAGAAATGAAGACAAAAGTTGCTAGAAACATGTTAAGCAACACCAAAAAAAAAAAAAAATGTTGCTAGGGACATGTTGCGCAACACGCACTGACACTCTCTCAAAAGCTATGTGCTCAGACACCCGGAAAGTATTCCTGAGCAGTGCGATAGAGCGAGAGGGTCGTTTTGACTCAATGCTACGGAACCCTTTTAGAGTGTCTGAGTTCTTAGCTTTTGAGAGAGAGAAGAAGAATAAGCATACACAGAAATTTTATTGTTTAATAACTTCCATGCTTACCATCCGATTTTACTCAAATTTTCAGAACACGTCCGCCTACTAATTTATTATATCTATTTACTTTAAGCCGAAAATTACGACTATAGCTTATATACAGTTTTTTATGATTTTCGGTGGCGGAAGTGGGCGTGGCCAAACTTTAAAACAAACTTGATCTGCGTGCAACATATTCCAATGTTGTCACCAAATTTGGTAACTCTAGCTTTTATAGTCTCTGAGATCTGTTGTTTCACACGGACAGACAGACGGACATGGCTAAATCGACTCGGCTGGTGACGCTGATCAAGAGTATATATAATTTACGGGGTAGGAGATGCCTCCTTCTGCCTGTTACATACAGGCTCGGTTGGCACTAACTTATAATACCCTTTTACCCTATGGGTACCGGGTATAAAAATGTCCCAGTCCCAGACAAAGAAGCTCTTTTTTACGCTTGATTCGATAGTACAACACCGTTTTAATGATAAAAGCTAATGCAGGCGGGACAGCGGTCAGAAATTGTAGGTTTCAATTGCCTCAGTCGCTGGGACTCCAGCCGAACATGTAGGGCTTGCTGGCGTCCGAGGGCTGCATCATGGCATAGCCGTTCCAGCTGGCGGAACAATCGCCGCCCGCACTCGGCTGCACATTGTAGTTGAAGTTGCAGGCCGCCAGCTGTTGCTGCTGCTGCTGCTGTAGCAGTTGCTGCTGCTGTAGCAGTTGCTGCTGCTGTTGCAGTTGCTGCTGCTGTTGCAGTTGCTGCAGATGCTGCATCATGGCCTGGTTGTTGTACTGGGACTGCTGCGGACTCGGACTGGGTCCAGGGCCAGCAGCAGCGCCGGGAAACCTGCCAAAGGCCTGCTGATTCTGCGACGGTGTCTGCTTGGCACGGAACGATGGCCCTGCTCGGGCGCCACCGCCCTGAAAGGGCGGCTGAGGCGTAAGCGGCTTGGGAGTCATGACGGGCTTCTGGCCATGGCCCATTGTGTGAGGAGTCTGGAGGCGAGGGAGTGGAGCCTGCGGCCTCGGCTGCATCTGCATGCGCTGCTGCACCGCCGCCTGGTGAGCGCCCATGGGCGGCTGCATGGGCACTCCGTCGACCAACACCGGATACACATTTCCCCCGAAGACGAGTCCGCTGCCATACATGACCGGACCGTTCAGTGGTCCCTGGCCCTGCACTTGCTGCTGCTGACTAACTGGGGATCTGTACATGTTGCACTTATTTTTCTGTTTATTCGAATTTCAATACTCAAATTTCTAGTCGGACACCGAAACGTTGATCGAAACACTAGCCAAGTCTGAAAAATCACTGAATCACTGACAGCAATTCCTCTGCCCCTCTGCTTGAGAGCTCATTAATTTATGGCAGGGTCTCAAGAGCAGGCAGATAAGCCTATCACGGGATCTTTCGCCTTATCAGCACGTACCTTCTGATTTCGTATAGAGAGTAACATGAAAAAGGAGCAGGAATGAGGCATTTTTAATTAAAAGCCAGTGCAGGACTTGAAGTAACCAGGATAAGCCAAGAGAGAGACAAAAGGATGCACACAGAGTAGGCAAAGGTATTTAGTATGAGAAGTGCGATAAAAATATATACTCTAATTCAAGTTGACTTCATTAGGGAAACCTCAATTTATGGGAAAAATATTTGTATAGTGTAACAAACTGGCAAATCCAAGTTTACAACTTGGTAGATATACATGTTGCCTTTTACGTCACTTTGCCTTGGAATTTGTGAAAGTGAGAGCCACACAAAAACCAGAAAATCCAATTTGGCTGATCAAAATACAGTCGGAAAAAGACCAAATTCAGGCCCAAAACCAACTCAAAACCCAGCCAAGTAAGTGACCATGACCAAGCTAGAGCTTTAAGATAGAAACCAGATTGAATCCTCAGGCAATTGCCATTTAAAAAGGACAACATGTTTCCCGATCACTTTGACGTAGAGCCCTTCAATCCCTTCAATGTGGGTCCAGCCAATAGCGGAGTCCGCTCCGAATTCAAAATCCCCACCAGTGTTACGTATCCGCCACCGGTGTTCGTGGCCAAGCCGGACTATGTGCAGGCGCCAGCGGAGCAGGCTGCCCTCAGATCAGCCTCCCAAAACACTCTGATGTCGGCCAAGTCGAAGCACGGCGGAGTGGCTATTTCGCAGGCCATCAGAGATGAGATGGCCCTGGCCAAGCAGCAGGCGGCGGCCATTCACGAGACAGATCGCCTGGATGATTCTGCGGAAGCACAGGTAAAGATAATCCAAAACCAGAAGGCGAAGGAGAAGGAGTCGAAGGGTTCAATCCGAACCTTGCTGCCGGTGAGGTCCAATCGCCAGGTGAGTGGACAGGGCAAGCCCAAAGGATCCACATCGGGCTCGAGTGTGGCTTCCAAGCAGCGCAAGTCATCGCGAGTGAACATTGCGACCAAGGCCTCGAAAATATCAAACAGATATGATTCGACCACCACCCTAACTCCAAAGTCGATCCTGAAGTCACAAAAGCCCTTTGAGCCAGAAAGAATGTCATTTACCGCTCTAAAATCAAAAGTATCAGAGACAGCCACTCAGAGCTCTGCCAAATCCAATACCAAGGGCTCGTCTACTGAGTCATCTGATAAATCTGATCCCAGCTCTGAGCATTCCCTTAAACCAGGAAACCCAACTGACCAGAATACCAAGGAAGCCGCCGCCGAGACAACTGTGAAGGAGAGCCGCAACAATCTGGTATCCGAGAGTGCCCTGTCCTACGGGAAACCACTGACCGAGCAGGCTGCAGACTTGGCTCATCGCCTGAACTCTCTCAATGATAACTACCGGCGGTACAATTCGGTGGCTCGACAGTACTCGACCACCGTGCCGCGGAAAATGTCTCAAGGAGACCGCATGACATTCTGGTTCAGCGACGCCGTGCTCTCCTAAGGATTAAGCAGTATATCGGGAAGAATAAATACGCCAATAGTTAATGACAATTGCTTGCTGTTGAGTTAAACCGAAAAATAAAAACGGAAATTAGCAGTTTAAACATTCATTTTTTTCGAAATCAAAGGTTTTTTTCAGATGCGCCAAACGGCAGGAAAGAGAAAACTAACCTGATTTGCGGTTAAACATTTTTTGCTGACATTCGGTGTCATTAATTCAAATGCGCTAAAAATTTGCGGTCACTGGTGCGTTGCGAATGCTTTGGCCCATAAAATATGCAGAAAAAAGACGCGCTTAATTTTGCAAAATAAATGCAAACCGATGCTAGGTATTGAAAAAAACGGGACACTAAATGGTGCTGCGAACATAAAAATATTTTCCTTCATTAAAAATACAACGTGGGTATTGCAGAAAATAAACAAACCGATCTTGTTAAGTAAGTCAGAGTTGCGAGTAAAATATTTACGAATAAAATTTGTAGACAAAAGTATGCTGGAGTTTGATTAAGTTAATATTTAAATATTTTTATTGTATTAAATTTGTATTAAGTGGAGCTTATTACTAACCATTAATCCTTAATGTGAAAGATAAGCTAAGAATTGGCATTACAAAAATAGCCAACATTTAAAGTCAAACCTTCGCTCTGACTTTTTGAGAATTTAATTAATGGGGACAATGCGGTCGAGCGTTTTGTTTGGTGTATTGTGGTTAATTTTACTTTATTTATTACAGCGCAGAATGCTAATTGCAACTGCCAGAGGACGACAACGATGTTAGTTTGTTGCCGGTTGCTGCCTAATCAGCATCAACAATTTGGCCGGGGGCCTGGGAAGCTGGGAAACTGGGAAAATGGGAAAGCGGTAAAGGGGACAAGGGGCGAGGGGCGAGGGGGCCCGAAACAATTATAATAAATGCTTGTGGCTTACATTTAATTGCATGTCAATTTGTTTGCCGCTGGCCCGAGCACACTCGCCCGTAAGTAGGCCACAATAAATGAGGCGAAGGCGAGGCGAGTGCGCAAAATATTTATATGGAAATGCGGCGATTTTTATGCTTGTACTTGTACAATAAAGGAAACAACTGCAATAATGGCCACGGCGCATAAAGTACCAGAAATAACAGCAACAAACAGTTTTGCCAAAGTGCAAAAACCAGCAGCAACTACAACAGCAGCGGCAAAGGGCTTCGAAATGAAACAAATGTTGAGAGAAAAATATATTTAATACGAAAAGTTTTGCAATAACGGAAATGAAATGGAAATGGACGCGCGCCAATAGACATAAATGCGGGCGAGTGTAGGTAGGTAGTGTGTGTGTTTGTGTGTGTGTTCGGCCGACAAACGGGATACAAATAGGACACGGCAGCCGGAGGAAAGGCTGGCGGCAGCAAAAACCAGGACCAGGATCTCAATGCCGGCCGTGTAAAACAAAAGCGCCATCCGCACAATGCAAAAACACACAGCGCGCGGCAACCAACACGGATCTCAAAAGTAAAACTAACAACAATATCCGCAAAAAGCAATTGCACAAAGGCAAAAGTGGCAACGCCATCAGATGCAACCCACATTGCGCCTATAAAGAGCATAAAATATTAAAAAAGGTGGAAATAGGTAGGCGGTGGTTTCTTTACAAATATTTCTAGTTTGCACGGAGATAGGAGGGGCAAAGATAAATTAGTTCTGTTAGTTGTGGCCAGAGCTCTTTCAATTTTTTAAATCACTCTTTGGAGTTAACAGAAAAAAGGGTAGAGTTATAAGTAAATTATACATAATTTAAGTTTCAAACTATAAATGATAAATTTATAAATTGAAGTCTGATTTCTTGGCAATACAATTGTGGAAAAATGGTAGCATGCTTCCTTTTCTCTTCCTAATTTTATATTTAAAGTGCTCCTGAATTCTGAAAATTATACACGAAAACTATCACAGCCCTATTTAAGCCCCCACATTGTGGGAAACCAATAGGATCGCCTAGATAAGTAAACAAGGACATACTAATTAATTGCTGCTAGGGAAAGTGTGGCCAGGAGTAAATCAACACACACACGTGCTAAACACACACTTCACTCTGACGCAATGCAGATATGAGCCGGCACACACACTCACTCATTCACTGGCAACTTCAAAGGCACTCTCCAAAAGCAGCCTCGGTGCACATGTCTTTTTGTGCCCGACACACACTGCGTATGCGTAATAAAATTGAATTAACGCATTTTGTGGCACATGGTGGCCCAAGGCAGAGGTACAGAGGTACGGCGTACAGTAAATAATGTGTTTGCAGTCGTGCGGGGGTGTGCCGCCGTTATTGCCTATAAATGAAAACATAAATTCGAGACAAGCTTGTGACACTAACGGCAGCCCCGAGCCATTCCGTGTCTCACTTTTGCCATAATTATTGGCTTGAATTTGATGTGACGCAAGCCTCACGTTGACTTGTGGTGATATCCGGACAGCAAAAGGCGTAATATTATACAGCAAACAATCTATAATGCAATTGGGCGCTTCATGTTTACTTGACAGATTCAAAGGCAACCGAGTTCTGCGCCTGCAGCTCCATCTTAGATGGCCACATTTAATTACCTGTGTGAAATGCTCGGGATTAAATTTAATTTTCCCAAATCTCTGGTTGAGATGTAATTCGCTTTTGCAAGAACCTGAAATTATTGAGGGCAGAAATGGAATTATTGATGTACTGCAGGCTTAACAAGTGAACACATAACCAATTAGTATTTTAAATTAAACAATTTTCTGAATTAAATTTTGGCTGACACAGTGCTGGCCAAGCTAGGTTTAAAATTAACTCTCGATTGTGTTGAGGTCCCAGGAGAGCTGTGCCGCAATGCCCACACAAACTTCACATTAATTCATTAAATTTAACATTAAATTGCCACATTTGTGTGCATATATATACTTTTTTTCTATACGCACTTTCAATTAAGTCTAAATGCAGTTGATTAACAAATTCAATTTGAGCTGCGGTCGAGCGTGCATTTTTCGCCGACGCGGCAAGACTTGCATAATTATCAGCGAGGCATTAAAGTATTTGCACTATTATCTGCCGCATTCGTTAAAAATTAATTTATAATTTGCATAATGATAAATGAAGAGCGCTCTTAAGAGCGACTACAAATCAAGGCGGCCAAATGGCAAAAGTGAATTCAGGGAGCGCGTCAAGTCAGCGGGAAGTGATTCATGGTCCCATTGTGGACCCGACCCAAGTCGCAGCTCCGGCTCTGATTTCGTAGTGAAAGTCAACCGAGTCATTTGTCGTCATAACTTTTGTCATTAAAAGCTGGGGGGGAGGCGGCGATGGCGGCCGACTGGGAGACTGGGCGTGGCCGGCTACGTGCCGGGCGGACAAAGCCAGGACGGCATCCTTCGACTCCTCCGTCTGGGCATACATTTTTCATAACATGCTAAATTTATACGTTCGTTCGAGGTTGTGTGTATGTGGCTGTCTCGGGACAGGCAAGTCACGTTTCTTAATATGTCTGTGTATGCGGCCACCAGGATAAGTGTCCAAGTTGCTTTATGTGCCGCTGTGTGTGGGTGCGAGTATAACGCATTTTTAATTTATTTTCATGCCACTTTTTCACACACAGCCTTTGCCCGGGTGTGGATTTGGCCACAGCCTCAAGCAGCGGGTTAAGAGCCTTCGTGAACCCTCGAGTGCCGGTCAGGCTCAGTCCCTCAAAGTCTGTGTCCTGAGTGGTGTCCTTCCCCGAAGTGAACAATGCCCGTCTCCTGCCTGTCCTTTGACTTTGTTTCAATGCTTTCAAATTTGGCATTTTGATGTACACAATAAAAAATTGCGTACTTATTGACAATATAAAGTAAAATAAGTTTGGCTTAAAATAGCTAGCACAGCCTTTTCTTTCAACTCTATAATAGCTTCAAGTTTTAGTTTCTTCAAAGTAACTAACGAAGCCAGATATCTGCTCCAAATTCATTTTTTTGAACTAAAATATTCCGAAAGAAAATAGTCGCAATGCTCAGTCTACCCCGAATTTTTTATTACGGATTTGTAGTCTTATTATTCCTTTTTTTACTGAGGCACCAACTAAAGAGACTGCGATTCGTACAACGAGTGAAGAACTTAATCGGAAGAAGGCTAGACGTTTTCGAGCAGGTTCTGGAGACGGAGGAAGATGACGGCTTCGTCGACGATGAGTTCCTGTTCTCAGACCTCAACCCGGAGCAGAGCGTTGAGAGATATCGCAGGATGCGTTTCGAGGCGGCGGCTGCCGCCTTGGGAAATGCCACTAATCAGGAAGAGCCGCCATGCAAACGCTTGGAAACTACCAACTAAATCAAATAATTCACCAAGCAAGCTCAATCCCAGGGAAACCCTAACCACTGAACCCTTTAAACATTTCCATAAATGAACAATTAAGACTTTCCATTTTGGCGGCCCTGATTACCCTGCCACGGCCGAATATCCCGGCGAAATCAACTAAATAAAATTCCAGGCCCAGACGTAATCCTTTGCAATTAATTTGCTGCCATTGGCTCCGTGTCTCGGGACTTACAATTCCGTTGGCCATTTTAATTGGTTTGCGAGCACATAAGCCGGCCATAAGTCGCCAGGTGGACTGCTACTGCGGCAAAGGGTAAAGCGGTATAGCGTTTGTTCAGATATATATATATATTTGTTCAGCTGACTCGGGCCAAGATGCAGGCGAGGGCAGTTGGCTCTCGGCCTGGGCATTTGTGGCAAATGGAAGGCGCTTAAGATTAAAAAGCGTCCCATGGTCTGGATGCGATGGCAAAACCACAAAGCAAACACAAACACAAATAGCGATGAGAGGGTACGAGTGGGGAGCCTTCCAGGGGTCCCGGACTGGGGACGGCAAAATAAATATGTAAGTCATAAGTGGAAGGACTGTCGAGGGTGCAAGTATGCCAGAATTGAAGAGCATATCAATGTAGCTAGGGATAATTATAGAAATTAAATTTAAATATGTGGGCAAATATTAAATATTAAATATTTAGCAGATAAAAAAGGAAAACCTCTACAACTTTAACTTGAAAAATTATATAATCATAATTATTAGAAAATAAAAAAGGTTTAAAGTGGCTAGTGCATATGCTGATATCTATCTCTGTGCTAAAGGAAATAATCTAAAATTATATAAGGGACCTTCTCTTTGCTTTAAATAATGAAAACCTCACTTTGGCTAGTACTGGGTATCAATTGGGCGACTCCCCGCCTAGGACTGTCGCCCACATGTCCGACAGCAAACATTTTAAGGTTCAAAAGAAGGTCCTTAACCTGCTGCCGGCGGCGGATTGCACTTGCACTCACGCCCATCACACGCTGCAGTTGATTTTGCTGCTGCTGCTGTTACTGTTGCTGGTGTTGCAGGAGTTGCTGCTGCTGCTGCTGCGGCTGTTGGCTTTGTGTTGCAGTTGCAACTGCAGCCGCTGTGGGCTGCTAAATGAAGTGAGTGTCAACGCAAATGCAAACAAATGCGAGGAGCGCATAAAGCGAAAGGCGCGAGGCAAAAGGCGTCGCAAATCAACAGAGGGCTTCCATCAAGTGAGGCGACAGGATGCGAGGACTCTCTATTTCGCCAACTCCCCGGGCCAGACAAATGGGGTCAGTGCTCCAGGCTAGCATTCCCATTGTCGCATAGTTTTATTTTAATAATATTAATGCACACTAATGTGCAGAAAAAAAAGGGGATACATTAAAATATTTCCGAGCTGTGGTCGGCCACAAAAAGAGTTTTAATGAAAGTTCTGGGAACATGCAAAGTGCAAATCCTATTGAAAATAATTACTTGCACAAGCTTTCAAGTACGAAGTAAGCCACTACTTTTTTGTACAAGCTGTAGTTCTAATTAAAGGTTTAATGAGCAGCACTTGAACGTATTAAATTATTTTTAATGCTAAGTTGATAAGCGAATGGATATTGACCAAAACTAAAAAGCTAACAAGCTTAAGCAATGATAACCCCTTTAAGAAATCTTGGAAAAACTTCTGTAAACTCAATCCACACTTCTCTTTTGTGTTGTGGCATCTTCAAACTCTTTCGGTCTTGGAAAAACAAAGTTGGCAATTTGCTTTTGGCTTATACGCATGGGTAATTATTTTGGGTCCTTGCATTTTCCATTTCATTAGCTTTCCCGCACCAGTTTTTCATTGTTTGCTGCTTAAATGAAATTTTTAATTAAGAAAGCAAACTGCCAGAGTGGAGTGCAGTCTCCGACTTCGATGAGTGGTCGAGTGGCGAGTGTACATACTTTATGAGCCACCGAAAAAAAAACTTGGCCAATCCCGGCCGGAGTTTCGTGCCATTTGTTGGTTTTCACAAACTTTCTGCATTCTGCGTCCGTTTTAATTTATTTTTTCCGCTTAAAGCTCATTAAGCGCATTTGCACGCTGCTCTGCCTCGATTAACAATGGAAATAATAAAAATTAATCATATAATGAATTTATATTGAATTAATATTAAATTTAGTTGGCATTATCATGCGCGTGCCAAAGTCAAACAACGGCGAAAACAGAAATGATTAATTCCATCAGGACTTTGTGCTCCAACGCTTTGGTGGATTAAAACGTTGTGCTTATTGTTCGATAAATGTCATAAATAAATAGGGAATGCATAATACACAGCGAAATGCGTGGCATTGACAGGCTAAATAATTGCCATGTGACCTGTATATTTATGTGCAATGTAACCTTCATTATTCTGAAGTTTGCATACCTTAGTTATCGCTTTATGTCAATACTGTTACTGCATACAGTTTGGGTTTCATTTAAAGCTACTGCGAGTATATTTACCAAGGATCACAAATATTTATTTTCACGTTAAGCCCCTTGACATTTCATTTCCGCAACTTATTTCAAAAACAATACAATAATTGCAGGCCTGCCGTTGAATACCTTTTCCCTATTCCCTTCGATTGTTGCATACAAATTAAATATAATTGTATTTCATGCCATTGTGCTATTTACATAATAATAAAAATATTTATTTCATTTGCCGATATGTTGATTTTTGTTCAATTTTATTTGAATACGCTTTATTTTATTATTTTCCATCCCTTTGTCCCCGGCCTTGGCTTATTATGCCATCAGCGGAGCTCAGCTCGGCTCGGATATGCCTTCTCAGATATTTTCTATGCGAGTGTGTTGCCGTCGCATTGTCGCGATTCTCGCATTTCACAATGGTGTGAATATATAAATTGAATAAATGGCAAATTGCACGCCAAAAGGGGCGTGGAACTGGGGTCGGCTCACGTGTCGTCTGGTATTTGCCTTTGCTTCGGTGCCACAGTTCCTTCACCGCCAGCTGGCAGACTTCTTTTCCTTTCGTTTCCAGCGAGCGATTTGCAAATCCCTGCTCCGGCACACACGTCTGTCTGGTGCCACTCTGCTCGGCGTATTATTTAGTTGCATTCACTGAAAGGACCATACGTGTGAGAGCATAAATGAAAGGATATTCCAGGTACTGCAGGGGAAGTTACCGACTAGGCGAAATCTGTAATATTTATTAGCAACCCACTTACTTGATAGCATATTTATTAATATTACTTACAAGTGGGTTTTACATTAAGTGATACTATTTGTTTTAAATTGTGTTTTATTTGATGCAAGTTGAACTGTAACTTAATTTATTATATATAAATATTATGGAATTAGAATAAATGCATTCCCCAAAGAGGCTGAAATTGTATATAAAACTTAATTGATTGGTTTTGTCTTACCATTTGGTCTAGTAAGGCCTTCTGCCACATTGTCCTGTGAGGAACCTTCGTGCCGACCCTCTTCCGGCATTGCATTCGTTTCCATTTTAGCATTTGCACCAAGCAAACCCATCCAAGTGGCATTATAAACTAAGTTAAGGCGACAATTTCGCCGTGCCTTATTGCTTGTTTGTTTGCATTCGCTTGTCGCTGCAAATCGAACTTCTGCCAGTGCCATGTGCAAACAGTGCACTACGCCAAGGAGGTGGTTACCTGAATGGGATTGGGCTGAGCCAACCTCTGTTTACGGATTCAAATCAATCGTTCAATACTGCCTTTGAAGCCGGCACAAGAAATCGTTTTTACGTTACCAACTTAAGCTAAGTTCATTTCAAGAAGTTCTCCCATTTTGTTTAACGCTTTGGAAAGTTCATACAAACCACATTTTGTCTGGAAAAAAGGTCAATTACGTCTACATTCTCATTAGCTTGACGTCTGAGTGGTACGCACACTTCACTTTGTCTCAGTCGGCAATTTGGATGCACATTAATCATACGCCACGTTGCCAATAAACTTGTTGAAGACATGAATCAGCGACAGTTCAACGACATTAGCATTTAGGCTCAGCCACTCGAAGAAACAATAGGCAATACATGTTTTCAAGATGAAGATATGTCTTTAAATTTAAGACTTAGGGGAATTAATATGATATTCTTTTTTTGTGCTTATTCTTGATAAAAAAGATGATTATATTTTCAATTTTTAATGAATATACATTTATAAAAACCTAAGATTTATTTAAAATCTTTCATTTCTGACCTCAGGAGGCTGCTTTTCTTCCAGTGTTCCGATTCTGCTTACTCGCCACTCGATCACTCTGAAGAGCCTTGCCTTGTTGACTCTGCATTATCTTAATTGTGGTCTGTGTAGGTCCTGGCACGTGTTGGGAGCGCGTGTGTGCCGCTATTTTCGTGTGCTTCGGCTGAAGTGCAGCTAATGACATTGTTTGCCTCGGCCTGGCGGCAATGATGGATCGTCGCCGCCAGCTGACGTGTAAAATTGCCTAATACCGCCCCGGAGTTCGCATCGCCAGCAGGCTGCCTCCACTTGCTGTCCGGTTGTCAGTCCGGTTTGCTTGCATAAGAATGACGGGCCATCATAGTTCGTCCTGCTTGTGCTGATGCTCCTCTATCACGTCTCAGGATCCGCGGCCAGAGGACCCTGCCCTTGGACTTTTTCAGGAATTGTTGCCCGAGGTTGAATCAAGCGTTAAATTCGCATCGCAAAATCGATTTGCTGATTTAAAAAACACTATTATACTTTATAAATTTGCCCAGTAAAGCACCGAATTCGCTTCGCCAGCAGGCTCAGTCACTACCTGACTGTCACTGTGCCTTGGTTGCCTAGGAATGACGGACTGCCGCGGGTTGCTTCCATCTTGGCTGCCATCGTTCGCCCTGCTCCTGCTGCTGCTTTTCCATCTGCTGTCAGAAACCACGGGCAACGAATGCTGTCGCTGCTGCCTCGGCGAGGAGTGCTCCGCAAATCTCGCTTGCTGCAATTGGTGCCCGAGAGCCAGGAGCAAGGCCACTTGGTCATACGTACCACTTTAGGAAGCTTAAAAAAATTTAAATGAATTTATAAAATTTATTTAAAAACTAGAAAGAATTCAAGGGCTTTTTCGAATCCCTTTAAAACTGAGCAAGTCTAAACCGATGCGGAATAAATCGATTTTCTTGGCTTAAAGAGCGTTAAGCGTTTACAATTTTTACAAAAAACAAATCAAGTGATAAATAGGTTAGTTGCTTTCCTCAAGAAACAAGTCGATGGAATCGATTGTGTTGAGAAACGAGCTCCACTGCAGACAGGCAGCTCCTTAACTATGCAACACACACTCACAGCTCCGTTGGGAGCTTCATAATTCGCATGCAGGACACATCAATTCATTGATCGAAAAGCAGAGGGCTGACAAAGTGTTTTCCCAGTGACCCACTCCAGATCCAGATCCAGCTTTCCACATTCCCAGCCGACTGTCGTCTGCCGACTGACTGAGTGACGGACTGTGGGACTTCCTGACAGCCAATAAATGTCACTTTGGCCAGGCTGCTGCATGAATACATCCGTCGCCCAGCACCAGCGCCTGGTGTCTCCCCAAACAGGACCTGGTAACTCTCCGAAGTGGCAGCTTATAAAGTCCTGCTGTGTCGCCCCGATAATTGACAGCGATGTGACAAAGGAATGGAGACAGACAGTTGCCTAGATGGAAATTTAAAGGTAAGCATCTGCTAACGACTCCGTAATGGATTCGAATCGAAAGTTTCGATGTCGCACTTGCCAGACAATGAATGCATGACCACCGGAAAGTTTCCCCAAGTCATCGACATGTGGATGGGCCATGACAAATAGCCGCCTCTCCGCTGGCTCGCCCTAATTGCCGAAAAGAAAAACACTAAGCACTCGCCGAGCAGAGGTCAGCGAAAGTCAAGAGTCTAGACAGCCGACAAATGTTATATACTTACCATTAAGATAGCGACCGCTGCCATAATCTGCTCCATTGGGTCAGGGATATAATGTGTATATGGTTAAGCGTTTAGGACGCTCCGATCCCTGCTCCTGCAAATCCGATTGACTGAGCATGCAAATGCCATTGGAAAGCGTGAGATATGAAATTAATTCAGCGTAGCACAAAACACACGTCTGAAACTCATTTCAGCAGCAGAGCCTCCGCGGGTTAAAGCGCCGACATGCATGCGGACAGTGAAAGGATGCGCCAGCTGCTGGTCCGGACTGCGGACTGTGGACTCCGGAATGGGGCAAACCAAATATTAGCTCTGCTGCTGCACAGTTTTTCAATTAAATTCACCGAATGCTCCTTCAATCGTGCATTAAAATGAAAATTTAATCACGGCAACGGCAACGGCAGCGTTGGCTACGAAATGAATCGCATCCGCTGACCCCACGACACATGCTGTCGAAGGAATGATGTAAGGCTGCCGCCACGGGGGCGCATACGCAATACGTATTGTGAGGAAATATGTAATTAAATTTTTCTTTCGCTTGTCATGGCTGTGGTAGCGCCACGATGATGCTGGATTTTTATGAAGGCATCAAGGGGTAGCCAAGGAATTCCCCTCAGTTAGTGGCTACCAAGCAACTGGAAGGCAAATCATCAAGGGATTTACTTGCTAAGCTCTCTCTCTCTCTCTTCGGCATCAATGAAACTCCGTAAAAGTGGTTAATGCTGCAAGAATTTTAAATATCTGAACAAAGAATGAATAGGGAAATTTAAAAGCAATAAATAAAAATAAATGAGGAGAAAATATTTGTAATAATATTTGTAGTATGTTAATCCAATAAGTTTAATGATGGATAAATTAAGGGTATATTATACAAGAATAATTGAAGCAAAAACTATAAAGGAAATATAAATAAATTCATGACTCAATCACTTAAATATATATTTATTACCTTTTCAATGCACTCTTTGGTCTGTAAAATTGGTGCTCGTTGCACGCTTGCTTACTTCGACGGTTAATGGGTAATAATTAATCGTTTCCCTGAGATATTTCCCTCACGTTCTCGTTCATTATTTTAAAATGCGCATCACAAGTGTTGGATATATATTTGTTTATCGTTCGTCCCGACTTGCAGCCCGTTTAAAATGGCTGCGGCAAGACTTTGACCGCACACCCCGCACACACGCCCACGCACACGCACACACGATTTTCCACGCTGATAGAACGCTGAATGAATGGAAACGAATGAATGAGGAATTTCACTTACCCCCATTCGCGTCTCTTTTCCGGTCCTTGTCCACATCCACAGCCACATGCACGACTGCTGCTTTCTTATCGCAGCGCCGCGCTCGCTGCATTTATATTTAAATGTATTTAAACGACCGACAATTTGAGAGCATCGCCGTTGTCAGTGGCAGTCCGGACTCCGGACGCCCCTCATTTGCAGTCGAAGCAAGGAGCCGCGAAGTATCCAGTTCCAGTCCCAGTCCGAAGGATCCGCCTCCAGGACCAGTTGTTTGTGCGAACCCTCGGCCTTGGCGTTGGCGCTGGCTTTGGCTTTGGCTTTGGCTCCCGGTTCTGGCTGCTCCGGCTGAGATAAAAGTAAATATGTGGCATTGGTTGCGGCTCGGCGGTTTCATTTTGGCTGCGCTTCGGTTTTCGGACTCGCCCGCTTTCCGCCGGAAATGCGTTCTAGCGTAATTTTTAATTTATTCCCGCCCGTCTTCTGCTCCGCTGAATGCGAATGAATATTCCTTAGCCAGCATGCGCGCCACTTAATTAATATTTCCAAAAATATTTCCATTTGCTATGGAAACATAATCTTAAAATACACATTCAATGTTTTGGTTTCCGTTTTACCACAGAAAACATACTTTAACTTGTAATTAAAGATATTTTGGGGATATAAAATCACTTACAAACCATTGATGAGCACAAAAGTTACTACAGAATAAATTTAATTAAAATTTTGCTCAGAAGTTGAACACATTTGAAACTAATTGGCCGTTTCTGGCAACTTTCGACACATTCTGCACCATAACTTGGCTATTTGAAATTCGAATTGCATAGTTTGAAGCGTGGCAGCCAGCGAAAACTAATTGCTGGATAAATACTAAAAATGGTAAATGCCAAACGCGTCCACGAATATAATTAACTTTCTAGAAAGTAAATAGAATCTTGACTGAAAACTAAAGACAACAGCTGTTAATGAGTGGAGTTTCTGGCAAGTTTCTGGCCCCGCAGACTCGAGAAGTCATTGTTCTTTGCCCGGGAACTGCATCATTCGTCCTGCAAGCACTCGTAATTTACGCAGCTGGCGCCCAACACCCACCGAATCGCAGTGCTGACTCCTGCTTAGTTAATATTTGCCAAGTTTATGGCAAGTGGAAAAGTTCGAGGTTGAGCCGGAGAGCCGAGAGCCGGAGAGCTTGAGACTGCCGCTAGCAAGTGGCTGCCAGTGATATGGGTAAGAAGTGCGAGTATTGATTTACCGTAGCACAAAGCCAAGTCCCGGCCCAGACCCGCTGACGCTGACACTAACACTAACAACGCTTCCAGCAGACGTCGCGCCGATGTCGCTATCCATTCCCCTCAGTCTTCCATCCCCCATCCCATGCCAACCCCTAGAATCCGTTCCCGTTCACGTCACTGTCCCAGTCGCTTGGTGTGGTCGTCGCCATGTCTGCTGCCGGCAGCAAGGCGGAAACGGAAACCCAAGCAAGTGAAGCGGGCTTTCAGGGCAGTCAGGGAACCGATAGAGGAATACCCTCTCCGGAAAAGTGAGCACACAAAAAATAGTAATTAAATATAGTCCTGTCCAACTTTGAGTCGTTTTGTAGTCTAAGTAATACTAATTTTTGGAAATTATTATTTTAAAAATATTTTTCGTATTAAGTCAGCTTCATACCCCAACTAATATACCCTTCTAATGCAAGTGAGAGGGCAGGGCGACCACAACAGCGGCAATCGCTGTACATAACTCGCCGTTTTTAGCCCTCGTCACTGTTGTTTTCCTGCCGCTCGCTACTCGCAGGCAAATGCTGGACATTTTTACGGTTTGGCAAGTGTCAGCAGTGTTGTGGCTGGAAAAGAAGAAAGGAAACGCTGTCACTTCGCTGCAAGACAAACATTTTATTTATCGCTTCCCGAGGGGAAGGCCGAGGCGCGAAAACTATCAGCTGCGAATATTTTACAAGTTCTTTGGAGCTAATCGTCCTGCTACTGCAAGGATGCAATTAACTCACTGAGAGGCAAAGACGTAATCACTAGTATCGTTCTCGAATGGCTCAGGTCCCGCTTATTGGGTTGGACATCTAAATGGATTCGGAAACATTGCACTCGCCAACCAATTTCATTTTGTTGGATGATATTTCAGCAATTTTCCGAGCGGAGTTTGGCTGAAAAATATTCCAACGGCAATTGATGCCATGGCTGCTGCTGTTGCTTTTATTATCATCATCGTTGGGCTGACAAACAAAATGCCGCAAAATTGTGTGAATTGCTTCTGAAATGGACAATAATGGGATTAGGCGGCACACACACAACAGCAGCCCACTGAAAAATGATCAAAAAATACATTCCGAATGAAAATAATCGGAAATCGAATGGAAATATCAGGCATATTTCAATTTAGTGTTTTGGTTGAAGAAATTTCAATCAGCTCTAAATGGTTATCAGTGCTCAAAGCTTGTGTATTATCCCATATGCCGAATAATATTATATTTGCAATAGTTTCCGACCACCAAGCATGAAAATTGGCAATTTCAAGAAGCTCTCCGGCTTGAGCTTGAAGTTGAGCGACTTGAGAGCTCTGTGGGAAACATTAAGAAAAATTAAATGCTGGCAAGTTTTAAGCCCCGGCATTTGGCAGGAAAACAATGGAACTTCAGGCTCAAGTGCAGCAAAGCTCTTATCGGGAAAAACAGGGAGATAGTCGGATGGACCGTCTGTCCGGACAGAAAAGTGAGGCGAAAGTTTTAAGCGTCTTTGCACGCATACAATTTCTCATGAGCAGCAAATACAATTGCACAATAAAAATGCACAGGACCCGGGACGGGAATAAGACTCGGAATCGGGACTGAGACCGGCAAGCGCCATGCAAAAGGCTTAAGCGAGAGGATCTTAAGAGCAGCCCTGACTGTCAGAGTCGCTAAGAGCAGAAAACTGTTTTCCCGCTCTACAAAAAAAAAACAAAACGAAAAAATAAAGGAAAAGGAGCAGTAAAAATTCATGCAGCGACGCTTCGCCATAATGTCTGTCTTTAGACCACGTTTAAAAATTGCCGGAGCACGCGCTTTCCAACTGCAGCAGCAGCTGTCATTCCATTAATGTTTTTATGACGCTCCAAACTGTAGCCGAAACGAGTCCATCGAAATTAAAGGTAAAACGCCCAAACTTGGGCCATTAAAAGAGGAGGGCCTCTGAGTGGAAGGCGGCATTCCTTTGATTAACTCTTTCAATTGCCAATTAAAACGGGATCCTTCCAAAAAAATATCCTGCCAAGAAGCCGACTTTGTTGTATGCAAAGCATATGGCTGACCCTTCGCCTGCATCTACTTCAATATATTTCGGCTTTTATTGAGTCAACTATAAAAACTCAGAATGGTAAATAAATTTTAATTTTACTACTCGCAAATACATAATTTAAGAGCCCAGGGAGGCGAAGGACAAAGCCGAGCTAAGCCATAAAAATGTGTACGGCAAATAAATTTTAAGTGAAATACTTGTAAATGAAAACAAATGTAGCACACACATAAAGCACAACAAGAATGGCCCAGAACAGGGCTGGGGAAAGAAGAGGAGGAGGCGGACAATGGCTATGGGCCACAAAACTCGATATTACGTATACGCCATGTTCGTGTACAACTGTGTGCAATAAATATCGCAAGGACACACCACCACTGACACACATTAGATCGCCAAGGACATTTGAAAATGTTTGTCTTTGCCTGAAAAATTCGCCATAAATTAGTCGCTGGCATAGGCCCAGCAAAAGCGATAAATATCGAAAATCAACTAAAATTGTCCAACAATACTTTATTCAATTGCGGGCAAAATTGAGAGGGAAGTGCTTTTAATTGATATGCGGCAATGACCCACTCTTCCAGCCCAACACAAATTTAGCGCTGCCATAATTTATGCTAAAATAAACATAAATTAATTTCATATTATTATAAGTTTGCCGCTGGGCCAAATCCAATTCCCATTGGCAAACAGAATAATGCGAAAAGCGCTGAGCTGTGCACAATTGGGAAAAAATATTAGCACTATTGTTGCATACAAAGCGGCAAAATTTAAATTACACAATATGTAATTCCCCTCAAAATGAGCTAATAAATACCACAAGCCTTTGTTCTTAGAGCAGAATTTAAATGGTTGATTGAAAGTAATTAAATTCGAGTACTCCACAATGTATCCTTATTACTGTTAACCATCTGTAGCCTACTTGATATACAATTATTTCTAATTCGCCATTGACTATCGATTCCATAAACTATTTATTGCTCGAACAAATTGTACGTTTACATTTCTAATTACAACCACAAACAATATCAGTCGGACACTATTAGATATGTAAATTTGACAAATAAATCCAAGGAAAATAAATTGCGAAAAATAATAAACAGATACATAAATAAATATTTCATATGCTACATTGGCATTAACAGCTGTCGTCTTTTATGTGAGCGCCAATGCCAATGAATATTCAAATAACAAACTTTAATCAATGCAATTTTTACCCCAATCCTCTCAGATATAAATGTATATATTCCCGTTGCTGCTGCGGCCGACCGCAGTGGACATAAATTCCATTTGTGTGACAGGTGAGCTGAGCCTGGGAAGCCAACCACAAAAACGACAGGAGCAAACGTTTATCACGACTGTTTTGCAAATTATTTAGAAAAATACGCAGCAGCAGCAACCGCAACACAAGAGTTATCAAAAACTTTAAATTTGGCATTGCCACAACCGAAAATGCTTTCACCATTTTATTTCGAATTATTTTTAATACGAGCTTGTCATAAGTTTTGTGTAAATGTCAACAAGCACTCGCCCACACAAATCAAAAAACTTTACTCGCTCCACAATTGGGTTTTGCTGACTAAATTGGCAAATAACTCAACAGTGAGTTTTAAAATTATTTTTTTAAATAATTAAAATTGCAAATTGTTGCATTTTTTATGGAATTTTATTATGTGGGGAACTATGTTTTTATTTGCAAATTAATCCTATTTCTCGAGGTCTTTCAAATGTAACTATATTTTATTTAAAAAATATAAAATAGTATAAAACTACTAATTTTCCAGTGCAAAAGTAAGTAATCCTTATAGCCTTACGCCGCCTTCAAACTGATTTTGACCTCCATTTGCGGAGTGCACAATATGGGATGAAATATCGAGGCCAGACGAGGAGTCACTAGCCACAGCCAACTGCTCGGATGCCAAATTATAATGGGCGCACATTAAGCGACATGTTCCCTTTATCATTTGCATGCCGGTGGCGTAATCACCAGAGAAAACCAAAGGACCCCAGTCCGCCCACTCCGCTGGCGATGGGAAAATCACTGGGTAAAAGGAGCAGGAGCAGGAGCAAGAGCTCGAGCAGCAGCAGCAGGATATCCTGTCACGTTTTCAGTTGACTTGACTGCTCCACGCCGTGGGAGTGTGTGCCGAGTACTTAACCGTTCAAGTTGCTCCAACTCCGACTCCGTCTCGGTCTCCGGCTTACTTGCCTCTGGGCCACTGTCGTCAATGTCTGCGGCGGTTGCGATCTGAGCAGAGTGAAAAATGCAATGGGTTTTGAGGTAGGGAAAATAAAAAAAAACTAATTAATATATTTTAAGGTATTTAATTTTCTGAGCCATAGTTTAAGGTAAGAAAAAAATGTTCTCATAAATTTCATTTAATTTTCTTTAGCTTTTCGGTTTCCTGTACCATTTTTTCACTGTGTAAATACTGCTCGCTGGTTGGCTTGCCACCTCGCCTTGTAGTGGTGTGAAAATTAAAGGAATTCCGTTATTATTTTGCCTTTTTTTCCCCCCGCCCCCGCTGCATGTGCATATTTTGTAGAGCACTTCGTCGCAAATTATGTCGGCGCAGCGAAAGCAAATGCTGCATGCTGCATATGCATGTGGCGTGGGGCCATGTCACAAGTGCTTAGTAGACTCATGACAGTTTCTTTTGCATAAACAACAACAACTACCCACCTGCCCGCCCCTCTAGCCTTTACCCTTTACCCTCCGCTACGTGCAAGTAATTTGCAAAGTAGAAGTTGCAGACGCGAGTTGCAAGATGCAGCTCGGTGGTGCAGCCTGCTGCACGATGCTGCCTTTTGCTGGCAGCTCATTATGTGGCGGCTTTTGTGCGGCTTTGATATATGATTATGACGCGCTGGCTTGGGAAAAACATGAAAGAAGGTGTAGTTCCGTTCCGGTGATGAAAGAGAGTCGAATTCTCGGACGAGATTCTAGCGTGCGGAACCTTAATATCCACATGGATATCTCAGCTTGATTATAAACTATTATTTAGCGCTCAAAC
Source organism: Drosophila rufa (assembly GCA_018153105.1). Classification (NCBI taxonomy): domain Eukaryota; kingdom Metazoa; phylum Arthropoda; class Insecta; order Diptera; family Drosophilidae; genus Drosophila; species Drosophila rufa. The sequence continues at coordinate 20,347,605 of JAECXS010000096.1, forward strand.
AAGCAATTTCTTTTTAGAAATACCCAATGTATCACCAGTCTCTCAAATCGATCTAAAACTAAATCGGGAAACCGTTAAGTCCTAAGTTATTGAGCTATTCGGTTTGCACTTCCGTTTCCCATTTAACCGCCAAAGATATTGCCATCAACTGCGCCCGACTTCGACCAACATCATCAAGCATTTATAGACAGGAGTTCAGAGTGATTTGTGGGCACGAAAAAGGCTTACCTGACGGGAATAAAAAAAGAACGTGGTTAGGAACGTGGCAGGAACATCGGGAGACCGGGCTTAGCTGCACTCGGCAGGCAATCGAAAAATGTCACCGAAAAAATTGGAGGGACTGAGCCGCGCTAAGCTCTGCGGGATCCGCCTTTTTCTCCCCCTATTCTCCGCGGGTTTCTGGCGTCTAGACGGCATTTGTCATGCAGCCAAAGATACATTTGTTTGACTGCGGCCGGGCTTGAAATTCGGATTGCTTTAAAGTTCATAATCCAGATCACCTTTGACCCCTGGGCCGGGGCATTATTTGCACACGCTGCTGGGGCTAATTACCAGGGAAGCAGTGACTCTGCTCATTAGCGACGCCTCGGCCCCTCGAGGGTATTGGTAGTTGATTTAAAATCAAAATGGCCGGCCCTAATCGCAATTAGGGGGCAAGGGTTAAAGTGCAGGTGGCAATAATTGAAAAACTTTCGGCCAGCCTACTAATTAAAAGTTTTCGGCCGAGTCATAATCAGGAACAGGAACAGGAACGGCGACTGGAATGGCTCTGGGAATTGAAGTTTATTAAGATGGCATGACTGGCTTTTATTAAATTAAAAGTTTCGGCCCTTTTTGGGGCTGTTAACGCGATTAGGCCAAGGACACGGGGCGACGACGGCTGACTTATGGCCACTATTTGCGGCAGGAGTGGCGTATTGATTGCCACCGAGCATCCAGGCATTCCTTCATTGTCGCCGCTGACATTGGGCAACTGCAGTTCAGTGCCTGAGCTCGTCCCTTAATCTCCCCTGGGGAGAGAGGTTCTTGTGCTGCTGCTGCTTGTGGCATGACTGCTAATGAAATTGTGCATTCAATCGAGTGGAACGATGGGAAAAGTCAATAAAATTGATGTAGCATAGAGAGCAAGGCGTTGCCAGAAAATGCACTCCACGGCACGGGAATGGGGGCTGGCTCTACAGATAGATACACTATATATATGTATATCTATATCTATATCGGGGGAAAAAAGGAGCAGCCTGGCGGGGTCCGTCCACTGGCAGCAAATGAACTTGCTGGCACAAAATGGAAATTGTTGATGGGGGAATTCGAAATGCAAAAAGCGCACAAAGCCGAACTATTTCGGAATTTCAGCAGCTCAGCAGTGCGATTGCAATCAGCAGAAAGAGGGGCAAAATTCAACTAATATTAAGTATGCGCCTCGCTCAATGGCGACGTTTAAGCATAGCCGCAGAATACTAAGAGCAATTCATCTCTAAATTTGACAAAGTCAGCGAAATTAAAAGAATAATTTAGGGGGAGCTAAAGGCGGCCTTAAAGAATATTTTTCAGATACTAAAGGTAGATGAGTTAAGTGAGCACAATAGAGGACCCTCTAGAAAAGAGTTAAGTGTAATGATTTATATTATTTCTATGAACTTATTAATTTATTATCTTTATAAAAAGTTACTATTTCTTTTACGTTTTAATAAAAACTATATATGTAATGGAAAGAACAAAGGACTTTTTTTTTTTAATTCCTAAGATTAAAATAAAATCTCAGAATATTAAAAGAAAATGTCCTTTGGCTATTCCACTTTGAAACCTTACAAGAAATCTTGTTCAATATTAATGTCACTGCTTTATGAAATATTTAAAGCCATTTGACTAACACAAAATACAATTTTCTTTGTATTTTTTGGCGAATATTTTCGCGTCTCTTCATATCTAGATATTATTTTTCTTTTCGTAATTTGAAGGATGGCCAAACAGAAGGCGCCGCGGTGACCCAACTCAACCATGGCTTACACAATCGGCGATGGGAAAAGCGGGAAAACGGCAAGTGCACTTAGCTAATAAATCTTTAATGCTGCCAACATTTTCTGCAATGGCGGGCATTCGTTTCAAGGTTGTCCTTTCAAGTGCCAGGAGACGGAGGAAGAAGCAGAAGGAAAGCGCGAGTGCTGTCAAAAATATTTCTTGAATAATTTGTGTGCGATTCGGTGGCAGTTATTTTTTATTCTTTTTTCCTTTTTTTGTAGTCCTCCTCCTGGTGCTGTGCTAACCTTCGTCAGTAAGCCAATTATGGTATTAAAAAAGCGTAAGGATGGAAGGCATTAAAAATGAGCTCGAGTCCAGGGAGAGGCAAGGTCAGGTCACAAGTCGGCCGCCTGTCGCCAGTCGACGGACTGCATTTAAATGTAAATTGAAATTAATTTCCCTGCCAGAGAGAAAGCTAGAAATGGCCAACCCGACCTGGTTAGCTTGATGCGGGTTACCTCAGTTCCCCTCCCGCTCCTAACTGAAACTATTGACGTTTTTGACACTTGACAGCCAGATGGGCAGAGGTCGTCAAATTCAATTTAAATTTAATGCACTCGCCTCTCGAATGGCCATGGCCAGCCGGAAGATGTCTTTATTTTCGGGAGACCAACAAGCTGTGACGGAAAATCCCAGCGCTTCAAAAAGCCACTCGAAGTTAACTCCTGGACTCCCATTCTAATATCCCTAAGTGCTTTCAACTTTCAAATTGAAAAGTCAACAGAGAGCATTGCAAAATAGCAAAAGTTGAGCACACAAAGGGGGCTGTATAGCTGTATAGCGCGACTTGAAATTACAAAAGATTAAAAAGCGAAATATAAATATTTATCTGCGGTGCGGTGCTGGCTCCGACTTTGACTGAGCAGGAATCGGCATGCAAAATAGTGCCGGGATATGGCCAAAGAGAGCCAAAGGACGAGGCAAAGGTGGCCTTTGTGACCGACGGCCTGGACACTCTGAGCTCATGTAAATCCATTTTAATTAATTCGAGACAAAGGTTATTTCCCCGGCATAGTAATGAAGCCGGGCAGCTGGGCAGCTGGGAGGCTGGGAGGCCGGGAGGCTGGGGACGACGGGTCCCAAAACCCTTAGGTGCGGCCGGATTTTGTAAAGGATTTGCATTTCATTTCGAGTGGATGAATGAATCTGAATTGTCGCCGCTCCTGTCTCGCCCGACTGGGGCTACAAATTAAAATTGTGCGATTAGAATAAATAGTAGACAGAGAGTCAAGTCCCGATCAAAAATGCCAAATTTTATTACAACGAATTGAAATGGCAAATGGGATTTGAATATTGATTGCAGCTTAGCCCCGTTGAAATCGGTCTATTTGCATATTGCTTTCGGCCCCGACACGAAACTTTTCCAGCTTGCCAGACGACGACGACGACGAGGACGACGACTTATCCGCTTCGCCCGACAATGCTGCGTAAATCAGCTTACCGAAATTACAGGCCACTCGGGCGTATGCTTGATGTGCCAACAGCCCTCGGTCCTCTCTAGTTCTCCGTCTGTCTCCGCATTGGTATCCTTTATCCTTTACGCCCGGGCCCTGCATTTGCAGGCCCCAAAATCTGCACTTGCTTAACTACATTACGCTCGTTGCGCAAATAAAATAAAATTTCAGGCCCAGCAGCAAAGGCCCTTCCCCAAAAAACAACTTGCAACTTGAGGTTCGACTGTGATATACCTGGCACTTGTCTGGTAAAAAGCATTGCATACTTTTTGGGGTGCACAGAAGGTTACATAATACAGAATAGAAAAATATGTAATTATTTCTTTAAACTAAAAAACGTTTAAAAACGAAATAGCCGGATTATGTTTTATTTGGGTGTGCTTACAATCAAAGTCGACCCTGATACTCCCCTCGTGCTGGGTATAAAGATACTGCAAAGTCAGGCCCGTAAAAGTTTTTGGCACTGTGAAATTGCCTAAACCGATTGGACTTTTCCTCAGGGCCAGTGTGCAGCAATTTAGCCAGGCTCATAACAGTTGGGCTGGATCGGGCCATCATTTATGCCTTTGAGCGCATAATTGCCTTTAATTAAGGTGTATTGCCGGCTCCTGCCAGGGAGAGGGCCCAAACAAAAATTCGATATCTGGCTGTGGGGGAGGGCCATTCCAGGGCTTGCAAATTGCCAGCTACTGCTGCTGCCGCTGCTGCATCGGCAAATTTTCATCCAATTCGGGGCAAGTGTCTTTGAGCTGTCATTAAACGCCAATCTGTAAATTGACAGTCTAGTTATCCGCAATGAGCTGCAGAGCGGAGTCCTGGCTGACGGCCAAAAAGGACTTTGGCAGTGCCAAACGTAGTTTTCCCTAAATTACTTCGGCCTATGGGAGTACCTTAAATATTCAACGATTAATACTCAAAGGAAGGTTGCATTTATTATTCGTCTTCGGCATTTATTCAAGGGAATCCTGATGCACATTTTAAATTCATTCGCTGCAGGTTAAATTTTGCCATTCCGAGCGGGAATTTTGCCAAGACAGCTGTGTGCGCCGTGTGCATATGTAAACGCCTGTCTCGGGGCTAAACACGAGCAGGATAATCAAACACACACACGCGAGGAAAAGGGAACTTTGTTTGTTAATTAAGAGCCAGAAACAAAGTCATAAAGAAGACAGCAAGCAACATCACAAGTGGCACAAGGTGGAGAAACGAAAGCAGAGCACAAACAAAAGGCATGCAAATTTTGCATTTAGTCACCGAAGGATTTCACACACTTGCAGGTCGTCAAAAAAAATAATATAATATTTATTTGATGAACAAAAAATATTTAACGAATTTTAAATGTAAATTTAAATTTATTCTTAGTTATTCCTAAATAATTATAATCACTCTTGACGAGCTAAAATTTTTTACAGCTCTTGGAATATTTATTTAATAACTTCCAGTGCTGAAAGTACTGTGTAATCCGCTTTAAGGGGTGAAGTAATTAAAACTCAGCAGATGTCCAAGTTACCTCTTTCAAGGGTATAAAGGCAAAGGTATGAAAATCAAAGCCATACATTCTGCATGCAAGGATGTCTGATACTCTTGAATATGCAAACACGAAAGGACCTGGGTGAGAACAAAAACTTTTTTGCCTTTCCCCCCCAGACCTTCGTCAAATGCTCGCTCTGATCTGCTTATTTATTCATAATTTCTGCAAAGTATTCAAGTTCTCGGTGATATGCGCTTAAAGCGGAGCCCTCGACTCGCATCGAATGTCACATTATAATGAGGAAATTCGATTTCATTGTCACGCACTTTCAGCTGCATTGCGTACGCTTCGCTTTCCCCAGTCGCAATCGCAAAAATTACACATACGACCCGTGTGCGGCAAACGTGTCTGGGAATCCATTCAGGAGCACATCACTTAAAGTAAAACCGGAGGCCGGCACTCGCAGAATTTATTAATATATGCGGAGCGCGTTTTCCGTGGCCAGTCGCGCGCAGAGCCGCCTCTGATGGTTCCTGGACATGGACTCGTAGCCCCCGAGCTGAGTGCATAATTATGGCTGTGCGTGAGTGTGTATCTCTGCGGTTGTTACACGCGGAATTCATTCCCAGAAACCACTGTCTGGCAGATACACATTGATTATATAGTCAGTTGTGTAGATCGTGAAGAAATAGCTTGAAAAAAGGTTCATACCCATTCAGAAAAAAGTTTAACAGAACTGTTTTGGTTACCACAACTCTGTCAATCTTTATAATAGCATAGAAAATGATAATTTAGATTCAAATTTAAAAGTATAAATTTTTAACTCCCTACTCCTTTCAACTCCCAAAAATTATACCAAATAGCTAATGATCTTAGTCTCTAAACGATTTGTGCAAAATCTTACAAAAGCCCCAAGTGCATAAAGTCGAGAATGCTAATCTCGTTTTGAAGCTATTTCATAAGAGACTTCGAACAAAATGAAAGGCAAAACTGGCTGACAAAGAGCCGAGGGAAAAAATTCCATTTTCAGTGCTCTGCAACATCCGCAAAAATTTCCCCCAGTTTCTGCAGCAACATCTTCCACAAAAGAAGGCATCAGCGGCAGCATCGCCAAATGCATATGCAAATTCGATTTTTTTTAGCAAAAGCCGCACATATTTGCATGCCTCTGCCGAATGGGGGAGATGAGACCTCTCGACCCGACCGACATTGGCGGTATTCCGACTTCTCAACCGAGTTGGCCAGTAAACAGCTTCTTTATCTAACCCGTTCTCGGTTCCTGCTACGTTCTGGTGCCATTTTCGGCTTTAAGTAGAGCGGAAAATTAAAAACAAATTTGCCACAAATTTCATGTATTCACTTTACTCCTTGCTATGCAATTCTCTCCTTTCTCTCTATTCCAGCAATATATTTTGGGAGCTCTTTATTTGCTGCTTTTCACCTGCAAATTGGATTTCTTTTGGCTTGACTTTATAATCGATTTTTGATGGTACCCATAAGTTCTAGTAAGAACAAGAGGATTAGGCATTTTTTGCTTTATGATTAAATCTAAGATTTTCTAAAGAATTCTTCTAGTAATTTTAAAAGATTTTTCTTGACTAGAGTCTTTTAGAACCTCAAGAATTAACTAATTAATGATACAATCCTCCCAAATTATGTAAGAAATATCCTCTACTCATCCCATTTATTTCTCCAATTTACCCCCGTGTTATCTTCTTCGAAAAAGCTCCGCCTTGATGTTTTCCAAGCATGCTATCGCGCCTTTCCACCAGACAGATGACTCTATTCCCACAATTTCCATTGATTCCTTATCCTTGTCATAACTTAAAGCTAACATTTCATAAATACAATGCCAGCTGCCTCCGATGCCATTCGGATGGTTCGTGCCTGGGGCAGGTTACCTTTAAATGGAATCAACTCGGTAGAACGCTCCCTTCATTGCGCATTCATACAAGGACATTTAAAGCAATTACGCCCCCGAGTATTATTCAACTGCAACTTGCTGACGATGGCTAAGGCGGTGGCAGTGGCAGTGGCAGAAAACAAAAGTGACTAGAGCTCCGCTTTCAGCTCCAGTCGAGCTCCATTTGCAGACTGAGTCAGCAGATCGAAAGTCGGGCATGCCGCAGAGGCACCAGAGCAGAAACAGCCCAGTGAGATGGCAGCAGAAGGGGTGCTCCGAGAGACAATAACATTTAAATGATTTTAATGGCAGCTGTTCGATTTTATTGACTTACGCCCGTCGTGGAGGACTTGTCTTCTGTTTGGCCTGTTCGGTCTCGGGCCCCATTGTGTGGAATGTTATTTGCTAACCGAGAGTAATCAGTGGCCTGGGCTCGAGGTGGTCTCATAATCATAAAAATTATTGTTACTAGCGGCGAAATCTATGTCACTGGGCTGACTCCCTCTTCCTTTCGAGTGGCCGCCGGTGGCGGTTGAAATGCGCAGCCAAGCGAAAGTTGCTCGAGTGAGAATGCAATGAAAATATCCGAGAGTCAAGCGAAATGCTTGCGGCGCACCAAGATAATCAAGATTTCGCTGCAGCACAATGTTGTCTCCGTGGCTTTTTTCTGCGTCTCCTTCCAGCTCAAATATTTACCCGTTCATGCGGCGTTTGTGGAAGGCAATTTGGCCCGCCTTTGCCGGCAAATGTCCTTTTTTTATAATCGATATATAAAGGGGAACGGGCGATGGGGCGAAGTGATATTAAATCTGGACTATAAGCCATAGTATTTTATTTTCATACTTCCGCCGACCAGAAGCACACATTTCCATCTGTCAAAGAGTATTTGCTGTTCCCTTTTATTGCCCCGAAAAAACAAACATTGATTAAATTATGAGCACAGTGAACAGTTTAAAAACCAACAGTTTTTTATATTGCCTCGGTTTTTGCGCCGCGCTACCCAATTGACAATCCAGCGAGTTTGATTTAAATAAATAAAAATGTTATTCGCAAATAAATGGTGTTTTTTGCCAATGGAACAGACCGTTGAAATCATGCTGGATATCGGACCAGGGAAAAAATGTGGGCCACACAAATCCGAATGCCAGTGGCTATCATTACCTTGTGTGCTCAAAGTAAACATAGTGGCTAAAAAAAAGAGAATAGCATTATTTTACGATGGGTAAATGTGCTGCGAAAGGGATTTGGTCTGAAAGGCAGGTTAAGCCAAGCATAAATACTAGATATATAAATAACTATAATAAAGAATAGGTATTATAGGGAACTGCCAGGTAATATGTGATGTGGAGCATCCTGCAAAGTCGAAGATATTTCGTTTCTTTTTAAGACTTTAGAAATTTAGTTTGGTGTCCTTTGCAGGAAAACGTAATAAATATCTCACTTTTGTGCTCATTGTTCTCTAATATCCCGAAGCCTTTCAGCACACACGGATGGCAGCTGGAATAATTAATCTCAGCCAGGCAGACCGTTTTTCTGGGGCTGTCATTCAGTTGGTTATATAAAACGCTCATCGTAATTTCACAGTCAATTTAAAATTAATACGCGCCTGTCATCCTGCCGACTGCCGCCTGCTGCCTTGTAAGACCCGACAAACGTCTTTGCAAATGCAAATTGCATTTTGTCATAATCCCAAATGCAGCTGAACAGGAGGAGGATGGCAGCTGCAAGGACTGGATTCTGGGCGAGAAGCTTTGGCAGGATAACAGGCGGAGTGGCAGGCTGACTGCCGGGATGTCGGGGCTCACATAGGTGCAAACAACTTTCAGCTGGGATAACTGTCTTGCCCCAGATCCTGGCTTCCTCGGATCCAAGGAGGTGTGTTCTGTGTCTCTGTGCAATGTAGTGTGCGAAACCTCAGCTGCGTGTCAAAAAGCCTGGGAACAGAAAACTGGGAACTGGGAACTGGGAACTGGGTACAGGAAGCTGGGAATGGGGGAATGACTTTGTTTGCAGTTGAGTTTAATTAAAAACGGATCTAACATTGAGGCTCAGGCTGAGCCGGAGCCTCACATGGCAGGCTTGTTTGCAAGTTTAATTGAAGCGCAGCGAAGGCTTGCGAACTTGACATCACTACAAATTTTCGGCACACACGAGGGAAGTTGGGGCCAGAAATACGAGGCAACGAAAATTAATTTCATTCAACTTTTCCGGGGGCACATAATTAGTTGGGGGAGCCTGCGATGCAGCACCGCTGCGAAGTCACACAATAGAAGTGCAATTTTCATTTATATTTTGCTGGCATATTTCCGCTTAAATTATTTCGTTTAAAATATTGCCAAAGCGCGGCTGCCTTCCAGCTCTCCACTCTTATTCATTTAAGCTTATTTACAAATTGCTCGTGATTACTTGGAAAATGCATGGAAATAAATTAAAATCCGCGCAGCTGTTTACCTTTTTGGCAAGTGTAAAGGCGGCGGCAGAGGTGGGGATGGCGGTAAATAAGCCAAATTGATTGAGACTCGGTAATTACATGAAATGTGTTTTCATTACTGAATTTCTCGATTGACGCTGCGGTTGTAATTGCTTCGCAGAGTAAACAATATTTGGATACTTTCCACATCCGCTCGTTATGTCATTTAAAATTGAGAGTGTTATTATAAGAGGATTTCTTTATTAGCGTTTTTGTTAATGGAAATGCTTGAGGGGATTCGGGAAATTTAAATACAATTTATATTATTATTTCATTAACGCAAAACGGAGAAAGCAGTAGCACAGCTGGAAGTGTTGACATATTTATTTCTTTTTTAAATACAACTAGAAAAATATCCATAAGAAGCTTGAAACTTTGGACGCTTGGCTAATAGGCAAACGGAAAGTTTTAATGCCGTCTTTAAATTTTCTTCTTAGCCTCCGCTCATGACTGTGTCCCCCTTGGCATTGGCCAAAATCAAACACGTTTAACAAGTCATTTAAAACTGGACAGGCCGCCCACTTGTGCTATCAATTCCCAGACCGCCGGGCCAAGGAACTGCTCCGGAAGTGTGCCCAGATGGATCCCCAAATAGATGGCAGCAGGACTCCAGCTGCAGCGTCAACTGCAGCTACAGCCGGCAAAGCTGGCAAGCAAACACTTTGGCAATTTGACTTTTGGTCAGCAGTGTCAACAGCATGGCACTTTCCCCCGCAAAATCACACACAAGAGAGGGGGAACTGATACTGAGGGGAACGGGCACGGACACATTCATTAATTTTCGCTACAAATTTTTGCAATTAAAGTTTGCTGTTTGTTTATCTGTTTCGACTGGCATGAAAATCAAGCGCCACGAACACGAAGTCAATAAAACTTTTGGCGCTACTTAATGCGAATTTATAGTGTAAACATAAACACACATAGACGGCGAGTCCTCTTGCCCGAGTCCTCTTGCCCGAGTCCTCTTGCTGTTGACGACAAAAACGACAAAATTGTGTTACCAACAATTGCATAACAATCATTTCAAGTTTTCCTGCAAAATTGTACAAAAAAAGTTTTTATTGTTATTATGAAAACTACAACAGCAGCGGCAGCGGCAGCTTTGGCTTTGACTTTGTGTGGGAGGCCAGGGTTTTTGGGGTTTGCGGTATAAATATGTATAAATACATACACTGGGAAATAATTAAAAATATTGGTATTCCCTAATAGAATTTTATTTAAAAGATTAAAAACTTTTACATAATGAAATAAATAAATAAATTCGATTTAAGTCCGAATCAGTCTAGGCTTTCTATTATCTTAAATATTATTTAGTTTATCCTTCATATTTTTTTTCTTGTGCATGTATGTGTATCTGTGTATTTAAATGGCCGCACATCCTTTTGCCGGCGCTCATTTTGGCACCCCGAGAATCCAGAGACCAGAAACCAGAGACCAGAACCCAGAACCGAAAACCGACGACCGGCGGACAAGCATTCGCATAACTATGCAAAATTGTTGTCATTGTCTTTCGCTTTGTTTTGTTTAGCTTTTGATTTCGCCGATGCTTGTCACTGTGTGCTTGTGTTTGTATATATCTGTGTGTTGGTGTTAGTATCTGTGTGCGCATATGACTTTGCTTGGAGGTCGACGGTTTTTGGGGATCTGAGGTTTCGGGGGAGTGCGTCAATTGCGGTCCGTTTTGCGGTTTCCGTTTGTTACTTGCAATTCCGTTTGCTTTTTTGCCCATTGCCATTCGCCATAGCGGATGCGGATGTCTGCCATTCAGCGCGACAACTTTGCCTGCGGCTCCTTGCAACTTTTGCAACTCCACCCGACGCCACCCGCAACGACTGCTGATGATTTTTTAATTGCATATGCTTTTTGGGTCGCTGCGAGGCGAGTCCTGCGCGTCCTCCTACGCCCAGAGTCCTGCGCCCTGCGTCCTGCGTCCTGCGTTTTTGTGCGCTTCATTAACGCAGAACTCATCATTAAATGCCAATTGACAGCGGACACTGGCCAACAAAGCATGAACACTCCAGCAGTGGATTAAGGAAACGCTCATTAACATTATAGAAATAGCACAGAGACATGTTCTCGTTAGCTATTCAAAAAAACTTGTGGGAGTTTAAATTATTAATATTAATTATAAAACAGAGATTGAATAAGGCTTGTTTGCCAGTCAGAATAATTTAAAGGCTTTTAACCGTCTTTATTTATTATTTCAGCTTAGAAATTTATTCAACATTTCAATTAGGTAAAAAAAGATGAATTAAAAGGCTTCTAACTGTGTTTATTTAATATTTTAGCTAAGCAATGTATTTACAATTTTAATTAATTAATGAATGTGTTAATCTAGTAAGTATATAAATGATTATCGTGAAAGTATTAGAAAATACAGCATTTAAATGGTTTATACAATTTTTTTGTCCAATAAAAACAGATTTATTAAATTAAATGAATTTTAATTCAGCACGTTTTTTTTTTTCTCTTTTTTATTTTGTATTTTAAATGTAATCTGTTTTTAATACCTTGCCTGTGGCATCCCATTTTTGAGCTCATTGTGGAACTATTTCCGCTTTCCAAACTATGTGCGATAGTGCAAATTATGCACTGAGTTTACGTGCTATTTAGCACGTGCCCATATGGCCGGTGGCTGCCTTTGGACTTGCCTCTGCTTTGGCTGCTTTGCTGCTTTGCCACTTGTACCGAAGCGGCTGTCCATATCCATAATGATAATGAAGATGCGGCTGACGAGCCTGATGGGGTGATGAGAGCGATGATTGCGATATTTGGGGCTCGCCAAAGGGGCCGCCACGGTTCGCTGCACTCTGTGGCCAATCGAAATTGCGTATTTCGGCCGATCTCGGGCTTAATTATGTGCCGGCCTCTGAATATGCAATGCCAAGTTTTTGCATTGCCCCTGCCCCACATCGAAGTAGCTGACTTCGGTTGGAATGGGCTCGACTGTGGTACAGATTTCGGGGAATGAGTTCCTGTGTTGTGTGGGCTGGCTCGTCGGGGGCATTATCGGAGCAGCTGGCGTTCATTGCTGGTGCGAATTATGCATGCGCCTCAAGCTGCCCCCAAGACTGACCACACTCGGAAAATAAATGGGAATTAATTAAACGAATGTTTACTATTAAAGAAATTAAGGTTAAAAATTCTTAAATTAAATTTACTTATTTATTTAATAACTATAATAATATATTTATTTAATAAATATTTTTGCTTGGCATATTTCCATATAATAATAATACTTCTGGCCACTAAGACTTAATTTCTTTGAAAGATTAAATAAATTTGTTAAATTATAAAATATTATCCTAGAGTTTGTTTAAATAAATGTTAATCCAAATTCAAAATAAATTTAACGTAGTTCTCCAAATTCTTCCTTTATTATATTATAACGCAAATAAATCTATTTAAGTATTTCCTCCAGTGTAATACCCAAGTCAGTCAGTTATTGGCATGGCTGATTGGCCAACTGGTCGGCTACGCAATGCCTTCTGTTGCCAAAGACATAGTCGTGGCTGTTTAGCGTAATTGAATTACCAATTTTCCGTTCACGGACTCTAATTTATGGTTATTAATGCGAGGCGGGGTGCAGCTTCGCCCCCCCAAGTCGTTGACTTGCTCCTCAGGCCGTGCTGCTCAGCTTCAGCTCCTGATCCCTCAGCAACTTTATCTGGCTACAAAGAAAAGTTAAAGAATTTGTATATCCAGAGGGGGGAAAGCTGAAAATATGTGCAAAAAGTTGAGAAAACTCGACTGCATGGCAGGTGGAGAGAAGAGGAAAAAGCGAAATGCGAATGCGAATGCAATCCAAACTTCAAATAACAACAGGAAAAAGCTCGGCGAAAGCAAAACTCGGCACAAAGAGGTGACTCCAGCGAGTAAAGAGCAAAAAGCAGCCGCAAAAATATTTATAGAAATTCGAAACGGCAAAAAACGCAGGCAAAGGAAAGAAATTGAAAGCTCAAAATGCACACAAGCGTGAAGAGCAATAAAAAGAAAGCTGAGGCGAATATTTTCCAGGGGAATGTGAAGAAGTTTGAATACCCTAAGCGAAGTGGCAAGTGAAACCGAGTAAGTCGGGAGACTTACTGGGAAAGCGGATAGTTGCTCGAATGCAATAAAATAGTGGATTAATTGAAAGTCCCGAGGATTTCCAAGAACAGCCAAGTACTTCCTTCCCGGGAACTGTTCGCACTAATTGAGGCCACATTTTCCTAACTGATTTCCACGGTTAATGAAATCTTTTTGCCGGCGAACCGTTCAGAAATTTCCAAGAACCCTTTCGCTTTCGCCCAAAGTCGGGGCGAACAAAGTCAATGGCAGGCTTTTGTGGCGGCAACCCTAATGGATTTCTTGGCATAATTAACCCATGCTGCCCCCAGACCCACCAACTACCAGAAGGTCAGCGGACGGAGGGGAGTGGGAATGGCAGGGGTCGGAAAGTGTTGATGGTTTTCGGCAAATGCCAAAGGCAGTGCCAAAAAATATATTTAAGCCAAGTCATGCGTGGCAATTTCCAGCTGCCCCCACAAACAATTCGGCTATATCCTGGCCTGGCCTGGCCTGGTTGGAAATCTGATTCGGATTCGGACACGGACTCCGGCCCGGACTCAATGACATTTCTCGTGCGTGGCAATTTATGGGGATCCGGGTTTAAGATATAATTTGCGCCAAGCGCCAAGCGAAACTTTAAACAATTCGCAGTTGAGGCGAAAGTTGTTGTCGCACATAAATCATTTCCCCGAAGCATTTATGTTATTTATACAATTTTTGCTTATAACATTCTCGGAGCTGGGAAATCGCCGGGGAAATGTCGTAATAGTGCCGGCTGCTCCCATAGAAAATCCATAAAGTGCCCGGCCACTCGTATCTGTTTCAATTTGCATATCTTTGATTCGCCAGCCATTGTTGGAGCCACTCAGCTCCTCAACGGCCTACGTCTACTCAGTTTGGTTGTTTCTGCTGTCAGCACAAGTCCCCAAGGACACACAACACAATGCCACAAAATCTGCCACGCCTTTTGCTCCTTTTCGGTCCTTGGGTCCGGTCCTCTGGATTCTGCGGGCTCACGCTCGGGGCTTAGGACTCTAGGCTCAAGGCTCTAGGCTTTTCAGCCAATATTCCCACTAATACGGAGAAACCATTTCATTTTACGTTTGACTAATAGAAAGGATTCATTATGAATTATACATATGAGCTGGTGTGTGTCCTAAGCCCATCCCATAAGCACGACCCGGAGCCGGCATGCGTGTCCTGGATAAATTTGCTTTCGCCGAACGTGTCCCCGCTGGCGTTGTGGTAATTTTTTAGCCCGTGGTCATGCCCCAAGTCCCTGGCTGGCAGTTTGCTGTGGTTAATTTTCAGCGGAGATTTGCTCGGGCCTCCTCGGGCTTGATTAGAATTGATGAAGTTGATGTGGCCGAGTGTCAAGGGTTGGGTCTCGCCCTGACCCTCTCTCGATATTCTCGCCCTGCGTTTATTATTTACGACTCTGACACATATGTTAAGGTACTATTTGAGAGTTTAGTTTTCATTTTGAATATAACAGATTTTATTTACCTAAATTTAGCGACAGAACTTGTAGAAACTAATGCTAGTGTCACCTGCCTTAAGTGAATTCAAAATAACTTCCGAGATTAATTCCCAAAATTAATTCGCTCCTTTGAATATTCCGCTTTATTAAGCTGGGCCATCCATTTCTTTGACCACGGCCCAGAAACCCTCCCCAACCACTTGGCACATAAATAACTGCCAGACAAGGCACTCGAGTGTGTGCACACCACGCACAGAGAGAGCTAAGGAGCGGAATGCAAAACTATTTTTGATATTAATTGTCGAGGCGACAAAGTTTCGGTTGCGAGAGACCCCAAAAGCAAATGGGCGGCCATTAATTTCCGGTCAAGTGGCTGATAGACAATCATAATTATTTATTTAGCACACATCAAATTGACCAAATGCACACGTGGTTGTGGTGTTTGTGGGGTGGACCGGTGCAGGGTGGACCTTCTGCCGACTGCCGGGGTTAGTTGTGCGGTTTGCCAAGGTGTTGAAATGTTTACTTTGTTCGAGGCCGGCAACTACTGCGACTCGGAGTTAATGATGCATAACACTTGTGGTTATCAAAGGCGTCGGCGGCGGGCTGTGTGTGTGTGGAATGTGTGTGTGCCTCCGATTTATAGACCATAATTGCAACAATTTTGAGCCCCTGCAATTCTCCGCCGCTTTGATGCTCGCACACGCACTTAACATTTTGATTTATCCAGTAAATGCACTCTAAAAAGGGGCGGCAGCAGGTGGGCGGAAGGACCAAGGACGAAGGCAGGCAGGCGGCAACTGCCGTGGCCGCAGGATGCCGAGCGATTTTAATGACATGCTGGCAGGCATCCAATCTATATGTTAAAACAAAGAGCAAGGCTAAAAGGAACCTTCAATTTGCGCAATAGCTTGGAAATAATTTATAACAGTTTTGCAATGGCAGCCTGCGAACGCAGGGAAGCCCAAAGGATATGGCATAAAAGGGGAGGGGAAAGTGTGCAGGGGAGAAATGAGAGAAATCACAGCTAAAGACATCCGCAGCGACATCAGTTCCTTATCAGAGGGATCCACATATGTGCAGTATAAACTCAAAGTGGGTGCGAGATTTATTTCTCTTCGTACAATTTATATTTACTAGATTTTAATGCTCAATATAAATGATTACTTATGGGTAAAAGCCAGTTTAAAATGCATAGACTTGACCTTTAAATACTTGGGAAATACCAGAAACTCTTAATTTAATAAATATAATGTAAAATATATTCCCCCTCCTTAATTTTTCCATTGAAGGTTACAGTCTGCTTTTTTGGTAAAGAATCCAATTTCGCGACCAACAAGTTTGAGTGCACTTAAAAAAATATGTTTAAGCTTGGCCGCTGGCGCTCATTAAATGCGACTTAATTTCTTTTTGCGCGGGCCTGTCCCCAATATATCATGTCAGCAATCAAGTCGCAAAAAGAGAGTCCGCTGACAGTTTGCATTCTTCCGAGCCCCTCGTCCATCCCTCGGGCCTGGTAATTTCATGCTTGGCAACATTTCGCCGGCTCTTTGCGTCATGATTTTTCCATTGCCATCGGTCAGTGGGAGACAAATTAAAAAGTTTTACGCATTTGACCCGCCATGGAAGTGCTGGGGCATTATTAAAACTTTTATAATTTATCAAAAATTCTAGGCTATTCTGGGACGCGACGACAATTGTTTGCTGGACACACGAATGACACATCGCCTGTCCGGTCATTGTGATTCGGTTGGGAAATATGGGAAATGAGGAGTCCTGCCCATATCGATGAGGGAAATTATAAGTACACGCTTCGGCAGTTCATTTTTTATGCATAAACAGCGGCGGAGCAGCTGGGACCCATCCCCACGGTGTATCGGTATCGCCAGGCTACCTGCCACTCGCCGGCCCATCAATCTTGGTCTATGATAACGCCCGGGCAGGTAGCTCGTAAATCTCGGCGCTATCTGGCAGCTCCTTGGCCCACCTAGTTTTTGTCCTGCGCGGTTCGTTCCTATTTGCGTAGCTGTCAGCCCGCACATGTGACCCTGAGTGAGCGATGAAGAGCGGACGGAGCGGAGCGTAGACGGATCCAGGAGTGGCTCCAAATCAATTCCGGGAAGGCGGTGACGTCGGCTCACAAGTTGCCCCGATGAAAGTTCGTCTTCGTCGGGCTTCGATCAAAATATTCATTGGCCAAGCTGGTTACATATTCATATTAGCTGGCAACAATGTAGCACACCATTGGGTGTAGGCTAGGCTACACGAAGGAAAAGGTCCTGAATAGATACACATAAATCCTCTTACCCCAAAGAAGTAGGTGTTGAATGAAACTAAATACTTTAGTAAATACTTAATATAATATATAGTTTTACCCCATTGCCCGCAGTGTAATTTTCACATTATCCTAACAGGTAACAATCGCTGTATTAGCTGGTGCATCTCATGTATGAGTGCACTCTTGGTCGGGGGCTTAGCACGCATGGAAGCCTTTCATTATTGGTAATCACACAGCGCCATGTGGCATCGATCAAAAGCAGCTGCGGTTTCTCCGGCCAACCTCCGGCATTATTAATCAATGGCTAGTTCGGGTCAAAAGGTGCAATAGACAGTCTGTTCCACCGCCTTGCCCTGCAATCCAGCAAGTAATTCTGGTAATGTGTGTGTGCTCTTGGGCCTGACCATTGCATTGTTGCCAACGAGGCGTGTACGCAATACGTATACGTAATGTGCCGAGTCCAGTGGGTAAGTTGGCTCAAAGGTGTGGGCGTGGGCAGTGATTCGCAAGGACCGGACACACGAAATGAGCTCGCAGCACGTTATTAAGTTGCTTGCAATTAAAATTACGCGCGTAATCAGAGCGAAAAAAAGATAAATTCGCGTGATAAATATATTTTTACGCTCTGGTTGCTGTGCATGGAGGGTAGGGTTAGGTACTCCGGCGTAATCAGGCTGCCGCACTGGGGGCTAATTAATTTCGCCACTTTACTCCGTTACGGGATCTCCAGGGAGGAGCTTTGGCTTAGCAGCTAGCTCCCTGTTTCTGTTCGAAATTCCTTTTCTTTTTTTTCACCCATTTTCCATTTTCCGTTTTACATTCGGTCTGTGTTTTCTTGTTTGCCACAGCTACACGCTTTATATTCTGTCTGGCAGTGAAGGGTGTATCGGACTGACAGCCAGTGGGCCTTAAGCATGCTGCAGTATCCCTTTTGGGGAGCAAAGTCAGGTAGGATTTCTAATTGCTACTGTCTGAACAGTTCATTTTGATTGGATACACGCAATTATTTCTTGTAATTATTATTCTTAAAATCTATATTAATAATTAAGTTACACTTGATATTATATTAAAGTGTTATAACTACCTTTAAGTTGTAGTAATAGGTAATGCTGACAGTTTACTATTTTTGGTTTCATTTAAAAATATAAGTTATTATTTAAATTTTTACTTTATACTCCCTTATTTATTCTTTACTAGAAAACAGTATCTTCAAGTCGATTAGGTGCCTTACTTATATTAACTCTTATTTAATTTTCGCAGCCTTCCAGCGTATTTATAATTTTTTGCCGAGTTAATTAATATGGCTTACGTGGATGCTGCCTGCCACAGCCTCATCTTATCCCCAATAAACTAAAGTGCAGCGAAAGTTTAAATGAACATTTTCAACGTGCATACTTAACTTGCTTAGCACACGGTCAGCGCCATAAAAATGGCAAAAAGACAAAGAACTTGGTAGCAAGAATCCAACTGGCCTCAATGCGTACGCATAAAAGTTTTTTTTCGACGAAAAATATCAGACTTCAAGGCTGGACGGTCTTTTGATAAAGAGAATGCAGGCACTTGAAGAAATTAAGCTGAGGCTTAAAATTGATAATATTTGTAATATTTATTTTGTGTAATTTAAAAAATATACCCTAATAAATATGCTGTAGCTTCCTTTCACCCTTTCACAATGGAACATCCCACAAATTCAGGTTCACATTTATCCTCGATTTGGCAGCACATTTTTTTCCTGTGCAGAGAAAGGTGCAGATAAAATGAAGCCTGGAAAAGGAACTGAAAAAGTGTCAGCGCGGGCCAACTACAAGTTTGAGCACAAAGAGTAGTAGGCGAAGAAAACGAAGTTTTTCTGCGGCAAAGTGGCAAAAAGGGCGGGTGAGGAGAAAGGGACACTATAAAGTTGCCCTTAGCCCGGGGACCGATGGTTGTTGGCCAACTGGCGACACTCTCCGGCAGCATGCAAAGCGAGGCCCGGGCGAAGTTGGCAAACAACATTAGTTGATGGCCCAAATGGGGCAACATGGCGCTCGTGGCAGTCAATAATAAGCAGGCGACATGTTGGCCAGAGCACACTTTCGGCCATCTCCGCATAAAGGAACAGGCCCTCAGCCGGAGTGCAGATGGAGATGAAGACTTCTCAACAAGTTTAAAGTTCCCTGTCGAATTTCTCGTCTCTTTTTTTTCGCCAAAAGAAAGGTACAAAGTTGCAACTTGCTATAAATTTATGTAGATTCGTGCAACATTTAAGACAGAGAGCTGCAGAAGTTCAAGCCGTGGCAAACAGCATTATAAATAATTCGATTTATTCGATCGGGGGGCAAGTTTTCACCTGAACAAATCCGGCATACCCTTTAACTTTATTCCTCAATCAATGTCAGTGTCCTGGCCAATTATAAAGGTCAAGCGCTGGCCCCGTTGAGCTGATAAAAATTCACGTAATTAATGACCGACACTGATGAGCTGGCCAACTTTGGCCAGCCAGAAGCTCTCTCATATTTAACCCATTTAACTCCTAATTAATACACTTCACACAAATTCATTTTAATTACATAAAATAAACCAAATATTTATGTAAATGCCGGCTGTCACTCACTCGGGCACACATGCATATATTTTCCATGTTAATTACGCATCTGTTCGCCGAAAAGTCGCCGTTCTGCGGGAGTAAAGTGGAAAAACCAGCTCCAGCGTTTGTTTGCCTGTCAGCAGCATTTGGCAAGCGGTAAAATTACAACAGAAACAGCAACAAATACAAAATAAATAAGGCAGCAACCAGCCGACAGCATTGGCATCGTCAGAATGAAATAAAATTTATTTGCGGAAATAAAAAGGATTGCAAGCTTTCTGTCAAGGCCGTTAAAGCGCACACACAATACAGTAAACACAGCTTAAGGGGTAAATTTTAAACGCGTTTTAAACGATTTATGAGCTGGTTGGATTTTTTTTAACGATTTTACTTCGATTTTTATGGAAACACAGCGAGAGGGTAATAATTAAAACAATCAAAAGTTCTGTGAAAATATATTTATTCCTTGAAGAGGGATTTTAAAATGATGCCATAATAATAATTAGACACACTTAAAGTTAAACAATATAAATAACATACTGTTAAGCTTCATAAATTATTTTCCTCTGAGTTAACCGACTTTTCCACAGCGCATTCCAAATGAAGATAATCCCAACCGTAAATCTATTGCTCAATTAACCATGGATTCAGATGCTGTAATTTGTTGACTACATAGCTGGTTTCATAGCCAGCTGTTCGAAGGCCTTACCTCACTGGAAAAGCGGGGAAACTCCCAACCAAAAACACAGAAAACCCACACACACAACACCCCCCACAGACACACACGGGGGATAGACGCATTTCGTTTGTAATTAGTGTCGCAGCGGCTGTTTCGCTTTTGTTGCTGCTGCCGCGTGTAAATTCAGAACATTAATTTTCTTAATTAGGAGTATGCGAGTGTCCTTAATTGCTAACAAGGCGTCTCGCATATGCGACCATGTGTTTCGGCTGGCAAACAGAGATCCATTCGCAAATGCAGATGCTTATTAAATTAAATATGTATCTTTGAGGCACTCGCTCTTATTACCATATAATTGAGTCGCAAAAACGAATAAGTCAGTTTGGGCCCTAGTAAATCCTTAAAGTTGATGCGGAAAAATTCGGGGGGACAGACGATAAAGTAGCTGGAACTTGAGCCCACATGCTGGCCGGCGGCGAGTGTTGCTCCATTATTTCATGATTTCTTTGCCATTTATCACCTGCAGGCACTGACCGCAATCGTTGGGCGAAATTACAAATAAAATGAATTGCGACCGGCACGAGAATGGATGAAAATCGCCTGCGGAGAGGGTGGCGTTTCTCCACAAAACAAAAGGGCTCTCACCTGGACAATTTGTCAAATCGCCACCGCAATTGCTCTTGCCGAGCTTCGATTTCCGGTCTCGGTCTCCGGGCATTAAGGAAATCGGACACACTCACCGCCTCCATTGTGGCTGGAAATTAATTGAAAAACTTTTGCTCAATACACGCGGTTAGCTAATCGTCAAATACTTGAAATAATTGACCGAATTAAAATCCCCACCGAGTGGTATCCACTCATTTTCACCAACTTAAGCCAAGGAGTGCCTGTGCAGGGCGAGGGCGTGGGAAATTGTTGGTCAAGTTTCAAAAGTTTGAGGAGACAAATCACCACAAAGGATGCCGGTTACTTTCTGTTAGTTATGTAAATATCTGTCCTTTTACCATACATTCCAATGCCGTTTATGAGACTTTCTTTCTCGAGTTTTCAACATTTCAAACACAGAGAAAACTATGGATAAATTATATGAATTTTTAATATAGAATTGTGTAAGAAATGTTGTATAAGTGAGCACACAAAACATTAAATTACGAAACCTGAACAAAGACTCGATTAAATATTTATTATCAGAAATATTTAGATAAACACAAAAAAAAATCGTAAAGAATTTCCTTTCTTCAATAAAAATTATTTATATTAATAAAATGTGGCTGCTATTAAGTATGCCTTAAGGAAAACAAAATATTAAAATATATTGTATTTGTATATAAATAAAGATTATTTGATATTAAAATGTATTTTCATTTCAAATGTCCCTTTTTATTTCGAGTGTCACTGCAAAACATAAACGTACCTATTGTTCGATGTATGAAACCCATTTCCCCAGAAAGGAGCTGGAATTCTTTCATTTATTATGGCATATGCTGAGTTGTCTCTTTAACTGGATGTGCCCACTGAATGTTAGCAATGGTTTAGTGGCCCACATGCAATTCAAATTCCAAGTTCTGGGGTCACAATGCAGGGGACTTTCTCTGGAATATGAGAGAAATCTGTAAATTGTCATTCCGAAAACAATTCCCCCGGCTTCCTCCTGTCGATTCTCTGCTGCTGCTGCCTTCTACTTTCACCCTGGGAGGCCGAAATTGGACATTTTCATATGCCATGTTCCCATGCCGGAATTCATATTTCTGGGCATATGCATACGAGTATATGCACATGTAGAGGCAATTGTTTTTGTTCTATACATATTCCATGCTGCCCTCCAACTTAACACGATTTTGCACTTGTCCTGCAGGAGTCCTGCACAAAACCAAAAAATGAGACAGAAAAAAACTTTACGTATTGCATATCAAGTGAGCTCTTCGAGAGGGAAACTGGGACAAGTGAACAACTATGTAAATGGCTTTTCATTTCGGCCATGTGACAGGCCAACTGCACTCGCACTTATTTTGCCACATTGCACTGCAAATATTTTGCAATATTTAGCTATTTTTCTAGCCATCGCCGTGCGATTTCCCTTTAAATCGATTTGCCCACCAACGGGAAGGGGAAACAATTTAAATTTGAAAACGTGCGAGAGAACAAGTGGGCGAGAGAGGTAAATAAAATCAGCAATTGCCAGTTGAAGAGCTAAATTTTCGCCGCTGACAGGCCAATCAAATTGGCATGAAATGGCCAAGACCGACTGCCGCCGGTCGACAAACCGAAATCCGAAAATCCGAATTGCGGATCTAATTGAAATTCACGCCAGTGCTGGGCTTAGTTTTAAATCAAATTGCGAAATGCCAAACAAATTAATCGCCGTCAATGTATTTAAGTCGAAACTGATTTGGCGCCGTGCAACAAAAGCGGAACTCATTACAATTTTTAATTAATTTTGACAATAAATTTCATTGGCCAGCAAAGCGGCGGCCGCCATCCGCGCTGACAGTTTGATTGAAGCCGGGCAGGGGCAAGGACAAGGGCAAGGGATTGATTTCGGGTCGGCGTCCACCTTTTCCTTTGATTTCCCCAGAAATGTAAAACAATGTCAAAAGTTGATAATGCCCCGCAATCAAAATCAAAGCCCCTTCGGCCCAGTAGTGCACCTTTGTTTTCAATTTGCGAAAGGTAAAAATGGAATTTGCATACACAGCTCCCGACTACGCGTGTCCACAAATTAAATTCAATATTGGCGCTCCTGGACGGTGCTGGCGAGGTACGAGATGATGACCACGGCGACTTGGCCGCCCGCCTCCTGTCCATCAATCAATCAAAGCACAAAGGTTACCTGAGGGAGAAATTTGCATGGGTTCACGCAGCGTTGCCGGCGCCGTCCCAAACAATTTGTGCTGCTTGCCTTTTTTTCTCTTGCTTTTCGCCCATCTCGTCCATTCCCCCGGGTGGTTTTCTTACGGCGCGGAGGAGTGGCAGGCGAACGAATATCGCCGGATAGTCCTGGATGAAAAGGAGTGGGTTGAACGGTCCTGGTCGGGGCCAACTTAACCGCAGACGTATGGTCAAAAAGCTCCAGAGAATTGGCTCATGTTTTTTGCAAAAAGCATTTTCTTTGCCTGCAAACTTTCAGCATACCTTGTAAGGACTAAGAGGTAGCAAGAGGATGTTCGAGGAAAGGAACAGCCTTCTCTATCAAAGTACTTCTAATATAATAATAAAATTCATAAAAAAAGAGGAAAAAATAGTCCTTTAATTATATAGGAAATTATTTAAAAGTTTGAGTTCACTTTTAATGTATTTTATAATCAATTTCGATTTATATCCCATTATGCAACTTTCCTTCTTCACTCTAAGGAGTATCCTTGTAGTCCATTCTGTTAAATCAGATTCCCAATTGCTTTGCATGTCCATTGCTGATTTCCTTTTGCGTTTTGCTTTATGCCGGCCCGGCCCAGGCCTGAAGTGGCCAGAAAGCGTGCACAGAAAGCCAGGAGAAGAAAACAGCCGGGGGGAAAAAAATAGAACTCGCTGGCCGGGTAGCCGTGTGGTAAATGGTTAAGGGCATGTCATGGCAATTTGCATTTTCAGCTTGACAAAGGATGTGCAGGACTATTTCCCCGCCCTCATTCCCATTCCATCCACCTCTCGTCTATTCAATTTTTGGCCGGGCAGCAGCTGCTGTTAATATGCAAACTGGGATTTCTTTTGTGGCTTTGATTTCGGTCCGTTTCACTGGCCGTGGCCACGGGCCAGGCTTCATATTCAATATCATGTTCAATAATTTGGCTTCGTCCTGCGCCCCACAGGAGAGGGGCGTATACATACATGCATAAGCAGATGGGCATTATTTGTGGCCCTGCCAGCGTTGATTGCCGGCGCTGAGCGTTTAATAGACTTTCAAATATTGCCACTTTGGCTGCGATAGGAAGCGACTGATGGCGAGCGCGGGGATCTGGGCCAATAAGATAATTAATGTCCTGGGAGTAGGCCAGAGCCGCCCACGAACGGCGAACAATGCGCTTAAGGCGCCGGCAAGGACGAGCCGAGAGCTGGACCAACTCGCTGATTGCCTGCGTTAATGTTAATTGCCCTTGATGAGTTTTATGCGCTGCGCTAATGAACAAATGACTGCACATCGCCAATATGTGTGTGCGTGTGGGCACAACCAATAAGCCCGGCCTATCCTTGCACACAAACTATGGACACACACACAATGGCGGATGGTGTGTATTATCAGGGCACTGTTAGCCGCTGGCCAGGCAGCATTTAATTGCCGGCCAGAGCCCTCGAATTCGGTCGATGGGTTCTACCTATAAACGAAAGTGCTTAATTGAATATTTAGCAAAGCAAATTAAAGTCAAGGGGAATAGCTTACATTAATTCCCTAGCTCGGTATTTGTACAACTCTATTAATAAATAATGATTCGAATTGTTTTCTGAAACGAAATGTATACACTAATAAAAATAAAATATAAATATAACTTTCCCCATGTTTCTAGGGAAACGCAGGCCTCGCTCAGTTAGCTTTCTGGCCGAAGTGAATTCCATATTCATGCAATTCAAAAAGCCTCGAGTAGTTTTCCTTTGAAAAACTTTCCATTAGCAGGCAGGACTTCCGCTGGAGGACACTTTTCGTCGGAAATCGCTATTCCATTATGTTTGACAAGACAGCAGGCAGTCGGCAGGACTTACAGCTGATGTCCTCGCTGGAAGCCAACAATTTGCATACAAGAGACACTAAGGGAATCTGAGATGGAGACAAAACCACGGCTGATGGCTGTCAAAAATAAAGAAGCAACGTTTGCTAAATTAAGGCGGAAACCAAATTCCACCGCCGCTGCTCCTGGGCCCTGTTGCAAGTTGCAACGTCGCCTTTTTGCGGTAATGCCGGCGACTTCAACTTCATTTCCTGGCCGCAGGACCGAGACCCAATTTGCGTGGCGCGGTCGCATCTGCTTCGTAGGCGTATACGTATTATTGTGTGTGCAAGCCAAACCGAAAAATGCAACAGCAAAAATGTGTGCCACTTCCACTTCCACTTGCGCAGGCCGCAATCAGGAAAACTCCGAGAGCCAGCAATTTAAGCGAAGACATTGCATCCTCCGGCCGCCACTAAATGACTTCCGCAAATAAAACGCTTTGTTCTCGACTCTACGACTTTGGGACAAGTTTAAGGCATTAGCACATTGCCCCCGGAGAACAGCAAGCTTCTAAATATATATAGAGCTGTTTGTTCGCATTTATCAGACTGTTTTGCTGCAATCTGCTAATGCATTTGGCCTGGCGACTAATGAATATTAATGACGCCACGATGGCAATAAAAATATTTCAATTAGAGCCCAGCTGCCAACACATGCAGCAAGATCAACGACTTTGTTAATGCCACAACAAGTTGAAGATGCAGCTGGCAAACCGCACACCAAGCCAGACAATCAGCTCACAGAAAGATAAACCGATGCCAGCACGATGGCATGCATAAATGATGGCCAACTGGGGGATTCCCCTGCAACTGCTAACATTTCGCATCCACCATTGTCCCGGGACAGCTGCCCCGCAATCTTTAAGTTCTTGAAGTGGATGCCACAGAGTAGCTTTTTGTAGCAAATAATTTAGAGCTTAAAACACACAAAGATATTATTTATTACATTCTACATTTTCAATTAAAGATGTTAAGCTAATTTAAATTAATTAATTTAGAAAAGTACAAATACCATTAGGTTTATTTATTTTCAAAACCATATAAAGTTTAAGGTTACAAAGTTTTAGGTTTGGCTATCAGTAAAAAATGTATTAGGTATATATACATATTTATTTTACAAAATTAAAGCTATATACTAGCAAGGGCTTTTTGTGGCAAATCATTTAGACCTTAAGACACACAAATATATTATTTATTATATTCTACACTTTCAATTAAAGATGCTAATAATAATTTAGAAAAGTACAAATACAATAAGCATTATTTATTTTCAAATGCATAAAATGTTTTAGTTTGCCAAGTTCTAGGTTTGGCTATCAGTTAAAAAATTTATTAGGAATATATACATATTTATTTTACAAATTTTTTTTTTGTGGCAAATAATTTCGAGCTTAAGACACACAAATATATTATTTATTATATTCTACATTTGCAATTAAAGATGCTAAACTAATTTAAATAAATTAATTTTAAAAAGTACAAATACCTTAAGCTTTATTTATTTTCAAAAGCATAAAATATTTTAGTTTACCAAGTTCTAGGTTTGGTTGTCAGCCAGAAAACCCCTAATATTTATTAGAATTATATTCATATTTATTTTACAAAATTAAATCAGAAATGCCACATTTTAGTTCTCAGTAAACTGTAGTTTCAGCTTTCAGATTTTGTTTAGTTTTCGGTCGTGAAAGTGCTGCAGGCCCCGTACGATATCGTGGGGCTATAAATTTACCACAAAACAATGTGCAGCAAACCAAATTTTGTTGCTCCAATTTTGCACTCACCTGTGCGAGGGCGGTGGCTGTGTGTATTTGCGGCAAACCCTTTGGGGTTATCAGCTAACATGGGGCCACCTTGTCAAAATAAACCATTCAATTAGTGTTGGAAAATTGAATTTTCCATGCAGCCTGTTGATGCGGCAGCTGTGATAAGCTGCGGGCCATCGACACCTTTCCGTCTCCTCCTACGCCCGCCCACCCGCCATGGCACTCAGAAATTTCATTAGCCTAACGAGTTGTTTGCTCAAAAGGCCGAGAGTAAAAACTTTGTCATCTCTCAGAATACGGAAGTTGGGACGTAGAAGCACTCAGAGCTTGTTTACCAGCCAGTTCTTATGAGCAAAATCTCAGGCTAAGTGCTTTTTGAGAAGAAACCAAGCGGGAAAACTGCATCACCTTTGACTGGATTTTGATTGAAATCATTTATGGTTCAGTGATTTTACAGTGCATATATCAATATCCGCATATAAACTAACAGAGATAAGACCGGGATCTATTGATTTTCCCATGTTTTTAAATGGCAAAAACAACTTTAAATTAATTCAATTAAACATCCAAGATAAGTAGCTTATTTTCCATTTAAAGATGCAAATTAATTAAACAAACAAATTGAAAACAAGACATTTTAGTTAAGCTGCCGACAGACGGTTTTATTATTCCTAGAATTCCTAGCCATATTAATCATGACAATTCCCAAGAACGACATTAATCTGTATTCAGACAGGAGGCCTTGGTCGCATTATGGTTTTACACAAATAATGTTAACAAGCTCGTAATTAAATATTTGCACAATATTTTGCGTGATTAAAATAAAAGTCAAACACAGGGATGTAGGAATGGAGAAAGTTGTTTAAAATGCACAGCACACATAAACATAAAACGATGACATCCCCGGCAGCGGGTTTACCGCAAAAACGGAGCTCACTAAAAATAAAAATTAAGCTCCTCGCTGCTGATTACCCCAAAAAAAAAAAAACGGTGGGCAAGGTTAACAAAATTTACAAATAAAAATACAACAAAGGGAAAGGGAAGAACAAAAGTAAACACAAACAAAATACTAAGCAATCAAGAACGGTTCTCCGCTCTCCAGCTGCTGTTGCTCTTTAACAAATTCATTATAACTTTTGCTATTAAAAACATTAGAAGCTACTGCGCACGCATTTCATTCAGCATAAAAAAGGGGACTCTGTCTGCCATATATTCGCATTTGCCAGGCGGAGCAATTTAACCCAAATGCTTATCATTTAGCCATTTAATTTAACCTTTTGCCCGGCACACACATGCCACCAAAAAATAAACGGGGCCAGACATTTGTTACCATGGGTATATACTGTGCTTTGGATAGTTATGATAAACACGAAAAAAGCTGATTGAAAAGGTATGCCTACGAACTCTGCCTTAAATATTCTTTTGGACCATTTTTGTTTAGTTTTTATTCTAGAAAATGCTTGTAAATCAAAAAATCAAAAAACCATAAATTAGCTTACCGATAAAAATAAATGCCGATCAATGTTTTTATTCCAAATAAATGTATTGCTCCAAAAACTCGAAATACTTCCCAAATATTATTTTATAAAATCCTGTTTATTCATTTTCTATTTTGTTGCAAGTATTAAGCGCCATTTACTTTCTCCCTTAATATTTTAAGATTATATTTCCAGGGTACCTTGCTAGCCCATTCCTCTCACTCTCATTCTGCGAACTTTTTGCATATCACAGCCCATTCCCCTGGGCTCTGGCTTTGTTTTTAATACAAACTGCTGCTCATATTGCTAATGATTTTGGGTCACAGTCAGCCGCACACACTCTGAAACCCTTTACACTCTTAGCACCCACCCATACACTCGCACACGTAACACTTATGGCAACACGTACTTGGGGTCCGTTGCCAGTTTTTCGGTTCTCCTTTCCGGAGGGCTGTTGCCAGCCGATGTTAAGTATACGCCGCGTTGCTCCGTTCTCCGTTTTTCGGGTATTGTGTAATATGGCCGCTGTATTTCCACTCTCCACTTCACTCCCACTCCCTACACCTTCGTTGTTGCACAAATTAAAAACGCGCTACTCTATCTCATTTGCTGCCACAGCGACTCCAGCATTTTAATAAAATGTTGTTGCTATAAACGTGATGCTGGCTTTAATTGTTGTTGCCACAACGATGCTACCCGACATGTGCGAAATAGACAGAAAGAAAAAGGAGGGCGAGAGAGAAACGTTCGTAGCTAGTTTATTTTTTAGTAAATGGAGCTTGGGCAAAATTGCATGCAATTAGTTAGTCGGCAACTTTCGCAGATGACTTCCTTTTTCAGCCACCAAAATTAGTGAGCGAGGTCGTGCAATTGAGAAATTCTGTGGGGTGGAAAAAGTGCAAGAAAAGGAGAAAGTAATTGTTGGGTTTAGCCCAATTTTTCTCAATGTGAAAATTTTTTCTCTTAAAGACGGGTTGCTCCTTGAAGTCTCAACTGTATTCTATATTTTTATTAAACTAAAATGCATTCCAGTTATGTGCTCTACTACAAACCTCTCAGATTAATTTCCCCTCACAGCCAGCCAGCTTGAATGTCAATACTTGGTGTCTCGTTGTCAATCAATGGATTCTATGAACCCCTAAGCCAGCCAGACAGTACTCGGCTCATGGTTATGTATCAGTGGCATTTGCCTGCTCTGGCCACGTTGGCAGATAACTATCCGAGAGCCGAGATGAGCCGGCATTAGGATGATTTTGTTAATTGAAATTCGACGGCAGAGTGCACAGGAACAATTTCCTTTTGTTGCACGTGCGTTGCGTATACGCAGTGTATAAACCGACCAAGATGATGACGATGATGATGACGACGACGACGACGGTGCTACCGGTGCTGCTCCAACAATTTCTGCTATAGGAACAATGCCCGGCATGCGCTAATATCGAAGAAGCTTTTGTAGTCCACACTATGCGCTTCATTTGATGCAATCCTAGCCTTTTGTTTGCCTTCAGCCCATCAGCCCCATCAGTTCACCAGCTCATGCAACTCCGGAGCTCTGGCTGCTGTTATGGCCACGTTAAGGGCACGTCCAGCGATTGTATTTTCATTTTGCTTGTAAGTTTTACTATCCTCCACTGACACTCCTGGTCGGTCCTCCGTTCAGGCTCCATCCTTTCCTTTCCGGTCTCCACTTGGCCACTCGTTTTCCTCGCGGCTTTCCCCATTGTGTGTGTGCAGCACAATAAGTTGCCTTCCGCTTGCTTTGCACGCCATTGAAAATGTTAAACTTACGCTTATTGGTTTTGCGAGTATGCAGTTCACTACGTAATTACACCAGCCGACAAACCAAAGGACTCGGACGGCAGTTGGGTCAACACAAATACGAGAGATATAGAAAATAAATGTGCAGGGATTTCTCTTCAATAAATACAAATTTGAGCTGAAGGAACATTTATTTCTTGAGAGTACATTTTGAATGGAAATAAATCATTTTTGTAGGTATCTTTAATGGCTTAAGGCGTGCTTGCCTGGTGTAAATAGTTTGCTATTTTTCTCATTTGTACAAGACCTAATGACTGACAAGCCCTTAATGGAAAACCGCTTGTTAACGTCAATAATATACGACGTTCCTAAGGCTCCTACAAGCAAAGCTATAAATAAGCGCCTATGTTTCGTTTTAGGAACCATAATGGGGCATCCGTAGGCGGAAGAATAAAAATGCTTCCAGTGTAATAAACTCCATCCCCAAAACCAAAATCAGCAGATCAACACTGATAAAAAAATGTATCGCTTCAACTTCCTATGCCTCTAAGCAAAAACCATTTAAGTTACTGTACAAATATATAAATGAAAATGTTGGCAAAGGCATCCTTAAAGAAAAGACTCCTAATATTGTTTCAAGGAAGAAAAACTTGAAATAATAATAATAACATTTTTAACTAAGAAAACATTTCTCCTGCTCTTTTGCGGAAATGCTTTCAAATTCCCTCCCGCTCTTGTCATGTGAATTTCCCCTCAGTGGAGGACTGTCCAAATAGTCAGCTACATTCATATCCCGGACACAGAGAAATTCCTTTGCTGACCTGCTGCTGTCATAGTGACTGTGACAACTCGGTCCTGAACGCTGACATCCAGTTCCACAGTGAGTTCGAGTCCCGAATGAGCCTTTCGGGCCATGCATTGCTAAAGCCAAACAGTCGAGTTTACGACGAGGCTGGGAGAGCAATATCCAGAGCGAGCGAGCACTTTGTGCTGATTAGGAAAACGTTTCAATAATCTCGGCCAGGATGGAAGCTGGCAGCGGGAATTGTCTCCGGACAAAAAGCGGGCACAACAATTGCAGTTTGGGACACTGGAAACTTTCAAGCGAACAAACTTGGCCTTGCTCCGTAATTAAGCCTTAAATGTCAACAATGAGCAATTGTTGGCCGGAGCTCGCTGCTTAATTAGGCAACTGCCAGGAGACAAAGGCGTTTTGTCCCGATTTCGTTTTCACTTTCGTTTTGCCCGTCAAAAATCATCAGTCAGATTTAATCAGGGCCCGGGAGTACCGCATTGTTAATGCCGCATCAATATTAATTAAGCCGCCCTCGGCAGGGGGGGCGTATGTGCAATAAGCCAAAGGGAAAACGTTGACTTGGCCGATCTCTGCCGCCTGACACAAATCTGACAGCACTCTGACATCGAACGCATTCTAACATAAGCGACATGTCAAACGCCAAAAGTGACTCGCCAAAGATTCGTCCTGCGATAGCTGAAGGACCTGGCGAAGCTCCGAGGCTGAAACTGCCGCTGAAGTGGCTGACAGCTGAAGGCCAGTTGACAGAAAACCCGATAAAATTAGAATACAGTGGGAAGCCGACGGAGCACGCTTAATTTGCACAGGTCTATAAATAGCTAAGCCAAAAATTCTACAAAAACCGCAATGAGAAGCGCGTGTGAAACGCATATCAAAGATTTCAACTTCCTGGAAAGTTTGAGCATGCTAAGATTTTTCTCTTCGGATTAATTAATTATTGTTCATTTTAGGAAAATATTTATATTTAGGTTTTAAAGAGTTTTGTGGTATAAATAAAATAAAGCATTTAGCCATTGGGAGAGTGAAAAGGTTATGCATTTAAAGAGAACACATTTCCTCTCAACATATTTAAATTTATAAATATTAAGAGTAGATTTTGCAAGAATTTTTGAAATTATAAAAAATATGGAAAATGTAGGAAAACATTTATTGGTTATTTGGTTTTATAGATTATATCTTTTAATTTAAGTAATACATAAAATATATTCACTTTATGTTTAATTCACATTTTCTTACAGCATAATTTATTTAATATAATTTCCATCCACTGTTCCAACTTCCCAATGTGTGGCAATAGTTTATCCAGCCCTTGCCCTGCCAATGTTATTAATTATTTTTGCAATTAACGCGTCATTGTTGCTGCATCATGTTGGTTAAACGGCTGCGTAAGCATTTTGGTCTTTTCGTCCTACGGATTTGGCCTTTCGGGGCGTCATCGGCGCTTTGCAAGCGTCATAATTAGCGGGGCTTTGTGCGCACGAGTTCGCTCATTTGGCGCCTTTCAAGCCAGGTCGGGCAGATAAACTTCGCAGCTGGCAGTCGGTGGTAATAACGATGGCAATGGCTAAAGCTTATCCACCGCTCAGCCGGGCGAAAGCCGCTGAAAGTGTTGCTTATCGGGCGGCGGCAGTGCGTCACATGCAAAAACTTCCTAAGGGCAAGTGAGGCGGCGTCGCATAAAAAGTTGACGCAACACGCCCAGAAGACATGTGAACGTTTTATTGGCATTAAGGGATCAAACGAGAGCTGTCAAGGGGGGCGGCGGAGTAAACTCTTTGTAGCGCCCTCGAGTAAAGGAAAAAGCGACGGCCATGTTTGCACAGGCAACCATGGGTACTTCACTGAAATTTTAACGCTGACACAAGAAAGATTTCAACGACTCACGCAGAGACTGACAGACAAACAAAAAAGAGTGCACATGGAAAAAATCTCGTCTTACAAATTAGAACAAAATATTTCTGGCTTATTTTTAAAACTTGTCTGAAAAGTATAAGTAATTGTTTCAACATAAACCAAATTAAACACCAAGATCTTCTAGGAACATTTTTAAATATTTATGAATGGATAAGATTTTAGAATTAAGATTCTTACTTTTAACCGTCTTGGCAAACAAAATTCTTCTGAGTGCAGGCGCTGGCAGGCAAAGGCAAGTAACGGCGACAAAGGCAACCGTACACTTTTAGGGCCCACGCTGCGTATACGCAATCAGCGTTGGGCAAACATTTGCCCAAATAGTTTTCGCTTTTAAAGCGAGGCAAGGAGCTTGCTGAGCTCGGCATTTTATTAGCTGCTTATATGTGAATGCGAATTTAGTCATAAATCTGTAGACGCGCCGCCGCTCTGCGCACTGCCGCATGAAATTGAAATATAGTGCGATTTTCACTTTAGCCAGTCGACATGGCTTCCGAGGCAAGCAAAAATCGTTCCCACCTCCACATTTCGTGACCACTGAACAGCACCGGCAACGGAATTCGGTGTCAAAAGCTCAGAAATACCAAAGAAGCCAGCAAAACAAGAATGCGAAACGGCCAAATGAACACCGGAGTTACCCTGTAGCATTAAACAGGAATTGAAATGGGGTATTAGGCATTAAAACACTAGATATTTGGTGTTAAAAATAAATGATAGAAAAATATAATTAAAACGTTATCTCAATTGATATAATTACAACGCAACCATGATTTGAATGTACGGTGTATACAACACATACTTAAAACCCTAAAAATGTTTAAATATTTAAATAATTGTTTTAATTTATATTTTATTTATATTTATTTTCAATATATTTCTTCAGGCATTTCATCTCGATACACCTTTGCCCAAGTAATCTTCCCGGGAATAGAAGAGGTTGTATCGAATTTCTTCTCAATGCCAACTGGATGGCAAAACAAAGGGCGGAACCATTGCAAAGGAAGCCATTATCCGTGCGTTATTTATGACAATTTCCTTATGAGTATTGCCGCCACCACCATCCACCTACAATTGATCGGCACCTCCGACCTCTGAAGGCTCCTCCCCTTCTTCTTTGCTATTTCCCCGAACGGACACATGTGCGTTTTTACTTCCCGAGGCATTTTGAAATCGAACGGAGACGCCTTTGCCAGTTGACTTTAACGCGGACAAAGGAATCGGAGGAGTTGCGTGCAGTTTTCCTGGCGGGAAATGGCCATGGAAATGGGAAATGGCGAACGGCGAACGGCAAAGGCAAAGCGTTTCCTTGCGTGTCTGTCTAAATGTTATTATTAGTTATCAGCGACGCTGGTTATTTGCCTACTTCGCCACCAGATTAATGCCTTTCTACCGTGTCGCATGCCATTTTGTTTGGCCTGGGAATATTTTAGCGGGTTGTTCCATCTAATATGCAGAAATGTGATTAAAACGGCCGTATTAAGTGCAAATAAAACACCGTGTCTTGCGGTAGTTGCGACACTTAAAGTGCTTGCGTGAAATGTCCTTTAATGAGCCATTAAGGATTTTAAGTACTTCAAGGGTGCCACTTGAGCTATTAGTTAAATGAAAACCTATTCATTGTAGCAAGGGAAAACTTTCAACAACTTATATTTGCTAGTATTCGTCGTAGAAGCAATAAAAAAGTGTATTTGAGATACCCCTAAGTTAGCAATATTTCCATGGGGTCATAAAGTCAGTTGGCAATCTTGATTGGCATAAATTGTGGGAAAAATATTTCGCATTTGCAGATGTCGCAATTGCAGTCGCCAACCGTATATTTATACATATTTGCCTTTGTTTTTTCCGTGTCACACTGGCCACTCAGTTAATTCATGTTTACTTGTCCGAACTGTGGCTGCCAGCGGTGCACCCAATGTGTGGCCAAACGCCAACCAGCAAAAATATATATACTTACGTCCTTTAGGATACATGCAGCTGTGGGGCGTGTCAGTCTGTTCATGTCATAATTCTAAAATTTGCGGTTTGCATGCCCCGCGGTTCTCAAATTATAGCTAATGGAAAGAGTAATTTAGAGCAGGGGATATCCCAACTAGCTGCATTTCAAATTAAGATAATATCTAAAAGAGCTTTTGTTCCTAATTTCTGGATATATTATCCTTCTTGAAATATTTGTTCCCATATTTATTTTACTTTGAATTCTATAATTGTATTTACTTTTACGGGAAGCCAATCTTAAGTTAAAGTCAATCATTAATAGCTGTTTTTAAGTGTTTGTTGACAGATAATTATAATTATAATAAATGAGTACATTTTTTCGATTTAAAATATTAAATAGGAAAAAAATAACCCTGTGCAATTTTAGTTCTTTTAAATACCTTTCCAGTCTGAATACTTCTGTAAATTCTAATTTAAGGACTCTTCTTTTTTGGAATCTTGACTGCTATTTCGGTTAAAAAGGACGAGACCAGATAACCACCATAGATGTGTGCCAGTTAAAGGACCCGACCAATTCTTGTATCAAACTCGATAGTTTCGAGGTAATTTGCTTGGCTTAAAGAACACGACGACTAAGATGTTGCAGAGGGTTGGGGCAAAGGGGGTGCGATGTAGTTGGCAGGGGGCGACAACACTTTTCGGCTGCATAACAAATACACTTCAATCAATGCCAAATGGTCGTGCCGGCAATCACAAGACACACACACACACACACACCCACACGATCACGGGGTTTGTCCTGGCAGGTGTGTGTGGGTGTGTGTGTGGGCGCCACAAAAATGAAAACAAATTTTGGCATGATTGCTGATTGTTTGTCTTTTTCATTGTTTGGCACGAATGCGGCCTCTGTCGCTGCGCTGCCTCTGCGGCTGCCGCAGCCACTGAAGCCTCTGCCAACGCACGCGCACATTTATTGCTTCCCAATTGGAAATAAAAATGGCGGGCGACAGGCAATAAGAAAAGCCGGCACACCATGTAAAAAAAGAAAGTCCAACGCTCGACTTCAATTGAAATGAAAAGCATAGGAATGTGGTATGTGCACGATATAACTGTAAAAACAAGTGTATTCCTCGCGGGGACAGGACTTCTCGTACAGCTGAATACCCTAAGAAAAAACACAGAACCCACAGAAGTGAGAGCAAGGAAGAGGTAATCCATCTTAAGATCCAATTGAAAATCCTTTATGACTTTGGTAACACCTAGAAGGCTTTTTGAAAGAATTTTAAATGCTAAATAATAATTTATGGGAATAAATTGTATAATTTTAAATTATTAGAACTTCAATGTTAGCTCTAAAAAAAATCATCCAGCTTATTAATAAAATTGCCAAATTTATTTTAAAGTCGCTCATTGAAAATATCCTGGAGAATAGATTTAATAGTTAAGGCAACAAACATTTTTAGAAGCTCTGTTTAATGAAATATTAAATTAATAATATGAATTATTGTGATATTATGGTTTATAATACGTTACATTGGTTGAAAAAGTATCTCTTAAATTTACAAAATTCTTTTGAATGTTTAATCACATAAATTAAAGTTTAAGATCTAACATTGTACGTATGAAATATTTTCTTAAATATTTTTATAATAAATAGAATTTATCAACTTCGAAGACACCACCATGTTCCCTCTCAACGCGAAGAGTAGATTGAAACTCTCCAGATACGAGTACACAAGGCTTTCTTCTTGGTCTGGCTTTTGATTTGATTTGCTTGGCGGTCTGCTTTTTTCGCCTTTTTCCTCTCCTTTTTTTCTGTTTATCCCCCTTTTTTCCCTCTTTGCCCTGGCTAGGCCGCAAACATTTGCCGCTGACTCCGGGCGACGCCGTCGCCGCTGATTAAAACAAACACAATGCCGGCGTAATGACGACATATGTACGTCTGTGGATGGCTGGACCCCACAATTCGGTAGCGATTCCAGCTATTTCCACCCACCGGCAGCGATTCCCCCGCCCCATCGCCTTTTTTCCGCACAATTGTACAATTTCGTCTGCGTTTTTTGGGGCCTGCGAGCTCTGTGTGCCTTTGCCGTACGCGCTTTGATTTTTTCTTCGCTCTTGAACATTGATTCATAATTGATTAGCATTACTTTAGCTATTGTTCGATTTATACATGTATATGTGTGCGGAATGTTGCCCTTGGGCAACGTCTGCGCTGTTAAATTAAGCGTAAATTTTTCGGTTTGCTGGCGCATTTTTGATGAATTTTATTGCTTTGTGCAATTACTTTGCTGATTTTATGTTTATTTATAGTCATGCAATACATCTTTGGGTTTTTGATTAAACAATAGATATGCGTGAGGCATCGTAAAGACCGAAATATGATTGCTGTTGCCACGATTGATTTAATCTTCCAGGGAAAAGGCTCCTTAAGACTTCAAATTTATTCGATTTGTTCCCAGAGATTTTCTCATTCTTTTGTTTCTGGCGTAATTCAGTGCGCGGAGGGTTTATAAATATTAATTTTTCACAGAAGAGTGTTCTTTAATGATTGCCAGAAATTCTTGCAGCTCCCACAGCAGCAGCTACTTCCCGGCATTAACTATTTTTAATTAGACTGGTTGTGCATAATCAGCTGCAAGTTGTTGCCGGGCTCTGGCAGTTTTTCTTGGCCAACTCCTGGCGCCTGGACTTGTCCTAACGAACTGCGTGTTGCTGCTCCTGCTCCTGCTGCATGTTGCATTTAAAGTTTTTTGTAGCGTGCAATGCAGGAAATCATTTTAACAATTTTCCGCCTCGCCCTCGCCCCTTTCGGTCGGTTTTATATTTTTCCTTCTGTTTCGCAACTTTCCTCGTATTTTCTATACACAAGTTCAGTGCACCCCCAGCACAGACAACATGAAAAGGCGCCCGAACACCAACTTTGCCTTTGTTGTATGCTTGTTCGGGTTACCTGGAGGCTATGTATAGTACCTATTACTTTAGGGGGTATACCTGTTCAATAAAACAACATAGTAACTGAAAATGTAAGGAGCTTCGGGGCTGAAAAATGCATTTTAGATGGTTTTGAATCGGAAAATAAATCTTTAATATATACAGAACCAAAAAACATTGAATAAAAGTGAAGATAACAATATTAATTTAAATCATTTTTATCTAATATAATCCCTTAATTTCTCATATCATTATTTTAATATTTTATCAAGTATCACTTAGTCTATAAATTACTAATTACTTACAACTCCTTGCTCTTTTTTTTTGAGGCCGCCATAACCACGGCTCCTTTTTCTCCATTGCGGCGGTAACTTGTCGGTAATTATGAATGGCCAGCGGGTTAAATAATAAAAAAAGAGGTACAAAAGTCAATGACTCGCTGCTCCCGCTCCCCCTACCACCTTCGACCTCTTTGTTCAATTAAAAGTTTATGTGAGTTATCTGCTTGTTTCATTTAATTTGCCCGCGAGACTTGTTAATCAGCTTGTTTAATGGGAGAAGCGCCACCTTTGGAAATAACAGGTCAATCGAGGACACCTGACGTTCCAAAGGGAGCTCGGCATCAAAATATATGTTGCAGCCTCATCACAGAGACATTTTCAACAAAAAATGTGTCACCAACAACCGACAGACCTTAGGTCAAATATCCTGCCAGTCCTTGTGCTCCCAAGCATCCCATCCTTCCCTACTAATTGCAATGTAAAGTGTTTAGGCGCAATTTGGGTTCCTTGAATTTTTCCTCTCTGTCACGAAATTGCTCAATTAAGTCGGGTTTTCCGTAACGCCGTTTTGCTACTCACTTTTAGAAAATGCCTCCATCATATGTTGGCTGAAATAACCATAAAAAAACTATTAAATTAATGTTTCAAGTGCTTAAATCAAGTTACTTGTAATGGAAAAGCCCCCTATATTTAAAATACATAATACCCAATTAGTTTAATCAATTGATGGAGTGTTTAGTCGCTCTTTAAACTTTTTTTCTTGCTCACTCGAAAATAATTCAATTAAGTGCTCAATTTTCCCTTAATTAATCAATCGACTTCCAGCATTTATTTTTCCATTTGTCGGCCTATTTGGACATTCATTCATCTCTTGCTAAACAACTTAAATGTCCATTGAGTGCGCAGAGCAAAGCAAACGTAATCAAATACTCTCCGTATTTGCTTGGTCTTAGCTGCTCGGCTCACTCCTGGCTTAAATACTCTTAACTGATTCCAAACCAACCCCACAGCTCTGACAAATAGTCGGCCATCAGGAGCGGGGCAAAAGCATTTTTTGTTTGCCGAAATTTTATCTATGCATGCCTCTGACCCAAGACCAAATAACGACCATCAAACAAACTTTGATTTATGACAATCTAGTTCATTTGATTATTGCTGCCAACAACTGGACACACGCAGGCAGAAAGGAGGCGAGTGTCTGGGAACTGGGAGCGTGGAAAACATTTTCATTTTCCATTCAAATTCAATGCTAATCTACTTGCACAACAAGCCACATTTCCTGCAAGGCCTACGACTCGCTCAAGCATCATTTATCAAGGAACTGGGGACCGTTGTCCCTTTTCTTTTTTCCCTATTTTTTCCTTACCAGGGCAGTTGGCCTACGGCCGTTTTTGTGCGGGGCATTATCAACACACATCGGGTTCATTATTTTTATCGCACAAGTGTCTGATACTCCCTTCTATCCCTGCTTTATATCACTGCAGCCAACACGCGCCGCACATTAAGCAGCGAACCGTATTTTAAAAGGGCCAACTTGAGCATTAACTCTGTGCAACTGTGCGTATACGTAATCTAAGGACTCGCTACTTCCGAGCTGGTCAAACGAAATGATACCTTTGGAGGTTCCCTAAGGGTGTGTAACTTCTCCTCTTCCTACTTTGACCCATTTTCAACTTACAGCGTTTATCTTTAATTGCATTTTTTAGTAGAATGCTTAATAGTGGAAAGTATAATGCAAGTAAAATCCCCGATTTCCAATTCGGTTGTAAATAAAAAGCTCTAGACCTGTATAAATAATTATGTAGAGCAAAACTTCAGTCTCGCTAATTTCATACAATTTAATTAACTAGAAACTTTTTAAAAGGCGCTGAACTGAGTTGCATTTTAAGAAACATTTCTAAAGCTCGCTGTTGGCCCGGCTTTTGACGAGTGCTTAGAACGGCAGCCAGCGAAGCCTTTGAGTCAACTCTCGCACTTCCCATTTCTATGCGCCTGTGCCGTCTGAGTCTGTTTTTAATTTACTCCGGCTTCTGATGGCAGTTGAGTCTGTCTTGGAATCAGAGGAATCAGAGGCTGTCAGCTTCATTGCCGGCGGCTGCAGGTTAAGCATCTACTTGAACCTCCAAGTGTTGACGTTACATGAGCTGAGGTGTTTGTTTGGCATCTGCCTTTGACATCTGCACTCGCATATACCACACGCACACACCCATTAGTTGGAGGAGTGTCTGGTCCTCCATATGTGGGAGGCATGCTGTACCCTGTAGTCATAGGAAAATAAAGGTATCCTGCCTGTAAGCCCTTTTCGGACCATGAAAAATTACAAAAATTAGGTAGAATTTGAAAAGATTTCTTTGAAATTTCCTTATATTATTAAATCTAGTGCAAGGGATGGTTTTATTACTTGAACTTGAACCTAAAATCTATAAAACTGCCAACAATTTTGTGCAATTAAGATCTCACCCTTGAGGAATCTTTGACTTCAAATTCTTGCTTTTATTTTACAAAATGCAATAGGGTTTCTCCTAGTCATGACAATCATATCTGGCATTCCCTTACTGGTTTTTGTCTACGACCTCGGGAAGCACTGGGCATGTCCGCTTTTGGTTTCTTTGGCAGTCCTTCTGGCTACAAACTGCAATGCGAAAGGATTTGTAAATCGTTGGCAGCCTTCTATGAGGAAGAGAACTGGCGTGAACATAATTTTAAGTGCTCGAGGTCAAGCAAGAACTAGACTGGGATATGGAAAACCTTCTTTAAGGGAACCAGAAACTTTCAAAGTAAAAAAAGTAAGCATATAATTAAATAAGGTACAGACATAAATCAAATGGAGAACAACAATTAATTAGCTTGTATTGTATTTTCCCACAGATAAACTTTACTGCACAATCAGGCTGTGATAGATCTTTCCAACAACAATTTGTATAATGCGTCCACGCCATAAAACGCCCTACTATGGAAACTAATCCTTCGGCGCAAAATTTCACTTCCACCACCGGCAAAAGGCTTAGTCCGCAAGGACTTTTCTATAATTCCGTGTGTGTGCGCGCCGAGAGCTGTCAGCGGGTGTCGCTGCCCCGCGCCCAGCAATCGAAGTTCTGGGCCCAGAAGCTCGCTGGCCGGGCTTTCGGATCCAAAAGCCTAATGAAGCAATTTTGGGGCGGACCGATGATGGAGCTCCGGCGAACAGCTAATTATGTACGACCCGAAAAGAGGGCTCTATGGCAAAGCCGCTTTAATTGGCGCACGCACACAATTACGCCAAAGATTTTCTATATATACTTGTATATCTATCAGTCACATGTGCGTGGGTGAAATTAGCAGCGATTTCCCGCGAAAGAGGGCCTTCACCAGGTGGACTTTGTGGATTTTTAGATTCGCCAAAAAAGGGAAAAACTAATTACGCGAGTAAAGTAGCCGGACAGATGTTAGTCGAGAATTAAAAAAGGTTTTATTAAGCTGCCTCCATGTTCTAGAAAACTAGAAAGAGACCTAAAAGTATACTATGACTTTTTATAGCCAAGTGTCGGCTATTGTATGGTGGTGGCTTTTGAAAGCAGCACTCGGTTTTCGTTGGCTTAAAAACATACATGTTATCTTTACACTTATTTAATACTAATATAAAAAATACCCTAATTTTGCATCATAAAAATATTAAAAAATAATAGTGTTTTTTCTGCTTCAATTGCTAGCAAGACAATTGTTACCCTTATAATACCGGGCATTACACCAAGATCATTTTCCAAAATTATTAATTAGCATTCGCGTGTCTCAAAGGGATATAATTTTCCAAATAATTTCCCAATTAATCCGTGCCTTCAATCAGGTGAGAAAGGTATATATGAAATGCGGAAACAACATATTTTTGGGCAAGAACTTTTACCTCGGCCTTCTTCATGCGCTGCGTAATTAATTATTTGCGTCACTAAGTTGTGCCATTTCCATTCCAGCCGCATATTTTCGCCAGCCTCAATCTTCTGTCGTCGTCTGATGGCTTTTTGCATAATTCAGCCATGGCCAGGCTGGTCACGTATCGAGCGCAAACGGCGTGATTAGGGTTTCTCGGTTTTGGTCGGGGCGGTCTCGGTCTCGGTCTCAGCCAGCGAAAGGATCCTGGCGAAAAACCGCAACATGCGTGTGTGTCTGTGTGTATAGGGTATAGTAGTGCTCCTTTGTGTTTTTTGGTTCCTTCTCATTAAATACCCAAATCAAAGTCGCTCTCTGCTCCTCTATTCGCCGGCTTGGAGCAATTTTAATTGTTTACGTTTATTGATATTTGTGTGGCACTAATTTTCAATTATGTAAATGATACTAGCAACCATTTTAATGAATGTAATTTGATGTCTCACGCCACCATAACCCATTTCACATTTTTGGCAACATTTTAAGAACTTTTCCTTGGCGTTTTTCGGGCTCCTCATTAGGGGACTTCACGAGCCAGACATAAATAATCTCAGCACCGCACATATTAATTGCATGTATTTCTCAACAATGTACCCCAGCTTCGGCTTCGAGTACCCGTGTCTAAGGCTTCATTAGTCTCGAAAGCAGCCGAAAACTTCTTAATTGTTTCATTAATGCAGCGCAATCCGTTTGCTCGCTACTTAATTTAATTTTATTTGCTGTCGTTGCTGTTACACTTGGGCTGCCGCTGCTGTTGTAGTTTTTTAAATAATTGTGCACAATTATTTCACCCAATTTAACAGTTCTTTTTCGTGAGCATTTTATGTCCGCCGTACACATTTAAATGACGTCATTTATATTCCAGCGGGATAAGCACTTAATGCAAAATTACATCCAAAGCGAAGCGAGACGAGCTGAGACGGGTTGAGCTGGGTTGAGTGCCTGCCAGAATAAAAATAAAATATTCAATTAAACCCGTTCCCGCCCAGATCCGTTGACAGCGATATTAATCTGGCGTCATTTTTATTCGCCGCCTTCCTCTGCCATTTCTGTTTGCTCGCTGTACAAATTAATTAATATAATTGTTGCTACCACAACGGGGGCGCCCATCGTTCCCCCTTTGCCTAATAAAATTTGTATACCTGCACGATGACACAGAGGCAGCCAATTTATTATTTTCCGCGGGGCTGGGGAGCCACTCCACTACGGAAATAGAGTTGGCAGGGGGTATTTTAGAGCCCTATATCTTTTTATCACTATATTTGCTCTATGCATTCAAGTTTAGTTTCAGTTTGGCACGGAATGCTCTCAGATATTTGGGTTGATTCGAAATTGAGAGTGCTGTAGAATTGGGAATCAAGGGAAATAAATGATGATTTATTTAGCAATAAAGGCAATAATTGTAATGTAATAATATTTAAATAGATAGACCCGCAAAGAAACAAAACAATAAGCAGTCCAAGAAAACGAATAATGGGGAATATAGAAATTTAAACTTGTAAAATTTGTTTGTATAATATAAATCTCTTGTTTCACTATCAGGAGTATATAAAATGTTCTAAATTTGAAGGTAACTTAAGTTTTTTTGTATAATTTATAGTAAAAAGTCTTTAATTAGTTAATATGTATAAAAAATATATTAAAATATAATTTATACTTATATAGGGCTTCATCATCTATTATAAATTATAAAGTATTCAAGTTTCTATATCCCCTTAAAATTGTCGGTTAGAATACACCATATACTACTCCCTTTTTGCTATTAACCCCTTCAGGCTCTTTGTCAGCCTTTTATGCATTCGCGTACATACTTTTTCGGCTTGCGGAGCGCGAAATTTGTGCTTCCCCAAAAAAACAAACGAAAAAAGCCCAAATAAATACCGTAAAAAGCGAGTGAGTGAGTGACTGAGTGAATGACTGCAGTGTAAATGCAAACTGCCAG
Organism: Drosophila rufa; assembly: GCA_018153105.1. Taxonomy (NCBI): domain Eukaryota; kingdom Metazoa; phylum Arthropoda; class Insecta; order Diptera; family Drosophilidae; genus Drosophila; species Drosophila rufa. The sequence goes on from JAECXS010000096.1 coordinate 20,391,390, forward strand.
TCAGTCAAATATAGTGAGTGGGGACTGTGAAAAATAAAATAAAAGGCATTGCCTACTTTTTAGCTGAAGTGCTGCGGTTTACGGGGAATGTGAATGCGGCTGCTTTTTGTTGCCGCCGCCGCCACCACCGCCAGCGCCGCAGGGCACATTCACAAATGGTTAAAGTCATTTATTTCGAACAAATCATTTGCAGCAGACGCCTTCAAAATAAAAACTAACAACTTAAAGCAAGAGCCAGGACCCAGGACAGGCCAGGCCCATCCCCAAATGATTGGATCCCGATGCCGAAGGGCAATTTTTCAAAACAGATAGGGGATGAGGCGAAAAAAACTTTGACTGACGCTTGTCGTTGTCGTGCGAGATAAACTTGGTTCGATGCCCAAAGTTATTGAGGCGCAAACAGTTGGCTCGGCTTAGCCCCGTCTTTTTGAGGTGCACTCTAAAAAATAAATGCTAGAAAAACCGGGAATATTAGGAGAAGTTTCTGAATTTATTTTTAGGAATTTGTTGACATAACTGTCTAGAAAATAAACAATATATAGTTGAAGTTCAAGTTTCAGGACTTTTCAAAACGACGAGCGCTAAGCTTTCTTAGAGTATTCTCTAAATATATTGTTTGTAAAAGTTAAATTTTTATTTTAAATATTAACTTCCACTTAAAATGTTAATTAAATTATAAATTTAAATAAAATTACCACCTAATATTGCACATATTTTTCCGAGTGCTCCGACTCATTCTTTTCTCAGCTCCTCCGCTCACACTAGGAGCAAACAAATGTCTGTCGCTTTATATGCAGACATAATAAGGCCCCCTCACTGCCTTTGTTGTTCGACTCACGCCCCTTACAAAGAAGCCAACCCCCCTCCAGAAACACCCTCATTGCCGCCGCTCGGAGCTTGCCATTGTATGATAAACTTTTCTAATTGTCAGTTTCAGCAAGTGACAAACGACAGAAATTATGTTATCTTATCAGAGTTGGCGATACTTTTGCTTCCCTTGCTCCTTTTTTGTGCATAGCCCTTCTCTGCTGGTTGGGAAATTTAAGGAAATTATCCTCAAGTCGCTATGTTTTCGTTGTCGTGCTCTTTGCTCGTCTATTACCTATTAACATTACAAAGCTCATGTGAGCGTCGCATTGTGGCTGGAATTGAGTTGTGCCAAATTGACTTCCTTCCTTCGCAGCAACCCCCCGGCTCGAATGGAGAAAGTTTATTAAAATGCAGACAGTTTCCGTTTCTGTTTGGCTTGGCTTTGTTTTCGGGTATTTATTCCGTTTTCCTTTGGCTGGCAGGCACTTAGCCAGAGACAGCTGCTGCATTTCCCAGGCCTACATTTTCCCATTCGACCCCCGGTTCCTGCCTGCAGTGGCTGGCGAATGTTTTCCTGATTGATAACCATTGGCCGAATGTTTATTTAATAAATGAAATGGAATACCCAATACACTTCAAAAATGAAAGTCTTTAGTTATCATAATTATTTAATTATTTAAAAATAAAATATATCCCTATTTAATTAAGCTATCTTTTTCTGTATACCTCCAGTTTACCTTTAGTTTAGTACCTTTAGTTCCAAACCCCTGAAAAGAAACCCAAGCGGACTTTGTCTTAGTTCAGTCTGCTGTCTAATGAAATTCTTAAAGGGTACCGGAAAGCTTTTCTTAAATAACAGTACAACCAGCGAGCATATAGAGTGGATATCCTCCTTACTCTTCATCCGGACTGTCTTCTTTTTTCCCCCTGCAAAAATACTGCCAGAAATGAAAGGAAAAGGTCTCACGTAGCCAAGGATCCAAACTGAAGTAGTAATAATATAAAATAAACTTCTTCTTCGTTTTAGCCATCATATTCCACTGCTTCTGCAATTTTTGTGTAGCGCTCTTTATGGCGTGAAGCGGAATAATTCAATCAGCGCCGAAGTGAGGAAAAAGTGCCAAAAGCTCAGCTTGATGTGGGAAAGTCGGGAAACTGTGGGGGGGCGGTAGAAGAGTACGAATTGTCCCGTACGAAATCCGAGCAATTTAAACTCAAAACGCTTGCACTGAGCGGGGCGCGTGCAACTTAAACAAGCCGGAAAAGCAAACACGAGGCAGCGACACAGTTAAGGAGGAACTTCCTGTTTGCGAAACAACAGTAACAGCAGCAGCAGCAGCAGCCAGGGCCAAGGAAGTGACAGACATAGCCGGCGTACGACTGTAGTGCTTACGATAACGGTACGCACTGCACTCGGCGAGTCGGAGTCGGAGGAATTGGCCAAGGACATGTGCGTTGGCAGCTTAATTTCATTTATTTACCTGAAAGCTGTTTATGTGCTTGCGAAATTACGAATTAAATTTTTAATTTGTCAAAAAGAACAACAGCTCGGCAGCAGGAAGTGATGGGCATATGCGTGTGTGTTGTGTGTTTGTGTGTGAGTATGGCGGAGCATCCTGTATCCTGGCGGCTGTCGTTCCATTTCTAGATGATTAACTGCTGCTAGCACTCTGATAGCGGGGCAATTTAATAAGGCGGCTTTAAGACAATTTATAAATGAGCTGCTGAGATCTATTAAATTTAATTTGGGGAAGAACAAATATTAAGGGATAAATCATTTAAGTTAACTTAACTTAAATAATAATATTTATTAATTTAATATTTAATCAAATAGATTTTCTTAAATCTTTTCAATATTAATTAGGACTGTTATGATAATTATGTTGCATTCCTCACTTAGCAAATGAAATTATTGACATTTTTCATTACATAAAACTCATTTACCTCCTCGCAAAGATTAAAACCATTTATCAAGACCTTGAAGCCACGTTTAAACCATAAATTATACCATTAAAAATAGCCTTCAAAAATTATATTCGTATAAATTTCGAAAAACAAAGTTAAGATCAGATAAAGCCTTCACTACTCCGTTATTTCTTGAAGGCTTCTGCACCATTAATTTTTCGTCCTGTCCCGTTTACGCTTGTGTAGGTGCCAAAGGAGGACACAGCCCCATCGCCAGGATCTCCAATATATATTTATATATATATGGATGTCCCTGCTCTCGACTGCTCGTGGACCATAAGAAATAATGTTGTTTATGTTGTGCAAACATAAAATTCTTTCTTATTCCGCGAGCCGGCGTACAAACCTACACTCCCCGCTGACTTTCACGTACATATTTATATAGATATACTTATATATGTGTGGGCCTATACACATTGGCAATTTTTGTCGTGTTTCCCCCGTGCGGCTCGTATTTTTTTTCTGGGGCAATAAAGTTGTTGGAATTTAGCTGAACCGAAAATAGTTTATGGCGGAAGTCATTAAGTGGCTCGGTTTACAGCAGCCGCAACATGAAAAACAGAAGTGCCCGCCCCTGGGCTCTGAGCCAGGATCAGGAGCATCCCCCCCTCTCTCTCTCTTGCTCCTTTTGGGGTTGCTCCCGTTTTCTGGGCCGCCATTTTTACGAGATTTTTATAGACGAATTATGGTTTTTATTTGCCGCTCTACATGTGACCCTTTATGCAGCAGTTCTTTCGCCATTTCACCCAGTTCCACACACATATGCAGGCAGACCCATATTTCTCTGCTCCTTTTGGATATTTTTTGTGGGTAAATTTAATTATTTTAAAATGATTTGCGCACATATATATAAAAATAAATGCCTGCGAAATGCGCAGTGCAAGCAAATTGCTTTTTTATTGGGTTAGGAGCACGCTGCAATGGCATTCAATTAGGACTTCTTTATGGCTTAGTAATTGAGTTAGCCTTCATAATTCGGGGCGGTGGCATGACAAACCGCAGGCTTACGGCGGCCAAGTTTTGTCACACTTTAAATTCTAATTTCATGCATTTTGCACATCAATAAAATGTCTTGACTTTTGCCTAGCCAGAGTCTCCTCCGGACATGATTTGCTTTTATGGCTTGGCAGTGCAAAACGTGAGGAAACTTTCGAAATTTCGGGGCCCGGAGCCTCTTATTTGGTAATAGGTAAACGGACGCTGAGAAGAGCTTTTGATGTATTTATTTTTGGGTCGAGTTGCTGTAAATGTTACGAATAGACTTATGCAACATTCTATCAAAAATGAAGTAAAATCCTTTCAATAAGATCTCATCTAGATGCAAAGCCATTAAAATGAACAAGTTCTAAGAGTCCAATTACTTTGAATGAGATACTCGGGAGGGAGAGCTATAAATCTGCGATCATATCTCTCCCACAAGGGTGGTAATTGGATGCTCAAACTTTCCGAGTGCTCGCCCTCGCCCCAATCTAGCGATTCAAAGGAACTGCACACTATATATCTAACATAGCTCTCCCTTTTTATGGCTTTGGACACATGTCACACATTCGTTCGCACTTGGCTCCAGTGTGAGAGCCCCGAGTGGTTCCTATTCCTATCTGGCAGCCTCCACTGGGAATTTTTAGCGAAATGTGTAAGACATCAAACTGACTGTTGTCGGTCGGCGCCTGGCCATCGGATGGATGCATCTGCATCGCATGCACAGCCTGCTTCAGCCTCATCCACATTCACTAATGACTAATGCCTTCAAAGGGAGGCCAAGATGTTGGGCTGTTCCGCTTATTTGTTTGTTTATTTTCGGACTCGGGATGGAACGGGGCATGTTTTTAGTGCACACTTCATGCAAATGGGACTGGGAACTGGGAACTGGCACTGGGGAGGGTGCCTCTTCTGGCATGTGTTGTGTGTGTGCTTCCCCTATATCCATGCTCTTATCCGTCGGCACCAGTGCACTTCACACAAACAGCTTGGAGAAACTTAATTTATAGCTGGCAGGAGGAGCGCAGCGTTTTATAATTTGCCTCTTGGATTAGAAAGTTTCGGGGACGGGCTAATAAAATGTGCGAACTTCATTCGACACGTCTTTAATTTGCTTTATTCGAATGGCTTAAGCTTGCTTTAGAACAATTAAATAATGGTGATTAAAAGAAAATTCTTTCTGATGCAATATTCCCTAATTTCATTAATTTCTAAGACAGCTTTAGGCGTGCCAGGGCAAAACAATATTTATTTTTAAAGAAAATGAATATTCACTTCCCTTCATAGTTCTGCTCTAGCACACTAGCCAGTTAATTTAGTAAAATAACCAGCAGAAGCCATAAAAAGCAGTAGCAGAATTTCCTGCTCGAAATTCCCGCTCAAGCAGAAATTATAGAGATTATTTGCCGAGCTGCTGCCGGCTGCAAAAGCTGATTGATAGCTCTAATTAAATCTGCTGCAGCGGCATAAAAACTTTTATTGGAAGCCATAAAAGCGGTAACCATGGCGAATGCCTCTCCCTGTGCAATAAGGCCAAGAATTCAGGAGAATTCTTTGTTTAAAGTTAAAGTTTTGCCAACCGCAAATGGCTTTAAATGCTCCAAAGAGTTCACCAGAAGGGTCGGTCGATTTCGTCCTTCGATGTCCTGTTGTTGCCGCCTTATCTGCGAAGTTGGGCGACGATTTATGATTGCACACTCAGCATAATCAATTCTTATAAATTATTGTTATTGTCGGAGGTTAGCCAAAGGGACAACTCCGCCGCTCCTGCGGGCAGCTGCTGACAACATTAAACAATCCCCGTGAGTTATGGGCTCGATGAACCGCCTTCGTCGATTTATATGGTGCCAGTTGCGAATTAAATGCAACTTTTAAAGCGGGCCAATGGGGTTGAATAGCCGGCCGCCATAAACAAAGTCTGGCTCACAAGATCAATGACTCCATTTTGGTTTAAACACGATAAAAATTGTCCTCGGCCACGCTAGACTTCCTAAAAAATGAAGGTGCAGCACAGTCTGTACCGAATCCTCTCCACATTCATAGAAATGCTCGCAGACGGGATGCAAAAATACTCGCAAAAAGAATTGGCGCTCGCCAATAACTGCGGCAGACTCAAAGAGCATTGTATGCATAAATAATGCGCTCAACAGGACGAGACACAATGCCCCATTCCCGTCTCTTTTCCTAGCCTGGTTTGTGCAATATCACGTTTTTTGTTTGAAATAGTTCGTTAAGAATCAATGAAAATAGGAGAAATGCAGCCACATTGTGTTCTTTGAAAATAGTTTGTTTTTTACACACAATACAAATTACTAATATAATAATCCATTATAATAATAATAAATAGTGATCTAATATTTTGATACAAAAAATCCTAATCTTATTTACATTTCCTAAAGTCATCGTGCCTCTAAATTTTTTACCTTAAAATCTGCTTATTTCACTCTAAACTGAACAAAAATTCAGTTAAAGCTTATAAAAACATTTCTTACTCTATCCAGACCCAACCCCTTTTTTCAGGGTATCCCGTAGATTTGGTTAGCGTCACTGCCGCCACCAGACGATAAGAAGGATGACGACAATGCAAATAAAACATGTCGCAAAGGACTGCCGTTTTTTTTTGGTTGCCTCCCTTTCTGCTGCGGCCATTTTCAAAAGGTAATTTTTTAGCCACAGCAGGTGGCAGGCGGAAAAGGCGTCCGAAGTCGAACTGAGCTTAGTTTCCCGATATTGATTTCCTTGCGGTGCCTTTTTGAAACGCACAAGCGTAAACGCTGGTGAAATTGATAATTGAATTAGGCAGGGGGAATGTCAATTGTTTGGTTCCGCTGATTTAATTGTTTTCTGCTTACGCCAACGCAAGTTTTTGTTTAAATTCCAATCGCATTTCTAATTGGCTTTTGACAGATGTCAAGTAATCAATAATTTAAACAGAAAATACTTATGTCCCCACTACAATAATTACTCTGAAAGAATTTATAAAAAGGATAAAGAAATACAAATACATCAAGAAGCAAAAGCACTCCTTAGTTTACAAGACCAATCACGACCTAACCTTTAACCCAACCCTTGTCCGATTGTGCCACATACAAGGGTCATTAAAAAAAAAAAAAGGGAGCCAAGCCCCCAGTTGAGACAACCTGGTGGTAACGCCCTGAATGATATATGATTGCCGACGTTGGCCCGCCCGGTGGCAAAAGTGCAAATTCAAAATCAGCAACAATGAATGCAGGATACCGCTGTGGTGGCCAAACACGCAGCAAATCAGCTAAGCGGGCTGAAAGGGGCTGGGCGAGATTGGCCAAGTACTTGGCAAGTGCCAAGGCGCTGTCAGCATAAAGTTAAGCCGGGCTAAGCAGATGCCAGTTTGCGGAGTTGGCCAATAGAAGCTCCCATCGCCCAGTTTCAAGTTCCAAGTTCCACTTGCAGCACCTCTGCGGCTGCACATCATCAATCTTCCAAGACAGCCGCACGCTTTCCGAGGCGGCTCCTCCGCAGCTCCTCCGATCCACCGGAGTTGCATCGGTTTTGTGTACCGAACGTGCCTGCAGCAAAGGGGTAGTGCGGATTGGAGGGGGAAAGGGGAGAGTGCACTGGAAATATTCTAGTTCCTGCAAATGGAAATTAAAATTGTAGAAATATAAATAAAGACAGCCTATTAGGTTGCTCTATGTTTGATTAAAAACAAGGTTTTGTTAGGAGCTTAAAGAATAAATTCTCACACTTTAAATAGATTTAAATCTCAATTTTAAATTATTTTTTTCAGTTTGCAGAGAGGAGTGTGAAAAGTTCCGAGTCCTGGCACTCGTTGACTCGGTGCCTCACAATTTTTGTCATCGCCGGCATGTCTAACCTTTTTGAGTTATACTCCCCGGGCCACCCCGACTCAACCTGGTGGCCCGGAATACCCGGAATCCACCTCGTCTGCTGCTCCTGCTCCTGCTGAGTCGTTGACTTCTCCTCCTGGCACTGGCTGGCTGCCGGCTGCATCTATTTTGCAAGTATTTTATTGCCGAGCTCTCTCCCCGAACCGCCGCGACGGCACTACTCCAGAGCGGTCTGCACTTTGTTATTAATGCGCATTTAAGTTTTTTCTTTTCCTTTTCCCTTGCTCAGTCAATTTTTATACATATTTCTTTTTATTTTGTGCCGGCCCTCGTCGGAGGGCAGGGCGACACGACTTCACCTTTTTGGCTGGCGCTTTTGTGTGCCTTCTAATTGAGGAAACATTAAAAGTCAAGTTCTGCTTGCCGCATTGTTATAACCCAGAAAAACACGAGTGCACTGCAGTCTTCTGCTCCTGACTCCTGATTCTCCTGCCGGGCTTCCCTTTGTCTGCCTTTTTTAGGGCGGGACCCCGGGTCCTTGGTCCTTTTTTAATGAAGTTTCGGCTGCCATTTGTTGGCTTTGACTTTTTGACATGCAGTTGGGTGTTCGTTTTTTAGTTAGACTTGCCACCGCCACCACCACCACTGCAATTGAAAGCCATTGAAAAGGCGTTGTCACAAAAATGGACGGCCGGAGAAGGAGTCCTGCCGTGCCTGGCCTGGCCTGGCCGGGCGCATCAAGCGCTCAATTAACTGGCTACAAGTTGGCACCCCGATGGAGTAAGACCCTCGGATGTGTGGGTCTTGGTCTGGGATTGTCTGGGGCACATTAATCATCTTTTGCATACAATGAAATCTGCCAGGCAGTCGGCACAAAACACTGAGAGCAACTTACTTCGGAAGCGACGAAGCGGAATCCCAGTTGAGAACTTCAAGAGGACAACTTGATTGCAACTGCAGTTAAAAAGTATTTATTAAGGTTTTATGGGGGTAAAAAAATATAAAGTAGTGTAATATTGCTTCCTAGACTCGACTGCGATGGCTTACTGATGATTCGGATTATCTTCGCCTTTAAACATAAATTAAGCCAAGCCTTGGTACGTTTTTGTTCTCCATTTAATAAAGTTAAAGTCAAACTCTCATTATACTATACTTTTAATATAATTACAATATATCATCCTTTTTTTTTTTTTTGAGGCATCCTTTTCTGCCAGTGACTACAACTATCCGCTAACGAGGCAGCTAAGCAACTCCCGACAAGTTCAATGGGGGCTGGGCCATGGGAAAGCGCTTCGACCCAGAGCCAAATGCGCAGCGATTATGTGAGTTTATAATAAAGCCGACGAGGCGCATGCTAAAGGGTCCTGCGATTACGAAAGGGATGCACAGGAGCACATCCTTGTCTGGGGCCCATTTGTCAAAGTAGTTCGCCGCCGTAACTTCGTCACTATCCCTCATTCGGGACCGCAGTCATTTATCATTTATGCGTTGCATATCGCATGTGGCACACATATATGTATATAGCAACTCTATCTGGGAAGGAACAGAAGGAGAATGTCTCTGACCCGCAGTCATCATTGTCAGGCGATGCGTGCCTGACACTTCTTTGAGCTGCGATCCTTGAAACGAAGCCACCGCACACAGTTGATTTGCAAAGCTCGGGGCCACTCGACCGTTTGATGTTTTAGTTGTGTGACATTTGAGACTTTCGAAGGACACCGCAGCCGCCCGCACCACCAAAAAACACTCGGGGAAACCACACGCAGCCCCACAGGGGAAAGTTGCAGAAAGGGAGCGTTCTTTGCATTCACACATTTCACGCGGATTTCACGCATGTCACACACAAATTTATCAGGATAACAAAGGAAGCTAGGCCAGGGAGAGCGAATATTAAAATGCCCTTGCGGAGAGTCATTTTCAGTGATTGCCCGAAGAAAGTTTTAGCAAATTAAATTGCATTCTGATACTGGAAATGGAGAATTTGGTATTAAATAGGTATTAAAATTTAAATTTAGTTTTACAGTTTTTTAATATAAATCACAAAGTAAAATTATCAAGAGATATGCATTTTATTTAAGTTCAATTTCACTTAAACAAATTCCTTTGAAGCTGTCAATAAACCCTTAGAATTCTTAACCAATTTAATAAGAATCTTCAACACTTATTTATTATTAATTATTATTTTTGATATTCCCCCGAAAGTCTCAAGCATTGTGTAATAAATACAATACCCTCGGGAAGTGTACATCCTTTGTATTCGGGACCAGATGAAATATGGCCCACTCTTAATAAGCACACTCAGCCAAGGAGATGCTAGAGCTGAAGACGAGCGGGTGAATCGATGGTCATGCATGTCTATTAGTTGCCAAGTGACTTTGGGGGAAGGAACTGCTATGGGTGGCTTGATTGATAGCCTGCGAAAATGGATTTTTCATATTTTCCCCGCCCTAGTATAGTTTTCCTAATACTGATGTCGCCGGGGCACTCGGCACGTGTAACCGATATGCCCACACGTGGCAGGAGCCAATATATACAGAGGCCCATAATTACGAAGGCCTTCGACAAGCAGGATCTGCTTGCCTGTGTATTGGTTGGGTAACTAAGACGTTTGCCAAATTAATTTTCATCTCCGCAAATCAGAAGCCCCAAAATAGAGCCAAGTGGTAAATTGTGGCATTCGGAAAAGTCCAAAAACTTTCAAATGGGTAATATTAATACAGCAAACAGAGTAATTGGCAAACATTCTGGAATATGCAGGGCTTCTCTCCTAAGTTTCTGAGCAGCTTTCCCAGTGGGCACTCGCCTCCTTGTGCGTGCCAAAGCCAAGTTTACGGAGCGGAAGTCAGTTTACGGTATTTGTGTTCATGGCCCAGACGTTATGGCATTTAGTATTTGCTTGTAAAATGTGTTAATAGATTTGCCCAGATGCCGTGTTTACTGCGCTGCTCATAATTCCCCCATATATATATATGGGCACATGCTCGGACATTAAAATACCTTTAACAAATTATGTCGCATTATTTGTACATTACTGGCCACAAACAATATGCCGGGGCTTTTGTGTGTCCCACATGGCCATTTGCCTGAAGGGAAATCTTATAAATCCTTAAAATGTTTTCCGTTTGCAGTATTGAACTTTTCTTAAGCTGGTTTGCCAGCATTTTTCACTTCGTCAAAGAATATTAAAGATGCCGGAAGCCGGTGTAAAAATTCCAGCCTCATTGTTCAATATGGAAACTTTATCCTCTGGTCATTGTTTCGATCGGATGCCGGGACAAGTGTAAAAATTGCATCTTTGAATGCGATATGGGGACAGACTTAACTGGAGATATTTCCCTGCCGGCAGAAATCTATTTTCCGCCCAACTTCAGCACCGAATATACGGCCAGGCCAATGTGTGAAACATGAGCAATTTCCAAAAGTTGCGACTCAAAAGCATAAATCGGGACTGCCTCCCTGGGCAGGTTTTCCACCCAGAAGCAGCAGCAGCAGCAGCAGTTTTCCCAAGCCGAAAACTAAACTTCAAAAGCCAAGGAAAGGCGGCACCGAGCGAACTTGCTGAAAATCGTAAACGGAATAGGAAAATGGGGAAAATCGGTTGGGGCAAAGTGGGTGAAGTTGGGCGACTGTTGCAATGAGCTTACTTATATGTTGCCGGCCACTTGCAATGCGAATGTCTTTTTTGAGGGCACCCCGGCCTTTTTGCAGCCAGTTGCGTTTACAGAAAACCAATAAACTTAAATGGAAAATCCGTACACCATAAATCATGGCTTAAGTCCATTTCCTTCGTTGTCAATACGTTTCCGTTTTGTTGTGGGTTTGGAAATGAAACAGTCCCACGCCCAGGGAAACCCCAAAAACTAGCTCTAACCAGGCCTCCCGTGTCCCGTGTCCCACTCCCTCCGATTCGTTAACGAAAGGGAAAAAGTGCAACAAGGATCGAGTTGAGAAATGGTCGTGATTGGACGGACGCCACTCCATCCAGAGCGGCCCAGGCAGCCGGGCTGCTTTACATTTTTTTGGCATGTCCATTTGCAAAGTCATTTACCCATACCCACGGCACTCACTCAATTTCCAAGTCAACGTTCAAAAGTCGCATAGTGTCCTCGTTCCCGTCCTCGTCCTTGTAACTTGCCTCCGTCCGTTCATAGGTCCTGGTTGGATTTGACAGTGCTGCCTGTCAGTCAATATATTTGCAGCGTGCTTGTTGTGCAGCGTTTTCGACAACTCATTTTATTAGACCGCACGTACAGCAGCGGTGAGTAGTCTAGGGTATCGGAAAAGGTAAGTTTACAAAATCTGTATAAATTCTGTAGGGTTTCATAAAAAGTAGAAATTATTTTAAACAGTTCTAATTGGTTTTTTTTAGCCCGCAAAAGAAAATAAAAGTTTTTGAGTAGCCCGAGGTATCTTAACGCAAAATACTGCAAAGCAAAAATCTAATAAATCTAATAAATACTAGAAAAGAAAATGTAATCTAAATTAAGCCTCAAAGATCATTTTTATTTCACCCATAGTATTTTCTTCCCACATTAATTTAATGCTAGGAAAAGAACTAGAATTCTTTTATATTTTCAGTACAAAATTCCCATAAATATGGCCCAAGCTGTGGACGCTCTCTTCCTCTGATGGACTGATGCACTCGGCGTCCTCACACGTTTGCGGTCAGTCCTAGAAAATTGATGTGACTTTTTATCACCCTGGGTCGGGGCAGTCGATGAACTATGTTTCTTGATTTCGGCTTTCATCTGTTTCATCTGTGGCCGTTGACATTGTTGCCATTGCTGGAAACAGGCGAAACAACAAAACAAGCAAAGAAACTCCCGAAAAACTAGGCAAAGCCTTTTCTTTTTTTCAGCAGGAAAAATGACTCATGAGGGCATCAGTTATACCCTCATAAATAAGCCTTCTCTAGTTTTTAATCAACTAATATGCGTTCCCGTTTTTACGACCCAATTTAATTAGGAGTGACAAACAGAATAAAATATATTAAATTAAAGGCAAATCATGCAAACAACGCATAAATTATGTATTCCTAATCAAAATCAAGACATGCCAGGCCGTGCCCGTGCTCCACTTCCAATCAGAGCCATAACTCAGCTAATAATGCCAAACAAATTGTTGACAGGCAAAGGCAAATTCGTGATACATAAATTATCTGCGAGCATTTTTTATGACTGTCACTGTGTCAGCGGATAAAACACACACAAAACGCAGGGCAACATGAGAACTAAAGATTAAAGATTTACGGAGCGTAGATTAACCGAATTGGGATTGGTTTTGGTAGCATGTAGCATTGGCATCGGCATGCCCGTAAAGCTGGTAATGGAAATGAGAGCTTTTCCCGGGGTCCGGGCCCCACCTTAATGCGGTCAGCAATCCGTATAATAAGAACGGCCAATGTTATTAATAACACTCCTAGGGGCTTGGGTCCCCGGCACCGCTAAGTAGCTGGCCATTTCAATGCCTTATGCATAAGCCATGGCCAGCCGCAGTCTTAACCCGGCTGGCTGTGGGTTCTGTATAAATACCACAAAGCAAATAAACACGCGCAGCTCACGGCCAAACAATATGAGATATATTGAAAACGTGCATAGCGACCGGGCCACTTAAGGCGACCCGGCGACAACACGAAATGAAAGGCAAACTTTACACGCTAATAAAATCTGTGCGGAAGGCTCTGTAAGGATGGAAGACGTGATACCTAGGAGTAGAGATTAAAATTAGATTTCTAAATAAATTAAAAATATCGGAGACCTTGGTAATTAATTTTTATATAGACGAAGAAAAGAATTATAAATATAATAGGCATGATTAATCTTAATATCAACAAAATTCTAATACATTTATTTATTATTTCATTTTAATTGTCAGTGAATATCCCTTTTAAATATTCCATAATAATAATTCTTTTAAAATTCAATAAAATTTAATTATTATTTCTAGTACTTATTAGCACATTTTCCTTTCAAATACTTCCCAAAAATTTATATTTTAACTCAAACCCCTGAATATCCTGGCACAGCATCCTTAATGATCAGCCTTAACCACCCACAGAAAAATTTCCCACGTACACCGCAAGAAAAAGGACTAAGGACAACTAAAGAAAGAGGTATGAGGTGGCGCAGCTGAGCGCTTTGGCATTTTATGTGGCAATGGGCGGCTCGACACAAAAGGCTTGGCCAAATGTGGGTTTATGGCTTGTAAAAATCCATGTTAATAACATCAACAAAGGACGGGGCCGGCGGAAAAGTGTAACTAGCGAACAGGAGCCAGTCAATGTCCTATCTGATGCCCAAGGCTGTACAGCAACTTAAAACTCTGGCCAGGCATCCTTTCTTAGAGTTTTCTTTTGCGCACTCTTGGCCACACACAAAGGCGTCGGAAAATGGGGGAAAAGCCAAGCTTTGCGTTGAGTTGGGACTCCGGGAAAGAAAAGGTAAAACGTCAAAGCCGGCGCCGCATCATTAGTGTCATATGTGAGCGAGATGGTGAGCTATTTATATTATTCACATGGCATAATAAATCAAAATTGTTGCCAATAAATTTATTATTGTAGATTATCTGCTCCCACCTTGGCATCGTCTGCTGCTCTCACCTTGACAAAAGCTAAAAACTGCCTGCCTGCCGGATGCCGAGTTAACCCTTGGCATCCAGCAATTTATCAACATCAACACAAGAGCAGCTACTATAAATTACCAAAAAAAATATACGACAAAAATTATAGCTGGGTGAGAAGGCAAAGATATACCCACTGAGCTGGTGTTTTGCACGAGACTTTAAGATATATGAACTGAAATTTGATATGATATCATCTCTTTTATAATTGCTAGCCATTAGGTATCTGAAAAGATTTCCCAAAGAGTTGATTTATTCACACATTTCATTTGATAAATGCAGGCCGGCTCTGGCAAATATTTGCTAATAATTTCCTTCTTTTCATGATCTAATAAATTGTTGTTCTCAAATAAAACTGGGAGAGTGTGAGATGGTTAAATGCTAAATGTAGGTCACTGAATTATATATAATTTCTAATATATCCTTTCAATTTAATTCCTTGTTGGTTTTTAATTCAAGAAGCTCTCTTTTTTTCGCAGGCTTTTCCCCATTGATTTCCATTTGCGAACTTCTGTTTGCTCTGCTCTCGCATTGCCATTACATAATCAAAGGCAAATTAACGGTCCCAACTCCCAGTCTACTCTCCGCCTTATTCCCAATCTCTGGCCTGGATTAGTTTCCCCCATTTTTCCCTTTTTTCCTATGGAAAAGTCCGCACTGCCACGCCTCTTTCTACTCACTGCCTCCTGCCGCATTGCAACTGTTGACAAATCTCTTTTTAAGAGCGCGCTTAAAACGTCATTTGAGCGGGGTTTGTTCGGGTTTCGCCATATACTCTATAGACAAGGGTGTATTGGATTTATTGAAGAATGTGTTCCAAAAAAAATGAATTTAAGTATGAGCCAGATAAGCCTACCAGCGGCTTGAAAGGCTTAGATTGTGGCACTGCAAAAACTTATTTTGTTCATTTTTTTTTAATGTCTTGTCATTTTTGCTTAATAATCCAAATTAATTTATACTTGTAAATAAAATATTTTTCATTTACTCGCATTTTATGCTATCTCTTAGGAGAGCAACCTCACTAGAGCATTATTTTCTGGGTTTTTTGTGCTGTATTCCTTTGTTACCCCGCATCGGTTGTGTAACCAGCCGGGGGTGCTCACATCCACGGGACTAAACCAATCAATATTTAACACATTTAACCCTTTGACGACACCAACAACGCCACGCCTGCGACTCGCTGATCGTTCTGCGTAAAATTAGCATAAAATTTGAATTTTACAGCCAAGTGAAGCGTATGCAGCGCGTGATTGACAGCAGTCAAATTCAATTGAAGTCGAAGAGGGGCACGCCCGCCCTCAATCCGAGGGGCATCGAATGAAATAAAATAAAATTTAATTCAAATAAAACCAATTTTAGAAGCCTCCTGGCCCAAAAACCCGCTCTCTCTCTCTCACTCAACCCCGATGGCTATGAGCTAACCTTTTGGCTCTAGGTCGAGCGACCTTGCGGCAAAACTTTCCACAGGGCGTCAAGTTTTTCCTCTTATTTTCGTGTTATTCTTCCTGTTGTTGTTGCTCTTGTGCTAAAAGGATGCATAGCGAGTTGTCAACGTGTTGGCGGGGCTCTAGGATATTTTTTGACTTAGCCCGAGGTTACCCGGTGCGTGTCCTGGCGGGAAATTGCGATTGCAAAGGGGGAAAATCCTGGGAACCTGACGCAAATCAATGACGCTTGCTTTTGAAGATTTTTCCTAGGGAAATTCAATTTTGGCAATCGCAATATATATATTTTTTCAGGGCTTATTTATACTGCATTTATAAGCTATAATTTTTTAAGTTGTAAGGGAAAATATTTTGTATAATATTAAAAATAAATTCATTAATATTAGAGAATTTTATAGATTACTAAACTCGTATTTTTGGTATAACCATATTTCTCTTGCAATTCGCTTTGTAATATTCACAAGAGAAATACCATATAAATATTTTACAAAAAGTTTCCATTGCTTCGTTGCGAGTAGGTTGTCCCGATGATCCGTTTTATAATTCAATTTAGACAGAGTACAGGGCACATATGAGCAACAGGCTGGCCCATAACACTTTAGCCATAACAATGAAAATGAAAATAAAAAATAATCATATAATATAGTTGAGAATACGCAGCGCGCCGAAAGCAAATTGAGACAAGCACGCCACACAGCTCATACTCGCAAAGAGCCAACTACAATGATATTTCTGCCATTGTTTGAGGACGCAACAGTTGACTTTTATGCTCGACATGACGCAGCGCGGCTTTTCCACTTTTACCCATGCATAATTCCAAACTGATATGAATTGCAGTTGAGCGGGCGCACAACGCGGCGTATGAGTAATATTCTCAACAATGCCCATAATTGTCAGTGCTCGGAGCAGGTGGTGGCAGGTGAGAGCGCCCACTGGGCACTGTCGTGGTTTCAGTTTACCTCACTGGGACAAAAAGTTACCAGGTTATTTCAGAGATAATTCGTTAAGGAAATAACTTGTGTTTGAAATAAAATAAATTAATGAATACAAGAATATAAAAATGGAACCTTTTGGTTTGTAATTTCTATTAAATTAATGCAACATTACCCCTTTTGTTACAAATACAGCCCTTTAAAACCGGAAAACTTTCCGCATATATGTATTTTGTGATCCCACACACTTATTATGTAAAAACCAAATAAACACTCGACCACAAATAAATTCGTTGTCTAGACTGGCCGCAATTGTTGTGTAACCCTTGGCATTGTTTTAGCAACTGCGATATATCATTTTGCATGTGGCATGGCATATTAGCGCTGCTTTTTCCAACATTTTCACACATTTTCATTTCTGAACAAATTACGTACATTATTGCGGAAGAGGAGGCAGCACGGCAGCAACGGCAACAATAGCTGAACCCTTTTCGCTGGGGGATTTTTGAGAGAGGGTGTTTGGGGCTTTGGCATTATGAAAACGCTTTAAGCAGAAAATTGGATTTTTTCATCTTGAATGGAAAACAAAACACACAAAAAAAAAAGCCAAACCGGAGGCAAGCCGAGGCGGAGCAATAACAGTAAAGCCCCCCCGGCAGCTACAAAAAATAATAAGTATTAAACATCACCCGAAAGAGCAGCGAAACAAAAAATAAATGTTAGATATGCTGACAAAGGTAATACAATAAATACGAAATGACGTTGCCGCCACGGCTGCTGTTAATGTTAAATTTAACGTAGCCTGCTTTCGGGTGCCCCTGAGGTGGAAAACCAGGCGAGGGGCGGTGGGCGGTGGGCGGTGAGAAGGTGAACACTCTCCCTTTTTGTTAGTTCGCAATCGTGCTGATTGTTCTGTTTTTTGTTTGGTTTGGCCTGGTTTGGGTTCTTTAATTTCATTCCGGGCTATTCTTATTTATTTAACATTAGTTTTTATTTTATGAGCCATAAAGCGGCAGCACTCGAAGTGTACTATGCTGAAGCAGAAAAAAATAAAACGAAAACGAGGCGAAAGTGCAAGGCCCAGCATAAGGCAAACAAAATTAAATTAAAGTCAAACTGAAAATTGAATTTCATACGAATTTTATAGCAAAGCATAAATCAAGAAACATACTGCGCTTAATTGTTTAATCAAGAGTGTAAACGACGATAAACCTTGGCCATAAAAGATAACCCAGTGATAAGCCGCCGCCTTACGAGACCCGCTCGCCTGACTCACTCCACAGAGTCTATATACACACACCGAAATTCCAGCCCGGCCGGCCGTGTGTTTACCAACTATAAAACCCGAACCGAAATCACTAAAGATAACGAGCTGGCGAGTGCCACTGGAATTGCAATGGCAGTGCAGCTGGGAAATCGGACCAGAATCACATCAGAATCCAATTGGCTGCACGTTTGTGTGGCAGACCACACCGAAAAGCTCTTACACCGCCGGCCATTTTGTTGCAGCTCGTACATATTGGCATTAGACTAATCCGGAGTGCCGCACGCAACAACTTAGTTATTGGCCTGGCCATGGCCGAAAGCAGTCGGCATAAGTCCGGGGAAAATACAAGGGAGAGTGCACTAAGAGAAAAACCTGGACTTTGAACTAGGAAATTTAGTGCTTAAGTAGTTTAAGATCAAAATAAAATTAAAAACCTGTAGTAAATATGGTTTACTTTAATTGTATAAGATAATAAATAGCCCGAAGTTAAATACAGATCTGTAGATTGTTTTAAATACTTCAAATAATAAAATATTCTATATTTTAACTACTGTAAGGTTCTAACCCACACTTTTTGTGATTACTTTCTTAATCACTTATCCAAAATAAAAGTATTTTCCCACAGTGTGGCAACTTTTGTTTGTTGCAACTCTGTTTTTTGGCCCCAAGCAGACGGAATGGTGACGCACATTAGCCGATAGTGCCAGTCCATGCATTGCATACCATACTTTGCCACCAGGACGCCTCCCGATTTAATGGGCAACAGCGAAAAGTTGAACGTGCTGGCAGCCAAAATTCCTCTCTTTTTTGTCCATCCTCTCAACTTGGCAACAAACACACTCGCACACACACTCGCCAACTGATGGCCATTATCAGCGTCATTATGTGGCATTAGGAGCCGCTCTCCTCTTTGCCGATGATGATGTTGCGCAGCTTATAGTTGTATGCGATTTATTCGCGGTCGCCCCTCGCTTTGCATCCGCCCCGAGAGTGTGTGAAAAAGTGCATTTGAGCTCATTTAAATAGCATAAATTAAGATGCTTAAGCTCATTAGGTGGAAATTTTTAATTAGCCAAAAACTGGACCAAAGCCCTGTAATGACCGTCGACTGGCAGGTGGCCGCTTATCATAAGGGGGAACTAAAGGAAAAAGGGCGGATTATCAGTCAAGTGGAGGCAAAAAATTATACTAATTATATAGTTAATGCATTTGGTACGAAAGTGCGTCATCTGGAGAGTTATCATTCCAATGAAATGACGTGGTTAGATAAACAAACCCTTTTCCTAGTAATGTAATCTTGCTAATTGACGGAGAGCAAACAAATATTACTAGAAATTACGGATAAATACTTTGTTAATATTACTTAATACATGAATTCATTTAGACGCCATTACAGATGACTGATTTCCGGGAAAGCTAGTGCTTTCCATGGTATATATAAAATGTAGCCCATGACAAAACAGTTTCTTGCCCAAATCCACTCGGGTTTTTTTCTATACGTATACCCACAGACAAGATAATCGAATCGCTCATAAAAACGCTAAGGGCAAGAGATTACCCGCAGAGAAAGAACTCCATTTGCCTTGAATGTGCGTCCCATTGCCTGGCAATAGTTTAATATCAGAGATTTATGGTGCCATAAAATGGAGAGTGAATTTGCGAATAATTTTAAATGAATCATGTGCTCCGGTAATCAAGCGTTGCCATATCAACCAGAGCACGTGACTCGCGATAAGGCCGGCGTACTTAAGACGGTTTCCATAGAACGAGGCCCGATAAACAAAGCACTTGACTCTCGGGCTAATACCAATTGAGTAGACATAAGGCTGCCAGCCAGCCAGCCTTCCCTTCACACGTCTTGGCCCAAATCCTTGAGTAATCCTCGCATATTACACAAAGGTAGAGTGCTTGTTTTGAGTTGTACCGCTCCCAGCAGGAGATAAGCACGCTAAGGCTGAGAGAAATTATTACGGTTGGCACTTGGTGGAACTTGGAGTCCTTGAAAAGGATTGAATCTCTCGCGTTTGAGTTTCTTTTTTATTACCATAAGAAGCGGATTTCGGGGTACAACATTAAGATCTTTATGTAACATCTTTTATGTATTTTATATATTAATAAAGAAACGTTTGTTGTAATTAATATTTATAATATTCCCTTTGAAAAATGTTGGGGCTCTACTGGGTTTATTACTTGAAAGTCTTGGCTTTATAGAATTGAGAGTTGCTTTTTGTATTCATAATTTATATTTTTAGGTTTAGTTTTTATATGTAAAAACCTAGTAAATGTCTCCATAAAATCCATCTAATTAATGCATTATACAAAGAGTTAAGTCTGAAAACAGTTATCAATAGAACACTTAAGTAATAACCGTAAATCGATTTTGCTTCCAAGTAAATTTATTGTATGAAGAACAGTGTCGGAAACCGAAAATAAATTTCAAAAGGATTAAGTTCGAGTATTTCAAATTTTTCCGAAGCATACTCGTATAAAAATATTCCCTAGCTCTATTTCCGTGCTAAGAACTTTCAAATAAGCCCCTGTTCAGGACATTAATATCGCATTTAACTGGGGATATCACCGCATGTTATGTCCACCTGTCCATTCCCCGATGATTGATTGATCACTTCGTCCATCAATTGGTGGACCCTTAATAAACACAGCAGCAGTGCTATATCAGCGGGTGTCATATTGTTGCAACAGAGCGGCCAACGGACCCACCCGAACGAGTGTCAATCAGGTAATGGAATTGTGCGCGTTGGCCAACCCGTGCTTACACTCAATCATTGATAATGCCCCAATAGCTATAAGAAAAGTGACCAGTGGGCTGCCATAATTGTGTTTTTGTCCCGGTTATTCGCCGATTACCTTTCCTGACCGGCGATAAGCCAACGCCAGCGCCTATCAAAGGCGTTCTGTTCCGCGGCCTGTGTTGGCTTGTTCAGCAATCCACAATCGCAAAGTGGTTCCGAGCGTGTGATAAAAAATGTAGGCACAAAGATTATAGCCAGCTCTCTCATGCACAGAGAAAAAAATTTAAGCTCAAAAGGTAGTATCTATCAGTGGAAATCGGAGCTCATAATGTGGTTAGTTTATTTATTTTACTTCGCAATAATATATGACTTAAGTGGACATAAAAAAGTATTGCGAACGATCGAATAAAATACCTCTTATTATGTACATGAATTATGTATGTACATTACTATTGTTACATGAATTCTATAATTTTGAGTATTAAAAATTTCTTAATAAAATGATATAAATGTAATACTACGAATGTATAAAAATAATTATAATCTGCACCAAGAAAAGCTTTAATTTCCAGCTAACGAGATATGTTATTGAATTTTCGAAGTAGGTTCGTATAAAAATAATACTAGAAAATATAATATTGAAACTATAGAGTATAAAAACTATACTACTAAGTACACATTTGAGATTATTATTAAATCTATAATTAATACTGCTTGAAGTCTATTTTTAAGGCAGCGCGTATTAAATTAAATCTCTTTGTTTTTGGGTAAACATGAAATGTATAATTAAATAAACTTTAATTAAGTAAACCACAAAGAATGCATATTCGAGCTTGCTATAATTTCCAATTTTCCATAAAATATATTACTTTTTTTTCTGTGTATTATTTTACCTCGTTCGTCGAGTGTACATATATAGAGGTGTAGTGTTTAGATTAGCCCCAGTCTAATTGGCCATAGAGCTCAACAGGTCTTAGGCGATCGCACAGTTCTTTCTGCACCGCTGAGGTGGCAGGTCGCGAAAAATTAGTAACTCTTCCTCTGGAAACTTAGTCTTTGCTGCCGCTGTGTGTAAGTGCTGTGATCCTTGAATAATCATAATGACTAAAGTGTGCTCAAGAGTTGAGTGTACGGTTTCCATAAATTATTATTGGAACCCCTTGTGATTAATTTTATGACCCCATAATGTGTGTGTGCTATTTCGAGACTCATACGCCACGTTGGCAATCATGGTTGCTAATAAGCGTGTTAGCTTAATTCCCAAGCGCTTTTTCTCGGCCACTATCAGTGCTCGCAGGGTTAATATTACGAGGTTATCAATGTTGTCCGAGATAAGCGGCTAACTGGCCGTAAATTAGGTATTCAGCCGTGCTAAGGAACTGCTTCGCACGCAATTATTTTAAAATTTCTGACAATTGTTTTAGACTTAATGGTAATTTGGTAATTCGGGCCACGATAAGATATCTTAATTGATTCTTGATAATTACTCGCTAGCATGCGTTAAACTTCGACTTTGCCACTCTAAACAGAGCTATAAAGCACTATGTGTGTGCTCTATATGGCGCCATTAATGCCTTGTGACATCAGAGCACGTGATGGATCATATGAGGGTAGCAATTAGAACCACTCAAACGTCAAGTTGAAAGTTGCCACACAAAAAACGATTGCGGCGTCGATAATATTTTTACGGCCCACGAACGGATTTCTTAATGAGCCCCGTAACACCGGCGAGCAATCCGAACCAATCCCCCAATGAACCCGTAATTGCCGACATAAACCAGCGGGGAATTGAACTCCAAGCCCGGGACTTTGCTATCCGGTAATCAGACATTTGCGTGAAGTTCGCCCCCGAAGATTTATGGGCAACTTAAAGGCAATTGTCTGGCCTGTGCAGATTTATGGCTGAGTCTGATGTACAAAACCTGAAACCGATAAGCACAGCCTGGCTTTGATTTATCCATCTATGACCACGGACAAGGCTCAGGCAGCTGCACTGAATTATTTGCGGCAATTATAGGGAAATATTTTCATTCCTCATTGTGGGAAATGTAAAGGAATCAGCTTGGTTTGCTAATAAAATGTGCATTACCTTACTAGGTTTAAAGAGCATAAACGCTGAAAAAGGATATGTAAACATGCAATGTAAAGACCTTTGGAAATAATATTAGTTTTAAAGCATAAATACTTAAAAAGAAATATCTAAATATTTTACGAAACTTAAACATTTAGCTATTCCTTGCAGTATTTTTTTGAATAAAAAAATATTTGTAAATAATTTTGAGCTCCTTGTTTGGAACATAAATATTTTACTTATATTTTAAGAATATTGACACATCTTAAATCAATTTCTTAATAACAAAGGAGATTTGATTTTTCATAAAAATAACTTTAAAATACCACGAATATCCTTTAGCTGTACTTAAAATATTTAATTTTAATTTTATCTTTAAAAATTTTAAGTAACATAATAATTCTGTTCTATTACCAGTTCCTTTAACTAACTAGCCCTATTATTCCTCTTTCAAAACCATTAGCTTTTCATAATAATAAATGAAAAACTCCTTCTGAACTTTAAAAGTTTTCCATTTCGGCTATTCAGCAATGTATTGAGCAATTCGGAAATCAACAAGCATTGTATTAAATTCCATTTCTATGGAGTCACTTCCCGCCGCTGTAAATCAAATCTCTCGTATCTCAGACAAGCACGGAAACGATCGAAAAAGCCAAAGTGAGGCCACAGACAGCGCGTCTCTTTATCGGCCAGTCAAGAGCGAGAGTCAATCATCGTTTTATGGCCAGACAGGCGGGGCGAAATCACAGCCCGGCACTGAGCCAATCATAAATATCTACAATCTGGCATGCCCGAAACGGTTATCAGAAGACACCGCCTAGCACCGCCGAATCGCGCAGGTCCTGGACGCGTGGTAATAAGCATTTAATGCAATAAAAGACTTTTGGGGGCTTATTTATAAACCAACTGATTGGCGGTAATTGTTAATAATTTCAAATTATTAATGCGCTCAGCGCTCAACGGCCACTCCAGATAGGGTCCGAATGCGGCCAGCAGATAACCACCGATGCGATCGAGAGGCAACCTCCAATCTAATCTCCTCGGTTCGCTTCGGTTCGGCTCGATTCTGTGGTGTTCTGTGGAGTTCCACTTAGGTGATTGATTGCGACATTGGCAGCGACTGCATTGAAGTGGACGCGACCATAAACAATGTGCGTCAGATGGATCAACAATGTTGAGACCCCATGACAGACGGCAGGCCCATTAAAGCTCGTCAAAACAGCTCATTATCCGAGCTGATTAAACTAATATGAACGGACGCAATGCCCAAAAAAAGTGTTGAAAATGGGATATGTTCACAATAATTATTTATATATTATAACTGAACATATTTTCTTAGCTTTGGTATATATCATATCCAAAAAATATAAAAAAAAATTAGGCAGATCTTGTATACTTCGCTAGGGTCCTGTTGAAATTCCCGTTCTGCTTCACATTTAGCGTCACTTGAAAATTATGCAATTTATAAAATTTACTATTATTGAGCCATAATTATTATTAGTGGAAATATTGATGACTATCACCCTGCTTGTTCCCACGTCTAACTTTGTTATAAAATGGGTAAATAACCGTAGGCACACACGTTTTTATTTGCTAATAAATTACTCATAAATGGAACTGATTAGAATTTTTATCAATGGCTATACATTGTTGTATTCTAAAATAATTATTTATTTAAAAAATGTCTGCTTTTTACATTATCTCAATTATTTATTGACTTATTACATCAAGTTATTACGGAAATTATAAAACATATTCAAAGGCTAAATAATTTGTATTTATTAGGTATAAAATTGAATTTTTCGCTATATTAAACATGAATTTGTTTATTTATTCCCCAATGGTTACCACCTTATCTGGCTACTTATAAGCATAACTTTAATTTTATTTAAATGTTTATTACAATTTAAATTTATTTAATAAACTAAAAATATTATAGTTTCCTCATTTACTCAATACTATTGCCCATTTTATTTCTTTCAGTTATATACCCTTGACTTCCATCATGGGTGACATGTTCCGCAGCGAACTGATGGCCCTGTGCCAGCTGTTTATTCAGCCGGAGGCCGCCTACGCCTCCATTGCCGAGCTGGGCGAGAGTGGCTGCGTCCAGTTCCGCGACCTCAACGAGGAGGTCAGTGCCTTCCAGCGCAAGTACGTCAACGAGGTGCGAAGGTGCGATGACATGGAGCGCCGCCTGCGGTACATGGAGTCCGAGATG
Source organism: Drosophila rufa (assembly GCA_018153105.1). Lineage (NCBI taxonomy): Eukaryota > Metazoa > Arthropoda > Insecta > Diptera > Drosophilidae > Drosophila > Drosophila rufa. Next base: position 20,416,274 of record JAECXS010000096.1, read on the forward strand.
AAGAAGGACGAGCTGAAGCTGCCCGTACTGAAGGCCGAGGAGGAGCCGAGTGCCCCGAATCCGCGCGAGATCGTGGATCTCGAGGCTCAGCTGGAGAAGACCGACAACGAGCTGCGCGAAATGTCCGCCAATGGGGCGAGTCTGAATGCCAACTTCCGGCACATGCAGGAACTCAAGAGCGTGCTGGAGAACACCGAGGGCTTCTTCTCCGACCAGGAGGTCATCAATCTGGACTCCAACCGCAAGCTGGACCCCAACGATCCGGCCCAGCTTCAGGGAGGAGCCCAGCGGGGTCAACTGGCCTTCGTGGCCGGCGTGATCAAGCTGGAGCGATTCTTCAGTTTCGAGCGCATGCTGTGGCGTATCTCCAGGGGAAACATCTTTCTGCGCAGAGCCGACATCGATGGTCTGGTGGACGACGAGGAGACGGGACGGCCAGTGCTGAAGACCGTGTTCGTGGCCTTCTTCCAGGGCGAGCAGCTGAAGCAGAGGATCAAGAAGGTCTGCACTGGCTACCATGCCTCCGTCTATCCCTGTCCCAGCTCCCATGCCGAGCGGGAGGAGATGATCAAGGATGTGAACGTCCGCCTGGAGGACCTCAAGCTGGTCCTCAGCCAGAGTGCCGACCATCGCAGCCGGGTGCTGAACTCCGCCTCGAAGCACCTGCCCCGCTGGTCGATCATGGTGAAGAAGATGAAGGCCATCTACCACATCCTCAACTACTTCAATCCGGACGTGACGGGCAAGTGCCTGATTGGCGAGGGCTGGGTGCCCACCAACGACATCCAGACGGTGCAGAATGCTCTGGCCCGGGCTTCCAAGACCTCGGAGAGCAGCATTCCGGCCTTCATGAATGTGATCGAGACGAACGAACAGCCGCCGACCTATACGAGAACCAATAAGTTCACCAGTGGCTTCCAGAACCTGGTGGACTCGTACGGCATGGCCTCTTACCGGGAGGTGAATCCCGCCCTGTACGCCTGCATCACGTTTCCCTTCCTGTTCGCCGTGATGTTCGGCGACTTGGGACACGGCCTGATCCTGGTGCTCTTTGCCGCGTGGCTGATCATCAAGGAGAAGCAGCTGGCGGCGATCAAGGAGGAAATCTTCAACATATTCTTCAGCGGCCGCTACATCATCTTCCTTATGGGCATCTTCTCCATCTACACGGGCTTCATCTACAACGATGTGTTCTCCAAGTCGATGAACATCTTCGGCTCCGGCTGGCACATGAACTACACGAGGGCCAATGTCGAGGATCCCTATCTGAAGGACATAACCCTGAGGCCGAACGACACGGTCTTCAAGACCTATCCCTTCGGCATGGACCCCATTTGGCAGCTGGCCGACAACAAGATCATCTTCCTCAACACCTTCAAGATGAAGCTGTCCATTATTGTGGGCGTGCTGCACATGATCTTTGGCGTGTCCATGTCGGTGGTTAACTTTGTCTACTACCGCAAGTACGCCAGCATCTTCCTGGAGTTCCTCCCGCAAGTGCTCTTCCTTCTCCTGCTCTTCGGCTACATGGTCTTCATGATGTTCTTCAAGTGGGTTGTGTACAACGACACTGTCGAAGGACCTCTTTCGCCGGCGTGTGCTCCCTCCATTCTGATCCTGTTCATCAACATGATTCTGCAAGGCTCAAATGATGCGCCCGAGCCCTGCAAGGAGTTCATGTTCGAGGGCCAGAAGCCACTGCAGGCGGTCTTCGTCGTCATTGCCGTAATCTGTATTCCCTGGATGCTCCTGGGAAAACCGCTGTACATCATGCTCCAGCGCAGAATGAAAGGAGCTCCGCCGCCAAAGCCAGCGGGCGAAGGAGGCGGTGGTCACGGCGAGGACGAGCCCATGGGCGAGATCTTCATCCACCAGGCCATCCACACGATTGAGTACGTGCTGAGTACGGTGTCCCACACGGCCTCCTACCTGCGATTGTGGGCCCTGTCGCTGGCCCATGCACGTAAGTTTATTATTTTTCACTCACGTTTTAAATAATATTTGTAACATTTTCAATATTGATTGAACTCTTTGCAGAGCTCTCCGAAGTGCTGTGGAACATGGTGTTCTCCATGGGCTTCAATTCCGACAGCTACATCGGCTCCATCCTCATCTATGTGTTCTTTGGGGCCTGGGCCCTGCTCACCGTTGGCATCCTGGTGCTCATCGAAGGACTCTCGGCCTTCCTTCACACCCTGCGCCTGCACTGGTGAGTTTTGACTTTGTAATTTCTTTTTCTTTAAATTGAATACTAACCCGAATCTCTCGTTGCAGGGTGGAGTTCATGAGCAAGTTCTATGAGGGCGCTGGTTACGCCTTTGAGCCCTTCGCCTTCAAGACCATACTCGATGTCAGCGAGGAGGACTAGGGAAGAGTCGGGAGAGAATGAGAATGCGCAGGACGCACTTCCCCGAAAAGCATTTTCCGTTTATTTCGTTTCGCATGCTTCGTGCTTTTTTTCACGGAAAAATAAATTTCGTTTGATATGCATATTGAATATTCCTCGTTTCTTGCCTTGTTTCTGGTCCTGTCAGCCGACGACAAATGTTTGTCATATGCTTTCTGACAGTCTCGCTCCGGTCATCCCAGTGACAACTGCAGACAAGCCCACACACAGGACTGCATGTATCCGAAACAATCTCAAAGCAAATGGCAGGCTATCCTCAAAAGCAGGATGTGTGTGTGCGCTCTCCTATGGCTATTTTTTCTCATTAGAAAAGTTGTCATATGCTGAAATTATGTTGTCAGTTGGACTGTCCGTAGAGCATTGAGGTGTGAAATTGGACACTCACAATTTAAATAATAATGCCATGGCAGACGTGATGGCCAGGAAGTGGCCATAGTTTTTTGCCAGATGAGATTTAAGAAATTATTTAAGGTTAAACCATAACTAAGCCCCAAAAACCCTTAACTCGAACTCAATGGAACCAAAATGGAAAACACTTTTTGAGTTTGAGTTTGCTCTTGCTCTATAACTGTTAAATGGCGCGAAATTCTTTTCAATTTCAATTCTGAGTTTCGGGGCGAGGCTTTGTTGCTTTTATTTGTAGCCCTTTACCTTCTGCTTTTGTGGTTGTTGCCGGACTGCCCTCTCTACACGCTGCCAAATATTTGCATTCGAACTCAATTGGTTGCGTTTTGTGTTTATTGCCTTTGCTTGCTGGCAAAAATGGAACGTGTTCTAGTGTGCATCTATCTTTTTTAGGTTTTCATTTTCGTTTTCGTTGCCCCAGCCGCTGTCCATGTCGATGTCGTTATCGTTGCCATTGCCCTCCTGCCAAAAATATTTTCGCGAGCATCGGGGTGTTGACAACTACGCAGCGGGCAAGCATTGCCCAGGTGAATCGTCGAGGTGGGCGGGCAAAACACACGCAATGCAAATACGAATTCAAACAGGCTGCCAAACGCTTTGAACCCGCATGTCAAATGCTGTTTTCCCAACAACCGAATAACAACAAAAGCAGCTAAAAGGACAATAGTTAGCTGTCCTTCAAAGGTCGAATCTGGGAATACTCTACCAAGCTAGCTAAATTACTAAATAGAGTTGCATTAAATTAAAATCCGCTAGTTAAATATAAAGAAAACCTAACGCAGACTGTGTTTTAATATTCCCAACTGAAAAGTATAGCTAAGAGTCATTTATTTTTATTAAACTTTTAATTTAAAGGGTAATAAAATGATTTAATACTACAAAAATTGTTTTAATATTTTTAAAAATTTTCTAAATACCACGTTTTGTTTTTAAAACCGTTAGTAAGCGATATATATTTTTATAATTTCAAGTAAACCTCTAGGCTTCTTGAAATCCCTAATTCCAATTAAAATGCAACTCTTAGGGTATTCTAGGAAAAACTATCAAGTATTTGGAAATTTCCCCCTCTCCCGGGACCATTTGTGAGCTCTGACCCAGCGGCAGCGATGGTTTAGGCTTGTTTGTGCAGCTGACATACTGGTCAAGTTTTGTGCGCTGCAAAAAAAAAGGACATTTCACATTACGTATACGCCACGTATCGGCAGCAGCATCGGAAACAAATGCCGCCCAAAACAACAACTGCAGCAGCAGCAGCCATCCAGACGATCGGCATATAAATATGGCTACAAAATGCATTAAACAAATAAATGTTTGTGCATCGCATAGACAGTCGGGCTGTGTGGCAGTTGGTCGTAAATTATGTGCGCTGGCCTAATGCATTTGGCCTCGTATTAATCAATGTTTGTGCTGGTCTCTGTGTGTGCTTGTGTGGCGTCCATCTTTTTTTTTCGCCGGACAACTGCGGCATTTGCTCGTGCATTTGTTTTAATTTATTTGCTCGGCGCAATTATTTGCATTCGGTTTGGCCCCGAGTTTCCTTGGCATTTACTATTTTTTTTTTTTGTTTTTTTTTTGGCAGTTGTCGTTTGATTTTTTACGCCTGCCGCAACAGCATAAATATAAATCAAACTGCATTTGTTTCGGTGTCGCTGATTTGCATTGGGATTTGTTTATAAATCCGCAAACACATTGGAAATCGAAATAATAGCTATGCTCCATGTATCCCATAGATATTGCTTTTTAATTGTTCGAAACGTGCATATTTTCCTTTTAATTTTTTATGATTTCGAATGGCATATGCACCCAACGGACGTCTAATTGAATACCAAAGCCAAATGGTTCAACTAAATGCTATTTTTTGTACTGACCCCAATTGTTTTAGCTTTTATTTCGGGCTATTAAAAAAATATGCAATTTGTTCAATTGCTTTGATATAAAATTAATGAAATATGACCCATTGAGGTCAGCTAGTTCTTTATTTTAATTCCGGCTCTAAATACTTTGGAGGCTGCTTTTATAACCATCGAAAATCAAAGCATAGGCTCAGATCTAGATCAACTTCTTGGTGTCCCAATTTTATTATCACTTGCCCACAAAAGCCAGGGCCAAATCACCGAATCCCAAATTACCCCGGCATAGGCTTTACCAGATTTTACGACACCGTCGCCGTCCAACAAAGTCCGTAAATCAAAAGCAGATAATTTTCCAACAGCTTCACTTTCTTGCGGCCTCACCTATCCCGGCCAGCCGAAGGATACGAAGGAATAAAATAATTGTTCAGTGAGAGAGAGCCACAAATTATAACATTTTTACGCTTCTTTTTCCCTTCTCGGTGGAGGCTACTAAATTTACATACTCCATGACGAGCCGCCGCCCACTCGCACGTTCCAACTTTTACTGTATTTATGCCAGCGAAAGGGACGAAATCGAGGGCCCTCGGGGAAGGCGGGAAGGCGGGAAGGCGGTAAGGCGGGGGTTAGGCAGGAAAAGTGTGTGAGCACAATTGCGCGTCATAAATTTGAATTATTGTGCTCTTTGCATTTGACAACGACTTAAAAGCACTTGCAGCGATTTGGGCCAGCTCCGTCCAGTTCAGCTCAGTGAAAACTCCGAGGCAGTCAGCCATGAACATGTCCTTGAGACATGTACGAGGGACCGGTGGTACACTTGGGGAAAACTAAGAAGAGTTTACTCATAAAAGAGTTTACAGTATTATATATTTTATTCAATGTAATTAATAAATGCTGCCAATTTTTTCCTGACTTACCTATCTTGGGATCGGTACGTATCCGGCTCGAAGAACCAACAAGATTTTGTCGGGGCCTTATACGTAACGATCCCAATTTCTCACATATAAAGAAGTTGAGTTGGAGTTGTCTTAAAGTTTGTCTTTACTCTTCAAGGCTAATTTTAAATTTTCAAATTTAGGAAACTATTATATGTATTTTTTTAGCGATGTTGCTGAAAGTCCCATGTTCAACATGATTACTGCTAATATTAAATATTTAATTTTAAACACTTTCTCGTAGATATACAATTGTTAGTGCTGTTAACATACATAAAATATGTACAATTAAATAAATAATTAACTAACTAATTATGCAAATTTATTCATAATTTAATTTAGGCTCCATCCTATTTAATTAATATTTCAAGTGTAGAAAACGCCTCGCACTCCGCCACCGCCATCTTTTTGTTCGCTCTGCGTGGCTGCACAGTGCTGCCACGCCCCCAAAGGACAGCAACAACAATGCCAGGGACATTTTTAGTGGACATTTATTTTATGCTCGAATCGCATTGAAATTTACGCCGAAGGCGCCAGCTTTGTTGATGATGAAGTCGGTCAGCCCTGTGCGGTGGCCTGTCTTTTGTCGGACCATAAAATATTCCCCCCGTCCAACGGATGGGCTGCCAGCTTCCTTTCAGCATCAGCATCAGCATCAGGATCAGGAGCAGGAGCTGTAAAGTGCATTAGCCATTTTAGTACTTGACGCACATTCATCCGCAAAACGGTACTGAAATCCCTTGCACTAATTAGTCACAACTGGAAGGCCGGGCAGCTGCAGCTCGGTTGTCTTAAAGTGTTAAAGTATTTCAGTATTCCAGACTTCATCTCCGTCTATCAGATGGCAAATGACAGACAGCTGAAAACGGATTAATTTGTCACTGAATGCGAGCTGTGCTGACAGCCAAGCCAAAGCCACAAATTGCTCAAGATATACATTCTTGAGTCGCATCAAAAGAAAGCCAAGTAATTTGATATTTCCACAAATGTATATATATTCGCATGTGTGGTCTCCCTTATGGGGGCTAGAGGCGGAAACAAGGGCGGCGTTGAATTGACCATGTTAACAATAAACAATTGACCACATGACATGACAAGTAACGAGTGTGCGGGCCAAGAATGTTTCCATCAAAATTTTAAAGTAAATAAAATAAAAATCGAAGCCTGAGTACTCTGCACTTGTAAAAGGGTCGAGAAAATGAATGAAAAATGGCATTTAAAATTATATTATATATTATATTAATGTATTTTATAGGGCATTTATTTTTAAAATTAAAAACGGTAATACTTTGCTACATCAAGAAAATTTCGGAATTATTTTTTATACGCTTTCTGGTAGCTTTAAAAATGAGATATTTCTTTTATTCATATTTGTTTCTTATTTATTTAGTCACCATTAAATTATATTTTCTTTTAATTTTAGATTTGTCCTGAAATTATATTTTCTAATAGAAGTGTGCTTTTATATCTTTGCTTTTATATCCAGATTTTTTTTTTTTTTTTCTATGTTATTAAACAATTAATTCAGTACTCCCCCAATGCCGTTGATTGCTGAGTAGCAAAAAACGCTTGTGGGCTGCAATAAAACTATTAAACGTTCCGGCATCCAGACTCTCTCACACACACATGACAGGCCTCTTTGCACTCGTTCAATTGTAGAGCAATTTTATTTTTTACGTTTTTGGTTCATTTTGGCTGCTTTTTTTTTGTGACTCTGGGCCATGTCTGCACAAATGTTGCATAGCAATTGCTTTGTGTGTTCAATTTTTGGCATAACAACAAACAAGTGCACACACAACGAAGTCGCCCACATAGACACTCTCTCTCACACACACACACACTGCACACACACACAGTCAGCTGGACAGCAACAATGGGCAGTCAAACAAATGAACAAGAGCGCACAAATTTTGCAGCTGTCAGTAGCACAAGCCAGGACACGAACCAGGCACAACAGGAGGCACAAAGCAAAATTTTTATTTGCCAAAAAAAAAAAACGAAAGAAAAACGAAGCCCGAAATTGTGGCTTAAAATTATTTTTTTTTTCGTCTTATTTTTTTTAGTTTAGTTTTCCTGAGAACTGCAATGGCCGGCAGCCAAAAGGGGGGGCCTAGCAATCGTTTTTGTCCGAGTGGGCGTGGTCGCAAATTGTTAAATGCTTAGATGTCTGCAAAGAATTTGTCGCCAAGAGGCGTTCGGAATGGTTTTTCCATTTCCAGCTGCCGTCACGTATACGTAATATGGCCGACGGCAGCCCCCGAAAGTATGCACCACAAAAAGAGGAGTTCTTTCACGCGAATAGATGTTGATAAATGTTTTTAGTTCGCTCACTCTACTCTACTCCACGCCACTTCACTCCACTCCGGCCGAGTTGCATGAAAAATGGGTTATTGATAAATGGCATATTGTTTTAGTTACCGACAAGTTTTTTCCAAGTCTAGCGAACAAATTATGACGAATGCCAAGCATTTATTTTACCATTCCTCTGCCTGATCCATGCTTTCGTGGCAAAAATGACTTTGTTAAATAAATAAAATAATAGTAAACAATAAATTTGCTATTATTAAGGCATTGGGCATTTTGTTATATAATGCTTAGAATTAAAATTAAATATTGAAAAGATTTTAAGTAATATATTAGATAAATAAGAAAAAACTGAGCTTCAAAAATGACTGGAGTTTCCAAAATTGAATACATTTGATTGCGGAAATAAACATTGGGCTAATTTATATTTTATTTAATTTATTTCAAATATTACAATTAAATAAGTATTTTTTTCTAAATAAAAATAAAATACCCTAAAATCTTTTCGATAGCTTTAAGCTTTATCCCTGAGGCCCTTAAGTGAGCCGGACTATTCGAGCAGCCTAGGCCAATCTAATTACGCTTGCAATAAGCAGCTAATAAACCTCAAAGCAGCAATTAAACGCAACGACTGCTTAAAGGCGCTGAGCTCTGCCGCCGCCTTAAACACACCCGCAGAGATATGGCCACGTTATCCTTTGTTGTTATTGCCGGCAACGCTCCTTTGGCCAGGGTCGCATTTAATTGTGCGCCATGTTCAACAGGCCATTGTACATGCGTATTAAATGTAATTAACTCATTATAAATGATAACGTGGTCGCAGGGAGTCGCATTCAGGTATGTCTCTATGTCTCAAGCCGCCAAGAAGACGTCCTCGATGGCGTCCACGGTCAGGACCTCTCTTACCCAACGCGGCGGCTGTCACAGCTAATTTAGTCGGGCAGTTGGCAGAACGAACGTGTTGGGTTGCCACCACGCCAGGGGTAAATGCGAAATTATTACCGGAAAAGGACAATGAGACGCACTGGCTATTATTCAGTCGGTGGCCAAACGGGACTAGAAGTAGTGATGCCAACATCTTGTTTTAACAACTGGAAATATTGGCAAAAAGAAAATGCTAGAAATATCACTTACATAAGGACAATTGAACAAGAAAGATGTGGAAATTATATTTTATTAAAATACATTTAATTACTTTAAAAATAATTCAAAACGGAAAAAATATTGGGTAACATTTCTTAAGAAAAGCTTTAAGATATTAAAATACAATATCTGTAATCCCTGCTGAATCCCTTCAAAAGGACAGCTCTGACCGGAAACGGACACATTGGCAGCACTGTGCAGAGAAGTCCCAGTCCTCTCCGAAAGCAGGTAATAAAAACTCCTTTATGCGCTCGAGTGTGCCGCTCCCTGTGATATTTGGCCCCTTGCATTCCGTCGGCTCTTGGTTTATTTTATAGTTTGTCTCTCGCCTTATTTTCACGCTCTTGCCACCTCGAGTCAGCCTTTTAATTATGTAACACGCTCCGACACAGGAGTGTTGCCTTACGCACCTCGGCATTGGAGCGGAGGTGGCTTTCCCATTTTATCCCCAGCTGGTCTACGGGAATTTTCCACATTTCCGCATTGCCGCTGGCCAGTTGCGTGTGCTCCTCCACGTGTGGACTTAATTCAGATAAAGCGAAATTGCAGATAAGTTTAATTGGTGACCAGGCACTGGCCTAAATGGTGACAAAACGTTTATTTTCTTCAGGAGTACATATATTTATACTCTTGCAAGGGTATTCTAATTGTAGGTGGGAGTTTGAAACGAAGTAAAGAAGCCACATCAGCTATATTATTTTAAGTTTTAAAATAAATAATACAAATTCTAATACAGATTTTATAAACAAATATACAAAATCCATTTTAAAATAAAAGCTAACAAATAGAGTACATTTTTCTTCTTAGTTTACCTCGGCACAGAAATATATCAATTAGTCACGGATTTTTAAATGTATAAATACTTGAAGCTCTTAAAGTATCAATTTCAATCTTAGAAAACAGTTTCATCTAAAAATTACAATTTTTATCGCCTTGATGGTAATGCTTGGAGTGAGTATTTCAATAAAGTAATTATTTTCAAGTTACGTATTGTAAAAGGGCTCTCAATTGTAATTGTTAAAGGATAATTGTGAAAATAATACAAATTAAATTGTTAGTACAAATAATAATCAATATAATAAAACCATTTATTATCTTTATGTTATCATAATTTTTTGTATTTGCAATAAAATGACTGAATGAGTCAAAGTCTAAAATAAGTAAACATGGTAACAATCAGATTAACATCTTTATTTGCATTACGGATTCAAAATATAAAATTACAATTGACCCCCTTGGAGTAGCCAAATGCTATTTGCGAAAACATTACGATAATAAAAATAATGATTATAATAAGAGGGAATTGTTAATATGATTATTATTTGTAATTGCAATAAAAATCCGGAACTAAAATGACGTATTGTATATTATAAATGAGTCAAAGTCATAACTAAGTAAACATGAAAGCTGTTACTAAAATACTTTTTCATTTTTTCATTAAAAACCAAGACTAATTAAACTGCTCTACAGTTACAAAAAAAAAAAAAAAAAAAAAAACTTTATTTGCGGAGCGAATTTGAAAGATATAAATACAAACTAATTGGAGAAATAGGGGGAACTCATTTTAAGAGATGGGAGTGAGGATACCCGATCAAAATAGCAGAAAATTATTATTTGTATTCATAAAAGGATATATTGTGATAAGAGATTTTAGTATGAATATGAATATTTTAGTATTTACTTACATATATTCCTTTATGAAATATTTTCAATTTATATATCAAATACCTTATTGTCATTCTCGTCTTCTATTCTTTTTACTGCCTCATAAAGAGCTTTAAAGACTCCTGAAGGCGTCATTCAAACTTTAAGGCAATTACAGATAAGTTTAATTGGCGGAGTGCTTCGCATAAATGGTGACAAAGCACTTTCATTTTTCGCAAGCAAATCATTTGCGATTGCCTTCGTTAAAGACCGCAATTCTGCGGGTGTTTGACTTTAAAAAAATCTTGAAAATTCAATTTAAATCTTGAAACGAACGCAGAAGAGGCGACGCAAAGAGCCGAGAGAGAAGACTAACTGCCAACATTTACCATCAATAGCCGCATTTGCTTATATCAAGTGAAAACTTTCTTATCGGCGGCACAGCGGCAACTTCAATGACAAATTGAGACAGCGATGTGCAGCGGAGGGGCGAAAAGGAGCCAAAAGTTGGCTAACACACACACTCGCACTCACACTCACACTGATATAGATTGGCTTGTCGCTGTGACAACTTGCCACTTTGAGCACGTAAATTTTTGTCGTCTCTCTTGCCTTTTGAATTGATAAGAAAATTCATAAAATTTCTTGCAATGGCAGAGCGAAGGATAGAAGGCGAACGAGCGGGGCCGGAGGCAGAAAACGCAAAACGCAATCCAACTCAAGTGTGTCAGCAGCCGTGAAAGTGGCATTTGAGCCGGGCTGCAAACTTTTGCTGCCAACTTGCTAATCTAATGAACAATTGTGGCTGCAGGCCACCTTTAACACCTCCGTGCCCCGAGGCCGAACTCTGGCTGCCTGGCTGGCACCTGTGCTCCCGAACTTTCCGGCACTCTGCAAATGCAGGAGATTAAAACGAAAATTAAGCTCCCATTCGGAATGTCAAACGAGTGCGTTTTTCTTGGTCCTTCAACTAATTGAATTTGCCGTCAACGGTTTCGGCAGGAATTTAATGCAATTCGCCGAGTTGAGCTTTTTAAATTGCAAGCAAAGTTTGCAGACGTCGGCAAACTCAAACAAGTCAACAGTCAACTTAATTGTCATAATTTGTGTTAACAAGCCTGACGAATTTGCTAAAAAAAAAAATGTTGTAAGAACGAAAAAAAAATTGAAAAAAAATTGAAAAGATAAAAAAGGAGGAAGCCGGTTTGAAAGGATGCGATGGCGGGCATATGTGGCCAGCTGGCTGAGCAAAGTTTTCTGCGGAAAACAAACTAACAAAGGGCCAAAGCAAATAGAACAGAAGCGGCAGCCAGCAACAAGGATTCTGCTGTGCCAGGCGAAAGCCGAACACAAAACGAAGCCGTCCAAAGGGAAAAGGGCTAGCGAAAGCTTGTACTTATCCTTGGGATTTATAATACACTGCAATCTCTATGTCCTACATTAAAAACTAAGATCTACTTGATGTCACTACCTGAAGTACTCTGATAAAATAGGATCCCTCTTACAAACTATGCCACTACAATCTTAGTTATTTTGCATTATCATCAAGCATTATCCAAACTTAAATCATTAGGAACAAATTTTAAGTTCTAGCTTTAAACTCTAGGCAAACCCATCAGCTGCTGGGTAACAAAACATTATCTACCCGAAAATGGCCGAGAGCCAGCGAAGCCCTGAACTAAAATTGGACACTTAATGCTGGGTGGAAGGAAGACGACGGCAAAAGACAAATAAGGACTAAGCAAATAAAATCTAATAAAACCAAGGACACAAAAACTTGAGCCAAGCCGGCGAAAATGAGCTAAATGCTGCAAGGGGAGTGTGGACGGTTAGATGGAGGCGAGAGAGCAAATGAAATAAAGTGCCAGAAGTATGTTTCATTAGCGGCAGCGGCAGGAGCAGCAGCAAACCAGACAACAAACAAAGCTAAGGACAATGGTCGGCCAAGGACACATGCTCCAGTGGAGCTGCTTGATGAACTTCATCCAGCCAGCAAACAAGCGGGGAAAAAATAACACGAAGCAAACTGCTGGGGACGGCAATGTGTATTTACACTCCAATTGGAGTGGTCTTTAATTTATAAGAGGCTGTGAAAAAAATAGTTACGAGTTCACCCTATTTTATGATTATTTACTTACAATAATTACGATATCATGTGATGATTTATTCACATAAAAAAATGTAACTAATAATGCTTTTATTTTTGTATTTTAGATATAAGCTGAGCCTAATTATTATAATTTATAATAAGCGAATGATATTAAAAATTTAAATTTCCATTAAACAAAGAATTAATACATATCCAAGGTTTATATATAATTTTTTATATTATTTTTCTTCTTTTTCATCTTGTTTGTAAGTGTCTCTGACTTCGCTCAAGCAAATCTTAACGCAAGCGTCCTTCTGCTGAAAAAATCCACACGGCTCCTTTCCCTGAGTAACAGGATAACATTTTTTAACCACCTCATCGAAGGCCCAAGTAGTGTTCTGTTTGCATATTATTTCAATATCATTAAGCTTGCATAGCGCTGAAAAAAACCTATTTACCAAGTGCTCTGTAAATATAATTATTTCACTTACTGTCTTGGAGTGAATTAGCCGATGCATAAAAAATCAGTAAACAGCTTATGAGAAAAATAACAGCTTGGCTTGAGATCTGCATACTAAAATGTTTAAATTCTTGAATTACTTTCAATGAATTAAACAGTTGAATACGTGCTCAATTTTAATCTGCACTGCCATAAATATAATTAATAATTAAAATATTTACTATTAAAATCAATTCGACAATAAAAATACTTAGCACTCAATCCGGGAAACTATATTTTCTTGTTACTATTAATTTAAAAATTATTTTGTAATTAAAAATTCAACAAGTAACACATTATCCAACCATTAAACCTGGTCTTACTCTTCACAAGAATATATAAGCTCTATGAAGTTCGGAAACACACAATTCACGCAGTTACATAATTAAAGCAATATAATTTTAATTTAGCAAGACGGTCATGCGTCATTTACACGTATAAACTAAAGTTAAACTACTTCAGTTCAACAGAAAAGCTCCAACAAAATGAAGGTACTTTTCGGTTTTTCACTTCTCTTGGTATGCATTAATGCCGGTCAAGACATTCTGCAGTGTAAGTATGCTTATATAATCACGGGGCAAGTTGTTGTATTAATATATAATCCTATTTATAGTTGTATGCTATGAACCATGGGGGGGACCGGTATGCAAAAAAATGCATACCTATTTTTGGAGCATGAGGGAGAAAAAATGTATGTCCAGCAAGTATTTAGCAACGCCCTGTGGCTTCTTCTACGATAAAGAAAGATGCACTTCCATTTGCACAAAACCTTCTTGGAGTATACAAGAGGCGGAAGAATTTGTGAAGAATATGAATATGTGATATGTGTGTCATAAAAAAATATACCAAATTATATATTTTTGGTCCCCAAAAGGTATTTATTTATTTATCTATTATCAGAGTGCATTGTTAGGGTTTAGCCCCAGGGACTGAAGCAGAAGTCCTTGCATCCCTTTTCGCCATCGAAGAAGCCGCATGGCTCAATATTTATTAGAACAGGATAGCATTTTCGAGTCACCTCGTTGAAGCCCCAAGTGTTGTTTTGATAACAAGTAATTGAGCCGCCAGTTCGCTTACAAATGGCTTTCAAAATTAGGCATATATTTTAGTATATATTTTTCATTATTTTTTACAAATTACTCACTGTTGTGGATTGGACTTAGGACCCTGGCCACACAAACCGAAAAATATAAAACGGCCACGAGGATTGTGAGTTTCATGGTGACTGCTAACACAAAGGGAAATATGAAATAGGAATCTTAAGTGAATTCGACATGCAAATCTACTTTTTCACATTTAAAATACCTTAAAACAAGGTTAATTTGTATACTTTCTAAAGAAATTTGGCTGACAAATATTCCTACTCAGGCACTGAATAAATTTAATTAAGTAAGGGCCGATTTTGTAATGTCAGGGTAACTTTTGTCATTGAAATAAATTGTTATACGGAGTAATTTAGTCGCCCAAAATTATGTTTGTGCTTATGTAACTGACAGATTTTAAACTAGAGCTTTTCCTCTACTCACGATTTGCCAGTCAGGTAAATAAAAACATGATTTGGGTGGCCTACTTACTCCGAAAAATAATTTACAAAAGATAACCTGACATTGAAAAATCGGGCCTAAATTAACTTTATATTTATATATAGCACTGATCACCAAAGAAAAAAATTTAACAGATTTTAATAGGGTAATGCTGAGGCAATTAAATTCATTTGTTTTTCCTCATAAATTAAGAAATAATTTCACAATTCTTCAATTCTTAAAGCTTTGATTGTGTATCGAAATGTATGTACTTGTAAGTGCGTTCTGCGATGAGTGAAAATATATCTTTATGTCCAACAATTCACATTTGTCGAGCCATTGCCAACACAACAATAGCAATGTAATCTTATTGCCGACACGCAAAATTCGAAAATTGAACAATGCGAAAAGAGGCGGCGAAATAAATAAATAAAATAGAACGCGAAATGCCGCAAGTGCTCTCATAAATTTTAAGCGATTTTATAATGGCCGCTACTTCTAGTTGTCGTTTTGTGCTCGCTCTTCTGGCTCCTTGCGTTTTAATAACATTTTATATATGGACGTAGCGCCGAGTCACGATTTTTCAATTATGCCGAGCCGGCATGGTATGAATTGTGTGACGAAAACCATTTGCTCATAACTTTTTCCCAGCAATGAGAAATCATTTTTAAAATTAAATTAAAATTGTAAGGAATAGGGAAACTTTAGGGAGATGAAAGCTTATTTTAAAATAAAAAGCCTACAATTACTTTGATAATCATAAACCCATAAACCCGATTGGGCACAAATCGCTTAATTAAATCGATTCATTGGCTATAATATTTTGGGACAAGGACAATCTACTCAAGCAAATAAACTGTCAGGCCCAAATCACTTTCAGAGCACATCAAACTAACCTTTTACAGATCGGTAACAATTTTCCTCCTTATTAATCTTCATTAATCAAAAGCATACACGCTCACAAAACTATAAACACATCTTGAATGGGCGATTAAAATGAACTTTTAGGGCTTAGCCAGAATAATGGGCTGGAGGAGCAGGCAAAAACTAAAATTCAACATAATTATGCAAGAGACATTGGGGATAATTTTGATAATAACTCAGGCAAAGGAAACTTTGTGTGTGTGTGTCTCTGGGTAGGCTTATTATGAATGCTTGAATAAATTGCTGCTTATAATTTATGCTGTGAACTCGTAATTCGAAAATTATATGTGTGGCTTTAATTGCTCAGTCATTCAGTTGGACTGAAATGTAGGCCATAAATAGATCCCTGGAAATCAGTTGATATTTACTGAAAGGTCTTGTTTCCATTTGATTAGCATTTAAAATGATAATTAAATATAAACTTTTTGTATGATATCTCTTGGAATTATTTTCATATTCGTCATAGACTTGTGAGGTGAGCCCAAAAAAGATTTTAATGGCTTTCTGCTTGCAATAGTTTATGGCTTTTTTGGCTGATGGTAATAATTGTTTATAATAGAATAATCAAACCAGCTATAGTAGTGGGAAAAATATATTAATGTATTACGATAAAGAGAGATAACAAAATAATAAAATTACGGAAATAATTAACTTTGTGGTTACAAATAGTAAGCTCCCTAAATCGTTACTCATTAAATTAGTGAACAAAATTTATAGGCAAGCACCAAATAAAAACCCTTAATTTAATTAATTTGACTTAATGATTTTAATTAGGTCTAAATTAATTGAGAGTAAATAGAAAGGGAGGAAAATAATTGATCCTTGAACTAACATTAATTTTAAAAAAATCAAATAATTTATATTATATTCTTGCTTAGTTTATGTACTTGTACTATTATTTTTTCTAACTCAAAACTAGTTTAAATTTTAAACTTGCCGGTAGGCTGATCAAAAATTACTGGCTTTGCTGCTTAAATATTTATACAGTCAGAGGTACTCCCTTATCCTGACGAAAACACAAAAACCAAGCGTACAGGACACTCATGCATGGAGGCACGCATACATACATGCACTCATGCTGGTATGACATGTTTTTACAGTTACGTAACAAACAACAGCAGCAGCAGCCAGGGAGGCCTAAAAACATAGGGGTAGATGGCAAGGCCGAAAAGGCAGCAGGCAAATGTAGTGACAGTTAACATTAACACCAATACAAGCGTAAACATATGCTAGAACGGGTGTGTGTGTGTGAATGTGTTGAATGGGATAGGCAGGACCTCCTAATTGGTCGCCAGTGCAACTGGCTTCATGGTTGCCATTGCTCGTGTTTGGCTGCTGTAGCTGCCAGTTTTAATTGAATTAGAAAACGCATAGAAGAGGCGCCGTGACACTGCTCAGAAAATATAAGAAATATTAAAAAACGTATGCTTTGGGGTAAATATTTATTTTTAACCGATTTTATGAGCTTAAAGCATATTTAAAGTGAACGAAATTCTTTATTTGACACTATAAGGCAACTAACATTAATAAATAATAATTTTTAGTAAACACTTAACTTAAAAAGAAAGATTAAGATATTTTTGGACATTATATATTTTCTTACTTACTTAATTACTTAATTTTTATAAATTTATAGGTTCATAGCTAGACTAAAAATATAAAACAAAATAAGAACATGCTATTATCTTTGCGGTAATACATCGGAATTAAGACTTAAGAAACTCCTCTTCAAAAAATTAATATTTTTTTAAATATATAGAGTACCTATTTATTTTTAGCTGATACAAATTTCTATAGATGTTTACTGTGCACATCAAATCCTCATGGACAGGAACACGACTATTTCAGCATGCAAACACACTTCAGCGAGCATCCTGTTTTCGGCCTACACCATCCGCTTCCACACACTCACACACACCCGCAGCCTATGCCACAATGTCACTCAAGCAGGTACTAAAGTTAATTACTGCAATTTCCGTGGAAAATTGTTTTATGCATTGACAACGTGTGGGTCGAACCAGGGATTTTCCATCTGTTTTTCCCCACCGAGTATGTGTGTGTGCTTGGGGCATGCCACGCGCTTATTTTATTAAGTGCCGCTATTTTTCGGTTACAGCTACTTTTACGGCCCCTGCACATGCGTTGGTGTGAGTGCATTCCAGACGCCCCCTTACTCCCACACATCCCAAATTCCATTACAATATGCGAAGGTTTCCAGTCTTTATTGTTTTTGTGGGGCTTCGTTCGAAAATCCTCCAAAGGGGTAACAACTGAATTAGCGGCTATTCTGTTGGTGAAGCTTTTAAAATTATTTGCCCGGCTGGATTAAATTAATTTAGGAACTATTTTACAATTCAATATTATTTCAGGTTGGGAAGCCAGGGTTATTAGGGCCTTATTAGATTATTATGCATTCAATTTATAGGCATCAAACTTTAGGAAAGCGGAACTGCAGAATAAATATTCTAGACATAATTTTAAAAATCTTTTTAAGAGACTGTGTTAAATTAAAAATTTAATTCATAAAAAAAACATTAAAGTTATTTAAAGCAATTTTAGTAGCTTCTTAAGAGATCAAACTAGGGGGTTTCGATTGAAAGTTGAATGAACCAATAACAACGCAGCGATGATCCTTGCTTGCGATGGCGGAATCATATCCAAAACCCACACAAAAGGGCATCCAACCTGCGGC
The DNA here is from genome assembly GCA_018153105.1 of Drosophila rufa. NCBI lineage: Eukaryota > Metazoa > Arthropoda > Insecta > Diptera > Drosophilidae > Drosophila > Drosophila rufa. The sequence goes on from JAECXS010000096.1 coordinate 20,434,689, forward strand.
TTTTCACTCAATTTCACTGCCATGCCTGTTTTTGTTTTATTTGCCGCTGTTTAGTTAATGGTTTAGCGTGTTACCCGGCGCACTGTGGCAACAATTCTTGTTTATGCGCCGCAAACATTTTTACCGCTCTCCTCGCGTCCTGCTCCTGCTGCTGATGGCATTAAATTTTATTTCACTCAAAACCGCGCAGCCATAGAATTGTTTGTGGGTGTATGGCCCTCTATATATGGTATGTTTGGCCGTTGCCAGGGCCAACATTGTTAACTTTGACGAGGGACTGCTGACGGCTGCACATGGCGTTGTATTTAAATAAATTGCAGCCCCTTCGCCATTGCAATTGTGGCGCAAATTGCGCTAATTTTGCTGATTGTGTAGTTTCGTTGTTATTATTTTTTTTTTCTATTCCATTTTCTCCTTTTTTTGTTGCTGTTGATAAGCTGGTAGCTTTTATGGCATTTGGCGCAGCCAACTTTTGATAGATATTGGCCAGACAGCTTTGGTTGGCCAGCCATCACAATGGATTAGAAGCCATTGAAATACAATTAAATTGTCAGTTTTGTATCAGCAAAAATGCTTGACGTTTGACGGAAATAGTCCAATTGAATGTTAAACGGGGACTCGATTGTTTTTATTATTTACAAATTCTTCGATACCCCTAACTACATTTCAGTTTAGAAGTTTATTTCTCTAAGGGCAACGCCTCACAAGAATGTCTCTGGTATCTTCTCCCCTAAAATATGAACTTTTATTCTATTAATACAATACACTTCCAAAGACCAAGTTTATTTCTTTCTATCTTTTTCCTAAATAAATGTTAGCTTCTGAGCATTTACTGTGATGTCATCCCCTAATATTGCAACCGAAATGTTGCAATATCTTGGCCGAAGCTCGCACTCTAACCAAGTTTGTTGGCCGAAACTCAAGCAAAGTTATCCTGTGTCCAGTTTGTGAATTCTCACGCCTTTTAACTCAAGTTCCTCGAGTAATTGACCTTCTTTGTGGGAGATGGGTCGGGGGGCTAGGGACAACCAACATTTGGAGCTTAGCAACTTTCACATCACTAAACCACTGAAAGTTGTTGACTTTATGCAACTTTTTCGTGGCCACAGACAACTACGTGAGGGTCTCTGCCAACACTTCAAGAGCAACCCCCGAAAAACATCACCCCCCTAGTACCACCCATCGAAGCCCCCCTCTGAAGGTTGACAAACAAGTTTGTTGTTCCTTGCATTTTTTGCACTCCAGCGACATTTCTTTTTGCACAAATATAACCCGATAAAGTGGGCGGGGCTGGCCAGTGCCCGAAACTGCTGGCGTCAGTTGCTTTTAACATACCAACACTCTCGCAGACTAGAGGCTTACGCATACATAGAGAGAAAAATATGACACGTTTTAAAGGATTTTTTAGTGGGAAAATTAAGTATACTTTTAAATATGCTTTATCGAATTTACAGAATTTTAAATATCATAATATTTTCAAATAATAACATTTAACAATCTAAATTATAAACTTTATACAATTATTAAATATTAATTATGTCCTTTCCATATTTTCATTATAGAAGTTTCGTTTTTTTAATAAATATTCTGTGAAAGAATAGGGTGTTTTTTTGAATTGATTTTAAATATTAATATGAATTTTAAAACCAGATTCTGAAATACGTTTTAATTTATCAAAGCTTTGGTTTTCCCTGTGTGAAAATATATACAGGAGACATGCTCTCACATAACTTTGTGTACATGGCCAACGACACGTGCTGCAATTGAATTTGTTCGAAAAACGCAATAGAAAACACCCACAGAAGCCGAACGGAGAGGAATAGAAAGGAACAGAAATGGCAGACGACTAGAAATTATTGCCCCTGAGGAGGACACGAATTTCTGATGATCCTTAGAGTAAACTTCCGAGAATATTTCATTTGTTTGTTTTCGCATTTGTCTATTGAAGAGACAAACCATATTTGTTTCAATTAATTGTTCTAATCAAATGTTTCCGAGGTTTTTAGAAGTGAGAAGGGAGAAGGGAGTTTTTAACATATTTATTGTATCTAAATTAACATTAAATATTCAAAATTATGTTAATTAAGGCTTGTATACATTGGATCATACAAATAATATTTATATTTACAAATGCTGAAGAGGGAATTAAAATGACGCAAAACAGGCCTACATTATTATTATAATGGGTCAATTAAGTCATCCGATTATCTTTCATCTATTAATAAAAGTAATAATTGAAAAATTGATAATGTAAAATCATACATAAATATTAAGTTACTTTTATAAAATATTCCTTACAAACCATTGAGTAATTGAAGGATAATTATCTCTCCTATACATTCAATTAAAATTTTTGATTGAGACTCGTATTATTTTTAAATCTTCAATATTCTAAATTACAAACTCTCTCAATTTCCTAAAATTCAGTTGGTCCTTGCAGTCCATTGAAAGCCTGACACATTTTAAAATATTAAAGTGCCAATACGCCTCGTTTTCGCTGTGGTTACACCCACTCACACACACACACGAGGGCATGGAAGGCAAAAATACACAAACGCTGCAAATTCTTGTTGAAAAATCTAATGCCACTTGCCGGGCAGAGCCAGAGGAGGGAGATGGGAGGTGGGAAAAGGGAAAAGGGAAAAAGGGAGACACGTAACGCGCTGAAAATTCTGCAGTTTGTCGTCCTTGCACGCACGCATGCTTCCGCAGGAACAACATGGCAGAAGGCTTGTGGCAAGCACTTTTTGGTCATGTCCTCGAGTGAAGCTGTTTTTGGCCAGGTCACCGCCTTCGCAGAATCAGCTATTAATATGCCGTGAAAACTTTCACGTGGCCAAGACTGTCGGCAAGTGCATTTCATTAGCGTTTTTAACAACATAAAACTATTAATATTTAGTGCACAGCTTCTGCCACCATAAACAAAACATAAGCAGCAGCAAAGCAGCAAAGCAGCCAGGCAGAAGCAAAAGCAAAAGCAAAAGCAATTGAAGAAGCAGGCCAAGTCAACACCAAGTTAGACAGAGCCGAAAACTTTGGGCTAAGCGAAAACTTTTGCCCGACTGCTGAAATTATTTTGAAATTAAGTTTCTCGTTGCCCGTTGCCGTTGCCGTTGGCGTTGGCATTGCTTATTTATGGCTGGCAATGCGTATCGATCGATCTTGAACCGCCAGCAACACAGAGCCCATTCAGGGCGAGTAACTTTTCCTTAAATGTAATTAAAAATGTCGTCGAACTTATTTACGAGTGTTGTTTGCATAGTTGCGCCAAGTTTTCAACAGCCGAAAGTAGGCCGCCGCCGCTGAGGAAGGGCCGGCAGCCCTTGGAGTTCCTTAAAAATCGCTGGATATAAAAATGCATTTAGCACATAGTTAAGCCGAAATCAAATTAAGTTTTTATGGCCCACGGATGATGGTGCTGCAGTTGCAACAGCTTAAGCGGGTTCAGCTCAATGAATCGGAAGTAAACTGTTAATAAAAGCTACTTTGAGTGGCCAGTAAAAGGGAATGGCAAAACATTATCCTTAAACTCCACTCGAAAAATATGTATCTTCTAAGCAGGAGAATTAATTTAAAAATATCAAATTTAAGGCAATAATTTAAACATGAATTAAGCTATATTATATTGCATTAAATGCCAAACTTTCGGTTAAGCTTAAAGAGACACAAATACCCATTGTTCACCTCTAAAGGGGGAGGGAAATAATACCTCCAATATTTTTCTCCCCCTGTACAGGCGAACAATCTGAAATCCTCAATTATCTTTCAGATACAGATAAAATCCCCCCTCAACAACGAGATGGGAATCTCCTTTGACGTCAGCTGAGTTGCAATATCAAGGATATGTTCGAAACCGAATACGCATCGCTTGACATCTGTGTGACATTAGATCTGAGGGGGGAAAATCCACGAGAAGATTCTATTTGTTCGCTTTCAATCACATTTTCAGATTTCCGACGTGCGTTGACCTTGAAAGTGGGCGTGGGCGTGGAAAATGGGGAAAATGGAACTGAAACGGAACTCAAAGTTCCATCAAAGTTCTGCCAAAGCGCCCGTCATTCATGGCAACGTTTCGCATTCATTGCAACTTCGGTCCGAAATTGCTTCTCAGCGTTTTACTCAACCAAAAAACCGTTTTACTTTGCGGTCAAATGTAGCATGTACATATGCACCTCTCCTACAGCACCTCCCCCGTGCTTTTCCGCCCGTTTTCCACCCTTCAGTCAGAACCAGGTCACGCCCACTAAACAAACGCTCTGCGGTATGCTGTGGAAAAAAAACAAGTTTGATAGTTCTTCTTGTTGTTTGAGGCTACCCAACTTCCAGCGGGTCCCACCCCAGATCCTCTGCCCTCCGATCCCACCGTACCCGTCCAGAGCTACCCCCCTGTGTAATTTATGTGTAGTAAATAACATTTTTCCGTAGTTTTTATACTCTAGGCCAAGCTAAGGCTACTTCAGTTAAGCCTTATAGTTTTTAATCCCCAAAAACAAAAAGTATTTCTGTTTGCAATAATGTATTTTAACCTAAGCGGCTTTTAGTTATGATGATAAAAAGCTAAACAATAAACAAAAATAAAAGGATAATATGTTTTACTAAATGAAAGGAAAATAAATCAAATCGGTAACCATTTTGGGTTTAAAGTAATTTTAATATTTTATAAATAAAGAGTATTTCAATAATCGAGCATCGACAACACATTTTTTTCTCCTTTTTTGAACCCCACTCGCTTTGCGCGAGTTGCAGCTGTAGTTGTTGTAGTGGATTTTGACCTTGTGCGGAAATAAAACTGAAAATAATGGCAGTTAGCGCTAAATGGAAGCAAAGTTGCAGCCAGCATTAGCGCTGAAATGCTGATATGCGATATGATGAAATGAGGCAGAAGCTGGGGAAAAGGGAAGAGAGTTGCCAGGGTTAAAATGTGCTATAAAATTCGAGCTTATGTTTGATAGTTTAATGAGTTTGCGGAATGGCGAAGTTAAAGCACCGAATCTGTTGCAGAACGCTAATAATGTGCATACAAAAAAGGCCACATATATGTCAATCGGAAACCAGAAATAAAATACTTAAACACATATTAATAGAGACTTCATAAATATAGTTTCATTAATAAGCATTTTTAATTTTCTACCATCATAAACTTAAAATTATTTCTTTCCTGCAAATATAGAATGACAGGATAATTAACTTCTTGTAACCCGCAAATGGAAAATAACATCCAATGATCCGTTGTCACTCCTGCTGTACATCTTCAGCGATTCACCGACTAAAAACCAATCATTTAAATGGCCATTAGTGAATAATTTATAAACGTTACCATCATCCTAACACTTTTTCACAGTAAATCGCGCTGCGAACCCTTTTCAAGTTCATTTGCTGCTGGCAAACATAAAATGTTGTTAAAAACCGGCAAGCTGACAGCAATTAATATGCCATTTGGTGCATGTTTTTCTACTCGACCTCGCCAAAACACACACACATGGGCACCGTGTTCTGGGGCTTCTGGGTCTTCTGGGCTCTTCTGTGGTTCCACTAATGTTGATTAAATGGCGTCGGAGTCACGCATGCAGGCGCAGATTGCACTCGTTGTGGTGGCCCTGAAAATCTCCTGGGATAGCTGAATTTAACTACGTGGCGCAGAAAGAGAAGCCATCAGCATGGAGATGAGCTTGAACTAGGAGCAGGAAGAGGACTCGAACTAAGGATAACTGAACAGGCTTTCAGTTAATGCTGATAAAAGTAGAAAAATAATAAGGATTTTAATAATTTTAATATTTTTATGGTTTTTTTTTTTTTGTGTATTTTGTAAATATTTTAAAAGTCTCTTAAAGTAATTGATTAACTTATTATAACATTAATTTGTTTTAAATCTTTTTGATTATCTGATATAACTCAAAGTTCTACCTCTTTCAATCAAGAAACCACTATTAATATGCAACGTTGTTTTCCCCTTTGAAACTCTTTTACCAAAAATAGATCAAAGTGTTTGGTTTATTAAATTCTCATACCGTTGGCTACATTCTCTTCAGCCAACAGATTTTCTCTCTGGCAGTCTACCGTTTAAGAAGAATTACAACGAAAATGGTTGTGAAAAATGTTATAGCCAAATTCATGATACTCGTATGGTTTACCTTACTAGCATCTCCATCCCCTCTCGCTCCCAAACTGGCTATGATATAAGCTGTCCAGGCTCAGTTGCCAGATGAGTCAGTGGCTAAGTTGGTAAGCATTTGTTATGCCCACACACACACACACCAACCAGGTCCTGGCCAAGGGGTGGCGAAGACACCGCGCACATTTTCTTTACAGCCATTTACCAGGCGATTTACGTAAATCTTTTATTTATACAGAGAACGTATAAGTTGCAATTTATCAAAATCTAAAATGTTTACCCGCACAAGTTATTCACTTGAAATCTCTACACTGCAGCGGGGTTTCTATATGTGTTGGGTATCCTTGTATTTTCTACATCCTTATATATACATATGTGTGTGTAGATCCTAGACGTATTGTAGTTGGCTGCGTTACGTATACGCGATGTGAGCCAAAGGCGGTGGAACAACGTCCCACGAGTCTGATGCCAGGCAGCAGCTGAACAACAGTGCCATGCATATGCTTATTTGTGAGGAGAGGGCTCCTATAAATATGTATGTGCACTACAACACGGGGAGCAAAAAGGTTCGAAACTTAAGGGATTATATCTTAAATAAAGAAAAAATAGTGGAAAACCTCTCAGAAAGGCATTGCTTTTAACTTAAATGGAATTAAGACCATTTATGTTAAAAGTAACCAGTTTTTTGGTTATATTATAAGCATCAAATTTAATTTAATTTTATTTAAAATAAAAACATTCCCTAATATTGAATAAACATTTAATATGCCTCCTTTTCATGTGTCAAAAATTCCTATAAATTTAGGCAGAAGACTGTTTAGCATTTTCTTAAATCTCACCATTTGCCAGTGTAATTATCAGTATTTTCCCTTGGACATTCTTTTTCTCAGTGAACCCGTTTGAGTGTGTATTATTTTGTGTTTTGCGCGCACAAATTGTCTTGTGACAGACAGTGAAAACTACAGAAGCGGCGCCGGGGATTTTGTGGCTGCCTCCTTTTGAAACCCACACCACACCCTTCCTGCCATCCCATTCCATGTGTGGCCCCTTTGGGCATGGTTTTAGTCAATGTGCGGTCGGTGGCGGTGCAATGTGTTCTGCATTCGCATTTGTTGGGATGTGTGTATCGCACACATACTGCTCACTAAAAGTAGTTTATTTCCATCTTATCTCTTAAAGCCAATAATACGCTCGCAAGCTCACTTAAATGCGCTGCCGCGTTATTATTTTTTTCTTGTTGTGTGTTGGTTTGTGTGTGAAAATGCCATCGCTGGAGTACTTTGTTCAACTATTTTCGTATACTCGTACATATGTATGTATTTAACATTTTTATTGCGTTTATAAAAGTTAAAATAAAAGACATTTAAAAATATATATTGTTATGTTAGAATATATTATAATATATTAAGCTTTCAGTGTAAAAAATTTAGCATGACATTTAATAGTCTGTAAAACTTAAGTTCATATACAAATATATAAAACAATATCAATTACGTTGACATTTTTTTATTTTTGGTTTATTTGTTCACTTACATTTACAACAGAATTACACAAATTGATATTATTATTAAATAAAATCACAAATCAATTAGTTCACTGGTATGCATTTTTTAATCTCTTTCATTTTTTATTTCTTTCCCAATATTCCCAAGTAGAAAAATATATATTTGACATAAAAAACAAGGGAATTGCCTTAAAAAAACATTAGTTCATGATTTGTTTTCATTTGCTTTTTATTGTTGGCATATTCATTCGCTAATAAATGTCCTCATATAAATATCAGTGAGTATTTGTTAATGTAGTCTGCACTTTTTACATTTATTATTCTTAATAAATGTATATGATAAAGGCAATAATAATTGGAAATAAAATACAGACTTGATCTTGTTTATTTCTGGTTCTTTTTCCGTTGCCGAAATGTCAAGCGTGGGTGGTTCCAATGAAAAGCAAAAGTCCATTGCCAACGGCAAAAGGGCAAACACATCCGCTTACCTGCTTCCAGCGGATGTTTGGATATTCCTGGAAATTCTATCTAACTTGAGGACCGTCTCAAATATTTAATTTTTTTTATAAGTGAAGACCAAAGAAATTCCAAAGATTAAAAATGTTGGCCAGGTAAGAGACAGCGTATTTGATTCTTGGGTTTGGTCAGGCATCAGCTGTTCTTAGTAGTTGACTTGCCCTCACCGCAGCAAACCTAAATTCAAGCAGCTTTGCTCACAGAGCTTTTGACTCCCAAATCATTGTATAATGACGCTGGGAGAATATTCGGGTTAAAAGAGCGAGAGAGCTTTTAAGGCTTAGCCGCAGAAGTATAAGAGTTTATAATTGTACTACGATTTGGGCTCCACAAGGGGAAGTTTAATAGTGGGAACAGTTTGGTTTTATGATTATGCTAAGTACTCAAGGGTTACGAGGAGTCAGTCTACTAATTAAAAACTATCAAAAATTAATATGAAAATGTGTTCTTTACTTTATAGAGTTTATTTTTATTAAATATTACAATTTTTTTGATTATAACACTCGCTTGTTTTAGTGGCATATATAAAGTCGTACACCTAGTTAAAAACTATTTAATTATCTGTGACAAGTGTAACTATATTTCATGTTGTAGAGGTCAAATACTAATAGAAAACTTTCCTGCGAGGCATACAAAAATAAATATAAATATTTTCAAAACACAATATTTATATCCTAAATAACATCAAGGATGCACTAAATTATATTCGCGCACTGATCCGAAACATACATCTATATGCACCCATTCACCATATATTAATATCAATTAAATCCATTTCCGTTATTGCTGAATATTCCTAAAATAAATTATGTGCCAAAAAAGATAATTATTCAATAGGGAAAAATAAATGCCATTTGGGGTGATAATAATTATACACACGGTCACGAAAAATGTGTTAACAAACTAAATAACATTTAAGTCCGCCTAAATGTGTACATCAGAAAATAATTTGGCCCATTATTAGGGGATGAGTTTTTCCACAACGCGCTTATTATCATAAATGCAATAAATGTAATTTGCTAATGCCAAAAATTCCAAACGTTTCTAATTAAACGTTTTGAAGGTTAAAGCTTTGGTCACAAGTAAACATAATTGTAATGCAAATGTGATATGAGGTAACAGAAAAAGCAAAAGGTATGAGAAATATTGATGAGAGCAACGAACAGGGAATACCCAGCATTCTGTTTTTAAGAAATATGCAAACTTTTGCTTGAAAACTATAAAATTAAAAGCCATAAAATTTACAAATGAAATCTAAATCAATTTAGATTATTTATTTGTTATTTCATCTCCCAAAAGAAAAGTGCCAGCCCCAGTTTAAGCCTCTAAAAACCATGGGCATCAACAGAAAATTAGAAATACGCTTGGCATACAGTAACAGGTCCAAACCGCAGCCGCAATTATAAGCAGCTCAACGGGCGGGAAATCGACAAAACTGTGATAGTTAAAAAATAATTATAAAGCTCATTTGACAAAGCCTGGGGGGCAATGGCACACACACATACACACCCGCACACCGTCGGGAATACAAATAGAAAATTGCTGGCACACGCACACAGCGAGAGGAGAAACACACGTAATCAGCATCTAATAACTAAAATCCAAATTAGCTAATTCAGAAATCAACACGCACAATTGACAAATTATGCCGCACCAACATTTCCGGCCAATTGGCTGCGTGAGAGAGCAGATCGATGGGTCCTTCTGGTCCTCCTGTTCCCCGTGCTCTATGTATTGTATAGGTGTATATATTTTGGGGGGCCGCCTCGGATGTTGGGAGGCACGTGCGGAAATATTGTCAAATTATTGCCAATACACTGATGTAGTTGTTGGCCCTGTAAATTGCCTCGTCTGTTGCTGAGTTATTCATTAAGTGGCATTATTCGCAGACATTTTCCACTCATAAATAAGAGCCGCAAACTGCCAGCGATTTAAACTCGATGAGCAGGAAGCACTGGCTGTGCCGATGGGGAAGCAGGTGAGGAGTACAACGCCCTCCGTTGCCATCTGACATTTCCACCTCATTTACAGTTCAAACACGTCGCATGCATTAACCCCAGGCTGCCTGGTTAAGTGCGCGACGCTGTTGATGCGACGACTACTGCTGCCGTCGCTGCTGCTGCCTCACTCGGCTTCTAATTATTAACTAATAACATCAAATTGATTTGCAACAACATCCAGATCAGGGGGCCCACATGGCTCACTCGCTTCGGTGCCCTTGCACTGCCAAAAAAAAATAATAGATGCATTTTCCAGATCTTTACCTGTGAGATGGTATCAAAACTTGTCTTTATAAAATAATTATATTTATATTTATTCAATGAGATTGGAGATTTGCATTCAATAAGGAATTTTAATTAACAAAGTCTGCCCTTTTTTTCTATTAGTTTTTCTACAAGATCTGTGACACATACATTTTTATTTAACTTCTTTTAATTTCATTCATAATTTGCAAAAAGAAAATATAAAATCAAGGAAATTGTCCTACAAATTATTCCTAGAATTTTTCTGAATTAATTTCGGGCTTCTATAATTATTTTATAATTATTTCCAATACCCAATACCACTCATAACTAATTATATTATGGCTAAACATGATGAGTTGTCAACTTGAGTGACAAATATTTTTTTTGCTGTGTCGCTCCGCTTCATTTCGTTTCATTTCGGTTGGTCTCGTTCGATGTACTATAATTAACATGCATTCCACATGATTGCCCCGCTGTCGCATAAATCTCTAGCACTCTCGTACCAGCGCCACACTTGGCCCGCAAAAAGCAGCCCTAAGCCAGCCCCTCCGACTCAGCAATCAGTTTTAAGCAGAGTCTAGACCAAAGGCCCAAGGAGGAAATTAACATTGTAACATAAAACTTGGCCCAAACTGTCCATTGAACGGGCACTTAACTTGCTGCCAACTAACCGGCGGAAACAGAAAGCCGAGCGGACGGACAGGCGGACAGGCGGACGGACGCCGCTCTAATGCACGATGATAGATGGCATACGATACGTTTCAGCATTTGTCAGCTTGTCTTCGGCGAAGCGCAACACAAAGCCAACGCCCATTGCCCACGAGAATCTTGGAGGAAAACCAGGAGCAAGAGGGGCGAGAGGGCGTGGTCGTGGGCGACAGCGAAACGAAAAACCATTTTCACGCTCACGCGAATGCTTGTAGCAAGTTTTCGTTCCTTCCGCTTTGGTTTTTTCTCTTTTTTTCCCTACAGCCACTGCCACAACTATCAACTGACTCACACCTGGCAATCCACCAAGTCGCTCGTCTCGCCTCGACTGGCCACTTTCTTGGCCCCAGAGATAAGCACCCAGCACGACCGCTCAAAGGCGTTCTGCATTTTCTTTTCGAACTTGAAACCAGCTACTTGATACCTCTTTAAGGGAAATTCTTTGGAAAACAATGCTTATAAAGGAATTTTATTATTTGTATAATTATGAGAATACGCCAGCTGCTTAGCTCCTATTTAAAGCAGACTCTCTTAACTTCCAAATCTATCTACGGGGTATCACCTTAAAAGACAAACCTTCCAAATCTATCTACGGGGTATCACCTTAAAAGACAAACCTCGAGCTCAGCCAAACGGCCAAGCGGAGACTGAGAAGCACCGTCATCATCAGCACCACCTTCTCAGCCGTCTCAAGTCGCACGTCGCGCGGCATAATTTATGTGGCGCTGTCTACGCCGGAAATGGGTTAATTTGCTATGATTTAAGCGTAAAATTATTGAATTATTGGCGCTCAAGATTTAGTGGCGTTTTTCGCGCTTCGCTTAAGCCCCCAAACTAGGTGCAGCCGAAGTCCAGACAAAGCAGAAAAATATATATAATGGCAACACCCCAAACACTGAATCACATTTCGTGCTGATGTTTATGGGGCGTATGAGTAATCCTTTGTGCATGTGACGTGCCAGATAGTTCGTTGCATTTAGCAAATTGCTGATATTTCTCTGCCACAAAATTATGGGTCTGGCGTTTGTCTTAGCTTTTTAGCAAGCCCGAAAATGCCGTGACCAGAGGGCATTAGATTTTAAATCATTAAAATGTGGTTTAATTGTCAGGTTGCGGCCAATATGTGGAATGCAATGGCTCAATATAAAATCAAATATCCTTTGGCTGTCCAAAAATATTTGAGTCTTAATAACGGCTTACTAAAGATTCTAGTGGTTATTAAAAAGCTCTTGGCCTGTGAGGGTATGCAATATTTAACATTTTATAGCAGATTTTAATTAATTATTTGTAAGCTCGGCACTTCGTCAAAATGTTAATGCTTTCACAATGCAGACTTCACTTCAATTTACTGCCAGAGCTGATTAAGGCTATTGCAGGGCGTGGCAGATCCAATTCAGGTTGTGTATGAAAAAGCAAAGTGGACACAGACTAACTGAAAACAAATGCAACGAAAGCCTCTCCGAGCCACTTCGCTCTGTTGATGCATTTCGCATGCAAAAAATATGCAAAACTCTGAAGTAAGCTTTTAGAAAATTACAAGTCCAGAGCTTGATAGGGATTTGTCTGTGCACAAACACAACACTCTCTGGTGTGCGTATATATATACTTTCTTGCATTATATTTATGGGCCATGGGCAGAAATTTTGTGCGCTTTAGTTTTTGGCATACGCAATGAAGATAAACGACATTCAACGAAAAAATGTCGCCAAATTTAAAGTGCAATAAATCAGTCGGCCAGTGGAGCCGTCGAGAGCGAAGTCTGGTCGTCCGCCGTTTTTTAGTTGTCAAGTCTCGAGCGGAAGTTGCGCCGTTTTGCGCTGCGTGACAGTTTCCGGCTTGAAGTCTGAGCCTTAACTATCCAAGCAGGCATATTTCAGCCATCTCTTAAGTCACTCTTCACCCAAATACTTAGCGGGGAAGTCAATTAACAATGGAGGAAGTAACAGTCGGAGCTTAAACATTAAAATCCTAAAAATTTGACAAAATATGAAATACTAATACGTGGTAGTACCAGTTTCCCTAATAAATAATCAAATACATTTCTTAAATTCCTATAGCATATGTTTATTAAATTCAAAAGAAGGTTTAGCTTTATAATCTGCAGCTCTTAAGCCCTTAAGGGATAAGCATTTGAATCTGCATCTGTATCCTGTTTTTGTCGCAATTTCCGAGGACTTCTTTGTACTTCTTATGGCGTTTTACGACGGCCATCATTGGCGTGTCGTAAAATGCGAGTGACGACACTCCCAGCACATGGCGTCAAATATTTCATAAGCTCGTGCTTGAATTTTTTACATGCCCTGCATGATGAGAAGCCGTGAAGGGATGAGGCCAGCCGCCAGCTGTGCGGATTGTAAACACGTGATTCAAGCCTGCAGTTGTTTATCGGGCGGCTGGCAATTTGCCACCTAGGGGTACCTTTCGGTTAATTAATGGGGAAGCCCAGACATCTGCATCTGAATCAGCCTACACTGGATATTCAAAAATACCTGTCACAAAGAGTTGATTGACACTCCCGCTGTGACTCATAAGGACAGGTGCGGTGAAGGGAAAACCTACGGTGGGACTTTGCTGTTTCTCAAATGGATAAGCGGTAGCCATTTATCATATAATCATCACGCTTAATGCGTGAATACCCCGGAAAGTATGCTAAAATGTCTACAGTCTCAGCGGGAGGGAAAGTGAATGCACTGAACAAAAATTATAAACTGTAAGAGTTCAGCACAAATTTTTAAGCTTAAAACTACTTTTAAATTAGTATTTTTGATTGTCTTGATTGTCTTTTGTTGTTATTTTTAATATTTCCCTTATAGAAACGTTTTTTCACTAGGTAAATTTGTTAAGTAGAAGGATATTCATTTAAATGAATAAATTGACCTAAAGAATAAACTGATTTCCCGATAATCAAGCTCAGCGTATTTTATTTATATATACTATATAGTATATATTTATTTCCCTAATATACTACTTTTAAATTAGTAATTTTCATTGTCTTTATTTGTAGTTATATTTAATATTTCCCTTATATAAACGCTTTTCCACTCGGTACATGTTTTAAGCGGAAGGGAATTAATTTAAATGAAATAATTGACTTAAAGAATAAACTTATATCCCGATAATATACTTTTATATTTATTTTTAATCAAAGGTTTAACCCCAATCAAGCTCAGAGTATTTTATTTTTATTTCTCCTAATATAATTTTAATAAAAACTTACATCAAATTAAATCATTCATTAAATTTAAATGCTTTGAAAAATAATATTTTATATATATATTTTTTTTTTTGTGTGCTCCTCAGAGAGGACTATCTCCCATATAGCTTTGTGTGCTTCTGTCTGCAGTCGATGTCAGCAACAGGCATCTTGTTTTCCACTGCAGCCAAAGCAATAGCAACACCAACACCAACAGCAGAAGCTATTCATTATGCGTGAAACATCGGGGGCAAACCACAAAACCGAACGAGAACTTCATCAATGCGGTTTTTCGCATGCATTGCGTTCTCGATTTGATTCGTTGGCAATTTCGCTTTGCCAGGAATTTTGTAATCACGCACGCATATGTATACCATATATTTGGCAATGGCAATGCCGTCGAACAATCCCCAAATTTATGACCAGCTTAAGTAGAAATGCAGCTGCAAGTCAAACACGGTAAACTGCACAATCTATTTTTGATATCCCCAAAACAGCGCAGCGGCGTTTTACCCCCGAAAATAAACTCTCGCATTTGGCTTAGTCGAAAAGGGAAAGCTCGGTGCGAAACGAAAGCAGTCGAAATAGAGTACTAGAGCAATCCGGTTGCTGCATCAACTAATCCATTTTGGCCAGCTAATGACATTACTTAAGTTATTATTTTCAATGCTGAAATGTTATGCTCCCGCCCAAGGACAAACTGGCAACGGCAGGAGCCGGCTGCAAGTGCTACAAACGCCAACAACAAAATCGAGTGAAAGGGCTAAATTTTCTTCTTTTAACTTACAGTTGCAGTTGCCTCAATGCTGCACTTGCTTGAGTTCCCTTGCTACCGTGGATTGTTCACTTTGTAGTGGGATATGGGTACTGATATAAGGGATTTCTGATGTATTATAAATTAGAGCTAAAAATAATTAGATTTTTAAGTAGGGCTTAGCTAAGAACAGGAACTGTTAGCTTCCTGCTTTTTCCTTGGAGCACCTTCCTGCTTTAAAGCAGAGCTGCCCATACAGGGCCTTTGAGTGCCCTTCGGCAAGCCTCGTGCGCTTTCTGCTTTTATTTCCTGATGCATTTATTTTATAAGCCTCAATTTGTTTTACTTCATATTAATTTCTGTAAATTCTTAAGATTAAAGTTAAATCAGCTATAAGTCCAGGAAATCCCCCAGTCGACACCTGGCCACCTCACCATTCCCCTTTCGCTTGTGTGTGAGTAAGTTTCCGCGAAGCGCATTTCATGTAATGGACTTTAATGGAATTACAGTTTTATATACATTCTGTAGACCTTTGTACACACTTACACTTAAATACCAAATATATATATATTTTTTTTTGCTGTGTGTGTGCTCGAGTGCATGGCATAAGCACGAAAAAGGGCGCTCGTATTTAGTTACAAAGTTTACTCGAGCTTGGGCTATTATATTATTTTTAAGTGCCAACCATGTGCGCACTTAACAACACCGGAAGCAACTGCCAAAGCGGCTGCTTTGGCTGCTTCTTTTGCGCTTGCTACTTTCTTCTTATATTTTCTGTCCGCCAAGCAATTTGGCTAAAATGCAACCGAGCCAAGCCAAGCGTCGGGGTCGAGGGCCAGCTATTGACACTTTGAAGCTCCATTCGAGTGGCATAAATCAATGGCCAGCCAATGGCGAGCACGTAAAATATTTCACAACTCTCCTTGAGGTCAGCACGTGCCACTTGGCCACGCTTAATCTTCGTTAGTTTTGGCACTTTTCTCGGGCTTTGCATGCCAAGCAAACACGCTGCTGCTGCACCACCCACACACACACTCTCCGCAAGGACGATAGGTGGGCGGCGGTGGAAGCGGGGGCGTGGATGCAAGCCAAACTCATCAAAACCGGGTGACAGGTCCTGTGGGCAGCGTCTTGACACCGGCTTGGCTCCAGCTGAACCCAGCGAGAGTGCAGGGAAAATATTTTGAGAAGGAAATGAGTTTGCGGTAAGGAATCATTTTGTTCGCTCCATGGTTTCGGTAAGAAAATGCAAGGAAAGAAAATAAAGTGAAACATTTTCTTAGATTTAAAAAAGCACTATATATTTGTACATTAAATAAGGCCTTTCTATTATCTTTACTGATTCTATATTATTTTATTTTCTGTCAATTTGAGGTGAAGAAAATAGTTCAAGATGAGTTTGCATCATAAACTTGAAGTGCTTACCTTCTCTTATAATATTATGATATTTCTCTGACTTTCATTTACAAATAAAATACTTTGTTAATCTCATTAAGAATGAATAACAAAAATATTTCTCAATCCTTCATCAGAAAATAAATCGCATGTATCCATAACCCCTCTGATGATGCTCTGGCAAAATCAGGGCTATTTTATTCATATTTTATGGGAAACAGCTCCGATTGCGTGTGCGTAATTTGAATGTATGTAACTGCTGTCAACGCGAAAAAGCCAAGCGGGCTCTGTTTAAAATGCAACAGCGGGAAAAAGTCAGCGAGGGCTGTGGGCCGTGGGCCGTGGTACAGGGGTCGATCCATGTTCCATGGCAATGTATGTTCGCCGTTTGCCCCGCACAAAAATTGCATGCGTGGTGATGTTTTTTTTTCTGCTGCATGTTTGCCACATTGGCAACATTATAAATGCAGGAGTAACAGCAGCAGCAGGCAGAAGGCAGCCGCAAACTATGCAAATCAGACAAATGCATCGCTCGAACCAACTTTCTCCTCCCTACTTGTCGCTCAGCATGTCCCTTTCATCTGCAGGGCTCCTCCTCCGCCCGCTCTAAAGTCACCCATACCTTGTTTTGTTTTTTGTCCAAAAACTGGGAAATCGTACACAATAAAAAAGCTGCTTAAATTTTTTATAGAACTAAAGGGGATTAAACTAAAGTACTATCTTTAAATATCTCAATTTCTCTTTGCAGTAAAAATTATTTATAAATTATAAATCAAGAACCCCCGATAGAGTAAACCTAATCCTTTATTCATTTACTATTTTCAACAGTGCAGGGAAACCTTAAGAAGTTTTATATTATTCACATGGTGTAAAATTGGCTGCCTTTCAGCAGCGTTTGCATTGCATTTTCTTGGAAAACTGTTCGCCTTGTCTTGGCCAAAAGAGCCTCCTGCTGGCCACCTCCCGCTCTGCGCTGCATATGTGGCCAAATGGGTATTATCTATAAAATGCCCGCAGGTACTTTTCCACTGTTTTGGCCATATTTCAATGCAGCCCGACTGCTGATAGCAAACTGCTGCTGCCGCCTCTGCTCCTGCTGCCACAGCCACTTCGCTTTGTTGTAAATTTTGATAATTCAGAAGGGAGAGCCGCTCCCACTGGCGGGTGGCAAAAACTTTGAAGTGGCATTAATACGCCGAATTCAGGCACACTCACTCGAACACACACACACACACACACACTCTTTCGGCTGCAGGACTGGCGGCGGCCTTTATCGCCGGGCGGCGTTTCCGCTCTCGCCACCATTGTTTCTGGGTTATGGTGCACAATGGTGCCGTTTAAATTAGTTAGCTTTTCGGCCCATGTTACACCGACGGCTCGTTGGATGGGTGTGTGTGTGTGTGTTTGTGGCTGACACAATTCCCGATGCCTGTCGCCTGCCATTGAATGGGTCCTCGTTACTATCCCTTATCCCCTGTCCCAATCCGACATCATTCCCGGTTTCCAGCCTCAAGTCCCCGTGACTTGCAGTGGCGCTACTGTTCGTGGTTTAAGTTTTTGATGTGTGAGAGAGATTTGAGCTGCTAGAAAAGGGTAGAAAGGGGTATATTTATTGTATTTATCAGTCAATTCATTTATTCTTCAATTAATATTTAGTTATTTTTAAAAACATCTCTAATCTGAATTAATATATTTACTAAAGTGATGCATCTTTAACTCAATGACAGTCAAAGATAGGGAGCTCCCAATTCGACTTCCTTCTTCCTGCTGTCAATCTTAACCCTTGTCCTCGCCATGTACATATTAGTAATATGTTGTGGCACAAGTTTCTCGGGCCATCGAAAGTTTTTGGCCAGTGTTTGGCTTCCGCCCACAGCATGCTGTGCATTTAATAACATTTAATGTTTGGCTACCTCAGCGGTTTCCCATTGTGTTTGCATAGAGAGCGGGGCCTGCCTGCGGGCCAGCCAGCATCTTACATTTTTTTGTATCTTATAAATATAAATGAAGTGGCTCCATTGTTGCATTTACCGCATTGTTTGCCTTTGACTTGAGCTGCAGCTTGTGGGGAAAAGTTTGCAACAAAGAATATGCATGTGGCGTGTGCATATTGATTGATTGTCAAATTATATTCCTTTGAGAAGGGATTGAAAGGAAGCCACAGGAAGTCTAATTGGATTGGCTTAAGTTAGCCAAACGGAGCTGAGATGGGGATGATAAAATATAATCTGCTTAGATAGTTGATTGCGCTGTTTGAACAATAAAATTGTGAAGGGAATATTAGCCTCTTAGAAAACACAGCTTTAACTTTATTGCTTGCAATATAAAAATTGCTCATAAAAGTTATAAAATATATATTTCAAGAGAAGGCAACAAGGACAACATGCCAGTTATAAAACTTTAGGTTAAATAAAGTTGTACTTTAATTTTTAACTAAAACTATTTGTTGGTTAAGTCCTTATCTTCTCTTTAAAATTTGTATATTACAACTTACTTCCATTCTTCTGTTAAATACACTTTACAGGACCGTTTCAAGCGGCTTTCGCCCCGTAATTCCCATTTAAATGTTTAACTCGACTTGGCCCTTTTAAAATCGTAATCCCTCCACTTGGGCAGTGAGCAATTTAAGGCTCTACTTATTTACCTGAGAGCGTGTTGTCCAATTCACTAAACCAACGCATCAGACTCAACCCTGGAATCCCTCCAGAGGGCCTTTTGGCCAGGACAGCCCTCCTCGAGGACTCCTTCCTCCTTTTTTTCTGTCTGCCAGAGGCTGCTCCTCTTCCTTTTCCTGGCAGAGATGCTGCAGCCCGGCTAGAGCAACATTTCTTGATTGCATTTTGAAAGAATAATGAAAATTAGCTGCCACAACTACACAACTCACACTCACACACACACAGGAGGGACTGCGAACGGTTAGCATTGGGTTTTCATTTTCATTTTTCCTCCTCATTTTTTTGTTGCGAATTTTTTTGTTGTATTTTCTTGACTGGAGGGCCTGGGCCTGGGTTGGGTGTATTGTTTTTACGTATTCCGCGCAGCTATCAAATTGCTTTTGCCGGCGCATTTTTTAGCAGCACGCGCAGCACACAAAGCCAGGCTCCGAGCTGCAAGTTCCACTTGGCCGCCAGCAACCAGATAGTAAAATTAAATAAAAATGTAACACAAAGTTTGCAACGCTGGGGGTTCTGGCTCTTGGATTATTTGAATTTGAATTATGCTGAATTAAGAATGTTTGTGTTGCCTTGCCTTGTGTCTTTGCATTTATTTACACTATAAAAAATATGTATTAAATTGAAAATATTGATCTAGAAAACTCAGGAATATCTATTAAGAAATATAGGGAAATTCTTTGATATTTCTAGATTTAAGTGTAACCTTTATATTATATTTTAAATAAACTAGATAAAGAATAGCTGATGATCGATTACTGATAATTACAATTACCATACTGACAATGTCTACAAACCTATCTATATCTTATTTCTAACTAATTTATTTAAGAAACTGATATATTATTTTATTAAATCGATTTAATATATTATGTTCCCCTTGCTTTTATTATCAGTATATTTTTTCCCAGTGCCTCTGTTTTTGTATTTGTATCTGTTCTGAACTCCCGTCTTTGCTTCATTTCGATATGCAGAACTTGATTAAAGTTTGCCATAAAGACAATGGGGAATACACAGTGCTGGCAAATGCATAATTCATTGCAGTTTGCCTTACAATTAGCGCACAACCTAAAAAATGCATTAAACTTTCATCAACAGTACAGAGCGCACAATGTCTGGGGCAGTTAAAGTTTAAAGAATACAAATTCCCAGTGCGCGCTGGCGTCTCGGGTTGGCCTTCATAAATCTTCATTAGTGCACAGGCGATGGCGGCGAGGTGGAAAGCGTTGAAAAGTGAAAATTCAGCGCTCTTAATGAGCATCGTTGAGTAATTAGCCAACATTGTGGTTGCCAGACCTTATCCCAGCCCCGTCCAGCTGCATTCGCCATCCTTGCGCGCACAATTCCTTTAACTATGCTTAATCAATTATTTATTGAAGTCGCATTTCGCTTTTTTCCTTAGCCCCTGGACTTACTTGCGGCCAAAGCTGGTCGGGAAATATAGCCAAAGTTATTTGGATTTGGTTTCCCTTTATTTCTTGCCGGCGACCTACTCAATGGCTGTCGGGGAATATTTACTGCATTGAGGTTGCAGGATAAGTGGACTACAAATGAGCTCATCAATTAACGCTCAACTCGCGCCACAAGAACACACTTCTTTGTCGTGGATTTGGCTGTGTTTTCATTATTAATGGAGAGCTCTAAATCGAATTATATAGAATTTAATAAAATTAAAATAGAGGAAAACGATTTCTAGATTAAAATAAGGTAACTTTTCCTAAAATAGTATTTTTCCTAATTTTAATATTACATTTAATTCTTTTTAATTGAGTTTCATATTAGTAACAATCCCTGCAAATAGGTTTAACTTCAAATGAACTGACCTATAATATCCTTTAATAACTTAAATAATTTCTCCCAACATTTGTTGTCTTATTCACCTATATTTGCACCTTCTTGCACACAATTTCCATGCTATCTTTGCCCAGAGCTTGTCTAGTCGAAATCTGGTGATTAAAGTAAGCCACATTCTATTGGATTTCAATGGCTTGCGGGTGGCTTTCCCTTTTAATGGATACCTGGTGTGTCTGTGTTGGCTGCTAAAAACACAACAACGCACTTTAGTGCCCCACAAAACATTTAATTGGCCGCTCAACTGTAAATTCACTCGACTGCATCAAAGATTTACAGCTTGGTCCTGCATTCGACCATCAAAGGAGGGATCCGGGGCGGAGTAATGGGCGTGGGATTTTCCAATTGCTTGGACCCCAGAGTAGAGATGGGCAGATGTTTTAGGGACCATGCAGGCGGTTTGCATTTGGCATTTATTGCCCCCCATCCGCCACACGCCAGCAAGGGTAATGGGGAAACTCCAGCTCCAAGCCCGGCTCCGTTACTCGAAATTCATCCGACTTCCTCGATTTTGGTTGCTGCTCCTGTTTCCATCTTCCTGTTCCTGTTTCTGTTGGGCTTAACCATGAGCAGCTGCACTTGGCTTTTGTGCTGTTTGCTGATTGTCCTTGCTCGGCTCTAAGTCGGCAAATTCAAATTCAAATTGTGTTTAGCGTAAGACCGTGATGAACGGCCATTCTGGCCAGGCAATAAATTTGCAAATAGTTAGCTCTGACACTGACTTTGATTACTTTCACAGGGTTTCAGTTTTGATAATTGAAATTAAAGTAAGTTTCTCAGGTCTTGGTTTAGATTTCTTAAGGAAAAATCGCAGAAATCGCACACAATTTAAAAATTAATTTAAGTACGGCCTAAAAGTATGCAACAAAATGTAAGTACTTAGGAAAACATTGAATTTTTCACTTCATTTTATGGCAAACAAAATCTTATCATACCATAGACACCTTTTCTATTGATTTAAAATCCGTAAGGATTTCATTCTTCGCCGATTTAATAATTACACAATAAACAAACTTGTTTCCATTCTATTTTCGAGCTAAGAGAAACTCATAGCATACTTTTAGACACCGTAATTTTTATTTAGACATCTCAAACGCGAATCTATATCTAAAACTAATCAAATTGCAAGACTTAAAATTAGCTTTACCTTTTTCATATTATTGTTTTCTTTACACTTTAGGAACAATCTCCACTTTGCAATACCTTCAACAAGCCATTAATTATTGGAATTTAAATCATTGGCATTTTCAGTGGTATTCTTTTTTGCTTCGGCTATTAATTTAATAAAGCGGTCGCTGAACTGACGCTTACAAATTGTTGATTCCATGTATCATCTACGTAATGATTGCAATCCCTTCGCAGAAGGACCAACCTTTAATAGCTCACACTCCAGATAGACAATCGTTCAGCTGTAAATTTGTATTCAATTAAAAATCATTTCTTTGTCAATTATTCATTCGTTGTGCAACGAGACCTGGCAAATGGGGCGCCGCTCTGGCTCAGGCAGTCAGACAACCAGTCAGCCGTTCATTAAATTTATGAAAATAAAAAAAGAAATCAATTTTTATTTATACATTTTAAGCGAACAGCAACAGCTCTCTGCGCATTGCCATACAGAATCTCTCTGTGCCAGAAGTAAAACCATATTTATTATATTTCTATTTTATTTTTTTTTCCCCCGACTTTTCTTTTGTGTGCGTGTGCATGTGCGTTGTGCATTTTGCATTTTTACTTGACTGAAAGTTGCATAAATCAAAATTGTTAATCAATACACAGTGCCTATAAACAAAATCAAAGAGGGAAAAAACTGAAACTTTATATAAACTTTCGAGAGTTTCAAGGGGAGTCGGTAAATATACATATATTCATTTGTCACTGTGGAACTTTTTTGCGAGTGAGTTTGAATCAAAACCAGGCAAGTTGAACATTTTTTCTATTACAAATTAATTATCTCATTATATTGGAAAAAAATGTATCTAAAAACAATGTACACACGTAAATGATTTAATTAATTCCTTTAAACTAACGTTGCCTGATTAAAATGGCCATTGAAAAAATCGGAAACTTAAATGCAATTACCATAGTTAATAACAGACTAAAAAGGAATATTAAGATGTCAAAACAAAGCAAAAGTTACGTTGAAGCCTGTGCTCTGGATTATCAGACTTAATCTGTTGAGTAAAACTAATAATAAACAGTGGATAATCTGGAAAATCTCTCTGCCAACTGCCGTGGCAAGTGTTTTCCTTGGCATCGAAGGGGATTCTGAACTACACGAGAAGGCAATCCCGTGTGCCTCTCTTGTGGCCCTCGTCCTCGTCCTCCGTAGGGGTACACACATTGTGCCAAGTGTGTAAGCCCCATAATATATATATATCGATAATATTTCATTACACCCCCTTTTGCGCCATTTACTCCCTGCCCCTGACTCCGCCCCCCTGCGAGTGCGTCGAAGTGCACACATAAATTTGGCAAAAGTAAATGCACTGGCATATTGGGCGAAATGTTGGGTGCCAGGGGTCTCCAGGTCCAGTCGGGGCGGCTGCCTCAAAAGATGTTTTCGGGGCAAGGGCAACGCAGTTTGCTTGTAATGGAGCTTAATGCAATTTTCGCCCACAGCCGGCACCCACAATCCTTCGATAAGGTAGGAAACGCCAACACAATTTCTCCCAGCAAACATATTTTCTCTTTGTCGTGGAAACCTTTGGTCAGTCGCTCAGCCAGCAAGCTGAAGCCAAGATAAATTTGTGTCGGCCAAGTAACCCGACCCTAAGGCACCCGGGAATATTTTTAAAATCTATTTAAAATAAGTAACTTGCAGGAAATAATTTTAAACATTTAATATACCAAGAAAACAGCCACTTCATAAATAAATTTAATATATTTCCCGTGCATTCTTATCCATACTTCATGCTCAAATTATAACAAGCCCTTCAAGGGTCTACAAATATCGAATAACTGAAAGAAGACCAGCTTCAACACAAAGAAAAACACAGAGGGAAAAATGCAATTTGTTTGGCACTTGTTACGGGGCGTATACATGATGTCGACATTTGCCACTCCGAAGTCCGGTGTCCGGACTCGGGGAGTCCCGCTAATTAGCTGCTGGCAGATTTGCAACCGAAGAAGAACCAAGAAAAAGCCACCCCGGCAACATGTGAGCCAAGCTCGAGCATGAATGGCATATTTTTCCAACTCCTCCGCTGGCCGCATAAAAAATCGCTTAAGTTAAGCGAAGCGTCAAGTCGTTTGCTTGTCTGTGTCCACCACAAAGGATTTGGCCAGTTAGCCAGCCAACACTCGAGTGGCTGCCCCTGAAAGTCCCGGTCTAGAGATGTGCATGGCTCCCAATGGAGTTGAAACTTTGTTTGGCAGCACTCTTCGGGCTGATATTACCCCAGATGCTGCCGGTGTCGGTGTCGGGGGCAATGCAAAAGTATTTTTTTTAGCAGATTGCAAACACAGAAGAACGTATTCAAATTGGCACTTGACATTATATTTTTATGGATTCTTGCAGGGTAAAAATTCAAGAAAGTTCTTTAATGTTATTATTCTTTGTGGAAATGCTTAATGGTTAGTTTTAAGAAACAGTAATCACTATTAAAGCTTTTGAAACTATTTATTAATGTATGGAAACACAAATTATAATTATAATTATCAAGATTTTGAAAGGTTTGATTTCTAAGAGCTTTAAATATGATTTTTCTTGCATGAATCATCCTTAAAATTGACTCGACCTTTGTATTAAGTTCATATTTAGTTTTGTTGATGACGTTAAATATTTTTTAAAAATCCCCTTAAGTTTTCTAAAGTTTTCCTTCTCAAATACGGATTTTCTTGGCATTTTTCTAACCCCCAGCCATGGCTAGGAGGACCATCTCTAGTCGCAGACCACTGCAGAACTAACCAACTGAAATGTTGTCTTTGACATGGCTGTCGGTTTATCGCGCCGCTTGTCAGCACAGCTTCTCCGCCCTGCCCCGCTCCGTTTTTCCTTTTTCCACCGATCTCTATACTTTTTTTTTTATCCTTGGAGAACAGCTTTTGCTGCATGTCATTTGGCGGGGGGAGAGCCGAAGGGTTGGCAGTTACGGGAGGTTCACTGGGGCTAATCGAAAGGAGGGGGAATGGGGTGAGCAAGTAACCGGAACAGCCTCAATTTATTTGCACTTAGGTTGCTGAGGACAAGAGGTTAACAATGCAAGTGGCAGCTGCTTTGGTTTCGCTTCTGCTTCGGCTCCTGTTCCTCTTCCTTGCAGTTCCCTCCATCCGGCTTATCTCCGCCAAATGGCCTGATGGGCCACACACCTGTGGCCAAGGTGAGCCCCGGCGCCACTTAATTGCTTAAAAATGCGAAAATAATTGCAGCAAACGCACTCGAGCCAGTTCACCAAAAAGGACCAAGCAGCCAGCCGGTCGGCAGCTGCACAAAGAGCCATTCAAGCGATTCTCGACTGAAATCGCTGGCCGAAAAACGTCATGCATTTTCATTACGTTAACGTTAACGGAGAGGGGGAAAGCACACGGAAAATGCAATGCCATTTCGGCCAATGAGCGACAATTGCCATCCTGGCCGTCTCCGTCTCCGACTCCATTTCCATTTGCATGTCCATCTCCCGATCTTTTGGCCGCTTAACGCTGGCCTTAGCCTTCAGCCATGCAAATTCAATTTGGCCAAAGGACCGGGGTTGGAAAAACGCTCGAAAAAACAAGGCGACATGCGTTCAAAAGTCGCGAGTCGCAAAGTGAGTGGCAGGTGAGGAGAGCGACAAAAGGTAGCCAGGAGACGAAAATTGATTTCCCGAAAAACTTGTACTCTTTCATGAAGACCCTGCTTTACCAAGACTTAAGTAAATTATCTGAGGAGTAAATTTTATAAACATAATTTAATATCAAAGGCTTTAAATATGTAAATGGTTATGATATTGGTAAGGGATAATAGCTTAATTTATAAATAATTAATGATCTACCCATAATTCTTTAAAAAAGTTATTTTTCCTTTAATAAACTCAAACTCAGTTCAAAATAAACTGACAGAATGATCTGATTTACTTTGATTGAATTACAATTTTTAAAGGGTATATATAAGAGCACACATAAGACTGTTCAAGAGTCTTGAGTCTTTATGTCCTTCTCTTTCCTGGAATGTCGACAGAAAAAAGGGCCGACAAATGACAAGTGCAATTGGGGCATCTGCCTTTCTCTGTCCCTCCTTTCGGCAGTTGAACACGGTGCCGGCTTCGCGGCTTCAAGGACCAAACATCTGCTGACTTTTTCCTTATCTACGCAAAGCGATTTCGAGCAGCTTCTTTTTTGCCTTTGAGTCCCATTGTGGCAGGATTCGCTATCGTTTATCGCAGGGCTTTGAGGGTAACTGTTGCCATGCTTTTGGTTGTAATCATTTTAACCTTTGACAACATACACAATTAATTTTAATTGTTATAATTAATTTAGGAAACTTAATTTATAAAGTTTTTGATTTTCTAGAGACTTTACACTCAAATTTTAGCCTAATACGATTTAAGTCTTAAATGCGATTTAATATTATATTGTTTTCTTTAATCCAAAACT
This sequence comes from Drosophila rufa, assembly GCA_018153105.1. NCBI lineage: Eukaryota > Metazoa > Arthropoda > Insecta > Diptera > Drosophilidae > Drosophila > Drosophila rufa. Next base: position 20,461,211 of record JAECXS010000096.1, read on the forward strand.
TTAAATCTTGCATAAGCCCGAGACAATCCTTAAACACTCTTATTTCTTGCAAAAAAGTTTTAAAAAAAAAGCGATGTATGCACACACATTTGCATATTTTCCGTTAGATCTCCATCCTCCCGCTCTCTCTTTGCCTTTCTCGCTTTAATCGCTGTCCAAATATATGTGGTATAAATTTCCTTGAACAATTTACAAGCACGCTGTAAAAAAGCCAGTGTTGCCACCCACTTTAGTGGTGCAAAAATTATGCTATAATTCAAAAACAGCGCCAACAACACACACACTAGTACCCATGTGCCGTTCATTAGCACAAAACCCACACATTAATTCCTTGTCTGCGTGTGTGAAAGAGGGGACTGGTGCTAATCTTGAGGGAGTAAAAATGCAGCCCTGTGTGTGTGTCAGCTCGTGTATGCTGCCTTTGTCGCCATAAAGGATATAAGCCGTGTTTTTAGCACGCCCAGCGCAAGCGTGCTTGTGTTAGTTACTTTATGCAGTGCCAATGTAGACAAAAAAAGGAAGAACTCAATGGTTGAGTGTCCCGACTCTGAGATACCCGGCAGCTAGTGTCCCAAAAAATGTTGCATACCCGAAAGGCGCTTGTGTAAGTTTATTAATATATCTGAGAAATTTTTATGGGATTATTTATCATAATCTTGTAATCTTGTAGCTTAAATCTCAATAAAATAATAACAAAGAATAAAAGTATAATAAGAAGTTCACTGCAAGTAAGATAAGTTAAATCTCAGTGCAAAATTCAGAATCAATAATTAATGCCTCATTTTAGAAAATAAGCATACCCCTTACCCATCAATTTATAACCAGAATTAAAGCAGTTTTAGCTTTTGGCCTCTCTTCGCCCTTGGCTTGGGGATTCTCCAGCAGCTTTGGCTTAAACGACGACACGCTAGCCAGGAGTCTGGGCCAATTTCAGTTTCGGTGATAAATTTCGTATAATAAAGAAGACATTAAGCAAACGCCAGCGACTGACGCTGCGAATGGCGAATGGAGAATAGCGAGTAAGAATGACAAGGACACCGACAACGACAACAAGGACCGCCCGCTGCCTGGACACATTTTACACCTTGTTGGAGTAGCACTAAAAAATTTTATATTTTACCTCGTTTTGGCTTCTCAAAAAAGAGAAAAAGAAAGAAAACGTGTATTTTATAGTGTAAACGTTTTAGGGCTTGCCCGTATACAGTGCCAACTAATTGCGCTCTCAAAAGCGTCCTGCGGCATCCGCGGGTCGGAGCAAGAAGAACAGTGTCAGTTAAGCAGCAAAAATATTGAATCAAGGCGAAAGGACTTTAAAAGTGAGTAAATGCATATTAAATTTCACTTTGGCCATTGAACCACGCCCAAACTCATCTGTTTAAGTATCGACATGCTTTGTGATGAAAGGCTAATGGCATTTGATATTTATGCAAATTAATTATTCATTATGATTATTCAGCTATATTGGTCCTGCACCTGTAATGCCTATCGGCTATTTGCACAAATGTATGCAAATCATACGCATAAAAATCGGCATACAAAATTAATCATTCAATGGCCGAAAATTAAATTAAAAATATATAGTTCTTTTAGTTGCAGTTGTATTTAAGTGTTTATGCATATGTTAACTTTAATCACCAAAAATAACATGTTTATGTGTTGTTTAAACAAAGGTAAGCTCCATTAGTTTTTATTTGTTTAATATTTATTTGTTTTAATATTGGAGTCATAATAAAATGTTTAAAAACGAAGTCTTTTTCAAATTAAAGGTACCATTAAAACTGCACCAAGATATCTTCTGCTTATTTCTTAATATTAATTTTGAAGCAGTTTAAAAGAGGAGATTTATTTATAGAAATCCTTCTAAACTAAACCAAGTCTATATCCCACCTAAAGCCACTGAAAGGAATTAAAGTATAAAGCTGGACATTGGAAATTCGCTTCTCCACCTGAGTTCCTCCTCCTCGAGTGCTCCCCAGGCGGCTTGTAGTTGCGTTTGACACTTTTCCTCGTCAGCGAAAGGAGGCTGCAGTGGAGCAATCAAAGTGCACCAAGACAGGGACTTGAGATTGGCACATTAAAGGCAGACAGCAGGGGCGGAAAAAATGGGAGCTGAAGCTGCTGAAGGCCATAGCAGCCGCCCGACAACAACCACAAGCCAAACAAGCGGCAACAGCAGGAGGAAGAAATTACATGCAAGCAACAAGACAACATAGTTGTCAATGTCGATGTTGACGTTGTTTGGCTTGCAGAAAAAAAATTCCATGAATCCCCTATGCAGGGGTGGGTATTCCAAGGGGAGCCTTTTCGGGGGCATTAAAGATGAGGCTTGCATTTTGGAAAATTTCAAGGTCTACCCAGAGCTTTAAGTAACTCACAGCAATCTCATCATTTTATAAATTATAAAGGCAGACTTTGTTACCCTTAACAATACAATTTAGAAATTTTTTGTAGAATATTTTATTTATTTATTTACATACTGTTAGCTTAAAGTTAAAACTAAAGCAACAGGGGTAGGCAGCCATATATTAAATTCTGAGATATGTAAACTATTTAATGTTCTAAGTTAATTACATGTATTTGCTTAATCAGTTTCCTCTTTCTTCTGATTTATGTTTTTAAATTAATATTAAAACAAGTATTCTTATTTTAGTTCAGCTAAATACTTAAATGAAGCATTTTAGCCTCTGAAAAATATTTTAAATTTAATGTTAAATGTGAAAACTTGAGAAAAAATCATAATTATTTGCAGCTTTACTTACTCATCAATAAAGAATTCACTCCAAAAGTTTAAGATATCCCAATTAACCCCCCAAAAACATTACCTTCCTGCACTCATCCCCTCTTCACCACGCCCCTGCACTTCCAGCTAAAGCCAAGGTTTAGATAACAGTCTCTAGGACCCACCTCCTGCTCCCAAATATTAGCTGTTAAACAAGTTTTGCCATTGTTGCCGCTCTTGCTACCAAAATCTACAATTACATATGCAATGCTAAAAAGCAAAACGAACAGGATGAGAATTAAGCTCAAATAGAGAGAACGGGATGGAGAGACGAAAACAACAAAAAATTGACATAAAATGCAGCAGAAAAATGGAAATGGAAATGCAACAAGCAACAAAAAATGTGTTGCTTCGTTAAGTTTTTGGCGTGCATGCGCAAACAGCAACAATAAAGTGTTAATGTGTGCAAACACACAATCACACAGACAGAAGGAAGCCACCGCAGAAAATGCAAAACACATTTTGAGCGAAAATTCGCTCCATTGAAAAGCGTAGGATGTGGCAAAAGGACGCACCGGATGTTGGACTGCATTCGAAGGATCACGATGCAAGGACTTGAGGACACAGACAAAACGCTGTCAGCTCCGAGCACATGCAAATGCAATAAAACGAAATAAAATACAATATGAATGGCGCACCGCAAGCTGACAAAGCGGGTGTTTCTGATGGGCGATGACATACGGATTTATTGATCGAGAAATCCTATGTTATAATTATTTTGCAAATCACTGTTAATATTTTCTAACATTTTTGGAAAATTGGTTCATGTATGATTAAGCTAAACTACTAAACTTAATATTAAAGTACGACTTCCGGTCCTACAAAATTTATTGCATACCTTCAGGCATATTTTTAATTGATTTCACAATCATATGGATTTCAGATTGGGTTTGTTTAATTCTGCTCTGAATGGTAAAATAGATTATATCTATATTAAAGTAAATTATCTAGAAAAAAAAACAGAGAACATATCTAAAAATAAATTTCCCGTGATTTTTGTACCAATCCCGTATAAATTCCCCACAAAACAGTCTCTTCAGTCTGAATATTTCTGGTTTTTCTATAGATATCCGTTCCTCAAATCGGATAAATTAATTTCCCCAAAAGCACACACACTCGTATCTCCCAATACACATATTTCGCATTCATGGCCGGCTAATCAAACACAACTCAACTACCCGAAAGCGGAAATAAAAGCGGGCAAGGAAACGAAATTTGCAACAATGAGGAGCACACACACACAAACACATTTATTTCGCTCCTGCACACACATGCATGCCGCTGGGTGCTAGAGGGGGGTTTTGCACTGCACACAAGCATAAATATAAGCATATGCACACACGCACGCATACACACACATGACATACATTAGTTGTGGCCCCGGCATTCATTTCATTTTTATTTTGCACTCACTTTTCACTGTTAGTTATGTCTGCTTGCGGTTTCCTTCTTTTCACGTTATTTATGTTTATTTGCATATATTTTATTTTATTTTATTTTAGCTTGCTTGCAAAGAGAACCGGGAGGAAGTGCAGCTAAAACACGCTCATTTATCTCAGCATACACCACGCGAAATTTGTGGTTAAACCAGATGAAACATAGCAAACATCTAAGCGCCCTCCCACTACGAATCTACAACTGGATTTGGATTTAAACCCAGGGGTGTAGTTAAGAGGTGGCTAGGTGGTTAGCACCCTCTTTAGGCACTGTCTATAGTTTACTAAATCAATGTGTTGAGATATTTTCAACCCTATGTAATCATAGGTTCACGCTTAAACCGAATACTAATTATGAATATTACCAGCAATACAAATTAATTTTTCAATATATTAAATTGCTACACATTTTTAAATTTAATAAATAGGTAAGTATACCAATTATATCCCATTATATTCAGAAATTCAATCCCTTCCCCCAATTCTCTCTACGTCCTTGCCTGTGGACCTGAGATAAATAAGTACACACATATCTGTAATGGTCAGAACGTGAAGAGGTGCACATTTAAAGGTCCAGAGTTCCTTGAACTGCTAAAATAAATAGCAGCAAATGCCAAAGGCAAGCCGATACAAACTGCTGTGTCTTTATGTAACACATGAACTTGTTTACCATAATGGCGCTCAGGTATGTATGGAAATGCACCTGCGGTTCATAACCAACCTACCATTTTGTCAGCCAATTCAGTGAGATAAGCACAAGAAATGTGAATAAGGTAGAGTCATTTTAATCGACCAATGAATGTGAATGAAAAAAAATTTGCAATGCCATTTCGTTCACGTAAATTCCTTTTAAATACTTTTAGGAAAATAAGGATTAACATTAGGAACTTCAGGCTAACATTGTTTAAGATAACTTACTTTTAAATCATATTTATCAAACAGAAAAAACCTTTTTAGGTATGTAAAAACAAACAACTAGTTATTAAAAAATGCATACAAAAATAGTAGTAAAAGCTCGACAACCACCAGGCGCACATGAACCAAAAAAAAAACTCTACAATTTATGCATAAATATAGTTGGAGAAAAAATATTAAAAACCCTTCCACTCGAACCTGCTGGCAACAGCTGTGCACGATAAACGACAAACGGAGAATGCAGCATTCCCATCTCCATTAGTGAAATTTTCTAACCATTTTGTTGCCATTTGTAAACAGAACACCCAGATTTCGCCACCCAGAATCGAGTGTGTTCCATAGTCATGTTTGATTTGCAATTTTGTACAATCAAACTCGTGCCAGAGCTCGCAGGAGGAAGGAGTTCGAAATGGAAATGGCACTGGAACTTGGGTTAGGATGCAGGAGCCAAGAGGAGCGTCTGCAAATCTCCAAAAATGCCAATAAATTTGTGCTATTGACTATGTCTGGCAACAAATTTGTTGCTTGCATATTTTATTTGTGTAGCGTATGTTGGTGAAAATGCAAATGTAAATACTAAAATCTTGTTGTGGGCGTTTGAAAATAGCAAAAAGCTTTAGTTATATGTATGTACATGCATATATGGGCGGTGATTCCTTAAGTCGTGTATGAGAAAATTAAAACTATTGGCTTATATTTCGAAAGATATTTTATTTACCGAACAAATTTCTAAACCATTTAAATACGATTAAAATGTTAGTTAGAAGGATATTATGTCTTGCAATAGCTCACATTTGGCACAATCATTTATTTATTTTCGTTGCAGGCAAAAGGATGTCTGCAGTTTTGAGTACAAACAATATTTGAGAGATTATAGAGGATTTTGTATGGAAAATATGTTTAATATAAATAAAAAGTGTAGAAAGCACATAAATCCCAACCGCAATTCCATTCTGAGCATACATGACTTAACAGTTAATATTATTTAAGCCATCAACTGAATATCGTTGGGAAATATTTAAGAAATAGTCTTTATTAGCTAGTCTTTGTTTAAGTATTTTGGCATTCGAATAAAACAAAAATGTAAGATGGAAATTTCCTTAAGAAAGTCTTAATCACTTTTCAAAAAGCAAAAATGATACATATATTTCTCCTAATATTTTCTAAAGACAGGGTTAAAAAATCGCGTAAAATTCACAATACAAACCCCCTCAAAGGCCTTAACCCAATGAGGAAATGATCGAAGCGTAAAATTAATGTTGTGTAAGGTATTTCCAAATCATTGATTATGCCAGCTTGGGCCTTTAAGCAGACCTGTGCCATTGGCCGTTTATCGGCCAACGCGGCGTATGAGTGTTACGCGAATATTTCAGCAGCAGCAGCAGCAGTCACGCAGCACTTAGAACTGGGCGTGGCCAAGGTACGACCAGTATGTGTGTGCAGTCGTGTGTTATTTGGTGTAAATTATATGGCCAAAAGATGCAAAATTAGCCAAATAATGGCTGCCTAATGTGCCGGAAAGCTGGCGAGCAAAAGTTAATGGCGAAAATCCTTTAGTCCCCCGATGAAAATGAAAACATAAAACGTAGCCACTAAAAGCAAATCGAGGGCGGCACACTCGCACACACACATATTTGCTAATCAAATGAGTGTTAGCTGCTTCACTGCCTGCGAAGGGGCAATAAAGGGTTAAAGTGAGGGCGCAACATTTTGGTGTAAATTTATCCGCAGTCCAGGGGACTTAAGGTCTTGCCGTTGGGCATTCGTTTCCTTTATTTTTGCGCTGTCAAACTTGTTTCGCGGTAATTGAACGGACTTTAAATGCCAGCCAACAAAAAATTGCACAAAATGCGGGCTAACACAAACGGCTTTGGTCCACGTTTTTTTTTTATTTTTTATTTATTTGCATTTGATGTGCGACTAAAGCTGAGGTTAAAGCGGGTGGCCAAGGGTGAGGCGGACCTGAATGCAGTTGGGACTGCATGGCGACTCTTATGCAAAAGAAACAACGCCCGCCAACGCGACGACATCGAAACTTTTGCAGCATTTTCGTGCTTTTCATTTTTGCGGCGTTTGTTTTATTTTCATTGCTTGCTGGCTTGGCCAGTGAGAAAGTTTGGTCATATAGAAAAATGTGTCAGGAAAAAAATTAAACCGAAAATGTACAAAAAAGGAGATGCCCAGCCGGGCATTCAGGGGTTTCGAAAGATCAAATACCCTTGGAGGTTGCCAGCGATAACTTTTATTTTAATAACATAAAAGGAAATCAATCGAAAGATAAGTAGTAAAGGTAAATATAGATAAAGAAGTAAATATTATAATATAACACCCTAAATAATCTTGGTATTGCATTATTTTTCATATCTTTCTTCGTAATTTCACTCGGAATATCATTTATTTTGTTTTTTATGTTTTAACTAAAATTCTAAGGATCCTTACGTTCTAAGGACCTCCCCTACCAAACTCTCCAGGGCACAACAACTTACCAGGAGTAGAAAATTCATGCAGAAAACTGACCCGCACAAAGCGACATTTTTTTTTTGTGAAGAGGAGGGGACAGAGGAAACGGCGCTGCATGGGAGCGAAAAAGCCAAAAACTGACTTCAAGTGGCATTTTGACATTTTGTTGAATTTCAACTCGGCTGTCGTTTTGGGGACAGGGGACAGCAGGGGTTAGCGGGAAGGTGCATTGAGGTACGGTTTAGGGGCTAAAAAGTGAAAGGAGAATGGGTCAAAGGGCAGAGGACTCGCAGGTGGCTGGCCATGCAAACGAAACGCAGAGAGACGCATTTTTGTCCTTTTTTAGGTAAATTAGAAAAACAATTGCCAGCGTTGCGGGCAGCAAAATGCTGCAACTTTGGTCAGCAGGTTGACCACACAAAAAGTTTTCAAAGCGTTTACTTTTTACACGTTGTATTTCACAACTTGGCAGCGATGGTGTTAAAAGTTCTCCTTGTTTTTACTTTAGCCTTTTATAAATAAATTGTTTTTTAAGCCCGATATATCCGGCGAATATGCAGATTTAATTTTGAGATATTTTTCGTGACAGCTTTTGGCGACCAAACAAAAAAGATATTCAATTTTTAAAAATAATATTAAAGACTTATTGTTCAATTACAAATAATTCCTTTAAAGTTAAAAATACAAAAACCAAAAATTCTATCAGTTAAAAAAGGTGACCATGCCAAAAGACCTATCGCCATCTCTACGCGTGACTATCGGCGCCGATCAGCTGCTATCACCGCTATCGATATGGCGCTTTGGGATCCGATTTCAAGTTATCCCGTTAGAAGCAAGAACAAGAGTTGGCGTTGAAAAAAAAAACTCAGTAGAGCTTGTTGTGCTTGTTATTTGTCTATTATTCATAAATAGCGGCGAAATGAGCGCTGTTAGCAACAAGAGATTGATGAAAATGCTCAAAGGTATGCAGAATTTACTTACTTTTAATATTTTCACTAACCTATTTACGCAGACGCTGGCGTCTACGAGGAGGGAATGGATGAGGAGGAGATGCTACAGTTGGCGGGCGCCATGCAGATGTCAATTATCGAGAACTGCCAACAGCAGGTGAGATCCCCAAACATACCTATTCCGCTCGCTCCTAAATCACGTCAATTCCGGCAGGTGACCGAGCTAGACTTTCTGACCCTTCCGTCGAGTGATCTGCACAGCTCCACCTTGATTATGACGCCCCAGGTGCCCACCAGCACTATCTCCGACCCCTGGGACACTCCGCCCACCGATCCCATTTACTTGACTGTCGAGGCCTTGGTGCATCATGCCTTGGATTGGAGTCCGTCGAAAGAGGAAGGTGTAACTCGCACTCGTAAGAGAAGTTCGGCGGATAACAACCCGCCGTTAAGTGAGCAGAATGCCAAGCGTGCCATGCGCCTGCTCAGCGAGGGTGAGGAGCCACAAGGGAACCAGCAGCAGGACGAGCAGCCCTATAATCCCGATGCCACGCCCGTTTCCGTGAACCACGATGCGTGCGATTCGGGCGTCAGTTGGGAGGAGGTCTCTCTGTCCAGCGCCAGCGATGCCAGCTCGATGCCCTCCATTGGCGAGGTGCCCAGCGGTCACTTGGTGAGCAGCAGCAGTGTCGCCGTCTCGGAATCCTCAGATAGCCATGAGGAAGTTAGCCGCGATCAAGTCGATGAATAGGTTTTGTATTATTTTATATTATAAATGTTTGTATGGAGAACCCGCCGGAAATCGAATATTTGGAAGGATTGTAAAAGTCAATAAAATTGAATGCAGAAATAAATAATAAAATAAAAAAAGTAGAATGTATTGAATTAAGATTTATTGACATGTTTTTATATATAGAGCACTTGCTATAAATTTATTACTTTAGCCCAGCGGTCAGTCGGCGTCGCTGCCGCTCAAGCACAGTATGCACAAAATAGAACAGAAGAATCAGTGCAGACAAATCGTAATTGTGTGGCTAGATTTCGCCTTTTTTAGCGTTAAATAGCTAGATTTGGGTTATAGCTATTTTTTTCCCATATTACAATATATTCTACCTTTTTTTCATATCTAGCCATAGAGTGTTTAATTTTCACTAATACAAATGCAATTTTGCTTTAGCCCGAAGCAAAATTATTTGCTAAATTAAAAGTTAAACTATGTATGTACATACATACCTTTTATTGGACACTCGCTGCTTCAACAATATCCTTTTTTTTTCAAAGCCTGAAAGCACCAACACCAATCCACAATATGTATATTTTTTATTTATGTTTAGCTAGAAAAATAAAGTCAATAAAACAAGACGACCAATTTTAACTAAAGTAATTTTAGTTTAACTCAAAAACTTTTATTCATATCAAATATTTTAACATTGAAATTAAAGATTAGTTACATTTTCCTGCAACTTTCAAAAAACTGAATGATTCCAAGTGAATATTCCAAAAACGTTCGAGTCCTCTTAGCAAGGTATTAATTCCTACCATTATACCTTTTCATTAATGTTCCAAATAAACGAAGATCTTTTTACTGTTAATGAAGCATGTTTAAAAGGTCTTATAAACAATGACATTTTATATATTTTTAGGGTTTAAGACACCAAAATATCGACTATAATGGAATCAACCTTTCTCATCTTAGGAATCGGTTTGTAGTCTTCGAAGATCTCGCCCAAAAGACGATCGATGTGATCGCGAAGAAATATGAAAGAATGACATTTTACGCGGCTACGGACAAGATGGGCGGACACCTCTTGAAGGTAGGCAGTGATATCGATGGGTTTGGCCAGAGCTGTATCTGGCATCCTATTAGGACTCTTCCTGACGCCTCCTACAATAATCTTCGAATTGGAACGGAGAGTACGCTCGGAAAAGGGTTGCGCAGACCTAAAATTTCTTGGATTCCTCGAGCAACGGGGCTTCGGCGACGGGTCATCCCTGGTTGCTGTGCTGTCTGGCACCTGTGCCTCTGCCATGTCAACTTCGATGCCTGTAGCCTGGTCGGTTGGCTCTAGATTGAGAAATGAAAGCGATGACTCTACCTCAACTTCCACCTCCTGCATCCGGCGATCGATGTGATCGCGAAGAAATATGTACGAATGATGCTTTATGCGGGTACGGACAAGATAGGCGGACACCTCGTGAAAGTAGGCAGTGATCTCGATCGGTTTGGCCAGAGCTGTATCTGGCATCCTATTAGGACTCTTCCTGGCGCCTCCTGCAATAATCTTCGAATTGGTTGGTGTGCTGGCTGGCACCTGTGCCTTGGCCATGTCAACTTCGATGCCCGTTGCCTGGTCGGTTGGCACTAGATTGAGAAATGAAAGCGATGACTCTACCGCAACTTCCATCTTTGGCCTCGGAGCATCATCATCTTCCAAGGCTAGAATTGGGCTTTGCACACGTTCCCCTGCCGCAATCGCCAGATCTGGCGGGGAATCAGCACAGGTTAGGATCGGGATATGCCCCCTGCGGAGAATTTCAGGCTTTAGGAATGAGCATTACGTATAATGAAGCACTTACGGTGTGCCCGGTATTTGGGTGACATTCATGGACCAATCAGTCCCGTCCAAGTCCGAGTCCTCTCCGCTTACGTCGTCATCATCATATTCAGACGAATCCGAGTAAGTAGAGTCCGGCACCGGCAGATGATGTCGCAACATCGGACTAGAGCACATTTTTTATTCTTCGGACGAGGTTTGCCAAATAAAAGCTAAGGAAAACTTACGAATTTTCATCGAAATCATCGTCGCCCACGATATGAGGAACAGTCGGTGGCAAGGGCCTGTAATTTATTCAAAGGGATTAAATATTTCTATGTTAATGTGCACTTAAAATTACATTTTTCACACGAATACAAGAGAAGCGACCAAGTTTCTGCAGACTTCGAATGTGTCGAAAGAAAAAAAAAACGCCAGAGTTGTTATTCCCAAAATGGGTATGTACACACTGTTTAAATTTAACGATTAATTTCGATAACGATAAGAAAAATGAAATCGAGCACATGGAAAAGCAACAGAAAAAATACTACAACTTTGTTTACCTAATTTATGTAATGTCTAGCCGAATTTATTTAGCTTATACTTAAATAAGTCCTACCTATTATTTATTTAATTAATAATAATTTAAAACATCTCGAACTAATAGGTACGCATAAACGATTCCAGTGTTACCCCACCAATAGCTAGAGAAAATTAACAAAACACGTGTTTAAATTAATCGAATTCAATATAAAAATATAAATTAAAACGAAATTCACACAAGAAAAGCTTAGTAATCGCATTGTTCATCATCCATTTCGCTGCAATTGCAGTACTTGACCTCGGGGGCATTGTCGGAGGCCAGATCGTCCTCGCTGATGGTCACACAGCGCACATTAGGCGGATATTTCTGGAGATTCGACTCGATTTAGATAATTCTAAGGATAATATTGTGTTTAAAACCCACCACAACGACCAGCGGATATCCATCGTCGTCGGTAAGTCCCATATTAGAGCAGCCATCGCCCACATTCTGCCGATGGAGGATGTACTTGGTCAAGCAGCAGATTGTGATCTAGGAAATTGGTGAATTTTGATATCCTTGATCTTTGGCTACACAGAAAAGCACTCACCAGGAACTTCAGAGCCATAACCCAGAGCCCCAGCAGGATATAAAAGTAATTCCACACCGCATGGTTAAACACCGGCAGACACCCGTTCTCGTTGATGGAGTCCACGGTGAGAGCGGGAAAGGGCTGCCTGCTGCCGCAGGGCTGTCGCGCGTTAGGAAGGAAGTTGCTGAAGCAGCTCTCGCAGGATCGCTTGCAACATGTATATGGTGCCAGGACTGTCAACGAAAAGTTATCCTGCCTCGGCATCCAATCCGCATTCGCCCAATCCTTGTAGCCATGAACGCCGCAACACTCCTTGTGCCACTGCAAGCTGTCCCACAGGAGCTTCCACTCCGGACACGTGTAATACATGTCGATGCCCCGTATGAGAGACGTCTCCGCTGCATTCTCCAGGACATCAACCCCCCGGTATATGCTCCACACGCACCCGAAGCCGGCTGCAATTACTACGCAGGAATAGAAGAGCCACACGTCCAGCAGGAGGCGGACATTGGGCGTGCAGCGCCGCCTCCACAGCCGTCGCCACATCAGGATGCTGCAGAGGAAGATCACCGTCAACTGGGCACCGAACATGTACACTCCGAACAGGTAGCCGTAGACCAGGCGGCACTCGATCTGCGACAGGTAGCCCGTGAACAGCTTGTGGTAGTAGGCGGTCACCGCCACGATCAGCACTCCGATCACAGCCTCGGTTATCAACAGCAGGGTAACGTAGATGTGGGCTCGGCGGAAGGGCAGTTGCATTTGGTCATCCTCGTGGGTATCGGTGCAAAGTATAGCTTCTCGTCAAGGTGCTGGCTCTGAATTCGAATTTCATTTGGATTGACGCTGATCACAACGATTTCTCCAAGTAATAATGCCAACTTATAAACGTGATTGATCCTAGCTGGATGACTTGTCGGGCTCCGAGCTTAAAATTTGGTGCCCGATCCTGAGCTACACCAAAAAATAAAAACAAGAGTTTAACCTTTCTACGCGATGTCTTAAAATGATACTCAAGCTGTATAGTTTAGTATAGATTTTATACTTAATAATATCAAATGAATACTCATAGAATAGTCTTAATTCTCTACAGTTTCAATTGTGTATTATCCAGTATTAATTTTATACGAACCTACATCGATAGTTTTATTGTTTCTTGCGTTAGTGATTTTTTTAATACTTTAATACTTTCGTAGTATCAAATTAATAAGAATCTTTTTAATAAATGTTGAATACTTAAAAGTATAGAATCATGTAGCAATAGTATAGTTTCTATGACGATTTTTTTTTTTTTTTTATATAGAATGTGAATCCCTCGAAATAAAGATACTGCCATAATAGTTTAAGCTTACATCTTCGAAGCAAGCTATTGCTTAGTATTTTATTAAGAACTTTAGTGGTTAAATAACAAAAACGCTTAATTAGAGTTCAGTTTAAAACTTGTTAATCGAATCTGGAGCATCAGTAGAAAGTATGTATTTGGTAAGCTCTGGATATAATACTTAGTTCAGTCTTAAATCCATCCGATCACCGCACAAAGCTGAACTTAAGCACGCCGGACAGGCAGTCCATATTGGGTCCGATCTGCTTGGCATCGATCTTGATTAGATTCACATTATCTAGACAGCGTGGACTCTGGACTATTTCCGCTTTGATGTCGCTGTCTCGGATCCAGAGCTCTAGGGGCTGACTGCGCCACCGCTGCTTGGCCAGGATCCCGAGGCAGCTCCAGACGAAGGCCTCTCCGTGGCAACGGGTGCGAGTGATGTCCAGGATCCTCAGCTGCCGACAACTGATCACGAACTCCAGCAGGCCCAAGGGACTCTCCAGCTGATAGCCACACAGGTGGAGTTCGGTTATCTCGGGAAGTTGACTGGCCAGTTGTCGCAGCATCCGATCCTCCAGGCACTGCAGCTGGCCGCCGCCCTCCTCCTCCTCTGCCTGACCATGCAGCTCGAGTCGCTTCAGCTGGCGAAGGTTGCCGAGTTCCCGGAAAAACCGCTCATGGTCGTGCAGGATGCCGCTGAAGCGGAAGCCCTCGATGGGTCTGCCCGGCAGGGGAGGATTACTCGGACGTGCTATCCGGGAAAGCACATCGAAGACAAAGTTCTTGGAGTAAATTGAGAGCTTCTGGAGGCGAGGCAGTCGGAGGAGCTGCTGTGTAATATCCGACTCCATGCACAGGTGATAGTCGGCTATCTTAATGTGCTCCAGTGTCGGACACAGGTGCAGGTCCGCGAGGTCACAGCAGTTCACCTCATCGCAGTCCTCCATAATATCGAACTTGCGCAGGCGCAGCTGCCGGAAGAGATCCCTGAAGTGCTGCGACTCCAGAAACTGACAGTCGTCCAGGCACAGTTCGCTGAGGTGCTCCAGGTCGCACAGGTACTTCCCAGTGACTTGACAGCTCCTCAGCTTGAGCCTCCTCAAGTTGGGAAAGACTCGGCGCAGCAATCGCACATCCTCGTCCACGAAGCGAACTCGTCCGCGCCGATTCCCATCGCCCAGCCACTCCAGCGAGGTGATCCCCTCCAGGGTGTGGCTGCTCAGGACACGCAGTCGACGGACATCCAACTGCTGGCAACTCAGACGCTGCATGTGAGGCGCCAGGGCCAGGATAAAGGCCAAAAACTGCCGGGAGTTGGTTCCAGATCGCCGGAACATCTCGTCCTGCAGGACAACGCTGCGAACGCGGGTCCGCCAGAGCATCTGGACTATGCTCTCCAGTCGCCGGTTCATCCTGCCGATCTCGTACTGCTGGTAAACATTCACTTGGCGGACGATCAAAGCCAGGACATCGTCATTTAGTTGCAGAAGGGAGGCTGCAGTGGTTCCTACAAGAAGCGAACGGCTGTTAAATCCTTTCAAGGCTATTCCCCGGGCCCATTCCCTACCTGTATCTGCGGTTGACGTCATCTGTGTTGTGCTCTCAAAGGCGGTGTTTGGAATACTAACGAAACTGCGCCGTTGCCATGGCCAGCCAGATGATCGCTACCTACAAGGTCCGAAGGTCATTTAGGGGTGGTTTTCCAGGCAAAACAGGCGGAATTCGCGCTACCTAAACACCTTTGTCCTTCTAGGGATGGTCGACCCAAAGCGATATTTTTTCGACTACCTCCATAATTATTTTAAACGATTTGGCGATATAATACTATTGTATTATTATTTTTAAAGATTTTTAAACTGTAAATGTTATCTTTAAAGGTATTTTTGTAAATGTCAGGGGCATAACATTTTTCTTTATAAAATTATCATTGCCCAAATATATATTTGTTAATATTTAAACAAATATCGTTACAGGGAGAGCGATATTCTATTCAACCGATCCTACAAATTTAAGGATATCAAACGTAATCTAAATATAAATACTTGACATGAACATTAACAAAAATTCCTTTTAAGCTTTAAAAATTTCGCAAAATAAGTATAAACGGAATATAAAACAATACGCCTGCATATGTTTCGTTTCTGTAATCCTTAGCGGGCGGTACGTGTCCCTGGAGATGTGTAGGTCCTGTGTTCGTAGAGGCTCTGTCTTTGTAAGCTCGATTCCGACGATACGCTTGTCTTCGGAGACAATCTGGAACCACTTATCAGAAGAACGAAGATAAAAATTTAATACGCTACGCTCCAAAATTTAAAAGCAACTAAAAACTAATAGCCCTGTTCCACTGCAACATTCTGCTACATTCTCGAGGATGGTACATTCTTTTACACGGGGTTTCCCATAAGGGAGGATGGGTATATCTGAGAGGGACAGACCGTCCGTTCACCATTCGCCCAGATAGAATCCTTCTCCTACAAACTAAAAAAAATACCGAAAAGTATCGATTCTGAAGCGATATTTTGTAAGATTCTTCCTTAATCCTTCTCCCATTTTTTATTGTTTTTGAAATTATGCTTATTTTCTACATAAAGATGAAAGAAAACTAGATCCAGCGGAGCATTTCGTAGCAGTGGCAGGAAAATATACATGTCTCCCAAGAATGTAGATTTTGCAGTGGAATCACCTATATTCAATTTGTGAAAATATGTTGCAGTGGAATTCCCTAAAATAAACATTATTTATATGCTTATGCTGCGCGTTGTTTGCTGCTCATTTATTTGTTTTTGTTTAGTGCTTACTACGTCATCAATTTTAATTACATTTACTCGTAACTTGTACAATATATACTATATATAATATATGTATATATATATATATATATATATTTTTATTTATATGCATTTCATTTGTTGTCCAATTTTCTGTCGTATAGGCATATATTGTAGGTATATATAGTGTTGTATTGTATCTGATTTATAGTACATTATTGTTTCTATTTAGTATTGTTACTGTTTGTTTGTTGCTTTTCTTGTTAATGTTAAATGTTACTCGTTACTTGTTACTTGTAGGGGCACTCCAAGCGTTTTCTTCAGCTTAATCCTGTCACACGTCCTCCTCGCATGTGTCGTTTAGGAAACATTTTCAGCGCTCTCCCAGCGAACTGTTGTTATAATATTTATTTTAATGTTTATGTTTAATGCTTCTGTCTGTCTGTGTTGGTGTGGCTTGGTGAACGGAAGAAGGTTTAGATCTATTCTCACATTATGCAACTACGCAACTTACAAAATAAATTGCAACACAAGTGAATTTCGTATTTCCTCGGTTCTCGGTACTTAAAATTGCCTTTCCATTGCGTACTCTACACATACATATCCGTTATATATTAGTTAATAATCGTACAATAATATATATCTCTACTGCGCTCTATACACATCACAAAAATTCAAAAACACCGAAAACTAACACGGATAAACAGCTACATAATTATAGACGATGGTGTGTTGGTGTTTGTGATTTTCCAAAAAATATGCATTTCGAGAAGGATAATGAGTTGGTGTTTTTTTTGTTTTTACAATTTTCAATTGTTCCCTGCATTCTTAGTGTAATTAAAACTCTCACTTGGCGGCCAATATGATCGTGAATAAATTAGGGTTAAGATTAAGATTAGATTGGGTTAAATAAAAAACCAAGTCGCGTCTTTGAATGGTCAAACAAACAGTTTTACATTTTCCGTTTATTCGTGTGTAAAGTTACAATTTGTTAAATTAAATTAAACTTGTATTTTAGGCATTTAAATGTTATTAAAATGTTTCATTTAAAAGGAAGCATAATGTGTGTGTCGGTCGGTCGTCTGTTTGTGTTTGTTTGTTTCCTCGTTAACTTATTAAACTTTGTTGACTCATCTTTAATATATATTGTTTTATATTTTTTCCTCCATATTTTCAGTTTTATTTTTATTCTCTTGTAAAATTTAAAGCAGATATGTTGTTGCTTGTGGCGCTTTAATCGTGTTTTGCCTTTCGTTAATTATGATGTTCCTGGTTGTTGTTCTCAACATAAGCACAGTTTAGGGGTTATAATTAATTTTAGAGTTGTGCCTAGTCGTATATATCTTTATATATATGTATGGGTTGTTGTTGTTGTTTGCTTGTTAACTTTAATAGTGGGGTAATAACTTGTTGTTATAGGTTTTAGTATCCATATATCATAATCGTAATTGTAATTGTAAACTAAAAACTACTCGCTCGTCTCCGCTTCTACTCGTCCATTCATCTCGCTGATCGATCTATGCTCTCAATTATTACTTTTAGTAGTTCAACTAACATTAAATATAATAATTTGTTGTGTGTGTGTTTTCCAATCCATCTCATCTCTCACTATCTCGTTAGTTTCCACTGTCGTTTCTATATAATAATATATATATATATCGCATGATCTCGTTACTCTTGTAATTCTCATTATCATCACGCTCTAAACTGGGTTAATATGTGTAAAAGTGATCCTCGCCTTGGCTAATGCAAAACTAATACAATTGTGATCGTTTTCGATAAATTTCCAAGGCTCTTCTTGTCGCTGTTGTTGCGTGTGTTATTTACAAACTATAAAGTATATATATTTATATATAATCGTATGTTTATGTTTATGATGAGGATGCTTTCTATGAATGTCGCTCCCTATATGGATGTTGTATATCTTAACTTAATCGAAACACAATAAAAATACAAGATGAAGCGCTTTCGCTGGTTACGTACGCATTTAGCACAGCTAAAAGTTCAACTCCCTACGCGGCGCCGCCTGGCACACATTTCAGAAATGTCGAAAACACGTGAATAAAATGGGACGCTAGGCGCCCAAAAGTATTAAAAGATACACAGAGAGGGATAGAGAGATATATAGCGAGAACAAACTATGAGATGATTCGTATTGCACGTTAAAGCTGGCGGCGTCAGACTAGTAGAGAAGTGTGCTTGGTTCGCTTGCGATGTTCGTGGGGGAGAAATGAGGAAGATGGCTCGAAGCTGAGCCGGCATTGCCTTGGGGAATACAGAAGCACACTCTGTACTTGACTTTCTGGGGTGCTTTGATTTTTAAGGCCGCAAAATCGCTGATTGAATTCTATAGTGCTTTCGCTAAGTTGTTTTAAGTTAGGACTGCTTAACAAGCCTGCTTAATTTATGTCAATTTAGGCTCAACTTTTGTTTTAAATCATTAAAAGAGGTTTAAAAATTGTTGGGAGTCACAGAAATCTTTGAAAATCGAAACAATATTTAGGCTAAAAATATTAATCCTTAAAAATTCCTCAATAATAGAAATCTTTAAAAATTTAATATCTAGGCTAATAAAATTCAGAATAAAATCTGAAAAATTCCTAAATTTTCCTTGTTTACTTTAATTTATAAATTATTGCTGAAAAATTCCTAGATTTTCAATTTTTCTTTAGATTGCACTTAAAGTTTGAAAGATAATGGCTGGAAGAGGCTACAAATCCTCCTGGCTTGCAGGTTTCAAACCCTCCTGGCGACTTTCGTTAGCTTTTAAAAATCAACGCACCCCAGAAGAACCCCTGGATGCTTCGTTTTCACATCTGTGGGCCATAGATCAGCGTAACCAGCGCGCTGCTAAAAACTATTGTACATACAACTAGCTGCTTATGTGGGGTAAGGGTTCATGGTTTATGGTAGAGATGTCGCTGCAGCCCGGCTCACTGGCTCAGCTCACTGGTTGGCCAGTCTCACCACGCTGTGGCCGCCGCTGTGGTGGCGGCGATGGAGGTGCTGGTGGTGCTGCTGGAGTGGGCTGTGGTGGGTGTGTAGCCGTGCAGGAGGGGGGGCTACTGTTAGTAAACAACCGGGTGCTGCTCCACGTTCGCTGGCAGGTGCTGCAGCTGCATGGCGGCACGGGCCAAAGCACTGGGATCACTTATCAGGGCGATGGGCACACCCGGTGGCGGCTGTTGCTGCGGCGGCGGCGCCTGGCCAGGATGGCCCTGTTGCTGCTGCTGCTGCTGATGGTGCTGCTGCTGCTGCTGTTGCTGCTGCTGCTGTTGTTGCTGCTGCTGCTGCTGCTGCTGGTGTTGCTGCTGCTGCTGGCGATGCTGCTCCTGCTGATGATGGTGCGCCGCCTGCTGGATGGACAACTGCAGCAATTGTTGCTGCTGCTGCAACTGCTGTTGCTGCTGCTGATGGGCCGCCACGGCCGCCTGTTGCTGATGCTGGGCCGCCACTTGCTGCTGGTGCTGCTGATGGGCGGCCGCCGCCTGTTGCTGGGCCGCCTGCTGCTGAGCTGCTGCCGCTGCGGCTGCCTGTTGCTGGGCCGCAGCGGCGGCGGCTGCCTGTTGCTTCTGCGACTGCTGCTGGGCGGCGGCAGCGGCGGCGGCATTGTGCGAGATGAGCGTCGAGGTGACCAGTGGCACCAGGCCCGGTGTTAGCTGGACGGCACCGGCACCGCCCGCCGCACCGGCCGTGATCTGCTGGATGGTGTGCATCGTGGTGGTGGCCGAATGGTGGGGAACTGAAACGGTAGGAGGGCCGGGTAAGTTGAGCGACTTGGGCACGGGGAGAAGACTCGCATTCGCTTGCGCTAGCGCAGTCGTGTTTGCCGACTCACTTATGATCGGTTTCACTTCCTGCTTGACTTGCGTCAGCACACCAGCCGGTATTTGCGGATGCGGATGCACGGGTGGTGGCGGCATCATAGCATCCGGGTGATTCATCTTCATGTGGCGCTTCAAATTGCCGCGCTCGACGAACGCCTTGCTGCACAGAGTGCACGCGTGCGGTTTCTCGCCCGAATGGGAGCGCATGTGCGAGACCAAGTGACCTGCGAAACGGACAATGGAAGCGACATGAAGATCTGATCGTCGGGGGGTTGGTTGTTGGATCTCGAATTTCGAAAACGGCTCGGGGTAAGTTCTTTAATTTTATATATTTTTTGTGTTTTATGGGGACTCGCTCTCACAGTCGCTGATAGCTGCATTTAATTAATTTAATTGAGGGTTGTGCCTGGTCAGTAAAGTAAATCTTATGGCTTAAAACACATATCAAACTTACTAATTGACATTCTCTTGAATAAAAGTCAAAACTTATTGTAATATCATCGAAAACCTTTCCTAAATGTCCAATATTTAATCAACAAAGTCCTAAGGAAAGCAGGGATGCCATAGAATTCGATGATCACTTTAAACGCGACCAGAAAGTATGCTATAAAAACCAATTTAAATTTTAGTCCTTAATAGAGCCGGAAAAAAATCGATTTTAACTATCGATTCTTTTGGTTTTGGTCGAGCACCGATTCTGTTTATCGATATATCGACTCTCAAGATAAATTACAACACTACGAAGAAAACGAGAATAAAAAGTTGACGACGAACAAGGATAGATTAAAATTAAGCTTTTAAATATTTGAAATTAATAAATTATACTTTTTTTCATTTCCTTGGAGTCAGATCGGACTTTTAGTGGGGTTTGGTTCATTGTAAACTTGTATATAAGCATCTATAATCCGAAAAAGTTTAATAAACATCGTTTGCTTTGCCATTTCGAATTTTTTTTTCACGATTTTATCGATTTTTTGTTCTAAAAAAAATCGAAAAACTCTCGAATCGATTTTATCGCAGCTCTAGCCTTAATAATAATAAATTTAAAATGTATCACGATTTCCGTGGCACCCCTGACAAACCTTCAATATAATTCTGAAAATCCTTTGCAAAACCATTGGAAAATCATAATAGAACAAGTTTAATAATGTAGCAAATCAATCGAATACCTAATTTACTTTCTGACTAGACATTAACCCATTTTATTCTTGCCTGGGAACTGTGAGAACGATCCCCACACAACAGCAACTGAAAGGGCGGGACAGGATCGGGGCAAGGGGGTAATTTTTGGAGCTGGGACACTATGCTGACGCCACGCCACGCGTGCCTCCACTGGATGCATGCAAACGTGTATAGCAGCAATCATGGCAGATCACTCACCTTTGCAGATGAAATTCTTGGGGCACTTCTCGCAGGCAAAGGGTCTCTCCATCTCCTGGCCCTTGGTGTGGCTGCGCTGATGGAAGAGCAGGTTGCCCTTGAGCGGGAACGATTTGCCGCATGTCTCGCAGGTGAAGGGCCGATCGCCGGTGTGGCAGCGCGACATATGATTGATCAGGTGCTCCTTGCGCGTGAACGGCTTATTGCAGACATTGCAGCAGTGCGGATTGTCGCTCGAATGCTGGCGCATATGGTTGTTGAGATGCTCCTTCCGCGTGAACGTCTTCTGGCAGTACTCGCACTTATGCGGCGAGTCGCCCGTATGGAGGCGCACATGGTTCGTCAGGTGCTCCTTCCGCGTGAACGTCTTCTTGCAGTAGGAGCAGCGGTGCGGGGAGTCGCCCGTGTGCTGGCGCACATGGTTCGTCAGGTGCTCCTTGCGCGTAAACGTCTTGGTGCAGTATGTGCACTTGTGCGGCGACTCGCCTGTATGTTGCCGTACATGATTAACCATGTGATCTTTGCGCGTAAACGCTTTCGTGCAGTACGTGCACTTGAACGGTGTCTCACCCGTGTGCTGGCGTATGTGGTTGACCAGATGCTCCTTGCGCGTGAACGTCTTCATGCAGTAGGAGCAGCGGTGTGGCGACTCTCCCGTGTGCTGGCGCACGTGGTTAAGCAAATGCTCCTTGCGCGTAAACGTCTTGGAGCAGAAGTCGCACCGGTGCGGCGTCTCGCCTGCTTGCGTGGCAAATGTGTGGGTGTCGCGCACGGATGGGACAAGAAAACATTTAGAGATTAGTAATCATCGCCATTATGCGCACACGCTAACGGCGCACGGCGCAGGGGCGGTCATTTTTTTTTTTTTTTTATTGTATGGTCTAAGCGGATCCACTGGACAACTTTGGCGTTTGGCTTTAGGTGCTCGCTGCTTTACTCGCTACTCGCAACGAAGGAGGGGACAATAGTTACCCAATCATTTTCACAGTATGCTAGATTTAGGGAAAGTCTCCCACATATTTCTGATTTCAAAGTTTTAGTTTTTCTGTTAAAAACATTATGGAAGGGAAGAACCAATTGTAGCTAAATGAATTAAAATATTATCTGCCTAACTAATTATTTACAAATAAAGTTCAAAACTTAAAAAAATGTTCTTCATTTGTAATACAAGTTCAAGCGATTCCCGGGGTAATCTCTGAAGGATTTCCAGCGAGAGACCGTTATCCCTACTCGCTACATTTATAATTTCTAGCGAGAGTTAAAATTCGCTACTTGATTCATCCCTTAATTACTAGCGATGGTATGTTAAGGCTACTGGCTTTATACCTCCATTTCTAGCGAGTGTTTGTAATCGCTACTCTATTTATGCCTCCATTTCTAGCGAGAGGGATCAGTATCGCTACTCTTTTAATCTACTACTAGATTCAATCCTTTATTTCCAGACAGAGACCTTTATCGCTACTCGATACATTCCTTCATTTCCAGCGAGTTAAAATCGCAACTTGAATTACTAGCGAGATTTAAAATTCGCTTCTAGATTCACCCCTTTAATTACTAGTGGAGTGTGTTATCTCTACTCCCTTTATACCCCTATTACTAGCGAGAGAGTTTGAATTCGCTACTCTATTAACCTAGCGAGAGCTCGCTACTATTAAATTCATTCCTTTATATCTAGCGAGTGTTCGTTATTGCTGCCCCTGCACTCGCCAGCGCCAAGTGTCTGTCTGTGTGGTATTTCATGTGTTCATGTGGACTGAAGCTGAAGCCATCATCAGCTCAGGGAAGGGACTGGGCAGGATCAGTTCCGAGTTAGAGGAGGTTAAGGAATCTGATTCGGTCGGGGTACAGGGACGTCCGATTCGTTTTGTCTCTTTACCTGTGTGCCAGAGTATGTGATTGGTGAAGTGCTCCTTGCGGCTAAAGCTCTTGCCGCAGATCTCGCAACGGAACGGCGTCTCGTTGGTGTGGGAGCGCATATGGTTGGCTAGGTGCTCCTTGCGCGTATATTTCTTGCCGCAGACATCACACTGGTGCGGCGTTTGACCTGGATATTTTTTGTTTTTTTTTTTGTTTGGGAGAGGGCAGAGAGAGAGCAGAACAAAACGGAATTGTTGTACAAAGGAGGAATGACGTTTGATCTCGTTCGACAAGACAAAATCGCATTCGCATTAGCAGCGCAAGCATATTTTCTTTTTTCCTCGATACTCGCTGGTTTTCCCCAGGGGTTCCCCGGGAAAACTAGTGGCAAATCGAAGAAAAAACAAAATCTTATTAAAATTGTCCCAAACCCATCCCCGCGCACCGCTCAGTGTTATTTTTGGTGGTTTTTCGTGGTGATTGGGTGGCTGCGTGAATGGGTGGGTTTCTTTTTAAATGTTTTCTCATATTAATTGCATTATTTTCTTTGCTTTTTTTCTTTTTAAATTTTTTGTTTGGTGTGAAACTGGCCGTGGCTTGCGTTGTTGTGGTTTCGAACGAACGAAGCGAACGGAGGCTGCTGGCTCGGGCATATGGACGTGGGCGTGGTGGTGGTGGTGGTGTCAGATGTGGATTGTATGTGGTGTGGATGATGTTCATTGGATGTGGTGGTGGTGTGTGATGTGATGTGATGTGATGTGTGTGTGCCTGTCAACTCTGCTTCTACTCAATGCTGATCTTCAGGATGCTTTATATTTTTTTGCTAGGAACGTTCAGTTCCACAAGAGGGATTCGCCGAAAAGCTACGTAGCAGAAATTTTAAATGCAGGTGAGCTGGACTTTGTGTTTGTCTGTGAGTGTCTGGTGTTGTGTTGTGTGTTCCAATCGCTTTGTGTGTGTGTGTGCATTGAGTGTGTTAATGTCGCAGTTACACAGAGACGTTGGCAATCGACAAGCAGCAACAACGAACTTTTCTTTTTCTTTATCTCTTCTTGACTTTTCATTGCATTTTTCGGGCACCCTGTTCGACAGCAGAGAGAGCGTAGACAAAGTTATACAGGCACTAAATATATATATATCGAATAGGGAGTGAAGGATTGGACTTGGACTTGGACGTGGACGTGGACGTAGTGGAATGGTGGAGTGGAGCGAGCACTGGATGATGTGTTTTGGTGGTGCGTGTGAGCATGATTTTTGGAGTTCTTTTTTGTAGTCGGTGAAGTTTCTTTTGGGGATGTGTGATGCGGAGATCATGGTTGGGGGGAAATGGAGCGGTATGAGCGAGTGAGCGTGTTTTCTTTTTGGTTTTTTTTTTTTATTATTTGTAGCGGGATTAAGGCGCGGATGCACTGGAGGATGCACTCGCTTCAAGCGTTAGTTGGCACAGAGAAAAAAAAGTCAGAACAATATGGGTTTCATCTAGTTTCCCAAAACAATATTTAGGGCGCCAAAAAGTAGGCAATGTAAATATTTAAATTCTAACATGGCATTGCCAGGCTTAAATAAGTATTTGTTTAAAATATGTTCCAAGTTTTGGAAACGCCACGAATAAAAAAAAAAATAGTTTTTTGATCCGTTTTAGATCTAACAACATTATAAAACATATTTATAGGGGAAATGGTTTAATTTTGAGCTAAAAAATGGGAATTTTCCCTCTTGATCAATGGAACATAATTTAATAAGCGCACAAGCAGGAATTTAATCTATAAAATGCTATTAGCAGAGCCAAAATAAATGACCATTTTAAGGCAACCGTTTTTCTCTCTGTGTGGAGTACAGTGGGCGGGACTGTGGGAGGTGGCGGGTAGAAGAAGCACAAGCGATGAGCGAGATAGAAGCGTATGAGAGACAGAGACAGTTAGGGAGGAAGTAGACGTAGGACGCACGATGAAGTCTAAATATGATTTCAAATTTTGTTTGCGGTGCTTTTTGTCAAATCTTTTTTTTTTTTTCTGGTTGGTTTTGGTTTGGTTGGTTGATTTTGACTTGGTTCTTGGTTGGTTTGGTTTGGTTGGTGTGATGTGGTGATGGCTGTTGTAGTTGTTCTTGTACTCTATGGATTGAATTTGGTCTGACTGGAGTTTGGTCTTGGAGTTGATATTAGGTTTGGTTATTGATTCTGATCTGTCTTTTCTGTTCTTGTTCTTGTTCTTGTTCTGGTTTTGTGGCGCTCGCCGCTCGCATTGTCCGCCCCCACCAATCAATCACACTCACCAGTGTGCCACATGTAGTGGTTAACATAGTGTTCCTTGCGCGTAAAGGACTTCTTACAAATATCGCAACGATGTGGCGTCTCACCCGTGTGTTTGCGCACATGGTTGACCATGTGCTCCTTGCGCGTGAACGTCTTGGCGCAGTACTGGCAACGGAAGGGCGTTTCGCCCGTATGCGAACGAAAGTGATTGTCCAGATGCTCTTTGCGGGCAAAGGTCTTTTGGCAAATGGTGCAGGCGAACGGTTTATCCGTCGAGTGCCGTTTCATGTGCCGCTCCAGGCTCGTATTGTTCGCGAACACATTGAAGCACACGATGCAGGTGAACATGGGCCCGCCAATATGGATCTTGCCGTGGCGCGTCAAATCCTGCGATGTGGTGAAGCCCTGGCCACACACCTGGCACATGAACGGCTTCCGTTCGCTGTGGTAGCGCCGGTGCACGATCAGCTGATACCGGAACTGGAACATCTTGCCGCAAATGTCGCAGACGTGCGTCCCCGTCGCTATGGGCGTACCGTCCGGCGCCAGCGCCACGTTCTGCCCGCCGTTGCCGCCGCCATTGCCGCTGCCGTCCACGCCATGTATGCCGCCCTCCATTTTAGGCATAAGCAACTCACCCGCCGTGGTCGTGGTGCCCCCACTGGTGGTGCTCCCGCCGCTGCTGGCCGTTGAGCTGCTGGTCGTCGTTACCGTCACCTGCTGGCCCCCATTGCCGCTAGTTGCCGGCGGCAGTCCGCCCGCTGCCGATGCAGCTGCTGCTGCCGCCGCCGCCGCATTGGCGGAGGCCATTACGGCCGCTACAGCGGCATTATTTGTGGACGCTGCTGCGGCCGCTGCTGCCGCACTGGCCGCATGACTAGTGGCCTGCGGTGGAAGGGGCGGCGGTGGTGGCAGCTGGCCTCCATGGGCCGCCGCCAATTGATGATTCACAACATCGCCATGGATCTTGCCAAAGACCTCGTGATAGGTGAAGAGCTGGGAGATGTCCTCGATGTTAACCTTGTACATCTCAATGCCGTGCGGCGGCTTGCCATCCTCCTTGTGCTCCGATTTGGGTAGATGTGGAGGGCCGCCCAAGGTGATTGTCGTCCCACCAGTGGTCACAACGGGGGCTACTACTGATGGCACCGAGCTGGCAGCGCTCACGTGCTGCATTCTTGTGTCCAGATCCGGGCGATCGTTGTGGCGCTTCCCTCTTGCCGCCGGCCTGTGTTCGCTATGTTTATCTTAATGATTTGTGTGTTTTCGGGAGTTAATTTCTAGGTTGGTTGGTTGGTTGGTTGGTTGGTTGTTGGGGGTTCTTGTTGTTGCTGCTGTTCTTGGTTGTATTTCTTGTGTTGTTGTTGTTGTTGCTGCTGCTGCGCTGCTGTTGAGCGCCTACATATTGATGTTGTTGCTGCTGTCGACTGCTTTCGCTGAGCGTGGCTACAACAAACAAAAAAGGCAAGTGGGAAGGTGGACAGTTGGTGTCACTCTTAGTCTCTGACTGCGCACAGGTATATTTATCTTGGTATTGGTATTATTCAATCGACGCTGACGGGGGACAATTACCATGAAGTTGCTGCTGCTGCTACAGTTGCTGCCGTTGGGGGATTGGGTGTTCCGTCTCTGTTCTGTCTCGCTACTTCTGTCCCTGTTAATCCTTGGACAGTCAATTTTAATGGGTGTTCCACCTGAAAAAATGAATGAAACTCGTAGAAATCAAATCTATTGGATTTAGGAGAGGATTAATTGTTAGTTAATTTTTTTTAGATGAATTCCTCAAGCACTGAAGCAAAGGATGATGTAACTTTATTTTGGTTTGACCTAGATCCCTTCCTAAGTACTAGTAATAATTTAATAATATAAAAAATACTAAAAGTTCCATTTTAGATAGCTTTAGGTCGAAACCTGGGTTAAAATCTCGACTGCCGGTATGAGGTGAGTGTGGTCGAGATGGAGATAGAAGATTAAAACTTATTGTTCTCAAATGTACTAAGTTATAATAATAATCTACAGTTCAAATTAGATAATACAAGATTGCTCTTCATCATAACCAGGATTAACCCTAACTGGCGGTGTGTTTAACACCTTTTCCTACTTTCCTTTGAGACCATTAACCCTTGGAACAATGAGAAAGTCATATGCATATGTATTTGTATGTATATTATGCAAGTACAGTTAAACTTCCCTCATACCAACACACATACACAGAGCATACAATCATCGGCCAGGACTAATTCATGTAAAAAGATGTTGGGCAGCTCAGCGCTTTATTGATTTTGCTGCCGGGCATTAAAAGTGATATAAATTGCCCATTAGCGAACCGCAGGCCCCCTCATTTCCACACCCTGCCCCCCACACACCCCACACACCCATATTGCTATGTCTTCATCAGCAGCAGCAGAGGAAGAAGAACGAGAGGAGCAGAAAGAGGAGGTAGGAGAGGCGGAAGAAGGAGAGGCAGGCAGCACAATGAAATAACTTTATATAAATTGTAAATGGCAAAAGGCAGCAGCAGCAGCAAAACGAATGACAAGGGACACAAAAAAGGGAGTGGAGCTGGGATTTGAAGCCGAGAACAAGCAAGGGAGGGGCAGGATCCAGGATTTAGATATCCAATCAGAGTATGCAAGCGTTTTGATAGAAACACCGAGAGACTGAGAGAGAGAGCGCAAAGAGAGGGGCAAACGAGCCAGAGAGACTGATGGTGGTGGCGGCGGGGAGCCGATGTAAATATCAAGAAGTACAAATCGATTAAAGACACCGCTTAAGTGTGTGCGTGTGTGAGTACAAGAAAAACTGAGCTGCGAATTAAAGATGGAGATGGACAATAGAGAGAGAGAGGGGCAGCAGCAATCAAGGGTGAGCGCGCATGAGCGGGAGTGGAGGGGAGTGTTTGCATAGGTCCTGGTTTTGTCCCTTTTGCTAAGCGATTTACAGTTACATCTTACAGGCTAAGCACCGCGCTCTCACTCTTTCGCTCTCTTCCTCGGCGCAAATAATTCAGCAAGCACACACAGCGACGAGAGATGAGAGCGGAGCGGAGCGGGAGAAAAGGACACTGAAAAGGGCGCCACTTTTAATGTGGTGAGGTAGGAATGACTATGTGTGTGCAAATACATATCTCTTCTGCACGCACTTGTGTGTTTTGGGTGCTGGTGTGAGTGGACCCCGGGCAGCACAAAAAACTATGAAAAAAGTGGGCGGGTTCGCCATGTAAAATGCTGATGAAGCCAGCACAAAACGCAAGACAAATGGCCCAATCTACGACCAGGGGGATCCACCCACCCCACTCCAACCACCGCCCTCGAATTAAGTAACTGTAATACTACCAGCATCGCGATAAAGCAAACAAAATAATTTAGTGCAAACCGCAGGATTGACGCCAAACTATTTGCACTTTGAATAACTAATTAATACGTCTTCATTTTCTACTCGGAAATTTAATCAAGTTTCAGTATGGATAAAAGTTGGATTTAACGTGGAGTAGGGATGCAAAAACATCGATGTCACTATCGATAGTATCGATGTTTTTAAAAACTGCGATACATCGACGGGTTTTTTCCAACATCGATCTTTTCACTAAGAGAAAGTAACTCTAAATTGACAAAAGCAAGCCCCATCTTCAAGAAAATCGACATAAAAATTTAACATAAAAAACATTTTGTTTTTAAAATCATGAAAATTGTTCTTAAAACAATTAAATTTTCATTGAAATCAAGGCACTTTAGCGGTTGTTTTACATCACTACACTCATAATCATTTTTGCCCTATCTTCAAGAAAATCGAAATTATTTCTAAAAACAAGGACATTTTTCTTAAAACAACGTAACAATGAAATTTTTCTTAAAACAAGGAAATTTTTCTTATAACAAGAAACATTTTATTGTTATTAGAAAACATTTTCTTGTATAAAGAAAAAATAAATTTTTATGGCGGTTTTCTTGAAGATAGGGTGAAAATTATAGTAAGTGTAGAAATGTAAAATATGTACTAAAGTCCCTTGATTTCATTGTTTTGTATTATTCATTTGAAAATTTGATTTATGTTTTTTTTTTTTAGATTTCGTTATGTTTTTGGTTAAATAAATATAAGTTTAGCAAATAAATATTTTAATTACTATTTGCAGAAACTTATTAAATTTTTTTAAAAAATTTAAAAAATACGATGTTTTAGCGATATATCGATGTACTCGCTATCGATGGTTTTGCATCCCTAACGTGGAGTAAAGCCATGAACAAAAGGATGTAAACATAGATTCGGATTATATTGAAAATTTGTTTAACTCTGACCTATTTCAGTTTTAAAATGATCAATAAAATGCATTAAAATCTGTATTAATTAAATTTAAATTATTATTATAAAACTTTGTGAACTTTGTGATAAACTCCAAAACCATTATATCTCGGTTCAGTGACTCCTTACATCAAATATTATCCCTACAAGACAGATTTTGCACAAATCAATAGGGATATTTTCTTCCACCACAAAGTAAGCAGAGCATTGAACACTGCTACCTTAAAAACAGTTTAAGTTCTTAGTAACACAAACTAGCTAAGTGTTCGGAAGAACAGCTGAATTTGTACTGTGTGAACCTAGTGTAACGATAGTACAATTGAATTCAATTTTTAGATAAATATATTTTTCTTTATGAAAAATGTTTACATCATTTTTAAAATGTACAGATTTCTAAAAAAAAAAATAGTGATTTCTATAGGATATTGCCTATTTTTATGTTAAGCTTTATACATTTTTATAAATAGCTTTCATATTTTATTTTCCGAAACCTATACATTAGTATTAATAGAAAATATTAGAAAATGTCTTTTTAATTATTATGCAGCATACATTTTAACAAACATATTAATTTCTTACTACAAGTGAACACAAAATCGGTTGCCCACTGTACCTAATCCTTCTTAAGGAGCCACCAAGGAACTGTTACAGATGTACTACCATGAAATAATTAAATATTAAACCGGTTCGGATGCCAAAAAAAACTCAAATATTAATGTAGTTTCCATAGAATTAGAAGCACTATCCTTCACCGAAAGGATTAAAAACTACAAGGACAATGGGCCATATGGCACAATAAAGTATATTCCATGTAATAATTGGGGTTGAATAACCCCTTTTCGGGTTTGCCAAACAAACAAACAAAGTCACCCTGTATTTGTGTACATATGCGGGATGAGAGATGTGAAAGCAATTGAAATCACTTCACTTACCTCATGTAGCGGTCTTTTTGGCCCGATTATTGCTCGCCAGGAGCGGACTTGAAGATATATTTATCCGGCAGATATATATGCAGATATCATCACCTGCAAGCAGAGACAACGGTCAGACATGGCAACAATAATAATAATAACCAGCGAGAGCAACAGTTTGTTTGCGGTGTTTATGTTTACGCGAAATATTCAAACGGCCCGCGGTACAGTCTTCCCCGTTTCCCTTTGCTTCCACTTCCACACTCACACAGGCACATTCATGCGGGCGGCAGAACGGACAGGGGGGCGAAAGCAAATCAAGCGAAAATTTATTTGCAGTCAATATATGCAAAAGTCACACACACACACAAGTAAACGAAAGCTGCGTCTGCGTCGAAAGCAGAGCAAAAATGGAAGAAGACAAAATATTCTAACTCTAATTGGAAGGGGAACGGGAACAGGAATTGGTATCGAAAAGTTGGGCAGGGGGAGGGGAATGCGAATTTTACATTTCCAACTATTCCAACTAAGAAATCAAATTAATTGTATCTATATCTAGACGGGAGCTGTATGTGCGTGCATCGTTCTCGTCTGCTCTTCTCGTCTCGTCTTGTCTTCTAGAATCTAGACGGGGGGCTCTTCGGCTGCTACGCCTCCTCTTCTGCTTCCTCGCTCTTCTCGCTTTGCTTTTGGCTGCCAGCAGGGAAAAAAGTTGTATCTTTCTTGCTTTTCCGCCGCCGCCACCTTCTCCTCCTCTGCCTTGCTCCCTTGCCCACTGCTTTTCGTGCACTTTTGTACTCGCTTTTGCTTTATTTTGTTGTTCTCGTTTCGCTCTCCCTCTCTCGCTCTCGCGCCCGCTCTCTTTTTGCCTTACATTGT
This sequence comes from Drosophila rufa, assembly GCA_018153105.1. Taxonomy (NCBI): domain Eukaryota; kingdom Metazoa; phylum Arthropoda; class Insecta; order Diptera; family Drosophilidae; genus Drosophila; species Drosophila rufa. The sequence continues at coordinate 20,492,902 of JAECXS010000096.1, forward strand.
CTCTCATTATTCATTGAACGACAACGCCGTGCCCCATGCCCGTCCCGTTCCACGTTCCAACCCAACCGACGTTTTGCACGAACGACGCTACGTACAATTCCCAACCGCCTAAAGCGGAAAACCAATAAAAACGAATTGAATCGCAAAGCGTAAGTACAAAATAAAGCGAAGCGAGACAAAAAACGAAAGCTGAGAGCGCTGCCAGCAAGAGAGAGAGCGCGGGCGACGAACAGTGGAAGAGAGGAGAGAGGAAAGAAGCGAGTACAGGCGGCGCGTCGATACAAGTTTTGGCTTTTGGCTCACATTCTATATGCCGAGATCCGAAACTCGAGTTATAGTTATAATTATTGCCGCCGCTGCTTGGCTTTTTATTTTTAATTTTGTTTGGTTGTCGCTCACATTTTTCGAGCGAGAGAGCGGCAAGCGAGAGGACACGGAGACAGAGATGGAAGGAGGAGGTTCGGGCCGAGAGAGACACATTTTCATTACAGCCAATTAGTGTGCATTTCATAATTGTTTAACAAAACAGAGCGGGTTAAACAATAAGAAAAGCTAAATGGAAACCGGAGTGAAAAGTCCAATCCGGCTTATTTCGTTCTAACCATATGGCAGCGGGAAGTGCACCTTTGCAGCGGTACTTTGCAGTTGCATATTATGTTGCCGATCGTTTAATGTGGTAATGCTAATAAATTTCTGAAAAATGCAACCCTGCGCCTCCTCCCTGCCACCGCCTTGCAAACAAGAATGACACGATGATGACGTTAATGGGAACTCTGTAGCAGTGGATGTGCGCACCTCACACACACCAGCACACTTGCGACGCGCTCGCACTCATTCACTCTCACACACCAACACATGGGCAGTAAAGTCGACCGCAAAGTCATTTGATTAATATTTCTCGCATTCTTTTTCGCCTGCGAATTTCACAAATAAACACAATTGTTTCCAATCAGCCCGGCATCGCCTCCCCACCCCCCCTCATCGCTCATAGCACGCCCCCTCGCATTCGCACTGCAGTTTTTATAAGCGCTGAAAGTACGGTTCTTATGACGCCAGTATATGAAAATTTACTTGATATTGCAATGGTGGTGGTAACAGCGGGCACACACTCTCTGCCTGCTTGCTGTGTGCGAGTGTGTGCAACAGTAGTGGAAAAATCAGAATCGAAACGCCGCGCGGGTGAGAGGCGGTGGTGAACGGTGTACAGAGCAAAGCAAACTGAAAATTGAATGAGACGCGGAGGCAGCAGAAGGCAAAAGCAGGCAAAAGCGAGCGATGTAAAAGTTCTTCGTGCCGCGCGCTCGGGTGGCAGCCGAAAGCACAAGTTTTGTGGGAGAGCCAGTGCAGCCGGTTTGGCGAGATTTACTTCAGCCAGTAAATTGGCTATTGTTCTCCAATATATTCTACTTCCAGTTGAATTGTGAATACATTGACCACTTTTCAATAATCTACTTGGACTTTTATTTGCTAATAAGCCCTGTGTTACCAATCTAGCGGGAAATCGCCGTACTAAAATGAATTTTTAAAAATTAATGTCTTCACTATGACTAGTCATATATAAATAATTAACCTTTATAAAATATGATCTACAATTAAGCATAAGTAATACAAAAATGTTTTGGTATTTAGAAGATACAAAGTTAATTAAAAACTTGAAGTTAATGAACTGTTACTGCTTACTTCCGCTAGAAATAGCTATTTTTCCCCCGCTAGAATTCAGTCAGTACCGCACTGGCAAGAGGTGTGGAGGCAGCGGCAGAGAGAGCGTGAACGAGAGACACCGCAAGATACAGATACAATGCGTGCTAGGGCATGCATACGTATGTGTGCCTGTTTGTGTGCGCGCGATTGCGTTGTTCTTATTAACGACTCGCTGCCTTCTCTTCTCTTCACTGCTTTCTGCTGCTTTTTCGGGGCTTGGGCATAAAAAGGCGGCAAAATTGTTAAGCACAAATATGGCCGGGTCCAAGCTGGCCAATTTGAATGCAGGATTCGCCAAATCCCAATTGTACTCACCCGGCGGTTTGGTTAGTTTTAATCCACAAGATACCAGCTACAGCTACTACAGCTACCACTCCTTTTTTATTGGTCGGTGCAGCAGCGTCCCCAGACGCCTTTCCTGTATCACTTAATGGCGGACGCGCTGCGTCTCCCGCTTATTGCTTATCACACCCAACTGGTCACTAATTACATTGCGCGCACTGTATGCCATTAGTTGGCTTATTAATTATATTGGGTTTTTGTATTTTCTTAACATTTAGCACGGATCCAGAGTTTGTAGTTGTAGTTGCGAGAGGAGGAGCAAGAGAAGTGAGGCGACTGTATGCGGCGTTGCCAGATGCGGGAAGAGTTTTTGCGGCCGGTTGGCAGCCCCACAACGCAAATAGAGATGGCCAATGCGGCGATAACCAAGGGGTGGGAGTACTCTGTTATCGTTTTTAGTTTTCTGTCATTTTGAAAATTCGATAAAGAAATTTGAAAATTTAGATAATGCGTTTCCCTCTATGAAGTCAGATAGACGAGACAGTTCTCTTTGATTTGCTTTTATTTAGCTTTATCGTAAAATAAATTACAAAATAAAATACATTTTGCATATAATTCGTATCCTTATATGTCTAGTACATTAATTTACTCACAAATCTTTTGGGTTAATATTGCGCTGTGCTCTTTCTTACTCCTCCTTCTCATCCATTTGTTTTGTTTTCTAATGCTAAGAACCAAAAAACAAATCAGTTTTGCCGCGCCCCCTTTCTTCTTTATCAACTTTTGTGCCTATAAAGCCTAATGTGCGGGGGAAGCAAAAATTATATATCGCTCATCGCATAAAGCTAAATGGAAACTATAAGAATCACACGACGAAATCATATATTGAGAAATTAAGAAATTAAATTCGTAACAAATGTACAGGGAAATGTTCGGTTCTGGGCGCGATTTCTTTGAGATTAAATTGATTAGAAGAAAGTCAATTACAATATTTAAGCTTCATCTTTCTTTTGTTTTTCGTTTTTTACAAACAATTTCCTACTAACTCTGTGATTTTTCGTTTGGCAATTGGTTACGCGTTGCATTTTCTGTAGTATCTGCTGTATCTCTGTTAAAATCATCCAAATCCTTGACTGCATATCGCTGGTTTCGCTTACAAGAATATACATCCTCTCATGTATATGTAAAAAGTGGTCCTTAATTCGAGACGTGTGTGTGGTTAAAACGTTTTCCGTGTGTGTTTGTATATATAAGAGTGTGACTTTCTGCACTTAATAATGTGTGCCGGCTAAAAAACGTTATATTTCAACGAAATGAGGAAGGAAGGGAAGAGCTTGACGGGGCTCCCCGTGATACGGTCGATCGGACTCACTCTACGGGCTACAGAATACGGATTTCTCTTGACTGCTGCCTTAGCTTTAGCTTTAGCTTTTAGTAGGCTAATATAAATCACGATAGTATGGCCACGCTGCGCCGGGGGCCACCCTGACTGATGTTGTCCATGGAGGACCACTTCTTGATCCCGTTCTTGAGCGCCTCGGCGGTGACCTTGTCCTGCATTACCCGCGACATGGCCTCCAGCTTCTGGGCCCGCTCCTTGGACAGCGGCTCCGTGGGGAAATTGAGCTCGTTGGCCTCGGCCAGCGTCCGCAAGTCGAAATAGTATTTGGCATACACCGAGGACGGCACATTGATGTTGAACTGCAGCAGCTCAAGAAACTGGCGCTCCAGCTCGTTCATGTCCTCCACGGTGATATCCTTGAGTATCTGGCAGTAGTCGACGTTCCACACGGCCTGATCGTCCCACACCTTCGAGGCGAGCAGAATGGCACCTTGAATGAAGAAAATAAAGATTAATCAAGGAATCCAGGTAAGCGTAGCTCATCTGCTTACCCAGCACCATGCGCTTCCAGTTGCAGGGCCCCACATCCAGCTCGGCGTAGGTGAGCAGCCGCTCCAGGTAGACTAGCGTGATGATTGCACACTCCGCCGTCAGCTGGGCGGCGTTGAAGAGCGTCCGCACGAACTTGTAGATCTGCCGGTGCTCCGGATTGTGCGTGTCATAGTTCTCCGGCACCTGGTCATGGGTCAGCGGGTGCAGCTTCTCGTCGAAGATGTCCAGCCGCCGGTCCGACTGCCGGTTCTTGATGTGATAGTAGATGGCCAGCGATACGCACTTGACCGTATTCTTCAGATTCGGCTGCGACACGGTGCTGTCATCCAGATAGATGGTCGAGCAGGAGGAGCTCTTCTTCATGCCCCCACCGCCGCCGCCGCCGGAGCTGGTGCCGCCGGGAGTGCTACCACCACCGCCGCCGGTGCCAGCATGCTGGACAATCTGTTGCTGCGAGCGCTTGCGCGTCATTCCACCGTTCTCCACCTTGGATCGTTCCAGGAACATGGTGGCCGCCGTGGGATCCACCGAGGGATCCTCCTCGCCCTCCAGCGCCTCTCGCTCCGAGATGTGCTGCAGATTCGCCTGATTCTCGAAGTTGTCACCACTGCCGCCGCCCTGCTGGTTCTGCTGATGATGATGGCCGTGGTGATGGTGCAGATGCACCGCTGCCATGGAGCCGTGGTGGCCGTCGTTCTGATGGTGCTGCGACGTGTGCGGCGGATGGCTCAGCTGGTGGCGCTCCTCGAACACCGGCGGCATGTCCTTGGACTTGCGGTCCGACTGCGGACTGGAGTACGCACAGCACGAGTTCTTGTTACCCATTTCGCTGGGGGCTGGGTTGTGGCGCTCAAACTAAATGCAACTTGGCTTGGCTTTCGCTCTCTCTTGACTAGCGGAATGGACTCCGAACCCGGACCCGGATCCTGTTCCTGGCAGTCGCTCACGCTCGGTTCTCGCTTTTGGCACTTGGTCGTCGTCGAGGGTCTATGTCTATGGGCATGGCGCTGGCGTTCCTATCGCTCCACAATTACCGCTGCCGAGCGAGCGCGAGTTTCACTGCAAAGAATATATAGAGATAACGATTAGCGGCGGATTCTATGCGATCTTATCTGGAAAATCGCTGCTCTACTCATCCCATTAGCTTGTTATTATTCAATTTGTTGACCTTTTTAGGGGGTAGTTGAGTTTCTAGGAGAAGTTTGAAACAGGAATTTGGGATTCCCTATAAAAGGAAAGATTAACTGTTCCTGATAAAGGTTTATGATATCATTTATGGACTGACTCATATACTTCTTATCGTAGGACTCTAAAACCTTTAATATATTTATTGGTTTTTTATCACTTTAGGTCTTAGTAAACTATTATAAAGTGTAGTTCCCGAACGATCTCCTGGATTATTGTTACAAATAGTAAACTGAATTAATCTTTAAGGGATTTTACTTAAAGTTTTTCGCTATATTTCTGGTATAATTCTTGAAAAATAAAGCGATCTTTATGGTCAATGGAATGATAGCTTAAAGATCTGATAATTACCTTTCTAAAATTGCTTCTAGGAAGGTAGAAAAATCACATCACCCTGCATTTTCCAAAGTTTTAAAGTTTAAATCTCAATATTCAATTATGAGTTTAATACTACAGTTCTTAATAATGTTTTAAAACTATCGTAAGTAGTAAGTATAAGTTATAAAAATTAAGGCATGAAAAAAAGCCTCTTTTTTCTAGATAAAGCTAAAGGAAAATCGGATTAGTCTATCAGAATGGAGAGATAAGTGATCTAAGAATTCTTTTAAAGACATTAACTAGTATTTCTACACACTAATATTAGCTCAACAATATTTAAAATATTTATTTAACAACATATAGCAAAAATCTCTTCAATTAATATAAACTTCCTTCTCTAATCTCTAGAAATGTCACATGACAGATGCATGTGACTGTCAAAGTTCCCGTCAAGTTCCAGTGCCAAGGGAAGGTGTCCGGTTTACGGTTTATAGGGTATTTCATACTTCGGCTTTTGCTTTCCCATTGTCTTTGCCTTCCATTATTTGACTATCTATGTATCTCGGGCACCGACTCCGTTTATTTGCTCCGTTTATAGGCGGAATCGTTCCGGCTTAGAGACCGGGGCCAGATTGTTAGACGGTTGTGCAAAAAATTAATTAACCCCAGGCACGACACTCGCCTGCAAGTTGCCTAATTTGGCGAGGCCTTTGTTTTTTTATTTTTTATTTCTTTTCCCCGTCTTACTGCTGCGCCCCTTTGATTTTTTTCGGAAGGGGCGGGGCTACGGCGAGGCTTGTGACTCTGTTTTTTTAGCGGTTGCCGGGGACGGGGTGACGGACTGTGAATCGTCACCAGAAACCGATGGCCCAGTTCCAGATTAGGGTATCACTGTCAAACGGTGCTCCACCGCCGCCTCCCCCGCACATTAATCACGGCAAAATGAATGAATGGTAGCGCTGGCGCCGCTGTCGGCGTCGGCAGCACTGCTCGGCCTCTGCCCGGAACGGAGCAACACCCACGACCGCAAAAGGGACCCAGATCCTTTGTTCCGGAGATTAGCGTCAGTTAGTACCCGGGTCAGCCGATGGTCACGAACTAATCTCTCATTTAATACGCCACTTTTCACACATTTTAATTGTTTTTCTCGCGTTTTTTACTTTAATTACCTTCTGTACAGCGTGACCGCGCTGGAAAAATGTAAGAATACCATAAATCCCTCAAAAATATACCACTTCAAACTTCGCAATATACCACTAAAATACCATAAACTGATGCTGGCGCGTTTTGATTTGGCGGAATATTGAATTCCGCCAGTGCATTATGTACGCCAGCTAGGATCGACCAGAAGTGCAATAGCCAGTTTAATCCACAGACCGCTAAACGAAATACATATGTATTAAATGCTAATTAGTTTAACAACATGGAGAATTTGTTGAATATTTTTCCGGCGGGCAACCAATTTCATTTCTTTTAAAAACAGCTGGCTAGTGGTGGTAGTTGTGCCAAATGAATCGATAGGCAGAAAAAGACTGAAACAATCGATACTATCGAACTAACCACGAAAAATCAACTTTTTTTAAATCAATTTTGTCACCACTAGATTCCTATACCTTAGGCCTGTTTCCACTATAGTTTCTTTTTCCAATTCAGCTTTTTGGCCAAAAGCAACTTTTCTCCTGTGTATAAGGTATAGGAATTACCCAAATTATTTCTGAATTTAAGGAATAATGCAGCTATTTTATTATTAAAAGGCTATTAAATCGATGTATTATAGGTAAATTTGTATTTCCAGCTCTGATTCACCCATGTTTTAAAAAAGGGAATGACCGATTCAGTGTGTACTGTTATAAAAAGGTTGAAGGCATTGATAAAAAATGTAGTACTTGCTGATGAAAAGAGTGGCAACGCTGGTTGATTAATGTGCTTAAAGTTTCATTAGACTTTTTCAACGTTTTTCGTAGAAAAGCGATTTTTCCAAATGCCTCCCTAAAACTTAGTACCAAATTTGAGTGTTTTTACACTCGGAATATGAGGAGTGGCACGAAAAAACTGAGGAAAGGTACGATTCCTTTTGGGGTATATGGCAACGCCAATGCGTGTTTCATACGCGTTGTAAGTGTGACCAGTGGAGGAGAAGGAGAAGGACGAGCACACTGCACTGAAAAAAATAGTGTAATACTTTTGAAAACATTTTTTTTTCAATTATCATACAAATGAGATAAATAATACTTACATTTTATATTAAAGTGTTAAACAATTAGGTTTAATAAGAATTTTTATTAGTATATTAAAAGTCATATGGTGTTTATTATAATTTACTTGAAAGTATTTCGTAATAAGCATACATCTCAGCCATATTTCTTTTTATCTCAAATATTTTTGTTGTTTACCAGCCCCGTTAGTTGTTAATGCATATTAAGTGTTGAGTTTAACATAGTAGGAAAATTAAAAACTCTTCATTAGTTATAGGCTTTTGTATTTTTGCGAAAACTCGTAAAGTACACAATTAGTTGACTTATAATCGATATAGAATAATAACTCTGGGCAAAAATGAACAGATGAAATAAAGTTATTTACAGTTCTCGGAGTTGGTATTGGATGGGGATTCGGGTGTTATTATTATTATTTTGATACCTTTAGTTGGTGTGCTCGGGTCTATATCATATGCATCCTGTGTGTATGTACACAAAATGTATTTTTTATATTTTTTAGGGTTTCTTTATATTTAAGTAGTGTAGATTATTTAAACGTAATGATTGCTTTCAACTTATTTACTTTTATTTTATTTTTATGCTGGTGTGTCTGCCACATATATTGATTCATCGGGGAATGTGGCTGGAATTATATAGTTATGTCGTTTATATTACTTTATGTGAGTTTATGTTACTACTAGGCTACATTTTGCTAATAACATTGAATCGTTAACCTCATATATATCATCCAATATGCACGCGTTCGATTAGTTTTTTTCCGTAGTTTGCTTCTTCAACTTTTCAACAGAGATAAATAACAACTTTTTGCATTTTTTATGGTTGCTTGCCTCGAACCGAGTGTTGGAGCAACTATAACCCTATTTAATCAGGACTTTGTACAGATTTTATATGAGAGAGGTATGCTATATATATACGATATATATGCGCATCGCTTTGAGCGTTCAAGTTTTGATATACAATAACATACAATGCTCGTAATTACATAGTTATATTTAGATATTCTGGGCGCTATATTTATCTTTATATGGTTAGGATTAGATTAATCTGCTGTGTAGGTTTTTTTTCGGTTTGTGTTTAGTTTTTAGGTTTTAGTTTTTAGTTTTTTGGTGGCTACTAAGTAGTAGACCTGCTTCCGCTATACACATCATCGGCATATGTTCGGTTTACCACTTGTTCGTACATTTATTGACTACCTTAATAAAGCTATGATCCCAATTTCAGCTGATAATTTGGTACCTTACTGCTAAGCACTTTTACCACTGCCCTTTGACGACGCCATCTGTCCGGGGATCCCCTTTGTGTTTGTGCCTCCCAAAAGCTGGTAAAGAGCAGTGGTAAATCTTAAAAGAATGGTCCCGCTATCAGACATTTTGAAAAACGTTTGAAAACATTTCAAGTTGGTTAAAGTAAAGAAAAACGTCCGAACGAAAGGAAATCAAAATCCGCTGCGACTCAAGCCTCCTCCATCCACTCCGTCCAACTTTCGTCACCCTCGCCACCCTGACCTCGTATAAAAATAAACATGTTTTTGTTGTAGAAACGTGACTATTATATCCTTAACAATATACATATTAAATATCCTTTCGTATAGGTAGGTAGCTATGTGCATTTGTAGAGTGGAAAAGTTACGAAAATCCTGCATCTCTCGGCTAGAAGGAAAGTCTGTTAGTGGTTTGTGGAGAGAGAGAGAGAGAGAGAGTTTATATACAAGTCGTACAGCTAGGTTTGTCAGGTATTTTTTGGTTTAGTTTTTTTTAGTTTTAGGTACTTAATATCTAGGACAGCTCCCCGAAAACCTAAAATTGAGCAATTTGAATCCTTCGTAAATGCAAGAAACACACACAAACCAAAGGAAATAAATGGAAACGATTACAAAAATATGTGTATTTAATCAGAAAGAAAGTTAAATACATCGAACTTATAGAAATCATATATAGTAAATTCCACAATTGACTAAAAACTAACAAAAGACACACTGAAGTCTAAGTTTAAATGCTCGAAACGAACCAACAAAGTCACAACAAATTCAACTCCTTCGCTATTTACAAACTATGCAAACTGGAACTTTACTCGTTTCTTTTTCTTTCTTTCTTATTTCTTTTGTTTATGTTTTTTTTTTTTTTTTTTTTTTTTTTTACTTTTGTGCCTGTTTATCGCTTGCAACAACAAAGTATACAGTATTTGTACATACACATATATCGATATTAATGCCTATATAGATGATGTAAGTCTAAAACTACCACAATTCACATAGAGAGCGCATCTGAAGCGGTTTTTGTTACTAATTAAGAGTTCTACGCTGCTTCTAAGCTTAGTAAACATTATTAATTTGCCTATTTGCCTTTCATGGAATATTTTCCATCAGTTGCTTCCATCTGTACTAATCCGTTTTTTCGCTCCCAAGTCCTTTTGTGTGTACTTTCTCTTAATTTTGCGTAATTTAAGTGGCAGCAGCCGCCTCGCCAGCGCCAGCGACACCTGCCGGATCCGCCGACGCCTCGGCTTGCTCGCCATCGCCACCGCCCGCTTCCGTTTCCGCCGCGACATGCTTGTTCTCGTCCTCTTCCGCCGCCGCTGCTGCTGCGGCTGCTGCTTCCTCCGCCGCGGTGGCCAGGGCACGGGCCTCGGCATCTGCAACATGCAAATATTTTTCAGAATTTATCCATACAGTTTATTATCTAATTAAACAGACATAAGGGCTGAACATTATTTTAAATAGGAAAAATATTAAAGTACTTACTGACTCAGAAAATGTGACTAGTTGGGAAGCTAGGACATATACTTAGGTTTCTTAATTTATTAAATTAATAGATAGAGCCGAACATATTTTTAGTGAATTAAAATCACTTAGCAAAATGCATAAATGTAGGCTACAATTTGATTTTTGTCCAGAATATTGATTAACCCTTTTTGTGTAGCATACTTTTCGGCGCAGTTTTTAGTGATTTATATATATATAAAATAATATATATAAAAATTTCATCGTAATCCAATATACATAAGAGAAGTAAAAGGCTAAGGCTTATAAACTGTCCTTAGGTTCAGCGACTCAGAAAATTCGTAAACTGTTCATAGTTGTTTTATTTTAAAGCCCAATTTCTTAATGTCATGAAAATCATTTGCACAGATAACAGATAAAAAATATCATTTTTATATCGCCGCAGTCAGCACTTCAGTTCTTTAGTTTTAAATAGGATTTCGCTTTCAACTAGGAACTCTTGAATCTTCTAATGACTTTTCGTGCGCCGTTCCAAGAGCTCTGCGTAAGAAGGTTTATGCATGAATAATAAATCGCCTGGAGACTGGCTAAGATCAAAGCGAAGGACAGGTCAAACTCAATTAGCGCTGCTAATGTGACTACAAAAAGCGGCCCGAGTCAGCAGGCAATTAATATGATAATTAAAGAAGCATTACACTACAGAAAAAGCTGGGTAAGAATTAAGCCTATGATAAGAAATGGGATTAAAGGCAAACTGGGGAACTAATTAATATTAAAATTAAATTTATTTAAAGTGAAGCAAATTTTGCAATCAAATTTCTACTAGTTTTATTATTTATGTTATTATCTACTATTTTACTACAAGGAACATTTATTTTAGATCAGAGCTGCCCATGCTGTGACCCTGAGGGCCAACACCACTTCGGCAAACTTTGTGCCTTAATTTTGTAAAACACCAAACGGCTTGTGGCATTAAGGTGCTCCGTATGGCCAGCTCTGTTCAAGAATAAATAGTTAATTTCCAAAGAAAATAGTTTTAAAGGATAACTAAATTTCTATTTCTATTTCTAATAATAATAAATTGATAAATAAATAACAAATGAACTCGAAAGACCCACCTTTGACGGCCTGCTCCTTCCAGATCTTCTTGTTCTCCACCAAGCAGGCAAGCCATGGCTTGTGTATGCTGAACTTGGGCACAGAGACGCCGATGGCGCTCTTGCGGGACAGGCACTCGGGGCCCTTGACTTCGGTGCTGGAGGGGACCGGCGCCGCCGGCGATGGCTCGTGCTCAAGCAGGGTCGCCGGCTTGCCCTTGCTCACCGGCGCGATGGGGGCCAGGATGAACTCGAGCATGTCGGACATAACGCCCATGCTGGGCTCCACGATGAAGTCGATGAAGCAGATCTGCGACTCGGCCACCAGCGTGTTGTTGCGATCGCAAAGCGGACTGAAGGGCAGGCCCAGCTCCTTCTCGAGGTCGCCCTGGCGGAAGAACTCCTCCAGCAGCAGCATTGTCCAGCGCTGATGAACGCCCCACTGCTTCGCCGGATGCGAGATATCACAGCAGTGGAGCACCAGGGACAGCACCTTTTGCTTGTCAATCGTCGCCTCCTGGATCGTGAGCAGCTGCCGCATGGCCTTCATCTGCTGGAAGTGGTTGGTCATGTCGGTGCCGAGCACCATCTCAATAACGAGGCTACGCAACTCGCGGAACTCCTCGCGCGACAAGTGCGACAGGATGTTGTACTCATCCTCGCGCAGCAGCCGGAAGCTGGCGCTGGCATGGTGATTCTCCAGCACCGCCCGGTCGTTGTACAGCAGCGCTGTCTCCGAGCCGGACATCACGTGGAAGTTGTTGGTGGTGCCCGTGTGCTCGTAGTCGTGCAGCAGGGCCGCCAGCAGCGAGGCGAAGATCTCGAGGTCCGTCAGCCAGTTCATCAGCCCGGTATTGCACAGACAGTAGTGGATGGTCTGCATCACATCCACCGCATGGAGATTGTTGTGGTACGGATTACGGTACCGGCAGTAGCCCTCCTCCACGCGGTACAGGAACGCCTCCAGGGTTCCCGGCGCAATCTTGAACTTGTGTATGGATCCGTAGCGATTAAACAGCTCATAGGCCACGTACTTCACCACCTGACCGCTGGCCGCCTCTGTCAGCGCAAATACATCGAATGTCCAGTCGTCGAGGTTCTAAGGGGAGATAAGGGTTAATGTCAGATATTTGATATATTCTGTTATTGATATTTTCTGTTCTATTTTATTTCTATTTGTATTATATTTAAATTTATATTTTTATTATGGAAAATTAAAGTCTAAGACAGCCTTTTAAAAGAACTAGAAAATACAAAACCGATTAAGCCATTTCGGAGAAATATTTTAGAGAAACTCAGTTGAGCTAAAACGGAATTTAATGTGAATTTTCAATCCTTTTCTTTATTGGCTTGATAAATGCGGCATTTGGTTTTCTATGAACGCTCTGAAAGGGTTCACCGAGTGATGAAAGCTCTGGTAATAAGTATGAATTCCGAACAAGGAAGTTTTCCATTAATATTACTCATACGCACTGTTGCCCCTAAGGTGTTTATGAAGTAACTCAAATTAAGACTAAACTAGAAATTAAACTGGTTTCATTTTAACAGATAATTACCACTATTATTTAATTTATTATTTAATTAAATTTGATTTTAATATAATATTGTTATCTTTTCTAATGTCTCTAATTACTCATACGCCGCGTTGCCCCAAACCCAATTAAACTCTTTAAAATTTGTCCCCATTAACATCAATTGGAAAATTTTGTGCGCTCACTCACCTTGAGCATCCTGACCACGTCCGGTGGGAAGGCCGTGAGGGCCGAGCTGGAGACGCGTCGGTACATGCGGTCCACGAAGATGCCGGCACGGATGGCATGGGCCACCGATCGGAACTTGGGCTTCTCGTCGCTCTTGCGCCGGCTGGTGGCCATCTGGCGGGTGAAGGTCGAGGCCAGCCACTCGCGCACCTCCGGCGGCACAGCATCCGGCTGCACCTCCGACAGTTCATCGTCCTCGTCCGCCAGGCGCCTGCACAGAGTGGTTTTCGGTGGGAGTTGAAAAAGAAAAACACTTGTTAGTTCTTTAACATTTGATAAACTTTTCCGGGTTAATAATCAGTTACCAAAACAATACTCAATAAATGTACATAAAAATTAAACCGAATCTTTAATTGGTTATCTGCTTTTTGAGTTCGTTAAGCTTAAGTTAAATTCAACTCAAATGAAAGCCAAGTTTATACAATAAAAGGATAAAAAGATAAATAAACAATAAAATTAAGTCTTTGTGTGTGTTACAATTTGGCACGGAAAAAGGAAAGTTTTCTCTTCGGGGTAGAAACAAAAGTTTAGTTTTTTGTGTATAAAAGTTTAGAATTAGTGAGTCGTAATAGATACAGGTAAAAAGATACAATTGCTTTAGCTAGTTAACATCTCTATTGTAGAATTATACAAGGGTTGGGAAGGGTGGAAATATGGGTTCTTTTGGTGCAAGATTTTGCTATTTGGCAAAAAGCTGACAAAAGCAGGCAGAGTGCAGCAGCAGCATGCTTCTTCGTGTGGCATGTGGGTGTTGTGGTGGGCGTGGTTGTTGTGGAATTTCTTAATTGCATGCCAAGTATGTGTTGGTAATGTATCTGTGCTGAGTAGGTGCAACATCAAAAACGAGAACAGCAACAGCTAGTAGATATCGTGCTCGAGGCGACAACTTGTACTCGCCAGAGTCGTCAATAAATCACTCTGTAAACTTTGAATACAAGGCATTGAAGGAACCCCAAAGGACCCAAAGAAACCCGAAGGACTTCCTAATTGGCTCACACGCACACGTTGAAATCTCCACTAATTGGTCTATTAGGCGGCAGTGTCCCCTTCTTTGTAAGAGACCCAATCAATGCATTTCCATGGCAACGTTCATTGTTGTCGTTGACCCAACTCGGATTTCGTTTAAAAATTTTATATACACAGCAAATTTTTAAAGCTAAATATTTACGAATCTAGTTCTTAACTGAATAGGGAAAGTTTTAAATGTAATAAACGAAAAAACTGTTTTTATCTTAAATGTAAATTTCACTATTTATGTTACAGGATCCTATCTAGTTTCAAAACCTTTAAGATAGATATCCTTTATCGACTTTTTATTTTTTGTGTCTTGAATAATATATTTTTATGCATTACTAAAAATACTTATATATTTATAAAATAACATTTCGGCCACTGCGTTGTTTTAAAGATGATTATTTCAAGGGGCTTTATGGTTTTAAGCAAATATGAAATATTAACTGAAAATGTAACTTTCAAAGAAAAATCCTGTAAAGTTCATAAGCCAAAATTAATTTTATTAACAAACAATTTATTAATTCCTGAATTTTCTATTATATAAAAATTAAGATTTTGTTTAAATTTAATTTCTGATTAATGTTTTCTGTATGCTGCTAAAAAAAGAAAAAATGTTCGCTAAAATGTATCTAATTTTTAAATCGAATTATAATACTTTCCCCCTAAATTTTCAGTAACTTCCATTCGGCCAAGCAATTAGTTTAAGTCTAGGAAAATGTCAAATATCAAATACACTAGTTTACACTCAAAATGCTCCAAGCCTGTTGATGTGAAATTCTGGTAGAGTTGAACCCCCAGATCACGAAAATGGCTTTAATTTTTTTTTCTATGGATACGTTTTTTTTAAAAGATTTTTTAAAGTTTTACACAAAAAAAATTTGCTCAGTTTACGTTTATCATTTCATAGCTCGAGTTGTAGCCAACCAATTTACCTGTCGAATGTTTTATTTTACAGGTAATGAACTAACCTTTCGATTTTAAAACACTTTATGTATATTGGATAAGTACTTTGTGTGCTATAGCTCGATAAACTTGAAAAAAGTGGAAATTTCAATCCGTTAACTCAAATGTTAACGTGCTGCTAACATCCTAAAAACTCGGAAAAAATCCGTTGGAAAATCAAAACGTGTTTTTTTACAAAGATGATCGCCCAAAGTATCAAACAGGCCTACAACTCCAGAAATCCGTTGAAGAATAGATTTATCGTGGATTTTCAAAGTTAAGAAAATTGAGATTTTTTCAAATTTTTGGGCGGATGCCTACTAGATTAAATGTACAGTGTTGGACAACACCTTTAGATGGCCTGTTAACTGTTCTAGATGTGATGAACAGTCGGATTTAGCTATAAAAAAATAGCTAAGTTTTGTTAAATAATCAAAAATTTACAAAATTATGTTGAAGTAAGATAAAAATTAAATTATCGAATTTCATGGGACGCCTAAGACCGAAGCAAATATGTACATATTTATATTATCAAACATAAAAACATACCTTTGGCCTACACTCCGTTTGCTTAGGATTAAACGGCAAGACTCACAAATGCTATTCGGTGTCCATGGTTCGTCAAAGCTCGGCGAGACACGAAAATAAAGTATATACCGTTTTTTTGATTCACTATCAAGGGGTCGAAAAGTACCTTTCTGTAAGAATTTACCGCACATATAACAAAATATGTTTGGATCATTTACACAGGTCAATTTTTTCGATGTATCCATTGCAAATATTCAAATTCGAATTAAAAAAAATTGCAAATTTGACAGAACATAAGACTTAAGGATTCCCGCCGCCCTTGAAATGAAAAAAAACCGATTTCCTAATTGATTGAATAGGTTTAAATCCTGACCACATTTCAACTAAAAATCGGGAGTAATATTGATTTGAAGGGGGCGCTCTTGTACAGAATACTCCTGCTATATTTTTTCTGCAGAAAAAAGTTTGTTTTTATACCACGTTTTATAGCCGCGAGGCCGCATAACCCCTTAATGGTACCAATGAACCAAATCAATCATAAAGACGATTATTTAATTTGTATCTTACTTCAACCACCACCATAGTCATCTTTCTAATTAGTTCACAATAGCTGTATGTATATAAAGGCGATAATTTAATTTGTATCTTACTTCAACATAATTTTGTAAATTGTTGATTATTTAACAAAACTTAGCTATTTTTTTATAGCTAAATCCGACTGTTCATCACATCTAGAACAGTTAACAGGCCATCTAAAGGTGTTGTCCAACACTGTACATTTAATCTAGTAGGCATCCGCCCAAAAATTTGAAAAAAATTCTCAATTTTCTTAACTTTGAAAATCCACGATAAATCTATTCTTCAACGGATTTCTGGAGTTGTAGGCCTGTTTGATACTTTGGGCGATCATCTTTGTAAAAAAACACGTTTTGATTTTCCAACGGATTTTTTCCGAGTTTTTAGGATGTTAGCAGCACGTTAACATTTGAGTTAACGGATTGAAATTTCCACTTTTTTCAAGTTTATCGAGCTATAGCACACAAAGTACTTATCCAATATACATAAAGTGTTTTAAAATCGAAAGGTTAGTTCATTACCTGTAAAATAAAACATTCGACAGGTAAATTGGTTGGCTACAACTCGAGCTATGAAATGATAAACGTAAACTGAGCAAATTTTTTTTGTGTAAAATTTTAAAAAATCTTTTAAAAAAAACGTATCCATAGAAAAAAAAATTAAAGCCATTTTCGTGATCTGGGGGTTCAACTCTACCAGAATTTCGCATCAACAGGCTTGGAGCATTTTTTTTTTTCATTTTGTAAACGGGTGATATCAATATCTATTAAAATTTCAAGCGAAAATTGTTTTTATTCTGGGAAAAAACCATTTTTCTCTAATTTCTCTCGACATTTTCTTCTTAACCAAAAGCTTCAAAGCACTTAAGCGCTCTTTAGAAACCTGGAAGCAGCAGATGGAGACTGAGAAACTGAGAGTGAGGCCTGGAGAGACTGTCTGAAGCGCTTTTGACTTGAGCAAATTAGCGAAAGATTCAATTATGGTTAATTAGACAAACTTCAGAGCTCAGACAGTGGCCTCCATCCTCCCATCCTCCAGCTAACCTCGCCAACTAATTCGTGGTGCCAGCAGCCAGGCTAATGGGATGACATGAGCTGATGCCACCCACTGTGCCGGGTTATGTGACCACATCATTAATGCCAAACCACAACATTTGCGGCAAGTATGGGGCAAGAATTCCAAAATGTAATTAGTGGCTCTCAGATAACTAGCAAGGTAAGCTGTTTGGGTTAACCCAAACTATTTTTTAATCATAAAATTGTCTGCTATGCAAACGATTCTGCATTATTTTAGTTGAGAATACAATTTCGTTTGTAGGAAATTTATGTGCAAATATTTTGCAAGCGAATTAGCAGGTGTAAGTACATCATAGTACTTGGAAAGCAAAGTAAACTTGTAATTAATAGGCTAAAATGAATTGCAGATTGAAGTACTGCATTAAGAAGACAAAAATTAAGGAAGGTAACTGTGAAATAACCCAGTGAAAGCCAAAGTTTTTTGTAAATAAATTTTTAAGGAAGAACTTAACACCTCTTATTTGATTATAATAATTGCTTTAGGGCAGGATATAAATTTTACACCAAGCTGGCTTATTCTAACTATTTCTAGTAATAGGCTATAGATGATCGTTCAATAAAATAGGAGTATCTAAGAAAAAAGCTCTAAGGAACCTTATATAAGTTCCAGAGTTGTGGAGCAGAAATATGGAAGTGCTAAAACTGGAACTGGAACTTGCTAAAATTAAATTATAGAAGAACACCAACTTAAATCCATTTTAAGTAATTTTTTAAGGTTCCCAACACCGAAAGAATGTTAGAAAAATACACATTAAATTGAAGCCAAAACTTCACTAATTTAAACACCAATTATTTCAGCTTTCCCTTTCATATTTTTCGCCAGACTTCCTGGTCGAATAACTTTATTTCAACACTCCCAAAACGAGGACTGACCCCCAGTGTCACCATTATCCTTACATAACACAGTCCCCATAAACTGTGGCCACCATTTGTCATGTGAATTTATTTTCTGTGCATTTCCTAGCCAGTGCCAGAGTATATGTTGCGGTTGGGATGTTTATTTTGCGGCAGGAACCGAGCTTGGCTTTGTTCTACTGGGTTTGAATTTGCTTTGTTTTTTTTTTTAATAATTATTTGGAAATTAATACCATTCGGATAGCAGGGCATGCTGCATTTCAGAGACACAAAACATGGCTTTTTTTTTTTTTTGGTTTTTGTTTTTTGAGATAGTATTTAGAAACCGATCACAACACTGGGACTGCACCTTTTCTTCTTCTCCTGCGTCTCCTTGGCGCGATACTGAATTATGAACTGTATCAGCTCGACGGTGATGACGCTTTGTCGGCTGCTTTCACGCCTCAGACGACTCATGGCGCGAACGGCGGCAACGACCACGATGGTAATGACGGTCAGCCGGCTGAAGCGGCTCTCCGTTGGCTCCGATGGCTCCGTTGGCACCGGCTCCGGGCACTCTGCGGACACTCCTGATGGCTCAGTTAGAACGACACCCTCCTCGCCGTCGCCCGGTTTCCACATGGAGCCCAAATGGGGAATTGACTTTGGGGCAATGTCGTGCCCCGCGTTTTTTTTTCTCTTTATTTTTTTTTGTCACTTGAAATTAATACATCATTTTTGGCGCTTCGGGGTCTTCCCCTTCATTCACCGTCCTTCACTTTTCGTAATTAGCTGGCAAAACAAAATGCGCTTTTAATGACGGGACAACAACCAATATTTGTGCAGCACTTTTTTCTTTCTTTCTTTATTTTTTCCAGGTCGGAACGGAGTGGAATTCTTTCTTTTTCGCCGCTCGTTGCTCGATTTTCGTGTACTTTGCCCGCCGCGAGTTAAATTTAAACTGAATGGCTCTGGCGGTCCGGAGAGCGCCAGCGAAAAGCAGCCCGCAAGTGGTTAGCGAAAATTTTTTGGCCACAAGGAGCCATTTTCAGGGCTCCACTTGCGTGCCGGAGCCAGGAGTCCGCAGCTAGGAGAGTCCTGGCTCAGCAGGATTGCGTGTACATAGCTCGGCACACGCCAACTGCAGGACGAAGGAAAAAAACTAACGAAAAATTACGCCGATCCGGGGGAAAATGGGAAAAATAACTTGGAGAAAACTGTTCTAGGTGGCCCATATCAATTATGTCAGCAGTAAGACATCGCCGAGTCATGCCAAGCCCACAAGCGCACAACTATTATGTACCAAAAGGCCAGGCACTGAGAGGAAATGAACAGAACTATTTTTTTTTTTAATTCTAGGGCTTCTAAAATTTGGAGATAAAATTAAAAAAAAAAAATGTAAAACTATTATAGAGAATCACTGAATTTTTCTTGGAGTATCTTATAATCTTTGTTCGTTAACAAATATATATTCTATATAATTTAAAGTTAACAGTTAGCAGTTTGTCGCTGAATTCGTACTTGGGAATTTTAGTTGCAATGCTAGCACCAACTTACGCTTAATGCTGGTAGGCCGGAGAACCTAAAACTCTCAAGTACGAATTCTGCAATAAACTGCTTACAACCAAATTCCTTAAAGGTCCTTAATAAAGTTGTTTATTTGAAAATACCTAATACTATTTAGTATATTTTATACTTTACATAAAACCATTTTTTTACTAGAACACACTTTAAAAATAAACTTTTTCTACTCTTTAAAATAAAACAAATAAATAAGAAGTCAAAAAAAAGCTCTTAGATATGTGTATTTGACCAATTTGTATAAAATTCAATTTAATGTAATTTTTTACCCTTGGGTATATTTTTGCACTATTTTCCCAGTGTATTCCCAAGCTGGAGCGCGTCCACTCAACCTCATGTATATATATATTTTTACTACTATTTCCCACAAAACAATTACACAAAATGCTAAAAGGCATCCCGCAAAACAATAGCAACAAAGTAGCACTATCCGGGTGAAGAGCAGGGCTTTCGCTGTAATATTTAGCAGTCGTGGAGGGAATAACTGGAGCCTGATAAACACGACAACGTCACGAATTCATTTCAACAGAAGAATAACAAAATTCGGAGCAGGCAGCCCAAGTATCTGTGACTGAAAGTAACTTCCCTTCGGGGGCCTTGGCGCTTGCCTCTTGTTTAATGACTTGCCACGACCCCTCGTTTACCTCCGGTCCGGGGAAGGGTTCCGGGTGGCCATAAAAGTCGGGGCCCGAGAAGCCAACACAATTCCCCAATTTCTTTGCGCCAAATTGCATTCCATTCGTGCGAGCACTATCCTTATTTTCTTTTGATTCAATTTCATTTCTCGAGCGTGCGGCAAATTGCGTGTTGCGGCGTTTGTTTGAATAAATTGCATCAGTTATTGGCACATTTGCATGATTTCTCTATAAGCATTCCCGGGACTTGGCTTTTCCCACTACCCCCGTGATATGCAGCTGGCCAGCACGCGAGCTTTAATCTTGCGAAAAGCTGATGAAAGCCTGCAACAGGTTGCAGTCAGTCGCTCGTAAAAGTGCAGCTCTTGCACTGCCACGAAAATGCTGGCAAATGTGCATGAATAATTAATTACACTCGTTTTTAGAGGGATTTGACGTGTGCAGAAGTGTAACTTTACAAATGCATTTTAATTACTTTGCCATGGGTGGCTTTTTTAGGAAGTAATTAATTTTATCGCTTAATAATGTGTACCTTTTATTAAAAAGTAGTCTAGTTTGTGACTTTTAAAGCAAAATGTTTCACTTTGTAGATTTAATTACATTTTATAATTTCAGTTTTTAATGGATTACATTACGATCTTAACGCGTTTATTTTTATTTTAAAATGAGTAGACGCAAACTATGTACAACATTCCTCCAGAAAGAGAAGAATTAACTATGGATTTATGAATTTTTTTGGAAAGTACACAACTCCTTTCATAATTTTCCATATCTTGACCTGCCCTATGCTAAAACCCCTTCAGAATTACAGAGATTAAAGAGCAGAATCCAAAGAAAATTCTCTCAGATGCTCAGAGACCTTCTTTTAATAATTAAAGGTATCCAGCATCACTTTTAAAGGGGTAATTTTCCCTGAACTTCCTGAAACTGTCAACCTTTTTGTGCCCCAGCATAATTTTAGTGCCGTTAAGAGTTTTCATCCGGCAAACAACATATTGGCAAGCCCTTACATTTTCCTTAAAATGTTCCTTTGATGTCTGCAGAGAGTGTTGCTTGGTGTTTTAAGGGTCATTTGATGGCAGGAATTGGGGCAAGAATGATGCCAGTATTGCCCCATAAAAGGGCCAATGATTATGAGTCCCTGCACCCCGCTCCCACACCTCCCATCGAACCCATTTCCCCTGGAAGCATGCCACTTAATAGTTATGCGTGCAATTTCCTGTGCTTGGTGCCTCAAGCGTTTTGTCGTTGTTTTTGTCGAGGTTGTTTGTGGCATTCCTGGTTGTCATCGCCATTGACGGCAACGGCGGCGTCGTCGGCGGCGGCACACGGGAAATTGCTGGCAAATTGACAGCTTTGTTTTGTGCCAATGATTTTGTGTTGTCGGCGGCTTTTTGAAAACCACCCACGAAATCGGCTCACATGTCCCATTACCCCCGTGTCCTCTCCACCAGCCGGTTCTATGCTGTATATGTAGTTATGGTCTGGGAGGAGATGTGGCAAGGACGAGCATGTAACACAACACAAAAGGCCAGGAGAAAGGCACATTGAAAACCTGGTAACTTGGTTTCGGGGGTAGGTGATAGAATTGTTCTTAATTTAACGGATAAAAGTTTGAAAAAGAGAGAAACTTAAGAAATGTATATGAATTAGTTCCCAGAAAAAGAAACTATATAAGTATTGATTTTCCCTGACTGTTCAGTTCAACATTTTGCGTGGTTTTTATATAAGTGTGTCGCTGAATTCGTACTTGGGAATTTTAGATGGAAAAAGAGGACTTTTTTAAACAAAGCTATTGTAAAATATAAATTGTATAACCAGAAAGGATTAAGTTATTCAAAAATTTACAATTAATGCTAAGTTCTATAAATAAATATGTTAAATTTTTTTAAATTTAAATTTGAACGAAACTTGGAGGACTATATACAGTTAAGTCCAGGGGATTTCCGGAAATCAGAGGGTTAGATCAAGTTTGGTGCAGGGAATTCCCCTCTTACAAATCCCTCTCTAAAACATTCTTCCCTGAGTCTTTCTGAGATAACCCTCTAGCAACCCTCGCATACCCATGTACGCCCACGGCTTTGTGCGATTAAAGTGCGTATTCGCTTTGTATTACCAGCAAAGGCGGAAGCCAAGACAGGATAGGACAGGACCTAATAGCAGGACAACATCACGGCCCCAAGGTCCTTTCATTTGATGCGACTATTTTGGATACATTTACCCGGCACTCATTCCCCCGCTCAGTGGCCAGTGTCCAGTGTCCAGTGGCCCATAACTCCCATGGCTCTTGAGGACGGCAAGTTGCCGATGTGGCAGAAATTGGCAGTTAACATCATTTGTTATTGATTTTTGCATTGGGTAATACTCAGTATCAGCTGCTTCAAGGTGGGGTCCGACTCCTGTCCTGTCCCTGGGTTATTTGCTTTTTGGGTCACTCCCATTGTCCGCGGCCAAAGATGATTGATGAGGGAAGCGACAATGCCTGAATGCTAACCTTCAACTTGGGCCGCGTGGTAGGGGTTTTCGGTGTACTGTTGACCCAATTTCCAGGTAGTCGGTCGATGGGGGTCTTCTCCGACTGCCTCCTGACTCATTTGAATATTATTCGCAATTTTAATTGGTTTCACTGCAGGTAGATCGGTACGCAGCTAACCCATTAATTATAATGCACATACATCACTTAACGCGACCTGACACCCCGCCACTTGTCCAATCAGAGTTAATGACTATTAATGATACAGTTTCCAATTACTTGCTTGCCACGCCCTCGCGCCGCTGGCGCCTCTTCTGCGACGGCTTCGGCTTCGGCTTCTGCTGCTGCTGCTGCAGCATAATTGCGATTATTGGAAATTCCCTTTGTACTATAATTGTGATTTATTGAATTTTTTTTTTCGTATTTATTCTAGCACTTTGCGGCGCGCTCTCGCATTATTTTTCGTTCGCCCGATGTGTGTGCAGAGTCCGAAACTGAAAACACATTGAATTTATTTCCACCTTATCGGCATGAATGGAGCCGCAAATGGCATTTAATTTGTGAATTTTTTCAACAATAGATATCTGCCCCGATGATTACCGCACACTCATGCCTGTATGAGAGCCCATTCTATATCTACCTCGAATTTTACAGAAAATGTGATATATTCTTTTTGAGGTTTTATTATTATTTGTTTTTATCATAATTAAACAAAGCCCAAAAGTTGCGTCAGCGGCGGCGACCATGATAAGAAGCTTTCGGTTCAGTGTATATAAGTAGAGTGTACTTTTTCGGGACGACACTGTCAGCAGTTATGCTAATTGAAAAAAGGTAGGGGAACTTTTATGGCTAGAGTCTAGACTCAAGAGGCAATCATCGGATTCAGAGAAAAGTAAGCTGTATTTTATCTATTTTATATTCAATATTTAATGACTATATATTAAATATTGAATATAAAATAGATAAAATGTATTCGCTATATTAAAGTAATCTGGTAAACCAATAAAAAGGAAAGAGAGAGCCTATAACCTTTGAAATATTGACATATTTTTAATTATACAAACATTAAGAGTAGAAGTAGTAGCAAGGAGTGCCATGAAATTCCCAAGTATGAATTCAGCGTCGCTTTGCTTTAAGACCAAGCATTACTAAAGATCAACCTTAATCTTTAGCAGACTTGAGTTAGCATAAAGATTATGTAATAATAGTTATTTACAAGAAGTCTTCAACGTTTTTATTTAAATTAAGTTCATTTCAACCTTAAATGCTTTACCTTAATAAACTCCAGAAAAGTTATCCTAATTCGTTTTTTCTATATACTATTTTGGAATTTAGTCTTAAAAAGATAGGTAGAAATACCTACATACAGCTGCGGTCAGAATAATAGTAGTACCCAGTAAGGCTATATAAAAACCACAAAAAAATAACATTGAAAGCTCTTTAAAAATATTATTTTATTTTTCATTAAAGCCTAACTAATAGTAGATGTTAATAACATATAACGAATATTCTATTTACGATTTAAAAGCTTTTACATACTCCCTTTAAACCTTCGCTTCTTGGTAATATTTTCCCATACTTAAAGACTTTACAACTTCCATTCCCTCTTATTTAGAAAGTAAATTCCCCAGACTCCATTTCATCATTTTTTCGACATCTCTTTAGCCCAAGTAAGATCGAAGTAATTTCTTAGCTTTTATTTGTAAAATCTTTAGTACGCGTCGCCTTCGTCTGACGATTTGTCTTCATAAATCGGAAGTGGGCGTACGGACGACCTCCCCCCTTTTAAGAGCTTAAAACGAAAGCCGGGGATTTGTTCGGCCTGATTTGGGGCTTTTTGTGGGTACTGTTTCGCTGCCGACTGGCTGACTTGTGAGCTTTGCCAAGAACTGACACGCTAAACTAATTTCGGTGTCGGCGGCACATGTAAACCGAATTAAAGTGACAGCCTCTTGGCAGACGCACTGCTCCTGCCTTATTTCGTATCCTTATTCTTTATACTTCCTTACCAGCGGCGCTCTGGGTTTGATTAATTTTCGGGCCGACAAGTGGGGAGACGCAAATCATCATCTATGTTACGTGGAGCGGACGACTTGTGGTGCCGCGGTGCTGCTCGAATGCAGGGTGCGGGTAATTGCGTATTTTGCGAGTGAGCACACAAAAAGGCAGCAAAAGCAGTCACACAAATGCACTCGCAGATTTTTTTTTTTGAAACTCTGAAGTATTTCACAAGAATTGAATAAATTTTAAGGTTTGATATCAGCTTAAAACAGTTTTTAACATTTTTTAGGGTAGCTTTAAGAGTGCAAGACATTAACAACTTTTCTTTGTAAAAAAATTATGAAAAAACATTTATAAGTTTCCAATCTAACACAAATATATTGGTCTTAAAAGGTCTTAAACAAATATTACATGTGTTAATAGAGCCACAACAAGTTGATAAGAAAATATTTTATTTTGATAATAATGAACAGCATTAAATATGTCTTAAGTGGTTTAAAGATAAATAAATTCTTGATATCAGGGCTATACTGGGTGTATCAGGAGTTTTAAAGACCCTATTTCTATTGAAAACTGCAAAGTGTCTTACTAAAGGTTAAATAATCATATAGTTATTCTATCAAAAATGAAAGTTTTTAGATAAATCTGTTGTGAAAAACTCTTTTCAATATTTCTAATATACTTAAATTACAGTCAAAGGTATTAATATTAAAATAATATTACTGTCAAAAAAGTTTATAGGTATTTAAATGACGAAGGAAAGTAAACTCTCTTTACGCTATTTTTTAGTTGTGCAAGTTCTTTATTGTATTTCATCGTATTTTAAACATTAAAAAATACAATCAAGATTTTTTATATTTCGACTTTTAGAGTTTATTCAATATAACTATTAGAAGAATTGTTTTCAAAATTATATTTATTTTAAATTTGTCCTTATAATTATATATATTTATTTTCAAAAATTTTTTCCGAGTGCAAAACATCAAAACACAGACAAAGAAACAGACAGAAGTGAAAGTGCAGAGCAGGATGAAGGGTGTAGGACAAACCGCAAGCGGACGAATCGTCGTTTATTATTGGAGCACTCGCCGTAGTCGGTCTCGTGGATGTGACTGTGGCGACGGGCGTAGCTGAGGACGAACGTGGAGCTGGAGGACGACGAGGAGGGGGCCGAGCTGCATCTGGGACAGACAAACAAATGACAAATGACAGAGACAATGCAGCAAGGCCAAGCTACGGAGGAGGAGCATGTCGCCTCCAAGCTTAAATGTTCGATATTATTTATGGGGGCTTCAATCCAAGCCCAAACCCGATACAAGACACATCTAGAACAATGGCTCCGGATTAGCTCCCGACTTTGCGTGTCAAGGCTAAGCCCTCAACGAGTTCTGGGAATTGCCCTTCGACAACTTAATGCTGATGGCAAGTCGTTCCAGCCAACTTCAGCTAATTACTCACAGTGGAGTGGAACACCCGAGGAGTTCCACTGTGCGGCGGAGATGAAAGGAGAGTGCGGTCAACGAACGACGACGGACAAAGAGATGCAAAACTCAATCAGCCAAGAACAATGTGAGCTAAATATTGGATTTCTTTTGTTATAGAGAAGTTGGGAATACCCTGTACTGTTACACAAAAAAAAAAAATATATATATATTTAAAAATATACTCAATTAGTATAACGAGTTTAGTATAGATTTAATACTTCAAAATATCAAATGTATACTCAATGGTATAGATTTTATACTCTATAGTTTCAATTGTGTATTTTCGAGTATTATTTTTATACGAACCTAGCGGAAATTTAGAGCTTTATTGTTTGTCTCGTTAGTTAATTTTCTCAAGACGCAGATTAGTATAATTTTTATACTTCTTGGTATCATATTAATAAGGCATCTTATTAAGAAATTTTTAATACTCAAGATCTCAATCTTAATAAAAATATGTTCAACTAGAAGAAAAAACTGTCCTTAAACTGAATTTCATTATATCTTTTATATTAATATTTATAATCAACAAATAAATATAAGTTTTAAATTCAGAACAATGTAAAGAAATACCTTCTTAATATTCTTTTATAATGTCAATATTTTCCAAGCTTTTATGTCCCATAAAAGCCCTGAAAAGCTCAATATTTTCTTTATAGAAATTACAGCACTAAAAAAGACACTCACAGAGCCAGGGAAAAGTGTGAGAAATGTTTCATTTAGAAAAACATTTCTGTTTTCTAGTATACATTGTCATCAGCCGAAACTGAGCTATAAAGTAAACCGTGGGAAAAATGCAAGAAATGAATATCACGAAATATTTTCGCAACGAAAAACCTTTTTCATAAATTTCCTTTTATGACTATATTCCCCGTAATGTTTCCGAACCTCGTGCTGGAAATGCGAGACCCATCAAACTTCTCCTAATCGTAATGGAGGAACAAGCTATTTTCATAAATTTCCATTACCTACACCCAGAGAATGGCACGGAGGGAGCTGCACTTTCATCAAGCCAAAAGAGCGTTCAATAAAAATCCAGCGAGGGTATGATGTCGGCAAATCATTGTGGGACTCATGGCCCGCTTAATCAGTCTGCTGGGAGCTGTTATGGCTGCCCGGGATGGCTGTCCGTCGCTTGGTTATTCCCCCCCGTAATCTCAATACCCGCTGGTAGTTTCAATTTCGTCGCGTTCTGGCGGATTGGAGCTCTCGTCGCCAGTGCAGCAATGCATATAAATGACGTAGCAATTTAGCAGCAGTTTGTTATGCGAATCTTTGCTTTGTTGCTCCACAATTAGAATCGCCAACTGGGGGGCAGTCAACTTAAAGGCGTCTACATGGCTTCAAATGGAACCATTTCAGACAAAAGGTGCTTGAGTCAAGCAAAATACTTGAGTGAAGTGAAAAAATACTTTTTCAATCCTGAAAACTATTTATTGGGTTCACAATCAATTATTTGGAACGTCTTAGAGGTTAAGAAACATGGAACTGCTCTTTAAAATCCTTAATTTCTACCTTACCTCTAAGCAACTAGGAACTAAATCGGGGGAAATAAGTTTTGGCCACGTGAGATTTGGTGTATGTGGTTCTTGGATGATGATAGCTCCTTCCCTTGATCAGATGGCGGCCGCCTGTCTGCGATTCCAGCGCCACACGGTGGCGTCATCGCACACATAGACCAGAACGCTGGCGTCCCGCGAGAAGGCAATCTGTCGCACGGTGGACACGCTGCGCGCATTACTCAGGGTGGTCATGACCGCACCCTCCGGATCGCTGGGATCCAGCTCCCACACATACACCTTGCCCTGCTGGTTGCCCAGGGCAATCACCTTTTGCCAGGGATTGAACCCGAAGCGCACGAACCAGATCTCACACTCGTCGTACTCGAACTCCGCGATGATCGTGCAGGAGGAGTCGCTGGGCTTCACCTGCTCGAAGCTCTGGTGGAGTTGGCCGGGCTTCCAGCAGACTATGGCATTCTCGCAGGACTTGGAGAGCACAAAGTTGCCGAACCACTGGACGCAGTCCACGTAATTTCTGTGTATGTCCCGCGTGGAGAAGTCGGGGAAGTGCTTGGTCACCGTGGGAAAGGGCAGGGTGGACTTCTCCTGGCTGAATGTGTTCGAGAGTTCGATCTTGTGATGGAACTCGGGTGTGTTCAGGCACCACAGCTTCAGCGAGTGATCCATGCCGCTGGACACGATGCGATCGCCTCGCATATTAAAGTCTATGGACAGCACCTCGTCGCGATGTCCCTCCACGCCGCCCAAGATGGCAATGCAGACGTGGCTTTGGATATTCCACAGTCTTATGGCATGATCCTTGCTGCCCGAGAGCAGCAGCTGCAGCTTGTGCGGATGGAACTTGAGCTCGTTGATGGCCTGGCCGTGGCCAATGTAGTTGCCTACCGCCTCGTTCTGCTCAATGTCAATCACTCGGATGACGCCGCGGTAACCAGCCGCAGCCAAGAGTGGAGCTGAGGTCTTCAGGTCGTACGACCAGGCGCAGGTGTAGAAGACCTCGTCGGGCTGGGAAGCAGATTTGAAATATGTAATCTAATTACGTTGAAAAGGGGGTCTTCGCAGGCCAACTCACATCCGGATCGGCGTAGCAGTGGAGCAGCTGCATTCCGCCCTGTCGTGGGCACTCGTACACCGTCACCCGGTTACTGCCGGCGGTGGCAAACACCTGCGGCTCCTCCTTGCCCAGCAACGTGTTGAAGGCGACCCCGAAGATGTTGGCTCCATGGTTCTCCTTTACATAAGTGCTTCGTTGGAGATGGAGACGAAGGGAAATCAGTTTGCTTGCTCCTTGCGCGCTCTCTGTTTGCTTCACTTACTCGTATTTGTAGGCGGCGCGGCTCTTTGGCTTCGATTTGGTGCTGCGCCGGCCGCGACGCTTGCTCCGCGTGCTGGACGAGGGCGACTTGCTGCGCGACGTGGTGCTGTTGGTGGTATAGCTGGCCGACTCGTCCTGGGTATTTCCGGCAAGAATATCATTAATTCTACTTTTTCCAGCTCCATTTGTCATTCGTTTTGTTTGCTACTTACGCCGCATGAGTCGTCGGACTCCTCGGCTTCGTTGTTGCCGTTTTTCACTTTGTCACTGTTCATTTCGCAGGCCGTGCACGTTCGCAACGTTAACTAGCGTTTAAATTGCAACCCCGAAATGGCAACAAACAACGTTTAAACAATAAACAATAATAATAATAGTAATTCCGCGGGAAAATGGAAATATGTATCGACTGACTCGATAAGTTTAATCGAGTGACCATACAAGTATAGCTGGTCACACTCGGTTATAGCGCGATCAGCTGTTCATGCCCAACGTCGATCTTGCTTAATCGATAACACAACAGCGCGCGCAATTTCAAATTTTCAAAATGCCAAACACATGCGCAAGCTAGTTTTTAGGAAAACAGAAACGAAAAAACATGTAGGACAAGTAACATGCCATGGATTTGTGTGTGGTTAGACAAACTCGAAAACATGTATGTACAAAAATTACACTGTTTGAACGAATTAAGCGATTTGTTTTTATTTTTCTGCCACAAGTAAATAACGATTGAGTTGTACTTCAAAATAAACCGTGATTTGAGTTTGTTAAGGTATTTTAGAATCTCTAACATAATTTAATATCATTTGGAGGCCCTGAAAGGATTTGATAAGTTTAAGCTTTAAAGCCACCAAAATAAATTCTTTTAACACATCCAGTAGATAACGGCTTTGTAATATTACAAGAATATATATATTAAATCTTTATAAAGAGACCAACTATAGCTTAAACTTTTGCAATAAGAGTTTAGGCATTGTAAATTGTTTTTATAATGTTTTACGTTTTCAAACTGAAGCCTCCATAATAGTTAATTATGTAATTATAAACCTAAATTTCATTTATAAACTTGTGGCAAAGAAAGTTCCTAAACACTTACCACGTTCTTAACATAGCTTAAAGAAATTTCTTGAATTTGTTTTAAGAACGTGTTAAGTATTATCAAGTTTCGCTGTAAAAGTTTTTGTACAAAAGACGCGTCAAGGAACATTTACAATTACGCAGAGAGGCGCGGGTGGGGAACGAAACAAGTGTTAACTTCTTTTTTTATAATTTTTTTTTTAAGACTATATAAAAACAGGTATTTACAACAGAAGCGAGCAAGAGTTTTTTGGGGGGAAGATGGGGACAGAGGCTAGACAGAAGATTACAGGAGAGGAAATCGGCAGACACAGGTCGGCAGACAGACAGATAGATAGAGTTGGATAGAGAAGATAGAGATAGAGGAGACAGAGTTTAAAGAGTTACGGAGAGAGTATATAGAGTTATAGCAAGTTCATTCTGGAGCTGTGTTGGTTAACGCAAAACGTCAAATCAAAATCGCAAAACGAACGAACTGAAGAGGCGGATAACGAATAAACTGTTGTTAGCTTAGAAATCAAATTTCAAGTACGTTTTGTTCGTCGACATGGACCTGGCCCAGGTGGGTGTCCGCAGGCGTCGTTGCCGGTGCACGGTCGCTGGATTACCACTGCTACTGCTGCCGCCACTGGTTACACTTTCCGCCGCCTTGGCACTGGGATCTGTGGCTGCTGATGCGGATGCTGAGGTGGAGGTTGAGGTGGACGCTGGAGCTGGAGCTGGAGCTGGCCCTTTTGATGAATTCTCTTCCAGCACGGATTCCCTTACGGTCTCCAAAGCTGGCTGTAATTTGGATGCTGCGGGGGCTGTGCTGACACTGTTTTCCGACGACGACGTGGTTGCCGGCGGCCCAGTGGGTCCGCTGTGTGTCTGTGGTGCCAGGGACACGCCCTTGGTGCGTCCCTCTATGCTAGCCTGATTGTCGCTCGTCGTGGCCACCTCCTCCTGCTGCTCCTTCACCTTTTCCTCCTCCACCTTCTTCAGGCTGCAGCTGCTGTTGGAGTTGTTGTTATCCTGCTGCTGGTCTGGATCCCGACCGTGACTGTGGCGACTGCAGCTCAGGTTCTTGCAATCGCCATTACAGTCCTCTCTGCAGGATGTCCCGGTGGAAAACCCAAAATGAATCCCAGGCAGGCGGCCAAGTGTTCCGTCGCCCAGCAGTTGGCAGTGAGTAACAGCGAACCGGTGCAAAAGGGCAATTGTTAGATTACGATGTTGTCGCATTGCATTCGGTTGGTATGTGTGTGGTGTGAGAATTATTTAATTTATTTGTTTTTAGGATAATAGATTTGGTCAATAGAAAGAAAAAATATATAAATAGAACATCAGTTGAGAGATTGTGGTAAAGCTTTAAGGTTTAATAGGGGGTAAGAGGGGCTATAGGAATCCCTCCGATGCTGGCCAAGAAATGGGGCCTCAAAATACCAAAATATATATTTTTTAAAGGCGCCCTAACCCTTAGTTTAAATGACTAGAATTAAGCTTTTCAACAAATTATATTTGAAGGGCTTTAATTTTCCTTAATTAGTAACTATTAAATGCAGAAAAGTATCTAAATAATAATAATTTATCCAATTTCACAGAGCAAACTTCTAACACGGAGAAAAACTCCACCAACAGACAAAGTTTCGCCAATTTTAATGGCAAGCCAAGTTAACTCAGTAACCTTGTGTGTTCTGTTACCAAAAAACAGGAACGAAATAAATGGCTAAGAGGGAAAGCAGACTTTTCAACCCAACCACCTCACTTGACTATGTAAATCGAAGAAACGTGTCGTGTGTGCTTGTTTTTGGGTAGGAAAATGTTAATAAATTATATGGCACAAAGCACCTGAATACAATGGAAATCGCGAACCGTTCCATACATATGCAGATGACATTCGGGAGTTGATCGGGAGTGGAGTGGAGTGGAGGGGTTAAGGGACTTAATTGAATGCCTGGTAAATAATAAAAATGCATTGATGCAATGAGGGATTGTCGTGTTTTTGTGTAGTTGCCTTCCTGCTGCGGCCGGAAAGCAAAACCAAAATCGGGTTTGGGAAATGCAAAGCTTTTGGGAATATAGTTGATATATTTGGGAAATAAATTACTGTTTTATTGTCAAAAAAAATTATTTTTTGTTAAACTGGAAGTTTAAAAACGCGACAATAGATTTTAGGAATAAAAATAGCTTTGAAAACGCATTAACGGAAGCCCAAAAGAATGCAACAATATATTTAAGTGCTATTTAAAAGTTTCGTGGTGTTCATAGCATACTTTTAGGCAGCTTAAGTATTGATTTCAAAATATATGTATCAAATTATATGAAAAATCATCTCAAAATATCCCCAAATAGCTTTGCACTTCCATTCTCAAAAACAAAAACCCTTTTCAAAACTTTCTGCGCACCACAAACCCTTGAGGTTTCATAGCGAGAAGCTAGAGAGACGAAGTTAGAGCAGGAGAGGAAAAGTACGGATTCAGATTCAGAAGATACACAGAGAATTCCATCTGACGAATTAACGAACGAAGGAACGAACGAACGAAGTAGAAAATATGCAGATACACCGAGAGAAATGGCGAGCACAAAAGTAAGACACCGAGACTTGTAGGCAGAGGAGAGGAGAGATAAAGTGAGTTAGAGACAGAGATTACTTCAATTAAATACGGTGCGGCGTTTCGTTAGGGGGCTGTGTATTTTGGGGTCTTAACCATAACTTAGTAACTCTCGGGATCCGAAGTAGATAAGTACACAGTTATACCTTACGTTAGGCTAGGCTAAAACTAAGAAATACGCGATCTCTGCAAACGTTAAATGCGGATGATGATGATGATATAGAAGACAGGAAAGATACGATATGGATGAAGGCTAGAGTTTCTGTTTTACTGGCAGAGCAAGGCAGAGTATATAGATCTTGATTCTCGAAATACAGGAACTGAAGAGAGCACTACAAAGTATGAGGATAGAAATAGTTGGTAACAGAGAGTTAGAAAGTAGTTAGAAGAAGAAAGAGGTGAGAGAGGTGAGTAATAGTTAAGGAGTAGTTATTGTGGTTGGATGGACTGGATATCGGGTTAGATGTATTCGCGCTTATTTTAGAAGAGAGATGTTAGAGTTAAAATCAACAGAGTTAACGACAAAACCAAAGCGACTAGTTTGAGACGATGGGAAAACTTACTCTTCGCTCTCAACGGATGAGGACGCAATCTGCCCCAACCTTGTTTTACCTGAAGTGGGGCTTCTGCTCAACAACACACAACACACAGTAACAGAAACGGATATAAAAAGAAAAATATTCAGATATTTGTATACACAATAGGTAATAGGTACGAAAGTATTCATGGAGTCAGTCTTAGAAATATGTTAAGGGATGTCCTTTCATTTATGGAAATCAATGGGTGAATGGTTTTCGGTGGCAACTCCGAAATCTCGAAACTACGCAGCAATTAGATCCTACTCTAAATATGTTATAAAGCCTAAACCAATTCGTTGGGAGCCCCCAGGAAGCCCGAAGCTGAAGCAAAGTTGTCCAGAGATCGGTTCAAATCGACTCGTTCTCCTCTTGGTTAGACGGCCAAGAAGCTTGCAAGATTTTCGATTTTTTTGGAATAATCTTAGGGTAAGTAAATCTACTTTTGCCTACCTTGATTCGTCTATGAAGACGGCCTCGAGTACACGAGCCGCATAGTGCAGATTGCGCTGCATGTCCTCGTAGGCAACGGTCTCATGATCCATGCGGCGGAGAAGACTGCGAATTCTGTGAGGGATTTAGAAAATAAATTAATATAATATATATTTTTTAAATTTTTAAAGACTACTACTCACCTTCCCGCCGCTTTGTTAAGGGCATCTGGCGTATCGACTGGCGGCAGACTCTCCGTTTCCCATTGCCCGGCATTAAACGAGAGATTCGAGGTTGTTTCGTACGAGTGGCGCGACGTGGTCGGAATGTCGGTTTCCCCGCGGAGGAACGAGCCGGTGCCCAAGGCATTTAGCGAGTGGCTGGCGGTATGGTCCGTGGACTCGGATTGCGAGAGATTGGCCGACGAGATCTGAAGGTTGTCGGCCGCATAGTTGGTGGAATTTGGCGATGAAGGCTGCATCTTGGCGGCGGCTGTGGTGGCGGTTGCTCCGGAGCTGGAACCCTGATTGCTCGATCGACTATCGCCGGCGGACGCTGGTCCGTTGCTACCTGAACGGAAGCTCAAACGCTCCGCGAGTGGTTCACTGAGCGGCGTCTGGGCGAAGGTGATGCTGGTGCTGGAGGCGGTGGCTGCTGAGGGCGATGCAAGTTGCTGGCCTTCGTTCTGGTTGAAATTCCGGCTATTTGTGCGTCGGATAATCGTTAGTGAGCCGTGTCCTGCGAAAACCCGGAGAGAATAGCACAAGGGAGAAACTTGTTTAGTTTTCGACTGATTATTTAGTTACTTAACTCTCACTATTGACACATTGATTAGGGCCCTACTGGGATCTAACGAAGCATAGGGCCCAAGGGAAAGGGTTCGGAAATATGAAGGTACAGTGGGGTGAAAAGGGTTATGAAAGCAAAATAAATTTGAATAAAATAAAGTAAAGGCTTCTTAGTCATTTATTTGGCAAAGGGAATAAAGAGGGAACAAAATATATTCTCATACTTTATTTATTTCAAAATACAAAATTCT
The DNA here is from genome assembly GCA_018153105.1 of Drosophila rufa. Lineage (NCBI taxonomy): Eukaryota > Metazoa > Arthropoda > Insecta > Diptera > Drosophilidae > Drosophila > Drosophila rufa. Next base: position 20,527,770 of record JAECXS010000096.1, read on the forward strand.
GTGTTCTTTGTAAAATAAATTATTTTTAATTCAATTATACCATATGGGTCTAAATAATATAAGAAAATAATATTAACATAAGTGTAAAATAATTGTAATTTGTAATCGAATTTTATATAACTGTGAAATAATTGCAGTAAATGAATAAAATCAAGTAAACATTATTTGGGCTTCAAAATTATTAAAGTCTGAGTGGGAATTTCAACACATTAAAAACTAATTAAATAAAAAATAAATGTAAGTCCCAAGATATTTATTTAAAATATATTTTATTTCTTACCCCATAAAATTCGATATATTTTCTATTTTTAAACTAATATTTTTCCCATTTAAGCTCCACTGTTTATTCTCTCCTCTGGACCAAAATCTTTTGATACAATCGACAAAAAATCAATAATTTAAATAAAAAATAAATGTCTAGATACATTTGTACGTAAAATATATTTAAGCTATTTATTTATCATTGAATTTCTTACCCCATAAAATGCTATTCATTCTCTGTTTTTAAAATAATATTTTCCCCATTTAAGCTCCACTGTTTATTCTCTCCTCTGGACCAAAATCTTTTGATACAATCGACAAGAAATCAATAATTTATTCGCATCATTTAAGGCCATTGTGGCGCACAATTCTTTATTTAGTTTAACCCCAAGTGAAGGGAAAAATGCTTAACGAGCAGCGAACAAAACCCTTGGAGAAGTTCCTTCCTTCGAGCCAGCTGAGTGGCATCGTCTCGGTGCCAAGTGGCCCTAAGCTGCCTTGGCGGGCGTGTCGAAAAAGTGCAAAAGGATTTATCTGTGTGGGTTTGTCACGAGTGCCTTGAAGCAATCTATTTGAAGCAGCTCCTGCTCCGGCTCCGGGCGAGTGTCTTCGGGAATCTTAACTGCATTCCATTTATTTTGGGAGTGCAAGCACCTCTAGACGGGGGATGCCAAGGTGATGGGGCAGTCATAAAATCCGCTTTATGCTGCACTTAAATTTATGTTACACCCGAGATTCCTTCGCTTAACTGCTAGATACGCGGGCTCTTTATCGACTCGGGTTTCGGGATGAAATGTTTTATGCTCCTTTTACTGGCGACTCTTCACGTCCTTAATGACTTTCCACGCTTCATTTTACCCCACAATGTCTGGCGAGAAAGCTGCGGAAAAACGCTGTGCTGGCCCCACCTGACATCGGTTTACGGCTAAACACGATTCCGGGTGTCTTGACCCATGTGGATAATGGAAACTGCTGGCAATTAAATGGGCTTATGGCCGCATAAAGTGCGTTTCGCCACTGGTAACATGATCGATGGCCTACCATTAATCTTGTTTCAAAATGTTGGATAGTTGGACTGCCAGAAATATCCAGCTGTCAAAGAGGGGTTTTCTGCGCTTATATAGTTCTTCTTGTAATTTATCACAATTAGATAATTTAAGTTAATTTTTGAACTAACAGCTAAACTTAAATTACAAATAAAAAGTTTTAAAAGTGCCTTTTACCTGACTGGTTTTATGAATTCAGAATATATTTTTAAATTAAAATAGGTTTTTAATAACGTAAGAAATATATAGAAGCTGGAACTTATTTTGATATTTGTAAAATGATAAAAATAAATACATTTCAAGAGTTACTAAATTCAAAATACTTTAGAAATTTAATCATATTTAAATATGTAAATTCTAAATAAATTAATAATTTGAATCTAAAATAAATTTATGAAAACCCTTTTTAGAAATTATAAAAAATATAAATTTGATGTACATTTATACTTTTTATTACCTTTTATATATAACCTAAAAAGCAGCAAAAAAATATCAAATTAAAAGTTAAAATCCCGAACTAATTCGTTTAGTGTCCAACTGGCTTTGTTCAGCGAAAAAATGGCACTGTATTGCTTTAATTTGTAAACAATAATAAATGCAGCAAAAGCCAATCTAATCTAACTAAATTAATCTCATAGGTATATGTTGGAATTCCACAAAAATGTGGCTCACATGTAATCTTTATTGAGTTAAATATTACATTTAATCTTTATTAAGTTAAGCTGTAATGATTTATTTAGCATTTGATAGCTGAGTGCATTTACAGAGCTCGCAGCTATAGTCATTGTTTGGAAAATAAATAAGTAAATTATTCTTTACCAAAGTAAATATATTCCACGAAATAGAAATGCAATTAGGGATAACAGGATTTCTGCCATTTCAATTAGCCCAAGCCCCCGTAGTACTATCCTTTCTAAATATCCGCCATTTCCGAGCGATGTCAAACGGACTTAGCCACCGCAATCTCCACAGCTGGTGCAGGATGGATTATGCGGTCTCCTGTCCGCTGCATAAAATGGAAATTATAATGCCACCCGGGCTGAGATGATGAAATATGCAAAAATAACACACAACGGGGAGGGGAAGAAGGATGCAAGGATGCCAGGATGCGAGGCCAAAAGGGCCATGAGAGCTGCTCGTTACTTACTTGCCACTTGACCATTTATTGTCGCATTCGGCCCACTGCCACCGAGCTCAGAGACTGTGGGACTGGCGGCTTCCTGGCCCGACGTGCTGCTAATGCCACCTGCTCCTCCGGCTCCAGCTCCGGTCCCAGATCCACTACCAGATCCAGCTGCTCCGCTGGCTGCACTACTCGCTGCACCACTGCCGCTGTTGCCCGATGCCGCACCACTGCTACCGCCGGTGGCGCCCGCACCAACGCTGGCCTCGTCCCGCTTGCTGGGCAAACTCTCTGGCGTGCTGGCAACTGAAAAATGAGATGCGAAAAGTGCTTAGTTTGGGGGATTTACTCTTCTTATATATATAAAGTTGCACCAGCAAAAAGTGTGAAAAAAATGTGTTAGATGATTCCAAGAAACTGTGAGGTTTATTTTAGCAGTAAATATGGGAGTTACATTTTCAATGAAACAGGAGATATTAGTTTCTGAAGTATATCCACACTTGAATTGTTCATTTTTAGCAGTAAAAATAATATAATTTAACCTTAAATTTCCTGAATTTCCCTAACTTAAAGAGAATATTTTTTTTCTGAGTATTTCTCTCTGTATTGCCAACAGGTTACCCTTTGGCAATCAGTATTCAAACTATCCGTGCTTGTCTACACATCTAGGCGAGCCCCAAATCCTTTTGTTGTCTTTCACTTGCTGGGAATCCTCCCCTTCTAATGCTGTTGGGCTTAGCCAAAGTGTATTTGTGTTGCGTGTTTTGATTACTTATTGGTCCGAAGGGTAGAACCAGTTTTTGGCCATTTTTGGTTATTGGAGAGACAAAATCTTTTAATCCTAGATAAACTATGAGGATAATACTTTTTGGGTAAATAGAAAATAAAATTAATTAAACTTGAAGAACTGCATTTATGATGACCACGAAAATATTCCTTAAGTACCCAAATTTGTGTTTCTTTCGCAGAAAGAGCATTTTCCGATCAACTTCCGCGAATGGGCAACAATTTTCCCTGCCTTTAAGCTCTTCTTATGCTTCATCTTGTATTATCCTTTGCTTCGATTCAGCCAGGCTAAGCCTCCTCCTTTGGCACTACAAGATTAGATTGAAATTGCTTTTTTGTGCGCAGAAAGGATTTTATTAAGCCAAGCTAATATGGGTTTTTTCTTCTCTTTATTTTTTTTTATTGTGCAGTTGCCAAGGCCAACAGCTGTGGCGCGCTACCGTTAAACTAGGGAAACAATAAATGTTTATTTATGTATAGAAAGATTCCATATTTGCTTAGTTGATTTAGCATATCGCGTATACGCCACGTATCCAACGAGATGCGAGTAAGTAGCCTACCGATTTATTTCCTCAATGCATTGCTAATACTGTAAGCAACTAACAAATAGTGTCTGTTTACCTAGATTACGACCAGAAAAAATTGAAAATGTAAGGTGCATCAATTATATTTGACTGTAAAATAAAATATATATTTTTAGGGCCTGAGCTAATACGAGTACTAGTTTTAACAAAAATGGTCCCGGCTGAGGTTTTAAAACTACGTGTTATCCATGTCGCATGTTTACTTTTGTTAACAAACTGTGGCTTTCTCAGTTTCCCGAGCTTTGGGTTCTGGCTTATCTATAAATAAGTGGCGATCTGTTGGAGAAACGTCAGTCTTGCCAAACCAGTTGCCGCTCCCTAACGTTCAGTTAGTTCTATCTCCAAAGCCGTATAGCCATGCGTTTTTTCGCCCTGATCGCTCTGTGCCTGTTCGCTCTTCTGGCCCTGACTGAAGCCAACCAAGAAGCGGCATCAGTCCAAGCCGCGGCAGTCTGCGCCTGTCCTCGCAACTACCAACCCCTCTGCGGATCCGACGGACACAATTACTCCAACCAGTGCGATTTGAACTGCGCCGCCAAGAGCAAAGGACGTACTATTACTGTCGCCAAGAAGGGACATTGCTAAGGGGAAGCCAGTAATCCAACTTGTATTGAAGGACTTGAGAAGAAAAATGGGAAAAATAAATATTTGCCTGCTTTGAATTTAATTGTTATATTTATTTCTGTGATAAAAATATATATTTTTGGGAAAAGTTTGAGAAAAGGGAAGCCTGTAGGTTTCAGCTTGAAGCGGCAACTGTAAGCGGTGATTTATCAAGATAACTACAAAACATGTCGATGCATAAACTATTTTTAACTGAAACAAATGTTATCTTTGCACTGCCTTCTCCTATATTTAGAAATAAATTAATATTACAAAATATTCTCTACAAGTCTGTGGAGCAGCCGTGAAATTGTCAGTCTTGTCTAAGCCGTTTAAGCACTTAAACGTTCAGTTAACTTAGTCTCTGAAGCCGCCAATATACATATATATTTGTTTATAATTATTTATTATAGTCATGCGTTGCCTCGCTCCAATCGCCTTCTGCCTATTTGCTCTTATAGGGCTGATAGCTATTGGAAAAACAACAGAACTGTGCGATTGTCCTGAAATCTTTAAGCCTTCCTGTGGATCGGATGGCAGAACCTACAGCAGTCCATGCCTATTGGAGTGCGCGTCGAAGATGAATGAAGGAACAATCACTATGGACCACGACGGAAGGTGTGAAGTTGAATTTGATAATCCAACTTAATTAATTTAATATTTATGTTAAAAAAGAACAGCTAAACTAAACTATAGTCCAGCCGCTTCCATTTACTCTATTAAGTTGTTATGATTAAATCGAAGTATGTGCTTTTCTTATTTGTTGTTCTTAAATTAAAGCTTTTGCTTAATTTTATTCAATAAATATCACAATCTTCTAAAAGCTGCGCCTTGATGGGGTCTAATCTATAAATGTGGAGAGATCAGGGTTGAAGTCATCAGTCTTGACTAAATAGTTGCTGTGATTAAACATTCAGTTTGCTCTGTCTCGTCTCAGACTCAGTCACTATTTAAATATTAAAGCCATGCGTTGCATAATCGTGATTGCCCTGTCAATTATTCTGGTCCTGAGTGCCATCAGCAACGCCATGGCATTGTGCGCATGTCCTTTCAACTATGATCCTGTTTGCGGATCGGATGGAAAAACCTACAGCAATAGGTGCGTCCTGCAGTGCACGGCTGAAGGTTCGACCACGGTGGCCAGGGGCGGACCGTGCTGAAATCGAAATATAAAACTTGAATTGTCTGACTTATTATTTTGTGTAAACAAATAAAACTAAATACGTGTCAGTTTTCAATTTAACTGTTTTATTTCTGTGCATATTTTGCGGCTTTCACAGATATCTCGTGAATATATTGAACGCAGGTAAATGGTTATATTGTCTTAATGATAAAGCTATTGGCAGAGTTCAGTTACCTTTAACAGAAATAATATTTATATTGAGCGAAACTATTTGCACCCCTTCCAGATTCTTTATTGAATCAGTATTGGTGCCAGTTGTCAACTGTGTTTTTTTTAGTTAAGAAAATCCCTTGATTGGTTCGGTACTACATATAATTGAGCGAAGATTAGGCCCAAATAGTCAGTTTGGTCTAATCACTTGTAGAGATCTTACATTCAATTTTTGAAGTCTTTATCGCAGTTTTTTCTCAGTCACCTACTATTATAGCCATGCGTTGCCTCAATGTGATCGCCCTTTGGCTGTTCGTTCTCCTGGCCCTGAGCGCCGTCGGAAATGCAGCGGACTTCTGTTCATGTTCTATTATATATGAACCTGTTTGTGGATCGGATGGTGTTACCTACGCCAATATGTGCTTATTGAATTGTGAGGCAAGGAGCCAAAATAATTCTCTTAAAGTCGCCTATATCGGAACGTGCTAAGTCCAGAATATAAAGCTTGTATTTGTATAACTTTTAAAATTATTCAAATAAATTGTCCTTTTCTTGCATTGGCTGATTTTTTATTTATTTTCTTGGACAGGAAATTCTCTATAAAAAGTAGTCAGAAAGCAAGTTTTTAGTTATCTTTAAGGAAAGTTAAGGTAATTTGTTCATAACTGTTAACAATTATTAAGCAAGATTCATATACCAACGATTTATAATACTTTGAAAAAAAATCCAGGGAATATTTAAAGGTTTAATTTACGATGTAGCTTTTAAAACTAGTATATATTTAAATAATTATTTTTCCATAAACTGCGCTTTAGTTTCTGGCTTATCTATAAATGAGGGCCGCCCGGGCTTGCATTTTCAGTCTCGTCTAACCAGTTGCAGTCATCATACGATCAGTTTGTTCAGTCTCCAAAGCTATATACATATATACTATAAAGTCATGCGTTTTCTCGCTCTGATCGCCGTTTGCCTGTTCGCTCTTTTGGCCATGACCAAAGCGCAAATCTGTCCATGTCCTCGCAACTTTGATCCTGTCTGCGGATCGGATGGCGAAACCTACAGCAACGAGTGTAGTTTGAACTGTCAGTCCAGCACAGGACGAGCCATCACGGTGGCCAAAATAGGGCCATGTTAAAGGAAATCTACAGATTTGTACTATGATGAAATGTTAAAAATAAATATTGCCTATATTAAAATCCACATTGCACTTTTAAAATTTAATTAGAACCGGTTTGGTTTTTGTGAGTATGCAATCCAACAAATTTTAATGTTGAGTTTCCTGTTTATATTGTTTTGTGTCTTGATGCTTTGTTATATTCAAAAATTAAAATAAATAAATACGTGTCCATTGTGAAGTGTATTTGTATAAGAGTTTATTTATTTCTGCGGCTTCTGTTATTGACCCAATTGTTAAACGCTTTTTCTTGTTGGCTTGGATTCTATGTAGACAAATGGTTTCACAGCGTTTCGTAAGAATAAAAAAATAATCATAAAAGATGTTAAGACAGGGCTGGCTGAGAGCATAAGCTAGGTTTCACAGGAGTTTTTATTGGTAGGAAATAAAAATGGAAATATAAAAAATTAAATTGAATAAAAAAGATAAACAAAAGCATATTATAAGGAATATAAAAAAGCTAATTGAAGTTATTTATAGAATTTAAAAAATAATTAAAAATCTTGGAGGAGGCGGCACAATTTGTTGGCCATTTTTGAGATATAAATAAAAACTAAACAAAACCAATTTTACTCCACTTTATATTCTTTCTATGTTATTAACAGTAAATTTACTACAAACTAAAATATTTCCTTAGGAAGTTGCATTTAACATTAAGCAGAACTAATGAGAAACTCATTTTAAAACCAAGCAAAGTACTCAAGATAGTTAAAACTTTGCGGTGATTCACAAAAGTCCAGCATGCTCTTCGCTATCTCTGACAGCTATAGGATTCGCAAATCACTTCAGCACTCGATGAAATAGCTTTGTCGTTTTTTCCAGTGCGATTTTTGTCCCCTTTTTGTGATTCGCATGAGCGATAAGGTGTCGAGGTGCTATTGATTGCAATGCCAAATGCTCCCGCTGATAAGCTGCTTTATTTCTATTTATTTCAGCCGATGATTAATACAGACCACATACATACATATATATATTTGATTTGAATTTATTTGATTAATTCCTTTTTTTGTTTCGTTTTCAAGTAAGTCTATAACATTTTCCAGACGTTTCTTTGGTTTAGTATCCAGGTTAGCAGGTGCCTGTTCTCAGGAGTCCCAGGCTACGTCCTTGTCGCGAAGCAGCGCGACTCTGGCAATCGAACTCGCAGCGATTGGGATAGGTGATCCTGTTGGTTCCACACACGGGCTCGTAGTTCCTGGGACACGGGCAGAAGACCTTCTTCTCCTCAGCGTCCTTAGTTTCAGTTAAATCGCCGCGAATTGGCGATATGGCGAGGGCCAAGAAAAGGCACAGGGCCAATAGAATGCTCAGGTATTTCATAGTGTCGAGGTTAATCCACTTGCTAGACTGACTCGGAACTGCCATTCAACTTCTTTTTCAGCCAATGGAGCTTTGGTTCGCTTCGATTTGGCCCCTTATCTTATCACTATTGCGTTGGGCTTTGCAGTTGAGGGTGAATTTTTGGTACCCAGTACTCGTAGGGCTAAGGGATATATTGTTTTTTGGTAGGCCAGGGAACTTTTTGATCAAGAATTATTAAAATATACGAAAGAAAAATCGATTAAAAGAGAAATTTAATATCGATTATCTTGTTAAATTATCGCAAATATTTTCAAAAGCATGAATAAAGCACTGATTCGGCAAATATATAAAATTTCAATATAAAGTAATCACAAATCAGAACAAATATTTAGATATTTAGTATTTAGATCGCGATAATTATCGAAACATATCGAGTATCTTAAGTCAAACCCATTATCGAATAAATATATAAGAAGTTAAAAAAAAACTATCGATATTGCATCGCAATAAATATCGAAACATATCGATTCTCTGAAAATACACATACTTGCTTAAATCTTTTATAAAGAAAGCTATAATTATACGTTTTTACATAACATAATACCATTTATTATCTAGAAAATGAATACCGGGTGTGTCATAGTCGGCTCACATTTTTTTTATAATTAGTTCGACTTGCCAGACCGCATAGAACTAAAATACCTGCTCAATTAGCCGAGCGTAATTCCGAGAATTGGGCTAGTTAAATATATGCAATGGCAATTATTTGAATAATTTATGGGTGTCAGAGCACTTTCATTTAAATTCTATCTATCGCTATGAACAACACGCGGAATTGTTTATAGTTTCAAAAGCTCCCCAATAAAAGCTATAATTTACTTATTCTCCGAGAGAGAGAGAGCTTTATGCTCTTTGTGCTCTCTCCCCCTTGTTATCAGTGATCAGGTAGGTGGCAAGCGTAATTGAAGAAATTTTACCGCTTTCAACTATTGACATATATACGAGTATAACGTACACTATCGTACATAAGCTCGATTTTTTACGAGACCCAGTAATTAATGGGAAACCAGACGTTTTGTCAGGCAATTTACACGGCGCTCGCTATTCAATTTCAATTGCCATTCAATTTCAATTAGTTTAGCGCTGCCCGGCCCCCGGGGAAATTTGACTAAGTTTTTTATGTAGCCAGTTCTGGAGTATCGGCCGTCATGCGAGGTGTTTTTCTGGGCCTCCTGCTCCTGCTCTTTGCCATAGTGGTGGCCAGGGCCCTCAACTGCCAGCCATGCAAATTACTGGAGGCCCGCAAGACGCATGCCAACGATACCCACACACGGCGGGATGAGGGTCGGCGGGGGAGCAGTGCGAAATAATCAGCAGCTTGTTTGGCTAATTAGCAAAACTAACGCACACACACATGTGGTTGGCGGTGGCCCCAACTTGTACTCATTCTCAAAACAAACGACGATTCCGAAACTCAGTCTCAGTTGAACACTCGCCGCGAAACCACGACACCGACGACGACGACGACTACGAGTTGCTTCACACAAAAATCCCATATAATTAGAGCATGAAGTCCCTGGCTTTGGTGGTCCTTCTGGCTTTTTTGGCCACGCTCCTTGCCGGATCCTCGGAGGCCAGCTTCTGTCCCTGCAACCTCAAGGAGAAGACGGAGATCTGCGGCTCCAATGGCGTGACCTATCATAATCGCTGCGAGTTCGAGTGCACTCAGCGGGACTACAAGAAACTGGGACGGTCTTTGAACATCCGCAAAATGGGAAATTGCAACGAATAATAATTATATATTTTATAATGCAATTTTTCCCAAGAATTTTGTAAATTATATAGCCATTCAGTTATGCTTCCGATTTAAAAAGACATTAAGTGCTGTGAGATAACAAATTAAATAATTATATACTATAATTATACTAATCAGATATGATTCGCATTCTATAAAAGTCATAACATTTTATAACAAATGTGCTGTATGAATCTTAATAAATAATATTAACTAACGTATATAAATGTAATTTTCTTTATATTTTTGTTTTGATATTCTTGATATATCCAATTATAAGAGAACAAACAAATCAACTATCTGCATAATTAGCATCTGGCTTATCTTATTTTTTCAAAGTTATTATTGTTTGTCTCGGCTCATAAACAAAGTCTGTTTAAACACATTTATTGTTTGCCTTTGTGGTTAGTCAGAATATAAGAGTCTGCGTTGTTCTGTTGAAGTGTAAACAAGGTGTAGTTATACCCTCTTTCTTCTAATTTAATTTTGGGTATACATAGTCTTGATAATAGTATAGATTTTATATAAAATTCTGCAAAGCTTCAACCTATGTTTAATAGAAAGAACTTCTTGCTTACCATATTTAAATATGTTTTATTTGGTTTACATTCATTCAATAAAAAACTAGTACAGTTTTCATTTCAGAGCTCAGATTCGCTATAAAGTACATTCGATTCAAGGTCTTATCTGCTTAGAAAATCTCTATTTCAGCGAACTCAATTACACAACAGTAAGTATGCAAATAACGCCATTCAATGCTAATTAAAAGCTGTGTCGAGTGCGTCATCACCTCAGTTAATCATTTCGGAGGGGCTTTCGTTCCCATTGACACTCAGGGGGCTGGGTGAATCGAAGTGGATTTTGGCTGCGTTTAAACAGTCGCCTCACGCACATCAATCAAATTTATGCATAATTAATCGTTCGTCGCGAGCGTTTCGATTCGATTCCCCCCGGGAACTGCCGATGGGTGATGGCTGATGGCTGTTGGCAGGGATGTGATTTATTAACTCGGAGCAGTGACTTGACTAATTGAATCTCAGGACGTGCGACGTCACAAACACCCGAGAATCGGGTGCATATAAACCAGAGCAGAGCCCACTCTTCACAGCCAAGTAATAACAAGAGCAACTGCAAGGCCAATAAAGGTAATAGGCCACATTTATGAGGTGTGGTCGAGCGGCTACCGTTCGTAGCTTTATTACAGGAAGCTGTCAGCTGCCCCCGGCCTGGAATTTGGCTCGCCAGAACGTTATTAAAAAGATAATAATGAACGTTGAACGGGCTGTTGAATCACGGCACTAAATGTGTTTTATCTCGGGGCGGGGAGGAAGCGAGAAGCTTCAGCTGAGTTATCCAAATTAGAAATGGTATCACAAACAAGAGATGGGTCATAAAAAGTAAGTACTACTTGCTGAATCAAGAGATTTTAGTTGGTGGCTCTTTTAAAATTTAAAATAAAATAAAGGAAATCTAGGTAAGTGACTGAGATAAATATAATAAATTTATTTAAATTACCTAATAATTAGTTCTTAAAGAAATGCCTAATTAAACATTTATTTTTGAATAAAAGTCTTCCATTAACAGTCTTTAAATAATGTTAAATTGTCTTAAACTATGGAAAAGCTAATTAAAACCTTTACTTACTCAACTGAACTGCATTATTGTTGTAACTTTCTTTACCCTAAACTTTTTATTAGAATTTATTTTGATTTATTTTGTAATACTTAAGCCAATAATAATACAATTTAAATAAAATAAGTCTAGGTAAGTTCTTAAAAAAATATAGTACATCAACTTGAATTAACTAATGAATAAATTATATGGAAATGCGTAATTAAACATTTAATTTTTGAATAACATTCTTCCATTAACAGTCTCAAAATAGCTTCAAAAATATAAAATGACCTTAAACTTTGACAAATTCAACTAAAACTTTTATTTGCTTAACATTTTCAATCATTTCTGAACTAACTTATTTTTCAAAATTAACTGTAACCTAAACTTCAATTATTAAATATTTTTAATAATTTCTGAACTAATTTATTGTTCTAAATTTATTTAAGTCTCATAACTTTAGCCTGAACTTTATATTTGTATTCTATTTCGATTTATTTGTGTATATTCAACCTAATAATCAAAGTGTCCCCGTTTCGGCTTAAACCCTTGTGGGCAAACATCACCAATTTAAGGAAAATGCGAGCTAATATCGGCAAAGTAGTATCAGTCAGTGACTTGTCTGTCGGTTTATCTAACAGAGCCCCAATCCGATGATATTATAATATTCTGTCAAAAGAGGATTGCCCCATCCCCGACCCGCCTGCAGCCATAACAATAAAGGCGAGATAGGCAAAGGTCGGATCGAAAAACAGGAGAGCGTACTCGAGCAGAGATATACGGAAATTTACATGTGGAACCTACTTATGACAACGACGACGACAATCTCTACAAATGCCAACAAACCTGGCGTCGTTGTTGTAATCGATTTGTGATAACAAGTATTTGATAAGCGTAAACGTATTGACAACATCAAATAGCGGGCCCCAAAAAAGAAAGCCCCGCCCAATACAAATTTGTTGACGCTCAAGGGTTGCGCGGAAGGGGAAATGGAAAAGCGGCCAGGAGGAGGGAAAGCGTAGCATATGTTTAGGCGCGTGTGCCAAATTCGTAAATATCTGGGATTAGTGGGAAGCCCGATTTTTAATATGCCAGGCAGCCGAACATTTCGTTGATATGATTAAATATTTACATAATAAAAAATGTAGGCCGTGTATATTTATTTATTCGTGCTCGGGGAGCCCGAGCCCGAAATTGAAAAGTGCAATTCAATCAGCGTCGCGACATGAAAGCTAAACCCCGTTGTCCTGCAAGCAGCCGCCGCCGCCACCCACACAGACAGGTGAGACAGGTGAGTGAGAGCTGGCCCGGTTTGGCGGGACAGACGGCGGATTAGCCGGTGCTTCCCTCTAAAACATTTCGCTTTAACTTTTCACTTTCCACCCCCTCCCGGGATTTTCCCCAGGGGGAGGGAGGTGCGGCCTGGAAATTACTGCAAATTTCCCTCGCTTTGATTCTGGAGCGCCCAAGGAATCGCAATGTGAGCAGCGAGCAGCCACGCCCCGTGTCAAACCCTTTTCATGTCCTGCCAGAAAGCGGCAAAATTATGCCGAAGTTGGCTGTCTGTGATCCACGTGAAGATTTCAGCACATATTTGTGAGTTAAATTTCCAATAAACTTGGAGAGAACAGCCAGGAGCACTCGCAGGATTAACATTGGCAGCCCCTTTGTTTGTGAGGCTGTCAAAATGTTTAATTAAGCTGCCAGATTCAGTCCTGACTGAAAGTTCCAGGGAGTTGGAAGAAGAGAATCAAGTTCCATTCGGTTGTCATGGTCACGCAACGGAAGTTCGCGGCTTGCAGGATAATGAATGGGTGGCTTTAAGGTAAACGGGGTTTGGGTAATGACTCGGGAAGTGGTAACTGGTTAAGCTTTGTCATTTGGAAAAATTATTTCCATGACATTACCTGGTTAGTAATTATTATAACATATAATTACTTATAATAAAACCCATCAAACAACAAGCTAAAAAATTGAAAGTAAATGAAAACAGAAATTTGTGTCTATGTTCTCACATTTTAAATGAGTTTCTTAAATTATATTTTTCTAGGATCTTTAATAAATCTATATTCTCATAACAAAATATTAACTAGGAAAAAGATGTATAAGTTAATTAATATTTTTAACTTTAAACCTTAAATATATCTGGATATTATTATTCTTATTAAAGAATCTTATTCCAAGCCAATGATGACCTTCATTGATCTCTACCATTGTTAAATCTAAAAATAAATAGGCCTACTTCCTTCCCTTCCCCTGAATAATACCTTAACATTATATCCGTTTAGAGGTGAGTAAATTTTCCGCTGTTTGTCCAATTGGTCAGTATAAATAATATTCATTGTTTATTGTTAAGTGGAGTAATTTCATTCAAACATTTGGTCAAATATTTGAGCGATCGGGGAATCGCCAAAGCAAATAAACAAAACCGGAATTGAAAAGCCGGCTGAGGTATAAAAGGCCAGCGAAACCCCATTGATAATAGAAAACCCGCTTGACAGTTGACCGAAATGGTTGTAGTAAAAGTATTAGCTCTGGTAGTGAGTGTGGGTCTAGTCCTGGGCCACAATCATCAGCAGAAGCAGCAGGACGCGAAGTACAATTGGTGGCAGCACGAGGTCTTTTACCAGATCTATCCGAGGTCCTTTCAGGACAGCAACCAAGATGGCATAGGGGATCTGCAGGGCATTACTTCGAGGCTGGAGTACTTCAAGGAGACGGGCATCACGGCCGTGTGGCTGAGTCCCATCTACGAGTCGCCCATGGTGGACTTTGGCTATGATATTTCCAACTACACGAACATACAACCAGAATACGGAACCCTCGAGGACTTTGACGCCCTGATAGCCAAGGCAAATCAGTTGGGCGTGAAGGTTATCCTGGACTTTGTGCCGAATCACAGCTCGAACAAGCATCCCTGGTTCATCAAGTCAGTGGCCAGGGACCCGGAGTACGAAGATTTCTACGTGTGGGAAGATGGCATTCTCCTGGAGAATGGAACCCGCGTTCCGCCCAACAATTGGCTGTCGGTTTTCTCCGGCTCCGCCTGGGAATGGAACGACGAGCGGCAGCAGTTCTACCTGCGGCAGTTCACCTACGGCCAGCCGGATCTCAACTACCGCAATCCGGCCGTCATCCAGGCCATGGACGATGTGATGCTCTTCTGGCTGAACAAGGGCATTGCCGGCTTCCGCATCGATGCCATTATATATATCTACGAAGATGCCCAGTTGAGGGATGAGCCCTTGAGTGGCAGCACCGATGATCCCAATGCGGAGAACTATCTGGAACACATTTACACCAGGAATCAACCCGAGGACTATGCTCTTCTGCAGCACTGGCGGCAGCTCCTGGACAACTACTCGGCCACCCACGAAGGTCCTCTGAGGATCATGATGACCGAAGGGTATGCCTCGGTGGCCCAGCTGATGGAATACTACGAGGACTCAAAGGGCGTCCAGGGTCCCGAGTTTCCGTTCAACTTTGACTTTATCACCGAACTGAATGAGAACTCGACGGCTGCGGACTTTATATTTTACATCCAGCGGTGGCTCATCTATATGCCGCATGGTCATGTGGCCAATTGGGTGATGGGCAACCACGATAATCCTCGAGTGGCCTCGCGATTCGGTCCCAAGACAGTGGATGCCATGAATATGCTGCTGATGACGCTGCCAGGCATTGCCATTACATATAATGTGGGTTTAGGTATAATGATATTAAAGGTAAATTATAAATTGATTTTCCCAAAATTCTAGGGCGAGGAGCTGGGCATGACAGACTACAGAGACATCAGCTGGAGCGACACTGTCGATCAGCCTGCCTGCGAAGCTGGCCAGGATAACTACAAGTGGGTTTCGCGAGATCCCGAACGCACTCCCATGCAATGGAACGATGGCCTCAATGCCGGATTCTCCAATGCCAGTCAGACCTGGCTGCCTGTGAATCCCAACTACAGGGAGCTGAATCTGCGCAATCAGCAAGTGGCCAGGCGGAGTCACTACAAGATCTATCAGTCTCTGCTGAAGCTCAGACAGTTGCCTGTCCTGAAGAATGGATCCTTTGTCCCTGAGGTGGTCAATCGCAGGGTGTTTGCTTTCAAGAGGTGAGTAAAGAATTAACTTTAGTTTAAATTGATAATAATTAACATAAATTTTTATCCCACAGAGAGCTCAAGAACGAGCACACCCTGCTGACCATCCTGAACGTAAAGAACCGCACCGAGCTGGTAAACATTGGCGACTTCATCGATCAACCCAACCGACTGAGTGTCCTGGTCGCTGGTGAGGAGTCACAGTACCGAGTGGGGGATCGACTCAAGGCCGAGGCCATTGAACTGGCCCCCTACGAGGGCCTGGTCATCCAGCTGAACAAGCGAAAGTAATCATCACCAACTACGTATTTGGTATTCAGCATTAAAACACGAGAAAACTTTCCATTGGCCGCAAACGCAACTCACAGCTTTTCTACTTTTCATTTAAAATGTATCTCGGGCGGGCAATCTAATTCGAGTTTCCATTTCATTTACCCGACAGTGAAGAAAAAAAACACATTTCCATTCCGTTTACATTACATTTTACATTTTAATTGAATTGAGAGTACTTTGAAGGGGGACCGGACCTTCTTCTCTCAACTCCCCCGGGCTTACCGCACTTTCTCCGCGGCTAATTCCTCGATGGGAATTCAAAGTCGTAATTCATAATTGTCGTTTTTGGGGTTTTGGCCCCCTTTTTTGACAAATGGTAGCCGCAATTTAATTAAATTTGGCATTCGAGGTGGCATAAATAAATGCGGCTGACTGACGGCTTTGTTTTGATTTTGGTTGTCAACTTCGCGGTGTCAATTTAAAGTGTCTGAGAAGCAGATGAGGAATTTACTTAGGGGGTAGTGATAACCCAAGGGAATTTAAGTGAAGTATTATAATTTATTAACAAGAACTCAGTTCTAGCTTGGGGGAGGTTTCAGCTTAATTTGTGTAATTAAACTAGTCAGAAGTGTAAAGTAATATTCATAATAAAAAGACTCTGGTTTCTGTTCATGAAAAGTTCAATTGGAAAAACAGTGGGGCTTCGATAGAATGATTTTTATTAAAACAAAAATCGATTAGTTAGGGATTTTATTTATGTATTAAGTTCAAGATCACTTAATGAAAAAATAATTTTTTATTAAACCCCAAATAATATTAGATTTTTTAATAATAATATAGATTTTATTCTCTTCTCATGAGCAATATCGCTTTAAAGTATTTACCAATAATTAATATATATTTTTAGGTCGCACTAAATTTTTTTTTAAATACATGAAACTTTTGTATTTTTTTAAACATTATTATATTAAATACACTATCCACAAATTATTTTTTCCTCCTTATTTTTCCTCTTTCTTTGCTTCTTCTTAAATATTATTATTATTTTTTTTTTAAATACAAGAAACTTTTGCTTTACTTTTTAAAGATTTAAAATTAATATTACCCCTATTCATTAATTATTTTCTTGCGCCACCTTGCCCTAAAACTGTACACCATAATCTTTCTTAAATCTTCGCTATGTAATGTAATGTATTATTAAAATATTGTTAAAATACAAGAAACCTTTGTTTTATTTTTAAAGCATTCGAATAAATATTACCCTTATCCATTAATTATTTTCTTGCGCCACCTTGTCTCTCATCTCCCGCCGCTTGTGGATCGCAAGCTTTTCAACAGCTGACAGCAATCGCTTCCACAAAAGCTCTTCAGTTGATCGCCGGCAGCTGCTAAAAGCGCACTGAAAACGGCCAAACAAATTTGCTTTCAGTTTAATTAACAAATCTTTGAGGTGAGCAGAGTGATCCGATTGATCTATAAAAAGCCACAGGGCTTCCACTCATCAGGCGCTTTATTATAAAATCAACGCGTCAAGTGCAGAGTGCCGTAAAATTGGGAGAAACAATTTTGTTTACTCATTGAATTCGTCTCGCCATTTGTTGTTGTGCAATTTGTTTTTGATTCGAGCTGATAAAAATCTTCCCCCACTCAATTATAGAAATTAATGCGACCGGTGTTAATTATACAGACAATGCAAAAAATAATTTAATTATACGATTACAAGTTGCTTTAAAAGTGTCCGGTAAACCGCCAACTGTCAAACAGATCGAACTGAATACTTGGCCGCAATGAACGCTCCTCCTCTCATCCGAATCCTTCTTTTTAGTCTGCTGTGCTCCGGATCCGCCATGTCCGGACTGGTGATGAGCGAAACGGAGGACTTTATCGACTGGTGGCAGCACACGGTCTTCTACCAGATCTATCCGAGGTCCTTCAAGGACAGCAACGGCGATGGAATTGGGGACTTGAAGGGCATTACCTCGAAGCTGCCTTATCTGGCGGAGACTGGCATCACGGCCACCTGGCTGAGCCCCATCTTCCAGTCGCCCATGGTTGACTTTGGCTACGACATATCCGACTACAAGCAGATCCACTCGGAGTATGGAACCATGGAGGACTTTGAGGAGCTGATAGACACCGCCTATGGTCAGGGGATCAAGGTTGTCCTGGACTTTGTGCCGAATCACAGCTCGGATCAGCACGAGTGGTTCAAGAAGTCGGCGGCCAGTGAGCCGGGCTTCGAGGACTTCTATGTGTGGCAGGATGGCATCCTCCAGGAGGATGGCACCCGAGTGCCGCCCAACAACTGGCAGTCCGTCTTCTACGGCTCTGCCTGGGAGTGGCACGAGGGCAGACAGCAGTTCTACCTGCATCAATTCACCAAGGAGCAGCCGGATTTGAACTTCCGCAATCCCAAGGTGGTCCAGGCCATGGACGACGTGATCCTCTTCTGGCTGAACAAGGGCGTGGCTGGCTTCCGCATCGATGCCGTGAATCATTTGTTCGAGGATGAGTCTCTCAAGGACGAGCCCATAAGTGGAAAAACCAAGGATCCGCTGTCCTATGACTACAGCAAACATATCTACACCAAGGATCTGCCCGAGGTCCTGGAAATGGTTCAGCACTGGCGGCGACTACTGGACGAGTACAGCTCCAAGCACCCGGAGCGACCCACACGCATCATGATGACGGAGGCGTATGCCGGGCTCACCCAGCTGGCGGACTACTACGAGGACTCCGATGGGGTGCAGGGCTCGCATCTGCCCTTCAACTTCCACTTCATTACGGACGTGAAAGGCGACGCGGATGCGCGTGACTTTGTCTACAACGTGGAGAAGTGGCTGATCTACATGCCGCGCGGGCACGCGGCCAACTGGGTCATGGGCAACCACGACAACCCCCGGGTGGCCTCCCGGTTCGGGGCCTCCAGCGTGGACGCCATGAACATGCTGCTGCTCACCCTGCCCGGCGTGGCGGTCACATATAACGTGAGTTTCTGGCTCTGTTCCTGCCATGTGGTGGTCCCTGGTCATCGCTCTTGTGGTTGCAGGGCGAGGAGCTTGGCATGGAGGACTATCGCGACCTCAGCTGGCAGGATACGGTGGACCCGCCGGCCAGAAATGTGGGTGAGAAGCTCTACCAGGAGGTCTCCCGGGATCCAGAACGAACGCCATTCCAGTGGAGCAGCGAGGTGAATGCGGGTGAGTTTTGTACTCAAAAATGCAGAAAGCAGACTAATATTTAACTTTCCCGAAGGCTTCTCGTCTGCCCCCAAGACCTGGCTGCCCGTCCATCCCAACTATAAGGAGCTCAACCTGGAGGCCCAGAGGGCGGCCAACAAGAGTCACTACAGTGTCTACAAGGACCTCATAGAGCTGAGGAAATCGGCAATTATGCGTCTAGGACGCTTCAACATCGAACCCATTTCACGCTGGGTCTTCGCCTTTAAGCGGTAAGTGACCTAATCGGAGCAAGGAAAACCAAATCAATTCTGGGAAATAATTTTGCAGCTCCTATGCCAACTTTGAGACGATAATTACCATAATAAATGTGAGTGACAAGGAACAGTTGGTAAATCTCTCAGAGTTCGTTAATCGTCCCAAGAAACTGGTTGTGGAAGTTTCCGGAGTGGATTCCAAATATGAAGTGGGGTAAGTTTTTAATGAAATTTTAGCTTGCCGTTCCTGCATTTCCTGCTTTGCATAGACAACAAATTTTAAATCTTTCATTATTGGCTATCATTAAATATTTTTTCCCCGTGTGTACTCCCTCTGCAGTCAATCCCTGGCCGCCAGTGCCTTGTCCCTGGCCCCCCGCGAAGGACTCGTCTGCAGGCTCGTCTAGCCGGAATGGGATTAGGAGGCATTACCAGCTGATGGCGCAAAGTTTCCCCTTTAATTGCATTTCCAGTTCAAAATGTCACGCGATTGAATACAAAATGGTCGAAAATTAATGACTCTACAGCGTAGCTGGTCTTGTGTGATTTTCAGATTGAATTTAACGCTGTCCCAGTGCTAATGAAGGGCCGGAGAGTCCAGGGGCCCGGGTCCGGTTCCGGCTTCTGACCGGAAAAAGTGGCCACATCGTCGCCTGTTTCTGGCAACTTGCCCGGAACCTTGTTTCAGTCTCTCTCTCTCTCCTCTCTCTCTTGCTGGCGCCTGTAATTTTTCATGTTTGAACGATGTAGAGCTTCCACATTCGGAAAACCCAACCAGAAAAAAAAGAAAAGATTTATGGAGCTGAGAAAGATTTTTCTTGCATTTTTTGGATATGTCGCAACGCCGGGTACACGAGATATTCCGCTTGTAAAAGTTTTAAATGACGTTTAATAACTAAATTAAATGCTTGCAAATGCCAACTATCGTGAAACTTTTGAGTATTCTCAATAAGTTGTTCGGAAACTTTTTGATTGCCCGATTGTTTGGGCAAACATTTTGCCAGCGAATGACAGTTGTTTGGATAAGAATTTAATAGTTTTTGAATGTCATAAAAGGGAAGGAAACTTTCTGATGGCTTAATATATTTATGAGAATATTTGTGAGGGTTTTAAATATTTAATTTTGAGAGCTAGCATATCGGTAGCCTGTTTGGAAGACATAAGCTAATTGTTAACGAAATATATTGAAAAAAGCTAAATTCAAGCATATACAGGAGGACTTGCAAATAAATAGAGTTTAAAACATATATTTTATTTTTATTTGTAAAAGATAACTGTAAAAGATTATTGCTCAAAAGTCTCTAAATATATATTTAAATATTCTTTTAAGCGCTTAACAAGAAATATTAATATTATGATTACTAATTAATCTCACAAGAGTTTAATAAATGTCTAAATAATCTTTCAAACGTTGAATACGAAATATTAAGCATTAATTTAAATAGTATTTAAAGGCTGTATTTTATTTAAATTTTAGAAAATCGATCTATGATTACTGATTAATATCTGAAAAGTTTAATTAATTTCTAAATAAACTTTCCAATGTTTAATAAGAAATATACGAGTAAGCCCTTAACTTCAATAGTATTTAAAGGATGGTTTTTTTTAATAGTAGAAAATCGATGTATGGTATCTGCCTAATCCCTCACAAGTTTAATTGATTTCTTAATAATCTTTTAAACGTTTAATAAGAACTATTCTCCTTTAATGAAGTATTTTACCCCATATAAGTAGCATTAAATATTTTCCCTAGCAAATTAAAAATTCCCTAGGGCTTAACCCATTCACACAAGCTTAAACATTTCATTGCCAATGCGCCACGTTGAACACAGGGATTTGGGGCATGGGGCTTTCATCGGCTTACGAGTATATATGCCCCGCTGCGTTTCATTTCGAGAGAAGGAAATACCTCAGTCCCTCAGCCTCTGGTGTTCAGTGCGGTATTAAATATAAACTATCTGAATAATTTAGCGACAGGATTCTGGGCGAGGAGACTTCCGAACTTAAGCTGCCCCCCCGAGGCGGAGTTGTGTTAAGCGAGCGCAGTTCGGCGGTAATGAGGTGAGTTCCGGTCCCGTTTTAGACAACTCCTTGTTGGCCAACTCACTAAGTTCCTATTCCCTCTCTTTAAGCCAACAGCGACGCAACCTGATTAGGCAGCTCATCCAGTCGGCCAACGTGGTGCTGGTCGGCCTGCTGGTCTACAACTTGTGGCGTCACAAATGGACCAAAGTGAATTTCAATCAGCATCAGTTTTGATTGATTTTCGGACTCCGGACTCTGTGTGTGTGCTCGCTTGCTGATTGATTGATTGATTAATTAATTAATAAAACGAACATCGGCTTAAATGTCATTAACAGTTGGCGGCGACTAACGACTCCCGAACTGAATGTGGCCAATGGGATTTGCAAATTTAATTTCCTCCACCAGCGAATCTGTCAAGTGGCAGGGGCGGCGGTGATAGATGAGCTTTTCTTTGGCGGAAAATGGATTTCCAAGTGGTTTCACAGCTTCCGGTGAATTGTTAATATTTATTGAGAGTTTTTATAATTGGAATTTCAATGAGAAGTAATAAAAATGGTTAAAAAAAATGTAATTTACTTTCTGTAAAACTTTAAACTAATACAAAAGCAATTACAAATAAGACCCAAATATGTAAGACACTTCTCACTATATTTATCTCTGTCATCCTTAATGAAGACACTATTTAAACAGCACAAATCTCCTCCCATTCATACATTTCCGATTTTCCTTGGAAAACACTTATTTTTCCTGCTAAGCGTTTGACACTCTGTGATGGCAAAAGGCAAATAAATGTAAGTGTTATCCTGCAAGTGGAAACTGCATCCGTCTATATTAGTTTACAAATCCCCACTTTGATCCGGAAAAGCAAGGGCTTGCCATAGTTTTTGTCTCCGGCTGCACTCGAAGGCTAACAAACTTGATAAGAGTTATCCACGCCTGAGAGAATCTCAAGTGCAGGATGAGTGGGGGAGGTGAAAGTGTCAACAATCGTTCTTATTCAATTTGTTGCCGCTCTCGAATAGTTTCGCGATTTCCAAGGACTGCCGCAGCTGGCATCGCTCGTTGCGAATTTAACGCATTGATGCCCCGGAACAGGAGGCGTCCTCCGGAGCAGACTAGTTGGGCCAATGACTGTCAGGGAAATAGAAGCAGAGAGCAGAAAACAGAAACAGCAGCATCAACAGCAGAGCCAGGAACCGGATATGCCAATAAAATTACAGCCAAGTGCCTGCAAATTAACCAGAGTGCCAAACGGCAAGGACAACAAGGACCGCCATGAGTGAACGATTGGCTTGGAAATGGGGGCACAGATCAAGCGGGAAATGTGTTCTGGAATTCACGAGGTTTGTAAAAAATTCATGTAATTTAAAATAATATCCTGTTTAAGTTTCTGCATCTAATCCCTACTCACTCATCACCTGATGCTCTTCAAATAGCAAATTACTCAAACTGCAAGAAAATATCTAAATTACCAGACTCACAGCCCAAGACTTCAATCAAAACCGAGCAAGCTGAAACCTCTGAAAGTTCTTCTAGCGACTGTAATTTGCAACATGCTTTTGAGTGCTTAAAAAGTTTAAATTACATTTAAGTTTACTTAGCGAAACATTTGGGCTAAGCAAACTTCACAGAGCGTCTTACTGCAAGGGGACGCGAAAAGGCGAGAGAAATTGAGTTGCAAATTATGGCAGGAACACCTCACCGAATTGCCAGGACAACGATGTCGCGTCGTCGCGCTGTCTGGCTTCTGTTGTCTGACATTTGAGCGGCGGGTGCAAACAAGGACAGCAGGACAGCAAGGAGCAGTGTGTGTGTGAGTGTGTGTGTGTGTGCCTAAGCCTTTTGTGCTAGTTAGCCAAATTGTAGCAAACATTTTCGAAAATCTCTGACAGGAGGCGGTGCACCTTTGTGCGCCAGGAGTGGCAGCCTTGCGGCCATCCTTTCGCCAGATTTTCCCTCTTGGCCTTTTGGCGCGTGTGTTTCTGCTGTTGGCAGCCGCCATTTTGGATGTTTTTCTTTTATTTTAGGTATTTTTATACCCAGTAATTGGAGAATATGGAAGCGCCATATAATTAAACTAAATAGTAATAGAGTAGGAGAGATGAACTAGTGCTAAATAATATAATATAATATTTTTCCTGCTAAGATAAAACAAAGAAATTTAATGTAATATATTTTAATTTTAATTTGCTTAAAACTATCAAGGTTTTGATTACAATTTCTGCATTGTCACACATTGTCCTATAATTTTAGAGTCAAGCCAAGTACGAGGTATCTCAAAGTCCGTCCACTCTGCTAAACCTTTTCTTTCCCATTTTTTTTTGCCGATTTGCAGACAGTCGTTGGCGCCATTTTTAACTGTTTTTAATTAAAAAATCTCCAACGTTCCGGCCATTGGTAATCAGTTTTATGTCTGAATGTGTGCGTGTCCGCCTGTGCCTGTGTGTGTGCCTTCCGAAGGGCTTAACGAAAATTGATTTTAAGCCTTTCCTTCTTTTATTATTATGGCTGTCGCTGACACTTGAAAGAAAAAGTTGGCCCGCAGAGACTAAGGCAAATTGATTGCCAATTGAGAGGCCATTGCCATAAAAGAAAACACCGTGGAGGGGACAAAAAGGACAAAAAGGGAAGCATGATGCATATATTATCCTTTAAAGTAAGGCAAGGATAACCCAGTGGAGCCCACCCACATGGCAATAAAACTTGATGTTCGTATGTGTGTATGTCTCCAACTCGGTCTGAGTCGCATTCCTTAGCATTCGGAGAATTTTTTGGAGCGTTTTGTGTTCGAGCGGAATTTATGCAAATTTGATTAAATTTCCTTGTCGCTTTGGGCCAGAAGGGCTGAGTGTACGCAGAGCCCTGGGCAGGTCAAGGCATCTCAGCTATGCGGTCGCTTATTGCCGCGCCTGAGACTATGCCACGGATTCTGGTAGTTCACGTTTCGAAGAGTCCTGTGAAGTTGCAGCAACTTGCCGGAGTTAAGCGTTAATTTTGTTTAAATTATTAGAAAAGTTTTTCTTTCCTCTGAGTCGCCTTTGTTCTACACGCAGCGGGCGAGGCAGCCTTTTTTAATTAAATAACTTTTTTATGGCTTTTAAGGCTAACAATTATACAGTAACAATGAAAAGAAAAGTGTGCCCGGAAATGGGTTCTTTTCTATAATATTTTCTGCACACCCTAACCCTTATTATTTATCGATACCGCAAAAGCTCCCCTCTTAATCGATCTTTGTTAATGACTCCCTTTTCTGCTCTTCTTGTTCTTGTTTGATTTAATTACTTTAAACTCCTTTTACAAAATTAGCCAGGGCCCGAACGAAAACCCATTGAGCCACAAACTAAATGAGCCACTTAACCCTTTCGATTTTTCTTTGGAAGGGAAAACGGGAAAAAGGAAATTGGGAAAGGCGAAGGGTATGAGAACAGCTGCTGTCTGGCGGAGCATCAATTAGTCTCCAGCCGATGGGTCGATGTTGTCGGCCGAACGCTTGATCAGCCAAGCGCTGCCTTCAGCCAGACAAAGGCAGGACTTGGTGCCCGCCCATCCATCCACAGGACCCTCCAGCCATCCATCCATCCATCCAAGCAGCCTTCCCCTTCTCCCAAGAAAGGCAAAACAAATCGAGGGCCATAACCAGTAAAGGGGCGAAAGACACAACCGCCGCGACCAGGCCAACAACAAGTGTAATATGTCAATTGAAGGACACTTCCCTCCGCACATACACTCCCCAGCAAACACTTGAGTATTTATTGCAACGCTGTCTGCGCTGTCGCCGCAGGATATGCTACGGATATTTGCAAAATATTGCAGCGCCCATAAATTGAATGGCAAAAGGACAGGCGGCGGCGGCCGCCGCCAAGCCAGTTGGCTAAAAAGGCACAGAGGGCGGCCAATCGGGGGGCGTGGCTTTTGGGGGACCGAGGGCTCAAACAAGACTTGGCCCCGGCTTTGTCTCAAAATCGCCGCACGATTTGTGGCCGCTACGTGACCGGGCAAGCGAGCGCCACCCCAGGACATGCCAGGACATTCGAAAGGGCCGAATGGGGACACAGACCTGACCTTGGGCCAAAAGAATTGGCCAAATGTTTAATTCCAGCATGGGAACTATTTGGGAAAAAGGAAGAAAATTAATGTCATGATGAGATTTAAGGATAGGCTGGGTTTTAAGGAATTTAAGGAGAGCTTTCGATACTTTTGAGATAAGATAAAGATTTCTTTAAAGATATATTAAAATTAACAAAAATAAAGATGCTTAAGAAATTGTTTAAATAAATAATAATACATTTAAGGACTCTAGTTAAATATATTTAATTATACTGGGGAACTTTTACTGGGAACTTTAAAATTCATTAACTCTTAGAAATTAAAACAAAACGTTATAATTTATTAATACATTTAATGAAGCCCCTTTTAATTTTTCCCAACCATAATATTTTCTCATAAATCTCATACTCTCCATAGCTCAGGAACGTCCTCCTCCATTTCCCATTTGTGCCACTCAAGAGATGCCAGAATTGAGTCCAAATTGCATGCATGTATTGCCGAATATCTAATGCACTCCATCAGTGGCTGCCAAATTCATTTCCTTCGAAACCCCATTCATGAATTTTAATCTCAAATGGACACAGGGGCTGCCTTTACTTACACTGGCGATCCCGGCCAGTTTATTAGCCAAAACACAACTGGCCGACGACCATGACAGGCATGCAAACTAAGCCAAAAAGGGGTAGGAGCTGCTTGGTCCCAGAGAGAAAACAAAACGGAAAGGGTGCTGCGGGCCAAAAGAAAAACCAACATACACATACGTATGGCCAACCGAAGGCGGTTATCAAACTTGGCCAGAACGGCTGCCACTCAAAACGGTACCGGACCCCAAACCTTGTTTACCTGGTCGGTGTACTTTTAAATTTCTGTGTTCCTACACTTGGTATTTGTAAAGAGAGGAAGCTATAAGGCAATTAGATACCTTTTAGTTAGTTTATAGAAAGCTTTGTTTAATTTTTGATAGCTTAAAATTTTTACAGAGGGGGAAATAACTATGAATTTGATGATTTAAGAGGAATAATAGTTCTCTTCTAAAAAAAAGAAACTCTTACGCCTGCCTACATTTTTTCTGAAATCAGTTTCTAACCTATTTAAAATATAAATATTTTAAAAAATGTCTATGGCCTTGTTTTCTTCACCGAAAATTTAACAAAAGTGCCCAATACCCAGGTCATACCCTGGAATTCTAATAGAACACCGTATATAAAGTACATACCCCTTGTGTAAGCATTTTACTGGAAATCTAAGCGTTGGTGGCCAGGAAATCTGCGTGGCATATGCAGAAGGCATAAAAAGTTTCACATAAATTCTTACCTCAACGCAGCCCGGGTCCTAAATGAATTGTTGCTACCCGGATGGCATAGAGAGAACGCTGTGATCCGAGAGCCGGTTGGCCAGGGAGTTCGGGTTCGGGGAGGACTTAACTTTTATAATAGCCCAACTCGTTGGAAATTCAATTTCATTTTCAATTTAATGCTGCAACGGGCCACGGACGTACCCGCCACCCGCTCCGAAGTGGATTGCCCTCAATATGCTGCCGTTTTGTGGAGCTCTTTTTGTTGCCATTTGAATTGACTTACCTGGAATGAAATGATAGAAAAATAAGTTATAGACCCCATACATATACACACGTATTATTTTATGCGTTCCGAGAAGAAAAATGAGTTGTATGAAATTAAAACTTGAGCCCCAGCTCCAGCTCCACACTCCTCGGTTTTTTATTCCCTCTTATTCTGCACGAAGTTCAGGTGGGGCCACGGCAAGGAGACGGGAACAAAGGCCAAGGCTCCAAGGTGACTCTTGCCGCACACTGGTCGGCGATTGAGGATAAAGGACGAAAAGCGTTTGTTCTGGTATGGCTAAGACTCATTCATTTCATTCATGAATCGCATTTAAGCATTAGGACAATGGGATTATTTATTAAAAATTATTAAAGTATTATATGTTTAGCTTTTGTCATAATATTGTCTATTAGTTTTTTAATAAATAAAGTAGAAACTCCTAAGGAAGCCAGGAGGAATTTTGAACACTAATTTATAGAGAGTATTCCTTTACTCATGGAATAATTTAATAAATTTCTACATAATAATAAATCTATTTATTAATCCGTGAACTAATAGGGAGTTCGTACAAATTTTAGAAAGTTTGTATTTAAAATATTTTAAGAAAATATAATCAACGATAATTATATTGGGAAAACAATTATTTAAAGCCTTTGGAGTTTCTAAATTTATTTATTTAATTGATATCCCATCAAAACTGTATTTAAAATCAACTTGAAAATGTAAAAGAGTTCTTAACCTTTGGAGTCTTCAATGATAGTTGTATTTATTTTCCTTATATTCCTTATATTTTAAGAAAATATAATCAACGATAATTATATTGGCAAAACAATTATTTAAAGCCTTTGGAGTTTCTAAAACTTTTTATAAATTTGATATAACATCAAAACTTGATTTAAAATCAACTTGAAAATGTAAAAGAGTTCTAAACCTTTGGAGTATTCAAAGATAGTCGTTTTTATTTTCCTTACTTTCCTTAAAAAACTCGTTTTAACAATTTCCCCAAGTAGGTCAGACCTATTGTGCGTGCTTTTCTTAAGTTTCCTTCATTGTTATGGACCCACATCTCCCTTAGCTGCTTCTGCTTTTACCTCCACCTTTAAGCGCTTCCTTTGTTCGACCTTTCTGCGGGGATTGGCTTAAATGGCTCTCCACCTGCCCATGTTCCCACACTCACTCCCATTCCCAAAGCCACTTACCTATGACATAGGAGTACCCGTCCAGCGTGAGGACGCACTTGCGGGTGGTGGTGCCCCCAAGGACGCCGCCCAGGACACTGACGCCGATGCCGGAGCCGGAGCCGGAGGTGCTGCCTCCGCCACCGCCTCCGCCGGACGGGTACCTGGAGCTGCCGGCGCTGCTGAGCCGTCCCGCCTTGCCGAGACTGGTGGACAGGGCCACCGGACTGCCGGCCTCGCAACTATTCAGACTCTCGCGCCGCGGCTGGGCCTCGAGCCCGGTGAACTCGTCCCGGCGCGTGCCGCTCGTCACCAGGCCGTCGCTGGAGTGATCACGTTTCGCGTCGCGATCCGCGTGACGCATCCGGTTGCGTGGACTTCGGGCTGCGGGTATGGCAATGGAGGAGGCGGTGGCCCCCGGAGCGGCAGCGGAACCCTCCTCCTCCTGGCCAATGTTCAGGGTGTGCGGCTTGTCGCGTCGCGTGGGCGGCGTCTCGTCCAAAGTGTCGCCCATTTTATGCGATTCAGATTCGGATTCAGATTAAATCGGTGGTGGAGTTGGATTATATTTCGAAATGCATTTTGCGAAACCGTGGGAAACTCTTTATTTATGCCTTGTCGTCGTACGCCAGTTGTATTTATATTTGCATTAATTTTTTATTTTCACTCTGGAAATATGCACTTTAAATCACAATTTCGTTTCGGAATTTTATGATGCCTTTCTTGTGAAAAAAAAAACTCGAATCAGTCACAAATGAAAATTGAATGGTGATTGTGAAAGCAGGCAAAACAAATTGATTGGCATGCTGTGATATTGCGCATCCGCAGTGTTGCACATCCACTGCAATTCGAGAATGTACAATTAAATTGGCAGAGCTAAGCGCATTGTGAGATGAACTTAATCAGTTGGATAAGTGAAGAATTTTATAATTAAAGTGAAATTGGCCAAAGGAAGTGATTAATGTAGGAATAACTTAACAGAAAGCATAGCAAAGAAACCTTGTTCAAATCAAAATTCAATACATATCTCTCTTTGATGAAGAATTATCTCTTCAAAAGCATGAAGCTGCTTTTAAATTGATTTCTGAATATGTTAGATAACATTTTTGCCCCTGCTGTGAGCTTTACTTATACAAAATAAATTGCATTTTATTTCCTCTTTTGTGGCTGGAAAAACCATTTTTGCAGTGCACTCAGCCCTGAATCTAATTGCACTTTTTGTTCATGCTGTTGTCAATTATTTGGCTCGCCCTTCCCCTCGACAGCTCCGCTCCACTTCAGTTGTTTTGACTGACATTGTTTGGCGTTATTTGATTTCGATTTTATCGCCTTCCGTTGGTCACTTTGTCATTGGATTTTTCTGCATGCTTGTCATAATGCCCGTCCATTTATCAGAGATCTATCAATGCCAAATGGCTTTCAGCTTTCTCTGCTCCTTTATTTATTTATTGTTTGTGCAAATCTTGTTTAGGAATTTTTATTATATTACGAATGTCAGTGATTCAAATATTTTGCTTCGTGTGTGGTCTGCCCAAAATTATTTATATAAATTTAAATTTGGACAAATTTGAAGTACATCTGTGCGTCTCGCCGCCTCTGGCTGGTCACGTTCAACGAATAAAGCGGAATGGCGACACTTTTAAGGCGTCATGTGCCCCGAAGGAAACAAGGCAAAAAACTCTTTCCTACTGGTTGGCACGTGGCCTAAACGTTTCGGTCGGCTTGACTGGGCTAAAAAGACAGTTGCACTACGTGCCGCCAGTTGGGAATGTTGCAGGTCGTGGCTGCCTGAAAAGGATTATTTGTTCAATGCGAAAAGGGGGCTTCAATCATCATTAGCCACCTAATTAAAAGGGGAATGAATAGCGCTACTGGGAGCTTGAATTTAATGAGCCAGCAAAAATATGCACAGAGTCAGGGCCATGAAGTATGAGTTCATTAATTTCAAAATATTTTGTCTGGCTTTAATTAATATATAATCTAATTAAAAATAGTTTTTGCAGATATCATTCACCTAATTATACCAATAATAATATTAGATACTTATACTAACAGATGATTTGAGATTTCAAATCTGTTTTCCTCTTCATTTAAACTCCAACATTCCAGTTTATAGACTTTAATTAGCAAACAACGCAGAATGGTTTTCGTTTTCGTTTTGAGGTTTGTTTTTCCTTAAATTCAACTCTGACCCCGGCAGAGGTAAACAGATGAATTCCAAATGATAATCATAAAATTTTAATTAAGCTTTTATGTACATATAAATAATTCTCTTTGTTGTTGTCCGAGAGAATGCCCGCATTGGGCGCGGGGCCCAAATGCCTGGCCTTTGCCTTTTGTTGTGCGTTTTGTGGTTAAGGCCATTGTCGGGGCTGTCCACTCGATTGAGTGCTGCAAAATCGAGAGGGAAAATGTCAGGAGCAGCTGACGGGACTTATATAATCACCCAGAGAGCACTTGGCCAGGCTTTAAGTTGCGTTCGACGCCGGCCTTTAAGGAGCGTGAATATTGCGCATACGCCGTGTTTATCAGCTTGCCTAATGAGGTATCAATAACGCCGCCTTTACGACTCAATTAACGAAAGATGTTCGACTGAAACCAATGCCAGCCAGCACCCATCCCCCCCAAAAGCCCACAAAGCTGAAATTATGACCGGGTATAGAACATTTTGGGTTGCAATTTTCGTTAGTGGCATCATAAATCGAGAAACTCGGTTATCTTTGCGGTCAGCAAGGGTAGATAACCCCTAGAAGGAGAGGCACTCGGAGTTCAGGGAACTCCATTTCGGGAATAAATTTAAAATCTGTATGCAGGGCACAAACGAAGAGCGCTTTTTGTCGGTCATTCATCTAGCCCAGGGCACATTTATTATCGGTTTTGGGAGAAAAGTTTAGCGACCCGCATATTATAGTTTCGTCTCTTGTCTTCCATTCCGCTTATCTGTTTATCTGCTTATATGAGCCTCTGTTCGCATTTTCCCTTGACGAGTGCCAAAAGTCAGCGAGAGCAGTCGAAAAGTTTCAATGAACTCCTCGTGTCTCCGACTGCCTGACATTTTAGCCAGCATCGTAAACATGGCTATCTGGCTGATTTCCCTCCGTTTTGTTTGCCTTCGCCTTTTGTCATATTGATCTGACAGATGAAAGCGAGTTGGGAATCAAACAATGAACACAGCCGGATAGTCGGGACTCCGGAGCAAAGTCAATTATTTAATTAAAAGCTGTCACTTGCCACTGCTCGATGTAGCTGTTAATGTGGGCGTTGAAGCCAAGCTAGGGCGGGGCGTGTCACCCACATGAGGCTTTTGGGGCCCCTTTCAGAGGAAAAACATTGAGAGTAACAGGAGAATAACAAAAACTGAAGCAGAAACAGAGCATCACATGGCAATAATTAAAAGCGCATACACAAGTGAGTCAGGCAAAAGGGGAAAAGAAAATGTCGCATGGCAGTACACAATCGGAAAATAACAGGGGAGAAACTATTGTACTATATATCCATTAGAGGTATGCACTTTTCGAAAGGAATCCAAGGGAAATGTTCAGTTCTTGATGGCAAATTGTTGGCAGAAACTCAGGAAAGGACTTTGTGTGCCAGCCTCCTGGGATGTAATTTAGTGTTGTGAGAGAGGGGAAATTAAGAGTGATAAGAAATATATTTAATCCGGCTCGAAGGACCAAATGTCAGGTGGGAAGCGCTAAATATAAAATGTTGTTATGCTTTCTGGCTAAGTCCATCCAGAACTTTAATTTTCCATATATATATTTGCCATATTACCAGGCTTAATTAAGTGTGATAAGAAATACATTTTATCCGGCTCGAAGGACCATATCTTAGGAGAGGTACTCAAAAATCAAAGTTTTGTTATTTCTTTTGGCTAAGTTTATCCATAATTTTAAATTTCCATATATATTTTCCACAATCCCATGCTTAAAAATATTTTATTTCTTATCAAAAGTGTGTGACTGAACAAAATCTCCCCCCTTTCTTCGATCAGTGTACATTAAATACAGCTGCATCGTAGTCCTCCTCATTTGCACATAGACACACACTCGTGTGTGTATCCCTGTGCCTTCTCTACGGTTTCCCCCGCCTTTTAATTGTTGTAATTCCTTGTTGTTGCTGCTGCCTCTTGACGTTCCCAGTTGTTGTAATTCCCAAGTCCTTATTCTTGCTGTTGTTGTCCTAAGAGGGCGCCAGTGTGACGCCGTTGCGGGCTTGTCTCGACTCTCGTGTAAATAAAAGATGAGTTAAAGTGCGATAGTTTGGGGCCAAGAATGTTGCGCAGGACACCAGCGGCAGGCCTGAAGCGAAGGGATGTGGCTTGTGTGTGTGTGCTGTGACAGGAGACCCGTTAATCACACGCACAACGCCGCACTCTGCGGCCGATCGATGCGAGATGCAATAAAAAGGCAGAAGGAATTGCATGTAATTGAAGGGGAGAAAACTGGAAAACAAACTGAGCGACAGAGCGGAAGTGGGCTATAAATTTTCCAACTGCCTCGCAAGGAAAAGTTCACCGAAAGAGAGGGCATTCCTTGACGCGGCTCATTAGCATTTTGGGGCAGGACCCATGTGAGGCCGAGTGAGTGCAAAAAGAAACTGACTTGACTTGACTTTGTCCACAACCTCATCATCGTCATTATTAGCTTCGGGCGACATTTCCATTGCAAATTGTTTTATTTTTTCCCCTGTTTCGGTTTTTGCGTTATTTATACACCCAGGACACACACACAGGACACCCAGCTGTGGGTTAAATGCAGTTCCTTTCACACAAGGTCCCATTTACATAGGAAGGACAAGAGGCCGGAGACGAAACCGGCAAGCAAATGAGAAAAGTCGCATTATTAATTTGCCGCACCGCACGACCATAAATAAGGATGTCTGTCTTTGCAGGATTCCTTTTCCTCCGCCGGCCGCCGCTTCGTCCCGCTCTTTTTTGCACACACATAAAATTCAAAGGACCTCCGCCGCATCCTTGTCCATATGTTCAGCATTTGCGGCTCGGTTTTTCTCCCAGCTCTCCACGCCATTTTCCTTAGCAATTTATTACTATTTTGACTTGTAGATGTGTGTGAGTTGCCTCCTCGTCCGTCAGTGTGTATCTGTGGCCTGAGTTAGTCCTTGCTCCCTAGTCCCTTTTCCCCTCTGCTCTTTGTGGGCTCTGCGACAATTTGTAAAGCAGGCAATTATCCTTATTAGCCGCTTATTTATGGCCATGTTTGTTTACTCGTTTTCCCATCGAGGCATAAACAATGCGAAAACGATAATAGGGGAGTTGTTGGCAGCACGGAGACGTTTGGGGCCAAAATAATTGCCCAGATTGCCAGCGAACCAGCCATGCAAAACTCCATGCAACAGTTGGCTTCGGGGGGATTTTCGGATGGATTGGGCATGGAATTGAATATCGAATCGTTATTAATTTTTCATGAGCGATGGCAGATTGATTGCCTCCTGTTTTATTGAAGGGTGAACTGGCATATGGAGTTGGGATTTGCTCTCATTGCTAATGAAACATTTTAAATATTTAATGCGGAGCACCTTGAATTTTTTCAACCCTTTAAAGCGACTCTCAGGGCTGCTTCCTGCCCCCCTCTTTTAACAGCTCCAAGTCATTTTAAATTACTGCATAATGAGTTGAGTCACCTTATCAAGGGGAAGCGATGGGTGGGGCATAAACTGGGCTGCTGAAAGCTTTTTCGGGAGACTTTCGGAACATAAAGAACATTGTTAAATCAGCGACATTTTTATTGCTACCCAGAGTCGGTAGCCTTCAACCCCAGCCCATTCTGTCGCTTCATGTATGTAAATATTTGTATTTACACACAGAAAAAATTGTCTTCTTTTACTTTCATGGAATGTTTGAATGCTTGAAGGTTTTTCTTTATGAAAAGCGATGGGTTTTAATTACCCCTTAAGCATTTATTTAATTTTTTAAGTCATATATCTTTGATATAATGTTTATAAAAACGAAGCATTTTGCACACTTATTTAATTTCTGGTATAATCATTTTGCCAGTGCATGCATATATGAGTATGTTATGCCTGCGTTCGCTTACATGCTGATGATGTCGTTATTAAACGCATAAATAAATTGTCAAAAAATATGTGCGCAAAAAAAGACGTAAGGAAGCCGAGTCAGGCAGCCGGAAAAGGGTCGGGAGCGGGGACCAGGACCCAGGTCCTGGCCGAAGTTACTCCTAACTTTCAGATGCGTTTATTGTGCTTACATTTTAGCTTTGCTTTATGTACTTGGCAGGGCGACAAATAGAAATGTTCGTGGGCTCCGGGGACTTTGTACACATAACTTATTTCTGGGGGCTTCCTTCCACACTTTTTTTGTGCACATTTCCTTTTCGTCGCCTTGGATACTTTCTCACGCTGTTGACTTTGTCAATGTTTTATGGTTTTATTCCTGTTCAGCTGCAGACAATTGTCAATTAAATGAAAGGTTGAGAAGAGTTTGCCCCCCGGGGCAACGTGGCACCGAGCAAGCCACAAAGCAACCTCTCGGAACGCAATGCAGAAAAGTTCTTCTGTGGTGGCAATATGCCGCGCATTTATTATTTATGACATACGCAGTGCAGGAGGAAGGATTCCCGTCGCTTGCAGAAGGATTGTGCCAGTCCGCAGGGAGAAAGTTTAAGCAAAGGGGAGAAAGGTGCAATAAATCTGCTGTCTTCGTATTAACTTTTATAAAAGTGCTTAACATTTGCATTAAGCGGTTGAACTAAGCGGTGTGTTAAGTGTTTTTTAAGTAGAAGATGAATTATAATTATACTATTTAATTTGAATGATTAAAACTAGAGAAGAGGTAAACTGGTGTTATTAATAAGCTGGATAATTTTTTATTAAGAGAATTAGAATTAGAAAATTAAATATTTTTAAAGGGAATTTAGGTTTATAACTTTTTAAATAATTATCGCAATGAAACTAAAAGTTGTTCTCCACTGAATAATTTTTAATTATGAGAATATAGTTAGAAAATTAAATATTTCTAAAGAGAATTATTGTTTTTACCTTTTTAAATAATTATAGCAATGATATTTATGTGGAATATATTTTAAGTTAGCTTACTAAACTTTATTCTCCACTGAATATGTATTTAAAATAAATACTTTAATAGTAAAAATACAAATTTGGTAAGATTTTACTTTAATTTCTGAAGCATTGCTCAAACTCAACTATATTTCCCACTCAAAATTTGTCTTTTAAATAGATACTTGTAAGACTTAAAGTAAAATCCCTGATGCATTGCTCAATTTAAAAAGTAAACGCGGTAAATCACGTCTGAATTTATGAACCATAAAATTAACCATCACACACAATGTTCACAATTTGTATCTTTCTGCTTGGTGCAGCATATAAAATGCAGCACAACGTGCAGTCAGCGGCCAGCGGGCAGCTTTTAAAGTCATTAATGTGGCTTCATTTGCATACGGCTCTCGTGGCGGACCCGACCCTCCTATCTCCAGAGACCGCTTTGCAGTTGGTGATTAGTCGTCGTCGGCCAACGTCTATCAACAGTTTACCCTAATGCCCGAGCAACATGCAACACCAGAACTGACCTCATTCTGTTTACTCTGGCAGCTGTTGCACCACCACCCAAAAGCCACCTCAAGCCACCCACAGTTGATTGTCTGGAAGTTGTGTTTGGTTCTTGTGCAACTCATTGAATCCGAACGGTGCCCGAAACAAATCAAGGCGGCGGCAACGTCATTGTTGCCGTTTTTGTGCCACGTTCTCGGTGCTTTCTCTTTGGAGTGCAAACTTTTCGCAACTGTTTTTGCATAATGCCCCCCGAAAGCACATACACATTCGGCCACAATTGTGTTGCCTGGGCCGTTAAATGCAAACACTTCATTTGGCCATCTAGAACAAAAGGAGGAAACTTTCGATTAGTGCCAGATTGGGAAACCAACTTTGGCCAGGACTTCCAACAAAGTCTCTTAACAGCTCAGGCCATAAAAGTTGGTCGCTCTCTGTGTGTGTTGTGTGTTGGTCTCGAATTCTTTGGCCCAAAAAGTATGCTGTGTGGGAGATTGGTTGCACTCAAGCAAGAAATGACATAAAAATGCAGAAATGGATTGGATTTAGTCGAATTTTCGCAAAATGCAACTTGTAGTTTGGGCCTGACAAGGTAAGAGGAGCTGTGCATCTTCGTATTTTGCTTTAATTATATAGTTCAATGATTTGAGAAAATATTTCTTATTATAGAAAGTATATCAAAGCCAGATAATTTTGGGAAATAACTTTGGCATCTTTCTGAAAGTCTTAAGGTTTCTTTTGCCTTTATGATGTAATATTATTTAACTACAGATCAAAGCAAATAATCGCATGAAGTTATTAAATGTTCGCTCTATGAAACCTAGGTGAGTTCTTACTATAAATGTCTGCCAAAATTGTCTTACATCATTTACTGATACATATGCTGTATATATTTATATTTTTTCCCCACACTCAAATCATCGACGTCATAGGAGCAATACAGCCTATATCACCCTTCATTTGCTCCCACCCCTTTTGCCTCTTAAGGGCTTGTGTGTATTTGTGCAATTTTCGTTTTGATGTTTGCGTATTTGTATTTGCCATACACACAGCACACAAAGTTGTGACTTTTTGGGTAAATAAACACTGGGCCCACTCCAGCGTGCGTCTCAGGATGAATTGGCGAATCACTTGGAGAGTCCTGGCACTCGACACCACTTGGCCTGCTCCTTTCCAAATGATGCGCCATTTCTCAAATCTTTTTTGGCCTCGTAACAGCGAGAGCTCTATTCTCACATGTAATGGTGTGAAATTCAAAATGGCGCCCCGGGGCCATTGTCATTTATCAAGTTTATTAGCGGGCCAAAATTGCCGAGGTGGCGGGGGTAACGTCTATTCATTTGTTAAGGTATTCAAGCAATTAAATGCGATTTATGAGTCCGTATGCCGGGCATTTTTGGAGCTCGCTCACGGAGAGTGAACAAACATTAGTGACATCATCAAATGCATACTCAAGTGTTTGCATAAATTTATGTGCCTTTTGATGATGCAATGCCTGGAGGTGTGTGGGGAATATAAATGGTGTACGTCACATTTTATATATATTCTGAACACAATGAGTTGGCAAAAAAGAGGTCTAGGAAATTCTATCTCTTTTGAAAATGTATTTTTTGTTGTACCAAAGCAATTTGGGTCTAGCTTGAGATATCTGTAGCCGCAGCTGCACTTTGTTCTGAAATTTTGTCTGGGAAAACTTTTTTCTTAAATATAGAAAGGATAAGAGGATTACGGATTAAAACGGACCAGCTAGCAAAGAGCATAAAATGTAGCATATATATCTTTACACCTTTGCTCTAAAAATAATTCCAGATAGTGCAATTAAAATTATGTATATCCCCCAAAAATTCCAAATGTCTTTAGTCTCTTAGTTTGGCCCAAAACTCTTGTTGTTTGCGCAGTGGAACAAAGTTTTGCTAAGCCCTGGAAAGTATGCAACATTTTCGCACAGCTTTCTGGCTTTCGGGAATGTGCAACGGGCCAAAAGGAACTTCCAAATGCCAGAAACTACTAACAACTAGAGGAGAACTTGGACCTAAAACCCCAACCCCCAAGCCAGATTTATGCCGCTTTCGATCCGTAAACCCCTTTTCGTTGAGCAACTTCCTGAGCAGTTTGTGCAGCGCCGGCTTTTGACGCTTTTGGCATGTTTATCGCTTCGCTCGAACCGAGTTGAAATGGCCCAATTGGCCGTGGGCCAAGTTAAGAACTGGCCAAGTCCTGCCGTGCTGCCGCTGCCGGCCTGCCGCGCCAACTCTCAACTGCTTTGTCAGCATTAATTAAAAGCAAATTACACTTGTTTTTTTGTTTTCAGTGAAAACAGAAGAGAAAAGAACTTTTGCTGCAGCATCATTAAAAACTTCTTAGCATTGCTTTTCTTTATTTTTTTCCTTTAGCCGGGAGTTTGCGTCACATTTCATGAATCAACAACTTGATTAGCAATTCAAATGCGCCGCCGAATGATTTCCACCTGCCCGGGTTCCCAGGACGACAGCGACAGCTGGCCAAGGCAACCGAAGTTTTCCTAATTAAAGTGCCTTCCGAAATAAACCGCAACTGTCTGAAAAACGAGAAAAAATGCCGACCAAAAAAAAAAGCGACAGAAAATTGTCAATGGCGAAATAACACAGACGGGGGCAGGTCGCGGCTGTCAGGGGCAAACACAAAAAAAAATTTAAATATGTTTACCCGCCGAGCAAAAAGACATTTTCCAGGAGACCCTTTTTGCGCGCCGCTACAAATGACTGCGTTGTGTTCTGCGGCTCCTGCGGCTGGCAGGCAACCAACAGGACACGCACATGGATACGAAACGAACACCAGAACACCAGAACACACGAACACTGGAACACACAATGTGGCATAGTTCTAGGCGCGCTGAAATGTGAAACCATTTCTCTGGCTCGGTCTCCCCGCCGCACGGCGCAAACAAACAAACAGGCAACAAAGCGAATGGCTATGAATGCGAATTTGTCCAAAAACCTCACAAAATGTTCCAAATTGTCAGCAAAAAGTTTTCAAATCTGGTTTCTACATCCCCAGCCACATTTGGTTCCTCCTTTTTTGAAGTTGTGATTTCCCCGAAAGGCGGTTTGATTCCTTCTATTTGGAGTTTCGAGTGTCGGCAACCAATTTGGACAAACTAAAGTTACCCAAAAGTTTCGGGCTCGAAGCCAAAGTCATCTTGTGGGTTCTTGATATATATTCAACATAAATTAGGCATACGTCTTGTGGTCTAATTTCTAATTGGAGATGAATGCTAATGAGGGGCCTCGAGTCTCGGCCATTATTCATGCCAGTCGTAAGATAATAAACAAGATATTATATTTAGTATAAAGTTTGGGTTGACAAAGTTTGAATTTCAAGCAGTATGTTAATCAGAAATCATCTGTTAATTTTGCTGAATTTTCTCATGAAGGAAACTCCTTTAAGTACGCTCTCAAGAGCCACTTTAAGCTGTGTCACATCCTCTTATTGGAGTGATTAGGCTGGCCGCCATAAATTCATTATGCCATTAAGTGCAAGCCGTCAAGCTGATGGATCGAAATTCGTTGCATATAGTTAGGCGCCGGCAAGTGGCGATTGGCATGTGTCCGTGTGTGTGTTCAGCGTCGCCAGGACCATTAATGCCAACGCCTCTGCGGATCGAATTTCGGTGCAAGGCTGCGGCGCTACAAAAAGCAGCTCAGCCAGCGTCGAAATAACTTCATCAATTTCGCCAATATTCCATTATCGTTGGGCCCACGACTCGTGGGTATGTGTAGTACACACTGTGCACACACAAGTGTGGGTCGGTGTGTGTCTGTGTTGATTTTATTAGGCCGCCCAGCAATTGTTTGCTTAAAAGTTTTTCACACACCGAAGTCAACGCTGTCTGCTCTTTAGCTCTGGCGTTTGATTTTCTTTCCCTCTTCTTTATTTTTTTTTCAAGCACGTCCTTGTTCTGCCGTTGTCCCCAAAGATTTTGCACGTTTGCTATTCGGACATTTCGTGCGATTATTGATTAGATAAAAACACACAAGGAAGCCCCAGAGAAAAGGGACGGAGGACGGGCGCAGAAACAAAAGAAGCACAAAGCCGACGCCGTAAAAGCTTAAATAAAATAAGAAAAAAGAAGCAAGCTTGACGGCACTTAAGTCACTTAACTTGGCCAATGGGAGCGACTAAGTTGCTGGCTTTTATCTACCCGATAAGTTCCGAGTGGGTGAGAATTAGACAATGCCAGTGAGCTATACATTGAGTCTGTGGCGAAGATCTTCCCGATTAGCTAAGGAACTTTAAGGATGAGTTGAGTTGGTAATTTGTGGGAAGAACTTGTGGATTCATCAACAGTTTAGTGACTTCTTATATTAATTTTTGGGAATTTTTTAGGAATCGAATTGCATTTTTTTGAATTAATTATTTTTAAGCAAATTTTGAAGCCTATAATAATATTTATTATACAGAAACATTAAGCAGAAAAAAGTTTGAAATGCAAATACTTTTCTTTTTGAAAGTTTCGGTTACTCAAATATTTTTCTTCTTCAAATTTTGTGCATAATTATTTTCCTTATTGTGGTTTTTACCAGAGAATTAAATGCATACATTTACCCCAGCATATATTAACATTTTCCATTTAAAAGGAAACTTCCGGCTGTCATAAGGGATAATAAAGTCCCTTCAATGTCACTAAGACTCAGGCAGCATAAATGATTTTTATGCGATGTTTGATTTGGTTGACACCTGCCCGACATTTGCAAACTTTCTGTCAGTCAATCAAAATGCTCGAAATGGCGTTTAATTTTTATAGCAGACGCTTTTCCGCCTCACTTCTCGCTAAAACCAAAAAAAAACTTACCCCAAGCAAAACAAAGGCAGGAAAAAGAAAACAAAACAAAGCCAAACAATGAAGGAAAATAACAAAACAAAAGCGTCGGCATTTCCACGCCGCCAAGTAAAACACAAAATTAAAAACAACAAAAAATAAAAGCGAGCAGAAACAAAAGAATGGGAAAAGCGACCAGCAAGAAAACCCGCACATTAAATATTTTGAGCAAATTTTCGACTCGCCTTTTCCCCCTTTATTTTTGTGGCGTCAGCGTCAGAATCAGCTTTTCTTCTTTTTTTTTTGTGAACTTTTCTGAGGTCGCTCGCTGACATCTAAATTTATCTATAAACAAGAACCACAAGTCGACTTTTTTCATTATTTATATTTGCTTGTTTGTTCGTTTGAAAACGAAAACATTGTGACAGGCTAATTGATTTAAATGTGCATTTTCAACGCGTCTTTATCCAAATACATTGATTTTTGTTTTTTAATTTTTGAGCGAACCAAATTTCCGCTATTCCCCCAGTGGCCTGGCCAAGGTCTGTCGGTTTAATTAGCACATATCTGCGGATCATTTGCGCTTCACTTAATGACACTCGATTGTCCAGATTAAATCGTATTCGTAATTAACACCCAAAGGGCATCGTTAACATCATTTAAGACAGTTCCAGAAAAGCGCACAGCGAGTGGTCTGCCGGAGATTAAAACCCGTTTATGTCTTTGAGCCCCTGCACTTGATCAATGCGCGGAATGCGAAGATGCCGGAC
Organism: Drosophila rufa; assembly: GCA_018153105.1. Taxonomy (NCBI): domain Eukaryota; kingdom Metazoa; phylum Arthropoda; class Insecta; order Diptera; family Drosophilidae; genus Drosophila; species Drosophila rufa. The sequence goes on from JAECXS010000096.1 coordinate 20,569,118, forward strand.
TGGACAATGCAGAAGCGATGACAAAGGGCAATCGTGGAATATGAAGTGAGGCTGGTGGGCTGGACAAAAAAATTATGGCACCTACAGCACCGAAGAGGGAATGCCCTTCAAGAAAAGTAAAGCCAGATATATAAAGAATTAAGCTGAATAGTGGGAAAATTATAAAATTACCTTGAATAAAATAATCTATATGGTATTGAAGTTACAAATTAAATGGAAAACTATTTTTGTACAAGTTAATCATTTATATTTGTTCTGTATCACACAGAGTTTTAATTTTAATAAAAAAAATGTTGGTGGCCATCAAAATATTAGTAGAAGAAGAATAAAGCTAGTGCCAAATTAAACATATTAAATATAATACCACCGCCTTTAATAAACCATTTCCCCTACTTTGTCCAACCCATTTTGCACAGCATGTCCTCAATAATGCAGAAATTGAAGAGTCAACCGCATCTGGCAGTAAAAAACATAAATGCCTTTAATTAAATTGGCCGTCCCGCTGTCCTGAATGGCTGGCTCCGACTCTTGATCCCGCTCCTGCTCCCTGCCATGTAGTTTTTGGCAACGTTGCGTGTAAGCCCGAAACAAGTTCGCCTGATGGGCAGTGAAAATTGATGGGCCGCTTCAATATCTTCGGCTGTCTTGTAACGCTTTGTACGTATCTTTGTATCTGCGGCGAATGCTGCATGAAATTTAATGAGATTTTCGTCTCTTGCCTCTTTTTTTATATCATAACTTTTTGTATTAATTTTTGGTTTTGAATGTAGGTCAAACGTTTTTGGCATTTCTCGAGTGCCTGTCGCCAGGCCTAAAAGGGTAACCGAAATCGGGCAATGTACACGCGTTGTACGGATTGCATTCCGTTACCAAGGAATTCGAATTATTTCTATTTGCTTTCGGATATATATATATTTTTTTTTTGCGATCAGAGCCAGGCCTAGACGAATCAAGAGTGCACTACCTGTGGCTGTGGCTCTAATTGATCCCCTGGGCATGGGCGCAATTAGCTGGTCAACTGCTGGCATGTTGGCCCAAAGCAAATACTCGACAAGTTGTCCACGCCGAGACACCTCAAGAGGCTCGCAGCTGCTGGACTGGATTGCTCTGGCCGGCATCTTGACCATGTCTAACAATAGTCCAAATTGGAAATAGGCATCGGCGACGACGAGAATAAAAACAGCAAAAAAAAAAAAACAACGACAAGTGTCGTATGCGAAATGACTGAGTATGACAGACTTATTCAGAGAGCGTTCGCTCATTGCAAATATTTGCAAATGCAATGGCAGTAATTACAATTTTATGTTTGAAGATTTTTAGAGGCGGGAAGCAGAGGGGAAAAGAGGCAGGCTTTTTATGTGACATTTGTGTATATTTTTATTTGTAATTTATTAAAGAAACTGCGGCGCAGTCTTGATATATTTGTCTATTTAGAAACTATTTTAATGGTTATAGACATCTGTTTTGAATATAAATACATATATTATATTTGCGGCACATAAAACTTAGTTTGTAATTCATTTGGAATGCATTTAAATTTTTAATTTTAATAATTACTTAATAAAGGGCATTAAAGATTGCAAATGCAGGTGTGGTAAATCGTGAATTGTAGAATTCTTGACCAAATCTAAATACCACAGCTATAGAAAAGTACATTTTATAATTTGTAATCCATCTATAGTTAGAGTTAGAGTTAGAAATATATTGTAAGAATAAACTTTTGTGTTCCCTTTATTTTAATTTAAGTACTTTTCACTTAAGACCTTTGCAAATAAATCAATTTAATTGCCAAATATTTAAATTATTTGCACTCGTATTTTAAATTTGTTTATTGGTCAAAATATAAATAAAATCATTAGATCAACGCACAATGGGATCAATTCCGCTTGCCAAAAGTACGATGACCACTGTGCCTCTTTTCGGGGGCGACACTTGCCGTGGGCAATTAACGAAATCTATATATACGATATTTATATTCGTATGTTTCATTTGTCTGGTTTTGGCCGCGTGACGTAGGCACAATGCTGAAAACGTGCTAGATACTTTTGTATCTGCGTATCTCTATAGTGGCGTGCGTGCTGTGTGTGCGGTGTGCGGTGTGGCTACTGCATCCGTTAGGTGTGTGTGGCTGAATGCAAACGATGTGAATTTTCGGACAACTATTTTGGACGCCGACTTCGACTTCGGCGTCTGCGTCAGCGGCGACGCGTGCGTCCGGTGCGCAGTTGGCTTTGATCAGGCACTATGGGGTTAATCGAGGGGGTTAAACGGCGCGGGGGCCGGGCAAAAAGTTTTTAAACTTTGTTTGCATTGAAGTACGTTTGTGTGTAAAAGCGGCCGCCGCCACATGAGGTGGCCACAATGTCTGAGATTTGTACAAACAATTTGCGCGCATTTTGCAACATTTGTATTTGATTTTGACGAGACATTTGAGCCCAAGTTGCTTTCAGTTATTAGAAATTGTAACTCCCAATTTGAATGACTGTTAACTCGCAATTTTCATGGCTACTCATGGGCGCCATAATAATAATTGTATAAGCCACCGATTTAATGGGCCGTGGAAGGAAGTGAGGTTTCCGTTTCGGTCAGCCAACAAATTATGCGATAAAATACACATAAATGCGGGGCCCTTAAATATATAAATATTGTATTTGCCAGATTTTTATGATATCATAAACGAGGCCGAACAGCATATTGAGAATCGGATTTGCGTTAATCATTTGTATAAATGTATTTATTTATTTTAAGTGTTTTTTAATGGTGTGGGCTTGCTGTTTGTATTTATTTATGCAAATATAATGACGTCAAATCTGGCGACCGATTTCCCCCGCCACTAAAATCGAAACAGTAGCAAAAAAAAAATATAAATCTGATTAGCAACAATACTTGTCGTGCTATATTTCACACTTGATTTGGAAAATTATTTGCATTGTATTTTTCAACAGACACAGAGATACAGAGAGAGCGCGTAATTGATACAATCGATTTATTTCGTTATTTAGACAAATTGCATTTGGCTGATTGCATTCGACATAAATCTGGTAAAGTCACTCCGAACATACACAGAAATATATACATTTATCTGTTCTTTATTTTTTTGGATGGGCGTGTGCGGGTGTAATAAAGTCAACAGCGAGATAAAAAAGTCAATTGCATAAAAAACAACATTATGGGCGAGGGTGTGGACGCCTTCTGATAATGATAAACGAAAAGTTCCACCAAATGAATTTATAAACAAGAAGAGTAACAAATGAGCGGAAAGACACTTGTTTAGGCACTCGTTATTTATTTTTTCATATTTTCCATTACAATTTCTCTGTTGGCACTGTTTTTGCGATTTCGATAAACTCCGATATGGGCGCGATTATTTCGATAGGCTTATCGATAAGCCTTGGCCGGCTAACGGTGGATGCTCAGGTGGCAGAGACGCGAATGCGAACGCGAACACGATTGCGATTGCGATAAGAAGTGGCGGCAAGCAGGAGCAGCAACGTCCGCACATGCTGCCTGCTGGGGATAAACTGGAACTGGATTTCGGAGTTGATAGCAGCAGCGGCGCAATCACGGAGACACCGAGATCCAAAACAGAGACACACCACTGGCCGTTGTCTGTGTGTGCTTCTAACCCGTCCGGAGGCAGCAACAGCAACCACACGGCCGCACACCGAAAGCTTTCAGGCCCCGCGAAGAAATCTGCGCATGAAAATTCGCCAGCCGAGAGAGAATTTCGGATGCGATTGCTCCCCATGTTCGGCGCCAAAGCTCGCCGCACATTTCCCGCTATTTTCTTGCGGAAATTTTTGGCAAAAGCTTGGCCAAGCTGGAAGCTTGAGGTAAGCAAAAAGCTTGGCCAACGTTGTGGGAAAAGCTATGGGTTTCGCTTAATTTTAGACGTGTTTGTTGCGAAAATATTAAGAAGTAAAAATATATTTTATTTAATTCAAGGGCTGCCCCTGCTTTTCTTTGCTCAATATTTATTTAGACTTTACCAAGGATTATTGGTAGTATTTCTATTCAAAGCTCTAGAGGAATTTTGGCCATCTTAGATAGGTTAGATATTAATATTAAAAGAAAATCGAACAGACTTATTAAACGGAGAGCACTTAATATTAATTTTAAGTTTTTTTTGTATATCAAAAATTTTATAAACTTCTGTAAACCTTTCTTTAAACAATCTTTTAACCACCAATTTATTATATAGGTCATTTTAGTTCCTGACTTTAAATTCTTGTGAATTTTAATCTGGTCATTTTGTGAAAGTAAAAGTCAGAATGCATTCCAGCATTTCCCCTTATTTTTCCTGTTCTGTAACTCTCTCTCAAAATCAAGGACTCTCAGCTCGCCTTTGGCTTCCCCATCGGACCATTGTTTTCGGCCTCATTTTTTGGCTTTGTTGTTGTTTACGGAGGGTCGCCTTCAACAGGTTGCCACCCACTTGTGGGGGGATTTTTTTTGCTGCTGCCGTTCGGGAGTCAAAACAAAATGAAAAGCATTTTCAACAGCACGACCCCAAGGGCCAAGCACACACACTTGTACATGCATAATCATACACAGATACTTTCGCAAAATAAACCCCTAACGCACACACACTCACACAGCCTGCGATATAAAAATATTCACAAAATTCCTTGTTTCCCTTAAGTTGTACAAGTGTTTCTTACTTCCTTTCCCAGCTCCTTGGTGCGCCTTGTCCTTGCCTTTGTTTAGCATATTATTTGCTTTTCAGGGCTGACTTACCAGGCATCAAAAACAAACAAAGCCCGTCGAAGATTTTAAGTAGCAAAAAGTATCCCAGCGACTTACCTGGAATAAAGCAGATGGAAAGAAAACAGTTAGAAAAAAAACACTTATAATGCGAGTAATAATTATGCCAAAAATAACATTATCGAGGATTTGGAAATGGAATAATTGGGAGGGAGAGTGCGGACTCATTAGGGGCAACCTGGAATGATAGAGCATTATTTCATGGTCTCTGCATTAATTCACGTGGACATGAGATGGACAGAAGGATAAGTGAATATATCGCGTGAACATATTCTATAATTAAAGGAGAGTTTCACCATGCTAGAGAGACCACAATGCCAGAGACACCACAATGCCAGAGAGACCACAAACCTGGGGAGACAGACTGCAATAGAAGGACTGTAAGGTAGGGAAACCTTTCTTTTAGCTGATTATTAAAGTAATCAATAAATATCCTGCTCATTTATTTTTAAACATTTTCAAATTAAAATATAAATATTAAATATATTAAATATATTCTTAGATCACTGTAGATACATTTGTATACATTATTTGTTTCTAATATTAAAAACAGAAACAACCACTTCGAGCTTGTACTTCATTTAATTTACTACCAAAAAGGTTTTTCTTTGCATAAAAATACATTTGAATAACCGACCAACTCTGCCAAAAACTATACGCTCCTTTTCAGGAAATAATAGACGAAAATCTTATTTGGCAGCAAATTGACTTGGCCTTCAGTGTAGTTTAAAGCACTAGCAATCTCTGAAATGTCTCATAGAAACTGACATTTTCAAATACTCCAAGATGATTTAATTTAAATTAATATTTGCAGCACTGGACTGGTAAGACTTGGTTGCATTTCCTAAACTGATCAAGTGCATGATAAATTGCTTTGCACACATCAACGGACGCTGTCAAATTTCTCTACTCTGAAATTCATTTACCAGCCTCGGCATTTGCATATGCGACTTTTATACATACTATATGTGTGTGATGGCATTCCGAAATGAATTTAAGTTCATGATTTCATCCATTAAATATTTGGCTGCTTGGCTAACTCAATGTTTATGACTTGTAATTAAATTTCGGATATGTGCAGAAGCCGTACGAAATGCAATTTACAGCTGCACAAATGTAAATATTGCTCATACGCAACGTTGAGCGTTTGGAATGCCACTGCCATGCCTGGTATATGGTGCACAATTAGGTGCAGCAATTAGTAAGGAGCATAGGCATCCTGCCTGGGTCTTGGAACAATTATCCAAATGCTAATTGCCGAATGCCGAGACAGGGCAAGTTTGGCCAAAGTTATGTGCAACCAAGAAGCCCAACTAGATAAGCTTGGAGAGGTGAGTCCAGGGCAAAGTTTGCATAAATTTTAGCCAACACTTGAACTGACTCTTTGATTAATTATTTCACTTTTCACATTAATAAGTTACCAGCGGTGTTTAACTAATTATAATTAATTATAATTATAAGTAATTATGGTTTTCTCAGGGAAATTCTCTGAAGATACGGTGTTTAGATATGTATTTCATTGTTCATTTATTAATTTAACATTTCATATAATATAATAATGTTCTATTTAAAATAATTATTTTAATATTCACATTTATGCATTGTAAGTATTTTAATTCATTAAACTTCTCAGCTTATCTTGATTTTAGACATTGCACTCCTGTAATTAACCCAACTGACTCCCAACTCACCTCTGGCTTATCCAAAATTTGCCTCGACATAGGCTTTAAGTCGGTTTCCTGATTAATTATACTATCTAATTCGGGCTTGTTAAACTTTATCAATGGATTTGGTTCAGACCCGAGACCCGATCGGAGCCTTGTGCTCAGCTTAAGCGCCGCCAGACTTCTGCAGCCTGCCCGGCCATCGAGTGGTGCGTGTGGTGCTGGTGGTGCTGGTGCTGCATGTGGGGCATGTGGTGCGTGCGAAAGCTGGTTTGAGGCTTGACCAAAACTGGACAGGCTCGGCCTGGATCGGATCTTGGCATTGCGTGCCAGGCAAATAAGCTGCGGGCGCCACAGTCCACAGAGCCGTGCACTTAATCACTGCTATTAATAAATCAACAACTAAATCAATAACGAATTCTAATTAAAATTAGAACTAGACAAGCGTCAAATGCGAGGTGCAAAGTCGCAGGAGAAAAAAATGAGAAACAAATGTTCGTTCAAATTTCACACAAATCAGCTTTAAATGTCAAAACGCATGTTGCACAAATGCGTCAAATGCCAAAAGCGGGCCACCGGCAATAAATCATCATGCACAGATTTTTGAGTCGCGTTGCAGCCTGGATAACTCTGAAATCTGTCCCCTCCAGCCCCTCTCAGCACGAGAGAGTTAAACGTCGAAAACCTGTTGACAGACATGAAAGCGATTTCTGGTTGCAATCAAACGATTTGTTGACTGCCCTACGAAGTTGGGTGAATATGGAGCTAAATCCAATTGGATTGGAGTGATAATAGGATTTAATGAAAGATTTTTGTTAAATTCATCACCTACTTATTTAACTAAGAAAACTATATATCTTTAACTTTTATTTTAATTTAATAAATAACCCATAAATGAGTTTTTTTTTTCATTATAAATTCGCTACATATTTACCATTTTTCAAATATTTTTCTACCAACCAATACAAGCGGTTGAAATGCCGCCTCAATCGCTTTTATGTAGCGTATCCATAAACGTACAAATTTAATAAAAGTAATATTTGGATTTCGTTTTTGGACGGCAACAACAAGAGGCACTTTGTATTTCAGTTTTTGGTTGCATTAATTATCGCCTTGCCATGAAATATGCGCGCCACGCATGCGCAGATCGCCGCGGAAGGATGGGGCATGATCGGGGGGCATGGGCATGACACGGTATCGGTGTCTCTATTTTTGGGCTGGGAGGGTGCGAGGAGTGTCCGATCTGAAATCGTCCAGTTTTATGGCCAGGCGGCGCGCGTGTTCGCAAGAGCCTTAACCGACCAGCGACCATCGACCACCGACTGCTTGACGGACTGACTGCCTGAGTGACTGTTTACCTGGGCGCCAATTAAATTAAATTCAATAAGCCGCCACCGATCAGCGGGCGATACAAATTGTGGATCGCCGCAACTTTCGATGTTTTGCCTAATGAGCAGCACCAGCAGCGGCAGCGGTAGCAGCAGGAGCGGTGCCAGAATTACCGCTGCGGCGTTGCCATATACCTAGAGTCAAAGAAACGATCGCTTGACAGCACTTGACAGCAGGTTAACGGATTTTATTTGGTTTTTCCTTATCGCCAGATTGTCAACGGGCGGTTAAATACCGTTCAAAGCCCCATGGTTTTTTTTTGTGCGTTTCCGTTCAAATAGGTGCGCCGCTGCCAAGATGTTGGGAGTGCTGGTACCTGGATATCAGTGGCTGTTAGCCTGGATCTTAAATTCCATTAGTTATTAACTTAACCAGATAACTATTTTATTGTATATTAATTATAATAATATGAAGGCTAATTTTTAATTTTTAATAGCAGCTATTTAATAGCCTTTATCATAATTTATTCTAGCTAAAATATAATTATTGCTTTTAAGGTTTAAATAACAAACTACTTGTTAGTATTTTTATTATAATATTATAAAAGCTATTTTTAATAATGGTTGCTGTATAAAAAAAAGTACATTGGAATAGCCTCAAATATAAAACAAGAAAGATAATTTCAGAGAGAGAAGGAAATAATATTTTAAAATTTTGTTAAGGTAAACCTTTTCTTTTTCTGAGACTTAAATCTTAAAAGAAGAAATTAATCTAGGGCTCAATTTATTAATGGTATATTATTTATATTATTCTAAAAGCTAATTATTATGTAATCTGATATATACAAAAAGTAGCTCGGACTGGCCTCAAATATAATATTATATCAAACAAAGATAATTACAGAGTTTCAAAAACAATTTTGGAATCATATATTTTATGGAGTCTTATATATTAAATAAAGAAATTAACCTGGGATTAATTTAAGAATCGCCTTTTAAAAATATTATTTTAATGGTTTACATTTTTTACTTGATAACCATTTTATTTGACCAATTCAAAGCTTTCCTGTCAACCAGTTAGTGCCATCTGTTGGCTTCGAAAACAACCAATGCATGACCAGCTTTTCCAGCAGCTTTTGCCCAAAGCCTTCAGTGTGGTGAAAAGCTTTGCTTAGCCAGATAAAGAGACACCCGAAACTGTCAACTTGTAGAGCGTCCACCCCAAAGAGCTTTGAATGGGCCAACTCTCTTCCCTTAACTTGGCCAACTTACTCGCTCTCTTAGCCCGTCGCATTGATAACGATAAGAAGTCCCTTCCTCACAGATTTCATAAGCGGGGCAGGAACAACTAAATCTCATCATCTAACCCGTCTTAATTGCAGTCATTAAGCGCGAGCTGACCAAAATTGATATTCTAATGCCCATAAAGATGTTTCAATTTCGCTTTCGGCTAAATTAAGCAACAAAACGAGGGGGCGGGAGGGATAGAGTCGCTGGGCGGAAGGACGGTGATAAGTATATAGTAAATCATAAACGGTTGGATGGCTCGAAATGTTGGCGCTGCCAAGTGTCGCCTGCGCCACATGACGACGGGTTTTGCGGTCGTGTGGCATCATCAACGCCTTCCATGCCATCGCCATCCCCATCCCCATACCCCACACACCCAACCCCATCCGCATACCCACACCCTGGTTGTATCTCCTATCTCGTCTTTGCATTGCCATTGTGCAAATATTTGCATATTTAAGTTGTTGCTGGTGTTGTGCTGGCGAGGTTGCCGCAAAAACTCATAAGCGCATTTTAGTGCCCTCCATGGTGTGCGTGTGTGTGTGTTTGGGGATCCCTGTCCGTGTTTGCCCGGGTCCTTGCACACAATGCCCGCTGTGTGCGTATACATCTTGCCGGATTCTTGGATTCACTCCACGCTCCTCCTCCTCCAGCGAAGGTCAAGCGCTGGCATTATGAGGCTGACACCTAATCCTTTGGCAGGAGGAGCGACGGGGCTTGATTGTTTAATTATGTCAGGTGCTAAAAATGCCATTATCGCCGGTTAAGACATTCAAGCGCTCCACCTTCTTCTTACTTACAAATTGTCGCACCACAGTGCGTATACTTAACCCGTTGATTAGCAGGCTAGGTGGTTGTGGCATTGCAGGATGTCAGTGGAGACTGGCAGGTAGGGAAATATAAGAAATATTTCTTCTTACTTTATTCTTAGTTAACAATATTAAGACAATTTTGTTTATAAGCCACAATGTTTTACGTTTTAAATAAAGAATAAATAGAACATTTAATGGAATTTCCTAATCTAGGATGATTTATGATAAAAATAATCTTAAACAGTTATTCTTTCAATAAACAAATAATCAAAAATTACATTTTAAAGGAAAAATATTATGGATAAAGCCAGTTCTTCATAGAATCCTTTCTTAAAACATAATTTCTATATTTTCCAAGCTCCACAGTTATTTCAAAAACCTTTTTTTAGTGGGTTAAAAATTTTAGCACCACAGAGCGTATTCTTAACGAAGGCACGGCTTGCATTTAAAGCAGATACAATGTCTTGCTCTCGTAACTCTTCGGCCTGCCAGCTTAATTAATTTAAACAGTGCGGGGTCTGGGGTCTGAAGGTGTAGGAAAAACAACAAGGTCCTCCAGTTGCTTCAGTTTCTTCAGCTGCAATCTGTTCCACTTAGTTTGCTGTCTGTTGTTTTCCCCCAACGCCACCCCTATTTGCAGCTGGCGTAATGCACTTTTAATGCACCAGACCCCAAAAAAGCCACCCGAATCCCCGCTCTTGAGAAACCCTTTAAGAGATTTCCGCGCTCAGGTTTAAGGAGGTTTTCTTTCGGGCAGCTCTTATTTACCGACCAGGATGCCTCTTAATCTTGATTTCAATCTCCCTTCTTCGCTGCTGGCCCATTGTTGTCTCAGCTCTCCAGATTGGGCTCTAATGATTTGACTAATTGACTACGTGTAATTACGCAGCGAGGAGAGGAGAGACACAGGCCCGGGATTCCAACGAATGGGGAGTTTTTAAGCCAAATTAGACGCTTTGTTTTCAACCCTGACAGAAGTGGCATTGTGGATTCAAATGGCATTGTGGCAGATGGCAAACTGGCGAGTCCTGTTGAGCTTGATTTTTTTGATTTTGCCATTCACTCACTAAGCTCTACTTATTCAACTCTTTCAGTTGTCCGTTATTTACCTCATGCAGCCGCCAGAGGAATTCAAATGAAGTTCGGAAAAAACAGGGGAAAAAATACAAACAAATGCAAAGCCATAGAAATATGAACAGGAAGGAAGCTACGGGCATTTCTATACCCAATGGAATTATTGCCTGCCAGCTAAGGTCTTGTAATTGAAGTTGGGGGCAGGATAAATATGAAAAAGCTTTAACTTTTTCATAATCAACTTTGAACCTGTTATCCTGCGATAACGTAGAGAAATACAAAAATGTGTGGGCTTCCACTCAGACAGACAGATCGTCCTATTCCCTTTTGATTCATTTCGCTTCACTTCATCCTGAATTAAACAAATTGCATGCAATATAATTTAAAGTGTCCTATACATTAATGTCGAGTGCCGCACAAATGCAGCTGGGTACGGGGGTTAAGTAATGAACAAGGCCAACAACACTCGCATCAATCACATTTACAGTTCATTAATAAGCGCCGACATAATTCTGATGTACGACAAAGCATTTAACATGGGCTCCGGCGAGAAACCCACAGGACACGAAATGAAAGAAGAGCCCGTGAAGTTGACAAGACCTAAGGTACTCCAAATAAGACAGACACTCAAAGAAAAAAGCTATTTCCAAGGCAAGAATTGAAATATTATTTATAAAAATGGAGTTCAAGTATTATAGAGATTAAAATAATATTCATAAGAACGTAATTCATATTATTTTAAGTAAATTGAACTCCAATTTAATTTTCAATAAATTCCCCGCTGTTGAAAAAAAATCTCCAAATAAAGTACACATAACTCCGTTTCTCTCCGAGTGTTTTTGGTACATCCCTGCTCTTAAACCCACACTTACGTTTACGATTTTCGTTAATTTTAAATCAGCGTTGACAGGGCTCAGCTAAATGAATTATACAGGAGCTGGCAGAAGACCCACTTAGGATTAGCATTGGTTGGGTTGAATCGAACCAAAAGAAAGAAGAGCGTTGACGGTGAAAGGATCCCACTCAAAGCTAATTCATAATTTAAGGAATAATGGGAAAACGCTGCGTAATTGTTGTTGCTGCCGCTGCCTCGGCGATATCAGAAGGCAAGAGCGGAACTGCCGGAAACAGGAAATAGCATGACGGGCGCGCGCAGAGACGACGAGGGCGGAAAATGGAAAATGGTGGGGAAAATGACAACAAAAGCGGTTAGTTTCCATCGTCGCATCGTCCGGACCAAATGAGCCAAAGTCGTCGACTGAAAACAGCTGTTACAATTTTACGCCCCAACTGCGACCGCAAGACACAACATTTTTAAGAGATTTTCGACATAATGGATTCTTGTTTTCACTCGCACTTCGCCGGCAATGAATGATAACAAAGGCAAGGAGTTTCTTTTCAATCCGCAGCCAATTCATTAAAAGAGATATTTTAAATAAATTACTTGCATTTCCCAAAGGAATTAAACATAAGCTTAAAGCCCACAATAAATGTGACCTTCAGCCTTCCCTTACTCAACCCATATTAGTATTCCTTTATGTAAAGTCTGTGTCTAATATGTTGCCCGCAGAGTAAGAGAGTGAGAATTAAAATTTTCCACATTCTCGAGATTGTAAATTTCCAATCGCTTTGATTTATTGTCCCTCCTCCTTATCATCTCCTTTTTTTTTTTTCTTTTTTGGGATTTCTTGTCGCTTTCGCTCCGGTCTCGGCCCATTGAGGCGTCATGCTAATCCATCTCAAGTGTCAATTCGTGCGTACGAACGAAGTCAGTCAGCGATTCATTCGACCTGCTGATTGAGCACTTTTTCGGCAGCTCGTCGAAAGTTGCCTTTGTTCGGGTTCCTTGGTCTTTCTGCTGCCTTTATTTCTGCCTTCTGTCTTTCGAGCGGAAAATGCTAATAAATAATGCATGCGTCCTTGTGTATTTTGTCTGTTTGAGGGTTAATGTGCTGTCAATGGTTCCAGCGACTCCTCGACAGAGCCCCTCCTCCGGGACAACAATGCAATTGATTTTGTCCGCGCCTCCAACGATGGGGGTCCTGCTATGTAAATGTCGCTGTCAACATGCAGAGCAGAGTCCTGGATCCCGAGTCCTGAGTCCTGAGTACTGAGAGCTCCCTGCCAAGATAAACATCTGATAAGTGGCTTGGGCCTGGCCAACAACACAGAGAGAGAATCGGGGCTCGTTCAGAGTGATTTAGTGCCTGTGGTCAAGTGGGCCATGATTGACTCGGCTGCATTAGGGGCCAAGCGAAGGACATACATATGCTCGCTCGACGGAGGCCGGACCAAAGGCTAATGGCAGGAATTCAGAGAATCTCGTAATGAAAACTCTCTGTGAGGGAGCGTGCCTTACGTCTGGTTTAATTTCAGCAACCATAATACAATTTGTTTCATTCAATCCGGTTGGTCTTCCCTTTGTTTATGTAATTTAAGTTTCAGCTTAATTTGCAAACATCTCTTCAATCATTTCTCGTGTGGAACAATAACTGAATAAGCACTCGGAATGGTTTCTACTAGAAACATGAGTTATTGTGTTGACCTGAATTCGAGTTGGCTTTTGATAATTTAATCTCTCTCCAAACTTCACATGAATGATTAAATTGACTTGGCAATGTATTTGTTTGCAAAGTTCCACTGGAAAGTAAACAAAAGCTGGAAGGGAATTTCTAAAGGTGCATTGGTTTATTTTTATACTTCATTGGAATTTATTTATTTACTAAACTAAATATAAATATTTTTGAGGGAAAGTTTAGGGCATTTAAAGAATTTTATTTAAAGGTTTTTCTTGCTGCCAAAGCCCACATAAAACCCTTTCCCCTTCATCCTTTATAAAGATGTCAAATATATGTCTGTAAGCCGTGCGGCGCACAGAAATTGGTCCTCAATGGCACATAAAAATAATTCGCGTTGTAGACATTTTGCCAGGCAAAAAAAAAAATAAAAGAAAAAAGAAACACCTCGTGCGGGGTCCTTCCTTGGCCGCAGGGATGAGGACATCACGCATACGCAATGGTGACGGGCAGACAGCCATAATGAGATGTCAGCGCCGACTATCAAGTGGCTTCAGTGGTGAGCAGTGACGCTGCTTGGACCCAAGCGACCTGTTTCAAGTGCTGTCCAAGCCAGGACGAGAATGAGAGCGAGGACTAAGGACGACGTCGGACGACAGCGGCCGGAGGACGATTTCCATGCAAACAAGCGTCGACGTGCTCAACATTTTTTAAGCCATAATGAGCAGCAACAACGAATGCCGGGGCGTGACTCTTGAGGAGCACTGCACACGCATAAATCGTATCCTGGACCAACTGCCAGGACTAATTTTTAGCCCGGCAAACCGTCCTTAATGATGACAAATGCGCGTGTCGCCCTCCCCCATCCTGGCAGCATCATGACAATGATGATTGCGACTTACGACAAAGGAGTTGTGCCAAAAGGATAATGCTTAAATAAATTGCTCGACATTTCCCTAGCTTAGACGCGCACACAAGAAATGTTATTGAAATTGTAAATTATGTCAAGGACACGAGTGCCGGGTGCCAGGATTAGGGGTGGCTCCTTTCGCTCCCCCTCCCCCATTAATGGGATGTCTCTCTCGGGCCCCAGGGGAATCTTGCCGGACAGATGACAGTTAAAGAGTAAAAGTCATTGGCGGACTTAGAGCTGGCGGCAAACTTAGCAAGAATTACCCAAAAAGTACAGTAATTGACAGGCGTAAAAGTTTTGGTCGAAAAAAAGAGAGCGGAAAGTTTTGATTGCCTTCGCTTTGCTCCTTAATGAGCAAGTTCGTTGACTCTGCCAGACCGCGACGTTGTTTAATAATTAAAAAAATAAAGCCGCAACTTGTGCTACAGTTGAGGGTCATTTGCATGTTTATCCAAGGACATAAATCAGGCTAATGCACAGACTGCAGCCAAACATGCGATGTGGTTCGGTAAGTTTTGGTGGAAGGGAGGGTTTAGGTACAAACCAAGTTATACTTCTTCTGCCAAAGCAAAGTTCGTGGTCATAGAACACACCAATTAAGCGGCTCATCACTCGATGACAGATTGAGGGGGAGATGAGCAACCTGTCCAATGTCAACATCGCTGGCATTCACATTCACCAGGTGCTTGGCACAAGCAGGAAGCCACAAGGCAACACCCCCGGTGCATCCTTCCGCCCACCGCCCACCTGTGATTGCCAACTCACAACGCAAAACGCAACAACAGTTGCCACAATGACAGGGCTAAGAAGCAACAATTGCTGGCCAATTGTACGGCTGCGTTGGCAATCGGGAAGCTGAGCTCCGGAGAGAACCTTATCCTGTTCCTCCCGTTCAGCCCCCCTTTGCAATCACAAATGCTAATCCCATTGCAGCAGGCACCGCTGGCGAAGAATGCGAGCCATCGACTGCAAAAGGTGGGCTTTGGGTTTTGAATTTCATATTTCGATTTTATGCAGCGACAGAGACAGAGGCAGAGGAAGGCCTTGGCAGGGATACTGGCACAGACACATAAATCAATATTTGCCGAGGGGAATATTTAAAGGCAATTGCCCGGCACTTTGCCACTTTGTTGCACTCTCAATCCGGAGCCTAGCATGAAAATGGTCTAAATTGAATTGCCGGCAAGGAGATGACGATACCATAAAAGGATAACCAACACACATATACAATCCAATCGATTTTTTCCGTCCAAAAGAATTCGCATTAATTCGGTTTAAAGCTGACACAAAATAACGTTGATTGCCAAGCACTTATGAAATGAGTAATACTTCATTTAATTAATATCAGGGTAAGAGAAGCGGAAGTTAAACGGAGTTAAGCTTGATTTATTGAAATGAAATAAATAAATTGTTCTGGTATTTAAATAAATGTATACTGGCTGTTGAGTCCAGATAAAAGTTAATTCTTTTGCTTATAGCCTAGTACTCAGACAGAAAAACTGTTCGCAACCCGAAAAAGATTTAATATTTTTCAAGTGTGACCGCTTCTAAAAACGCACTTTGGCATTTTTGGGAGGTAAATGGTGCGGTCATACCAATCTTAAATCAGCTGTTTTATATTTACAATTATTTATTTTATATTTGAAAGACAATTCGCATAGACTTGTAGTTTCGTTTTGGAATAGCTTATTTGCGCACAATGACCACCAACGCCGTCGCCCAGATTCTCTCGACCATGCACAACCGCCTCTTTTTCTCCCTATTACTTGTCCAACATTCTTTCCTGGATCGACGACCAGGACAAGGGCTACTCTACCGGCTGCTGCTGGTGATTCTGTTCTTACCAAGTGGAATTAACTACCATCTGGGTGGTGGCGGTGGTTGCCGCAGCTACTCCTGCTGCCACCAAATTGTTTGACTGGTGAAATGATTCAAAGTTACTTCGTTCTTGATGGATGCGAGACTCTGAGATCCTTGCTGGCATACATTTGGTTAGAGTTGGTACTCCTCCTGCGCCCGGTTCTGTCCATTGCTGTACATGTTCTTTTCCAGCTTGGCAATGAAGGATATGTCCACCCAGATACTGCTCTCAGCAGCTGCGGCCTCTGAATGTCCTTCTCGAGTTTGGCAATGAAGGATTTGTCCAGCCAGACACTGCTCTAAGCAGCAGCGGGCGGTGACCGTCGCCTCTGACGCCTTCATCTCAGAAATCGAACGTGACATCTCATAGTGCTCATCAAAGTCATAACCAAATATCGAGGGACCTATTTCCTTCCAGGCCTTTATTTATGCAAATGTTTAATATTGCCCAAATCCCTTATCATTGAATTGGCCTCTACCAATTTAATTATTATAACTTTATCTGCTCTTCTAAACGCCTGGACTGGGCTTTTGAAAACATTATTGTGTTTGGCGGGATCTATATTTTTGAATTGTGTGAAGAAACAGTAAGAGAGAGTGAGATGCCAACAGTTGAGAACAGGTCGTTTTATTAAATTTTTTATTCTCCCCCTCCCCCCGTTCTGGAAATACCGAAAGTCTCCCTTCGCGCCACCTGGTATTTTTCTGGTATGTTTCTGGTATTTCGTTCGTTCGTCTGCGTACCGGCCTTTAAAACAGCGCTGCCGAACACCGTTTCCCGACTATTCACCTCTCGCTCTCTCTCACTGCTTAGAAACGCTGTTCGCGTGTCTGAGTACTAGGCTTATTTACTGATTTCCTTTTGCACCTTTTTTTTGCATTTTGAACTCCAGCTCTATATAATTTGACACTGCTTTTATTGCAAAGATTCTATTGAAAGTTATCCGTGAAACTTGACCAAAAGAGCATCCCAACTTCGCTAAGCACTCCCCCTTTTTTTCATGTATTTTTTCCTCATTTCGCCGGGTTGCCTTTTGCTGAATTGGCATGCAATATAAAAGTTTTATTAAGGACCATGGCCTGTAAAGCTGCCAGCTGCAATTCAAGTGTTATGTTGATGCCCTCGCCTTGGACCCGGTCGCAGTGGCAGTGGCAGTGGCAGTGGCAGTCACAGAATGTGACAGCTTGTGCCCAGCTGATGCTACGTGAGAAATGCAGAGATCTCGCTCGCCGCCCCACTCATCTCTTAAATCACAGCCTGTCCCACTTGACTTTCCGAGAGGCGGGGCTGAGCGGAGTGGAGGGCGGAGGGCGAGGGCAACTTTATGTATTAATGCACTTAAAAGTCCTGGGCACGGGTCCTGGGCCGGCAGAGAGCGAGCGCTGTAAGAGAGTGTTAAAGAGCTGCCAGGTACTTGGCAGCAATTCACCTGACGCACGGGGGAATACGTATACACGTAGCTCGCCTTTAAGCTTTATTGGGTTAATTCTAAAGCGAACGCCGTGAGAGCAGGAAACAGCAATCACACCGAGAAAAATAATTACACCATTTTAAATTGAAAGTAATTTATGAAAAATTTATTAATTGGTAACTAAAGAATTTTTAATAGTGTTTGATAACGCTTTTTTAAATTGTATTTAAATTTGGAAATAATTAAATCAAGAAAACTTTATTAAAATGAATTTTTAAATCCGAAAACACCGGTTGTCTGGATTGCCAGGGTAAAATATCCGAAATAAATGCAATTTAGCAGAAATATTAAATATCAAATCTTATTTAGTTGAAGCTATTGGAAATGGTTGATTGATTTTAAGAAGAACCTTAGAAGAAGTAATATTTTCGAACCATTAAAACCTTTTTATTTAACTAATTATGTAATATTTTATATATTATATATATATATATATTTTTTATTTTAGTTCTGGCTAATTCTAAGGTTTAATGTTGGCCAGTATTCAGAGATTTTTCCCGTGCAGTAACCCGCAAACAACTGCTGCCGGCTTGGGGTAAACATTCAGTTGGAACAGTAACAAGCTCGAGTGTACTATATTTTTACTCCTAATTAGTTTGCCTCAAGTGCCCCCATCTGCCCCCCCCCTTCCAGCACACACACACACCGCCCTCAACCCAAACATAAACACACATACTCACTCATTTGCCATGTTTTGCTTGTTATAAAATAAAAATTAATTATTTACCTGGCAGCGAAAAGTTTTCATTTTCATTTTCGTTCTGGCCGTGTTCACATATTTTCCGCATATGAAATGAGCTCATTTTTTATGGCCTTATTAAGTGCAGTTTTTGGAACAGCACGGCCCAGCAGTCGCATCGTAAATTAATCACAAAAAATATGCTTGCATTTCAGATGAAAATCGATTTGGATGGCATTCGGCATTAATTTATTGACTTGCTGCGAGAGTTCATCGCATCCCTTTGATTATTTATGCGTACGATTCCCGCGTGTGTGTGTGTCTGCAGGTATCTGTGTGTCTGTGACCGAAGGATTCTGATGGACTGAATCCAAAGCCCAGATGTAATCATGGAATCGCTGAGGCGTTGCCTGGTCAAGAACGGGTATTGGTTAGTCGGCTGCTTAAAAAGCAAACAACATTCCCATGCACTCCAGAGCACAGAAATCAATGACAGGGACACACGGCCAGGATAAAGAAGTAGTTGGGGGAAGCTGAGGCGGAAGCTGAGTAAATATCCTTCCTCTGGCTGCCATCGGGCTCCGGGACAAGCCTTTGGTCAATATGCTCAGTAGGCCGACAGACGAAAAAAAAAGCGAGTCGGTCGGTCAGTCGGTCTTCATGCATGATTTACTATCCATTTGGGTAGAGTCTGCCATACAGGGTGATTTTTCTTAGAAATGCTTACTAGCTTAGAGGGAAAGTAATAATTTAATAGTTTTCGGAATAAGCTTTGAGTACTTTAAACGTATTTTGAGTTAAATGTAATACGAAGAAATAAAAATTAAGGCGCCAAATATGATGCTTTCTTTCCTCATGTTAGTTCTGAATTATAATTCCCAAGTCTTTATTCATTGAATTTAAAGGTAGATTTATTGGAATGTATTTTATATTCTATTTTTAAAAATATATTCTTTCTATTTTATCCATTTTATATCAGCATTAAAAAGAACACCCTGTATTCGGTCGACACTAAGATAACTCAAATGCTGAGGACCTGCTTTTGATCGAAAGTTTTTCCCTAATCGCTTCATTGGTCAGTGCTTGTCTGCCTAATAACCCACATATCATTAGGGCAACTCAACTGGCGTACCTAAACCGCAGGCTAACCCTCGTCCCTGCTTGGCCTTAACCGGCCCACATATCACTGGACATCAGTCGTTCTTTTAAGCTAAATGAGTTTGCAAACAAATCAAATCAAAATCATTGCCACTGGAGGGCCAGTCCAGTACACAGGGCAAGAGAAAAATAAATAAATAAATAATTGAGTGCAGTCAACGATAAAAATGAATTTTTGTTTATCTGGTTGTGCTAGTCTGATTACAGTTGAAACACAAACAGATATATAGATGTAAGTGCTGCGAATGGACTAGGAAGAGGAGCAGAGTCAAGTTGAGGGCAGAGTCCTGTGGCAGTCCAAAGCAGTTGCCACAAAACTTGCCAACGAGCCAGGAGCAAGGAGCGGCGAACGGAAGACAACTTTGCTGGCATACAGGAATCTCTCTCCTCTAAGCCACTCCCTGTCCCCTTTTGGCCCCACTAAGTGCGATGTGGCCGTGCCACTCGCCTCGTTTTGGCCATAAACTTTTTAAAGTTCGCAATTCAATTTCAATTTGCCCCGGCCAACGTGTGCATCGGGCACGGCTGCTGCGGAAATGGGAATAGGATCCCTCAGAGGTCGCGTGTATATACATAAATCTATACTTTTGCCCAACAAATATCGTGCCAATAGTACTCGCAATCAATGTGGACGGCTGTCCGAGTAGTGACGATAAGCACCGAAAGTGTGCGCAAGGCGACTCATCGATCCCCTTCGTATATTTTGCAAACAAATCGAATTTTTTATACATACTCGTAGTCCTGTTAGACCCCAATATAAGCCACCAATAAATGTAACAATTGAAAGAAACACACAAATAGCTGAATTATGTTTTTATTTTATTTTTAATTTGTTTATTTTGATAAATAGTTCAATTTTTCAACACTAAACTTGAGGGTCAGGTTTAATTTTTCAACACTAAGTTTGGGGGTCTCAATTTCCCAAAGTCCAAAGTTAATTTTAAATCTTTAAATAAATAAATAGAGAATGCTCTAATATTTTGTGACACCCTTTTAGGCCGCATTTCAAGCGTTTTCATATCCTTAGAAATTTCCCTTTCCTGCTCAAAACAGTGTTGGTAAACTCCGATAACTCCGATAACAAGGGTGTTAATACTGAAGCACGTCAAAGTGAAAAGGCACAGTCATCATTTTCATTCGGCTATCAGTTGACCAAACTTGAACTTTCTCTGAGAAATAACTTAATCCAAAAATGGAAAAAGACAAGCAACCGATTTATAATCTGGGCATGCGCAACTTGGACATTGATGCCGACATGGCCTTTATAGATAGTATCTTGAAGGACTACAGACTAGAGGCCGAGCAAGGAGTGCGCGGCTTGGTTGTGGATATTGCTTATAGTAAGTTAAATAAGTAAAGTAAAATACTAAGTTAAGTAAAATCCATGTTCAGCTCTGGCCCGCGACAAGCTTGTCGAGGCTAATCGCTTCGCCAAGCTTGCCAATCGCACCAATATCACCGTTGAAGACTTCGAAATGGCCCACATGGAGGATAATGCCGAGCTGAATAAGTGCATGGACACGCTGAAGAACATGGATCTCATCCAGGAAACTCTGCCGAAACCGTCTAAGGAAAAGGGACTGATGCTGCCCAACTGGCGCAACTGTCAGGTCGGCGTGATGCCCGAGCTAGGGCATCCTGCCGAGGTGAAACCTCCGACCAAGGTTGTCCATGGTCGCCCCGTGATTCGACGTGGCGGGGTTCCTCGAATCCATGTCATCCACCCTGCTTCTACTTTGGGAACTAATGGTGGAGCTGATCGTCCCGTTAGGACTGCTACTCCGAAGGGATCTTCAGGTACTCAAGGTGCCCCATTGATGGCCATTCGTAGTGGTAGTTTACCACCGGTCGTCAAGAAGGCACGCCAAAATTGAGAAATAAGAAAGGGTGCAAATTGAACTCAGTAAATACTGACACAGCGATAATTCTCAAAGAAACAAAGCAAATAACTCCTTTCATCTTAAATAAATATCAATCGACCCCAATTTAATACATTAATTTCTTTAATCAATTGGCTAATTCATAAATATTTTCCAAATACCAAGAATTCACTGATAAGGAAGCCGAGATCAGCTTTAGCTTTTTACAGGTTCAATCGGCCGAACTGCTTGCCACACTGGCCAACAGGGTATTTATTCAACGTCGTCTGTTGGAAAACGAGACTGACTTGGCTGGCCTCCGTGCTGGGCTGAGACCCCCACAAGCAGGCATATATGCCTGATGTGAAGTAAAGACATAGGAATAAGTTCTTATTATATAATGTTATGTATTATTGTTGGAGTTACCGGTGTACTGCACAGTTCTATTCAACTTGAGAAGACTCATTTTCGCACGGATATAAGGATGTATGTATATATACACGCAGAATTGAAAATCAGCTTAGAATTGTCCGGAGACAGGAACGTTGGCGGAGATAAGTCCTCTAAACAAGATGTTTTTTTTTAATTAATTAAATAAAATAAAATTTATTATTAATTAAAAAATAACTATTCATTGTTACAAAAATAGGTATCCCATATATTTGGAGTTGAAGGTGCAATCGTCACTTTTATCGTAAAGAAGTGCTTTTGTTTTGGAATAATAACACCAACAGCAGCTGCATTGGCAGCCGCCGTTCATGGGAATCAGTTTTCCAAACACGTAGCCACTGGCTGTGTGGCATAGTGGACAGGGGGGCCATCAAAATCGTTGACCAGCGCATAAATTTGATTTGTGTTCCATAAAAAGAGAAAACGCAAAAAAAGAACAACAAGAATATTACGTATACGCAGCGTGTGACAGCGAAATGAAGATTGATTTGGTTTGGGTCGCGAGACATAAAAGCAGGGAATGTCTGGCTTTTTTACGAGTCTCTTTTCTCTTTTTACACTTAGTTTGTAATTAATTTTTTCTAGTTGGGTGCAGACAAGAGCCTTCGCAGGAGTAATAACATTTGTTTATGTGACATTTTATGGTAATGTGTTTATTTTATAAATTCAAAAGGAAGCTAATGGCGTTTGGTGGTGATTTATGTTGATAAGATATTATTTAAGATATTTTAAATTAAAGAGGAATATTCAGCATTCAAATCTTAAAAGTTAAATTGGAATTAGGATCAAGAAACTGTAGTACACACTTTTGCAATCAGCATATATCCAGACATTCCCAACATTGTTTGCACAAAAAAACCACCAAAAACTTGCCTGCATCTCCATCCATTCTGCCATTCAATTACGCGGCGCCGAGTTTAGTAGATTTTTATCAGCGCCACAAGAGCGGAGAAAGTAGAGCAAAACTGCGGGCAGGGCAATAAACAAACTAGAGCCCCGGCCAAGAGCACAGCACTAACTTGGCCGGCACGCCCCTAAAACACAATTCTGTAGCGTGTGCGACGGCAATGACGCTCTCCAAGGAGCAGCGACACACCCAGGCAAGCCAGTCCCAGATCGCATCCCTTTTGGCTCCCTTTATTTGTAGTTCACCCACAGCAAGTTAGTTGAGCAAAAATTGAAAAAAAATATTAATATAAAGCGAACGAATTGAACGCTGAAAGTTTTTCTCTTTGTCGCAAAGATTTGCAGATAAATTGCGGGAAACTGATAGAAGCAAAATAGTCTATGGACATTATAAACTAAACTCCGACAAGGACATTCCCGGTGGTGGCCCCAGTGAAAAGTTTCCTGGGGCTACAAATTATGCAAAGTGCGAGAGCTCGCCAGTCAAAGCCGAGTGATAAACTCGGCGATAAACTCGTTTTCTCAGCCACCGACGGACACAATGTGAACAGTACCTGCTTATTGGGGTGGCGAATCGCTGGCCCCTTTGTCCAGGTGGTAAATTCAATAAGCACTTCGCTAAGTGCTCCGCAGGTCACGCCCCCATTGTACGAACTTTCGCTGCTACATTCGTTGCAGCTGAGAGATTTCTCTGCACTGCATTCCCTTATTCAGAAGTTTGCTTTAAATTAAATTTACGCAGGCACTCCCAAAGTTAAGTAGGAAGCAAGAAAGAGGGCTATTGTTAAGGGTCTCGTCTACGTGATACCTTTTATTTATGCTATTTTCAAGAAATATTTTGGATAACAATAGCACTATCTAGGAATTTATTAGGAATTTTAATATCTATGTTAACAGCAGTCATTAAAAATATACTTTATCACTATTTTATTTAATTTTTTCTTGTGAAGAAATCCGGCTATTACCTCTCCTTGTTACCTACATCTCCCCGAATATTTATACATATCTTTTCTCTACAAATACCTTTAATCAAAAGAAGCGGATGCTTAATGAATGCCCAACCAGAACGGCAACATCGAAAATAATAATAAGGGCCCGCCAACATCTTTGGCACGTTTCATTCAGGTTCAAGGCGCCGCCAGAGAAAGCCATAAAAAAGTACCGAGAAGGAACCAAAAAGGTACGAAGAGAAAGCTGGCCATAAAAAATATCACCTGCTGTGTTATTGTTTTTCAGTTCTTTGCGCATTCTTGCTTTTCTCTTTTCCTTTGTAGCACAGCACAGACGAACCAATTTTCCTTAAGGTTTTCCCCAGCTGGCTCAGGACCTGAATAAAAGTCACCGATGATTGCCATAATAATTTATATCGAGCATAGCCGTCCGTGGAGGCTGTCGGCTGCTGGTCGGTCACAAGGTGGAGTGCGGAGTGTTTTGGTAAATTGATAAGAATATTGCTTATGCTGGCAGGGCTCTGGAGTGCGCATACGCTGCGTATACGTTATGTGGCTATGATTGATGATGCGACTACAATTTCAATTAGGTGGCGGTCTGCCCGATGGAAGATGAACTCCCACAGCACTCGGTATTTTTATCCACTCATCGACGTCGGGTTATATATGGCAATGAATTGAATATTTTTGGGATGTGAGCAGTGGCGAAAAATTCAATGAATTGAGAAACATAATATGGCTTGTCGATGTAAAATTCAAAGGGACGACCTTAAATAAGCAATAAAACTCCCCTGACAGAGCACTGAAGGTCTGTGAAAAATTGTATTTTTCCCTTGATTAACTCTGACAAATTAAAACAATCTCTCTCCGCTTTTCCCTATTATCAGCTTAAACCCGAAACGTATTTTCAACACCATAGACCTGCCTGCCTGTTAAAATAGTGCGTCCGTTTTTTATTATTTTTTATTTAGTGAAACGTTGTCACCCGCGACGAGAGCGACGTGAAGCCTTTGCGCCGGGCCATGAAATGTAAACAATTTTTATTTCATTTTATTTTCTCCTCTTTTTTCGGGACAACCAACATTGGATGGAGCCGCGCATTCACACGCCAATCGAGTTGCTTGTTTTTTAAATTAAATTTTTCGTTTCCTTCCCTGCAGTTTGGGCGGTGGAAATAAACAACAAAAAGTTCGTTATCCTCAGGACTGCGGACTGGTTTGGTTTTCATTCGCTATTCTGGCCGTAAAATTGTAGTGTGTAACGTTCAAGTTCGTTTGCTTTGGGAGGATCTGAGCTGCTGGGGCACGCTGTAGGTTTCCGGCTCTAGCTCGTCGGCTTTGGGGGTGGTGGTCTTGCTGACCCAGACCTCGGACACGGACTACACATCATTACTAACAAGACAAGAATTGAGCGTGCTGCGACAAAAATAAAAGCTAGACTAAACCGGAAGATATGATAACCAAAATTCACTGAAGGATAGGAGATAGAGGAAAAGCGGCAGCTTAGAGAAAAGGCAGAAGAACAGAGAGAAAACTAAAATTTTTTGCGGAGACACAGATGTTGTTGCGCTCGCATATTGCCCACCCTACCTACGATCACCTGCCGCAAGAGCATGGCTCTGGTGATCCCTTTTGATTCTTACGACCGTGGAGTCATCATTCGAGTCGGTAAAAACACAGAGATTTAAGAATTCATGATTTCATTAGACATTAAGATTTAATATAAATGTACTGATTAAGGCTAACATTACGTTTAAATTCATTTTTTTAGAGGCAGACAGAGAATTAGACTATATATGTATACTCTTAAAGTATTCAAAAATTTTAAAAATAACATCTTTAAACATAGTTCTTTGTTTAATTAATTTAAATTTTTGTTTTGAACGCTGCTCTAAGTTGAATTTATTTGAAAGGCTAAATTAGTTCACTTCATTTCTCATTACTTCATAAATTGCCATAATTAAAGTTAAAATTTTAGTAGAGATAGTTCATTAATTTAATTTTCTTGCGATCTCCAATTTAGAGTAATTCATTAATTCAATTTGTAGCGACATTTAATTCAAGGTAAACTTTTAGCATAGTGTAGAATTTTCATGTTTTATTATTTAGCTTTTGTTTAAACTTTTAAAAATAATGTTCTTTTATTAACACTCACGCATCTCATCCATCGGCGAAAGATCGATCTCCCTCGAAGGTGTGCTGGAAATTAATGGTTGTTTGGCCTGGCCCAGTGTAAGCAGTAGGCTGGCTTTCATCGTGTTAGTAGAAACAAAAGCAATAAAGAGATACCCTACTCTTCGCTTTGAGCAAGAAAACTAATTAATTTTGCTTAAACCTAAATTTTAAAATTACTTAAATATTTTCCAATAAATTTTCCTTCATAATTTTTCAAAGATAGTTCCTCTCATTATTTTTGGCTTCTAGTTTCAGCAAAAGTTTGCATAAAAAAATCAGAGAAGGCTTACGTAAGCGTTACGCCATGCCATGTAGGTTAAGACCGTTTGGATAAAACAAAACTGGGGCACATCTTTTCCAAAGATTAAAAATCCTTCAGATTGGACATTTAATTCGCGCAGTTAATTCGCATTAAATTCGCGCATACACAGCGGTCGGACGACGGACGTTGCCTATGGCTACTGATCGGGACTACCCATTAGTTATGATCACTTCACCGAATATAGGTTAAAGCAGCAAGGGCACAGAGGTCATGCCAGGGTCAAACAATTTAAACTGCCGATCACTGCCAAACATCACCAACAAAATTTTCCGCAACTGCATAGCCGGCCACTTAAGAATGTCGCGCAGGCGTGCTGGTGGCCGATTTAACTGCACTAGAGTTAGGTATTCATCCCTCCTTCGGCTTCCTAGCCCGTCATGCCCCGCTTAGGGGGTGCTCCTCGGGACCGGAACTCAAAAACTGCTTGCTGGGGTCAATCTGTTGATTTTAAATTCACCACAGTAAGCAACCAATAACCGAAACACGCTTTTCGAAATATTTACCCGCTGGATGATTGTCCCCGGTGAAAATTTAAGGGGTCTCCCAAGTATAACCTCTTTCACTTGGGTACTGGTCGACGCCAGATGGTCGCCTTGCAACCTTCGTAGACACTTTCCTGTGACCTGTGCAACAAAAAGGGTTACGCACTTCACACAGACACTGCCAGCTTTCCTACTCACTTGAGTTTGCTTAAGCTCCGGCAAGTTAAATTTCTTCGCACTCAAATTTGTATGCTGTCCGCTTGGACTTAGCTCTTATTTAAGATTTGGTCTGCGAGAAGCAACTCCAATACTTGTGCACTCCACCGGATCTCGATTTGAAAAGAGTTTAGCACGGAAATAGGTGGAGCGACCTAGGTTCAGGCTTAGCAGCAGCGAAAAATTTCCTAATTGGAACAAGAGCTTTCCAGATCTTCCCTGGCGCCGCTATGAGCTATCTGTTATATTTTCCCTAAAATCTGTTCAGGCAAATACCACAAAAAAATGCAGCTCACGAATTTTATGCACATGCACTAAAAGCTCGGCTTAAAAGTTGCCAAAAATGTTGTCTGCTTTTGAGCTGAAAAAAAACTTGGCCTAAAGCTTTTATGATCTGTAGCCTACTTCTAGGTAAAAAAATGTATCTCGCGGCTCTTCAGTCGCCACTACAAAAAGCCCCCCGGTAACATCTGGCTAGGGTATATATCTTACTGATACCCTAGACTGATGCCGACTGAAGACATATCATTGGCGAATATCTTTCGCATGGTATGTACCCAATGGTTGCCCTTGCAAATCTTCTAGCTCGTAGTAAGAGTTTCCTAACCTTCTGCGAACTCTGGCTTTTACAAAGGAAGGACCGAATTTAGCATTGTATCCTGTCTGGAAACAACTTTGCTTAAAATTCCTACGAAATACTTCTTGCCCTTCTGCATACGAAACAACTCTAGCCCTAAGATTGTATTTCTTCTCGTTTTCGGAGTGCTTCGTTAACATCCGTTGGCATGCTTTCTCCCGCACTATCTCGAACGAGTCTTGACGGTCAAATTTTAGGGATCGGTCATCCAATAGGTTGAGCTTCCTCAACAAAGAATACGTGGAGCCAGAAGTAATCATGTGTTGCCCGAAAACCATGTAGTAAGGAGATGTTCCTAGGCTTGAATGTACGGATGATCTCAACGCACAACTAATCCTATTTAGGTATTCGTCCCAATCTTTCTGATCAGGCCGCAAATACGCTCTAATTGCCGAGATAACAGACCGGTTAACGCGCTCAGAGGCGTTAGCCTGAGGCGAATGCACAGCAGTCAGCGTATGCCTAATGCCGTACTGCTGCATTAATTTCTGAAAAGCGTGCGAACGGAATTGAGATCCATTGTCAGACACTATCGTTTCGGGAGTGCCGTACGACATAAACAACTCTCCGTCCAAATATTTTATAACGCAACCTGCATCTATCTTCTTTACTGGTTTAAGAAAAACATACTTGGAAAAATGGTCGAGAACGATAAAAATCCCAATATTTCCACTTCTGGATCTGGGGTATGGTCCAAGAAAATCTATAAATAGTCTTTGGAAAAATCGTTGACTTTCCGGTGCTTTTCCTAAGGGTGGTCGCAAAACATAATTTGGTGCTTTTGTGGTTTTGCACACCTCACAAGCATTTATATAGGCCTTAACATCTGTCACGAGTCCAGGCCAGAAATAATAACGTCTAACTCTTTCAATGGTCTTGTGTATCCCACCATGAGCAGACAACGAACTATCGTGAGCGCGAGAAAGTATCTCAGGAACCAGTTCCTTCGGCACCCAGAGCTTCCAGGCATATTCATCGTGCACTTGCTCTCCTGTCAAATGCTCAGCCTTTCGATAAATGTAACCGCTATCGGTCCTAAGATCCGGAAAATTCGTCTGATTTGCACTCACTTTCTGCACGAGTTCGGTATATTCCGCTGATTTAAAGTGATCGGAATTTAGATCTACGAGAAATCCATCCCGCAAGTCTATCGCAGCTATCACGTCTTCGTTTACCCGAGACAAGGAATCGGGAACTACGTTAAGCGAACCTTTGCGATGCTCAATCTCGAAATCATACCTTTGTAAGGCCAAAGCCCATCGAGCTAGACGCGAATTTAGGTCATGGTTAGACATCAACCATTTTAATGACGCATGATCGGTTATGATTTTGAATCTATGTCCTTCCACATATGCCCTAAAATTTTTAAGAGCCACGATCGCAGCGAGACATTCTTGCTCAGTAACGGTATAATTTCGTTGCGCCTTATTTAATTTCTTCGAAATGAAGGCAATAGGACGCTCATCTCCTTCTTCCGAAACTTGGACTAATACAGCTCCAACTCCGGTCTTACTCGCGTCGCAATGTATTGCGAACGGCTTCGAAAAATCAGGACTGCATAAAACAGGAGCCTCGCTAAGACATTGCTTTAGCTTCTCAAAAGATTCTACAGCTGCTTTTGTCAAACTGAATCTTCTTTTCGTGGTCATCAGATCTGTTAAAGGGGCAGCAAGAGACGCAAAATTGGGAACAAACTTGCGATACCATCCGCACAGACCCATAAAACTTCGCAAATTACGCAAAGTCTTTGGCAAAGGAAAATCCCTGATTGCGGCAACCTTTTCGGGATCGGTTCGGATTCCTCCATCGCCGATTATGTGGCCCAAATATCGCACCCTCAGCATGCAGAAATGACTTTTGCCAATATTGATAGTCAAGCCTGCACGCCTAATGTGTAGCGCAACCTCTCTTAGCACTTCTAAATGCCTCTCAAAACTTGAAGACACTATCAGCAGATCATCTAGGTAAATGAAAACCTCGTTTCTCAGATGAGCTGGCACCACTTTGTCCATCAATCGAGACATTGTACTTGTGGCATTGCAAAGCCCGAACGGCATAACTTTAAACTGATAGAGGGGTCTACCAGGAACAGTGAACGCCGTCTTGTCGCGAGAAGAAATTTCTAAAGGTACTTGCCAGTACGCGTCTTTTAGGTCAAGGCTTGTTATATATTCGGCCTTCGGCAAGCGACTCAATATGCCACTAATTTGTGGAAGAGGATATGCATCCTTTTCGGTGAAACTGTTCACCTTGCGACAATCCAAACAAATTCTGACCTTTCCAGGTTTCGTTACCATAACAATTGGAGATGACCATGAGCTGTCGGACTCTTCTATCACTCCTAGTTGTATCATCCTGTCAATCTCGGCATACATCGCCTTTTCAACGGCCGGTGAGACAGGGAAATGGCGTTGTTTTATTGGTTTAGCCATACCTACATCAATAGAATGTGATATAAGGTTGGTCTTACCAAGACCTTCTTGGCTAAACGACGGAAAACAATTAATCACATTCGATAGTTTAGCTTTATCCATCTCGGACAGTCTGTGCTGATCTACTTTGACTTTGCAGTCAGTCTCCGATGAGTCTAATTCAGCTATATTCAAATTTCTGGGAAGAAGATCGTACAGCCTCCAAAAATCTATCCCTAGATATAAATCCTGTTTCAGTGAGGGCACTATGTAAATTTTTAACCGATTCTTTACGTCGGCGTATTCCACCTCAGCTTGGAAAAAGCCTGTTATCTGCTGTGACCGACCATCGGCTGTTGTAGCACTACTCTTGATGACTTTGAAATCTCCTTTGGTAATTACCTCACGAGCTAAGTTACCTCCCACACAACTAATTGACGCTCCGGAGTCTAAAAGGCCGTAAACTATTCGATCTAGCACACGAATTGGCAAAAAGGGTCGAGGATCTTTTGGTCCTGTCGGTAGTGAATTTATATACTCGATGCCAATTCTACATTGCTTGACATTTTGCCAGAATGATTTTATTCGAGTAGAATTGCGAGACTTATGTTTTTGCAAATCATGTAGATAGTTGTCTACTGGTATAGTTATTCCCTTTAATATTGGGATTTTGCTATGTAGCAAAGGACTAGCAGGTATTTGTTGTTCGTCAGGGTATGGAAGTTGAGTAACATTTGCTGCATCTACTACTCTTCGGTCATCGTGGCTTGGCTCCGGAAGGCACTCGAAGTCTTCTGTCTGAATTGCGACTTCGACATGCCGGTTTTGGAGTTTTTTGAACACTTACTACAGCTTGGTTTGTAAGTATTTGCAGCTCCACAACCGTAACAAAAAACTCTTCTTTCAGATACACAATCCTGATATCTATGCCCTTCCTTTCGACAATTCCAACATAATAAGGAAAACGCTTCGACATCAGCCTCACTTTCGGATTCTGATTCTACCTGAGTTTCACATTCCTGACTAAATTCAGACACTTCTCGTCTGAACGGAGTGCTCCGCACGTAGCCACTGCACCGCTTAACATCGGCTAAGAAGGCTTCGCGCCTGCGACAAATCTGTCTTAGATCTGAAACAGTATTAACATCAATGTTCAAGATCTCATGTCTAATTTCTGGACGCAAATTGTTTCTAAGAACTCGAATTAATTTACTTGACGTCCATGGATGCTCCAGCTGATCGACTAGGCCAGATATTGTATCATAAAAACAATCAAAAGATTCCTTTGGCTTTTGTTTAGTGTTCCTAATTAATTCTTCGATATCGCCATCGTCTCTGCTCTGGCGAAACTGAAGACGCAAAGCTGAACAGAAAGTGTCCCAAAGAATCTCGCCGTGCGCTTTATGATAACGCCAATAAAATTCATTGGCCTTCCCTTCAAAAAGGACGCTTGCGTGTTTACAAAGTAGATTGAAATTACTACCTAACGTCTCTCGGGTTAGTGTATCTACTCTATAAATAAAATTATCTACTGATACTCCTATTCCTGAATATTTTATCTTCCATCCATTGAGGATATGCACGACCTTATCTGGTCGGTTCACCAACTCGGACGTAGTGCTTCTTTGGGATGCGGGAGAGCCCGGTGCCAAGGGGACTTGTCTTGAACTGCTTCCGGTTCCATTCCTAGTTTCGACCCTATCATCATCATTACCCAGCGATCGACGCGACGAATGTTCACTCTCAGAATTGTCACTTTCACGACTGGTGCTTGCTAACGCCCTGGTTATGCTGTCAGTTACTGAATTTTGAATCAAATCGGTCATCCTTTCCGAAAGCGTAGCGAGTAATCTTCGCTCCATAGCCAGTAACGTTATAGCATTAGCTGTTAGAACACTTGAATTGCTAACCCCACTGTTATTAACTTGTGCACTTTGTCCTGAGGTCGAAGCTGTATTATCTAATGCTTGCTGAGCAACTGTATCTAAAGGCTGTCGTTTTTTCGACCCACTTCGGGTTTGTCTCTCAGATACCTCTATAGGCTTCGAAATTGCCTGTCTACTAGATACTTTACACACCGGACATTGTGCGCTATCCTTCCAATGAGCTTCTATACATCGCTTATGAAACTCGTGTTGACAACTGGTTATAAAAAGCTCAGCAGGATTTATATCTGCTGTACATAACGGACAAACGACCTTTGGGCTTGATTCAGCTCCTCTTTCCGGAGATCGGTCTAACCCCATCATTCCCACAAGATACGAAAATTTGGTTTGAATGCAAAAAAAATAAAATTATTGACGTTCCGACAACAGTTAACCAATCAACTGCAATCGAAATTTCTTTGAAAATGTTGCTTTGTTTTGTTTTTCGATAAGTAAAGCCAAATATAGAGAAGTAAAGATATAATATATATATACAAAAAATGTGTTTACCGAACTCTTGATTAGATGTCACACGTCTCGAAGAATCATAATTAAAAAAAATCAATTTTCTCGGAAATTTAAAGATTGGAAAGTGAAAACTTTTGATTAGATTTAAGCCCTATTCAAAAGAGGGAAGCTCTATTTCTTTATTTCGAATTCGGACAGCGATTAGTTCAGAGACAGCTACGCATGTATTCCAGAATATGATCGAAAGAAGCTAAAACTTCAAGGAAAAAGTAAAAGAATAAAAGAAGTTTTTTTTATACTCTTTCTGGATATGGCACGACTCCGAAGAAATGCCTATATTTTCCGTGTAGTTGAGTTTAGAGTTAAGAGTAGTTCAGTGACTTAGTGTTATAAACTGGGACAGAGGATGAGCGCTCTGTATTGCTTCCTCTGTTTTCCTCATCTTTACTAGCCACCTTGTCATCTCTTCTAAGTTAAGGAAAAAATCTTTTGCTTCCTTGTAAATCTGGCCAGTTGGGAATACAGATATTAACCTCAACTGTTTTCCAAGACTTATCAGAAACAAAAAAAAAAAATTTTTGATATAAGCTTGAAAGAAATTGAAAGAAAGATAGAATTGTAGAAATAGAAAGAATTTATTTACCCTCGAGTTTTATTACAAAGAATCTTTTATAAATCCACACACGTTAAAACTCTGGCCAGTTAGGAATACCAATACTCGCAAAACTGTTATCCAAGAATTGTTTAGACACGAGGGAGTTAAATAATCAGGAATGAATTTGTTTATCCGCGAGTCTTAATAAAAATATTCTTTTACTAAGGCTCCACACGTTGAGCGCCACTTTTCTTAGTAATAATAATGAATTATAACTGTAGTGTGTAACGTTCAAGTTCGTTTGCTTTGGGAGGATCTGAGCTGCTGGGGCACGCTGTAGGTTTCCGGCTCTAGCTCGTCGGCTTTGGGGGTGGTGGTCTTGCTGACCCAGACCTCGGACACGGACTACACATCATTACTAACAAGACAAGAATTGAGCGTGCTGCGACAAAAATAAAAGCTAGACTAAACCGGAAGATATGATAACCAAAATTCACTGAAGGATAGGAGATAGAGGAAAAGCGGCAGCTTAGAGAAAAGGCAGAAGAACAGAGAGAAAACTAAAATTTTTTGCGGAGACACAGATGTTGTTGCGCTCGCATATTGCCCACCCTACCTACGATCACCTGCCGCAAGAGCATGGCTCTGGTGATCCCTTTTGATTCTTACGACCGTGGAGTCATCATTCGAGTCGGTAAAAACACAGAGATTTAAGAATTCATGATTTCATTAGACATTAAGATTTAATATAAATGTACTGATTAAGGCTAACATTACGTTTAAATTCATTTTTTTAGAGGCAGACAGAGAATTAGACTATATATGTATACTCTTAAAGTATTCAAAAATTTTAAAAATAACATCTTTAAACATAGTTCTTTGTTTAATTAATTTAAATTTTTGTTTTGAACGCTGCTCTAAGTTGAATTTATTTGAAAGGCTAAATTAGTTCACTTCATTTCTCATTACTTCATAAATTGCCATAATTAAAGTTAAAATTTTAGTAGAGATAGTTCATTAATTTAATTTTCTTGCGATCTCCAATTTAGAGTAATTCATTAATTCAATTTGTAGCGACATTTAATTCAAGGTAAACTTTTAGCATAGTGTAGAATTTTCATGTTTTATTATTTAGCTTTTGTTTAAACTTTTAAAAATAATGTTCTTTTATTAACACTCACGCATCTCATCCATCGGCGAAAGATCGATCTCCCTCGAAGGTGTGCTGGAAATTAATGGTTGTTTGGCCTGGCCCAGTGTAAGCAGTAGGCTGGCTTTCATCGTGTTAGTAGAAACAAAAGCAATAAAGAGATACCCTACTCTTCGCTTTGAGCAAGAAAACTAATTAATTTTGCTTAAACCTAAATTTTAAAATTACTTAAATATTTTCCAATAAATTTTCCTTCATAATTTTTCAAAGATAGTTCCTCTCATTATTTTTGGCTTCTAGTTTCAGCAAAAGTTTGCATAAAAAAAATCAGAGAAGGCTTACGTAAGCGTTACGCCATGCCATGTAGGTTAAGACCGTTTGGATAAAACAAAACTGGGGCACATCTTTTCCAAAGATTAAAAATCCTTCAGATTGGACATTTAATTCGCGCAGTTAATTCGCATTAAATTCGCGCATACACAGCGGTCGGACGACGGACGTTGCCTATGGCTACTGATCGGGACTACCCATTAGTTATGATCACTTCACCGAATATAGGTTAAAGCAGCAAGGGCACAGAGGTCATGCCAGGGTCAAACAATTTAAACTGCCGATCACTGCCAAACATCACCAACAAAATTTTCCGCAACTGCATAGCCGGCCACTTAAGAATGTCGCGCAGGCGTGCTGGTGGCCGATTTAACTGCACTAGAGTTAGGTATTCATCCCTCCTTCGGCTTCCTAGCCCGTCATGCCCCGCTTAGGGGTGCTCCTCGGGACCGGAACTCAAAAACTGCTTGCTGGGGTCAATCTGTTGATTTTAAATTCACCACAGTAAGCAACCAATAACCGAAACACGCTTTTCGAAATATTTACCCGCTGGATGATTGTCCCCGGTGAAAATTTAAGGGGTCTCCCAAGTATAACCTCTTTCACTTGGGTACTGGTCGACGCCAGATGGTCGCCTTGCAACCTTCGTAGACACTTTCCTGTGACCTG
This sequence comes from Drosophila rufa, assembly GCA_018153105.1. NCBI lineage: Eukaryota > Metazoa > Arthropoda > Insecta > Diptera > Drosophilidae > Drosophila > Drosophila rufa. Next base: position 20,604,189 of record JAECXS010000096.1, read on the forward strand.
TGCAACAAAAAGGGTTACGCACTTCACACAGACACTGCCAGCTTTCCTACTCACTTGAGTTTGCTTAAGCTCCGGCAAGTTAAATTTCTTCGCACTCAAATTTGTATGCTGTCCGCTTGGACTTAGCTCTTATTTAAGATTTGGTCTGCGAGAAGCAACTCCAATACTTGTGCACTCCACCGGATCTCGATTTGAAAAGAGTTTAGCACGGAAATAGGTGGAGCGACCTAGGTTCAGGCTTAGCAGCAGCGAAAAATTTCCTAATTGGAACAAGAGCTTTCCAGATCTTCCCTGGCGCCGCTATGAGCTATCTGTTATATTTTTCCTAAAATCTGTTCAGGCAAATACCACAAAAAAATGCAGCTCACGAATTTTATGCACATGCACTAAAAGCTCGGCTTAAAAGTTGCCAAAAATGTTGTCTGCTTTTGAGCTGAAAAAAAACTTGGCCTAAAGCTTTTATGATCTGTAGCCTACTTCTAGGTAAAAAAATGTATCTCGCGGCTCTTCAGTCGCCACTACAAAATAAATATGAAGTCGGGAATGGATTGGGCCAACAATAACTGCCGGAATAGATATGTCCATAGAGTGTAAACAGAGATACTACAGTGAAGCTTGTATAACTTGAAGTGTTATGTAGATCGAATTTGGGTCTTTAAGAAATCCAAGCCCTACTTGAATTTTTCCATATTTCAACGAGTATTAATTTCCCCGTAGTATGTAGTTACAGAAGCTCCACTGTATACTCCAGGGACTGCATCGAGTTGAGACTTCGCTTTCAGTTTCATCATTCGCACGTTTCAGTTTTGGGCGGAGTGGGAGTGACGGAAAAACTGGGGAAATGGATGCCCGACGTTTGCGTTTCAATTTCCGTTGATTGAAGTTGCCAAATGACTCGCCAAACACCTGGCCGTAGCACCTGACCAAAAGCAAACCCCGGTCCGAGGTCCAAGGCCCAGCGGTTGCTTTGCCTAGTCTGGAAATTGAGAGCAATCAGCTACGGAAACGATGGCAATTAAATTGAATGCCGACGCCATTAAAGATGAGCACAGGCTGTGGGTGGAGTGGGCCTGGAAATGGATATTTATTCTTGGGATATTTTGGAAGTATTTATCCTGTATTCTGCCTGTCTGGTCTTGGGGGCTTTATGAGCTCTCCAGCTGCCGCCGGAGGTAACTGCCAGAGAATGTTTAGCTCGAAAAGTTTCAGCCTAAGTAGTTTCATTCGATTAACACAGTTTTAGCCACAGAGTTAACTTAGTCTTCGCCCTGCCTTGACTAATAAACTTTTAATTGAATTCTAAGGCTTCACTGAGATCAGAAAACCTGTAAAATCTCACATCGCCTTGGCCGCAAATGCGGGGAACATCACCATTCTGCTAACGACTTTCCGTTATGGCAACATTTCAATTTCCCTGCTGGTCCCGTGTGAAAAATTAATGCCAAATTCGAAACAAATTGCAAAAGGCGGTGGCACAGTGTTGAAAGTGACAACGACAGATCCAGCGATGGGGACAGGAAGTAAAGGATGCCAACAGGATGTCTGACGAAGGCAGCTACTAATGAGGTATGAGAAGAAGGACCTTATAGATACCCTGAAGTGGGTCTTGAAAGCGCAGTTTATAAATAATAAATGAATGTTTAAAAAGGATATTTTTATAAAGGAAAGATAAACATTTTTTAAGGTTTAACCATAGTTTAACTCTGCTAAAAAATAGGGCTTAGAGCAAATATAAAATAATTATAGAATGCTCAGATATATAAATAAAAAATAAATGTCTAAAATTGGTATTTTTATAGGGTGTAATGATAGTTTAACTCTGCTAAAATAAATGGAGCTTGGAGCACTGGAAACTAAATAATAAAGAAGAGGCCAGAAAATAGCCTTTGTTATTTCGTAACTCATTTCCACTGCCTGATTTAATTAAACGAACATTTATATCACATCGACATTATGTCAACATTTTAGACAAACAAAACGTTCATTAAATATTTCGTTTTTTCCGTTTGCCTATTCTATTTTGCGGAGTTAACTGCATTTGGATGTCAAAGCTTAGACAAGCTTAGAATGCCATTCTAGTCTCCGACAGACAAGGTTCGGAAAGTCCTATATACCCCAAACAGCTTTCGGTTTTAGACTTGGTGCAAAAACATTTCTGCCAAAATATGCCCGCAAAACCTCAACAGCATTTTTGGACAGGGAAGAGTCAGAGTTTAGTGGGGAAATCCACTTGTTCACTTCCCACCCAAAAATAAAACCGAGAAAAAAGCACACCCGACATTCACAACAAAATAAAGTAGGGGTGTGCGTGGGCACCGGGTTCGGTTCGGTTTGGTTTGGTTTGCTTTGGAGGTTGGGTTAGTCTGCTGTTGGCATTCGGTGGCAGAGCAGAAAATCAATGTTGCCAGCAACAACACATTGGCAGGAGCAAAACAGGACCAGGACCGGGACGAAGACCGGTTCCAGGAGCAGCGACATCTTGTCAGGGCCGTCACCTCGATGCTAAAGGAATGTTTTCCGCCCACAAGCCGACTTGTTTCCTTGTTTTCCTACAAGCATACCCGTCCCGTCCGACGTACAAGCAATTTAAATTTATAAGCGCTAATATTGTCAAAGCGTAACGCAACAAAGAATCCAAAAGCGGGTCCCTGTCCTCGTCCCTGCTCCTTGCATTGTTATCCCTTGGCATGCCTTTATAGCAGCCAGCCTTTTGTCAGGGGGAAACATAAATTAAATGGCCAAAGCAATAAAAACCAAATCAATTTGAGCGTGAAATCGATTTTCATTTTTCTCTACCGCTCTTGCTTGTTGCTCGTTGGCAGGACTTTGCTCCAATCCTTCGGCGCCAATCGATAAATTCTCGATTGCAACAGGTACGACTGGTCGGTGGATGGCAACTAAATCAACGACTCTGTCGCGGTAATGGGCGCTGGTCATGCCCGACCCAATGGCACCGCTGGCACTGCCATCGTTTACCGCTTTGATTAATGTCGCAGGACGGCAGGGATCGGTGGATGGAATTGGACTTTTTCCTATTCCCTGGAACTTTTTGTCGCCTTCAACTGCAATCAAGGTTCAACACGTAACCCCTTTGATTGCCATTGGTTCGTGAATACCCTGCAGTGACAGGTGTCCGTCATAAAGCAAAGAAATAAATTTCCAGAAAAAATATTAATCAAATAAAGCTATTCAAAGTTTTGTAAATGAACCCAAACCATAATTAAATACTACCTTATTTAGCATAAATATTAATCCCTGCACTTGTAAAGCCCAATTTAATTCAATTTCCTCTTGCAAACAATTTATTTAGTTTTGATGAAGAGACTGAGAATGAAAAGGTTAGGCCAGCATAAGCCACCTGAAATCTTTGTTGCCATGGAAAATCTTCGTTGTCATTATTTTTAATTTGCGCATCTATGACATCAGTCAGCCAGGAGGCGAGCTGCAGGTCCTGGGCTTAGGCTAGGACCTTCCGTGGCCGACGCGTAGGTCCTGCCCAGTTGCTCCTCGCTCCACACTCTGGCAGCGTTGACAAAGCAATTTCCGCCAACTGCAAATTACACAAGCAGACATCGACGACGAAGTGAAATAGAACCAAGGACTAAGGACGACGAAAAGTGCATGTGGGAACGGGGGAGGGATGAGGGTTGGGTTTGGGGGTCCTGTCCTGGTTGCAAAAGGCTGCTCCTGCTGCTGCTGCTGCTCACTTGTGTGGGAGCTTCCGCTGCTGCCACTTGTGCATACATAATCAACAATTAAAGATTAAAACGCCACAGACAAAGTTGCGCCAGCGGGCAGGCTTATTAATAAAAGGCTGCCGAGCAGGGAACTCTAAGTTATTTAAGTTCTTCCTTCCAGAAAGGGCCTGGAAGTCCTCCGTTTCTTATACTTTCATTATTATAATTATAAGCTGGTTGCCCGGGAAATAGATTCACCTTTTATTAAGGTCTTTAATAAGGATGGAAAATAGTACTTAAATATTTATTTAGTAATAAAAGGAAGGGAACAAGAACAACTTAATAAAATAGCTTTAAAAGCATGTAACTTTTAATCTGTCATCTTCATTTTAATATACATATATAGATTTTCAACAAACTGAATTAATATAATATTATAGAATTATTATAATAAAAGCATGTAACTTTTAATCTGTCATCTTCATTTTAATATACATATATAGATTTTCAACAAACTGAATTAATATAATATTATAGAATTATTATAATATTATAATAATGGAATGTCAGGAAAAAGGAGCATCTACGTAAAATAGCTTCAAAAGCATGTAACCTTTCATAAAATCTGGCCACTTTAATTTGTTATCAATTACAGAGTCGATGCAACTCTTTGTTCTAAAGAGAAAGAAGTGAAAAACTTTCAAACCAAGCATTTAAATTTATCCAACTGAAATATTTAATAATGAAATATTATTTAATAATGTAAAGAAAGGAAAAAGAGCAACTAAATGAAGTAACTTCAAAGGTATGTAACTTTTAATCAAATTTGGCCACTCTAATCTGTTATCGATTGCAGAGCCCATGTAACTCTTTTTGCGAAAAAGAAATAAGTGAACAAATTTCAAACGAAGAATTTATATACTCAATTTCCCAGAAACTGAATTATTTAATAATGAAACGAAGGGAAATATAACAACTAAAGCTTCAGAGGCCATGTAACTTTCTATAAAACCTGGCCACTCTAATCTGTTATCGATTGCAGAGTCCATGCAACTTTTTGTGCTGAAGAGAAAGAAGTGAAAAACTTTCAAACCAAGCACTTATATATACTATTTTCAACAAACAATAATGGAATATTATTAAATAATGAAAAGCAAAGAAAAAGTAGCAACTAAATCAAATAGGTTCAAAAGCATGTAACCTTTAATCAAATCTGGCCACTCTAATCTGTTATCGATTGCAGAGTCCATGCAACTCTAAGAGCTAAAGAAAAGTAAGTGAAAAACTCTTCAACCAACTATTTTAATATTCTATTTCCAACCAACTGAATTTCTCCAAGTGCAAATCAGACAAATACTTTGACACATTTCAACAACTTTCAAAAGGGGGGCAAGAACCCTACCCCCAAGAGGGAAAGCTTGAGCGTAGCAAAGTCGACCGGACTTGGGAATTCCTTCAATTTTCTTCAGTTCTCCTCCTGGTGGCACTTTTAATTGCATTACGCCCCGTTGGAATTGCAAAGGATGCAAGGCCTAACTCCTCTCCATTCTCGAGTTTTAATTGAAGGGACACACAGCTGATGCTCTCGTAATCAAGGATTTTCCCAGCAATTTCCTTTGAGAGCTGTCCTGCTTCTCTATTCTCATTAATAGCACTCGCCTGTGACGACATCATTAAAACATGTAAAGTTGTCAAGTGGGTGAAGGCTGCAGATACATCGATTTCGGTCCAGATACATTTCATTAATGTGGGCAACGCCAGCCATCAATTAAAAAGCATTTGTGTAGGAATTAAATTCCACTTGGCAACGGAAAAAAAAGTTTCAGTTCGATATCAAACGATTTGCATATAGCCGACGATTTCACGCAGATTTTCGGGACATAAACACCCACGCACACTCACCGAACGAGAGAAATCCTCTTCAGTCGGCAAAATCTGTTTACGAATTCGCCTCCTGGGACTGGGCCGGATTCAAAGTTGCGTGCCGTATCAAAGTTATCTTTTTGGCATATCACTTGCCGGGGTTTCGTTTCGTTTCCACAGAGGTAAGACGGCGGAGAGGCAGGGAATATTCGGGGTGGACCAGTAAGACACACTTAACACCTCGGCACGTGAGTTTCCAATTTCGGCGACAATTGCTATGCCAACACACGTCTGCTCAGGTAAAGCCTCGAATTTAATTGAATAAGAAATGGCTACGGGAAGCATGCCTCCAATCAATATTTGCCATCAAGCCTTGTTCTTCGAGCAGAAGCTGAATCTTACTTAAGTCTAGGTCTATGAATACATTTTGGAGGATCTTGTGTGAAAGTAAATATTTTCTCTTGTTATTCTTTGTATTTTCTGCAATTATTTGTAATAAGATAACGAAAACAGAGCCTAAAAAACAAATAAATAAATAATAAGAGAGCTTTATGTGTAAAAATGGTACAAATTGGAAGATATTCTTGTTAGATGGTTTTACACAATTTGAGAAAAAATAAATAACGTATTGTAGTTTCAGACGTTTTAATATGAATTAGTTTTATCCTTATTTAATAATAATAAATGCACAGTGTGTATAATTTTCCTTATTAAAAAACACACTCTGATTATATTTATTTGTTATTTATTCTTTCTTAATCCACTTCCTCGGCAACCTTATCCAAGTATTAACTTATACCTCCTTTAGATTTATCTTTGCATATTTCCCAATTTATTTTTAGCGTATAAATTTGAATTTTCAAGACATACATTCATTTGCAGAGGTGTAAATTATTATTGCTTATTGAAGCAATTCGCGTGCCTTCAACTTGGCCTTCCGTTCGTTCTCGGGCATGTCATGCCAGCGGCCATAACCAGCTTATTAAATTGCAATCAATCTTTTCCCAGAACACGGGACACACAAGGCGGAGACGCGTCATCGTCAGTTCGCAGTGAATTACCAATTTTACTGTCACGGCTACGTCGAATCGATAGGGAAAGCGAAAAACAGAATCGAAACGGGGGCGCAGGAGGAGCACCTGGCCAATGTCAATCGATAACCTTGCCCACAAAATGTGGAATGTGCAGCGAGGGGTGGCAATTGGGGGCGGCGTTCGTTTAAAACAATGCAAGAAATGCCAAAATAACAAATTTCCCATGCATGAGGGGGCTCTCTCTCTCTCCTCTCTGTACAGACACTTGTTGACCTCGTAATGGCTATTGTTATTCCCCTTCGATGCACACAGGGAACTGGAAATGATGCCATTTCGTATAGAACTTTGTTAGTTTTTAGACAGACTTGGATACAGAAAGTCCCTTAGTTAAGTAAGGAAAAGTAGATAAAAAGCAGTGAGATATTATAAGAAGCCATGCATATGAACTTCACAGATAAAATGTTTGCTTAAAATAGTTGTATTTCTAATATTTGTCTTCCAATTAATAACTTATTGAGAACACATTATAATTATAGTTTCTTAGCAACAAGGGAAATATCTTTTTTTAATACACAATTCCTTTTAGTACTTCGATTATCCCATCTCAGTTCACTCACCGATTGTGTAGGTGGCTCCATCCACCGTGAATGTGGCCGCTTTGCATTTGTTGAAAAACCGCGAAGCAAAATCCAAAGCTGAGTTCTTCAAGCTCGAGGACACGCGGCGTATGGGTGAGTCCGGACAGGAAGTGGGCTGGCGCCGCTCCGGCGACACCTGATGGTGCAACACCTGCTGGGTCGTTACAGCACTGGTCACCGTATTGCCGGAGGTCAGTCGTGCCGTTAGCACCGCGGGCACTGGGACACTGGCACCTGGACTATTGCCAGGACCTGCTTGGGCACCCGGAGTAATGCTGCCCTGACCTGGAACCGGACCTCGGCTGGTCACAGGTGTGGCAGTTCCGGGGGCCAGGCGACGAGGCGCATTCGACAGATTCAAATTTGACATTTTGCGTTGCGTTCCGTTTCCGTTTCCGGTTACGTTTAGAATCGCGCTTCAATTTCTATTCTGTGGCAGTTCACTTGATCACACTCATTTTGCTAGGCACTGCACAAAGGTCTGCATATCAATTAGGGCCCGGGGCACCTGTTGTTCATCCGATATTTGTTAGAGGAGAAAAGCCAGCACCTGACCAAGCCAAATTGTTGCAATTACGTTTGGGATAACAAGAATTCTAGCAAAGTTTCGACTGCATTGTTGGGTTAATTAAATAATGGGCTTAACATTTGAGATCTAAGTATTTTCATGCAAATATTTAAATAATAGAGAGTCCAATTAATAGAAATTATTTAGAATTTTAGAGCAAACTCAATCAGTTAAAACCACAACAATTTAATTTTCTTTTCAGTTATATAATAATGATAATATATATTAATTAAAATCCTATCTCCACAAAGGTTTATGAATTATAATTGCATTTTCAAGTAGTTAAAATGCGGGTTATAATGGCAAATAGCAACGTTCCTATTGCCAAGACAAATTAATAATATGCATATATTTGCAAAGTCCCCCATAGTCATGTCAACAAAGGATAATTTCAATTTGAAACATTTAATTGAGCAATAAAAAATGTCCAAATATCTCATTACGAAAGTTAATTTAAATTCCGAAAATATAAGTATATTTCCGAAACCGCAATTCAGCAATTTGTGTATCTCTCTCTCTATGTGTGTGGTCGTGTGTGGCTATTTGTGTTTATGCATCTGTGGGTGGTTTTGGCCAACAGCATGTATCTGTAGCTGTATCTGTTTGCGGATCAATTTATCTGGCAAACCCCTCTTTGCTATAATTTGCCCGTAGTTTCAATTTGCCAGCGCCCAAAATTTAAACAAAATTGCAATTACAACTGCTAGTATGTTTGTGGAAATCCCGGAAAACATATGTCCACATGGAGTGCCACCGAAAAAGCAAAACCCTATGGCTGTACGAGAATGATAATGATGATGGAGATGATGATTGCAGTCAATAAAAACGGAATTACCAAAGCAGAACCAACGTTTTTGGGTGGCACAGGTTAAGCGGATGCGAAGTGGGGTTAACTGGGAGCTGGGGGTTCTGGGGTTGGGTTGTCGGTACTTCAGCAGTCGGTTGATGACTTTGCCTCTGTGTGTGTTTCTGTCTCTGGCATATTTCTGGCTCTCTAAAATGCGACGAATTAAAGTAAATTGCTTGGAAATAATCGCATACACTGCGGCTCCAGAAACAGCCGTAGGTACACACACCGAGAACAAGCACACAGAACCAAATTAATGTCAATATCACTTTAATAGCAGTCTTTAATATAAAATGTTGTATATCAATAATACATTTTGGCATAAAAGCCAGAGAAGAAATTATATAAAGTAATATTAACTGGTTATAAATTAAGGTCCAAGGGATAATAATATTATTCTCTGACTTTTATCTGCTGTGAAAAATGTCTGAGTAAAATAACACAGCTTTATAAGGAATATCAGCTCAAAATCAAAACCAAACCCACATGAATTCCGTTTGATTTTATATTATTTTTTTCACTAAACTCACGCACACTCGCACAGTGCATAGCAGCCAGACAATGAGTGGCTTTCTGCGGCTAAATTGCCGGCGGTTCCTGCCCGCTGCCTATCAGCCAGCGCTTTGTGATAATGGCATTCAAATGTATACATTTGAGGTTTTTGTTTTTTTCCCCTCCAGCCCCTCCATTTTTTTTCCGTTATGCCGTTTTGCCGCTTATCGGGCTGCGGAAAAGGAGCCGGGAATTGCCACATCAAGTGCCGCCGAAAGAAGAGTATAAACAAACAATGGCAATAATAATAAATTCTGCTTTGGTTGCTAGAGATGGGTCACTATCCGTGAAATGCGAATTGTTACAGAGCTTAATTATCTGCAATTATTTCTCTACTATTAAGCCGCCTTCAAAGGATTTTAATCCGCGGTCAGTGCTTCAACTTTTTGTGGCTTACAAATCGTAATCCATCTAGGAAAAAAGCTTTCAACTTTATGTTCAGGTGGTTTATGTGGTTTTCTATCCGTTTTTTAAAGGATTAGCGTTAATGTATTTGCCAGTTTTAACTGGATAAATGTTTAATATAAAGTACTAGATACAAGTAAAATATTTAAGAATTAATTAAACACAAACAAAAGCATACTTCTTAGAGTTGTTAGATTAATTTCTTCCAGAGACTAATATATTATAATATTTATGTCAACTGGCTCATTTTTTATGCTTCTCTTTCTATGTGAAAAATCCAACTAATCTTATCTAAACACTATATCTAGACTTTTATGATATTGGTTGATAATTTTTGTGTACTTTATAACCTCTGATATGTTTTTTCTGACTGTAACTAAGTCCAATACACTTTTATCCTCAACAAGTGCTGGTTATAAAAATAAAGAAAATATTACTGGGCTTTATTATCCGTTCCGTTTGCCTCTGCCTGTGTTTGCCTGTCTGTATTTATGCCGTGTCAACACCCCGAAAGATGGACTCAATGTCTCGATTCGGCGGAAAAGAAAATAGTAGGAAAATCTGAGAATCGGATTATGGATTTTTCTGGGCGTGTGCCTTATGCTTTATTGCATTATAACAAGTTTTAGTGGCGTGCTGTCTCTAGCTCGCTCTCCTGTTTGCTGGGCCATACTAATTAATACCTTTGGGCGTTCGTCATGAATAGGTGTGCGTGCTGTGTGTGGTGTATGGGTGTGTGCGGCCATGTTTGCAGATAAATTGCGATGCTCAGTGGCTTGGATAAGCAGACCGGCTTTAATTTGGTAAATTAATTCTGAAATATTTAGGTCGCAAATATCCAGCACCCCAAACCCCCCGCGGACACACGAGAACCCAACCCAAGCCGACAAGGTCACGGCTCGAGGGAGCTCGTCGCAGATAAAAGACTGAGCTATGTGTATATATATGTACATATATATCGAACAAAGAGCTCACTAAAGCCGAGGAGAATGTTGAAAATTTAAGGATACCGGGTTGCAGGCTGCCGAGCGAGCTGCCTTTGATTTGCGCCGAGCATAATCAACTCGGTTGGAAACATTCTCGCGCTGAAAACGAAACGAAAGAAAGCTGCCGGAAAAGCCAGGCCTGGCCAGAAAAAAACAAAAAATTACCAGGCAAATTGCCGAGGACCGAGGTCCAGAAATATGTGCGGACATAAATAAAAATAAAGGGCCAGCAAATATAAACTTTGGGTGAATTTTGCGGCTTAAGGACAACAATTGGCTGCTCACTTCCCGTTGGCCGACGAGCACTGGGCAACAAGGGCCGAACTTTGAACTTCTAATGAAAATTAATCAAAAATGTTGTGCGGCGGCTTGTGTTTCCCTAAATACGATCAAAGACCTATGCAAATTGGTTTAGTTTCTCTGTATCTGACCCCGGACATTCTCCTTGTTGTTCCCTGTTGTTCAGTGTAATTTCTGGAGTTTTTTGCTTCCACCCCGAAAACACCGAAAACACCTGAAAAGGGTCTCCTAACCCGCAGTTAGATTGACTGAGCAAAAGGGTCGGGTCAAGCCAACGCCAAAGGGGTTTTTGTCCGTGAGGCGGGGACTTTTGTTTCTGTTTCCAGCCTGGTCTGGGGTCATATCATTGCCGTCGAGTTAAGTGTTAATCCGCTTTTGTTATTGTTTGGCACACAGCAGGAGTCAGCCCCGGAGGATGGCGCAGGATCAGGTGTCTTCTTTGCTCTGCGAGGTGTTACACTTTTGCCTCTTGCTTGTATTTTCCTTTTTTGTGAGTCTAGTGAGTCTGGGTTACATAATTGTTAATTTAAAATGTGTTTAATGCAAATTTAGTTGTCCTGCTAATTGCTGGGTCCTAGACCTCGTCCATTCGCACATTAAGCCATTAATTTATCGGGGGAGCAGGAGCCAAACAAATTGCTGAGCAAATATTTGCTGCTGGCCAGCGATTTGTTGTGGCTTCCATTTCTGCCATCGCCCATCGACCCAGCGGCCGATAGGGCAACAGGTTTTGAACAGGCCAAAAGCAACAAGTTGACTTGGTCGACCAAACCCCTCTCTCCCCCACACTTCAGCTTGAGGGTGTTTTATTTTTCTTTAGCATTTTCGTGAGTAATTAAAATTGCCACTTGAATCACTGCCTTTTTTTTTGCCTTTTCGTAGCCGGAACTTCACTTGATGGGGCACCCGAACTACGCATACACACTGGGGGCCCCAAAACGAAAGCCGAGGACGATAACTACGAGAGCGAGACTCGAACTCGAACTCGGTAAAGGATGCGAGCCGCGAATCGGAAGCACTTCCTGTTGCTCTGGGCTGGGCGCATTACCTTCCGGCAAACGTGTTGCCAATCAACTGACGAGCTGCAAATCATGTCCTGGCCTTCAGCTGGCTTCTGGCCCACTCGGAGGCAAAGAGCGTGGATCAAGAGCGGAAGCTCTCCGGCAAGAGCGTCATCAGCGCTGATGAGAGCTTTGGGCGCAAGTAAAGAGAGGAAACGCAGGCCGGAAGAGAGTCCTGGCAGTGAAAGTAACTGGCTAACGGTTAATGTGAAAAATTCGGAAATAGTTCTGTGGAAAAACTATATATATATATATATGAAGAGATTTTTTGGGACTCTCATATATATACGCGTTATTTATATATTTTGTTCTGAATTAAGGCATAGATAGAGTGAGCTTCTAATAAATGATTTCATTTAATTATAAAGACCATTTTGAATGTCTTATTAATTTCATGAAACTTATACCTACATTTACATTATTTAATTGGTATTTAATTACAATGTATGGTAAAAGCTGTAAAAATTGAGAGTAGAGAAGTTTTAATAATAAATAAAATATGCCACAGTTCCGGAATAATTAATTGCTTTCGGAAACATAAAATACCTAAATAGTTAAGTGCTTTAAAAATTCAAATTTTTAATTTCACCTAAAAAAATATGTATTTATGGATTTTTATCAGTTTTGTGACACATTCCTAGACTAATATTTTAGGATTTTATTATGTTCCTTTAATAATAATGTTCCCTATTGAACATTTTTACAAACAAATATGAAGCCAATATAAAATGAGTTATTTTATTTAAGAACATCGAGCTTACTTGATAATTTTGGCTACCTAAGAACGCCTTCAGACCTTAATGGCAGTAACCATTAACTCCCCGACTTCCTCTAGAATTTATATAATCCAACACCTTCGATTAACTTGGCGGAAACATTCTCTTTTCACACCTTTCTTATCAGCCAACATAGCCTTGGTTTTTGGTGTTCCTATTGATTAACTCGTGTCTGCCTGTTGGTGGCTTATCTCCGCCAACAGCTGATTGAAGGACTCTGCCAGTTTCTCTGGGAATCTCTTAACTCCCGAAGCTTTTCACCACCGAAAGCTCAGCAACTCTCTGGCCAAGTTTCACTATGCCTGCCGCAGGATGGCGCAGTAAAATAAAAAGACACTTCCAGTTCGTCATGAAAATATTTGGCGGGTAAAAATCTGACGGCATCGTTTTGGTTAGTCCTGTGACAGCAAGGATATATTGACAAATGCCTTGTGTAACGGCAGACGACGAGTCGTGTGTAATTTATAACGCCAATGCAGACACGACAAACGAGCGAGGACAGCCTGGGAAAGCCATATACCAAGGGGGAGCTGGAAAACCCAAGGAGTCCTTGTCGCCCCCAACATTCTGCAGGTGTTTAGTTATTTATGCCTTGTCACACGAAGTCTGCACTCCGCATGTAAAAGACAAAACAAATGCTCCGCGCTGAGTGCGCGCAGACATCCTTGGAATGGGTGCCGTCCTCCGCAGCTCCGCAGCTCAGCTCAGCCATAAAGGATTTGACCCAATCCCCGCCATCCTCCAGTCGCATTTCTCACATTTAAACCGCCCAACGAATGCCGAAAATGCTCGAATAAAAACATTTATTGGGCGGTCGCATAAAGGAGATTTGAGCAGCTGCCGCCACGAGCTAAGCAGGAATGGCTGTACAATTTATATGCAGATGGATGTACTTTCGGGCAAATAATGAGTCTGCCAAGATATGCACAACTCTAATTGAAAAAGTTATCAAGCAGGAGGTTTTCAGCAGTGTATTCTTCGGTTTAATTAAGTGTCTGGCTTTGAATATTTATTCTAACTGCATTTTCATAAGCTTTCGAGCAAAAATAATCATTCGACAAGGAAGATGGTTAAAAAAGAAAAACATTGAGTTATATTTATAGTCTATAAAGCTTTAACTACGAACTAAAGTGGCGAGAAATCGGTGGGAAATGTTTATTTTATGATGAAATACAAGTTTAAGGCAGCTATCACTTACAGGACATATTTTAAATAAATGTAATAGTAGTCTTAATATTAATATTTAATTTAAATTGGAGTAAAATAAATTTGAGTAGTATTAATCTTAATATTTAATTTAAATTGGAGTTAAATAAATTTGCAAAGTGTCTTGGCATATTTTTTAATGAGCTGAGATTCTGCTTACTTAAATGGAGAATTTTATATATTCATTTATATATTTTCCTTCTTATTTAAGATAAATTTAATTGAAATTAGAGTTACAAAGGGTCTTAAGATAATTTTTAAGGAACTGAGATTCAGCTTACTTAAATATTATTATCATATTATTTATTTAAATACTTATTCAAGTTACATTTTTCATTTCATGTTACTAGCCCGACTTTTTCAATTGCTTCTTAGTATACATTTTTATCTAGCTTCCCCAAGAATATGCTCTCTTTTTACCATTTCTTTTAAATTGCAAATTTCACGGCAAATTAAACAATAGTTCAAATTCCCTCCTCTTCTGCTAAATATTGTGGTTGACTCGGGCCATATATCTAGCTGGATATCAAGTCCCGCATGTTGGCCACAAGTCAAGTCGAGTCCTCTTCGGTCTCAAGCTGTGCCGTCTGCCTGCCGCACCCTCCTTGGCTCTTTGGATGGTTTCTGCCTAGACTATCATGACATTTGAATAATGTGAGCACATTTGGCATTTTATTTTATCATCAGGCATTTGCTGATGTGCTTACACATCCCGCTCTCTCTCCTGACAACAGGCAGGCCTTCGTCTCCTGATGAAATTAAACTGCTCTTGGTCCTCGACTTGACTTGCTCGACTCTTATTTGCCTTTACTATTATACGCTCATTCATTTGTCTCATCATTTCGCTCACGCCCACGGGGCGGATGTGGAATGGGCTGCTTGGAGTTCCGGCCATTTTCATTTCTTTTCTTTTCTTATGTTTTTTTTTTTTTCGATGTTCCTTAGCCTTCCCTGCGAGGGGCGTGGTCTAATTACAGCTTTGGCGAACTTTTTCATTGTTGCCGCCGTTAAAGCGAAGCTTGCAACAATTCTTTTTTAAGGCCCCATCATTTTCGGTAAACTTTCCAATTAGAAGGTTAAGTATACGCAGCATAGGCCAGACTCAAGTCTTTACCGGCTAGGCACTAAGTTTTTCAGCTGCTTGTTATTATTACCGCCTCTCTCTCTTCGCCAGCTTTTCTTTCGACCACTTTTCCGCGGGCTCCAGCTCATAACAATGCATTGAAATTTTGATTGCAACCATTAAAATGCAAGCGCAACCCTCCCGACGCCCCACGCCGCATAATGAGGATTTCACGCAGCTCCTGCTCAGCGCAAGGTCAGCCAAGGACGACGGGACAATTGTTGTTATTACTTTTGTTGTTGTTACTGCCCTTAGTTACTGCCGCTGCTGCTGCCACTGCTGCTGCGCGTCGTGTTTTTATAATTTGCCACAATGGGGACGAGGGCAAGAGCAGCAGCCCCAACAGCGACAGCCGCAGCAATTAGAGCTCTGAAAAAGCGAAAACAAAACAATCCGAAAAGCGCTGGAAAAAGCGCTGACAAAAAAACTGAAAAGCACGAAAAATGTGCAAGACAAATTGCCATGCCAGCTTGAGGCAGCCAAAAATAATGCGAGCAGACAACATGCAACATAGGAAGTGGCGAGAATATTGCACCAGGGCACGGTACATACAAGAAAAACTCACTGAATAATAGTTTTGTCCAGCAGCATATTTAATGTATGAGTTCTTTTATTTATATACAATTTTTAATGAGTTTACAAATTAAAAGTCCAGCAAATTAAAGCTGTATATGATGCCCTCTTTTTAAGAGGCTTTTTGTGAGGCTCACTAATTAATTTTATAAACGTGATTCCGAATAATTTGTAAGTATTTTCTGATGATTACAAGTTAGTCTTAAAATAGCCTAAATAAATATTAAAGTAAAGGTCTAGATATCGCCTGAATAAATATATAAATAAAGTTCTAGAAATTGCCTGAATAAATTTATAAATTAAGCTGAAACTAGCTTAAATGCTAAAAAGGAATTTGGTGAATATTATATTCCCTTGATTGTGCTCAATGCAATTTTAAATTAAATTTCTTTAATTACCTGCTAATTTCTTGTCTTTTTAAAAATCCCTTGACTTAAAATCCTGTCTTGAAATTATTCCTTTGACGATAACTTATTCCTCTTTTTTCTGCTTATAAACTTTAATCACAAGCGCTAGCCAGAAAAGTTGTTCAACTTAACCGAAACTGCAGAGCCCGATTATTTTCCCTTTCCATCATTTTTCCCCGGGATTGAATGTACATCAAAATAGTTTGCCCGAAATAGAGAGGCGGCCAAAAGGTGGACCGCAACAGGCACTTGTAATGTGCATTCAAAGCAAGGCGAAACGAAATAAATCAATAAAACTAAAGCATGGTCAGGCATAAAATGTTGTCGAGGCTGCTGCCATGCTGCTGCTGCTGCCATGAAAAACTTGGAGACTTGGATTCTCTCTGGTTTCTCTGGGTCTCGTTTCTCGAGTGTCGCCCACTTGTATCAACCTCGAGGCGCGGTCGAGTGCGCCCTGAAAATTCACTCGGGGATATTTCGATATAATACAATGCAATCCAAATATTGATTCGTCGTAATTGTTGGCATTATTGTTATGCCAGCTGATTAATGCGACAAGTCCCCCTCGCCCCAGTCGGATGTGTTATGTATTCCCACAACTCCGCCCCCTTGGAAATCCAAGCTTTTGTGGGACAAAATTAATACAACATTTACGAGTCACTTATTGTTCGCTCATTATGTAAAGGGCGACGACGCTTCAAGGAGGTTGGGGTCAGCATTAGCCAGCAAATGACCCGCACAGCTGGCGCCGTTCCATGTAACCATGTCTAACCTCAACCACCCCCTCCCCAAGGACGCGGGCTGGCTGCATTTGTCGCCCTTTTTGGGTTATTGGACGCACAAATTAGCGGAAATTATGCAACGATAATGTTGTACAACCATTGGCAAAGGCAATTGGTTTTATAGATTCCTTGCGTGCGCTCCTGCCGCTGATGGCCTTTTATTATTGCTATTTTTCCATTTACTGCCAAACCGCAAATTGTTCAGCAATTCCAGGAAGCGACAGCAACCAGGAACCAGGAACGGGGAACCAGCAAAGGGCGGGGCTGACTTTTATTTGAAAATTTCCATGATAACTAATTTACATGCATAAGAGGATTTATCGTTGGCAAAAGGGGATAACAAGGCTTACACGCCACACAGGGTTCATGGGGGTTAGCAGTGCAATTTCTAGTATTAAACTGAGCTAGGGGAGCTGTTATACTAATTATAATTTAAGTAGGGGAGAGGGCTTAATATTTGGTGCGCTAAGTTCTCATTAAACACAAAATAGACTCGACACTGGACTAAAAATAAATCTAATCTGGCCCTAAATGAGCTTAGGAAAGTAAGTAATAACACATAAGTTAAATTTAAGGTGTAAATATCCTTCTTACTTCAAATTTTTTTTTAAATTTAATTGCCTTTAACTAACCTTAAACTACCCAAGCATTATATTAAATTATAAATAAAGGAACACTTGAAATCTCGTAATTTCACAGTTATAAATGGCGACGCTAATTATCAGATAATTCAAATTTGTGCCAGTCAATGCCAATGGCTGGAATATTTCGTCCTGGACAAATTTTCAATATTCATGGTCGTGCGCGTCGCTTAAATGACTGTCAGCAGCGGACAGCAGGCACTGTCAGAGGGGGGTTCCAATGATAATGCCTTAATTATGCAACAAGGATTCCCTTTTTCCAAGCCACGAACATCACATAAAATACCATAAAAGCCCCGGCCAAATGCCATTGACAGCACTTTTCATGGGGCCACGAGCCGGAGCCAGATCCTGGTGCCGGAGGACCGGAGGAGCGTGAACATGCTCACACGTATTGCCGGGGAATGCCCAAATATATTTCATATTTATAACATAATTCGATATAATGCCCTTAGCGGCGGCACATCAACTCCACCTCTTGCTTGTCCTGCGCCATAAGAACCAGGAAAGCCATACAATTTTGCGGCCACATTGCGTATACGCCACCGCAAATGCCCCTGCTGACCACAGGCTTGAAAAGAAGGCGGGAGGCGGTGGAAACCTGGTCAAATAGCACACACAAAAGGCCAACAGCAAAACGCACTTTGCCTACTGAGGCATTAACATCTGTTGTCCGTTGTCCGTTATCTGCTCCCGTATTCCCACAGTCACAGTCAAGTCCTGGTAGTTGACCCAAGGAAACGAACATAGTTTCTATTTATGGAGTTGGCCAAGGCCTCCATATACAATCGGCCTGGCTAATGGATTTCGGATTTGGTAAATACGCCAAGACAGCTAGAGAACATCCTGCTTTGGTTGCCATTTTCCTGGCCACATCTGCACAAATTGGTTTGTTTACGGATACCTCAGGGGACCTCAGTCAGTTTGCAATCGTTTGCAATTAAAATATATTTGTCCAGGCTAAGGACAAGCAATTGGCATTGGTTTTAATTAATAATAGGACTTTCGATTGAACTTTAGGCGGTGTTTCAATAGTCAAGGATATCATTAATTAAATAAACGTAATATTAAGAAATCTTTAACTGTTTTTTAATATTTCTGGAGGAAAACTAAAGGCCTTTACTCATGAAACTATAGTGTTTATTGGGAAAATAATAGCTTTCGGAAACATAACTGATTTTTATCTGCATTTTCATATACAAATATTTTTTATCTAAAATAAAAATCAGTCTTAAGACTTTACATCCACAGCCATAAAATAGTTTATATAATTTTATAATAAAAAGCTAGTTCATTTTGAAGTTCAAAATTCTTATAAAATATTTATTTATCATTAATACCAAATCACATTCAATTCAATAAGTAACAAAAAGCAGGCCAATAGAAAACGCTTAAAAATTCCCATTTTAAAAATAATTTAACGAGCCACAAGATGAAAGTGCATTGCTGAATGAAAAGCAACTTGGCAATATCCCGCAGAATAAATGCAAACCCAATCCCATAAAGCAGCAGAGCTCGCAGCCTGAGAGGTATAAAACTGGATATTTAAATGAAGTTAGCGCCCGCCCGCTGAGTGAATGATGATACTTCCCATTCATCAATTCAATTTGTGCGCATTTCCATTGCTAATGCAGGCGGGCAAGTGCAGGGGATTTTCTAACGGGTCAGAAAAGAAGGCCCCATGGATTTCCAGCTGAGGCGATGTGCATAATTTAGGACAGTTAGGAGCTCTCTCTCTCTCGGTCGCCTCATTTTATTAACGGCCGGAGCTCCCACATGAGCTGCAATCCGGCTAGAGAACTTGAACTGGAGCCTTGATCCCTGGCACTGGCACTCCAGCCGGTGGCTTTCATGTTTTTACAGGACTCTTGGCCCCCTCCTAAATATGCTAATAATTCTCGACGCTGCTTTATTAAATTTCTATGGCAACCGAGTAAAATGAAATGCGCCCCAAAATGACATAACTTATTTAGCTCTTGCGATTCGCCGTTGCCGCGGAAAATTAACACCAGCCACCGGCGGCAGCAGGCAGATGGTAAAGGAGAAGGAAATGGGAAGGAAGAAGGGGAATCCCGGATACTCGCGGATACCCACCAGAAGTCGACGGCAAAAGCCGCCGTTTCTTGTTTTTCCTCGACTGTCGGTTCCATTTTATGGCCACGCCCAGCAAAGTGGCTTTCGCCTTTCATCCTGCGAGCCATTTTTTTATGCCAGCTTTAAACAGAGAATTGTGTCGTTAAACCGCCAGGCACTGGAGTTTAATGCAAAAATAATTATTTCATTTAATGCGTCAGCTTTAATCATTTGCCAGAGAGGAAAACCGGGTCTGATGGCGCAATCTCTAGTTTAATGTGCCGAAGAAATGGATGCCTCAGTCCAAGAGCTCTTACTTTATAGTAGCCTTCAGCTATTAGCCTAGGAAATCACATTTGCAATTAAACAAAACTAACTAAAACTTAGGCCAAGGCGGTTTTTATGTACTCTTTGATTTTAATATTTAGTTAGGAATTACTTTTTTCGTTGAGAATTGATGGTAGACACAAAAGCAGTGTTAAACATATATAAATATTTTAATATAAAATCCTGTTTTAATTTTTTCCACAAATTAATTCCGATTCCCAGGTTAATTTCCTGTTAAGTCCCTTGGTAATTTAATGGAAATCACTGTAAAATTGTATAATGTGGCAAGTTTAATAAAGCTTTTACTTCCAATTAATAGAATAATTATTGGTAATTAAATCTCAACCAAGTAGGCGATACAAATTAAACCAAAGTGAGTAAATATTCCTTTTATTATACCATTGATTTTCAACAAACAATAATGAATTGATATTTTCATTTCACTTTCCGGTCTTAATAATAATAATTAATAAAATGAAATTCACAGGAAATTCACACGATTATGCGTCGATAAAGCTGTCAATTGTGACAGCCAATAATAAAGGCCAAAAGCCGGCCAACTGCCCACAACAAACAATTAAAACCCTCTGTTTTTTGGCTTAAAGGGAAATGATTGTGCAAATATGGGACCGGCAGCCATTGTTGCACTTTTGTTTGACCCCGACGCAAGTCGTTGTTAATTATGATTTCCGAGTCAATTTGCCGATGCGTGTGTGTTTGCCGAAACGGGAAGTCGCTTTTGGGTGGGTAAATCTGATCACCTGCCGGGGCCCATAAATCATAATTGACTGCTCCCAGGCGGGGTCTTAATAAATATTGACACAGCGGGCACAATTAATCACACGCGCGCCGCAATGTTAATTTGTGGAATTTTCTTTTCAATTATCAAACGCAAACACACAGGAAATGCGGTCAGGAGCAAATATGGTTACCTACATAAATGGGTACATCGTCAGGAAGTTAATCGATTTTCTATTCACGCACTATAAATACATATCCATTTAAGAGGAAAACTCCCACGAACGGCAACTATAAATAGATTTCTGTATAAAAATAGGCACACGCGAAGCTAAAGTTTCAGTTGGTGAATGCATGTTGATAGCCTGGACTTAACTTTGTCTCTTTAGAAGTAAAAATATCTACAACAAAAAAGTGTAATTTTATATTTATACACACAATAAACTAAAGCTTAGGGCAATCAACTTTTAAGTAGCATCCAAGTGTTTCTCCTTCAGGCCTTGAAGGTCAAATAGCTTAATTTAAACTCACAGCTTTGGAGAATAATTTATATAGCCATATGCCAAATGCAGATTGACGTTGAAAAATGATGTCAGTTTATGTATTAATGTATGTACGCCCTTGTCGGGTTGGCAAAAACTGAAACATTCGTCAGGCGGGTTAAAAATATGCAAATGGTCCGCTGGCTTGTTGACCCCGCAAAGGGCCTCCTTTGCGATCACACAATAGACATCAAATGGTCGGGACTTACCTTTTTTCTCTTAGCCCTGGGCCCGTCGCCTGCAAGAAAGATGGCAAAGGACTCGATTAGGAGAGCAAAGCTGGGATTTAAGCGCTGCATAAACAGGATTCGCATCGATGACACACGACACGCATGAATATCAAATTATGGAGAACTAAAAGCTTAGACCAAACGCAAACAGAAGCTGAGATTGAGGTGGAGACAGAGTGATGAGTCTGTTTATATTTACGACACTCCCAACTAGCCTCCTGGGCATTTAAGACGATTCCCTGGCCACTGGGCAGGACCTCGTCCTTACCATACCGAGTTGAAGTGCTTTCTGAACGCTCTGCCACACACTTGACTTGCATATTTTGCCATAACATTTGCAGCTTATAAATATTATGTTACGGCTCAATAAGCTTATGGCCAAAGGACCTTAACTTGGCCCTGATTGTCACCCATTAGTCATTAGCATCCTCCCCGTGATATATACACATATATATATATAGATGAAGTGTGACTCGAGTGGCCACTGATGGATTGATGCTGGGCAGCCACAGCCACAGCCACAGCCGGATTTATGACAGCGCCCATCCTTGCCACACATGTGGCATTTGAGTCTGTCTGCCAGGTCGTGTCCTTAATGGCTCTTGGCCAACTCCGACAAAGATATCTTCGCCAAAGCTGAGCTGGCTAATGAGAGGAGTGGGCGGACAGCTGGAAGCCCCCCGGCGAGGTCAGGCCAAAAGTTGTTGCTGGCCGGCGTGGTAATGACACTCATTAACGCAGCCCGAAAGCAGCTCTGGGGAGTCGGTAATCGTGTTGGCTTTTGCAGCGTTTGCATAATGCCAGCGACCAGACCAGACCTATCTATTTGTGTGTGAATTTTTATTTTTAGCCCAACTTTTTCGCCCTCTCTGCGCCGGCAGCTTCGGTTTTCTTGGCCATTTTCGCCTTAGCCGAATCTAATTACGGAGCTGTGAAAATTCATTAATGCCAATGTGAGTGGGGCCATCAGCAGATGGACTGGACTGGAGGAAAATTTAAGGAAAATGGGTCTAGAATTTAAGAGGAAATAATAGTTGGTTATATAAAGGTAAAGAAAACGAGAGAAAGAGAAAGGGGGTGCAATAAGTTTTACTTAAAAAATATTAAATATTATATTTAATCTAACTAAAAAATTTAAAATAAAGAATTTGAAGCTAGAAAATATATTCTGAATAATTAAAATGAAGTATATTTTTTTAAGGCCCGATTTCTTAAAGTTAACTGTGTAAATTGGTATCCGTCTTAAGTTCAGCTCTTTCTTTGATCTCTTCCCTATTTATTTCAAATATTTATAATAATATTTAAACATTACCCCATATTCTTCGCAATTTCTCTCTCTGCAATGACCAAAACAAAATTAATTATCCATCCGAATTAGCGGGGGATTTTGCTTTCGCTTTGTCACTTTGCATATTTTTCACGCCAGTTTGCCAGCCGCCTTTCGGTTGGATTTCCATTAACTTTGTCATACCAATGCTCCTGGTCATCAATAAAATTTTAATGATTGCGTTAAGCTGCAGCTGCCGCCTGCACACACAAACACACACACACACCCCGTGGGTCCTGCAATTCGATTAAGTCCTTGCCGGTATATGGGGGAGAATCAAATAAAGAGTCCGTTCTCCCTTGGGGGTGCGAAATTTCCGCCGAGTGTGCAATATTTAGCACAGGAACTGGCACAGGGACAGGGCCCGACATTTTAATGAAGTTGTAATGAGTCAAGGGTTCGTGGCTCCTGGCAAGCTGCAGCCGTTTCCGAGTCACCCTCATCCTGGCAGTGCTGGCCCCGCCCAGCGTGCGATTGGGGCACGCAAATATTTGCCCATATAAATTACAGACATACGCGTATCTGCGTGGCATCCACGACGCGTGGCACATTTTACGTGCTTTGAATTTCAAATTTCATTCAATTTTATCTTCGTTTTGTTTTTCTCACCCAAAAATATGGACATGACTGGTGGGTCATCGAAAGAGGAGCGACGGCAGAGGAGTGCAAATATGCTATGTTCCAAATTTGACTTGGGGCCATCATCCTTGGATATGAATTTTCGTTGCAAACATTCTGGCGAGGCATTAAATTTAATGGATCGCATGATAAGAGCAACCGTAATTGTTATTAAAACCAAAATAATTGAAATAAAACGGCTGTTGCGTGTTTAAATTTATTAAAAGATTAAAATTCGCTTAAACTGTGGCGGCATGTGGATTTTTAAAATATTGTTAAGCGATTTAGAGCTCATAAGCATATTGATTTGAATATCAAATTTACGATTATGACATGACAGCCCATTTAAAATGAAATGTAAATAAAATTAATAAGCAAAATGAGCTAGGAAGACGTTAATTTCTATAAGCAACCCGAAAATATTGTAATTTTAAAACATTCTATGAATGATATGATTCGTGTTCAGCTTACAAATATTATTTGGAAGCAGTTGGTGTTATTTGATTTTATTTGAGGGGGCTTGCTACCTTAAATTAATGAACTGTAAACTCGTAAAAATAAATATAATCTTCAATTTTATTTATATTTTATAAGCTTCTCCCTTAACCCAGAAATTATAAAAACATTTTTTCCTAATTTTCCCAAGTCATGGAAGTTTCTTTCTCGTAAACCGTAGAACGACTCCCAGTTCCGTTTTAATTTACCTCTGGAAAAACCCACAGATTATAAATCAAACAAGTATTGGCAGAGGGTTTGCCTCGCAGGACTTCTGCTTCCAGCGTGGCTATGACAATGTTTCGGTGCTTTCGGCGCTTCCTGCCATCCTCCGCACACTCGAGAGTAAGTGAATTAAAGCGAGTCACAGGCTGTGTAAATTTTCGTGGCATACTCTGGAGCGCAAGGTAATTGAAATTTATGCATAAATTATGCGCATAAACGGACACGGCAAGGCAATAAACAAAAATAAAAATGCAAAATTGCGGAATTCTGGGGGTGAAGTAACAATTTTCCCGACGCATGAAATTTTGATGAGGCCTCCTCGAAAATTTACTTGTCCTGCTCTGGCTGGCTTTTTTATTATTTAGCTATTTACGTTTAAAAACAATTTGTTTTCTCTGCCTTAGTGGTTGTACGTTCTGAGCATTTTGTTGCTAACTGCGGCCGTGCCAGTTACTGGTTCGTGATCCGGAGATATGCAAATTTAT
Source organism: Drosophila rufa (assembly GCA_018153105.1). Taxonomy (NCBI): domain Eukaryota; kingdom Metazoa; phylum Arthropoda; class Insecta; order Diptera; family Drosophilidae; genus Drosophila; species Drosophila rufa. Next base: position 20,628,688 of record JAECXS010000096.1, read on the forward strand.
TGTCGCCGCAAAAGAGACTTTCAGATGCAGCTACACGGATAGCTGCAGATATGCATTTGTGAGATTGTTTCCCTTCTGACTGGCTCTGCGGCTTGCCAACGACACGTTGCACAGTTGACTGCCCCGAAAATTGAGCAGCGTCCGGATGGCAAATTGTATCAAATAACCAAACGTCAGCACAAGTGCGCTATGTCCTGTGTCCTGTGTCCTGCTATCTGGCATCTGCTATGCTTTCCTCTGGAATGTATCTGTGTATCTGCTGCTACAGTTGCAGTTGCTGCATCGGCTGTGTTGGCGTGCCTCTAACATGGCCAGCACATTGTTAGGGGAATACCGGCCAGAGGAGGCTGGTCCGGGCGCATTTGTGCAGCGCTTTATTTAAATTACTCAATTTGCCAGACAATCTGCCCCGGAAGTGGAAATTAACTACAGATGCTGGGGATGGTGGAGCCAGGACATCCCCCGCATTCACTTGAGTCCACAGAAAATTTAATTTAGTGGAAACTTTTCGACTCATATATGTATGTATATATGGGGAAAAGTTTTAAATGTAGGTTGCTCTGGCCAAGGATGTCAAGAGTGCAGAAGATGGCCACAGATCGGAACTAGAGTACAATATATGCGGGAGTGCAAAGACACTGGGGGAAAAGAGGATGTTTAAATAAAGGAAATCAATAAATTTAAAAGATGTTTAAAATTAATAAATTTTTAATTCATATATTTAAATATCTAAGAGACAATTTAATGCAGTTAAAAGCAGAATCGGAACTTAATTCATGTGGTGCACGAATCTGTGTCAAATTCTATGTGTAACAGGGAGGACCTTCGACATGCATTCCCAATTCAGCATGTGGTAAGCGAGAGATTCAGGTATACCTGAAACATAAGCTGCTCTATTCCACATAGAATTCTGTACCTGCTTCCAAATCCACATGAAAGTTGTACGTATTTCATAAAGAAGATCCACTGGGAGGTTCTGGTTCTTAATTTTATTATTTGTATTAGTATATAAGGCTTGCCACATATTTTCTAATAACTCTAATATATTTTTCTATCTCTCTTTTTTGCCTTATATTAACCCCACAATATTTCTTCAAGTGCACACATTCACTTACTTATATAACTTTTACTTGTATGGCTGGCCATGTGTGTATTTGTGGGTTTCTTTTTCCCCCATTCATGTAACAACTGCTCTTCTTCTCGGGGGTCTCTCTGTGTCTGAGTGTGTGTGCTCTCTCAGGCAGCTTAAGGCGCTTACTCTGTCACCTGGCTAACACACACACACGCATTCTTACAGCCCACTGTGAATGTGTGTGGACGTTGAATTCCTTCGGCGGCAAAGAGGGCACCTCTCGGAGTCACTCCACCCTTCCGGGTGGCCTGTCTGAGTGCTTTTCGACCCAAATAAGAAAGGCGTTCGCCATTCTAAAACAATGTTACGAGCTCGCCTCGGACGTTACCTACATACGTGCAATTCTATTGAGAATTCTGGGCCGTCGCAAAGAACAAAAGGTTGGTGTTGGGGGCCAGAATTCTATTTCATTTATTTTTCTAAAAATATTTGACAATTTTGCGACTTTTCAAGATTTCAGGCCCGAGCGAATTTTTTGAGCTGTAATAAGCAGCTTACGGAAAACAATCTCTAATGCGAGGTCCTGCGTCAGTCTCGCCTCTCCACCTGACAGTTTGCTTAAATTGGAAGCAGAATAAAGACAGATAAGGGGCCCAAAGGAGGGGGCAAAAGTGACGAGGAATTTCCTTGATAAGCTCTTATTTTTTGCGGTCATTTAATCAGGTAAACGTAAATAGAAGCGGAAAAATGAGCAGAGAGAGATAGGGGGAAACACTTTAAAAAGATAACGTCAGGTGCTATTTATTAAAATTAATTTAAATAGTATTATTTTAAGAATATTGCTCCCTCTGGGAAGTTTTATTAAATTAACGAAATTATATGGTGGGAGAGATGTGTGACTTGAAAATTAATATGCTTTGTACTTAATTTAATTTTTTTTATGGTAAAAAGTATAAAAACTATTAGACATGAAATAATATTACATTTTTTCTTATTTTTAAGGGAGAGTTCTACTAATTTTCCAAACCTTAATATGAGAAAGGCAGAGAGAGAAAAAGGGGGCATCATTTCAAGAAGAAAACGTTGGTATTTATGAAAGCTACTTTTATTTATATTATTTTGGAAACATTGCTCACACTGGAAAGTCTTGTTAAATTAAAGAAATTAAATTTCTTTTGGCTAGAGCGAGTGATAGGTGTCATGAAAATAATAAAGCTACTTTAAATTTTTGTATTAAATTAAAAAAAATATCACCCTATTTTTGAGGATAGTCCTTGGAATTCTCTAAGCCTTTCTATGACAATCTCTGTGACGGCTTACATCCAAACATATCATCTCTTTTGACCATTTATTTCAGCCAGTAGAAACCCCTCTGCAATTCTAAGCAGATCCCCAAGCTAATCCAGCCCTTACAGCCGGCAAAGCTTGAAAAGTAGGCAAAGCCCTTAGCCAGGCAATCAGGAGCCGGAGGAAGGAGCTTGGGCATAAATTGCAGCTGGGCCAACTCAATCATCTGACAAACATTGTATGCGAGTAAGAGGGTTCGCCGAGATATGTATCTGGTAAATGGCGAAAACACTTTTGTTGTGTTTTTATACGCTGCTCTTGTTTATAGCGCATTTTGCTGAAACAAAGCAGCCTTCCGGAACATTGCACAATAAAATGGCACAGCACACAGCACAGCACAGCAGTCAGTGGCCGTGGCAAGTTGCAGACTCAAAAATAGAGCACCAAAATAGGCGACAAACCGAGCTGAGTCTCCTCCCGCCGCCCCTTAATGCTCGGACCCCGAAAATTGATTTTGATAACATGCCACCGCCCCTCTCATCAGGAGAGGAGAGGAGCTGGAATAAAAAATAGTAGAGTAAATGCCGCATTTTGTTTTACTCGTCACTTGTCAGGCAGTAAAAGCAAATTACTTAAAGTTCATTGCTTTAAGCGACAGGACCTCCAGGGTGAGGCGGCAAGGACGAGGTCGGGAACGGGGACTGAGACTATGTAGTGACGGGATTTGATGCGGAGTGATGGAATGGACCCTGATGGGTGATGGACGATGACGTCGGCTCGACGGAGCCTTCTTCATTCATTTCGTTGGGTGTCGCCGCGCATGAAATACGGCCAGGACTTGGCAGGACTTGCCAGGACAATGAAATGTGATCTTATCGGAATTTGTCCATTGCTTTTCGCTTTCCAGCATTGTTCGAAACTGAATACTCGAAAAATTTGTTCAATTGTTACATTTAAAGGCAACAAAAGACGTAATCATTCATTTTAAAGTGATGAAAAATGATTTACGAATGGAAGAGCAGAAATTTCGATTGTGGGAAAAAAAATAATTTGTTAATTTCCTAGCAGCCAAACAGAATATATTTACAAATAAATAAACCAAAAACTGTTAATTTTGTAGTCCTTGGAGGACATACTATACAGAGCCTTACATTTCAGGTTATTTTAAATTTCTTTGAATTAAGAAAATTATAATAAATCTTAAGGAAACATATTAAAAATTTGATTACTTATTTTTAATGTATTTCCTTGCAAGTAATAATTATTAGAATAGATGAAAGAAGTTTAATACATTTTAATTTGAAAGAACAACTTGAATTTTGTTCAGAAAAAAATATATTATCTACAGAAAATGAAGCACTATTTTATAGTCTCCTAAGGCTAATTTATCAAAACTCCTATTAATCATTCTTCCTGAGGCTTAAACCCTTTTCGTATCTTAAAAAATACAAACCAATCGATCAAATTGCCTTGATACCCTCACGATGTTAAGGAGAGTTTAGTAAGAATTTTTTTGATTTGATCAAATTGTCGCAGAAACATTCATCCGAATATATGCATTTGTATTTCCATCAGTGTCAGAGTAGCGATTTTTCTATTTTGTTCACTCAAATCAAACCAAATTGATGAACAAACTCATTCGTTCGGTTGGTTGGTGAAATCAAAGCGAAATTGATTGTCAGCACTTGACACAAGCATTTATTTGTATATGTATTCCTCCTTTTTACAGCAGATCGATCAATGATGAAACGAGTGTCCCAAGGACACTGGCGCCTAATCTCCTGGCCAGCGCTTGGCCCCAATGCATTTTGGGGGGAACTTTACATAGATGATTGGACATTGCGTGGGGTCGTCGAAAATCCTTTTGTTTTCTTTCTTTTTTTGTGTTAAGGGAAATTGGGATTTTGGCCTTGTCCATTTGGCTGTCAGGGGCTAGTATTTCATCCCTGTTGGGCATTTTTATTGATCCCTCGGGAGAGCCGGGACAAGGACACACATGGAACCCGATTTGTGTTTGACATAAATTATGTCAATCGCTGGCAATTTGCTGGGCATTAATGGGGGGCCTGTCAACTGCATAATTAAATGACCAAAAGGAGCTTAGTGCCGTAACGAAAAGTGTGTCATGGCAGAAAAGTTTTACCATCGCTTTTTTTCGCTCCTATTCGCACCTGTCTTGCCGCTGTTTAATTATGCAAAAGTAGGCGTTTGCGGCCGACAACTTGTCTCGGGCTTTTAAAACAATGTGCGGAGCGGGAGCCGTTAGATAAAAGTAATATGCGAAGAACAAGTTTAAATGAATTTTCTGGCCCCCTGCACCTATTTCCCCTCAATCAAACACACACTCATGACTTGGACTTGGTCTTGGACTTGGAGGACGGAGGGAGGCCGAGTCAGACAGAGACTGAGGGCTGAAAGCCAATAAATCAATGACAAGCACAGCGAGGGCGACCCTATGTGTGGCGGGTGGTGGGTGATGGTGGGGTGAAAAAGTTCAAGGCCGTAATCCCATTTGATGCCGCCGCAAATACGCCAATCATGTCATACATAATGTATGACTCTCTCGACCGCACAAGAGATTCAAGATTCAGGGCTCAGTAACCAGGATGCGGATCCCGAAGGGGCACTCCAAAAGGCCAATTGTCTACACATTATCGACAACAGGTCCTAGAGATATCCCGCAACTCAATCTCTCTCTTAGCCAATTACCAAAATTTCACACGCTCGAAAACCAAACTATGAGGCCGTGCAGAGGCATCTCTTCTGCCAAAAAAGAAATGCCCAAACTTTTCCCATTACCAAACAAAACTGGCAAAGTGCTCCACAAAGAGGAGCGTCAAGAGCCTTGAAATCGAAAAGCCAACACCAAAGGACCCCGGCACCAGCGAACCGCAAGGAAGGATGAAATTTGTTATAGACGAATTTTTAGCCTGGCTTCCAAATGGAATCACAACAAACTCTAATTGAGTTTCGGCCGAGTTGAAACGATTTAAAATGGTAGAAAAACAAGGCAGCTCCCTGGTAAATGTTTACAGATAAAATAAAATAGAATTTGCCCAGCTGCTTCACCAAAAGGTGAAGATAAACAGAAATACATGTGTGGCTGTGAGAAAGATTGAATAAATTCCAAAAGTTATTAGAACGAGCCAATTTTTTTCATTGGCCATAAGCCGCAAAAGTAAACAGAGCGTGAAAAATGTATGTCACAAGTCAGAGAACAATTCATTTATATTTCTTTCTGTATTTATTACTTGCTAATCTAGCAATGACAGAAAATACAGCTCAATTATATTTTAAAGATTCATAAAATGGGTTAGAAAATATACAGAGCTTGAAAAATGAGTGGCACAAATATGAAACATATTAAGAAATTTAATTTAAAATAAAACAAGGGTTGATTGAATGCAATGAATTAAATATAAAATAGCTGAAGGCAGTGAAAGTGCATTAACATTTTTTCTTGCAATTTTAATGGTATTTTTGATCATTAATAATTTATTTTTAAATGGAAAAGGTCATGATTTAAGGCAATAAATTAAATATAAAGTAGCTGAAGGTAGTGAAACTGCATTAAAAATGTTACTTGCAATTTCAATGGTATTTAAAATCACTTAAGTCGAAAAATAAGAAGATAATAATATATTTAAAATATTTTCCAATATAATAATATAATATTCAACCCTTTTAAGAACCTAACAAGACTTAAGCAATTTTAAAATAAATTTATTCAATGTCTCTACTACCCAAAATAAAGTTAAAGTGCATTTAAAATGTTACTTGCTATTTCAATGATATTTCAAATCACTTAAGATAAAAAATAACAAGATAAAATAATATTTAAAATACTTTTCACTATTCCACTTTCAGGAACCTAAGCAATTTTTAAATAAATTTATTCAAAGTCTCTACTAGCCAAAGTGAAGCCCAAATCAACTGCGTAGATTTTTCCATTGTTTTTCTTTTTTGTGATTTGTTACAGGCATTTTCCAGCGAAGTCGCAATCAATAAAAGTAATCAGTCAAGGCAAAACAATTAACGGGCAGCGGCAAACAAGGGGCACCACGAAAATACCAAAAAACACTGATTGAAACGATAGACAAGATTCAGAGATGGTTTGGGAACTCCCAAAGGGGTTGTCGCTTCTTGGCCGCCAACTAACTAACTGCGTGCCGCAGTCATTATAAATAATACAGGGGGAATCGATTTATTGACTGATGTTAGGCGGGCAACTACCCAAAAATTTCCCACCAAAAGCGGAGAAGGGTCCGTGGCCCAACCACAAAGAAAAGGGCAACAGCGCCTGAAAGTATGCCGCAATAAAATGACAAAATAAACGAAACAAAAAGGGCCGAGAGAGACAGAGGCAAAAGCGAAAGAAACAAGAAATGACCATTTTATGAAGTGTTTAATGGATGTTAAGTGAGTGTGCGTGTGTGCTTAGTGTGTATGTGTGCGATATGTGTCAGTGTGTTATCTATTGAACGCTCGGCTGACCACACAACCCAAAAGACAGGACAAGACCAAAGAAAATAACTTTGACTTGACATGGCTTTGCTTTGCTTTGCCTTTGCTTTTGCTCCTCCTTGGCAGCTGCTGCTTCTGGGGAAATTAAATTGATTTTCTGTGTTTTATCGGTTTGGACATAATTGTATGCCAATTGACTTGGACACCACAAAGAGGAAGTGATTCATTTGCATCAGTCGCAATGGAATAACACAGCCCCTGGACATTTTTGTTTAGTTTGTTAGCAAACTAAAGGACTTGAGAGTGATGATGCTTCATGAAACTAATACTAAAAGCTTTTCTTCTAAACTTGCTAGCTTACTAAGAATAATTCCAAGGAATCGGGATTTATCTTTAAGTTTTATGAAGCTAAAGATCGAAGGCATTGTCTGACTTTTTCTTTTTAGTAAAGTTTACTCTGCTATTTAAAAAGTGTGTGTGTGTCTTTGACAATTTATTTATCTGCTGAAATCTGCAACCTTCTGGGCAACATTTAAGTGCTGAGCAGAAGGCGACAGGCGGCTGGCGGAGCAAGGAAGAGCCAAGGAGAAACTAAAGCAATCCCATCAACTAAAAAGCATCTCAACGTGTGTCCGCACACCCATATACCCACATACCCATATATATTGTATATGGGTACCCAGAGTATGTACCCAGAGTATCTGTGTGTGTATGAGAGTATCTCAAATGAGACTAAGGCAACTAAGGCGCTTCTAGCTGCAAATGGCAGCACTTAAGCCCACCCATCCTCATTCCATTCCATTCCCAGCGATGACAAGCGCATAAAAATGGAAATGAAAATGCCAAAGCTTCGAGCTGGCGCTGCCACGCCCCCCTCCTAGCCAGCCCAGTATCCCATGGATTGGAAAATGACAAATTGCTAGTACGCTCAGCGTTAAAATTATTGCGGCCCGATTGCATTAGTGGCCATGAAAGCGTTGATTTGTTTAACTAGAGTCTGGCCCGCAGGCGACACGGATACGGTTACGGTTTACGGTTTACGGGTTACGGGTTACTGGTTACGGGCTACGGACAGCAACCGGAAAGCACCGGATAGCCGCACAGCCAAAATGGCGGCCAGGCAATTAATGACACATCCAAGACCCGAGCTCCGAGGCCAAAGCCACAAGGTGTCCGACGTCGACGGCCACGTCCAGTGGCGGAAAATCCTCCTCCTGCTGCGCTGACATTTGACTCCACCGAGGGCGGGGGGACACGAAAAAAAAGTAAAAGTAAAAGGTTGACCAAGTAAAACCCGTGACAAGCGTATATTTCTGGGATTGCCAGGATTTTTGCGGTAATAAGTAGAAAGAAAATTAAAACTATCCGATATGGTACAAAAATTAAAGAAACTAAACCATAAAGAAGGTTTTTCATAATTTTTCTTAGCTTTAAAATAATATATGCCAACAATAATAATAATAAGACCACTTATAGCATTAATAAAATAATTTTACCATTTACCAAATTAAGTCTTATAATGAAATCAAATCTGACCACAAAAATGTGTCTGTTAAATCCTTAATTAATTTGTTCCCAATAATATATCCAAATAAATTACAATTAAAACCCATTTGGGGCAATCAAAAACCAAATTACTTTGCCAATTTATGGAATCAGCTCTACAAAATCAATTAAATAATCTAAAAACGATTTTAAAAAAATGTCCAACTGAAATTGCTTCATTTCCGTTGCCTGAAATGCAATAAATTACCAAAAAACTCGTGGAAAGGGAAGTCCATGAAATTGCAAGCGAAGTGGTTTATGGTTTTATCATTTAATTACTGCCCCAATTGTTGGCATTCGCATTAAAGTTTTCCGCGTGGAATACCCGGTTGCGCAACCTGCCTTCCCGGTGACATTTTAGGTTGGAGTCACGACTTCTCAAGGTGAGCACTTTCACCTCCCTTTTGCGCCTTTTTGGTCGCCGGCAATGCAAGTGGCCCATTTAGCCAGCAGGCCTCTTTTGACATGAGTAGCCTGCAGTGGAAAATGGGAGGCCCTGGAAAAGTGAATGTGGAAACAGTTTCCACTCAGGAGATATGTTTACCGTGGGCAAATGTGCGAGAGGCTCTGCTAACTCGTCTAATTTCGTCCTGGCTTGCTGCTTCCTCGAGTGCCGGCAACGGGCCTGCTAAGCTCACGTTTGGCCCACTTAATGTAGGGACACATCCAACTCCCACTTAGCCATCTTTTAAGTAGCAGTGTTGGCAAGTCGTAAATTATGGCCAGGGAGGAGTTAAATGGGGCAAAGGAAATTATGGCCGAAAATGAGGAAGTGATTTTTGTATAATTTATGTCTATAGATAATTTTAAAAAAAGATTGACCTTATTTTATTGCAATACTTAAATTAACTGAACCGTCTTTATTTAAATCTGGAACGTGGTTTTCTATTTTAACAATAGGGGAGGAGTTTTTAATATGAAAGCTAAAAAAAGGCGTCCACTTTTTATAAAACTATTAAACCTCGTGTTGAAGAGACAATTATAATTACAATTACTATATATATTTAGGTCTTAATTATAATCTGATAGATGTGCAATATATACAATTATTTGTTATACTTCTTTTTTATAAATTTCCATATACATAATAATTATTATCATAAGACTCTTTCTACCAATTATGGGGGTCATTTATGGTTTAATGTATAAAGTAGATATTTTTGTTATTATGAAAGCTTTGAATTTTATATAACAATAATAGTAAAAAAATTCTTAAAGCTTCTGTTTGTAAATTACAGTTGGCAACACTGCTGCGCTCGTAAAAATGAGAAATATTTTTCGCACATAATTTCCAGAGCGAGCGAGGCGAGACGTTGAGACGTCAGCAAACAGCTTCAACTTGTTAACCTGCTTTTCCCAGCTCTTCCCTCTCGTTCTTTCTTGGCTATCCCTCTCTTTTACTTTCCCTTTCTATCCCTCTCTCTCTCTCTGTGTGTTACAGGGCCGTTGGCATTTCTACGCGCACTTAAGCGGCGCCTCTATTGTTGGCCGCTTTACCGAAAAAGCGGAAGAATGAAAACAAAATATTTAAACGCCGCCGCGTCTCCACCCGTTCCCAGTTCGTGTGAATTTTCAATTAAAAGGCGCTTTTCCCGCCCCTCACATCCGCCACACATGACTTTTCCGGCGAGCGAAATTAACAGCTCATGAAATATGCCCCGAAATGTATGCAACGCCCCATTGTTGTTGATCCCGTTCTCAAGCGCCTAGACGCGTCCTTGGAGGACGAGAAATAACGAAGCCCGGAGCCCCACAGGCGGCAATTTAATCACCTGAGCAAAGGTAAGGCAAAGTTATATTTTACACTCGCAAGCAAGAGTCATTAGTTCATATATATAAATAGATTCATAAGAAACTTGATGGCATCCCTTTTCCTATTTCCATCTCAGATAGTTTGACGCCGCTTCCTGCTTCCTGTCCGCACTATATTTTAATGAGCCTCTCAATATGCATGACACACGGCTTAAATGTGTAATTGCGAACCACGCCACCACGTGCTCTCATTACCATCTACAGTGGCATCAGCACAAAATTTTGCAGAGCGATGACAGCAGGGCGTATGCGTAATATAGGCGAATACGTAATATGCTCGTGTACCGTGTAGCCACTCAACGGGGGCCACAGCCACTGCATCGGGTCTATGAAAATGTATTCAATTTGTGGCTGCTCCAGATAAGTAATATTCTTGAAATGCTGCGGAAGGGAGAAATGATTGTACAACTTGTGCTGGCAAACGGAAACGATTTATCAATTGAAATTGGGCGAAAGAAAAAATACACACATCCATATATATATGAAAACATTTTAAGAACTCTCCATTCAGCTGCTATTGAGTGTGAACATATATACCGCCATCCCTATATGTATTTGCACACACATTCATTCTTGCATTGACAGCTTTACAAATTTCAATGCATTTGCTTGGCACTCACTGCCATTCGCATTCGACGTTCGACGTTCCAACGTCCCAACAGTCGGATTTCATTTCGCAGATGCTGGTTTTTGTGTGCCCAAAAGTTTTCGGTTTTATTGTGTGTGCGAAGACTGCGAAGTCTGCGCTTAAACTATCATAAAATAATCACAATGAAAAATCAAAAGTTTCTGCGCCAGGCCTTACAATAAATCAAAAGGAGGCCTCGGCACAGCTCACATGCATAATGAAAATGGCTGATGAAAATGGAAAACACTTGCGGGGCCAGGCCGCCGCCGGCGAAGGCGAGAAGGTAAAAACTTTTCTGCGCTTTTGTTCGAGAGAGTGCAAAAGTTCAAAGGGCCAAGACCCAAGTTTTCTCCAGCTTCAGTTTTCAGGGTTGCAGGTGATTAACAGACGAAGAGGGCGGCCAGGGCAGCAACTTCAATTTATTTCTCGTTTGTCGTCTAGATTTGAGAAATGATTCAGCGTCTGGTAATAAATTTTGTTGGTAATTAAGCGGGGTGGAACGAAGCGGAGTGCAAGGCGCGAATTACAGAGATGCGCAAAATTCCTAATTGGAACATTGCGCAAAAATAAACAAAAACAGAAACTGAACCGCAGCAAGGCAAACACATCAATCCTAATTCGATGATGGACTGCTGAGTACCACATAAATAGGGGGAATAGTGCTGCCATTGTCTCGGCAATAAATTCATTTATTAACTTCGAACCTTTGAAATCTATAATAGCTTGTTAAGGATCACTTACAAAGTGATTTGTTATTATTTAAATTGTATTTATTATTCTACATAAATATACCCCACATTAGAACATGGAGTACAGGGTATAGTCTGCAAAGAAATGGTTTTACTGCAACGTTGTGTTCTGTTTTTTGCTATTTTGCATATACCGCACCAGAAGCAAATCAGAAACTAAATTGAAAATTAAAAACACTTTGTAGACCCTTTCCCTTCCCTAAGAAGGAGTGTAGATGCTCTTTCCACTTACACCTCCCAACCTTGTTTTTATTTTGTTTAGATAGAAAATCTTTCAATATACTTAATTACCCAGAACATTTATTTCACTTTTGTTTTGCTCTCATAGTTTGTTATTCTTGAAAAGTTGCTCATATGGAATACGTAAAAGCTGCTCCACAAAATTGTGTATACGACGGGGGAAAAAAAGAAAACAATGGATTTCTTGATGATTTCTAGTGGGCTTCGCGGTTTATTTCTAATGTGTTCTTTCAACAAAGTTTATTACGTTTTTATTTTGTTGGTTAATTTTATGTTGTTTGGATTTAACAAGAATCGAAACCTCTTAATTGATTCTGTGTTATAAAATAATTTAAACATAATATTGCAACATCTAATTTCAATATATAAATAAATACAGATTTAAAAACAAACTCAACAGCTCCTAAAATCTTCACAAAAAATGTGAAATAAAAATATTTATTCGTTTTGGTTAGCTCTACCAACCACATAAATCCCTTAAATAACTTTTTTCATATTGTTATAAGCTCCATTGAAAGTGCATTAAAACTGTGCCAAGTGCAGAACGATTCAAGGAACAAGTCAGGCCGACGCCAGGCGCAACCTCAGCTTCTCCTTCTCGCCCCACAGAGGAACAGGATACTGCCAAAAACTATCCTTGGCTTGCATTTGCATTTGCATTATGCATGACTTTGCATTGGTTTGGCTTTTTGTTCTGTTTCAGTTTTTATATGGTCTGAGGATGGGGATTGCTGTTGGGGGCACTGAAACAACGCGTAGGGTAAGGTCAGCAGCTTTTTCATACTTACTCAGCTTCACTCCGGGACTTGCTCAATGTGCTCCTCGAACTGTAATTATTTTTGGCTCCAGTTTCTCCACAGCTTGACTCTTTGGCTTTCGTTGAGTTAAAGCATTCAGAAATTATTGTGATTTATATTGCTTCTGAGAGAGAGAGCGGGCGAGATTGTTACGACTGTAAAGTCCGACAGTGATTTTGATTGATTGCAGTTAGTTTATTGTTAGTTATGAAAGCTAGCAGCTGCCGAATCGCGAAATCATTTTTCGACAATTGAGCCCACGGCGAGTGCCTCGTAAAGTTCTGCTTTGACACATGCCTCGAATGCGCAATATTTAATAAGCACCCCAAACACTCACAGACACACACTCGCAGCAATAGTTAATATATGCTTGTATCACTCATACGTCACGTTGCCGACGTAGTGGGGAGCGGAAAGCGGCGGGGCAAGTGCTCGACAGCGGTCAGGAAAAGCTGCTTTTGAACAGCACGTGCACTTGACATTTAGTGCCGCAAGTCCCCGAAAACAATAACCCAAAGGGAGCCCGCAGGTGCGGGGCTTTTGGGAACAAAAGCTGCTCCACAGAACCAGAACCAGCACCGGTGCCGTCGAAATTCATAAAAATTCAAAGCAGACAGCAATCAATGACGTAGGAAGTGAAACAGAAGAAGCAAAACAGTGGAGCAAAAAAGCTGGGAAAACTATACTTTTTAACGTCTTGTGTTTGGGTTTTTTTCCATTAACATTTATTTAATAAAGCATTGAAAATAATTATTCCAACTTGAAAATGTTGTTCAGAAATTAACTTTTTTTTTAATTTCTTATATTTTCTTACAAATTTTAGCATTTCTTTATTAAAAGTGCTTTGCTTTAATAAAAATCGGAAAATAATGAATATTTCCTGCGTCATATTTTTAATGAAATGAAATTAAATGAATGAATAATCATTCATTTATAAGTTTTGCTTTAGTGCCCTCATTTTTTTATCAAAAATAAATCTCATTAATAATCATAATTTTCTGATTTTTATAATAAAACATTTGAGTGCATTTCCTGGTTTATTCAATATAGTCTTTCTAAAGTAAATCATAGGTAAAAAATGTAATTAAATGTTGACAATTATAAAAATCTGTTATTTTTTATCACAAAGAAATATCATTAATTATAATAGCAACGTTTGCAGGTTACAAAAAATACTAAGAAATATAAAAAACAATTCAATTAAATAAGCAAATCATGTTTTTTATTTTTATAAACTTTTAACCTTAAATACAAATGATAAAGCAGACCTATTTTGGATTTCCCTCAGTAACTTACTATTCTAAGCAACCATAATCTGCAAACCCTAGTTTATGTGACTTTTGGATAATTCCCTTGATCCAAGATCCACTGGTTTTCCCAGTACTTCTCCATCGGCTTAGTCAATAACCTTTTCGATTAGTTTCCCCCCGCTCAATCGCGTTGCGTGTCTGAACATAAAAGTACAAAAGGAACGTGGCATTTCCCCGTCCTTGATGGCAATTGTCAAGAGCGAGTTCCCGGATTGTTGCCCCCGCTCCTGCTCCTGCTCCTTGAGTTTTCCCTTGGTCGCACGAAAAGCGCAGCTGTCGCAGCTACTCCCACTGCCACCTACTGTTGCCACTTGTGCTGGGTTTCCTTCGAGTGGCGCCGCCAATCATCGAAAGTGAAGTGTCCAAAAAAGAAAGTGCCGAACACAAGGACGGCGAGGCAGGGGGAGCTCTCCAGTTGGAGTGGAATAGAGGGACACTAGTGTTGCTGTGGAGCAATAGCAATAGCCAAGTTCTTGCCCGGTCAGTTAACCTAATGACCGGCATTCATGGCCTTTCCCTCTCGTGACGGCTCAAAACTTTGGCCTCTACGTCCAGCCATTTATGTGCCCTGTCTTTTGTCATTTATCATAACTTCAGTAAGCCCCCGAAACTCTTTCAATTGTCCGACGTAAAATTTAGTGGCAATAAGAGTCAGACCTTCAGGGGGACGGTGTGGCAACTTTAGTTTATGGCTCAAACCAAAGGAACAAACTCATTCTAAAATTAAAACACTTCCCCATTTATTTTTTTTTGGTGTTGGGTGCCAGGGAAAATTGTCAAGTTATGTCAGCAATGAAAAATTATTGCATAAATTAATTACGGACGCCGGTACGTGTGCGAGGAGTAGGCTCGACTTCAAAATTATTAAGCACGTGCTCGGCAGGCAGAATTGTGCCCATTTCTGAGGTCGTATGTTGGGGTGCTCATGGCGCATACGTAATGCCTGCCAATTGCTTTCACTTGTACGGTGTCTGCGTGTAAGGACAAGCAATTAACCGCATGTGCATACATGTCGTGGTTCTTTTGTCCTTTTTACCTTTTTACCGTTTTACCTGAAAGTTTAATTTCTAGGAAGAGCGGGTAAAATGCATTGGCCGTCTGCCCCAGGTTGGTTTCTAATGGCTTTGTTTTAAATTATATTTTAAATAAATTACATTTTCACGTTAAAGGTTAAACTAAATAATTAATTAGATGATGAAAAGTTGGTTGGTCAAGACACGTATTTTCTATTCTATATATATTGAATTATTAAAATATTTCAGTTTAGTTTCAAGGAAACTAAAACCAATTATTTAAAATTTATTTTCAGCAAACATATTTTTTATTTATTTAGTAATATAGGCTAACTACTTGCATAGCAAAATAAAAAATTGATAGCCCATAAATAATATTAAAAAAAGTTTTATTAAAATGAAATCAATTTAAATTAAAATACAGTAAATTTTTATTTGTAGCCTTTATAGATCTTCGCAATATACATAAGTCTTAAAAAATTAAAATTAATTTTAACCTTTAGATAATTCGATTTCCTATTTCTTTTTAACTTTTTTGTTTTACCCAGGAAAATATAGATATATATCCTTTAATTCCACTGTAATAACTTTCTAACTGATTTTATTTATGTTTATCTACCAATCGTTAAAGTTAAGGTCACAAATATATTTCCAACTATCACAAAAAATTAAAATAAAATAAAATAATAAAGATCACCTCATTTAACCCCCCTTTTCACATTGTAAGCCCGACTAAGCCCCCAAAGACGATTTCCCGCAAAGGGCTTAGCCTGAAATCTATGACCCTCTTATTATTGATTTATCCTTGAAATGCCCCAAAGCTGCCTTAAATAAATTACATGACAATTATCCCCGTGGCACATTCGGCTGGAAATCCAATTCACATATCAAATATTAACCGTTGGATATTTTGTTGCCACTGTCGTAGCCGTAG
The DNA here is from genome assembly GCA_018153105.1 of Drosophila rufa. Classification (NCBI taxonomy): domain Eukaryota; kingdom Metazoa; phylum Arthropoda; class Insecta; order Diptera; family Drosophilidae; genus Drosophila; species Drosophila rufa. Next base: position 20,644,539 of record JAECXS010000096.1, read on the forward strand.
CGGCCGTGTGCCGCCTGTCTAATGAAAAACAAATCCGTCAGCACGTCGGCGTTGACGGTGACAGCCGAGCAACGCATCACATTAGCTTATTCCCTCCGCCTGGCCGTGTTGTGACATTTTGAAAAAACAATAGCGAAATAAATTCTGGAGTAAACACAAGTCACACGGGGCCATCCATCAGGACGTCCAGGACACTTGCCTGCCGCCCCGAGATTTCTCCTCGATTTCTCCTCGATTTCTCTTGATTTCTCCCCTGTCAATCGGCTGAAGCGAAAGCCGAGAGCTGAGAAAGCAGCAGATAGCTTGTTCAATTAAATTAAATATATATATTCTTTCCGATGCGAATCTCGCTGCAATTGTCTTTCACTCTTTGTCTTCGGGGGGCTTAAAAATAGCCGCCCGTTGGCCAAGGACAAATTATGGTTATTTTTGAAGCCATACAAGCGGCATTGACTGCCGCAGGGCGAGTGGCCAAAATAAAAAACAAAAGAAGCAACCAAAAGCAAGTCACATAAAACAAAAGGTATTTCTTGAATTTCGTTACTGTTGTTGTGTTATTATTGTTGGCACATTTTCACTTTCGCCGTCCCAGTTCTCGTTTATTTCTCTTAAACTTTCGCTTAGTTACATTTTCCATTTATTTTTCTTGCACTTTTCTTTGCTATTTAATTCTTGCTTGCGCTAGATTTATCGAGGATTTTCCTTCTTTTGTCACTCACACCACACACACAGTAATGTTTTTTGTTTTTCACACGTTTTTCTCTTGAATAGCTTGATCAAAATCCTAACACAAACAATAAACAGCGGAAAGGGCTGCGGAAAATCCGCGATAAGTACCGTTAGCTGCAGTGGCTTCCAAACAACTGAATTTCCGCCGACAACGCTTTTGAAAACATTTCGAACGCTGCGTTCTCGGTTGCGGTTCGCGCCATGTGCTTCGAACACGTTCGATGCGGCATTTTCATTGTTGTGTTTTGGGTTCGAAGCGAGCCGAGGGCACGGCCCGAAGTAGATGTTTCCCATTTTCTGATTTTTCACCTGCCCTCCCCCGCTGCCAACAAACTGAGATGCTGCAGAACGCATACAAATGGCCCAAATGGCCGAGGCCTGCTCGGCGAGGAAAACTCTGACTGGGAAGCGTATTTCCGTGCAAGGATCTCGCCGTGCGGCTGGCCGGGAGCTTTGAAAAATTGCTTACAAATGGAAATGAAGCGTGTGTGTAAAGGTAAGTAGCGACATGAAATAAATGACCATTGTTGCTGCGCCACGGACAGGTGAGGAATGTCTGACATATGGACCACGTCCAAGGATTATGTGTGCGCCGGAAATATTGCCACCTAATGATAATCATACAGAGTATTTATTCAGATTTTGCGAGAACTTTAACTAGATATTATAGTAAGAAGTGTGACCTAGGTCTTTAGGGAGTTTGGCAAGGGAAATTCAATGAAATGAATTTGTTCCTTGGGCCTATATTCAGAATCACTCAGAGAAAATAAATTAATTTAAATTTATATGAAATATAAAATTAATAGAGACTTCTGATACATTTTTTAGAAACAAAATTGATGAAAATAAGTGTTATAAATAAAAGTAGGTATTTTATTTTAGCTAGGTTTTTTTAAGAGTAGAAAATACCAGAGGACTTTCTGGTAAATCAAGGAGAAACCTTATAGAAACTAATAAATACTTTAAGCAATTTCCCTTATGCCTTCCTTTGAATCTTAAAAAATTTATTGACTAATTGTCGGCATACCAAACACTGCACACACCTTGAATCATTTGCCATTGGCCGCTCCACTCGTTCATGATGAATGATTGTCCTCCTGGTGCCCAATGTCAATTATTGATGATGCTCTGGACCTTTTGTCTGACCGCAAGTCATCACATTAATTAAAGGCACGCCACAGAATCCAGCAAATACGAATAGTTCGATTCGACGCAGAGAGAGTGAGAGCAAGGTCGGACCGTGGATGTGGATCCCTTATCCCGGCAGCTTCTAATCCTTGCTGATGCTCATTCTCAGGCGTATCCTGAGCCCTTGGCCTGGCACGTAAAATATGCCAACTGTAAGGAATTTTGCGGCAACGCCTCGCATAGCTGCCAGCGTGTAAAATGAGCGATAAGCGAGAGGAGAGAGTGTGGGGCAGGGGACAGGGAAAGCGAAGGATGAAGGCGGCTGCACAGGGAGAAAACTATGGGAAAATTAATGTGCCATAACTAGTGTGGGAAATTATGAAGTGCTACGTACATTACTTACTTAACTATATATGGTGATATGAGAAATTTGTTTTAAAAATGCTGGATGCTGTGACTAGTTTTAATAAATCGGATTAACTTTTTAACAAATCGGATTAAAAAGTGTTCATGTTGAGCAAGGGCCGTTTCCGATAAGGAGCACGAAGCCACAATATTCTTGAAAGTTTTTTAGTTCCAAAATAATCCTTGAAGAGGGAAGACAACTTCAAGCCAACTCCAGCTCGTCTAAATTATTTTTGGGAATTTGGAATCTCTACTAGTCAGGCATTTTGGTCCTTCGAGCAGGATGGACCAGCGACCTATGGATATCAAGTTTTTTAATTCCGAAAGTCAATTCAAGCCAACTCCAGCTCGTCTAAATTATTTTAGGGAATTTGGGATGGCTACTCATCAGTGTCTGACGAAAGCATTTCGGTCCTTCGAGCCGGATGGACCAGCGACCTTATTTAATTATAATTAAACTAGGGCGTCTTAACCTTTAGATTATTCCCTTCCTATTTTCCTTCCCTCTTGTTCTATCTATTAAGAGTATGTTTTCCTACCAATCTTTAAATTTAAGGTTTCAAATATATTATATTTCTTTCTTTCAGTGCACAAGCTGTTGAGCCAACGGATGGAACGGGAGGATGGGCGAGAAGGTTAGCTTCGCCTGCAGTTTATGGTTGTAGTAGTTAATAAAGCGCAAACGGAAAGCCGCAAGATGCTGAGGGGGCACAGAAAAGGAGAGCAAAGGCTCTCCCAGAGCCGAGCACAGCTTGGAGCAGAACAATCAATTTCACGTCAATTGGTTCATATTTTATAGGCTGAGCCTCGGATGCGATGACGACTACGTCGACACGGATGTTGGATGTCGGGGCAGCCAAAGGAGGCAGGAATTAAGGTTATAGTTCCAGTCGGGCAACTGTATTCTGTGTGCGCTGCCAACTAATGTCCAAAGCGCAATACTTGACCCAAACAATATTTGGCACTGACAGCCCCGGCTAAGCTCGCCCGAACAATTGAAATGTCAGCAGTTGTTGTGGGCGTGTAATAACTGCGCTGATGGCCAAAAGGAAATGGAGCTGGAGCCCCCCAAAAGCGGCTTAGGCAGCCGGAAAGAGAGACTGACTGACTAAGTCCGACTCTGCTGGCTCTGGGGAGCTCATAATTTGACAGGTCGAAATTGAAATGCACTTACCCGGGCAACAGCTGATCGGGACGTGTTGAGAGAGCTATGGTCCTACCTGGGAGCAATCAATAACAGAGCACACGTTTCCGGAGGAGGATAGAGTGCATTTTGGAAGTGAATCAATAAGACCTTGGAGGTATTTGTTGTTATTTATTTTTAAGCTAGTTAAATAGGTTGAAATTATATATAAATTGGAACATATCGAACATTTCCCATTAAGAAATTAATTATTTTATTATTAGTATTAACTCCATAAACTCTTAACTTAACTCTTATAATATATATAAAATTATGCTCTGTTATATCATAACCTCCTTACTAAAACTTTAAAGAGCCTACATTTATTTCCATAACAAAATTCCAGAATTTCCCTTCAGCGAGTTCGACAAACTTTGGGGAGCCCTCCTTGGACTCAAACAATGTTGTTCCACTGCCAAACATAAGCTGACTACGCAAAACTTTTGTTTGGCAAGCGAAGCGCGTTCTATGCAAAATCGAAAGCGGATGAGACTAGAGACCAGACCAAAATTTTGGCCAGATTAGGAGCAGGCTGCGTAACTTCCACGCAACGGCATTTTGATTGATTGCCGGCGTGTGTGTGCCGCCACGGCGTATGCGCAATTTGAGAACATAACAAATATGAAAGGCGCGTGACCATCGTGTCCTGCCCTTCAAGCGGAACCCATTAATTTGCATCTCTTTTAGCAAAGCGACAAAAGGCATTTCAGGTGCACCTGCTAATGAGCGGGCGTGGCAAGGTCAAATGTGCAAGCACTTAGCCTAATGATGCCATACCAAAATACCATGAGGAAAGCAAACTAAAGCGGTGGCCAGGGGAAAGGCGAATAGCTGTCCGGTTAAGGAGAACTATACAAATCGCTCAACACTTGGCAGCACTTAAATGGGGAAAACCACATGATAAAATTAGACGATTAGCACTAACCGCAAGTACAGACACACGCACATATGGCCAGACCACAACCAAGCACATAAAAAGGTGTAGTCTAAGGGGGTAAAAAATAACATAAATAATATATTATATAATATATATATATCTGATGGAATAATATCTTTTTTCGTTTAGTGGCAATTTCAGAATTGATATTCGGAAAATCACGTACAGTTTCCCTGTTGACTGAGCAAACATCTGGAGCATCCCCTTTGGGTCGCGACCCTGCCAAAGAGCACACAGAACGTAGAACCAAGTCCATCCGCAGACCCCGGCTAGACTGAGTAAACAATCGGCGAACGCGACTGGCGGTTCATGAGAGCCCGCAACCGACACTCGATTTCGAATTCGGAGCACTTCAGTCCGTGACCCCTTGCTGGTTAAAAAAGCAAAAAGAGAAAATAAAACAGAAAAACGTACAAGCATAAAACCATAAAGCGATAGAAACACACACCATTTTTTGCGCAGTTCCCTGTGAATATTTCCGCTGTGAAAAATCGTTTGAAATTAGTTGAACAAAATATAACGAATAGCGATAAAGCAATAAATACTTGACACAATGCCTTCGTTTTTTAGCATAAACAACGTTTTCCCAGACTGTGGGAAAGCACTGACCTGAAATGGGTGTTCAGAAATCAATTTAAATAGGTTTTTATTAATTAATTTGGTTACTAAATAATTGATCAACACTTTGAAGTCAATTAGTGTTGGCATAAGAGAATATTATATGAGAGATATTGGTAATAATATTTTATAACACATTTTAGCTATATTTTAAAGATTTTAAGTAAAAATTACTAAGAAATAAAATTTCCCGACTATGAAATTATATATCCCGAATTTATTGCATACTTTCTGGCTGCGATAAATAATTCACAAAAAATATTTTTGTAGAAAGAGATTTAAAGTCAGATTGAATTGTAATTTTACATAGAATCTATAACAATAATTAATTTCCCTTCTCGGCAGAAATATTATAATGATTAGCAAAAATACAATACATCCTAGAACTCCTCAAGTAAAAGGAATAAAACCTCTTCCTCGATGCCATAACAATTTAACCCATTTAATGTGAAACGAAAAATGTACGAGACATACTTTACTGTGCTGACACTGTGCTGACTTTGGATTTTTAAAATCATTTGCCATTCGTTTTCCAATGGCAAAATTCTGGCATTTTTCTGCATTTTATTGCTTTGATATTTTTCTACATTTCCAAGGGTGGCGAGTCCCCGGACTTAATAGCTTCGGATTTCTGCGGATATGCAGCTGGCGGGGGAAACCACATCGCTGCGTGCTTATCCAGCGATAAAAGCAATGTGTTTTATGAGCTTTAAACTTTTAGATTGGATTTTTCTTTGCACCAATTTCCAAATGTACACTTAATTGTTTACTCGAGATGCTTGCTGTTTACTTAAGATGCAAATTTAGTTCCCAAAAAGGGTAATAAAAACTATACGCCGTTTGATGCTAAACAGAGAGTTGATCTAAGCAGAAAATCTAATAAATTACAGGGCAAACAGTATGACAAGTTCGAGACTGTGTGACCTTGCCCATCACAAATTGAGCAACCCACACACAGATGGGTCCTCGCCCTTCCATTTAGCCTTCTGCTGCTTGATAAATTTGAAAACTGTCAGTTTTGCCCGATAAAACAGGAATACTTCCAGCGACTCACTCCGCTCACTTTTCTGGAAGTTTATCGCAGGCCACGCGCCAGTTGCCCTCGAGCCCAAATGGGGCACAGAAAAAATAAGATTAAATTACATTTTGCACACAGTTGTGATTTTCATTAATTTAGTGCACACACTCGAAGCCAAAAAATCATATAGAAAAGGAAAACTTTTCCAAAAATTCCAAATCAAATAACTTTGGCAACTTTTTCGCTCGGGGGAAGTGAGACAGGCCCAAACCGCAAACGGAAAACACAAAAAGTTTAACAAAAAAAAAGTGGCAGTTTCCTCTTAATTATACCTCACAGTTACGGAGGGGATATTGTTTGTTCTTAAGAAGAGTGTAATAATTACAAGGAAGTATTTCAATCACAAAACTAACTTACCTAAATATTCTTTTGTTTTTAAAATAGTTTTAAAATATTATTGTGCTTGGTATTTATCTATATAAAGTTCAATGCCTAAGCTTTTTCAATGGGTATCCTAAAACTGAAAAAGAATAATATGACTTGCGCTTTTTATCAACACTTTTTCACGCCATTGTCATGGCTGCTCATTTTGGTATTACGTATACGCAACGCTGGCCCAGAAAAATTGTAACTTTTTTGTCTTCTGGCTGGTCTGATATCCTTGGCGGAAATAAACCGAAAAAAGCAATTCGGAAGGGAAGGTAAGAAGATTTGCAGGACAAGCCAAGTAAGCGTGAAACTCCACTGACAACTTTTTTTTTCTTTGAGAGATAGAGCTTTACAGCAGACAAAGTGAACTCATACCAGTTTTCTTTTTTTTTTTGGCCTTCAGAGTGGGAATTTGCAATCGCAAGTCAATGACGGCGCTCATAAAACATTTCCGATGGCGAGCACTAGCCCTTTAATGAGTTAAAAGATAGAACTTTTCCTGAAAAAAAGGTTCTACTTGTTCCATTTCTCATTTGCAAGCAGCTGCAAGAAAGAGATTTTAATGTCAAATTATGGCAACTTTGTCCGTGCAACTTGCAACAGTTTCGGCAAACAAAACAGAGATTATAAGGCAACTTTAGTTTCAACTTTTTAACTGCATCTTTTATTGCCCATTTAGTGCCCTTCGTTCTTGGTGAAGTGTGGGTATATATATTATTCCTGATCGATATGTTTTTACTAATGGTAAAAGGGAAGGTCAAGAGCCTCCGTATAAGGTTTATTAAAGTTCAAAAAGTCGCAATGCTTTTATTTATAAAATTAAAATAAATTTCCTAGCTAGGGAATAAAAAAATCTATTAGAATTTATAAGAATAACAAAAGGACAAGTGTCAAACGTTTAACACCAATTATGGGTAATTATAGGGTCAACAATTACGCCTACCCCTTGAGCCCGAGCTGCGTAATTAAGTCACGTTTTAATTGTACCCAAAAGTGAGCAGTAAAAAAGGGAAACATGTTTTGACAATTCTAACTGCCTTTAAAATGGTTTTGTCCTCCTGGGTACGCTAAAGGAAAAACTCTTTCTGCAAATACTGAATCGTAGGATTTAGTAAACGTAGAAAGGAGTACTTTTTTTTTTTTTTTTTTATATATTTTTAGAAAAAATATGTCTCCTATACATCTTTTACAAACTTAACATACCTAATTAAAAAAGGGTTTAAAAAAGTACAAAAATAAATTTTGTTTTAATTCCTAAAGGTGAGTCCCACCCAGATTTGGAAAATATAGCTGACATGCCACAGTTTATGCGTGTGTAATTTTTAATTACCACAGGCAGGTGTTAAATAAGTATAAAATAATTATTAATAATTCATTAAAATAATTAAATAGAATTACCAATTATATATTACACAGGCGCAAATTACTATAAAAGCAGCCATCAAGTAGAGTTTTCATACTGTCAAAAAAATGAAGCCAACCCCTCCGGTTGTCAGGAGTGAAAATCTCTACAGGACCTACTGGCTCTACTGGCGACTCCTGGGCGTCGAGGGCGAGTATCCGTTGCGTTGGCTCCTGGATATCCTAGTCAGCTTTTTCATCACCTTCTGGAACCCCGTACATTTGATAATCGGACTTTTCAATAAGCCAACAGCAGAGGTGTTCAGGAGCCTACACTTCACCACAGAATGCCTTTTCTGCAGCTTCAAGTTTATATGTTTTCGCTTGAAGCTGGCCGAGATTAAGGTCATCGAACGGCTGCTCAAGGAGTTGGATCAGCGAGCTGAGAGCGAAGAGGATCGCAGGTACTTCGACAGAGATACCAGGCACATGGCGGAAATCATATCGAAAAGCTATTTGGTGGCTGCTGTGGCGGCCATAATCAGTGGGACCGCCTCGGGACTGTTTAGCTCTGAAAGAAAATTAATGTACGTGGCCTGGTTTCCCTACGATGTGCAGGCCACGTCCCTGATCTTTTGGATTAGCTTTTCCTACCAAGCTATAGCAGCCAGTGTGGCGATTCTGGAGAATCTGGCCAACGATTCGTATCCCCCGATGACATTCTGTATACTCTCAGGACATGTAAGACTCCTGGCGAATCGTTTGACTCGCATAGGATACGACAAGGAGATGTCCATGGCTAGGAATACCAGGGAGCTCATTGAGAACATCCAGGATCACAGGAAAATAATGGAGTAAGTAGGTTTGTTACTTACTTATCTACTATCTGAATAAAATGTGTATTATTTTTTCAGAATCATCCGACTACTCAGTGGCACTCTATATTTGTCACAGCTTGGCCAGTTCATCTCCAGTGGCATCAATATATCCATAACCCTGATCAATATACTCTTTTTTGCGGAGAATACCTTTGCCATCATCTACTATTGGGTGTTTTTTGCTGCCATGCTTATAGAGTTATTTCCCAGCTGTTATTTTGGCACTCTCTTGTCCAAGGAGTTTGATAACCTGCCTTATGCCATCTTCTCCAGCAATTGGTTGGGTTCGAATAGGCGTCACTGCCGGATCATGATCATACTGATGCAGTTGGCGGTGGTCCAGGTGAACATTAAAGCCGGAGGTATGATAGGCATTGGTCTGGATGCTTTCTTCGCCACTGTAAGAATGGCCTACTCTTTTTTCACTCTGGCCATGTCGTTTCGATAGGGAAATCTGAGTATATTATATATATTTTTAAATTTAAATAACGTTCTTTAATTTTTTATATAACTAAATAACGAAATTTAATCTCCATAATCTCCTTATATTGATCAAATGTATAATATTAATTAACATCGAATCAATACTCCCCAAGCAACCAAATACTCCGCATTTAACTAGCTTTTTAGAACCTATATACCCTAAAAACATACCAATATCTTTATTAATTTATTCAAGGCCATTCCACTCTTGTTTACCCATATGTTACTCAACCATAAACAATGTAAATGTACCCATTTTGATTTTATTTATTGACTATGTACTCTTAATCAATAAAATGTTGTCTCTCAAAGCTAAAATATTTATAATGTTGCCGCCTTCCGATAAATAATTACACAGCATTCACCCATCGAAGTGAAATGTAAAATTGAACCATTAAACAAAAACCCACGATAAAACAAGTGGGAAAGCTACAGTCGAGTGTGACCGACTGTGAGATACCCGGTAAAAAAAAGGAAATGTTGAGAAATGAAGACAGAAGCTGCTAGATCCATGTTGAGCAACACCTCAAAAAGACAAATGTTGCTAGGAACATGTTGCGCAACACGCACTGACACTCTCTCTCAAAAGCTATGTGCTCAGACACCCGGAAAGTATTCCTGAGCAGTGCGATAGATCGAGAGGGTGACTATTGACCTCTTGTTTTGACTCAATGCTTCGGAACCCTTTCCGAGTGTCTGAATTCTTAGCTTTTGAGAGAGAGAAGAAGAATAAGCATACACAGAAACTTTATTGTTTAATAACTTCCATGTTTACCATCCGATTTTACTCAAATTTTCAAAACACGTCCGCGAATGCCTACTTATTTATTATATCTATTTACTTTAAGCCGGAAATTACAACTATAGCTTATATAGAGTTTTTTATGATTTTCGGGGGAGGAAGTGGGCGTGGCCAAATTTTAAAACAAACTTGATCTGCGTGCAACAGATTCCAATGTTGTCATCAAATTTGGTAGCTCTAGTCTCTGATATCTGTTGTTTCACTCGGACAGACAGACGGACAGACGGACATTGCTAAATCGACTCGGCTGGTGATGCTGATCAAGAATATATATACTTTATGGGGTCGGAGATGCCTCCTTCTGCCTGTTACACACATTCTCGGTTGGCACTAACTTATAATACCCTTGTACCCTATGGGTACCGGGTATAATGATTGACACTCCATCAAACCACGTGCTTGGAGGGCTATTACCCAAGGAGAGGTGTGAATTGGTTAACACAAATTACAGGGATATGTGATGCAAGGATAGGCCTACCAAATTGGTGGGCGTTACGCCAGACGTCTGTTACATTTTGTCCAAGTCCGAGTATAAAAACGGAAGTGGCACAGGCCTCGTTGCTCATTTTTCTCAAACATGGAGTTGAAAGCGTCGCCAGTCGTCAGTAGTGAAAATATCTACAAGGTCTACTGGTTATACTGGCGGTTGTTGGGCCTGGAGAGCGATTTTCCCCTGCGGCATTTACTGGATTTCCTGATCACATTCTTCGTCACCTTCTGGTATCCCATCCACTTGATCCTCGGCCTCTTCATGGAGCGAACTCTGGGCGATGTCTGCCAGGGTCTGCCCATCACCGCCGCCTGCTTCTTTGCCAGCTTCAAGTTTATTTGCTTCCGCTTGAGGCTGGCCGAGATCAAGGCCGTGGAGGCTCTATTCAAGGAGCTGGACCAGCGGGCTGTGACTGCCGAGGAGCGGGAGTTCTTCGAGAGAAATACCCAACGTGAGGCGAATTTTATTTGGAAAAGCTTCCTGGTGGCCTACAGCCTCTCGAATCTGTCGGCCATAGCCTCCGTTCTCTTTGGCGGAAGTCGACACCTTCTGTATCCCGGCTGGTTTCCGTACGATGTCCAGGCTTCGGCTCTCCGCTTTTGGCTCAGTGTCACCTACCAGATAGCCGGCGTGAGTGTGGCCATTCTTCAGAACCTGGCCAATGACTCTTATCCACCAATGACATTCTGCGTGGTGGCGGGACATGTGAGGCTTTTGGCCATGCGCTTGAGCCGGATTGGACACGATCAGGAATCGGACAAGTTGGTTATTGCCAGGAAACTAACAGAGAGCATCGAGGATCACCGGAAGCTAATGAAGTAAGATCGGTAATTCTTTTTTCCCAGAAAAGCTTGGTTATAATTTTTATACCCGGTACCCATAGGGTAAAAGGGTATTATAAGTTAATGCCAACCGAGAATGTATGTAACAGGCAGAAGGAGAAATCTCCGACCCTATAAAGTATATATATTCTTGATCAGCGTCACCAGCCGAGTCGATTTAGCCATGTCCGTCTGTCTGTCCGTGTGAAACAACAGATCTCAGAAACTATAAGAGCTAGAGCTACCTAATTTGGTGATAACATTGGAATCTGTTGCACGCAGATCAAGTTTGTTTTAAAATTTGGCCACACCCACTTCCGCCTCCGAAAATCATAAAAAACATTATATAAGCTATAGTCGTGATTTCCGTAAGTAGGCATTCGCGGACGTGTTCTGAAAATTTGAGTAAAATCGCATGGTAAACATGGAAGTTATTAAACAATAAAGTTTCTGTGTATGCTTATTGTTCTTGTCTTTCTCAAAGGCTAATAACTCAGACACTCGAAAAGGGTTCCGTAGCATTGAGTCAAAACAAGAGGTCAATAGTGTCCCTCTCGCTCTATCGCACTGCTCAGGAATACTTTCCGGGAGCACATAGCTTTTGAGAGAGAGTGTCAGTGCGTGTTACGCAACATGTCCCTAGCAAAATTTGTCTTTTTTGGATGTTGCTCAACATGTTTCTAGCAACTTTTGTCTTAATTTCTCAACATTTTCTTTTTTCCATGTAAGTGTCTAATTTAATTTGACCCACAATGCTTTGGGTACCGGGTATCTCACAGTCGGTCACACTCGACTGTAGCTTTTTCACTTGTTTTTAATACCTCCAGGATCGTCCAGCTGCTGCGCGTCACCATGAACGTCTCCCAGCTGGGTCAGTTCGTGGCCAGTGGCATCAATATATCCATAACGCTCGTCAACATCCTGTTCTTTGCGGAGAATCTCTTTGCCGTGACCTACTACGCCGTGTACTTCATATCGATGGTGCTGGAGCTGTTTCCCTGCTGCTACTACGGCACCCTGATCTCAGTCGAGATGGGCCGCCTGACCTATGCGATCTACTCGAGCAACTGGCTGGGCATGCAGCGGGGCTACTGCCGCTCCCTGCTCATCTTCATGCAGCTCACCCTGGTCGAGGTGCAGATCAAGGCCGGGGGCATGATTGGCATCGGCATGAACGCCTTCTTTGCCACCGTGCGACTGGCCTACTCCTTCTTCACGCTGGCCATGTCACTGCGATAATGGACAGTGGACAATGGATAATGAGGCGCCTGTGGGGTGCTCGCTTAATTTTAATTACCACTAATGGCGGCCATTAACGGAGGCTTTATGAAAATTGCATTGGCGTCGTTTAAATGACATTTAACCGTGGATTTTGCACGCGAAAAAAATAAAGGAGCATGTAGCTAGAAAATGCTGAAAGCAAATTTGTTTTAAAATATTTTTGTTTTACTCTTAAAATTTAGAAAATATTTTTTAATAAATTCCCTATGATTGTGGCTCATATTAAAAGGCATGATTATATATTGATCCTACACCCAGAAAAATTCATGGACTAAAAAGCTGCCAAATTGCCTAAAATTTAAGTCAATTTGACCTAAAACGGAATTGGAGGCAGTTATGGCCTAAAAATTGTAATGGAAGCTGGCCTAAATTTTAGGCAATATTTGTCAAAAATGCCATATTTTTAGGCAATAGAAACAGACCTAAATTCTTGGCAAGATTTGCCAAAAATTTAGTTTTTTGAATATTTTTAATGCGATGCCTAAATCTTCACTTTTAGGCTATATAAGCCAATTTTTATATTATATGTATTTTGTATAAATACAACCATTTAAAATAATAAAGGTGTATTCCAAAATTCATACAGTATTTATTTTATTTATATTTTATATTTTATATATTATTATTTATATTATTTATATTATTTATATTATTTATATTATTTATATTATTTATATTATTTATATTATTTATATTATTTATATTATTTATATTATTTATATTATTTATATTATTTATATTATTTATATTACTTATATTATTTATATTTATATTTATATTTATATTTATTTACGGCTTAACCGTCACTCCATGACAGGGATGCTAGAACCAGTTGGGAATTGAATGCACCCACTCGAGAGAAAATCTTTAGGCATCCTATTGCCTAAAATTTAGGTAACCAATGGCCTAAAAATGTACAATTCTAAAAAATGTACTACCTTTCCTAAAATGTATGACCTAAAAATATGGCATTTTGGCAATATGACCCATTTTGTAGGCCATCATTGGCTAAAAGGAAATTGCCAATTCCCAAAATGTTAGGATTTTTTTTTTCTGGGTGTAAGCCAAACTAGGCTTAAATTCCCTCAGTGCCTCCTCCATGTTAGCTCTTTAAAAGCGGGTTTCCATCCGAAACCCAACCATTCGAAGCGCCATGGTTACTATCGACAGTGTTAGCTTCTATCGACCTTTCTGGCTCTGCATGCGAGTATTAGCTCCAAGCTTCTTCCACCAGGCCACACCTCTCGTCCGAGCCTATGAAGTGCTGCTGCATGCCCTGGTCACCGTGTGGTTCCCGCTCCACCTGCTGCTGCATCTCCTGCTGCATCCCTCGCCGGCGGATCTCTTCAAGAACCTGACCATGTCGCTGACCTGCTTGGCCTGCAGCCTGAAGCATGTGGCCCAGCTGTACCGCCTGCCGGAGGTGGTGGAGATCGAGTCCCTGATCGGCCAGCTGGATGAGTGCATCGAGGGGGAGCAGGAGCTTCGCTACTACCAGGATCACCTGCAGTGCCTGGCCAGGCGCTTCACCCGCTGCCTCTACATCAGTTTTGGGATTGTCTACGTGGTGTTCATCTTCGGGGCTATAGCTCAGCTCTTCGGAGGAAGTCGGGAGCTGTTATATCCCGCTTACTTTCCCTTCGATTGGGAGAGGAACCGATATCTGTATTGGGTGGCCTTTAGCTACCAAATAATCACCATTGTGGTGGAAGGCTTTCAAGGACTGACCAATGACACCTACTCCCCATTGACTCTGTGCCTCCTGGGCGGACATCTGCACTTGTGGTCGATACGAATGAGCAAGCTGGGAATGGAGGAGGAGCAGGAGGATCAGCATCTAAGGCTGCTGGAGTACATAGAGCAGCACAAGCTGCTGATGAGGGAAGTATTTAATTTTTATTAAATATTTAAAATATGTAACATATTTTTTCCTCTCTGCAGACTCCACTACCTCACCACCCGGACCATCAGTGTGATTCAGCTGGTCCAGCTGGGCGGCTGTGGCGCCACCCTGTGCATCATCGTCTTCTATGTCCTATTTTTCGTAGGCGACGCCATCTCGCTGGTCTACTACCTGGTCTTCTTCGGAGTGGTCTGCGTGCAGCTCTTCCCCAGCTGCTACTTCGCCAGCGTGGTTTTCGAGGAGGTGCAGCGCCTGCCATATGCCATCTTCTCCAGCCGCTGGTACGATCGATCCCGGAGCTATCGTGGCGACCTGGTCATCTTCACCCAGCTGACGTTGGGGGACACCAGCAGGGTGATGCGGGCCGGGGGCCTCATCGAGCTGAATTTAAATGCCTTTTTTGCCACTCTGAAGATGGCCTACTCCCTGTTCGCCGTCGTGGTCCAGATGAAGGGCAGATGAAGGGGCAGGCAGAGGTCTGTTAATTAAATGGGGCGGATGGCCATCATTCGGTGTTGCTGCCACGTTGTTATTGATTTTCTCCCCTGAAATTGGCCAAAAGTGGGGCAATCAACGCGTTGCAAATGAAATTTCATTAATAGGCCCCGTCGCGATACGCAAATAAACAGAATCGTTTGGCGCAGCTTCTGGTTCTCCATCCGAACAATGGCACATTAAAGTGAATGAATTGTTTACGTTCACGTACAATCTGTATCCGAATCGGACTCTGATTTCTGATTTCTGTTTGCGTATTTTGTTGCTGTAAAGCCCGCATAAATCTCTAGGAAATCGGACTGCTTTTGTAGGTGTTGTAATTAAAAATAAAAAATTTTAGGCCCATCAATTGGTATTTGTAACAGTTTATATAGATTTTAAATGGTTTTGGGTTTTATTTATCATGCCATTAAATATTTTTTTGAGTATCTAGCTTAACTTCAAGTCTCTATAAGACAGAAAAGTCTTCCTTTTTTGCCAATTTCCATTTTTCCTTTATATTTATTGACTTTTCATAGGATTGGGGCAATTTTGAGGGACTGTCTTGGGGTGCCCCAAAAGTGTGTACGTGATCCAAACATGTTTCCCGACGCCTAAGCCTTTTTTATCTCTAGAAATTTAATCAAACTTGAAAGCATCAGTGAATTTATATGAAATTTTAAGCAGCCGGAGGACGAACTCACATTGTATTAATGATTTTTAATTAAAACTCTTTTCAAGCGAGAGTAATTGAATTCTGAAATTCGGTTTCCGCTGAATTACACTTCCGTTTAAATTGGTTGGAGTTATTTAAAGTACAAGAAATACCCTTGCTTTAATAGGATTAATATTATACTTTTCAAAAATTAAAATCATTGTTTAAGGTATAAAATCGTAAAGGGTCAATGGATACATAATATTTAAAATATATGCGAGAAGTTTGTATTTAAACTTTAAAGACAAATACCTAATATATAGGGGACTCAGTTCTATTAGTTTCTTTAAAATCAAGGGAGCTTTCTAAACTTAGATTTTAAATATAATTTCTTAAACACTATTTATAAACCTCACCTATAGTATGATACTTATTCAGCATTTCTTCTCGCCATTAATCGCTGAAATTAAACTGCAGTCGTGAATTAATTTCATGATTAAACGAACCAGCGTGTGCATTGTAAATGATAGCTCCTCGAAATGGGAAATGCTTGTGCAACAAGGATGTGCTGCCGTGGAAACGTGGAAATTAATATAAAAAGTATTCCAGTCCTCGGCAATGGGAGCCTTTCGAGTGAAATGCAAATGACGATGAGCCGTTGGCATTGCAGGCTGGCCGGGTGGCAGAAAGGACACGGCGGACTGCATAAGTATCCAGGAAGGCGATGCCGGACACATATAAGCGGACTCGGAGCAAGGAGGTGTGTGGCCAAGGACACGCGAGGACTCACACCGGCAACGTGGCAATTTATTGATGCCAACGCAACGATGAGTGCGTACAAATTGCCTGAAGTGGGTGGAGAAATGGAGAAACACTGAGGTTTTATTATTTTTAATAACATTTTAAAATACATTTTAAAAAGTTAAAATAAATAAATAAATAATAAAGAATATCTTTAAATTCTAAAAAAGACTAGATTTAGCTAATTAGTTCAATTTTCAAAGCACTGTGCGTGAGCCGGCAGAGGCTCGGCAGGGAAATTTGCTTTTTCGCGAGTCACGGTCTTGAGCACCACGGCTCAATATTATTAAAAATTATGTTAGCTTTATTTGAATAAGTACTTTGCATAGTGTAAAGCATTTAGCATTTTGATGTAAAGATTCCGTCGGGATCAAATGCAATTAGGATTAAGTAAAAAGAAAGACTACGGTCACACTACGATTACAAGAACGAAACCAAACACATTGAAAAGTAAAACTAATAAAAGAAATCGACGAAATAAATAAGAATCTACATTAAAGCCACGATAACAATTATATTATTTATTTTAGAAAAAGTTGTTGAATAAAATATGTAATATATATAATTTACTTATTAGGTTCCCTTAAATTTCTCTCAGTGCAGCGTGAGAATTCCGATAAGGGGTTGTGTCAGTTCAATTTGTCGCCCGCAGATGGCGCTCTCCTATCTGTCGAACACGCGAAAAGCAGGCAACCGAGCAGCCATTAAAATGTCCCCCCAGCAACACTTTGGCGTCATTATTGAAAGCAATTTCCCACGGCAAATAGAAAATCGAAAAACAAAACAGAATCGAGAATGAAAGCGTAAAATAAAAAATAAAATCACAAGCACACACACACACACTGTGGGAAGACTGTAGACGAAGAAAATGCGACAAATTCCGGGGCTCAGGCCGCAGCTTAGAGCCGCGAATATTGCGCATACGCCACCCCAGGGAGCGGCACTCAAAATGCCGCCCATTCCCACTGGCAACCCATCCGATCCCATCCAGAGTTGAGAGCCAGAGCCACAGCACAGGCCCAATTGCTGGAGGTGATTTAACTTTTTCTGCCTGCCATTCATTTCCTTTTCAATAGCACAAAAGCACACACAGCACACAGAGACCGCGCGCCGGGAGAGATGGCAGAAATATTGTTGGCATACTTTTTCAAGTGTTTCCTGCCTTCCTGCATCGTGTGTCCTGTCTCCTGGCTCTCTCTCTGCTGTTTATTTTAACTTTTGGCATTTTCAGCGCGAACCGGGGGAATTTCGCCTCACTGAAATAGGAAAGTAAAACAAAAAGCGGTTAAACAAAAATATGAAAAATAAATTGAAACACTCAGTCCGGCCACCGTCTGTCTATCCTTCTATCTGTCTATGTGTTTGGGGAAAAACCCCAGAAGGGCCTTCCACTCAATCAGAGCTCTGGCGACATCGGGACTAAAGGCCATCCCCCTGCTGTAAATAAAGCAGATTTGAGGTCTGGCCAGCGTCCGGCCGCAGATTGAGTTGCTGTCACTCCTGGCCCAAAATCACAATTTTATTGCGGCTTCCAGAATGTATGCAGTTTGCCAGAAAGCAATCACATTTTTCGTTGCATTCTGCCACTGTTTTTGCTTGTGGAAAATGTCAATAAAATAACTCATTTATAAAGCAAACTATGCTTGGTTTCGTAATGAAGAGAAATATGTTTGCACAGGCTCTAGGTTACTGACAAATTCTGAGGTAAGCTGGTTTCCTAGAATATTTCTTTAGGTGCCAAAATAACGAAATCAAAAATTGATTACTCTTAAATATGGTTATTTATTTAATAATTTAATGTATCAGCTACATTTTAGTTACCATTAGTTATAGGCCAGTTTTTCCCAATCGTAATCCAGGGTTTAAATAAAATAATGATTGCAGATGGGGGCCCTAAAAAATAACTTAATTATTGCTTCAGATTTATATCCGGTTTTATACAATTTTTATTCTGAAAATAAACAAAAATTAATACTTGAATAATATATATATATTTTTTTAAGTACTTCTCTCTCTTCCCTTTAATTTATTTCCCAACAATTACAAATTTAACTGGCAAAAAAAAAACAAGTTCAACTTAATTGAAATCTCCGCAGCAATTGGTTTCGATTATTTAATGAACGCTAATTCAGCAAATGTGTCGACTCTAATTGCCTTTTGGCAGTTGCAAATTGTGAGAAATTGCCAGGCGCACTTTTCTCTCTCTCTCTCTGCGAGCGAGTGAAAAAGTGAAAAATGATTAATTAGCCTCGGGCAAATTGGCATGGCGGCACTGGACTAGGGATTTTCCGTGTACAACTGCATTGGGATTCATGTCGGAATTGGTGAAACTATTTTCCCATTCCACACGACCAACTCAATTACAACATGGCCTGGACTGCTGACTGCCGGCCCATGCCGGCTGCCCATGCAATTTTCCCAGCGAGCCCCAAATGGAGAAAAACAAGCGGAAAACGCGCATCAAAGACAAACAAAGCCGGTGGGGGGAAGGGGATGTAATGTGAGATGATGTATGTGTGTGTGCGTTTGGGAAAAGTGTCCAACATGTTAGCGTGTTGGGGCGGACAACCGAACTGCCGGCGCCTAAAACTATGCTCCGCGGAATGAATAACAGAGCGGATCAAGCTGGCGGCTTTTTTTCGGTAGCGCGCTGGGGCACTGAGAGAAAATAATACTTTGAATATATAACGTTATATAACAAATACTTAATATTAAATAAAAGTGATAATAAATTATTTATTTATTTTATTGTATATATTTTAATATTATTTCTTATTTATTTAAACTAAATATTGTATTTAATATTGTGGAAAAAAGTATTGCTTCGAATAAGCTTTAATATCGGCATGTTATTCTTGAAGTAGTTAAATATTTATAATATTTTTAATGGCGTATGTAAATTAAGATTTCAAATTTTTTTTATGAATTTATTTTAAAAAAGTGCCCTGACCATAAAAACAAAGCATCAGTTAGCTCAAAAGAATCTATTGCCTACTTTTTGGCAGCTAAATAAAAGGAATGTTCTAGTGAGAATCCTTAATTTCTGCTCTGATATTTAAACTTACTTAATTGAGTTGAAATTAGGTTGTGAGATCATATTTTTAAAGTGTTTTTATAAATGAGTAGATTAATTATATTTATATATTTAATAAAGAGCGAAAAACAGTTCCTTGCTTCAGTTACCGGTCATCGGCGAGTGCTTCTCTAAGACCAAGTTATCAATTATAACATCTATCATTGTTGTAATATTATATATATATTTGTACAATATTAGATAACTTCTTAATTGTAATTCTGAATTTATCCCAGTGTATTTCCCCTCCTCCCGCTACTCCTGTATTTCAGTCATGCATGACAATTTTTTCCAGCCAGTTGCTTGTTTTGCTTTTGGCTTCTTTTGGTGCTTGGACTGGGTTATCCTCCTGTTATTGTTGGCGCTCCCTTTGTTTGGCTCACGTTGGCGATTCCTCTTTTCCTTTTTTCTTTTTTTGTTTTTCCTTTATTTTCTTTTTTTCCGTTTTTCGCTCTCTGTTTTCATACGCACTGACACAGATGTTCCTCGGGACATTGCTGTTGTGTGTTAGTTACTTTTGTTTTTACAGCTGATAAAGTTAGCACGCTCGGCATCCTAAGCCGAGTTAACTTGGCCCTATTAATAAATCGTGCGAGTAATTCAAAAAGGGAGAGCTTTAAGGTTCAGCATCCATATAGTATAACCTTTAAACTCACTGTTTAGTGATTGTTTCTAAAGCCTTAAATCACATGCATTGCATAAGAACTCTGTTTTGGAAACCACTTCCGCTTCACATATCTCCATCGGAAAACAAATGAGGCTAGGGCTCTCGTAACTACGCATGCTGATGAAAAACCTGTCGGATAATGAATCGAGATAATCGATAAAGTGGGCCCGGTTACAGGGGAAGTCCATTAGAGCCACCGTTCCAGCCTGGCGCCTCTCTTACTTATGGCCAGCTATCAAATTTCCTCTTTTTCCAGCCACCTAGAGCGAGTGCGAGTGCGGCTATTTTGCAATCGGATCTCGGAGCGGATGAGGGATTACAAAATTTCAAATTCATGAGACGAAAGCGCATTGTTTGGCCAACAACTAGGACGGACCAGTAGTAGCCGATGCAGCAGGCCTTACCCGAACCGTTTCCCATTTCCAATTTCCGTAGGCAATGTCGCCTGACCAATTTCATAAGCGTCACCCAATTCCGCTTCCTTTCTGCATCCGATCTTTGGGCCAGTGGGTGACTATGTTGCTGTTTTGACTGCAAAAGTGAATGCCGTGCAGTGTGTGTCTGTCTGTGCCTCGGGGAAGGTCATTTGTAACCCTAACTAAACAAATTTGAAAGCTAGCGACCGTACGTATCAGGTGTGGTCTGGTTCTGGCGATGGCCCTTTAATTTTTTTGTAGTGTGTCTTATAAAAGCGGCCTGTGGGCACTGGAGGAGGCATCAGTTGGCCATCAGCCGCAAGCAGTGGAAGCAGCAGTAACACAGCAGCCAGCACCAGCATCCATCCCAGCGAATTACCAGCGACCAACTAGGCGAATACTTAACGTCAGCAGCCATGAGACGGGTAAGTTTTCCGTCAACCGCCGCCGGCCATAAATTTTCCCAGCTCCAGTGCTGTGTTGTGTTTGGGCTGCCATGTAAATCCAGCAGCCAAGTGGATGTGGCTCCCATAAATCAGGATAATCAAAAATACAAAACGGTAAAGGCCAAAGCGTATTAGGCCAATTTAAATGCCCAGAGCCATGAGACAAACCGAAGTGGAAGCAACAAAGTTGGGTTAGAAGTTAAGAATACTCTAGAATTTTGGGAGAAAATTGAAAAGTTTTAAAGAAGTGACTTAAATTTAGGGAATATATTTAGGATTTCGAAGGAAAAAAAGTTCTGTTTTTCAACTTGATATTTTATTAAGTAAAGAAATTTAAACATTCATGGAAATTAACTTAAATGTAAAAGAAAAAGTTACATAAATTATTTAAAATCAACTCCAAAATTAAGGGAATATATTCAGGTTTTCAGAGAACAACAAATTCAATTTTTCAAGTTAATATTTTATTAAGCACATCAAATTTAAGCATCCATGGAACTTTTAACTTTTAAGTAAAACGTGAACGAAAACTTTAAAAGAATTGTTGAAAACAAACTCTGAAATTAAGGGAATATATTTAGGACTTCAGGGAACAAAATCATTCTGTTATTCAAGTTAATATTTTATTGAGTAAAAAAATTAAAACTTTCGTGAAAATTAACTTTAAAGAAAAATAAAATGTTTAAAGAATTGTTTAAAATCAACTTTAAAATTAGAAAACATCATTTTTTTAATAGAATTCACAATTCTGTATCTATAATTGATAAAAATTCGTTTTTAAGGACAAAAACACCCAGTTTAAATTTATTTTCCATTCATGTTGAGACATTTTATTTATGGATTGATATAGCCCTCTTTGACTTCAAATTTATATTATAAATACATCTTTATCAAAAAAAATAATGCCAACAAATATAAAAGTACAAATTAATAAGCTATTATTCGAATAGTTAAAAATTGCTTAAATAAACCTTGCATTAAATTAGAGTGTCACCATAGATTACAATTAAATCCAGAATCTATCAAAGGGTAATAAATATCAGAATATTTTCCTTACTTTCTTTTCCAAGTGTAGCCCCCCTTTTTCGTCCCTATAACCTTTGACATCCAATACAGTCCGACACATACAAATAATTGCCCAGAACTTTTCCTTTGTCAGTTACATGAATCCCCCGTGTTGTCGTTTTTAATTTATGGCCCTTTTTGCAAATAACAAATAAAAATGGAAAAGGAAAAACAGGAAAAGCTGGGAAAAAAAACGAAGAGGGAGATCCAGAGTGGAATGACAAATTGATGAGGCCAACGGGTGATTTATTCCCCGAGCTGGACCATTTAATTCGAGTGCTGAATGTCAATCCTTTAATTCCAGACCTACCTGTTGCTCTGCCTGAGCCTGCTGACCTGCCACGTGGCCCACTCGGCCTTCCTGCGACCCCTCGATCTCAGCCAGCTGACCAAGTCCTCCAGCCTCCAGCAGCAGCAGTTGCGCGGGGATCTGAACCGAGATGACGGCAGCGATGACGAGGACTCCACCACCTTGGCACCCAACTCTAGCGAGGATTACGACACCCGTCCGCAGTACAGCTTCGCCTACGATGTGAGGGACACCCTCACCGGCGACGACAAGCGGCAGGAGGAGAAGCGCGACGGTGACCTGGTCAAGGGCCAGTACTCCCTCATCGAACCCGACGGCACCAGGCGCATTGTGGAGTACACCGCCGACGATGCCAGCGGCTTCAATGCCATCGTTTCCAAGCAGCGTCTGGACGAGCAGCAGCAGCAAAGGATCACGTCCTCGACCTCGTCCTCGTCCCGCTTCAACAGCCTCGAGGAGCTGCAGACCCGCCTCACCGCCCAGGCCATAGCCGAGGCCCAGTCCCTGGCCGAGGCCCAGCAGACCAGCCAGCTCCAGCTGGAGGCCCAGAGTCGTCGGGAGTCGGAGAACCAGGCGCGGGCCCAAGCCCAGCAGCTGATGGAGCAGTTCCAGCAGCAGGTACAGCTGCAGGAGCAGCAGCGTCAGCAGCAGGAGCAGCAGTTGAGGGATCTCCAGCGTCTCCAGGAGCAGCGGGAACGCGAGGATCGGGATCGGGAGCAGCGCGAACGGGAGCTGAGGGAACGCGAGCAGAGGGAGCGGGAGCTCAGAGATAGGGAGCAGCGTGAGCGGGAGCTCAGAGATCGGGAGCAGCGGGACCGAGAGCTCCGGGATCGGGAGCAGCGGGAGAGGGAGCAGCGCGAAAGGGAGCTCAGGGAGCGGGATCGCGAGGATCGCCGCCAGCAGCAGGAGCGTCGCCAGAGCCAGAACCAGAACCAGAACCAAAACCAGAACCAGAACCAGCGCCTGCTCGACCAACAGACCCTGCTCCTGGCCCAGAGCCTGCCCAGCATCCAGGCCACCGTGGTCTCGCATCCGCCCACTCTGCTGGCCTCCCGCCTGCCCGCCTCCAGCGGCACCACCTCCAGGACCACCACCACCACTCTGCTGACCCGGGATCGCGACCTGGATGCCTGGCGCCAGCTGCCCAATGCCCGTCTGACCATCGACCGCAGCTCCCAGCCCCTGATCCTCAGCCAGCCCTCCAGTGCCACCGTCCAGGCCCAGCTGATCAGCTCCCCGCTGCTGCTGGACTCGGCCAACCTCAACGGATTGATAACCACCCGCCTGAATGGCAATGCCGCCCGCGCTGGAGCCGCCCTGAGCTGGACCAATGGACGCCGCCTCCTGAACACCGATCTCTGGCAGCTGGACAGGCTGGACGATCGCGAGGATCGCGAGGAGCTGCGCTCCAACAGCGGAGAGCGGCGCTCCAAGAACTGGTAAAGGCCAGCGATAACCCAACTTCAACTGAACTCAAAGGAAACGCAACGCAGGACCTCAGCAATCTGACAATCGGACCACGAATATGTTTTTTTTAGCCCGTAAGGATTAGATGGAATCTCGTGTTAACCTAGCCTAGAACCGGGGATTTAGGGGACGCCTCACTGTCACGCTCGCTTTCTGTCCAATTAACGCATACAGCAAACTCTGCCAAGAACTAACCCAAGCTCTAACGCTTCCACCCTCGCTCCGCTAACTTAGGCACTAAGTTTAAATGTCTTTGTGTTACTTTTTAGTTAGTCAACTGCATCCATGTGAAAATGTAAAAAAAAATTACAAGAATAAACAAGAAGAGGGCTGCCGAGAGCTGCAACGAAGCTAGCATGCCCTTCTGCCAATGAAAATTAAAGTTTTATTCTTTTTAAGGTTAAAAAAAATAAGTTAAAATACAGGAAGGATCCTTTAAAAATATTTTGTATCCATACAAAAATTAAATATTAATTTATTTTAAGGCAACAATCAGTGCAAATCTATTTAAAAAAAGTAACTTAATTTATGTACTATAAACTCCCAATTAATCCTAGCCAACTTCCCCTTACATTTAAGAACCATCAACAGGTGGCCAGAGATTGTGTCGCCTTACTCCTTCTGGCCAACTAACCAAAGCCAGTTGACCCTAATCGCCTTTCATGGACTCTGACACTTTGGCCATGGATGCTGCAGTCTCGGCCATAACTTTCCACCCGTTTTTCCGGGCTTCACGTGTGCGCACGCCACTTGGCCATAAACCCCCAGGAAGCCAAGTTTCTTGAGGGCAACAAATTTTTTAATAATAAACACGACGGCACGGCGAAGAGGGAGGACGCTGCAAAAAGTTTCCTTCTTCATTCCATAAACTTTGTCCCTGGTACACTTAAAAATAAAGTTGCAGTTGAGTGCTTCCAGGGGGGCTTGGTCCAAGGTTGTTAGGGCAATAACAGCTTGGCAAAAAGGTAATGAAAACCGGTCAGTGGTTCCGGTCAGGTTCGATT
This sequence comes from Drosophila rufa, assembly GCA_018153105.1. Taxonomy (NCBI): domain Eukaryota; kingdom Metazoa; phylum Arthropoda; class Insecta; order Diptera; family Drosophilidae; genus Drosophila; species Drosophila rufa. The sequence goes on from JAECXS010000096.1 coordinate 20,669,363, forward strand.
AAGTTGCAGTAACCTTGTGCTATTGTTTAGGATTTATGTACTAAGAGGGGTAGGGATACTTAAGGATACTCGTAAATAGTTTCCTAGCGAGCATTTTAAGGTAACTTAAGCACTCAGCACTTAGAGCAGTTTAAATGTACAAAGTCACCTTTAATCCTGTTGCCTCATTAATCTAACTGAATCCTTTAGCTCCTGTAATTATATTTGCTTCAAGTCATTTAAAATCTCCTTTACTCCTGCGGCTCAACATCCGCTTATGTCAAAAATGTAGCAAATTAAATAGAAATTCCTGGTTCAAGTGACATCCAAAAACGCCTCCAAAGTCATGGTGAGCTCTGCCTGCAGCCGGCGCTCGTGAGTCCTTTGCCGGGAAATCACTTAAAAGTTCATCAAGAGTGCAGCTGCTTGTTGTCTGCCTTGCTCCCTTTGGCCCAAAAAAAAGAAAAACAAGAGCTGAAAAACTAAAAGAACTCGAAAAAAAATGAAAAACAGAAAAGCTGGAAAACTGTTTGCCCGCGCTGCGAATGTCAAGTCCAAGCGACACAGAAAAACCAAGCAGCCGAGCAGCTCACAAAACTAAACGAACTAAACCCAAGCCGGTAAGCGATTCCTCCTTCTCCTGGTCTTTCCAATCCCAAAAAAAAAAGACCTTTCCAACTTCTCGTTTCCGCAGCAGTTCGCGGAAAAATGTTGACCATGCTCCGGGGCAAATCCGGGCAGCTCCGACTCCTTAATTGGTCGCTGACCAATCAGCGTCGCGGTTTCTTGCCGCGAAAGATTTCCATTTCCCAACTCGATGGGAAATCAAAGCAAACTGGCGAGGCACAGGCTCCGGAAGAGGAAGCTACATCGCCCATGGCACTGCCTCACTTCATAGACGCCAAATGTGTCCGAAATCAAAGTCAGTCGTCAGGAGTCCAAGGAGAGCCCAGGAAGTTCGTCTACAACTATCATCCCTTTTCGATTTTCGACCTAAACGAGGCTGCTCTGCGTGCCAAGCAAGCAACAGCCAAGTACGCCAAGGAACTTGGTCAGAAAGAAATGTTTGAGATTGAATATAAAAGCGAGTAGGAAACTGGGTTGGTTATCAATATTCTGAACTAATAATAATAAATATTACTATAAAAACATATAAACAAGTGGGAAAGCTACAGTCGAGTGTGACCGACTATGAGATACCCGGTACCCAAAGCATTGTGGGTTAAATTAAATTAGACATGAACATGGAAAAAAGAAAATGTTCAGAAATTATGACAAAAGTTGCTAGATACATGTTGAGCAACACCCAAAAAAGACAAATGTTGCTAGGGACATGCTGCACAACACGCACTGACACTGTCTCTCAAAAGCTATGTGCTCAGACACCCGGAAAGTATTCCTGAGCAGTGCGATAGAGCGAGATGGTGGCTATTGACCTCTTATTTTGACTCAATGCTAAGGAACCCTTTCGAGTGTCTGAGTTCTTAGCTTTTGAGAGAGAGAAGAAGAATAAGCATACACAGAAACTTTATTGTTTAATAACTTCTATGTTTACCATCCGATTTCACTCAAATTTTCAAAACACGTCCGCGAATGCCTACTTATTTATTATATCTATTTACTTTAAGCCGGAAATCACGACTATAGCGTATATAGCGTTTTTTATGATTTTCGGGGGCGGAAGTGGGCGTGGCCAAATTTTAAATCAAACTTGATCTGCGTGCAACAGATTCCAATGTTGTCATCAAATTTGGTAGCTCTAGCTCGTATAGTCTCTGAGATCTGTTGTTTCACACGGACAGACAGACATGGCTAAATCGACTTGGCTGGTGACGCTGATCAAGAATATATATTACACTTACTTATAATACCCTTGTACCCTATGGGTACCGGGTATAAAAATGCCAAATTAAATTATATAGAGAGTTAGGGCAAAGGCGAACGGCCATACATTTGTATTGCAATATGCAAGCCATTTTCCAGCTGACAAGAAAATGTCGGTCTCAGGGGCTACATTTATATCATATTTCAAAAACCCAACTTAGCAACCTTCGCTATTTCCATTCCCAATGAAAACCCTCCAAGAAATACTAATGCCAGAAAGCGAAGCTCCCAGAGATGTCGAGAACTGTACTGCGATCTGTGTTCCAGATCCAGCCCGTGATCCTTCGCCGGCTGTGCCGTAAGCCATCGAAGCTGTCCAGCAAGCCCTCAAACACTGAGCGCCCGCCCAAGGATCCTCCGGATGAGGGCTACGAGCCGGCGAGTGTCGACCACGATGGCATCGATGTGCCCGAGTTTGTAAAGCCCGCTGCCTTCCGCCAGTTCAGTGCCCCAGATGAGCAGCTAGGCCCGGGAGCGGGAAAGGACATGGACTACAAGAATGGCCATTACTTCGCCTACCACCGATTCTCGTTCCAGGAGCTGATGAACCAGGCCATGGAGCTGCGCGACGAGCGCCGCCTCGACGGTGGCATTCAGTCCTCCATCGAAGCGGATGAGGAGCCGGAGGGCCAGGAAAAACAGCTGGGAACCATGAAGAAGCTGGAGACCGAGTGTGATGAGATCCTGGCCGCCCAGGCCAAGGATATCGAAGAGGCCAAAAGTGCCGCCAAGGAGAAGGAGCTCAAGAAAAAGTGCGAAGAGCTGGAGAAATCAAAGGCAGAGGCCAAAGAGAAGGAGAAATCAAAGGCAGAGTGCAAAGAGAAGGAGAAATCAAAGGCAGAGTGCAAAGAGAAGGAGAAATCAAAGGCAGAGTGCAAAGAGAAGGAGAAATTAAAGGCAGAGCCCAAACAGAAGGAGAAACCAAAGGCAGAAATGAAAAAGAAGGAGAAGCCAAAGGAGGTGGCAAAACCCGCAAAGAAACTTCAGGATATGAGCGAAGAGGAGCTTCTGGAGTGGTGTCTCAAGAAGGAAGCAGACGTAAAGGCAATGGTCAAGAAAGAAGCAGAAGAAGCCAAGAAATGTGCCGAAGAAGAACTCAAAAAGAAATGTGAAGAGGCGGAGAAAAAGAAAAAGGAAGCCGAAACCAAGAAGAAATGTGCAGAAGAAGAACTGAAAAAGAAATGTGCAGAAGCAGACAAAAAGAAAAAGGAAGCTGAAACCAAGAAGAAATGTGCAGAAGAAGATCTGAAAAAGAAATGTGCAGAAGAAGAGCTGAAAAAGAAATGTGCAGAAGCGGAGAAAAAGAAAAAGGAAGCTGAAACCAAGAAGAAATGTGCAGAAGAAGATTTGAAAAAGAAATGTGCAGAAGCGGAGAAAAAGAGAAAGGAGGCTGAAACCAAAAAGAAATGTGCAGAAGAAGATCTGAAAAAGAAATGTGCAGAAGAAGAGCTGAAAAAGCAATGTGCAGAAGCGGAGAAAAAGAAAAAGGAAGCTGAAACCAAGAAGAAATGTGCAGAAGAAGATTTAAAAAAGAAATGTGCAGAAGCGGAGAAAAAGAAAAAGGAGGCTGAAACCAAAAAGAAATGTGCAGAAGAAGAGTTAAAAAAGAAATGTGCAGAAGAAGAACTGAAAAAGAAATGCAAGGAAGCAGAAGAAAAGGCAAAATGCGATTCCGATAAGAACAAGAAGAAATAAAAACCAAAACATAAATAATTCAAATCAGCAAAGACAACAACCCCGAACACAATCGAAGCACGCGAAGTAAACTCACCAATCCGGTTGAAGTCCTGGCTAAGCCCACCACAGCAGAGACTGAAACCAAGAGCAGTTTGAAATCCACTGGAATCTCAAACTGTGGACTCTTCACTTTCGCCTTGAGATCTCAACTTCAACTTGCGATTTGAATTGTTAATAAATGTGTATCAGAAACTCGCATAAAATCAACCAACACGCAACGGTTTCTTTAAAACTTTTGGGGGGTGGGGGGGAGGAGGCCTAACGGAAACCCCGAATCGGGAACGGGGTTGCTGCACAATTTCAGGGACAAATCTTAAGAAATTCAAAACAAAATTGAAGTCGGAAATCTGGGGAAGATCCGCCTCGAGGTCGCATTGCTCTGGGGTATGGGAACTGGGAACTGCAAAGCTGAGAGAAGTATCTGTTTTGCATTGATCTCTATGAACCGATAGCCAGAGTCATTGCCATCACGTGTACCCGCTTACTAATTAACGTTAGGAAATTCCCCGAACGGAAAGGGAGAGCAGAGAGAGCCGCTCTCGGTTGATTCGATTTTGAGTTCCTATAACTTTGCTTTCAGAGATATTACTCAATTTCCGCCTAATCGAAAATTACTATAATTTATTACGTGTGCTTCCCATTATAATTGGTGTTATAACACAAGAGAAAGGTTCCTAACAAGATATATTTATTAATTACATGTTAGGAAAGAGGCTTGGAAATTGGTTTTATTTTATTATGAAAAAAATAGCACTTTTTTTAAATTCCTATATTTAAATAAGTGTTTAAATTTCCATTTTGAATTCATAATAAATATATATATGTTGTACAATTCTTTACCAAATATACTCACACTATTAACAGCATCAAAGATCAAGTTAACTATTTCAAGGGGGCTTTTTAATGTGTTTAACTTTATTATTAACTCAAGAGGTTTATGATTTAAATTGCTCTTTAAGTAATAATAATAATAACATTTTCATTTTTATGGTAATATCTCTTAAGAAAGAAAATCGTATATAGATTACATCGTTAAGTTTATAATGGTTTTAAATATATCATCCACATATTAGATCAAAAACTTTTTCTCAGAGACTTTTGGATTTATTTTTATATACAACTGAATAATAGAATGTATTATTATCTCATTTCTTTTTAGATATAAAATGTGAACTTGTATATTTCGCATAATAAAAAAAAGTCCCAGCATTTAATAATATAACGATTTAGCTATGAAATATCAGCATTTATTTTACCAAACTTGTTACAGATTTTACATTGTCTTTTCAATTTTCTCTCAAGCTAAACAGTTCATAAACTTAATTCAAGTCAACCTAGTTTACCACTTGCAATAGTTAATACACTCTTTTATATCCCATAAAATCGCATTATAGACATAATAATCGCAACCAATATATGCTATATGCATATAAAGTGCCAAACGTAAAAGAAAATACCTTTAAGCCGCCAAAAGCTGTTGCGCACACGATGCGCCTCGTTTTGCAGGCATTTAAGCTGAAAATTGTTGCTAAAATATTTGCGCACTCCACAAGCTCCGAGCTGTGGTTGTTGTTGTGTTGCTGGTGTATTCTATGGTGTTTTTAAGCCGGTATGTTGTTTTTGTTTTTGTTGTTCCTGTTGCAGCTGCATTGATGCGTCGCCAAATGTTTACCCTAAGCCCATAACTGCAGCCTGTATCGTTCTCTCAGAGGTGAAGGGGACACTGGGCGGCACTCACATGTTATTGTGTTAGTTTTTATATTAACTGTAATAATTATATTAAATATATTTACAATTTTATTAATATTTATGATTGCATTCAAGTGTGTTCTTTTAAAATTGTAAGAACATCTTTCGAGTGTCTTATGTCTTCTTATAAAATAAATTATTACAATTATGCGTTCAATCTAAATAATAAATATAAATACATTTTCAAGCTCTAAGGATATTTTCAATATATTTAACACCTACTTTTTGTTCTTTAAAATCTGACTAAAGTCTGAAAATATATTTATTTTTAATTATTTAGACTTTATTCTCTTTATAAGTTCCTTTTTTCAAGTGCAAGCTATTGCTCTCCGTGCTCTCGCTCGCGATCTATGCCTGGCATACAAAATGCATCTAATTTTGGGCCTAACGACAACTTGTCGCTTGTCATGGCCTCCTGGCCTGGGCTTCATTGCTGTTGCTGCTGTTGTTGTTGGCAGTGTTGGCAGGCCAGTGTTGTTGCCGCTGCCTCATCATCATTTGCAACTGCTGGCAGGCAGCATCAGAAAAAAAAAGCAGCAGCTGCTGCCTCACTTGGGGATCAACTGGCGGAGATCGCCGCGCTTTATTTGTGCAGCTTTTAGCTGCGCCTCGTAATCGCGGCTCATAGATCAAAAAACACCAGAGAGCGAGACGCGTGCTAGCTGCCTCTCTTTCTTTACAAACACAGAGAAAAAGGGGCAAATTATTAAGCTAAATAATAGTAAACATAAGAATAAAACAAGTAAGAAAGCTACCGTCGACTGTGCTCGACTGTGAGATACCCGGTACCTAAACGTTTGCGCTTCACACTAAAAGGCAATTAAAAATTGTACATACATTATAATAGTCTACTTCGATACTTCTTAAAATAAATCTCCTCTCGAATTAGCTCCCGACCTAAACAATTTAATGTCATATTTCAATATGAATGATACATTTTATAGGAACACATAAAAACCCACTCGATCGGCGTCAAAAAATGAATCATGTTATTTTTTGTCATTTCTAGCTATATTCTTTTGTCATTTTTTCTGCAGCTGGCGCCATTATATCGCACGGCCAAGGCTTGAATGCGCCACCTGTCGGCTACAGCATGCAACAGCAACAGCAGTGCCTTAGGGCGGTGTGTTAAAATTCTAGCCTTATTGCTAATATCTCCCATGTTTATCATCCGATTTTACTGAAATTTTCAGGAAGCGTCCGCTCTATTTTATTCATTTTTTGTATTTATTAACTTTAACCCGAAAAAACGACTAAAGCTTATTTAACGTTTTTTATTATTTTTGAGGGCCGAAGTGGGCGTGGCCAAATTTTAAAACAAACTTGATCTGCGTGCAATAGATTCCAATGTTGTCACCAAATTTGGTAACTCTAGCTCTTATAGTCTCTGAGATCTGTTGTTTCACACGGACGGACAGAGGTTGGCACTAACCATAATACCCTTGTACCCTATGGGTACCGGGTATAAATACATTAAACCAAAAACAAGAAATAGGAAATGGACCTCAACATTAGAAAGTAAATTAGTAATTAGTAATTAGTAAATATAAGTATAAAATATTTCTTAAAAATATCCATCTTACTTTCCTTACAAAAACCTTCTTTAATTATTTTATTTCTACAACCTAAAGATTTTAGTTAATTATATAGATATCTTCTAGAAATTCTAAATTTCCCAAGTGTACCAATTTTGCATAACATGGTCTCCAAGCAAGTTCCTTTTGTTTATGTGAACCGAGTCCAGTTCTCATCATCAAGTTCGGCGACCAAAGGAAGCGGGCAGGAGAGCTCGCATTCCAACGCACAGCTGCTGTCTCTCTTGCCCACCCACGCCAAAACGAGGAGAGAAAAAAAGAGTTTTTCCCACTGACCGAAATGACAAGAAGTGCAATTCCCACAGTCGGCATTTTCCATTTTCCAGCCAGATTCCGATTCCGGCACACTGAAATTAGCCATCTCATTTTCGCTCTGATTAAAGGTAATTTTCAAATTTTCCCAAACCACCCTGCGACAACAGACAACAACGGCTTGCAAATAGAGATGGAACTAAGTAACTTTATATAGGTACTGTGGGCTTTCTTACTTAGGTAGGTACAATTAAAATGTAAAAATTACAAATACTGATATTAGTGAAAGGTAAATAATAAGTATTACTATAGATTATAAAGTTTATATTTCCTCTTTTGTTTTTAGCATTACTCATCCATTTACATTTAGTATACCTATACTAGGTACATTAATCTTAATTAGGTATTTATTAGAGCGCGCTTTTTATACCTTATACATTTAAAAGGAAGGAGTAAGGTTGACATTGTTTCTGCGCTCCAATTTCGTACTTCTCTATCTTCATTAAAAGTACCTTTTATAGGTACATTTACCTTACTTAGATATTTATTAAGACACATTCCCTGTACCTTTTCCAGTTCCCATCACTGACCAACAACGTCTGCAACAGCAGGCGGCAACTTTGGCACTGCAATTTCGATTTCGCCTGTCGTCTATTTAATGATTTCAAATCGGAGCAGGCCCAACAACTTCCCCACCGCTTTCCCCGCACTTTTCTTGACCATTTTCTGCAGCTGTGGCTGTGAAGGAAGGATAGGAAAATTGCCGAAACTAAAACCAGAACGCGTGCGCATTGAATTATGCAAAAATGTTAACCATTTGCCGCCAATCAATTTGTTTTCCCTGCCATCTGGCTGGATTTTCTTCCGTAACTAACCTAATGGAACAATGGCATGTAGATCGTACTAACAATGCCATTATTTATACCAAAGAATATATGTATAACTTCGTTCAAGTCTCGTTAGCAACATTGTTATGGAATTTATCCATAAAATTAAGGCAGCTATGAAAATATTATTGTCAATTTCTAGGTAATTTCTGGTTTTATTATCTATTAGTGGCTGAAGAAATGGGAAATATTACTGATGGTAAAAAAGTAATGGCAAACTATAAGCCAAGCTTATTATAGCATTCTTATTATAAAAGGTTTTTTATACCATATTGTGTTTTTAATTTTTAAAAGCCAAATTGCAGGATTTTAAAAATATTTTCTTGTGAGTTGATTTACTTAATTAACATTTGTTGGGTTTTTTGTGGGTAAATACAAGTTTTACAAGAATTTAAATTGATTGAGATTGATTAAGATATGTCTAAACTTAAATATAAACTTTTAATTTAAGTGCTTACAAGAAAGAATTAAATATTACAAAAATAGTAAAACTCTGAACAATTTGTCAACAATATGTTTACATAAAAATAATCTAATTTTTATTGTCTCTTATAGTTTCACATCAGAAAAATTTAATTTGTATCGTTTTCTATTTTTAATATTGCTTAATATTTGATAATATATCTCTTTAATGTTTTTTTAATTATTCATATAATAAATCATATTTTTTCTAGGCAAACCCTAAATATTATATTATTATATATTATACATATATTCAAATATATAATTAAACTCAGTATAAAGTTTAATCTATAAACATAGAGAACACTTGTAAGCTACCAAAAGAAGAAATACCTCTTAGTAACTGAACTTAATCAACGTATTTTAAGTACTTTTAATATTAAATAAATGAAATGACTTACTAGGTGACATTTACTTTTATTCTTTTACCCATAGTAAGATCAACTTGTCCTCCCAATAATTATTTGATCCTACAACTCGCCATTCCGAAATTCCCGGAATTATTTCAGAGCCTAAGATCAAAGCCACCGATGGCAGCGTCCCAGACTTAATTAAGTAGAAATTTCAATTGTGCCTCCAACTGCGGACTTATCGGCGCAAAAGGTGGCCCATAAATATGGGAGAGTGTGTGTAAGTACGTAGCTGACAAACAGGAAGCATCATCATTATTATTTCCCCCTCCAGAGAACTCAAGCGGAACTTGGCCAGCAGCAGGGAAACATGGCCCAGGGCGGCGAAAAAAGAGTTCTGTGCAGGAATTTATTTGATTCCTGCTTTGGCAGACTGCAGAATTTTCAGCCGACCTGCGAAATTTATGCATGACAAAATCATTGAAGCGTTTAGGCCAAGAGTGGGGAGTCCGGGCCCGGGCCCAGACCCTTTGCTTGCTTGGGGATTGAGGGAACCTTCTCACACTTGCAGGTCCCGCCGTCCATTGTAATGTGTTGTAATTTGTTGGCGTTGCTGTTGTTAGTGCTTCCTCTTTGGCATACTTAGTGCTAAGAGAAGAAAAAAAAGTTAATTATCTTTTTTTTCACCCCTCATCTCTCTCTCTCGCTTCCCGCTCTTTTTTTATCTGTATGTGAGTCTCTTTTTTTAAGACGCAGTAGTGATGGTAGTGGCATGCCCAACAGCTCCATGGGCTATTATCCATGGGTTTTGTGCTATTCTCCGGGAGATTGGTACTTTGTGAGTTCGTTTCTTCTGCCATCCGCCTGGGTCTCGAACTTGAAGGGAATACGGTTCATTGACCTGTTAATTGTGGCAAAATAAAAAAAAATAAAAAAGCCACCAGAGGAACCGGCATCTCTAGGCGGTGTGAAAGGTGATTTTTCAAGGCTGCCCCCATGTCCGGCCCATAAACTCCCCACTTACCTCTCTTTCCCCAGATATTTTTCTTACATTTTTGAAAGTTTTTTCTCTCGAATATTTATGAATTAGATTGTTTTTTGGGGCGGTATGAGGTGCTAATGAGTCCGCTCTAATAATTAATTTAGTAAAGAGAAAGAAAAGGTTTCACATTGAGCAACCGACTCAATGCAGTTCACATTAACACTTTTATAACTTTTGGGTTTTGATTCGTTGTTTTATTCTCGCACCATAGATGCCACTAAGAGATCACGGGTTGTTTAGAAATAACCCCGTGAATTCTTCCAGTGCCATTAACTGTGCCGAGATGTAGTAACACTCTACAAGATCTTAGGTCTTGTTTTTTTTTTAAATCACTTGAATAGAAAGATTGTACTTACCAGTAGATATCCAAAAGGGCTGCGTGATCTGATACCTAAAAATAAAAGACTGAAACTTAATCTTCCACTTAAATCAGTCACAACTTCCGTCATTCTGGGAACCGCTCTCCTCTCTAAGACCCAAAATTCTCCCACAAAGCGGAGAATTAAAACCTGAACACCTCGCAGACATGTATCCCACGTTGGCCAAAACCACCAGGCAGGTTCACCTGCTCGGCCAAGTTCTGATGATAAGTCTGCCTTGATCTATCCCACGATTTAATCAAAAACGCAAATTTATTTCTTAGCTCTTGTCTCTAGTCTCTCTGCCAGGTTAAACCGCGGAAGTGGCTTCTGCGCCATAGAGATGTATCTATATCTTCGGAACTGCTCGTTCCCATTCATTCGGGGGCATGCGTGGGAAATCCATGTTGCATGTTCAACGGCACCAAACCTGCGGTTGGCCGCATAATTTGCTGTGAAAATCATTTTGCGGCTGCGTGTTGCATAAAATTACAATTGAAATTCTTTTTTTTTTGTTCGAGAGAGGTACGAGTATTTTCCATCTTGTTTGCGGCGGTGCAGAGCCAATTAAAAATTATAATGGTAGGATAAACTAATTAGGTAGCGAGAGATTAAGAGCATTTCCATGCTCTACTTGGGAAATGGGTGGAGATATATCTGGGGTATATATTAAAAAATATTAGTGTTATTAGGACCGGGGTTGATTGGAGGGCTTGCAAGAGGAAAATGGCTTAGAGGCTTTGAAAAATTGTATATTAATGAGTCAGAGTCAGTTTTAGCTAAGATTTAAATTCATTAAAATATTTAGCAAATCTTTTTATATCTTCCAGTCTTCCTACTGAATTAAAAAATAGTTTTTAGCTCTTGGTAAACCTTTCCTTAGGGCAAATTGACTTGTCGTTGGGCCCAAACAAATTGTAACATCAAATTGCTTTGGACATCTGTGACCCCTGTGGGACCCCTCATTATTGGGAGCTATTTCGACTCGGCTTGGATCGCTGGGAAAAACGTCGCCGGTCACGAAGAAAGCTCCGATTTCGTTGCCCAAGTCTACGGTCTCGTCTCGTTCCGTTTCGATTCATTTCGTTTGGGTTTTTTTCCCCCCTTTTTTCTGTGTTGTTTTAGGCCAATTTATGCAAATGCCAAATGCTGCTCCACTTGAGGTAATTGCCACTCGTTTTTTTATTCGATTTTTTTCGTTTTTTTGTAGCTTGCTTATCAGGCAACGAACGGTAAATCAGTACGTCAGTGGCATAGACATGCCGCGCATGCGCCGTGAGGCGACAGCCATCAATCAAATCGAGCGGCCCGCAATCAAAATACGAGAAACAAACTCGAACCGTATGAACAGTTAAACATCAACAGCTGCCTGTGTTTCTTTCTGGCACTTTTTCGACTTTTTTTCGGCTTTATCCAGCAAGTAATCGCGTGTATCTCAAACATGATTTTTAACGACAAATTTACGCGCTTAATCTGGACAACAAAATATGCAAATGTGAGCGGGATGCGGCCAAGGAGGCAAAAAGGCGGACAACGACGACGATCTGTGGCTGTTGGATTTTACGACTCGCCTTGGCCATGTTCATTAGCGCCAACACTTGACTGGCGAACTTGAGAGCGAAACTCTTTAGTGTTTAAGTGCGTTTCATTAATTGAAATGGTCAATTTGTTGCCAGCCGATAAGAGAGAGAGGAAGTTGCAGAGGCTGTAAAAAAAAGGAAAAGAAGCCAGTCGTCGCCCTAGATGGCCAGACAGCCAGCCATCCGGAGGAGTTTGATAGTTCTGCCACACTCGGTTCAGTCCAGTTCTGTCCTGGGTTCCGTCCTATTCCGTCCTGTTCCGTCCTGTTCTCGCTGGCGCCAGCCAAGTCCATTCATCAGTCAGGCCAGTGTCGATGGCGCGCCATCAAGAAATGCATATGTAATATTTTTATTGAGTTTCAGAGAGGCGAAGAGGCTGTACTCTAGGCAATCAAAGGGGAGTTAACCCATAGTTATGAGCCTATAAAATATTGTAGAGAACTATAAACTAACACAGATGAAATATTAATTGAATTATAAATCCTATGCAACCTAAATAATTTTTAAAAATTATTTTCCCATAGACTGATTGCCTAAAGGCATTAGAAACATGTAACCAAAACTAGTTTTATAATTTTCTGAAAGTAATGCCTTCGATTAATGACTTCATATCTTTATATTAGTAATTTTTAAGAGAGAAATCCTTTCTATAAAATTTCCAATAAATTTTATAAGCAAAGCTAACATTACTCTAAATAGGAATCATTTTTCCAAAGCTCCCACAATGCTGTCAAAATAGTTGTTAGCCCAATTAATATGTTTGTAACAATATTTGGTTTATTATTACAATGATTGATGGCGAAATTAGAGCCGAAATACAATCGAGAACGAGTGGGAAATGTGATGCACGCTTCCGTTACGAATCCCGTCGAGAAATCGTGGTAACCCTCGTCAAAGTGTGCATACATATGGATAGACGAGTCATGGTCATGGCGACAAAACCTCTCTCCCAACAGCTAGCTCCGGCAACGGTAAGCGGTCAACGGAAACCCCCCACGGAAACCCCTTTTAGGCCGGGACTCTAACTGTTTATCTAGCGGATTGATTCTGCTCTTCTGTAAGCTGCAGCCAAGAGACTGCCAGTCAGTCCGTCAGTGCCGTCTTTCCTCCCACTTTACCGTGGGTTCTTCCCCAAAAAAATACAGAATAAATAGAAGAAAGAAGGTGATCTAAAAACTACAGAAAACAAATGTATCTTTGAGATCTCGGCTACTTCTAATTGTCCAAGATGACAATGCAGATTGCGTTGGTAACGGGAACAGCACGCACACTCCAGCTTGAAGAAAAAAAAGTATCTGTATATCTGTAAACAGTTAAGGACAAGAAAATAGCACTGGGAATTTAAAAAGTATGTTTTTCTTTTCTTAAATGCTGAAAATATGCATGGGGGTAATTTCTTTAAGGTTTATTTTTGTTATCAAATCGATTTTAAGTTTAAATTCAGAATTATTTCTTTAGTTTTTACTGGGAACCATTTTTTACAGTATTTTAATTCAATAATTAACCATTTATCTTAGCAAACTCAAATAAATAAAAATTTGTTCATTAAAAACTTCAATAAAAACCTTAAAAAACCCAAATAAAAACGTGATTTATCTCAAACTCTGTTTTTCTCTATTATTTTGACCGCAGCTGTCTGTTGTTGTTATTACCGAAGACTCGAAGTCGAGTCTCGAGTTGAGTCGAGTCCAACTGGAAACCAATTGGCATTTCAATCACGCATCAATCTGGCACGTTTTTATGATGCAGATCACAAGGCGAAGCGAACGATCATGATCATGTTGCCGGTTTTCTTGCTTTTCTTTCTGTTTTTTCCTTTTCTTTTTTTTGTTGGCTTCCCCTCTGCTTTTGAGCCGAGACTCCTTTTTGAAAAATGAAATTTTTATTGGTCGGTTAAGTTTTCGTTACATTTCGTGGATTGTTATAAATTTCATTGATAATTGCCATATATTGATGGCATGATTATGTGCATGATTGTCTGATTGTTACTGTTTCGTTTGGTTTGCTCTCTACGTGCGTGGCATATGCACTGCGAAAATATTTCTCATTTTCCTCCTGATCTTTCCTGGCCTCCTCCTTCATCCGCATCTCGTGCTCTTTGCGAAATTGTTTTCGACGAAAATTGTTGCACGAACCCCAGGCCAAGCCAGGCCCGGGCCAGGAGGTGGAGATATCAATATGGGGAATATGTTACCTGCGAATATATGCAGGTATGCAAGTCGGTTCTTATTAACCATATATAGGTCAGCAGCCCCTGGTGCATGCCGCTTGATTGAGTTGCAAGAAGTGAATTTTATCTCTCGATAACTCGCATTTCTGGCAAATAAATTAAATCGGATTGTAAGCTAGATATTTATTTCTGTTTGAATTTTTTAACTCCCTTTTAACATTAAGTAAAACCTCTTTTTATTATAAATAAATTAAGATTTGATTCAGCTTTTTAACCAGATTTTTAAATGGCTAATATAAAGCTTCTAAACCAGATACTAATTTGTGCTCGTTAACACTTACTCACTCACTTGAAATGACTTGCATTGATTTATGAAACTTTCGAATCAAATAAATTGCCTTACTTTGTTTATTCCTTTTTTATTATGGCCAAGATTATATTTTAGACACTTTTAATTTTTTATTGCCCAACTGCAGCTGTTAAAATATTTTTAATTAAGTCGCTACAATTTCTTTCCCGCTTTTACGCTAGTTGAAGGCCATGAAACGCGAAACATTTCACCCGGGCGACCATCAAGTGAGCTGTTGGCCTTTTTTATTTCGCCAATCCCCAAGTTCCCATGCCTCTCCATTTCTTGTTAATCATTCTGTCCATCTGTCGGTGGCTTTTTGGCTCATAAATTGCAAGGCAAGCACACAAACTCCCATAGGGAACAACTGTCAGGAGACAATGTTTGCTGTGTTTGGCCCCATTGGAAAGTCGAACCAAAAATGGCTTAATAGTTAAATTTAATGCTTGGCCATAACTAAAAGCTCAGGCTCAAGACAAACTGCCGTTCAATATGCAAATGTGGCCAATACGGAGAGAGGCTGCAGTAGCTGGATCCGATTTTCTTTCCTCCTCGCCAACTTGGCTTAAACGAGTCTTAAGGCCAGCTCCCTTATCAGCTGCCTGAGCTGGGGCTATCAAAAATAATTGACAACTAAATGGACCATACAAAAGTCAAATGGATGGCGTGAAAAAGAGGCCTTCAGCCGTTCAATGAGGCCGAGAAAATTGTCATTTGACAAAATCGTTAGCCCTGATAAGATAGCACTCAGCCCGGGCTGCTTTGTGTGTGGGTCTTCGCTGCTCGTTACCTTTCTGTGTGGGTTGCAGCTCTTTTTCTGATTTCTGATTTTGGACATGAGTGTGTTCGAGTTCGTTGCCTGAGTCTTTTGTTTCGACGCATTTCGTGATTCACTGACCGGGCCGAGAGTAAGAGAGAGAGAGAGACAGCGACGACTGGCACGACCACCGCAATTACATCCGGTAATTTAATGTAATTTTATATTTCATTTCAATCGCATGCGAGACACACGAGTAGCTCAGCGCAGCAGCGACTAAAAATAAATCCAAACCTGAATCAGCCTGAGATTTTGTCAACATTCTCGACTAACGTGATTTCGTGAATTAACATTAGCATTTAAATAATGTCCGAGACGTGCATCATCGTTTGATAAGACTGGATTTCGGGGCTCTATAGACCTTTAGAAGGCCATTATGCGGTGGCGGCAACTTCGTTTGATAGCCCATGATTGATTGCTTAATTTTCCTGTCAATCTGAATCCCCAGCAACTCACAAATTTGTCAACACACTCAAGTTCACGTGGCCCTAAACTCCACTACCATCTGTGGAATCTTTTGGGCAGCGAGCCGATGATTGATTATAGTTTCGGCTGGGATGCCTAGACAACAATGCAAGCAAAAGGCCAACAAAATATATATTTTTCATTAATTAGAAGTCTAGAAACCATTAACCGCGCCAAGATTAATAAGCGGCAATTAACCAAGAGGGAAAAATTCAAACAAAGCAATCCCGAAAACTCTCAAGAATCCAAGTTGAAACTGTTAGAAAGAGGCGTTGCTCAACGGTTTAAAAACGCATTTGGTTATCTTTATCTCTTATAGCAGTTTCTGTTTTGTTTGGCTTGATTTAATTATGCGTAGAGTTATTTCAGCTTTTCTCTCGCTTAACTTTTTGATAAATTAGTCAGCTCTGAGGTCACCAAGGGGTCGGGGTCGGTGGCAAAGTTCTGTCGTGTGGCTAATTAAGCCCCTGCCTAGGCCAGGGTATCAACTTACCCAAACAGGAAGCGTATGCCGGTCATCCTTGGTCATTTCCAATTGAGGCCTGCCTGCTCAACTCGATCCCAATTGATTGACAAGACGAGACGAGACGAGACCAAATGGTAACCGAGTCCACGGTATTTGTCTGCAAAGAGGCGAATGGAGAATGGTAATTGACATAAGTATCAATGGATACAGAGCGAGGGGAGTTAGGTGAGTTAAGTGAGGTTCAGGGAGTAAGTTAAATATAAACCTCATATTTTATGGCTTAAATATTATCTCAGAAATACAATGTAAATAATATATATAATATATAAATATAAATTAATCTCACTCTTAAGAACTCCTATTATTGGTAACGCAATAAAAGGAAAAGAAACCTTTGTAGGAATATTTATATATATGTAGGAACTTAAAGTTGGAACCTTTAATTATATTTCAATCTGCCCTCGCTTCCTATCCGCTTACAACTTATAGCTCCTATAACGACAGGAAGCAGGAGCTACAAAAACTTGCCTCAATAAAGTGGCAACAGTTGCTTTGCCCCTTTTTTCAAGCCAACCATAAGCGTAGTTCAAAAACCATACACTCGATGGGGTTGGACCCTGAACTTACACTTAAGAGGCAGTGGGTCTGGTAACGAGGGGAGTTAATTCAATTAAGTAGCCCCTCTCTACGCACATGACTTATTTGTTTGAATACAGAGAAAAAATAGGGGTTTTAAATATTGAAATAAGGTAAAAAGAAAACATAGCATGTTAAACGTTTTCAGAGTTAAAAAGGGATTCTCCTGAACGCAGTTAAAGTGCTATTTTATAATGTTCCTTATTTGTCTATTTTTAAATATTTGTTTTTTAAGTTACAATTATTTTCCAAGTATTTAAATAAAGTATTTAAGTAAACAAATAACTACAAATTAGGGTAAACATTTGAAAATGCAACAAGCGATTCTCCTAAGTAAAGTTAAAATTGTAATTTATACTGTTACATATTTTTTATTTTTAAATATTTAATTTTCAAGTTACAATCATTTTCCAAGTATTTAAATAAAGTATTTAAGTAAACAAATAACTACAAATTAGGGTAAACATTTGAAAATGCAAAAAGTGATTCTCCTAAGTAAAGTTAAAATTGTAATTTATACTGTTACATATTTTTCTATTTTTAATTATTTGTTTTTTAAGTTACAATCACTTTCCAAGTATTTAAATAAAGTACATATTTAAGTAAACAAATAGCTCGAAATTAAGGTAAACATTTTAAAATGCAAAAAGCGATTATAATAAGTAAAGTTAAAATTCTAATTTATAATGTTTAACATTTTTCTATTTTTAAATATTTATTTTTTAAGTTACAATTATTCTCCCAGTGCCTATCTCTCATAGGGAGGTGCAATTGACTATTGCAATTGTACACTCCGCTCCGTTGACTGAATGGAATGCAGTTGCAGTTGCAGCTGCAGAGTTGTGGCAGTCACATGCCACAAATAAAATGCCTGGCATTTCGTCTAGTTCCAGGCAACTCCACTCCTTATCCCGGAGTTCCCAACTCCCCTGACTGGTGGTGGCCAGTAAGTTAGCTGCTTATTAAGTGTCATCTCCATGTCGCCAAAGGCGCCGCAATGCAAATGATAAACTGACAGCCTTATGACAGCATTAAGCAAATTGCTCACCGTTCGCCAGCAGACGCTCGGCAGACGTGGATCCGCACTGAGACTGAGACTGACCAAGATGCAGATCCAGATGCACCGGGCCAAGTGGACTTAACGATTGGCTTAATAAAATGAAATATTAAATGCGATTAAAAACGCGACGACCACGTCGACGACGAAGCAGCTCCAACAACCAGAGCAACAACGGCAACTGGCAACTAGCAACGACAACGTTGAAGGCGACGATGCAATAAATATATTGGAACAGGCCGGGCAGCTACTGGGATACACCAAAGCGGAGCCGGAGCCCGATCCCCGACCCACTCCAATTGGACATGATAAAAATGTGAAATGCATGCGTTCATTAAATTAATGCGCATGGGGCATGTGGCGAGCCGGCCGAGATAATTAAATGCGTGTTTGTGGCATGGGCGCTGGGCAAGGTGCTCGTAATGACATTAAATATGTTTAAACATGCATAAATAAAGCGAGTCTGCGCGGAGGAGGAAAGGGGAGCCGTCGAACAACTTTACTCTGGGGCCTGATGTTTTAATCAGAGCGATTCTTAGAGCGCCTCGAACCTGACCCAATGGCTAAGCCAGGCTTGTTGCAACAACTGGTTAAATTAATGACGCAACACGAGCCGGGGCACACCGGGTTCTGGAAGCAGTCGGAGTTGGCCAAGATTTACGACGATTCAAATTGCCGGGCGATAAATTGTAAAGTTAATCGCTTGTCAAAGTTTTCGCGGTCGCATTTATCTTCGACTTCTGGCCAAGTAGCAGCAGCTGCATTGAAGGCATTAGATATCAGATAGAAGATAAGAATGTAGCCACGATTTATGTACGGCCTTAGATCCGCATTAATGCTTTTAGGGTTATGTTGGGCCACTGACTGCACTTTTATAATTTGTTTTGATTGCCAGCCCCTAAACGGAACTCATAAACTGAGGAAGTTCTGGTTTTTATTGGTTTTATAGGGGGTTTTAAAGAGAAACTATTAGAATGTATGGTAACTGAACATGTGGGAAAACTCTGGCTATGTCTTTCATTGATTTATTGGCACTAGATTTCTATGATCACTATTAACTATATTTTCTTTATAAAATTAAACGATTCTGGAATAATTCTAAACTAAAACTTAAGCATTTTTTATGGCATTAGCTTTCTATGATCACAATTTAATGTCTGGCTCAATAATTGATTTTTCTCCTCTATTTCCAGCCAAGCAAAGCAAAGTAAAACCCCATTAAATTCATTAAGTTATAACCAACTATATGGCCAACTAAAAGCCAGCACAAATTGACTCATCCGATTGCTATTTATGGACTGATAAGACAGACTTGCGCACCTAACTGAAGCCTCGACTTCAACTTCAATGGCGGCGGGCCTTATCGCATTCGGAGTAATTACAGTTGTTGACTGCTACCGTTCCCGGTGATGGCCAATATTTTAGCCAGTTACCTGTTCTGTATCTGTATCTTCGACCGCCCAATTGAATCAGCGGCAGCGAGACAACAATTGTCCATTTCATGAATTGAAGCTGACTCAAGTGGCCGGCCGTTTGTCCATTGTTCGCTTTTCCTTTCGGGGGAAATCGTTGCCAGGCGGCAGAGAGGGAGGGTAACTGACTCTGGAAAATGTCATTCAAGTTGCCAGGCAAGTTGACAAATTTGTCAACTGATATGGAAGCGCAGCAGCGCCAGCACCGGCTGGCCAGCCTCAATTCGAGTGGCTAAGCCAATGTAAACATGTGTGGATTTATGGGTTAAGCCCCCGGTGATTGTTGTGCCAGCTGCCTTTGTTATGTCTGGTTTTTTTTTTCTCCTTAAATATTTGTTGTTTCCCCCTGTTTGAATATGCATGAAAAGTGGCTTACTTGGGCTAAGAGAAGCGTGAGCTTCGAGAGTCACGAGACAGAGATGCGTGAGTTGGGGTTTGGGGAAGGAAATTCAATAAGAATTTTATTTAAAATATTTTCCCTCAATTTTAATTAGAGAAATAATAAAGGAAATACTTTTAAAATATTTTTTTGTGCCTGAAATATCAGGGAATTTTAATAAAATCATTTTTCTGTAGGTTTAGGAAGAGAAAAAGTAACGAAATAATTTTTTAAATATTCTTTTAAGGCTGAACTATCAGGGAACTTTAATAAATCATTTTTTCTTAATTTTGGTAAGAGAAACAGTAAAGAAAAAATGTTTTAAATATTATTTTAAGCCTGAAATATCAGGGAATTTTAATAAAATAATTTTTCATTAATTTTGATAATGCCTATTTTATTTTCAAACCTAGAAACCTATATATTTCACTCCCATATCGTATTTTCTCGCACTTATCACGCGCCCATCCGTCTGACTTGTTATCTCTGCTTTTCCAGCTTGAAAACCTCATGTTTATTTGCGGTTTTAGTTTAATTTATATATCTCTCGGCCGGCTGCTCTATGTGTCGGCACATATCTATGCCTCGGCCACGTCTCAAGTTCAGTTCACACGCTTTCACTGCCAGAGCGAGCGTCAATTTGAATTTTATGCCCCGCAACGCTTTGATAGATAAGACCCGAGAAGGCCGCCAGAAAAAAATACAAAAAAAAACACGAGAAACCCCGTGTATAATGCATAATTAGCAGGTTCGTCGCTCGGCGGGAACTGGAACTCCTCCGAGCTGTTGGCTTATCCGCGGTATCGGGTTCGAGGTATTGGACACCGGGCTCTGGGTTATCTGGGGACCGCGTGGCTTCTGTGAAAACGCACCACGTTTGATTTGATGGCGGCATGCCCAACAAATTGCCGCTAATGAGGCGCACCAATGTTGCCCCCGTTTAATTAAATCCATAAAAAGCAGCGGGTTCGCTTACCTTAGAGAGGCGACTCCCCTGAATTTCTGTAATTCTGCAGCTGAGGAACCTCAGTACTGCCTGGGTACTTGTGCGGTTCCGCTGAAAGGACTCCTGGGAACCGACGTTGCGCCATGGCCTTTGATGATGTTGTTATGGAGTGCCAGGAATTTCACTGCAAAGGAAATACATTTTTTGTTTAAGTACATAGTTTTATACAGACAAGAGTTGCAGAATATTTGCCAATAAAAATAATATGAAACCTATAACTCAATATTTCCCAACCAAAAACTATATACCAAACCCACATAAATTCCATATTTATTCAAACTTTATTAACTCGACGCCCCAGAGAGTTGCCAACAAATATTTCTCCACTAAATCTTATCAAACACTGAAAAGCCGCCAAACAAATTTGCGTTAAATTTTTCCGCAGGTTCAAATAAATGTCATTCCCAGGCAAAATGCCAAAAGCAATCCCAGCATGGGCTTGTCAACAACTCTAGAGTTTTTTCGCTTACAATGAGTCGTAAATCAAGCGAAAGGTGTTTCTCCTTTAGTTTTTTGTGCCTCCTCACTGTTCTAGGCGGGCGGCTGGCCCATAAAACATTGAAAATTATGATTTAACGCAAATTTTTGTAATTAATCTTGACAAATAAAGCGGCCTGCGGGCGAGCAGAGCTTGTTGCAAGTGGCAAGTGGCATCTTCATCTTTTAGTTGCCCGGCTCATAAATCTTTTCTCCACTTCTCTAGTGAAGTTCGGGATCTGGGGATCTTCAAGATCGGTGCTGGTGCTTGGGGCTGGCAGCTCAGAGCTCAGAGCCTGGCCCCGCATCGTCATCATCATCATCATTATCCTTCATTACGCTGGCCAAACCAGTTTCAGGTTGTTTCTTTTAGAGTTTTGCAAAAATATTTCATAATTGTGCCAAGCTATGCCGTTTTTTTTTTCGGTTAAAATATGGCCTTTTAAGAGGCAGAGGCAAAATATGAGAGAGAAAGGGAGAAAGAGTTGCGAAGGAATAGGATTGAATATCGAAAATGAAGGTTCGATAAATATATCGCATTTAAAATTTTATCGTAAATATCATACTAGGAAGGTTTGACAAATATGTCGCATTTTAAACTTTCTCGAAAATATCATACTAAGAAGGGCTGCTAATTATATTGCATTTGAAAATTTATCGAAAATATCATACCAATAAATTCATATATATCGAACGCATTTTATACATTAAATTCAAGAAAGAATTATAAATACGAATGTGTAAGTATTCAGAAAATTTAGCAAATAATTAAATCAAAGAAAGAAAGAACACATCCCTAAATGAATCGATAACGTTATCGAATCTCCCATACAACATCAACTTAATACGATAAATCTATCGATATCTGGTGTCATCCCTAGAGTGACCTTTTAGAAGGCTCCATCTCAGCTCAATCTTAATTATATGTTTGCGCTGAGCTCACGACAAGCCCGATGACGACCAGTAGCAATTATTACCTCCAACTCAACACTCATCATTCACACATACACCAGCACACCAGCGAGACGCAGTAACGGCAACAAGAAGTCGAGAAACTACACACATATATGCCATAGTGCCAGGCGAATGATATACGAGCGTATTGCGTATACGCCACCAGGGACGGACGCAGCATCTGCTGTGAGTTGGAGAAAACTAATTGCAGCGGTGGCAGCTATGTATAACCCGAAGCTGTCATTAAATCGACTGCAACATCATAATCCCTGCCACTTCCTACTCCTCCTAACCGCCTTTTCATATAGCTTCTAATCAGATTTTGTGGAATTTCTGATTTTATGCCTCTTCATGTTGGCTACCATATTTTTTTCGTGGTTTATTTTTTTTCTGATCCGAGTATTTATGATTTGTTTAGCTGGCACGATGCGTCAACTTTGGGCGCGAGCTCTGCTCGATTTTCGTTTTTTTCTTTATCTTTTTTTGGCCAGTACTTTTCTTGTTTTGTCAGCAAAGTAAATAAAATGAAATAAAAAACGTGACTGTTACGAAAAAGTCGTGTATGTGATTTTTGTTTTGTCTGTTATATCGTTTATTTTTGTTCGCCTGCTCTGGCCTGGCTTTCTGGCTTTCTGGTTTCAAGTAGTTGACAGTGAGAGAGCACAACGCTGGGTAGTCATCCGAACAATGCGCACAATTTTCAATGCGTTGGCAAAGCAGCTTGGCCCGGCTAGGAGGGCCATTGTCTGGCTGGCTCTAATTTTTCTCCAGCCCATTTTATTTTTTGTTCACTATTTCTGTAGCTGTAGCTGTTCGTGTCGTGTCGGATTTTGTTGAAATTTTTTATTAATTACCAAGGCACACACAGAAACAGTCATCATCCCGCGCATTTTTTTTTGGCCACTCTGGGATCTTCATTAGCAACTCAACAAAGCTGATGAGCAGCTTATGGGCCTACAGCGCTCTGAGATGGTGAAATATTCTATATAAATGAAGAATATATATCTGAGAGACAAAGAACGATTCTCATTACGTGTTGGCTGGCACGATCTGGGAATCAAAGTCGTATCGAATCGAAACGGAACTGGCCACTCACTCTCAGTATCTTTATACCTCTCGTAAAACCTTCCTAAGTCGTTTTTATCTACGAGATCTGCCATTCTCCTGCCCGCTCTTTCGACACAATAAGTTCGATCTGTGGGCCAACTGGGTAACATTCTCTTTTTAGTACTTCAAAAGCTGGGTTTTAGTATGATTTTTACACTGTTTTATTGTGTGATCTGTGCCTTGTGAGGCTGGATATTAAATTGTGCTTACAGAATTGATTTTTAAATTTTTATAAGATTTTAAATTCATATTTGATTGTCTTCTATGAGTAAACCCATAGAATTTCCCTTCTCTATCTCCATTAACCCATTTCACCTTCCATTGAAGGCAATTTCCCTACCTGTAAGCTTAATTTTCCTAGATTTTCCTCTCCACTTATACTTTTTACCTAAGCCCGGGTCCTTCTTGCCTTATAGGGCTTTCCTTCCCCCGGCATTAGTAACCAATTTCTTGGCAAACCACTATTTCACCTTCGAAAAGAGGGGACAATCAGGGGGCTGGAGATCGGCACAGATCACTGACTTCCCGGCCAGGCCATTGCTGGTTACTCCTCCACAGGCATCGCAATGACTGTGTTCGGTGCCCGGTTCGGCGATCGGCCCCTCGAAATTTCAGGCCGCCCATGTCCATATTTAGACAGCGCACAAGCCAGCCTGGATTTCGTGTTTGGATCTCTCTTGCGTGGGTGCAGCAGCTCCAGCCACCAGAGATTCAGAGGAGGAGGAGCTCCTCTCCTCGAGAGCGGTGGAAACTTGGCAATTTATATTCGCTGGCTTTTAAGGCAGGGCCCCTTGACCAGATCGATCTCTAGCCGGAGCTGCTGCCGTACCGCTCTTCAATATTCGATAGTTAATCAATTAACTAACATAATTTCGTGCAAAACTAATTAACTGCCTTGGCTGCGGACAAATGTTTGCTGTCAAGAGCGTTTAGTGTCATTCATTTTGCGGCCAAAGCGGCGCCCACTTGCGGGAAAACTCGTTCCAGCCTCTTACATCGATAGACGATGGTCGATGGTCACTAGGCCTGGATTTTAATTTGTTTGAATTTAATAAGTTGCCATGTTTGGGGCGGACACTACAAGGAACTCGAAAAAATAGCCTAGAGTTTAGATTTTAGAGTTTAGCGGCGAAACTTCCGCTCTTAGGTAGAAATCAAAAATCAATACATAATTCTTTTGACATGCCAATCGCACATTTGTGGCATGCAACCAGCAACAACAACATGTTTGCCCGACTCATTGAGATAAAAAATGCAATGTACCGAGGCAGCCAGCGAGAAATCAAGGAATCCGAAGGAATACAGGGAGGCTGCATACAAAACGACGACAAGCCAGGCAACACACGAGCAACATGCAACACACACACCAGCAACTATCAGGCAGCAAGCAGCAAGCAGCAACCAGCAACAGTTGCAACCGTTCAGGCTGCACCTTAAGCAAAAAATACCGATTTTTTTCTTTATTCCAAAACTGACATCCCAACTTTGAGCCGGGCCAAGGAAAAAGTGAAATCTGCTAGAATTGATCTTGTGGGGAGTCGAAGTCATCGTCGTCGTCGTCGTCGCCGTCGCTTGTGGTTGCTGCTCCAGCTCAGCTCGATTCGAATGGGCAGCCAAAAAACTGGTTTACACATCTGGCAAGGAAGTTAGCCCAACGGCTGAATCGCTGCTGCTAAGCCAGGAGAACAGTGTCCTCCCGTAACCAACTTGAGGATTATTAAAAAATCCATTCACAGTGCCATTAAACAGGGTTTTATAAACACTTTTGGGGGAAGGAAATTGAGCTATCTTTGCCATAAGTTTAGTTTTATGGATGTGAACTAGTAGTTTTAATTTTAATTTGGAAGAAAGTTAATTTATGGAATAAAAAATAACTCTTATGACTTGGAGATATGTTTTTTACTTTACAATAAATATATTTTTTTTAGGGAACGTTCATTTTAAGCCTTGTTTTTATGGTTTTAAAAATTCCCCATATATCTAATTTTATTTGTAATAATTCCTTCAAGTTTCCTAATCAATTTTGTGCCACTGTTCATTGGATTTGCCATTCTGGCCCAGGTCTCAGTTGCAGTCTCTCAGCCAGAGCCTTTCATTCGCTGTCAGCATCAATTGAGCCAGCTCCACACCGCAACTCCCAGCTGCGAGCTGCGATCTCCGAGCTCCAAGATGAACCCTCTCGCTGCCCTCCTCCGGCGGACCATTCAGGCCCAAGATATATGAGCCAGAGCTGTGTTGTGACTGCTGCCCGCTGTGCACCTGTGTGCCCGGAGATGAGGCTGAGAATGAGGACGAGCCCAGCTGAAGGTGAGGCCCAAGCCAAAGGAGATGAGCAGGCGAAATGGACTTTTAAATTTTGCCATTTGTTGCGTGAAAACGCAACCAGTAGCCCAAAAACGTTCAGCATTGCTGAGATTGAGGAGGGTTCGGGATTGGACTCTGGTTCTGGTTCCTTTCAGCTATTAGGATGCTCCTCATCGCGATTCGCATGCCCAGCGGCGATCATTAACGCCAACGGTTTCTGCGGCGCTTTGAACAACATTATACAACTTCGCCCGAAATGAGCAGCAAAACTGTGGCCACAAAAAGGTCAGCCACAGCTACCGTCAGCACAAACAAACATATAAAAAAATACCAAAAAAATAAAACAAGTACAGAAAAAATAACATAAACATAAAATGAGACGGGGGGACAAGAGAGGGATTGTCTGCTGGGCCGGGGCCATTCCAGGAAACCCAACAACTTTTTTAGAAGTGCCCAGCAGAACAGGGAACACAACAAGTGACAGGCCACTTGAATGGGAAACCTTTGGCCAGTCAGCCTAATAAAAATGTTGTAGCTGCTGTTGGGAACTCTGGACTTCTAAATGGTCAGAGATCGGGCAGCGGGGAACGATTTAAGCGGAAGCAAAGCCACCATTCTGGTTTTGTTCACTTCCCAAAAAAAAAATCTCTGGCCAGCGATTAGCTTGAAAAATAATGATGCAATCAAATCAAAGCTTTAATCTTTAATTTGTCAGAGGTAGAGAAAGTGTTTAGAATCTAAGTCCTAACTAAATTCTTCCCTAAACTTGCTAAGTAGGTTTCAATTTAAAATCTTAAATAAAAACAAAAGTACAGACCATAAAACAATGATCTTTATTTAGCAACTATCTGGCATTTATTTTAGAAAAAAGAATAAATAAAAATAAATAAAGCTGCAGAAAACTAAATCTCTTTTTAATTATAAAAGAAAACTTTCAGATTTTATATAACATTGTAAATTATATATATTCTGTGATAGGATTTTCTATATAGAAAACTCCATCAACCTATTAAAAAACAAAAACCCACCCAAATCTATATCAATTTCCTACTTTTTCCTATCCCAAACCAAGTAGAATCCATGTCGGATTAGTGCGTTTAAGATCGCTTTTCCCATTCTCTTTTCCCTAAGTAGAATCTATGTCGGTTTTGTGGACTGAAGTCCCTCGCCAAGCGCTCTTCAAGTCTTCAAGTTACCTGTTGAGGTTGCTGCTGCTGTGGCTGCTGCAGAGGCTGCCGCTTGACCCGCTGGCAATTATCGCTACCTGACAGGTGGCAAATTCTCACGGAGCCCGGGACGACGTGAACCCTGAGAGCCTCCTCTCACTACCGACTTGACTGCAATTAGACATGCGCAACTGCTGTTGCACGTTCCCAGTTGCCAAGGCAAAAGAAGAGCACTCAGGGGTCAACAGACCTCCGGCAAACTGTCGGCCCTGACTGCCCTGATGGATTGCCAGGGACTCTCGAGAGACTCAGGTTCAACCTGAGGCTGAGACTGGGAGACTCTCTTGGTCCTCTCTGGTGGTTCTGGCACATCACACAAATCACGCACTTTTTATTTGCCCGAGCGGATGAGGCGGCCTTTTAAGGCTGCATCATGAGTTTGCAAATTGTTGTTGCCGCTGCTGCCGGTTTGACTCGGTTTGACTCGGTTTCCTGCTGCAACTTTATGGCCATGGCAGTGGCTCCAAGGCAGCAGCAGAGTACTGAATACTGAATACTGAATACTGGGTATTGGGTACTGTGTACTGGCCGCAGTGGTGGTGGCGATAGCTCTGGGTCATTTTCAGAGAGGATGCGGCCAAGGCAAATGCAACATGAAACCTCTGAGCGCACAAGGAGCAGAAGGTGTTCCAGCCAAAAGGTAACAGCAGCAATTGTCGGGTTTTAGGGGGCTTTATAGTGACTTTCGAGATGCTCTAGGAATTTTATTATTATAATTTTAAGGGAGAAATGCTCATATATGTTTAGGAAATAAATTATCTATTGAAGAACTATAGCTTAAAATAATTACTGAATAAAGAAAAGGGATTTCTCTCTTAAGTAAAAATACTTTAAGGCTCAAGTACTTGAAATACCTTTATGAAAAAAATTATCCATTGAAGAACGATAGCTTAAAACAATTACTGAATAAACAGAAGGGATTTTTCTCTTAAGTAAAAATACTTTAAGGGTCAAGTACTTGAAATATCTTTATGAAAAAAATGATCTATTGAAGAACTAAAGCTTCAAATAATTACTGAATATAGAGAAGGGCTTTCCTCTTATAAATAAATACTTTAAGGTACTTCAAGTACTTGAAATACTTTTAGGAACTTCATAGATAAAATAGTTTAAACGCTTCTCCTTCTTCCTTGATGAACAAATATTCCTTTCCCTTCTCCCTATAAGAAGTAATTTCCATATAATACCCTTAAAACCCTGTAATAGCCAATGTACCCGTCCCATTATCTCTTCCAAAACAAAAACCAGTTACTGCTCACTGCTAGCTGCTCCTGTGGCATGCTGTAATTGATATTGCAACTGTGTGCGTGGAGCGGGATGAGCAGATGGAGACGGAATAATGGTGAGCTGCGATCGTGGGTTCTTTCGCTGGCCCGTCTTCCCGAACTTGTCTTCGATCTGGACGTGGACTCGAACTCGTACTGGGACTCACACGTGTTGCTAATGAGACATAACTCAGGCATCAAGATCGGCCACGGCTTTGGCTTCAGCTTCAGCCCTGATAACCTAATAAAGTCATAGCAATTAAAGCTCTCGGAAATATACACACCAACAACTTGTTTGGCAATATTTTTCTGGTACGAAGACCGCACGCTCTCGGCAGACACTCGAGATATAATATAAAACAAAATAAAAGTTGCCCGAAAATGATGTCACTCGATGGCCCAAACTCGAACCCAAGCAATTATAGCCAACACTCTGAGCTCTGACTCTGAGCACTGAGCTCACTGAGGTTGCCTTTTATTATATCACTCGGTTTTTTTTTGGTTATAAACATTTTTGTTCCTTTTTCTTTTTTTTCGGAGTATGCTTTTGTAATATATTTTTGTGGGCCGCTTTGCCTTTTGTGAGTGTATCTACGAGTGTGCGAGAGTGTGTGTGGGGGCATTCGCTTTTTGTTTTTGGGGATCTCGACTTCTTTTTGGGGCTTTTGAAAAATCATTATTTTAATCGTTTATTGACTTGTTTAAAGCGCCGCTAAATGTTTTCCATGCCATTCGAATGCTATATGGTATATGCTACAAATTATGTGAAATGATTGAGCACAAAACGAAGGGATTTTTTTATGGCCCCCCCTCTATTTCTATTTCTGGGGCTTTGACAGCTGGAATTATGGCCAGAAAATTATTAGCGCTTTGCCACGGTGTAATTACGAGATTTTTTTGGGGAAGAAAGTAATGGAGCAGCTGTAAAGGGAATTCCAAGTGAGAGGGGGATCTTTATGAATCTTTTTTTAATAAGGTTTTTTGTTAAATTAGAACCTGAAACTGTTTAAAAATTTATCTTGATAACTTGTAGGATTTTTCCTGAATTTTTAGTAGAACATTCTGATCTTCCAAACTTATTTTTCTGCCTTTTCTAATATATTTTTAATATCTATAATCTTTTTTCTATAGAATACATCAAAAAATCCCCATTTCCTATCAAAAATTACAAATCAAAAATGGTAAAGAATCATGGAAAAATTCCAGTTCAACTTCTGTTCCCATAAAAACCATCTGTTGCCAAGGTAAACTTTTGAAAACCATTCATCCAGACCCCGGCTCGATGAATGGATTCCACTGTGGCCAGATCAATTAGTTTTTAATTTTTCTCTGAAGCGAACAATCGAGCTCAATAGATTTTCTTCGCTTGGAGCGCAGATCCATTAGAGGTTTCCCTAGGCCTATGGGTCTGGGTCTCCGGTGATTAATGACGATGCACCAAATAATCATAAAAACGAGCCACAAAAAAGCACCACCTAGATGTGTTTAAATTTTTTTTTGTTAAATTTGAACTCACCTGCCCTTTGGCGGGGCCAAGGACATCGTCTCGTCGGGTTTTTTTTTTGTGGGCACTTCGGTTGATGTGGTTTTTACGATCTTGGGCTCCAGCAAGGTGTATATGTAGACTCGTAGACCTGGTAGACTCTGGTATAGCCGGGGACTCGCATACACGCGCTTCTATTAGACCTTTTGACTGTTGGCCACGCTAATTTGTGTCTCTGCTCGCCGTCGCTCGGCTTTTCAGCTCAGCTTTTCCTCCGTGCTTTTTTGTTTTGTCGAAATTTGCAAGTGCTTACTAATAGAACGTTTTGAGTTGTGTTAATGAATTCGAGAGTTTTATTGACACTTTGCCGCTGCCGCCGCTGCTGACTCGTTTTGTTTTACTTTTTGGGTTATTTTGCTTTGCTGTTTGCTGTTTTTTTTTTCAGTCTGTGTATGTGTGTTTTTTCGTTTAATAAAGTTAACGCCACGTTTGTGCTTTTTGTCGGCCGCCGCAGCATTATCAGTTTATCTAACACTCGGGTCCGATGATAGTACTTTTGCTGGCCAAACCCTCGCTTTCTGCTCTCCAGAGCTCTCCAGGAGAGCGGGTTGGTGTGTGCGCGCCGCTGGCTGACGGTGCACTGATCCGATCGTTACAAACGTGGCCAACACGACAGGTAACTCGCCGTGTTGTATATATTTGTCTTTTTTTTTAACTCTTTAATTTTGTGAGCTCGTTCGCCGCTGCGTTCCACTTTGCGACTTGCCAGCAACCGACGACGACACGGGGTTTTTGTAACCTCGCGGCAGTTCGAACTCTCCACTCCGCCGAAGCTCTGGTTGTCCCGCTCTGGCCTAGGGGAGCCAGCGAACCGTATTAGCACAGGTGTAATTACCTGTGTCTGGTGCGGTACGGCCGTCTCGCTTGCTCAGCCGCTCTCTCGGTGAGGTGCTCTCTTCCCTTTCAGGCTTGCCTCTCGCTTGCTCGCGCCTAAGAGAGCCGGTTCTCTCTTCGATCGCAATGATCATTAAGCCGCCGCTGAGTCACCTGAGTCACCTGGGAGTCGGGGCAAGTCAAGTCGGTGTCTTGCGGAGGTCTCTTCCGACTTTTCGCGCTAAGTGTTGCACACACACAGAGAAGGCAGAGAACGGAAAACCTAATCACTCGGCTTGGTGTCGTTAAACCTACATGAATTCTTTAGTTTTAGATTTATATTTTTAAGTATACCAAAACTACATTTTATTTTAGTTATATCTTTGAAATAAGTGTAAGTTATATCTTTAAAATAAATGTAAAATGTCGAATTCGTACTTATCAGTTTCATAAAATGTTAAGGAATATCTTTTTCTATGCAGCTTGATATTTTAATTCTGTGTAAAAAACTCAAGATGAATCCTTAAACTTTATAAAGGAGATTCCTCATATCTGGAGAGTATTTTATTTATATAATAAATATATTTAAGTAAATTAAATTAATGTATATTAAATAAATAAGTACTGTATTTTATTTTACTGAATATTATTTGGGTAATTTAAGTTAAGAATCTTGAATAATATGAGTATCAATCGATATGTGAGCATTCTATTGTATTCCTCTGATATGGAATTTTTTAAGTAGGTAATATAATATCTTTTTTATAATTAAATTAATGTATATTAAAAATAAGTACTGTATTTTATTTTACTTAATATTATTTGGGTAATTTAAGTTAAGAATCTTGAATAATATGAGTATCAATCGATATGTGAGCATTATCTTGTATTCCTCTGAAATGGAAATTTTTAAATAGGTAATATAATATCTTCTTTATAGTTTAAGATCATTAATAGATCTAATTTATTTAATATGCTATTACATTTATTAAATGATTAGCATTTATTTTTCTGATATTAAAGTATTATCTTGATATTTTCAGCATACAAGCCAGCTTAACAATTATTTAAAAATAAAAATAAATAAATAATAAATAATACAAATAAAGAATTCATTCACTTGAAGATTTTAAAAATACTTTAAGTACCCGATAGATATGCATACTAATCCCATTTATAACAAATCAACAGAATATTATGCTCTGTAAGTTTTTTTTCTCTCTGCACTGCCGTTGACATTTTCATTGGCCAAGACTTCCGCTGACCGCTGATCAGTCGTAATTTGTTTGGCCATTACCAAACCGTTTAGAGCAATCTTCTTAGCAGCTTCAGTACGCACTCCTTATCATTATGCGCCATTCCAAGCGGAACTAGCTTCCTTTGGGCGCATCGGAAGTCCCAGGCACGAGGCCTTAATCGCTCCCTATTATCATTATGTAGGGTTCCTACTGCGATGCTTGATTTCTAATAAGTTCGAACATCCGTCTGACAATGTGAGGAAAGAATTAACACTGCAGTTTCTGTTGTCGGCTCAGTTTGTACATTCCTTGTAATAAAAATTAAAAATAATTATATATAATGATCTTAAATTGAGAAAACAAAACAGTTATTAAGCACAGTATCATTTGTGTAAAATTGTAGGAAAGATTCTTTGATGCAATGATTATGCTTAAATTTTTTAGGATGCTTAAAACCCTTTGGAGTTAGAAGTTAAACATATTTAGTATTGGGATTTTATATAAAACCCGTACCCCTTTCTCCCTTTCAAATCTTTGTATTAAAAATCCTCTTACAAGTTTATTAACCCAGCAAAGTTATATTTTTAAAGCAATCACGTACCAACCCATCAGTATATATATTTGGTGCCTTATTTATTTTCCTTCTGAGTGCTTTCAAGTGGAAAGTTTCGCTACTGTTAGCTCAGCGACGGGGTGTTCTTTGCTTTGATTTCGTTGCAAATAACAGAACATGCTGAGAAATAAAGAAAAACTTCATTTGTCGTTTTTCATGCTGCTTAACGGAAGCGCTCGCCACCGTTAGACGCTGGATCCAGCTGGAGCTGGAGCTGGACCTGGAGCTGAATCCAAGCCAAATGCAATTAGTTGCAGCAACAAACTGCAGCTGCTGCAAAGGCGAGGATGCAGCAGCTTTCCATTTGGCTAAGCAGCGGCCTAAACACGAGCGTTCTGCAAATGATCTCTGGCAAAATATAATAAAGGAAGTTGGCGAAATACATTTATCCGTCTAATGATGTGATTCCACCCAGCTCTGGCTTAAGTGCATCTTAAACTTATATGTGAATTCGATTGGTTACGTAGAAAATTTGTATTTATTTGGTAGTAAAGTGTTCTTTCTTCTTCTACATTTGTAAAGTGTTAGACACCTTTTCAAATTTTCTTTTACTTTTATTGAGGAATAAAATCGGATGCAGATTAGGCACACTAAAATTGTACTTACTTAAATTTTATGTACAAATAATCTCTTGATGTTATAGAGATAAACAAATAATTAACTTAAATTATATTTTGGTCAGAGGAGGTTCAAAATGCTGAATATCTTCAGTTACATTTATTATTTCCCTTACTTTTTTTTAGAGTTTATTACTGAATAGATTACAAAACTATTAATATTTTCTATAAACCATATATTTATTAGTAAATATAAATGAAATAGTCTGAAAGCGAATTGTGCCTCAATTATTTCTTATTACTAATACAAATAGCATTTAAATATAATATACAATATATAGGTAACCCCACTAATGAGCTTCTGTCACCCATTATTCACAGAATAGCCAAACATATTTAATTCTGAAAAAAATACAAAAACACAGATTATATAGACAGACTGAGAGACAGTCGTAATGAACAATCGTAACTATTATTTTGGCCGCAAAACTCGAGCTATACCGCTGCTCATGTGTTTCGTTTTTATTTGAAATTCCCTGTATTTGTATTTTATTTTTTTATTTTATTTTTCACGTTGTCATCGAACCGTGACGATGCGTCGTCGTCGTCGTTGGCTGTCGCGATGTACCTGTGCGCCCCGTAGACTATATAGTATAAAATAGGTAGAGCAATATATGCCTGCCAGTGGCAGAGTCTAACCCCCGCAGAAACCCGATGATCTAAGTGTAGAACATGCGATAATGTTTATGGCCGTCGGTACAAAAACACGATCATATAGGGGTGCTGCCGATCGGATCCCAGCGCCTGCATGACATCCAGTTTGTAAATGTATATATCGGAATGGAACGGAACGGTAGCCCCGAAAAAAAGAAGGGATAATTAATTATGCCGCGGCTGCTGGTGACATTTTTCTTTTCACCTTTCGATAAGGAAATGACGCGGCGCAAAACGCTGAACATTTTATGGGTTTCCCTTAGAGAAACGTGGATAGAACTAGAGCTGTCGGTGGTCGTTGTCTGCGGAAGTTCTCGTATTTTTTTTCACAGAGACAGAGAACAAAAGCCAAATTTCCGCTTATGATATTGTTTTCCCAATTCTGTTGTCTAAGCATTTGGGGGCTGTCGGTGTATCTATGATATAGTTTTCCAACGAAAATGAGTCAGTTGGGCAAACGACGATTGCTTTCGGACAATTGTGCAATTTTCCGATTTCGTTACTGTTTCGCTTTGTTGCAATCATTGGCCAAGAAGACATTTGGCAAATTGCCATTGCATTTCGGTAAAGCTTTTCGGGCAACGAAAACTATGGTAAACTTTCACCACACGGAGCCGAATCAGTCAATCCTGCAGATGGAGCTGGAATTCTCTCATCGCAATTAACACAGTCTAATGAACTTTCACCGAAATTTACCAAAAAACAGGAAAAATCATTTCCAGAACCTAACGGATGTGCAAAGTGGGGAAACTGGGGTTCGGGTCAAAAGCAATTGACCGCCCAGCAGCAGCACTACAAGAGCCAACACGAAAAAAGGGCCTAAAGCTTAATTTCGGATCAACACGGCACAGGAAAAAAAAAGAACAGAGTACTGGTTAAGGTATCAAAGCAGACTTGAGGTTTATTTGATACCCTAGAGTTTGTTTTAATATATTAAATAATATGGATAATACAAGATAATAACTTATTCAATAATGAAGGCAAGGGGAAGGTTCTAAAAGACTGTAGGATCCCTTTGGATTAATTGATTTTCTTTAGAGCAATGAAAGAAATTTTTCTAAAGACAAAGAAATACATTTTTGTAAGAGTAAATATTTGAAATTTAATATTAGAAGAAGTATGGTTTAATATTGTATAATATTGTAATTAAATATAATACCTAGAGTATCATTATATTAGAGAATATTAAGCCTCAATGATAAATATTTTAAAGGCAGAAAGTACAGAAAGTCTTTAAAGATCCCGAAGAATATTAAAACAGCTTTAAGGTAAATAATGAAATATTTAAGGATAAACGCTTTAAAATGAATACTGGAATTTAATATAATATTTAGAGTATCTTACACAATTATCTAACTCAATTCTCTATTTTAAAATCCGTTTAATTTCGAGTGAAAGGGGGACAAAATTCAAACAGTCCTCCCCCTAAGTTATCATCGGATGAAGCAATAAATTAATGATTAACCATAAAATCAATCAAATTATAACCATATCATATATTATTTATTTTCCCCTAACAAAATTCCAGAAGACTTATTAAATTGTATTTAGCCATTTCAAACGCACCTGCAATGCAAGATACCCCGACACACCATCTTTCCTTAGGCTCCTGCCCTGTTCCAGCCCCAAAGAACCTTCATTTATTTTCGTAACGTGAAAAACAAGCCTACTTTTGGTAACGAAATACTAGAAATAATAATAATAATAACCCACATGTACCGGTATGTATGACCATTTTGACTTTAAGTGAAGTCATCAAAAACAGGCCGCATCAGCGACAAAACGAACGAAATTCTGTGAAACTTTTGCCACTGGCCCCGGACATACACAGACATAAAACCCAGGAAAGAAGTATGAACAAAATGGGAGGGAGACTGAACCGAAAAGAGGATTTCTTAATTACTCAAAAGAATAAAAAAGAAAAAAAAATAAGGGGGGGCGGGGAGACAACAACAACAAACGCCGCGTTTAGGGTCGCCTCTTGTATTGGCCTCATCATAATTACAGAGCACTTCTTGTGGCTCCTCTGCTGCTTCTGCTGCTGCTTCTGCTTCTGTTTGTGATCCCAGGTCCAAGTCCGTTCATCAGGGCAATGATATGTGTCGCGCTCTATCGCAGCTCTAGCAGGCGGCAATTATTTTACGACCTAACTGAAACCAGAATAACCAACTCATAACTATTCAGGGCTCTATTGTGGTACTACACGGGGGAAAACGAGATCAAAGGTATAGGTTTTAGGTTTTTAGGGTAAATTTATAAATGAAAAAAACCTTTCTTTAACTAATTATATTCTTTAAGCAAACCCGATTCTTCTTTCAAAATATTAAACACAATGAACTTTAAAGATTGTTTCGCACTTCCTGGATTCTAAAAAATCTCTGATATGTAGGGAGATTCTATTTAGACTTCACCTTAAGGCAATCTTGCCGTACTTTCAATTTAATAAAACATCCCAAATACATAAAATAAAATTTTACTAATTGAATTCTTAAACTAAAACCAATACATTGTTAATAGACTCTTTTAGAAACTGCAATAAAAACAGGAAGAACCCTAGAGAATAAATCTAACTCCACTAATTGTCATCACTTTTTTGATCTAAAATGGAAATTCCAAATAAACTTAAGTTTAAGGCAAACTAGCATAACTTTTTCACCATAAAACCTTCAAAATTCCTATAATATTTAATATTACCTCCCTTTTTCCCTACCATTTTTTTTCTGTGCATTTTTATATGAAATTCTGGTTACGGACGGCTGCCTTTGACAGATCTACGATAGCGAAATACGAAAAAGGGAACTCTCTTTTTGTTGACCATTTCCAGATCGAGCCAAGTGTCGCACGCGGTTTCCTTCAGGGTGTCGCCACCGACGCCGCCAGTACTTGAAGTCGTTATAATTTTCTACGATTTAAGGGAGATCCACCCCGGCCCCGACCTCTGGGATTGAGTACAGTTGAGTTCGGCGGAGGATGCACATGGAGCCGAGTGGTACCGCCTGCCTCATGCAACAACATATCAAAGCCAGCGGAGCAGAAAATCAAAAAAGTGCAAAAGGCAGAACACATCAACAGGTTGGCAAAGAGCGGGATATGGAGAGCGGAGCGGAGTGGAGTGGAGTGGAGCGACCCTACCAACTAACATACAAGTATGATAATAATTTAGACTGTTATCTCTCGTCGTAGAGCCGGCTAACATGCAATATGGTCCGCTGCAAAATGCAAACAGTTTTCCGCCGCTGTAAATGGAAAACTGTGAAGAGAAATTATGTGCCAGGCACGCAGCCTGCTTTTGGTACAGTTATCACAAAATATATATAAAAAGCACATTCTTGGGTAATGCCTGGTCACACTAAGCAACACAATCTTGGAAGAAATATATTTAAAATGTTTGAGTCAGAAATTATGATATGGAAAGCACAGTTTCATCTTTTAAAAAGCGAAATATTTGAAAATTATCATAAGATTTGATTTTTAAAACAAATTCTTAAAGTGTGAGCAAAAATCAAGCGATTTTTAAGCTAACCAAAGCTAAAATCTATAGAGATTTATGCATATCCATAGCTAAGAAATTGTTGGATAATAAAATACCCTTTTTTATATTATTAAAATATATCCAGAAGAACAAACTTTCTTAATAATTAATAATATAAGACGTTAAGATTCCTAAATAAGAAATTCTTCTTAAAAATAATCTATATAAAATGATTTAACTTTTATGAGAACTTTATAGTCCAAATGACATTCTATTTTAATTTATTCCCATCAACTTTATTATAAATTAAATCCCCAAACTAAGTCGTTCGTGATACCTTTTCCTTAGCTTCAAATAAAATTTATTTTCAACATAACCTTTGCTAAATACTGAAAATCTAAATAGAGGAAATTATTTTATTTACACCACTCTTCCTCCCAGAATTTCCCCCAACTTGTTGCCAGGTGTAAGCAAGTGACGATGGCGCCTTAGACATGACTTCAATTAAAGTGCAATAACAACTCTATTATTGGCCAATGGCTGTATCAATAAGCCACGACGTCCCCTCGCCGCCGATGACGTGAGATATGAAGGAGCTCTAAAACAATAAAAATCTGAAATCAATTTCCACAAACTACAAAAAGACTCCAAGAAGCGGCAGTGATGCGTAAACGTGTTGAGGTTGCGGCCAATCGAGGGACCAGGGACCTGGACCTGGGCTACCAGTTGATGTTGCAGGTGAAGTTGAGGCAGAAGTAGAAGTCGAACTTGGAGTCGAAGGCAAAGTCGGAGTCGAGATGTCGATTCATGTACCAACCCATCCCGATCACACCTTAAATGGCGACTGGTAACTCGAGAGCCTGTGATTACCTGAGAAAGAAGCGAGAAATATTTATGAACCGATGGCCCCGGCAGATCCTCATCAATGGAGGCTGCTTCATCCAGCTGAATGGACTATCGGCGGGCCATCTAGGGGGAGTTCCTCTCGCTCCATAGGCACTCCATCGCTACTCCATCGGCAAAAGGCCACAAAAGAGCAAACTACACTCTAGGAAAAATCAACTCCTGACAGTAAATATTTTATTTAAGAGGTAAACATATTTTTAAATATATCTTGGAATTTTTATTTATTTTATAAGCTTTATCTCTTTAAATACATTTACTTTTTAAACCTAATAAAGGTCTGTAAATTATGATGATTTCTCCAAGTACATAGGCTGCGTAGCAGGAAGCACGCTCCAAGTAACTTATGAAAATTCAGAAAGAAATAAAGCCAAGAAGTTGGAAATCTTGGGAGGGGTTTCGGTGACCGAGCAGCAACAGGTGTAATAATTGAAATCTGTTTTTCCATAAGCCCTAATCACGGTGAGTGAGCGCGCGAGCCAAGATACGTTCTTTAGATACTCGGTCGCTTTTTTTTCTTTTTGGCCTGCGGTTACGCTTGGCTTAGACGGCCCCGGCCCGGTCCGAGCATTAACTCAAGCAGCAGCTGTAAAATTACGGCAAAAATGTTTAACCAACCCCTTTCAGAGGTTTCGAGGAAATTAGAAAGGTGGTGGATGAGGAGGAGAAGGCTCAGCCTGGCGGGCATAACGCATACGACGCGGTGTCCTCCGGTAGGCCAGGAACCTTTCCCACGATCCTCCTGACCTGCCTTAATTAGGCAGCCAGCCAAGCGTTGCCACAGATGCAATTGCTGGTCCTCTCCTGCAGACTGGTGGCTTAATTTCTAGTCTAGTTTTTTTTGGTGGATGACTCTTACGCATTACAAATGAAGCAAATGAAAATTTGCATATCAATCCCCAAAACCTGCACCTCATGCTGATAATTATCTTTGCACCACCGAGAGCCCAGTTCCCCTCTTGCTCTCTCTCTTCTCATTTTCTCCACTCCTTCTCCCTCTCTCTCCGTCTTTCTCTCTGTCTCTCTAGAGCTCTTGTAATTGAATTGGAGTGCAGCCGCGAAAAGGTCACAGACACTGCACAATGCCCGCTGCAAGCGCAGTCAGCGAAAAGCGCAACACTGAGCTGCAAAATGCAGGAAGGCAATTAAAAAAATTATAGTTACCTTTTCCAGTTAGAATGTTTTGTTATTTATTTAAAAATGTATGTACAGTACCTTCTCTTGAATTATTTTCTGGTATATTTACTTTATCATCAGGTTTATTTACCAGACTTCTATCACATATTTTCTTAAATATTTCATTGTAATTTGTGGTAAACTGTTTTATTAATTATGTTTTCTGTTAAGTAATTTAGAACACATTTATTTACATTCTTAAAATATGGGTTTTCATTGCTAACAAAGACCAACGTACAGAAAATTGTAATAAAGAGCTAAGAAGTAAATTAATTTCCACTTCTAAATGATAGGTTTAATAATTGTTTTTAAGAATAATAATATAACGATTTCTTTCTTATATTTATGTATTAAATAAGTAATCACAGAAATATATATTTTATTTAAAAACAAGTTTTAAATTTTAAAATAATAATTATCAAGGTTTTATCAACTTTTTTTTAAATAGCTGTTACTGGCTTTAAGAATTTATAGCTTACCATGTAAAATTCAAAATAAATTTTTTTAAATATATATCACTTTCAGTAAATATTAAATAATAAAATAATATGAAATAATAAATATTTAAAATAAAAAGTTATCAATGTTTAAACATTTTTTATTTCTGGCTTTAAGAGTTTATAGCTTATCATGTAAAATTCAACTGAATTACTTTTAAATATATTTTTGTTTGCAGTAAATAATAAATATTCATATAATATAATATAATAAATATTCAATAATATATCAAATATGTTAATAAAGTTATAGTTATATTTTTAAGATAATCTTAGGGTATTTTTTAGGTTTAACTATAACTATATGCCATAAGGAATAAGCAACCCACAATATTATATTATTCAGAACCTTTTAAATAGCGAGAAGTATTAAAATTCTAGATTAAAAACAATGAATAATTATTCTTTGAACATAAAAAAGAAAATAATAAAATACCCCCGACTAGTGTAATTAAAGCAAGTGCTCAGCGCGTGAGATCAGCCATGAATAAGCCAGAAGATGGCCACATCGCCACAGCCACAGTCACAGCCATAACCCATAACCATGGCTATTGCTGCTGCCTCGGCCAGTGGAAGTTGGTACCTGCAGCCGCCACCTGTGCGCACAAAATAATGCAAATTATCAGCTAGAAATTGCGCGAATGGTCAGGTGCATAATGAAGCAGCAGCAGCAGCAGCTGAATATAGAAGACCGAAGACCAAAGACCGAGGAGGATGAGCAGCCAGAAGCCGGTGATGGTGATGGTGGTGGTGCCCCGCTCATAATTGAGTTGCAAATGCTCGGCGGGGATGGGGCCTCGGACTCTTCGAGGCCTTCGGTTCCCAGGCCGGCGGAAAACGTTTTAAACACTCCGTTTCGTAGATAATCATCATAATTATCCGGCAAACAATAAATATAATATCTAGGCAAATTACAACAATTAGGCAGCTCCCGGGCTCTCAACTCACAGTTGGAAAACACCCAAAACTCGGACCCAAAAGCCCAAAAAAAATAGAAGAAAAAAGAAACCAAGCCAAGCCAGGGGAAAGCACATGATTGCCGGCTGCCTGTATTAATGTGTCCCTGTCCCTCCTCTGGGCTACACGGTACATTGTATGTAACACAATGGCTGGGTGGCCGCACAATAAACATAATTTTCACACGCGTTTCATTTTCGGCGAGAGCAGCCCAACTCGCTCACAAATTAGGCAGAAAAACACTCAGGCCCTACAAGAAATATATATAAAACGCGACCAAATGTTTAAACCACAGCGGGTACCGAGGAGGGGCTGGGAAATACAGATTTTAAAAGTTAAAATGTATTCCGTAATTTCGATTAGAAAGTGGTGTGAATTTTGGTTGGGGGTTTTCAACTCTCCAAGGTTTAAGGTGTGGGTTCTGGAAATTATTTATAATAATTACTCAAAGTTCCTTAGAAAAAAAAATGTTGTATAAATTTAGTTAGATGTTTATTGAAGAATAAATATTAGTTAGAATAAATAGTAAACGTAAATCTCTTACAGGCTGATTTTTTATACTTTAATGAAGTAATATAAATTTTCCGTTTTTCTTAATCATCATATACACGTATATCGTAGGTTTGTTTACATTTAACAAATATATTTAAGTATATTTCGAAAAATGTTGAATAGTACTAAAAAATAAAGGGTGCCTCTGATAAATGTTTAAGAAAAACCTAAGAATATCTGTGTTAATATATTTATTTATATTTTCCTTTATTTTTATCATTGTTATGGATATTATTGTATAATAAAAAGCTTTTAAAAATAATTCTATGCGTATTCTTTTGATATTTAAAATTGGTAACCCCTGATAAATAAGTAATTTTACATTTGAATAACACGTCCCTTACCCAAAATATATTTAATTAAAAACTTCTGATAAAGTTTAATAGTTCCTTTGAAAACCTTTAGAAATAAACCTTTAAGAATCGAATTAATGAAATATTAATTATTCTATATAATTTTTCAAATATTACTCCATTTATATGATCTTTTCCCCTTAATAAACATCGGCTGACAACAACTAAGCCCAATACCTTCCAAAAGCGGAAACTCATTGGCAATGCTTCGTTGCGTAAATTTCTCGACGCGACTTTTTGGCCAACAGGTTGGCAAAAAAAAACAACAAAAAGACAGCTAAAAACACGCCAAATAAAACCAGAAGAAAGAAAACAAAAATCTGACGCCAAACCAAAACCGCCAACAAAATGGCCGACAATAACAAAAGCCAACATCGAAAAACAACAAAAAAAAAACGGAAAAAATTTGTTTTAATATTTCAGTTACGCTCCGGCAAGCGACAACATCGCGATATATAGCTCCGACTTTGACTTCTTGAACAGTGCCTGGTGCCCCACTATATAGCACATGTGAGTGCATAAGTGGCGGGGGATGATGATAATGATAATGATGATGATCCAATGGACGAGGGTAAATCACTGAGGAGCCCGAGCCCGAGCCCCACACTCGCCGACGGGGATCTCGTGCCAACCCAAACCACAGATATATGGAGGAAGACTCTACGAAGGGGGACGAACACCTGAGCATTTCTTTATGGATCTTGAGCAGAAAACCTATCGCGGCGTAACGTCATTAAAATTAGTGCCAAGCTCAGCTGAGCCGAACTTCGGAGTTACGGGAAGAGAAAGAGCTATAGCGCGGTAAGATTCAGATACAGGAACAGATACAGCCTACACTAGGGAAAATTGATCAGGGGACTTAAAATACAGAGGAAATTGGGGGTACATTTTAAAGATATATTTTGGTATTTTAACTATTAAATTCTCTTTCTAAAAATTAAGTTAAACATATTTTATTATGTTATTTTTAACTAATAAACTATTAAATTATATTTTAACTATTAAATTCTCTTTCTAAAAATTAAGTTGAAATTGGAAGCTTCCTAAATAGATCAAAACTAAGTGATAGTTCTTGCCATTTCAATAGTTTAACAATATTAAGAATAAAAAGGTGGCAATATTTATATGTTTTATTTCTTCATTCATAGATTTAAACCATAAATTTCATCATATTTTGTTCTAATTATAGATAAAACAATAATAAAAATACAAAATGGAACAACCAAAAATTGTCATCTAATGGAGGTATTGCTTAAAAGTATTTTAATTTGATTTCTAATTACTTTTAATACAAACTGCGTTGTATTTAAAATAATTAAAATAAAATCACTGTAAGCTTGATACTTTGTTTTACATTTAAAGACATGTTTAGGGGTTTGGGTTCTTAAATTCATTATTACTTTTAAGAAATTTGATTGTGTAAAACTATATTTATTTAAAAGACTGATTTGGGATTAAGTTAAAAGAATTACTTAGTCCTAAGAGCTTGCCCTTATAAATATTTCCAAATAAAATATATTTAGATACTTTTGTAATTATATTTAATTAAAAAAATAACAAATATTACATTTAGTGTAGTATCACAGTGTATAGGATTCATTGTATGTATGTAGGAGTACATTCGGGGTAATAGGCCCCTTCAAATGGGGTTCTAGACACGAACACATATCGGCTATAGCTAGTCGGTTCTTTGCCTGGTTACGCTTCGTTGTCAGATAGCAAGATGGCGTTGAATATTTCGGATATATATTCCGATTGGAGTAGGATATATCACTGCCATCCAAGCAGATCCAAGATCCAAGCAGGGGTAAAGCTCAACTAGACCTACGGCCCAACAACATCCGATGTGGGAAAGGGCAGACGTTGACTCCCAGGTAATTAGAGTCGACAACAAAGACCATAATTACCTTGTAACTAGGAATTATGAAAATATCATAAAAA
Source organism: Drosophila rufa (assembly GCA_018153105.1). Classification (NCBI taxonomy): domain Eukaryota; kingdom Metazoa; phylum Arthropoda; class Insecta; order Diptera; family Drosophilidae; genus Drosophila; species Drosophila rufa. Next base: position 20,712,718 of record JAECXS010000096.1, read on the forward strand.
AATATAGTGAAAAGAATGTAGTCTAGGGCCACCCAGCAGCCACAGAGATCAGGGTACTCAGAGCCACCTGACAGTAGTCAATCTTTAATGACTTTTATTCTTTATTTACTTTATATTTGAGTTTTCCTTTTAGCCTTCCCCGCATTAGAAGATATTTTCCCATGATTGTGTCTCCATTCGCATCTTCTCCTTGGGTCACACCTAATCTCCGTCTTGATAATCTCGGCGCATCCAAGTCGATTTCTTGTCTGCCCATTCAGATCTCTTTGAGCGATGTCATAAAAACTCAGCCACTTGTGTATTGCTCTTCGCGAGTTTTATTTTTTTTTTATTAGGTTCAAGTGCTTGGGAAGACTGCCAATTGCCTTTGGACATGAGGCCACATTATCGGTGATAAAGTAGAAAAACTATGATCAATGCCCAAAGGCATCCTTTTTCAGCTAACTGCTGTTTTTGCCGGTTTTCCTCTCTTGAACATGCTGTACTTACTGAGCAAAATGGGTTTATCGATATAGGAACCCATCCTTTATTATTATAAATGTGTAGCAGAATATTATTATTAATATATAATAATAAACTAATGAGACCTTCAAGGTAGATTTACAGTAATCTTTAAAATAATCTCAAGAATCTTAACTATATTTTCTAATCGATTAGATAATGGAATCCAGATTCGAAGCAATTAAACACTTACTACGTTAATTACCATAGCATTTGTGAGCTGATAAGGCGGAACTAGCCATTGGCCAAAGAGGGAAAGGCAATCAGTATACTTCAGACCTTACTGCTGAGTAGATCGCGAAAAAATGCTGAAAAGTATTTTGTTTGTTGTGAGTTTAGCGCTTTTCAAGGGCTGCTTGGCCGAGACACCAGATGCATACCTGCTGAAAACCTTCAGGTAGGTAATATTAATCTAAGAAAACTAAATAGATAATAAAATAATGGGAAAACTAATAAACTAGAAAGGTTAAGGCGGCTTGATAAATTATTTAAGGTGTAATTCTGTCATGGAATATAACCAATAAGAGGTATAAGCACAAAAGCTAAATGAAAATGGTTTAAAAAATAAATAAACTTAAAATTCTTTAGAAAAATATAGCATATATTAGACTTTTGGATTGCATTTATTATAAGACGGCTTGATAATTGTTTCGAAGGTGAACTTACGTTTTCTTCAGTATCCTTTGTTGCCCTTAAATTATTTAATTTTTTAAGTTAACACTAATTCTCCTCACTCAGTTTCTCCTTCAAAATTTAATTGCAAGCAAATAATATAATATTATAAATTTAATAAGATATCATCTCCTTGTGCAGCCTTCCGTCGGATTTAAATTTTATGCCCACCCTGGGCAATGGCCATTTGGGCTATACGGTCTACGGAGATGCCATCTTTATGAACGGAGTGTACAATGGACCCGGCGGAAACAGCAAGCGAGCTCGCATTCCCAACTGGCTGAACGTAACTACAGAAGTTTGTGATCGCTTTGGCTGTGCTTCTGGCGGGGATGTGGACGTGAATGGAACCAGCTACGAAATGGATCTGAGGGAAGGCTACTTCCGTTCCCTTACAGCCTACAAAAGTCTAGGAATTACAGTGGAGCAGAGAACCTATCCGCACAAGTACTACAATCGAGCTTTGGTCTACGAGGTGGTGGCCACCAGACTGACTAGCAGTGTCTTGAGAGTTAATTGTGAGTATTATTTAATGGCTTTAAATTAAGGAGAAAGAAATGTTTATTTGTAAATATTAGGTATTCGGGGGTGTCCCTGAATTCACTAAGGTTTGGAAGTCACTTTAAAATGCGTCTAAAAGTATGCAATAAAAATGTTGAAGCATCTTTTTTTTTTTTTTTTTTTTTTTCATTTGTTTATTTTCGCCGGAAGCGTTCAGGGCCATCTGAACTTAACCGGGCGTTTATAGGATGGGGTATATATACAATTATTTACAATTATTTAGGCATATTTACAAAATGTTACAATATTAGTGTATAACGCGGGAAGACAGATCGCTGGGGTGGAATCTCTTTAACCTTCTTAAAGATTGCGGGTCGGTCAGCCTGCTAGCCAGAGGGTTAGGATGAATTCTTAGCCTGTCCGAGTACCGTTGGCTGTGTTGGTTGAGGAGGTCGCCCACAGGAGTAAGTCGCAGGTCGTTTAGGATGGCCTGGTTTGTAACATACCAGGGAAGCCCAGATGCCCGTCGAGCAGCGCGTGCCTGAACTATCCGTAGCTTATTTAACTGGTGTTTGGATGCGGTGCCCCATATTTGGATCGCATATGTCCAGGTTGGCGTAAGGATTGCTTTGATCAGCAGGACCTTCGTAGAGAGCTGGAGGCTTTTGGAACTCAGGAGCCAATCGAGCTTCTGGAGTTTGCGTAAGCACTTGGCTCGGATTGCCGTGATGTGGGTGTTCCAAATGAGACGTTGATCCAAGTGAACACCCAAGTAGCAGTGAGAGGCAGCGTTTTTGATATTGTCACCATTAAAAGTATGAACGATGTTGATGACAAGCCTTAGAGTAAAGGTGACGCATGCCGACTTGCTACAATTTATGGCTATATTCCATTGCTTGGTCCAGCGCTCCATCGCACGCAGCCAGTTCTGCACAGCAGCCGAAGCTGTCAGCTGGGACGAGTGGGATGCAAGCAGGGCCGTGTCGTCAGCATAAGTAGCCAGAAGCATACGAGCGTCTGAGGTGGGCGACGGAACTGGCATGTCACTTGTGTACATGGTGTATAAGAACGGACCAAGTACACTTCCTTGGGGCACTCCTGCATGTATGTATGCCAAGCTGGATCGTGAGTCCTTTACCGCTACTTCGAAAGTTCGATCAAGGCATCAAACTCAGGTCATTCTGTAGCATAGTTCTAGACACCTACTTAAATGAATTCAAAACGCTATTGATTATTGTAGCATTCCCGATTAAATTATTTTAATTTTAGTTTACACAAGTCTTTCGGATTTAAAATCAATTTAAACAGTGTTTAAGAGTATGCTACAATACATTACTTCTCCTGAAAAAAAAATTCAAATGCAAAGAAATTTGCCACCTAAAAGATTTTATTGCATACTTTTGTGCACTTTCTTAAATCATTTAAAATCTATGGCGATTTCTGCGAAACTTCTAATTACAAAAATATTTCTTAACAGCCCCCCAGTTCCTAAAACTCACCCAACATCCTGGTAGCCCCAGCGATGCCTTTGAGTTTGTGGTGCTGAACAATGGCAGCTCATCATCCAGCGGAGATTTTCGCACTCTTAGAGGACTCACAAAAGTCCTGGAATTTGAGAAATTCCAACCGGAACCACACGAGATCTTTATCCTCTTCAGCGAATCCTTGGAACAACCCCTGCAACTGGAGTGGCCTGCCTGGCAATCGGAGCTACGACATCGCATTATTATAACCATAGATAGACAAGAAAGTGTGGCTCGCAAGGAACTCCAAGATGTGCTCCAGCTGAGCCCCAAAAGTCTTCTCCAGAAACACACCGCTGCCTGGAACAGCTTCTGGGACAATGAATTCTCCATCGAGCTGAAGGGAGATGATGCACTGGAGCTCTCGCAGATTGTAAATGCGGGAATCTTCTACTTGGTCAGTTCCCTGCCGTCGCTGGAAACCAATCAGGATAATGAACCCTTCTACGGACTGAGTCCCACTGGACTGGGGCGAGGCAACCTGGAGGCGGACTATCAGGGGCACAACTTCTGGGACACCGAGATCTGGATGCTGCCAATAGTCACCCAATTCGGCTTTCAGTACGGCAAGGAGGTGCTCGAGTATCGGCTGAGGAAGCTGGAGGGTGCCAAATATAACGCCAATGCAACGGGCTACAAGGGCGCCCGGTTTCCCTGGGAGAGTGCTTATACGGGCACAGAGGTCACCAATCCCTGTTGCCCGGAGGTGGCTCAGCAGGAGATACACATATCCCCCGACATATCCTTTGCCATGCAAAAGTTCTTCGCCCAATCAGCGGACTACGTCTGGACCTGTGACAAGGCCTGGCCCATTGCAGCAGAGGTGGCCGAGTTTCTGGTGAGCCGAGCTACCTACGAGGAGCGGCAGTATGCCTGTCATTTCCTGAACGTAATGGGTCCGGATGAGGATCACTCGGATGTGGATGATAATGTCTACACGAACGCTGTGGCCAGGATTGCCTTGGAGTTTGCCGCGTGGGCGGGTCAAATGTGTGGCAACTCAAGCGAGGAACTCTTCGAAAAGTGGCGTGATTTAAGTGATAGGTTGATAATCCTAAAAGATGAGGAACTGAATTATCATCCTCAGCACCAGGGTTATGTCCTCAACACCACTGTTAAGCAGGCGGATACCATTCTGCTGGGATTTCCCCTAAGATTCGATAAAAGGTGAGGCATGAATCTATTTTATTAACAATAATTATATCAAAGCCTCTCCCAAAGCTCCACCCACTTGAATGACCTTCACATATATGCAAATGTGACCCGGGAATCGGGACCGGCCATGACCTGGTCCATGTTCGCCGCTAATTATCTGGGAACCAGCGAGTACTGGCGGGCCCAGGAGTACTTTGAGCGGGGCTACAAGAGCTACGTTCGTCCGGAGTTCAAGGTGTGGAGCGAGACCCCGCTGGGCTACGAGGGATCGGCGAATTTCCTCACCGGCATCGGTGGCTTCCTGCAGGCACTGATCTTTGGCTACGGCGGCCTGGACTTTGGCCGGGATGGCAACAAGACGGTGATGTTCAGGAGTCAAGCTCTGGCGCCGCCAAATGTCAACGAGGTCCAAGTGAACTACATACGATATGGGGACAGTAAGTGCAGATTTATTTTCAGCAACTTATCCTCGACAATGCAGTGTTCCATGTCGTCGGGATCTGGTTTTGAGTTGATTCAGAACCAGCAGAGAACTCTGCTTGGAAGGTTCTTTAATGGTAAGTTAAAAGCCAACACTGATTGCTGCTGATCCTTCTAATCCCTCTCCTGCTTTCAGTGACCCTCGAGAAAGGAGATCCTCCGCAAAACATAAGCATATTGAGTTAAATCCAAAGTGTATTTGAATAAATAAGCTTGAAGTGAATTACATATTTGGGTTGGCTGAGGATTTCTAAACTAAATCCATATTTAGGAAGTATCTATTGCATTTGGTTATGGTTATAGCTTGGTAATTGTAATTGTAATCCATCCTGCTTTCCTGCTCCCTTCTACTTGAATTTAGCTATCGACGAGCCACTAACTCCTGCCGCGTTCTTGTTGCTGCCACTGAGCACCACGTAGGCGGTCTTGGTCTCCTTTTGCTTCTGCTGCAACATGGTCAGGGTGCCCAGCGGTGTGTCCGTCGAACTCATGGTCTTCATTAACTGAAAGAAAGAATATTTACGTTCAGTTTTTACTCGGATTTTGTTTCCAAGTTAAGAGACTCACCCCATCCTGCTCCATCTTCTTGAGACGCTTCTCAATCTTGTTCTTGCCCGGCCCCTTGCCATGGAACTTGTGTGACAAATAGCGGAAGGCCTCCTTGAGGTTCAATATGCGGCCATTGTCATCGATGTAGTCCAGCTTGACATTGGGCTTGAAGGTCTCCTTGTCCTTGAAGTCCATAATGGGGCCATGCTGGAAGCGATCGCGGCGCCCAATCTTGTCGTCCTCCCTTTAAATGAAATAAAATATAAAATTAAAAGGAGTCCTCGTAAAGTTAAAAAGAAAGCTTAACCCACCCGGCAGCCTTGTCCTCAATGGAGTAGTTCTTGGCCTGCAGATGGGCCATTTTGGTGTTGCTGGGCCTGTTCTTCTCCTCCTTCTCGAGGTATCCCTTGGACAGGGCCAGGCGCAGGGCATTCGCCACGCCAGCTCCCACATCGGGCTCCTCGTCCAGTATGGCACGATCCTCCAGGTCATCGCCCAGATTATCCAAGTCGGCGGGCTGCATAACCTCATCGGGATTAACCGAATTCCAGGTGCCATGGCTATGGCTGGGCTCGTCACTGTGCGTGTCCATGTGTTCCTCCGCCTGCTCGATCTTATCGTAGTCCATCATGTCGTTGGAGTCCTCGTTTCGATTGCCCGCCATGCCGTAAGTGGGAATGTCGCCCAGGGTGCGGCAAAATTCCGCGGTGGCGTTCAGCACAATGTTGCCATCCGCGCCGGTCAGAACAACACCTGAGCTACTGCTCTCCTCCACGGGCTCTGGCTTGATATCCCGCTGAATGGCCTCGATGTCGATGGGCATGGGCTTCTTGATAATGTTCTCCTTCTGCTTGAGTTTGCGAGCCTTCGACAGGACCCGCTCCAGGTCGTCATCCTCGCCCTCCATCTTAATGTCCGGCTTGATCTCCTCCAAGTCGGCTTCTTCGTGATCCCGATAGCGTCCATGACGACTGCCAAAGTTGGAGGAATTGCCAGAGGTGCCCGGCTCGGTCAAAGTCTCCAGATCTTCGGCCTTGAGTTTTTGGCGAAGTTTCTTCACCTTCTTTTTGGGCTTCTTGAACCTGAAAGGAGAAAGAATTATAGAAAAAACCAAAGAATTTGTAGAACTAATAGCCTTGTTTCGTTATTTAAGAAATTAGGGATGGGAAGGAAGGTTTAGGGAAGGAACTAAAGAAATATCGACTAATAATCGACATTTTTTCGGTATTTTTTTTAGTATGTATTGAAACCTTCGGGGCGAATGGTGAACGGATGGATTCCGATGTAAAATAATGGACCATTCTCGAGAATGAAGCTGAATGTAGCAGTGGAACAAGACTATTAAGCTAGAACTTACTTGGCCAACTCCTCGGAGCTGTATGTGTCCGAGGCCAGCTTTAAGTTGGTATCCTCCAAGGTCTCCAAACGCTTGCCGGCCAGCTTCGTCTTAATCTCGAGCAGCTTGCGCCTGTGCTCCCGCTCCTCCGCCACGTTCTCGCCAATCACAAAGTTCTTGCGCTTCTTCGGCTGACCCTCGATCTCGTCGTCGTACTTCTCCAGCACCGAACGCTCGATGGGATTGCCCAGTTCATCGTATTGCTCCTCATAGACATTGTAGCCATAGCTGAGGGGATTCTGCTTCTTGTTCGCCACATTCTTCTTGTAGCGCTCCTCGTCCAGCATGTTCACGTTGACCAAGGTGTCGCCCTCCTCCTCGTTGAGCACGTCCTGGTCCTTTAGGGTCAGGATAACGGTGCGTCCCTCGCCAAAGTCATCCATGTCGTGATCCACACGCAGCCCCTTCAAGCTACTATCGCCATAGGCCCGCTGGCGAGCCTTGGATTTCTCTTTTTCCATCAACTCGGTGACACCGAAGGCCTCATCCAGTTCCTCCAGCTCCTTGGCCTTGCGCTTGGCCTCCTCGCGCTCGTTAACCACTCGCTTGTTCCGGTCCACCCACTTGGCCGCATTGTCTGTCTCCTCGTCGGACTCACCGAGCGTTTTGATGCGTGCCAGGCGCTCCTCCAAGAAGCGCTTCTCCTTGCGCTGCTTCAGCTTCTCGCGCAGCTTCTCCGCCTCCTTCTTCTCCTTGAGGTTGTCGGCCGGCTTGTGCAGGAATTCGCCCCACTCATCCTTGTAGGAGGAGAGATCGGCCTCCCCGGCCGGCCTCTTGCTCTCCGCATGACTACTGCTGCCAGTGGCAGGTGTCACCTTGCTGGGGCCACTCTCCACTTCCAGTGGCTTCAGGCCCAGTTTGGCGCGCAGCTTGTTGGTCTCCTCCACGGACAGGACGTCGCCGGCTCCGTTCTCGGGTATGGGCGAGTAGGAACGCGAGGCGTTTGGCTTGCGCGTTGCCGGTGGCGGTGTTTGGGATCGGGAGCGTTCACGGTTGCGATCGCGCTCCCTCTCCCTGCCCGCTCGCTTGCGGGCCTCCCGCTCGCGCTCGATTTCCCGCTCCCGCCGCGATTCATACTCGGCGTGCCTGGAGATTTGGGGCGGCGGCGGAGCAGTGAGCTCGCTTTCGCGCTGGCGATCACCGCGTTCCCTTTCGCCGCGTTCCTTGGGGCGCTCCCTGTCGCGGTCCCTTTCACGCTCCTTTTCCCGCTCCTTGAGGCGTTCCCTTTCGCGTTCCTCCCGCTCCTTGAGGCGCTCCTTTTCCCGCTCCCGTTCACGGTCCCGTTCGCGATCTCTTTCGCGATCCCGCTCCCGTTCCCGCTCTCTTAACTGGTCACGTTCGCGCTCCTTCTCCTTTTCCCGCTCACGTTCGCGTCCAGACTCACGCTCCCTGTCGCGGTTGGAGGACTCCCTCACCTTGCTGGCCTGCTCCTGCACCGGAACCTCCACACAGTCCGAGCCTGCAAAGAAGAGCAACGGATTAGAGCTGTCTAATAGTATCCAGCGGTAGAATCGCTTCTTAGAGATCTTAGTATATAAAGTGCGCCGCTTCTGCCGCTCGTCTCCCACTCACAATCTGCTCCAGCAGCGGAACACCTGCAAAAGATGGGGAGAAACGGGGAACGCAACGATCGGTTTAGTACGTCCAGAAGTGGAAAAGTGCAGCGCCAAGACGATGGCCGGGCTTGGGCGGACCGGATAATCAGATATAGAATCGCTTTTCTGCCGCATCCGCCGCCAGCGGCCATCGCCCTTGAGCTTGGCCTGCACTATGCTACAGAAAAAAAGGACAAACACTTACTGTCCGAGTCGGACTCCTCGAGGGAGATGACCTCGCTGGGCCGCTCGCGCTCCTTGTGCTTGTGATGCTTGTGGCGATGCTCCTTATCCTTGGCCTCCTTGTGCTTCTTGTGTTTGTGGTGTCTGTGCCGCGTCGCAGACGAGTCGTCGGTGAGGTCCAGGGTCACATCCTCCTCCTCAGTGGCGCGCGGCTGCTGCTCCGGCGAACGAGAACGGTGCCTGTTCTTTTTGTCCTTCTTGTGTTTTTTTCCGGATGATGAAGAACCCATTTTTCCTATATTTCTGACAAATCGAGAAAATTTCACAAATAATAGACGCCGGTGTGACCACAAATGAGTATTGGAAATATACCAAAAATGTTCACAAAATAGTAGTATAGAAAATACCGCACTCTTATCAGCAATTCACAACCATGGACGTAGAAAAGGGTTTCAATTAGTGCTGGCAAAACATCGGAGCACTATCGATAGTATCGATTTTTTGAACTTTTTTTGAAAAGCATTGATTGTGTTTCGCACTATAAATGTTTTGATTAGACCGATTAGACTCCATTTGAAGCATTTGAAATGATCATCACGATACTCTCTCGAATGCTGTAAGGGAAATATTTGGTTAGATCATGAATGGAAATTAATCCCTTAAAGCCGGAATAGTTTTAAGTGAGAAAATTGCATCTCTCAAGGCTTCAACTGCAGATAATATAATTTTTATAAGCAGAAATTGTATGACTTAGGAAACATCGATAGTATCGATTTATCGAAAAAATCGATAGTGCAAAACATCGATTTATTGCCAGCTCTAACTTCAAAGTCAGGTAGCTGATTTAGAAATAAATATTATTGGTCAAATCGCAAATAAAAATGATATACGGCCTACTAGAGTTGGAATATGAAGCTTTCCGATGTTATATCGATAGCCACAGTGGTTTGCATTTGGCTGCTACCAAGTTGTATTACTTTTTTAAATTTTAAATTTAAAAGTTTTCTGTTAATATCTCTTGGCCCAGTTTAATATTTTTCCTTCCCTCCCTGAAAATAAATTAATATTTAAGATATGGCATTTTTAAGTTAAGTTAATTTTTTACGTCGTGTCGTTCTTATCTCAATTGTTAGTAATCCGCTTCGACTTTCAGCGAGCGGCAGACAAAAAAAAAAAATACATTTATTTAAGGGTACCATCAAGCAAAAATAAATACCAAGCTTTTTTGCAGGGTAAAAGCTGAATTGTTGAGGAATTTAAGTTCCAGACTCATTACATGTATAAATATTTGAAATTAAACCTTGAATGCTAACCAAATGTACTTGTGCGCCATTTATTTTTCTTTGTTAAATATATGGAAATAATGATTTGTTATATAATTCACAAAATGGCCTAGACTTAAAATAAACTAGAAAACGATTTTGAAGGATAGAAGAAAGCAATCTCCGGAAAGCCACCGTTCGCAGTTAATAACTACCATAGATCCTTAAAAAAAAGATGGCGTTTGTCGTCGAAAAGATATTTCCACATGATACTTTGATAAAGTAAAACAATTAAATAAAGAAAAAGAAAATACAAAACAAAAATCTTACAAAATGTGTGAAAATGTGCATTGACTGCCGATAGCGGATTATACCACCAAAATTATAATAAAATCAAAATAAATAAACCAAGTAGACAATACTTTAGGTAATATCACCAAACAGCGTTGGGCGTATTAAATTGCATTCAGAATCTTATTATTAATTAATTTCCTGGAGCTAAAAAAAAAAACACCTAAAATGAATACAATTGATCTTGAACTTATTGAAAGGAATATTGAAATGGGAGATAAAAAAACATGTTTCATCTAACTGGCATTTCTACATTCTACTTTTAATCGTGTTGGCGTCCCTTCCCATTTGATGTTTCCCAACTCTGGACTATACTTAAATGGTCACAGTCATCGTGAATTTCGCGCTGTCCGGTTGATACGCCCTCGAGCTAATTAAAATAAATACCACAAGTAGACAGAAAAGAAAAACAAAATAAATAAATAAATATGAAGCCAGAAGGGGACCACGATACGTCCTTAAGCAAGAATATATAATTTTCCAAACTAAAAAAAAAAAAATTATAACCGGAGTAAGTGCAACTGGAAGTTCTATAAGGAAAGCCATGTGCTAAAACACAAATTTAAAAAAAAATAAAAAAGTTGAAAATAATTACCAAAAATAAATAGGAAACAAAGAGCTGAAGAAAATAAATGATGTGTTCGCTTCAAAGTCAGCTCCCTGAATGCGAAATAAATATTCCTGGAAATGAAGTCCTAAAAATGAGACATGGCCTACTAGAGCTGGAAAATCAAGCTTTCCGATGTTTTTTATTTCCATTATCGATGTTATATCGATAGCCACAGTGGTTTGCATTTGGGTACTACCCATTTTAAATACTTTTTTAAATTTACAAGTTTTCTGGCCCAGTTTAATATTTTTCCTTCCCTCCCTGAAAATAAATGAATTTTCAAGAAATGGCATTTTAAAGTCTTGCTTAATGTTAAGTTAACACTTTACGTAAGTGCGAAGTCTTACACGTGGAATTCCCTTAAAAGCAAAGTCGAAACGTTTCCTGTTTCAATGATTAATTTTAATTCCCTTAACTTTCGCAACCAATTTATGTACTAGCTGCAATAGAAAAAAGACTATCTGCAAAGTTTCATTCAGATAGCTCAAAAACTGAGAGACTAGTTTGCGTAGCAACGGACAGACGGACATGGCTAGAGCGATACGGCTGGTGATGCCTGATCAAGAATATATATACTTAATGGGGTCGGCGATGCTTCTTTCACTGCTTTGCAAGCTTCTGGACAAAATTATAATACTCTGCAAGGGTATAATAATGATTAGTGTGACCCTATGCCGTGGGGTAGAAAACCTATCCCTAGATCTAGTGGGAAAATAGCTAAATTGCCCACACTGACACTAACAACAACAAAACACCACGCGGAAATCTTGAAGTAAACAATGGAAATTAGTAAAGTATGAAATAACAAAAACATAACCAACTGAAACTTAACCATCTGTATAACCCACAGAAGTCGAAGAAATCGAAGAGCGCGAAGAAGTCGAAAGCTCCCAAGGATTCGGCCATGTCTCTCAAGTTAATTGCGCTCCAACGCAAGCAAAAGGAAGTTGCTCGTGTGCTCACACTGAAGCAGGAGATATTGCTCAAATCTGGCGTATCCTACCTGGAGTATCTGGAAATTCGTGCAGAGATCGAACGTTTGCATTTCCTGAAGGAGTCATTTTCGCGTCGCGCGGACAAGTTGAAGCAACAGGACAAGTAGCCTTAGAAGGTGGACATTTTTGGGAGCTAATGAAATTTGTGGTCTTATCAGTTTTATGTTTATGCCCATATGTATATTTCTATCATTAATAATTTTGAAAGCATTTATAAATTGATACAGTTAAGCCAAAACACAAATTGTACATATGTATATTTTTCTAGGATTTCAGAGAGAGAGGTTTACGATCTAAACGCAATGAAGAAGACATTTCCGGCCCCATATAGTTGATAATTTACTTTAATTTATTCTTTTGGTCTTTGATGGTCAGTAATTATAACAAAACTGAATTTATTTAACATGTCAACTTTAAGAAAATCAATTTCATTTGGTACTCAATACTAAATTAATCAGGTTTATTTGAGCGGAGCCTTTTAGCAAAGTATAGATCGACATCCGACCTCTATTTTCTTTCCGATTCCGACTCCTTGGTGATTCCATCCGGGAATTTCTCGAACGATTTCCACATACGGTTGAACTCCGCCTGGAAGCTGTGTGCTAGCACCGCGTCGTCGGTGATAATACAGTTCTCCCAGTTGCCCCCGAATCCCATTCGCGTCCAGTTGACAGATCCGCTTATTAAGACGCTGCAGGTGGGCCGCATCCACTTGCGCTGCTTGAGCCGACGGATCTCCTCCACCCGCTCCACGCCGTCGATCACGAGGTACTTGTGGTGCATCAGGTAAGTGGTGACAGGGCCGCGGACCGGCACATCAAAGTCGGCCAAGACATTGAGCTGCGAACCACTGGAGAAGACCATCTCCCTGTCGCTGATGATCCGGATGGACACGCCACGCTGCACGGCCCGCTTGAAGGCCTCACACAGGTTCAGCGAGGTGAACGTGTAGATGGCAACGTCGATGGCGTACACCGCCTGGTCGATCTGCTGCACCATTTTGCCAATACTCTTGATGGTGCAGTACGGGTTATCGCACTGGAGATCGGGGTCCGCCATTCCCGGTGATTCCGACTGGATGTTGCGGTAGTGCATGGACGAACAGTTCTCGCCCAACTCGTTGAAAACCACAACTTCGTGGACGCGGTGAGGCTTTTCTTTCATCATAGGGAACTTTATCACTCTCCAGATCACCTCGGAAGCTAGAATGATGCCAGCACCTAATGCTATGGTGGCATAGAAGGGATGCTCCTGCACGAGATCCATAATTGCGATAAAACCCATTTTTCGCTAACGTAAGCTTTTCTAGCGCTTCTCTTCAAAAAGTTTAAGCTGAAAATTAGGGATGGGGAAAATATTTTTAAATAATCGATACTGCTAATTTTGAACTTTCCAATGTTTGGTATTTTATGTTCATTAATTATTTAAAATGTATTTTTTCTGCTACCCTAATATTTTATCTTGCTGAAATATTTTTAAACTATTGCTATTTATTAATTTAAAAACAAAAAATTTTAATAATACTAATAATAAAACCGAAGCATTTACCATTTTCTCGCCTCTGGTCACACTCTGCGAGCGCAGATGCTTGTCAATTTCGAATTCAACTATCAATTTGTGGTCAATTTTACATACTTCAAAAACAACGATGGATGATCCGTCCACAACGCTTCTACCCACAGATTTCGACGATCTAAAGGAAGCGCGCGATGCCGAGCTTAAAAAGGTGCTCAAGCTAAAGCAAGTGCTGGACGTGATGCGTCGCCTGGATTTGGGTCGATATAATAGTCCTGAAATAAAAAGAGTCCTCAAATTCTTGCCCATCGGGGACTACATGCGCCTGGGCGAGAACGACGGCGGTCAGGAGAATGTGCTAGGTAATTACGGCTACGAATCCCGTTGGAAGGATTAACTCCAACTCCCTGTGTTTTCTGGCAGGTCTGCAGGATGCCAGCAGTTATCCACCTCTGAGCTACGCCGATCGCAAGACTGTACGCGACAAGCTACTCTCCCAGGTGCGAGCCACTCTGCAACCCATTGCTGAGTTAGGAGACAAGATGCGCGAGGAGTTTCCGGATGACTTTGCCCAGGAGGCGGAGCTGAGTGCCGATCAGAAGGAGATCTTGCAATTGGAAGAGGAGCACCGCGATGGCCTGGAGCAGCTGGTGAAGCTTCAGTTGCGCAAGTGCTCACTGCTCAGGGATGCCGCCGAACTTAAGCTGGGTCCCCAACTGGCCAACGAACTCAAACTGAAGCAGGCGCAGGCGCAAGTCGTTCAAACCAAGGCGGAACTGCTGCGCGGTTTCTTCGTTCACGAAGCTGCTTCCCGCACCGATCACAGTGTGAAGGCGCACAAGGAAGTGGAGGCCTACTTGGACGAGTTGTTGGCCGGCAAAAATCCGCCCACCAAGAAGTAAATTATGCTAATTAACACAAAAATAGCTTTAAATATGTTAGCATTGTCAGAAATATACGACTTGGTTAATTTCACTTTGATTTAGTATTTTTCCAAGCATGGTGGTATTTTTCAGCAGTCTAGCTGCGGTAACACTGGCGGCAAACCACTGATTGTAAACAAAAGAAGCTTTGAAAATAATTTGAAGGGGTTAAATCAACCATGACAGAAAACAATCCCAGCGAGACGGATTCCCCGCGGGAAGAGCAAAACGCGGAAGATGATTCCACGAATCAATCCCCGCCAGAGACAGTTTTAACTCCAGCAACCACTAGTGCCGGCAATACTTTGGAGCCGGAGGAGGATGAGAACGAAGCCAATTCCATGGATCGGGACGATTCCGCCAGCCTGTTCAGCACCACCACAACGACCACCAGGAGTAAATCGCCGAACACGCGCAAGCTGAACCGCCTGTGCCGACGGGCCAAGGCTCCAAAAATGGTGCCCCCACTCTACAAGTACAGGTGAGCGCGCGGCAGGCCAGTTTTTGGCAACCAATCGAATACCCGAAGCATTGCAGCTCTCACGTACGCGAGGACCACAACCACCAGATCTTTGGAGTCCAGTTTAATCCGTTTTTGGATAGAAATGAGCCGCAGGTGTTCGCCACGGTTGGCAAGGATCGCGTCTCCATATACGAGTGCGAAAGGGGCAATGAGGATGAGTCCTGTGAGGGCATCCGACTGCTGCAAGTCTACGCAGATCCTGATGTAGGTATACGTGGCTTAAAATCGCCCTTTTCTATTTGATTTATTTTTTTAGACTGATGAAAGCTTCTACACGTGCGCCTGGTCATACGACGCCGAGACCGGGGATCCTGTGCTGGCCGCAGCTGGTTACCGGGGGGTTATCCGCATCTTCAATCCCGTGAAGCACCAGTGCAGCAAGAACTACATTGGCCACGGGCACGCCATCAACGAGCTTAAGTTTCATCCGATTCGACCGCAGCTACTGCTGTCCGGCAGCAAGGATCACTCGCTGCGGCTGTGGAACATTCAGTCGGACGTGTGCGTGGCTGTTTTTGGCGGAGTCGAAGGGCATCGCGATGAGGTGCTCTCCATTGACTTTGACTTGCGCGGCGATCGCATCATGTCCAGCGGAATGGATCACTCGCTGAAGCTGTGGCGCCTGGACAAGCCGGACATAAAGGAGGCCATCGAGCTGAGCTCGGGTTTTAGTCCCAACAAGACAACGGCACCTTTTCCGACCATCAAGGAGCACTTTCCGGACTTCTCCACGCGTGATATACACCGGAATTACGTGGATTGTGTTCAGTGGTTCGGCGACTTTGTCTTCTCCAAATCCTGCGAGAATTCGATTGTGTGCTGGAAGCCGGGCAAACTCTCTGCCCCCTGGCAGGAGATCCAGCCGCAGGAGTCGGCCACCACGGTGCTGCATCACTTCGACTATAAGATGTGCGAGATCTGGTTCGTTCGCTTCGCCTTCAACGCCTGGCAGAAGATTCTGGCCCTGGGCAATCAGCAGGGCACCACTTTCGTGTGGGAACTGGACTGCAACGACCCGAATCTGACCAAGTGCAGCCAGTTGGTGCATCCGAAGAGCAACTCGACCATTCGGCAGACATCCTTCTCCAAGGACGGCTCCATTTTGGTCTGCGTCTGCGATGACAGCACCGTGTGGCGATGGAATCGAGTCAATTAGGTTTAAAGCATTCTATTTCATTTATTACCACCTCATGGTATTTACGGAGGACTTTGTGTGCAAAGCCTCCAATTCCAAAGGATTATGTCTACTTAATATTTATTCTTAGGTGTGTGTGCATTACTTATTTATCCCTCCACTCTTTTACTTGTTTTGGCTAATCTTTTTAACAGCACAAAAGTTTCAAAAACTTTGGTAAACTCTTTATACTAATACATTTTCAATTTGTTGTACCCATATTAAAGCAATAGCATGTGTGTTTCTTAACTTATTTATTAATAAATCTACATATGCTGCAATTATAATATTTTTTTAAATAAAAATCAACCTAACGATTCACTTAATTTTATAAACATTCAAATCACTTTGAAAGTCCGCCTTCTAGTATTAAAAATACTCGACCGCTATTAGTATTTTGTGGCCTTAGTAAACGGCCACACCGATCAGCTGCTGCTCAAATTTTTGTTTTCATTCCCTTGCAAAGTTTTTCACTTCCCGAATTTGCCATTTTATGCTAAACAAATGTTGACCGACAAAGTGCTGTCCACCAAGGAGGCCCTGGTGGTGGCTCTGGGCGACAACTGGGAGCGCTACCGTGCCAACATGAAGAACTGGTTTCGCAGCCGCTGGACCAAGGAGGAGTTCGATGCCGAGTCCCGGAAAATCCTTTCGCCGGACAAATTGCACCTGCACAATCAGTTTCTGCTGGCGCTGCTCAACAAGATCGATGCCTTCGCCCCCGTGGAGAATCCGCCGTCGACGCTGCAGACCAGCAGCAGCAGTAGCAGCGGGAACCGCAGCAAGCGACGCAAGAGGAGCTCGCGCACCTTCACCGAGCGCCTGAACTTCGAGCTATGCGAAATGCTGGACTTCGTGACCGAGGACAACATGCAGTTGATCCGCCCGCCGCCCACAATCGGCGGAGGGGATCAGGCCGCGCAGCAGCAACTGCCATCGCAGAGGTACTGTGCCCAGGAACTCTTCCTGCCCGACGCCGGCTTCATAATGGGCCGCTTCTTGATTGGCGCCTGGGAAATCGGTCTCGTGTCTGTTGACGACAACGTGGCCGAGTATGTGGCCATGGCCGTGCAGGTGCTGCTCAAGGATCTGCTGGCAGCCATCATAAAGAAGCGCAAGCACTACAAAACGAGTGGCGAAGGCAACTTTTACTACGATGTGGGTGCACCGCTGCGAGATCCTTCGCTGCGCAACACAGTCACCCGACAGAAGGTGGATGACACACCGCTGGAGCTGGACAAGGAACTGAATAACTTTATGCGGCGACAGAACGACGATATGGTCTTCCTTTCCGCCTGCGAGGAAGTGTAAGTGATGTTACTTTTCCTTGTTCTTTTTTATTGTATTAATTTTAATTTATTTCTTTTGCAGCCTTCCCAGCGAACCCACAGTGATCACCCTCAAGGACTGCCAGCTGGCCTTCCGGGATCGCAACCTAATTGGCTCGCATGCGGTCTACTCCATCAACATGGAACGTCTCAATATGATGATGCACTAGTATTGTTAAACTTATTTAATATCAGCGAATAAAAATAAGAAATAAGAAAAGGCTGGATTTATAGGACCAAGTTTCGGCCTGTAATCGATGTAATGAACTATGTAAACTCAAGGAATTTTAGTTATTTACACTTAATATGCTAGCTAAGAACAACATTTTTGGCTTAACATAATTCTCGCGGTGGAGGCTTGAAGGGCAAATGGCCTGGCAGGAACTGATCTGACTTGAAGGCTTCGATTTCATCGGCAGTCAGTGCATCCATACTACTGTAAGCCAAGGATGGAGCCTGTTGTTGCTGTTGCTGCTGCTGGTGCTGCAGTTGCTGTTGCTCCTGTTGCTGCATCATTTGTTGTTGCTGCATCATCATTTGCTGCTGCTGCTGTTGCTGCTGCTGCTGCATTTGCAATTGTTGCTGCTGGATCTGTTGTTGTTGATTTTGGAACCCAGCTGCCTGGCTAAATAAGCCAGAAGGCGGCTGCTGTTGTTGCTGCTGCTGCTGCTGTGCCGCTGCCTGGCCAAATAATCCTCCTTGGCTGGGTTGAGCCGCTTGACCAAACATTCCACCGGCTTGGCTGTAACCCCCAAAAGGATTGGGATTAACCGGCTGGGCCTGAACTTGAGCTGGTGCCTGGCCAAAGATGTTGCCTCCCTGGAATGCCTGAGCTGCAGGCTGCGGCGGCTGTTGCTGCTGCTGGGGTTGACCAAAAACATTTGGTGCTGGTGCGGCCGTCGCTGGACCGCCAAAAATGCTTGTGCCCGTGTTGCCGGCAGCCATGGAGCCGCCAAAAATGCTGCTAGAGTTGTTCACTTGGCCAGTGGCGGCTCCGAAAATGTTTCCCGCTGTCAACGTGGGCTTGCCGAAGAAGGATGTAGAGTTCGCGGCAGGAGCTGCGGCAGCGAAGGGATTATTGGACTGCTGCGGAGCAGACGCGACACCCGCACCCTCCGGTGACTCGTATATCTTGATCATCGTGTCCAGAATCTGGGGCGCCATCTGCAGCATGGTCTTCATCTTGTTGGTGGCCTCCAGGACCTCTCGGTTGAACTGCTGGTGGAACTGCTCAAAGTTGTTCAGGCGCTTGGCCTCGTAGCACATAAAGCGCACCTCCTCGAACGACTGGTCCTCGATGAAGTTCGGGAAGTTGGCCTTGTCCTTGAAGGGGCCATAGGCGGAGAAGGGCCACATCTTGCCATTGATGGCGGACTCCATGTCCGCCTTCAGGAATACCCTGGAAATTACCATTTATTCTGTTTGTTTTGATTACTTTCGCACACGTTTGCTTACTTAACATCGAAGTGCTCGTTGTGACACTTGGTGCCATAGCGGCAGGAGCCTTGCTGGAAGAACCTGCAGAGTCCCATCTTTGAGTTGGTTTTGTTTATTTAATTAATTAACTACGAATTTTAGCTTCAAAAATAAGATTCAGGCGAATTTCACAGTGTTGTGAAAGAGACTACAAGATAGCGATATAAGTATTGTAAACATTTACAATCGATTCTTGGCAGTTTAAATTCGAAAATATTATTATTCGGAAGTATTCAAAATATAATTAATAATGTCGTTAAAAACGAGTAATATTCAATTAAATGCGCAAAATTTTGAATTGGCTTTGGTTGGCAGCCCCGTTTGATAGCAGATTAGGGGTTTTCCCCATAGATTTAGATGTCCTAGGGAGAATTTTAGGGGGAAAGTTTAGGGTTATTTTCGGAACTGATTGATTTAAAATTTTTAAGAAAATCTCTATAATTTTTTTTTTATTATAAATCCCCTAAATTGGCGAAAATATCAAAATAAATACTGCACACGATTTTTGTATCGCTTAAAAGTTTTGCCAGCTGATGTTGGCGCATTCCGTGGACCCGCCTTTAAGATACTAAGAACTGGTATTCCACCGACATTTTTCCGCTTTGCAACGTTCCACGTCATAATTAGATATTTCTTCTTTTAATTATTTGAATTTATCAGCTTTTTTTGAATTTGGGGGGAAGACTGGATTTTTTAGGGTGAAATATCGACTATTTGAGATTTTTTAGGGGGAAAGCAACATTTTCATCTGGCAACACTGCACTCGATCCAACGATCACAACGCTCAAATTTTTCAACTGCGCTGTTTGTGTCCGTTCCGTTCGCCCATCAAAAAACAATACAAAAAACTAATCGCCGGGTACAAAATATTACAATGTAATGCCAGCCTTACTTGTAACCAGCATATTAGTTGAAAAATATGGAATTTTTTGGACCACACCGCCGACTTTGAGCTGCAGGCGTCTGCGCTGTTCGACGCTCGTTAATTAATTCCTTGTTTATTGCGAATTTTGTTAGCGTTTTTTGCACTGAATCTGTCGTCTGCCAATTCGGTGGCATTCGCAGCAACGCGAGTGTGGTTTCCCAATGTAACTGACACCGGCTCAATCCGCCTTTTACGGGGCTTTTGCGATGCCAAAATAATTCGCGAAGCCAGCAACGGGCAGAGCGGGGCAACGGAACGCAACGCGTCTTTTTGGCTCTCCAAAAAGGGCAGGAAAACTCGGGCCAATAAAAGATACATACAAGAAAAATAAGCGAGTGCGCGAAAGCTGTGCGTGAGCGACTGTGCGAGTGTAGTGGTGTGTGTGCCCGCGGGGAGGGGGAATTGTTAAACAAACAAATAAAACTAGTGTGAAGAATAATTTGCGCTGTTTAAACAATTAGCCGCAAGACAAGCGCGCGAGTGTGTGTGCGTGTGTATCCCTGGAATGCGCATGCGCAAATATTTGTGATTTGTTTTGAAAGAGGAGAAGGATCGAGGAAGAGAGACGGAGCGGGAAGGAGGTTCGGATTGGAATACACAGAAAAAAAACACACATCTCCTGGCATTTGCAAAAGGTGAGTTTTGCAGTTAGATTTGCCAATTGCAGTTGTCAAGTTTCCATTTTCGCTGCCCACGGTTTCCTGCACGACAAAAAAAGGGGTGAACACTTTGGGAGAGATGTTAAAATATTAAATGAAGCTTATAAATACGAAAGGTTTTCATTAGGAAAAATATATAGTTTGCATAGAAATTGTAGAATTTTGTACAACCATTTTATAAACGAAATAAACTTTTGATGCTAGGATGAGAGAAAATAATCACGAAAACTTTGAATGCTGAGGAAGGTCAGCAATGGATACTGATGAGGAAGGATGGGCTATCTTCAGGAATATATCTGCTGTTTACCTTAAGAAAATTTCTTTGTTTTTCTTTTTTTTTTTTACCAAAAATTAAGCTTAAGACTTATTTATTTTAAGCAAGAAGAGGCCAATTAAATCATCAATCACCAATCATTATTTTATGCATCTTTATTATGTCAGTAATAAACCCTAAACAGCATTAATTAGATCCTATTATTAAAAACTGTAAAACTGTTTATATATCCGGCTTGAAGGACCAGGCCCTGCATCAGCAGTTCTGTGTGCGTACCTGAAGGAGCTCCACAAAAGGAACAAATGGAAATTCCCACATCCTATAATTGCATAATACGTAGAATTTAATGAATTAACATTAATCCGTATAACAGAGTTTAGTTGTAATTTTTTGTGCCCGTGTAGGAAGCCCACGTAACTCGAGTTAAGATCCCTGGGCCCGTCCCACTCGAAATTAACTCATTGCTGCCCCTTTTCCCAGCCTCTTAGCAGCTCCCTTGCTGCCGCTCCTGCCCTTTCCGATCCGAAAATTGCTCTATTCTCTTCGGTACGCCCACTTTGTCAGCGCTACGCCCACCCGGCCTTATATTTATTCCCCTTTTGTCTCTGCTTTTCCCATTTTCCAGGCCTCACTCGCATATCTTGCTCTCTGAAGAAACACTACGGCCATAAAGATACAAGTAAAAATCAATTTCCAAAACAAGGAGGAAGAGAGAGAGAGAGAAAAGGAATATCGAACGACAATAACATCAATTTTGAGGCATTTATATGCGCCAATAAATTTAACGAGAGAGCGGGAGAGGCAGAGAGGCAGAGAGGCAGGGAGAGAGCGATAGGATAGAGGAAAAGCAACAAATAACAGGCAGAAAGATACACGACAACGCGCAACAATAAGACACAAGATCAAACAAAACCAGCAGCCTCTGCCGCCCCAGCGATGCTGCGACTGCAACGGCAACGGCAACAGCAAACAGCAACAACACGGCGGCAGCAACAGGTACAAGCAGCGACGCTGACGCCGATGCCGATGCCGATGCAGGCGCAGGCGCAGCATTTCAAAATGTGCAGCAAAGCGATACGTCTGTGTATGTGTGTGTGTGTGTGTGCGAGTGAAAGAGGCAGCGGCAGAGGCAGCAACAACAACCTGTTACATCGACTGCTGCCTGAAATATGTAAAGTCAATTTCGTGTATCGGAAAACTGTAACTAATGCCAAAGCGTCAGCAGCAGCAAAAGCGGCAGCAACATTAACCCATTAACGCGATGAATGGAAAACAGCTGAAACGCGGGCAACAAGGGTTAACATGCAAATTCGGAATGGAGAAATCGGTCGGGAAAAGGGATTTAAATTGGGATTTAAAAAGGCATATAGTATAGGGAAATCAATTTAGGGATTACTTTAGATTTATTTTAAAAGAGCATTATCGCTTAAAATTTTCTGTTCCAATTCCTTTAAAGTTTACCAACCCTTTCCTATATTTTCCTTATATTTATAAAAAGAATTACAATGTATGTAAATAAAACCAGTTGGCTTTAGCAAGAAAATTGTAGAAAAGCTATTAAAAAATACTATATTTTCTTTATAAGGTTCTTAAAGAAAAAATCTTTCACAATTCCTCTTCGTTGAGGGCTTTCTCATTAATTAAATATATTATATCAAATAATAAATTGTTCCTAGGAAGTAAGATTTGGGATTATTTTCAAATTAACTGGCTTGAACTTCTTACAACTTTTTAAAGGCATTATTTTTCACAAAAAGAAATCCTACAGACCCTTTTTTAAGTGACCTCTAATATGGTTACGATATTACGTTTAAAGCTCAAAGCTTGACAGGTTGGCTTCCAACCACTACATATTTATCTGAAGCTTCTTGGGCCGGCATCTTAATGGGTTAAGATTTCTTTGCCCGCGGCCAACGCGGGCCAAGTTCGTTGCACGCGGCGGAAAATAAAAGACAGTCGAGTAAGAAATTTTTGTCAATGAAAGAAAACTTTCTTTTGGGCTTATCCACGCCAACATCGCCGCCGGCCCTCTTTCTCCTGCTCACTCTTTCGGTGCCTTTCTTCCTCGCCGAGGTGATTTTGTTTTCTGTGTCGCCTTGTTTTTATACCCGGTACCCATAGGGTACAAGGGTATTATAAGTTAGTGCCAACCGAGAATGTATGTAACAGGCAGAAGGAGAAATCTCCGACCCTATAAAGTATATATATTCTTGATCAGCGTCACCAGCCGAGTCGATTTAGCCATGTCCGTCTGTCCGTCTGTCTGTCCATGTGAAACAACAGATCTCAGAGACTATAAGAGCTAGAGTTACCAAATTTGGTGACAACATTGGAATTTGTTGCACGCAGATCAAGTTTGTTTTAAAATTTGGCCACGCCCACTTCCGCCCTCAAAAATCATAAAAAACGTAAAATAAGCTATACTCGTTTTTTCGGGTTAAAGTTAATAGATACAAAAAATGAATAAAATAGAGCGGACGCTTCCTGAAAATTTCAGTAAAATCGGATGATAAACATTGGAGATATTAGCAATAAGGTTAGAATTTTAACACACCGCCCTAAGGCGCTGCTGTTGCAAGCTTTAGCCGACAGGTGGCGCATTTGAGCCTTGGCCGTGCGATATCATGGCGCCAGCTGCAGAAAAAATGACAAAAGAATATAGCAAGAAATTACAAAAAATAGCATAATTCATTTTTTGACGCCGATCGAGCGGGTTTTTATGTTTTCCTATAAAATGTATCATTCATATTTAAGTATGACATTAAATTGTTAAGGTCGGGACTAATTCGAGAGGAGATTTATTTTAAGAAATATCGAAGTTGACTATTATAATGTATGTACAATTTTTAATTGCCTTTGAGTGTGAAGCGCAAACGTTTTGGTACCGGGTATCTCACAGTCGACTGTAGCTTTCTTACTTGTTTTTTATATACATTTTTTGTTGTTTAATTGGGCGGTTTTTAGATTTACGCGCCTGCTGCCATCTGCAGTATCAGATATTTTTTTCGGTTTCTTGACTGTTTTTTTTTGGCTCGCGGCTCGGTTTGGGCCATGGTATCTCCGCGGGGTCTTCATGGTCCATTAAGACAATTTAGGTTGGCTTCTCTTTTTTTTCCGAGGGGAATGGGAAATGGGAGGGACTGCTGCGTGGGAAGCTTCGTCTGTTTGACATCCCGGGACTGCTGCCAGTTTGATTGCCTCCAAGCGAGTCATCCGGCCATCCAGTCATCCAGCCATCGAGCGATCGAGTGTCCAAGTTGGCGCAACAAGTGTCCCAGTTTGTGGCCCGGCTAGAAGCCAGCTACGCGCACTAGAACTAGTTTAAGTTTCCTGTCCCGGCAGCCATCGCTGGAATCTCCTCCATCTCCTCCACATAGTTGTGCACAGTTGCGGTGGGAATAATATGAATTAAATTTTAGTTTATTTTTACTGAGCATAACCGAATTTTTAAATTAATTTCTACAACTAAACTAGAAAATAAAGCCCTTTAAAAATTGATAGAATCACTTAAGAATTAAGATCTTTTTTATCTTTTTTGTGTCGCATCTCTAGTGCTATTATTTTCACCGCTGTTGTTGCGGGACACACGCTTTTCCTTTGGGCTCAGTTATGTTGACTGCCGCGGCTGCCGTTGCCGCACCTTCCACGCCCCGGTGACCCCCCTTGGAGCGAACCTACTCCCCTGTTATTAACCGTTCGGCCACATTTTCTCACACAGAGAGCGCAAAAATGCTTGGCAGGCCACTCCGGCAATTGGCGCGCCTCTGGAAATGACAAACGGCCATGAGCATGTGGCTCCAAGACCCATTCGGATAGAGGAAGCCGAAGGGGCGTCTCAAGAGTGGAGCTCCACTAAATTACTGAAAACTAAAAATATTCTAAGCATTCTCGGGGAAAATTGATTTGGAGTAACTGTATCAGAATGCAAAAAAAAAGAAAAAGAAACAAGTCTCTCTACCGGGGATGCTATAAATTCTTGAAATGATCAAAACGGGACCGGTTGGAAATTATGATAACTGATCTAGAGACTCATATCATGTTCGAGGCATGTAAATCAGATCAAATGATTAGATCAGATATTCCATGATAGCTGGTAATTTCAATAAATCAGAATCGCTGAATTCGTACTTGGGAATTTCAGGTGCATTTCCGAAGAAATTCAATTAAAAATGATCTTCGTTCAACCAGGCAAAGATCCCATTTTCCCCCAGTATCTTTGCATGTTTATTGATCTATTTAAGTCAAGTTGAATGCCTTAACCATTGAGAGAGAGAGAAGTAGTTGCTCACCGAACGAGTTCTCCAATAACCAAATGATCCAATTCGACATACATGTCGATGGAATGTAAATAAGATCGATCCACTGATTGGAACTGTCATTAGATCATCAATGCTCAAATTGGATCTGGCGTTTTTCCGTTCAGCTTGAGGAGTGCTCCAGTTCAAGTTCATTAGCCAGAGGCCTTACCTCCTTAACTTTCCATTCGCTCTGCTTCTGGCCGCAACTGGCCGGCCGCCAACGTTCTCCTGTCGGCCCAAAACAGCCTCACGTAACTGTAACTGATTTGACCTCCCATCACTTAGCTACCAAAAAAAAACCTCCTCCAAAAGCATCGTTTCTTTTTCATTCTCCTCTTTTTTTTTGCTGCCGTTCTGCCATTGTGAATGGTTATGGTTATGGTGCAGGGTGGTCTGGGGGGAGGCAAAAGGGGGACGGAACTGGCGGTGTGACCTCGACAACAAATTTCTATTGCATGCAATTTGGTGAATATCGCATGCACAAATGAACATTAACACTTGGCGGACGCTGAAGAGATGAACAATAAAAAAAAAAAAAAAATGAAAAACTTGTTTGAACAACAAAGAGCAATGACAGAAAAATATTGTTAAATAAGTGATTTAAGACCTAGCCGAATTGTGTATATACTAAAAAAATGAAGTAAAAACTTTGGAACATTTCAGCTGAATTTATTTTAAATACATACAATCTTGTGCGAAAAACGGGTATGTTTTAAATACAAAATGAGACAGAAGAGCCACTAAAGCCAGCTTAGAAATTCTTTTATTTTTCTCAATTTAGAAAGAATATAATATTTATTTATCACTCAAAAATTTAAAGACCGTTTGAGCACAAGATTTAACTAATGCCTCCGTAAAGTTGATCATATCCCTCATTCTGTGAGGGTATAAAACTTCAAAAACGGCAGCCAGGGAGCTCCAAGCAACGAGGGAAAAAGTGCGCCTAGAAATTAGAAAGTACGCGCGCGGTCTTGAGGAGAGGCTGAAGCCGAAGTTGAGGCCGAAGCTGAGGCCAAAGCTAAAGCTAAAGCTGCAGCTCTGGAGCTCTGGAGCTGAAGTTGAAGCTGAAGCTGAAGCTAAAGCCGAGGCGGTGGGTATGTGAGTATAACTCGATTTGTGACTGTCATAAATGGCGGAAATTGTGGGGCTCGAGACAAAGCGGGCTTGGGGACCCAGGCTTTCTGGCTAGCTTTCTGCTTTCTACTGCCGGTCTTCAGCTGCGGCTTTTTCCAGCTCCAACTCCCGGCTCCCTCTCCGTTTTTCTTTCTTGCTTGACTATAATTTGTGCCATCAGCATTTTGTTGTCGTTATCGTTAGCAAAGCGAGAGACCAGAAGACTGAAAAAGACTGAAAGACTCAAAGCCTCGAAGAGAAGACAGGCGACGGCAATGAAGCGTGAGTTTTGACATTTCTCCTTCTTTGTAGCCACTCTCTTTTGGCATGCTCTCCATAATTACCCGAGCGGAGAACGCAACATAACGCGTTGGTGCCATAATTCGGTCCGATTTTTATTAATTCCCACCTTGCGCGCCCGCCCTCTCCCCTTATTTTATGACTTATTCAATTCGCCGCCACAGAACCTCACAGCGATCGAGCGAAGAACCGGCTCTCCAGTTTGCCTCGATCTGCGTTTATTATTACACTTAATGTGACTTGATTTATAAACAAGAGCAGCAGCGGCAACGCAGCATCCATCGAAGGGCCCGAAACCCCCAGCTCCGACTCACCTTCAGCCCGCCCAGCCTTCGATCCCTCGGCTCTGGTCCAGCTGTTGTTGCGAAGACAGCGTCCGACATGCCTCAGTGACCAAAAGATACAACACTGTCAGAAATAAAATAGGTATAGCTCTTAGTTCTAGGCCTTCATCGCAGATTTGTAAATATTTTTTAAAGGAATTCCCTTTTAATTTGCTCGTTTTTTAATATTTAAATTTATTAAAATTATATGCATCAAAGAACACAATTAATTGAGGAATATAGCTTAGTATTTGAAACAAAAACCATACCTCTTTCCCCAGTGTACATCCAATGTTCGTATTGGGTTACATACACTCCCTTCCCTATCCTTTATTCTGGTCTTTTCATCACCGCTATATACGGAACGGTCTTTTAATTAGTTCATAAATTTCATGTAAAAAAGCTGCAACGCAATTTCTTCTCAGGTCTTCGATGTGTGTAACACTTCCCTTCCCATTCACCCGGTTACTCCGCCCCACCGCTCCGGAGGTGGTGCCTCCTTCTGGAACCGGGGCTCTTTCAATAAATCTTTCGATCCGGAAGTTTGCCGCGCTGGCAGACAAAAGAAGTGCCGCCCCTTTCTGCTGCTCTAAGCGGCTTTTGTGCCCAAGAAAGGAAATAGAATTCTGCCTCCGCCCCTTCCTTCTGGCTTAGTAAAGAGATTCTCAGAGTCATTTTAATGGTTTCCGCTTTTTATGGCATTGCTCGGGAATTATTATTGGTAAAAAATTAATAGAAATTTAATTGGATAGAGCGAGCCAAGAAGGGGATATTGGCTATTTGCTCTAGGCATTTAGGCATTTATTGCGCATGCGCGCCTCGCCTTCTCCCCTGTCGCTAATTGTTATTGCCGTTGTTGTTTCAGTTCTTTATGGTCTCTTCACGCTCTAGACTTTGTTTTTATTATTTTTTGTAACGTGTGTTTGTGTGTGTGGGAGGGGGAGAGGTTAAAGCGTGCTAATGCTTACATAATGCTTTGTATTCGGGTTTCTTTTATTGTTTTTTTTTTTTCTCCCTGCCTCTTTCACGTATTTTGTACGTGAGGTAGGCTTCGTTGAGAGCAGGAGAAGAAAGTTGAGGACATTTTAGGGCCTTCATAAATTATTATGCCGGTTTCTTCCCTAATCCCGGGGAATAGGTAAAAGATTGATAGTCCCTTTTCTCACTCCCAGGTTGATCTAGTTATTTTCCTTGGTCTTCGTTTTATGATCTTTGTGTTTTATTGTGGAGAAAAGAATGAGATCGGACGTAGGTATCCAGTGATAAGCATAAATCAGTTTTTTCGATTTATTTGGGTTAAATAGGGATAATTCTTTCTAATTATTTAACTTTTAAAATGAGTTATGGGTCAATATGATTTTAAGGAAAATTAAAAGGGAGAGAGATAGGATCTTTAAGATTAAAAATAATAGATAGGCAATTTTAACTTACCTTTCTGAAACCATGAAAGCCAAAATGTATCTTTGCAAATAGGAGAAATTATATTCTTTACATTTTAGCCAACAAACTAAGGAAAAGCAAAGACATTATTAATGATCTTATTTGTATTTTATTGTAATGATTATTATGATCGTTGTAAGTTCATAAAAATCTATTACGCTTATTAAATGTTGATATATTCAGTATATCCAAACAATATCCTTACCTAAAATCGCTCCATGCCACTTTAATTTATCAAACACTCAATTGATACAAATTTAGGTCGTTATAGGCCCCAGACTTTATTATTATTTAAATCTTACCTTATTTTCTTTGGAACTCTACAAATTTGATCTGAACAATCCACCCACACACTTGTTGTTAGCTTATAATCTCGAAATATCACACCATATAAGGCACGCGCTCTCCATTCTTTCAAACTTCAAGACGCCCGCCCACGTTTATTCAAAAGTTTTCGGGGAGTGTGAATTATGGAGAGAGGAGAAGGAGGGAGTTTTTCTAATAAAGTCGTACAAAAGGAAAAATCGAAAGTAGCCAGCCTAGCTGGGCCAGGTTTCAAAAGAATTTCAGCAGCCCAAAATTAATGAAATGCCAGAGAGTCAACAAAAGAATCGAACAGACTAGAAATCATACATTAGCATACATGAATTTGTTCCTCTTTATTAATTTTCTAGAGAGGAGAGAGGCATGATGGAACAGAAATTTTACAGCCGAGTCAACAGCGATTCTTCAGACCAAAAAATCTTTAGTTTGGCTGATGAAGAATGTTTTTAGACCGCCTCCAGCCAGATGATAATTAAATATTTGTACATATGAACTTTACTGGGTTACGGGGCCAACAAAAAAAAAAATAGAAAAAAATAGAAAATAAAAGCTAAAGAAAAACCTGAGAGGGAGGGCGTAGATTCTTCTAAGTTTCGGCTTCGTTTTGGGTTTTTATGTTCTTGCTTTTGGCAAGAATTGTGTTTACAAGTCGCTCCACTCCACTCCACTCCACTCGCTCGATGCTGGCTTTAAGATTAATGTTTCTCTGTACGCCGACGACTCTTGGAAATTTGCATATTTCGACAATTTGTGGCTTGTTCTTCGTTAATGTGGATGTTGTAACTGTTTTCAGATCCCCCTTTACGTTTGATAGAGGGCGTGGTAATGAGTTCTTTGCCGAAAAAGATTCTCGTTCTGCGATAAATTCGAAAGTTACCCGAAACGATTTCTCGTTTTATTCGCTTAGCTTTAGTCTCTGTTTGTTAATTTACATGCATAAATAATTTGCGCAAAAGTGTTTGACTGTTCGCTGGGAGTTCCGCGCATGAAATGCCCAAGTTTATGGCTATCGACGGGCGGTCCAAGTCTCCGGCGACTCGTCTACCCCGGCTGTCGTAAAAATCAAATATGCGACTCAGACTTGACGCAAATGATACCCATAAACCATAACAACGTAAAGCCGAGATATGGAAGTTGTATTGAGGGATTGGCAGAGCTATGGATTTCTCGCATTGTATTTGCTTGGGGAGTGTCTCTAAAGGCCTAAGCTCGAGTCGGTTCGATTAGGCTTGACTTGAATAAAATATAGATAAGAGACCTACATAGATTTGGCTGTTCTCCGGCCCAAGAGGAGGTTCATAAAACAATCTACATATTAATTCTGTTCAGTTCGTCGCAGCTCAGCACATAATTAAGCAGATTATAGGCTATTAGACCCCTGGAGATCGGGCTTGTGCGAAGCTCGCGATGGAGAGTGTATTGTGGAAGAAAGCAGGCAGAATTTGTGAATTTTATTTTACACCTAATTTATAGATCTTTGAACTTGTTCGCCGTTAAATTAAATTATTTTAGGATCTCTGTTTTAATGACTTTATTGTGAGTTGTATTCTGAAGTTTTAGACATGAAAGCAGTGGTGCCCAAGGCCCTAACTCGAGAGTCCGCATTTTTCTCTGTCCGGCCTCTGCCAGTATACGCACAGTATGCACAGAATGTCAGATTGTAATTTTGTGGATAAATCTAAACTGTTTTTTGGAGTTAAATAGCTATTTTAAGGCTTTAAATATTTGTTTTTATCAAACAACAAACTAATTTATTTATAAATCCCTTCATAGCTTTATTTATTTTCTTTAAAATCCGTTTCCTGATACCCCCTTACCCATTCCATTAGCCAAATGGAAATTATAATTCCCACACTGGTCTTTATCAAGCCACTGCTCCAGTTTGTGGAGCTTTTCATTAGGAAAAGCCGCGCTGCAAGCTGCATTTGTAATCAACTTAACCCCACTCTGCCCCTGCAACCCCACGCTCTCTAAACAAATTCCCACCGCAATCTTGACTTATCGCTTAACCTTCACTCACTTACAATTCTTCCTCTTCGCACGGCTTCACGAGGCTTTTGTTTTTCAGCTTTGTTTTCATTCGCTGTTGGCTTTTTGCATTGTTTAGGTGTTTTGGTGTTTTGGTGGCTTTGCCTACTGTGCTACACATGCGGCTCTTTACGTTTATGGCCGAAACATAAAAGAGAGTCTAGTCTAGTCTCCGAATGTGGGTGGCCTCCAAAGTGTGTGTGTGTGTTGTGTGCTTGAAAAATTATAGACGAATCGATTTTGATTTTGGTCTATAATCGTGGCGTGTGCATTTCAAGCATATCAATTTACTGAGACCCCAGAGATTGGGTTCTTTTCCAAGAAGAAGGCGTCCCAGGCCATAGTGTCACGTGCAACATAATCGTCTTTTGATGGTTACAAATCTTCCCAAGCCGAGCCCCGTTGATAAATTGTGCTGCTGAGCCGAGTTTGTGCCCTGAGTCTTTTGAATGGCAATGTGTGTGGATGTGGCTGTGCATCCTTTTGTCTGCGTTTCATTCATTCATTCACGAGCATTTTCGCTCTTCCGCCAAAGTTTGTTTCTTTCATTTTTATTTTTGTATTTTATTTTTTGTTTTTGGTTGAAGTTAAAGTCATCTGTATGACTTAACGTCGACGCCGACAGCGACGCCTGTCGTTTGTCATTCGATACGAGCAGTGAAGGCGTATATGATATTTATACGGTTTTCTCCGGCCTTAGTCGAGCAGCACAGCGTTTGAAAAACGATATATGGATATACGGAGACGCTTATTTTGCCTCTTACCACGCGTTTTTTGGTGCGTGCAATGCAAATCCGTAGCCAAATGCAATGGAGCATGGCAGCCCCGATCGGGAGACTTTCTGTATATATTCTCTCGGATAGCCCGTGTGGGTGTTCTGGTTTTGCTTGTCTATGTTGTCTGAGTTGTGGGTGGCTGAGTTTAGTTTAGAGGCAATCAGGGATGGCGAGGAAGCGGAACTTTAATGATATATATCCAAGGAAAGGCACTTGATTGAAATGTACTATTTATTATTAAATACTCGTATTATTTCTCCACTAGCTCACCTTCAAGTCCCTTGACTCACAGCCATCCCTGGTCGATCCTATTTCACTTCGATCAGGTACAAACCAGTCGTCGTTGAGCTTTTGCCTTTTTCATTACGGATCTCATTGTCTGGGCGCGAGCGGTCAGCTTTGGGATTGTTGTTAAGTAAGTGTACTTAACCCACATGACTTGCGGTTTTCACATTTCTCGGTGCTCTCTGACTTGGGGCTGTCATCACTCGGGCAAGAGCCGAAAAAAAGCTGTCATTGCCTGGAATCTTGGGTGCCAGTGCCAGTGCCAGTGCCAGGGCTTTATTCGTGTGCGTGCGCGCAAAGAGATTTCTTAACCTTGAGTGACTTTGAGCGTTTCCCAACCAGCCCCATCCATCTATCCATTCGTCCATGTTTATTTATTTATTTCTCCCCCTTTTTTTCGGCTTTACATTTATTAACCAATTTTTGTTTTATTTTTCGCTGATTGTATTTTCGGGGTTTATTTAATTTCTGCCTGCCTGTCTGCACGTGTGCGTGTCTGCGTACTTGACTCTATGCTCATTTCCTTAATTAAACACTTGTTTCATGGTCCGTTGGGCAATCGCGTAAAGCCAAACAAATATGCCGACGTCGAAAGATATTTAAAAGGGGGAAAAAAATGGCAAAGATTAGCAAAAAAATCAAGCTGATGAAGCTCATTTGCACAAAAAACGATCGAACATCAAAAAGTGATTATAAATTAATGATTATGTAAAAGTGATCAGCTGCAATTTTGTGTGGTTAGCAAAAATTAAACAAGTTCGCTCGAAAGTTGCTTAATCATTATATTTAAAGAGCAAATACAAATTATTCCACGAAATTGATTGCTTGCAAATCGTTTTTAAAGATACATAAGCATTTACTTTGTATTAAATATCTTGAAAATTGTATTTGCAGACATTGCACCTGAAATTCCCAAGTCCAAATTCAGCGCAAAGCTTTGGGGTTGGATCAGTCATCAAAATGAGTACCGAGGAGTTTGTCTTCAAACAAGATCTTTGTCTGTTTTTGGCATAATAATAATAGTTGGGCATAATTAAATCATATAAAATGGCTAATAGGGATCCCCTATCTTCCTTTACATATCGTGCCACCACACCAGGTTCTCCCATTCTCTACCCCGACTTGCGTGTAGCTTCCAGTTTAACCCCTCATCTAGGGTTTTTCCATTAACTACCTTGTATCTGGCAGTTGCCATCTATAACAAATAAATTCATGGCTGGACCCATTAAAAACTTATTATAGTTTTTGTGTGCCACTCTTATTTTATTGTCCATTGTCGAGTTAGGGATCTGGAGTTGGAGTTTTTCCCAGCCATCACCATCCAGACGGAGAAGCCACCCACAAAGCATGGGAACAGTACGAGAGTAATTTTCATAATTTTGCACTCCAACACCTTTGCCTCCTTCTGTTTGAGAAGCCCCCCCCGGGGGAAATAAGTCTCGGCTCGTTATGAATTCGGATTTACCTACGTATACCTCCAGATTTTCTTGGGCGGGCTGTGAGCTGGAACCTCATATTAAAATGCCACTAATTATGGCAATTTGTTATTTGCGAAAAAGCAAACTACGGCCAACGCCTATGATCCCTCCTTCTCCTTCTTTCCAAGCTTTTTGTGACTTCAACAATGCCAGCCATTAGCAAGATCAAAAGTTTATTAGCGAAAGGCAGAGGAAAGGGGCCAACCCTCACGCATAAGTAGGCGAAAAAAAGAAGAAAAATTAAAATTATAAAAGGTAAGATAAAGGAACAAATACTTCGCCTTAAGTGCGTCGAACACACATTCATCGCCGAAGGCCAAACACGCTCTTACACACGCATATCGAAATATGTTCACTTTTATTATTTATTTTTTTATATTACTTCCCCTTCTCTATAAATTTATGCCCACTTCAGCCTCAGCCTCAGCTTCAGTTGGAACCAGGTGATGATTTGCTATTTGGCGGAAAGAGGGGTCTCGACTCGGTTCGCCAAGGAAAAGGTTAACTCGGAGTATGTGTACATGTGCTACAAATTGAAGGCTTTTTCTGCGAGTACCCTTTTTGCAAATGGAGTTTTTTGGCTGTTCCAAGGAGTTGGTGATAATAAATTAGGAGATTAAAGATCTTTGGATTCCTTCTAATGAGTCATAATTGGAAGGAATTTTCAGGGGTTTCGGTATGACAATTTGAGATAATAACCCTTGAGTCATAGGAGTGTAAAAAAGAGCATATTATGGGTTTAGTAAATATATATAAGCTGTTGCTTTGCCTTTATTTTCTATATGAGCTGCTTGCTGGTCTACCCACATTAGAAGTAAGTATTTACTGGAATGACACTTATAATTCCCAAGTACGAATTCAGTGAGAAACTGCTTTATATAAGCAGGGCAGGGGTTGCGGTTAAATCAGTCAGCTAAATTATTTCTAATAAGATTTATTGGCTGGAAACTGGGACATTTGTATTTCAACGAACTATTTCAATTTATTTAACTTAATTATTATTACCATGTCTTAATTTGTTTTCCAATTTTTAGAGTATAAAGACTTCCTTTCCCGAATTTTAGCCTTAACTTTATTCCCTCATTTTTATTTGCTGCCCGCGAAGCTTTTCATTTGCTGTTCCCCTCGTTTTCTCATGGTCCAAGCCAAAAAACAAAATACAAAAATAAAGGAAGATTCACCGGCCGGGAAAAGGGAACCCGGGGCGGGGTACTCGAGGGTTAAGTATTGGCATTTCCGACTGGGAGACCCGAGACTCAAACTCAGAGTCAGACTCGCAGTCACAATCGGACTGTGGGGACTGAAGAGACTCAGGCCGAGACCCGATCCGAGTTTCAACTTGCACACGGCCTGGCAATCAAAGCCAGTAAATCTACACCAGAGCGACCCAGCAACAACAATGAGAGCAATATTTGTGCTCATTAAGCGTAACTGACACACGAAGTTTTTTGGAGGGTTTCTTCATTTCGCAAGTCGCCAAAAACTACGCCAACGGGACAGAGTCTTTTTTTTTTTGCAGTCTTTTTTGTGTAGAGGCTGTGACTCAAGATTGGCCCCCTGTCTCCGTTCTTCTCGCTGTTGTCTTCCGAAAGAAGAGAGGAGCTGTTGCTGCTGTTGCATTACATTGTTTTATATGCCCTTTGAAGGGGTACTTGCCTGGGTTAAAGCCAGCAAAGTTTGATAGGGTTTTAAGTTCTATATATTCTGCTTTATTGGCTCATTGAAAATTAAATCTTCCAAGATTATTGCTTAGATAAAACTTCACCGCAAAATCTAATATAAGGGTATTTCCAAGTTCCGCCTTTCCCTTCCGATATTATTGTTTCTCCCTGTATTTTTTTCGCTTTGCATTTTCGTTTTGCTTTTGGGCAATTTGAGGCCCCCCAAACGGGCAGAGAGCGATTGCTATTATTTTGAGGTAATTCGATGATTTACAACTGTTGCCGTGTTTTGTAAGTTTTCCCTCCAGAATGCCACAGCGGATCCCACTCCGCTGTCCATCGGATCGGAGTGCAACAATGAAGGGCCAGGGCGGGGCCCAACCTCGGCCAGGCCCTCGCCACATTCTTTTCTTATTTTTCGCAATTTTTTGTTTGGTTTCTTCTGTAATTTCTTGCATGCCCCAAAGATCTGAATGGGTTCGGTTTTGGCATTGGGGAAGTGGTTGCTTCGTTTGTTGGCTGGTGGTGGATGGTCCGTACCTTTGTCTTTCGCCTGCTGCGTGTAAATTCCTTTCTTCCTTTCGCGGGAAACTCACATTTCACACCTGTTGTCATTTTTCTCCCCCTGATGTTTATGTTCGTTCCATGGTTCTTGAGCTGTTTGGCTGGCAAGTTGACAGCCTAAATAGCTGAAAAAAACGGAAAAGGGGGAAGAGACCCTTCAGTTCTAGGCCATATGTTAGCCCTCGGAGCTGTAACTGATATGCAGATGTTCGCTTAGCGGAATTAACATAAAATTGATTACTTACAGCGGAGTCTTAAGGTATAAACACATTCGTAGGGGTTTATTACGGCTTAAGGGGGAACAGTAATGCAATATAGGAATTTCAATAGCCACCATCAAGAGATTAGTGTAAGGAACTTGTTAAACTTTTCCCAATATTTTTTTATAAGTCGCATTAAGTCTAACATATACTTACATAAGTACCAATAAAATGTTAGTTGAGGGTTAAGGCATCATGGGAAATAGTCTTTAAAGGGAAATTATTACAAAAATTAAATATCTTCTAGTTGTTCAGCTTTTTCTTTAATTATTAGAAACATTCTAAGTAGATTTAGAAAATTAAATATAAGTTGTCGATGGTTGTGTGTGCAAAAATCGATTTTAAATTCATTAACATGGATGTACTCCAGTTATACTTTTATAGGGGTTAACGTGTAATAAATAATACTTACTTTGGTAAAGACAAACACAAAAAACAGTAATCCAAAAAGGTATAAAAGTATTAAGAAAGAACAACACATATACAACATAAGGATATACAACTCATATATTTTACTGAAATGTATAGTAATATAGCTTAGATCTTACTGATGCAACACAAATAACAAAGCCATTACAAGCATTCAATGAAAACCCCATCTAAACGGAAAGTCCTCATTACTGTAATCATAATCATGTCAAGCTCTGAACGCTTTGCAACATTTCAATTTCCTTGCCCCAGAGAGGCTGCCATTCATCAAAGCATGAACCACAATTTCACTTTCGAGATTCAAATGCGACGATATGCGATTTAGTGCATCGGAGCCCAGAGGCTTTCGGTTTCCAAACCAGAAGCGGAAGCCTTCGTTTAAGTCAACGCACACGAGTCGCCATCTGGCGATTAGAGCTTCAGCGCCATCCACCCATCCGATCCGATCCCAGCCAGAAACCAGAGATCCACGACATATATTCCTCCCTAAGGGGCACGGAGAAAAAATCAGTGCGAATTTTGTTTTATTAATAAAATAACTTTGAAAGCTGTGGAGTAAATGAAATTAATTCCTAAAACATATACTCTTAGCATTTAGAGCAAAGAAATTATATGGAAATCTTGATTTAAAATTAATTCGTAAAAGTTGAAACATAATTATGTTTTTTAAGAAAACTTTGTCTACCCATCATGTTACTTTGTGTTTTAAAAATAACGTTTAGAGAACCCCTCAACCTCTTTCACTTAATTTAACTAGACCCTTGACCTCTTTGAACTTTAAAACCCATAAAAAAAGGTAGCCAGGCAGACATGCTAATTATTTTTAGGCAATTTTAAGACAACACAAAACTAAAATACATGACATTATAATTACTTTAACCTGAATTCAAGCGAACACTTATGACAATTGCGCACTTACTACTAAATAAAAGTAAAATAGCTATTGAGGAATCTTCTATATGCTGTAAAAAATTATATAAATGCCAGAAGGAGCATATTTTATATGAGAAAACAATGTATGCTTAGCTCTGCACAGACTTCAGTTGATGGTAGTATTTGTATTATTAACAATTACCCATTAAATCAGAAAAATATGAAATATTATGACCTGTTCCCTTTTATTTTCTTGCCGTGTTCCCGGCGACATTTTGGCGACGCTTGGTTGCATTTTGTTGAGCACTCCACTCCGTGGCGAGGACGTTGGGAGTATGTGGCTCGTGTGGCATGTCATGGCTCCAGTGGCGCGATAAATGCTCATTTCGCTTTCTATCAGCGTCTCGCGGCAGTCTAATGGAGGTTTAATTATGCTACGCTGGCGGCGTGCCCTCGTCTGTCGCATAAATTACACCGAGCAATGCCTTGATTTATTGTTTACTTATATGTATTTTTTCCTTTTCCTCTACTTTATATTTTTGCTAATGCCTTGCCCGTTTTTTTGTTTCGGTTTATCTTGCAGTGACTTGACAATATGGCGCTGAGGTCGTAGACACTGGATAGATTAAGGCGAGGGACGACGAGGGGCTGGAAAACACCGAAACGTAACCGAAGGCAAACAAGGAACCAACACAAAAATGTCCGGCAATCAACAACAGCAGCAGCAGCAACAACTACAACTACAGCAACCACAGCAGAAGTCACTAACCAACACGGCAGCAGCAGCGACAGCAGCAACTACAAACGGAGCAAGCACTTTAAACAATAATTTGATAAAACTAAATAGCGTTGACAAAATAATAGGCAAAGCCCAGGCAGCGACGCAGGCAATTAACAAACATCAGCAGCAGCAGCAGCTCCATCAGAGACGCTCTTTGTTACCAGCAACATCGGCGGCGGCAGCTCCAACTCCAACTCCGCACCAGCAACACTCAACGCAGCAACAAAGCGGAACGCCAACGCCGGCGGCACAGTCGCCTGCCCAAAAACAGCAGCAGCAGCAATCACACCAATTGCAGACCGTGGCCACAATACACCAGCAGCACTCGACGCAGCAGCAGCAGCAACAGCAGCAGCAGCATCATCATCAGGCATTGACTTCCCGCCTGCCCATCCAGCAGCAATCGTCTAAAGAATTGCCTAATCTTGCTGGCCAGCAGCAACATCAGCAGCAGCAGCAGCTTCAGCCACCGCAGCAGCGCCGCAGCTTCTACCAGTTGCAACAGCAGCAGCAGCAATCTCTGCGCAGCCCGCAGCTAAAGGCACCGGCTCCCGCCCACTCCATACCGCCGAGGTACCAGCCACCCCCGCAGGTGGGAACCGGGATACTCAAGCCCCACTTGCCCATCAAGTATCCGCCGGATATACCGCAGCTATCGAGCATCTACATACCCGACTCCATCAAGCAGCAACAGCACTCGCGCTATCTGCCACACCAGACGGGAGCGAAGGTGGGACAGCAGGGACAGGCACAGGATATGCTGAAGTTTGTGCGCAAGCCCGACCAGGAGCATCCATCGCCCAATGCCTCGGTCACGTCCAGCGGCACGGGAATACCCTCGACCAACGGTGGTGGCGGCCGACTGACCGCCGAACAGAATCGCCAGCTGCAGTCGCTGGTGAATGAGTTGCGGGCCTTGAAGGAGCAGAACCAGCGCCTGCTGGACGACAACCAGGAGCTGAGGGATCTGTGCTGTTTCCTCGACGACGATCGGCAGAAGGGACGCAAGCTGGCCAGGGAGTGGCAGCGATTCGGGCGATACACGGCCAGTGTGATGCGCCAGGAGGTGGCTGCCTATCAGGTGGGTGTATTTATAATTTAGTTAAATAATTATTTAATTATTTAATTAATTTTTTATTACAGAACAAACTACGTCAGCTGGATGACAAGCAGCAGGAGCTAATCACCGACAATCTGGAGCTGAAGGAGCTCTGCCTGTACTTGGACGAGGAGCGAGCTCATGTGGCTGCCAATGCGCTGTGCGCCGGCTGCGGTGCCGCCACCAGAAACGCTCTACGCGATGACGGCGATGGCTCCAGCTCCAGCACCAATGCCGACGAGACCATTACCGCGTTGAGAAACTATGCAGAGCAGCGGCAATTGCCACAGGTGAGCGCCAGTCTACAAAGCGAGAAAACAAGTATCTATAACTCCTTTTTCTCAGGATCTACGTCATGCCCACACGCTGAACGACCAGACGCTGCAGTACGTGCGCTCGTTGGAGCGACGTATCCAGCAGCTGGAGGAGGAGCGCACCACGCCAACGGCGATGACGACGACGACAACGCCTACGCCGCAGAACACGCCCACGCCAATGGCCACATCTGCAGCCACGCCAACACCCATAGCACCAGCCAAATCAGCGCCTTCGCCCCACCACCACCTCCATCAGCAGCAGCAGCAGACCCAGCAGCAACAGCAGGACATCGTGGCCGCTGCAGCGGCAGCAGCTGCGGCTATCCAATTGCCAGAACCGATTGCCGGACGCCCGGAAGCGGTCGTGCGCGCCCTCCAGGTCCTCGAGGTCCGAGAGCAGCTGGAACGCGACCGTCTGGGCAACCTGGCGGGCAGTGCCCTCGATCAGATGGACGACGGCGAGAAGGCGCTGGTGCGGGAGATGTGCAACGTGGTGTGGCGCAAGCTGGAGGGCAGTCCCCATGGACCAGCGGCACTGGAGCCGCTCTAAGCAAGCGAGGGAATAAGGAACCTAAACCGGGCTAACACCTAGACTCTAATGTTTAATGCTAACTTATGCCGTAATATTTAACCCTAAACATTGTACAAAGCTCAAACCACAACCTAAGCTTAAGCTACCAGCAAAAAGGCGAAAGAATACTCAAATAATATTTGGCATGCTCCAGCAACTGATTTTACTTAATGTAAAATTATTTAAAAATATATATTTAAATATGTTACCGTTCAGCTTCCAAATCGAGCTTTAACTGGTCTTAAAGCTGCACGATTTGGCTGCGAATCCAGCTCTCAGCCCGATGACTCCACGAAATAATCAAATAATCAACGCAATTGTTGTTTATTTTCGATTTGAACCCACTTTTTTCTGATTGGATCACTCTTTTTAATTAGTTTGTAGCTCTACGGGTCAGTTGATGGGGCATACTCGTAATTATTTTACCTATTATAAACTTTGACTGTTATTTTTCAGTGCAAAATTTGCTAACTCGAAATATACAATGCAAGAAATATTTCCAAAACTCATTAATGGTGCTCTTTTGATTCCTTGGAACGCTGATTCACAGCTACACTCGGGCTCCCAAAAATATCTTCATTCTGTAATAGATCTAAGCGCATTATACACGCCTTTGTTGGTGCGCTTTCTACGCTTTGCTGGACCTTACATGATCACTTACCTACTTACATCCACGTACGTGTTTCTGTTGTTGTTTTTATTTTTTGGTTCGAGACAAACGTAAATTACCGCAGAGCTGTTTAACCTGATTTTTCTTGGCCAATTTGGCCGTATCACATTCATTCAGAAAGATCGCCGCTTCTGGGACAGGATGATGCAGCAAGAAATTGCACACACAAAATGCAAGCCAACCCACTTTTGGCTGTTCTCTTCTCGGTGTTGTTGTTCTCGTTTCTTATACCCTCTCTTAGTGGGTATTGTAAATGTGAGGCGGGGCTTGGAAGTGGACTTTTTTGGACTTATATTATAATAATTATTAATCAGTATTGTCTAATTACTAAGAGCTTTTCAAGAGAAATATTGCGTGTGCGCTCAAAAATAACAAAATCAAAATGTACACATCCTTAGGGAGAAATACCAGGATTTACAGATTACAAAAGCAAAACCTTCACATGCCAGTGCGGAAGTGTTTGTATTTTATTCTTTATGTTTATCAAATGTTCTTATTAGGGCTCCAATCTTGAAGTTCCTTGCACATCGATGCTTTTGGGAATTAAAATTTACATATATTCATTATTATTTAAACGTGAAACCTTAAGCATTTAGGCCATAATGAAGGTTTTTTAAGGTCACGGATTACCAAAAAATTCAGGGCTCCAATCTTGAAGTTCGTTGCCCATCAATGCTTTTATGAATTAATATTTACATTAAGCTTGTAAAAAAAAATGTATTTATTCAATTTAGACCCTTTTTTGCTAGTCAAATATTGGCATATAGAAGCCCCTTAAGGAATTTGTAATATCTGGCATTAAAATCAATTAAAATTCCTTATTTTACATTTGCCAAAGGAAGATCGGGTTCTAAACTGTGTATTAAAGTCGGCTTCAAGCAACTTATTCATTCATTGTCCGCGGTTGCCTCGGATGCGCCTCAGAGCTTCGAGGCGCGAACATGTGAGTTTTAAATTTACTGCCATTAAATATGCAACCTTTCCTTAAGTTTGTTTTCATTTTATTCTTATTTTCGCTGGTGAGGATTGGCTCAGTCGGATAAGAATCAGTTGAAAAGCGTGTGAAAAAGTGAAGGAACAACTTAATGTGAGAGGTCGCAGGGAATTTCAATTAAAAAATAAAAATAGGAATCGTTTAAATTTAATAAATTCATTGAATAAATTTATTAAAAGGATACAACAAATTTCCTTTTAAGAGAAGATGAAAATAAATCAAAGAAATCAATTTATTTTGCTAATATCCCCCTATACTCTTCCATTTGAAATGTGGGAAGTCTGCTCTCAATACTTGACACACTTTGGCTTCCCCGCACAGTCAGAGCCCCGGTCTAAATGGAACATTACACCGCCGAAAATAGCAAATAAGCGGAGATTATTGGAGAGAAACGACTGGGAAAAGCAGTTCCAGACACAACCGCCAAGTCACCAGAGTCAGAGTCAGAGTCAGTGTCAGAGTAAGATCCAGCAGCAGCCGCGCATCTCGGAAGATGGAGACGGGCGCACTTTTCATCCAACTTCGCAGCGAAACGCACGCGCGGAAAAAAATAATCGGAGTGCGCTGAAAAACTGAATAAGAAGAAGGAGTCGTCGTGGACACATGGCATGGATGCGGACATGGACATGGAAGCCATAAAAATGCTGTCGTCGAGCCATGAATATGCCAACCAGTCCAACTCCGAGTCC
This sequence comes from Drosophila rufa, assembly GCA_018153105.1. NCBI lineage: Eukaryota > Metazoa > Arthropoda > Insecta > Diptera > Drosophilidae > Drosophila > Drosophila rufa. The sequence continues at coordinate 20,754,561 of JAECXS010000096.1, forward strand.
AAATGCCAGGCAGCGGCGCTATTACGACGCTGGATCGGCAGCAGGTTCAGCGCGAGAAAAAAGAAAGTTATTGGAGCCGGTTGCGGCAATCGTTCTACTGGCCACATCCACCACTTCCACCTCCCGCTGCCCTCGCTCTTGGGTGCACTTTGCATACTGATCTGCCAGTTGAGCCTGACTCTGCCCGTGCGCTCCATGACGCCAGCCAACGAGACGACGGCCTGGCCACCCATGCAACATTACGATATTTGGGACGACCATTTGGCCGAGTCCGGCGAGCGGGAGGAGACGTTGATCGCGGACGAGGGGGACTTTGAGCTGCAAACGGAAGCCCAGGAGGATTTGGAGGTGGAGATGCACCATCAGCAAGACATTTCTGATGGGAGATGGAATCAGACAAACGGCAGGCAGGGAAAGGGTGAGAAGAAACTACAATTACATTTTAAACTAACATAAATAATCCCTTAAATACTTAACCTCTTTGCCCCATTAGTGATCCACCTATTCCCCGTTCCCGTGGATGGTGACTGTATGTCCAACGATGGCCGGCGCATGGGCAACTGCCTCAATGCCTACGAGTGTCGCCAGAAGGACGGTCAGGCGCGGGGTGAATGCGCCATGGGCTTCGGGGTCTGTTGCATGTTCCTGGCCAGCTGCAACACCACGATAGCCAACAACATCACCTACATTGTGTCGCCGGGATTCCCCAGCTTTATGCCCAGCAACTTTACGGGCTGCCGATTGCGGGTCAAGATGATGAGCGACGACATCAGCCAGGTGCGGATCGACTTCCATCACTTTACGTTGGGTCAACCCAATCGAAGGACTGGGGTTTGCGAGGGGGATGTCTTCAGCATAGGCGGAGGACCCGGTGGAAATATCTCTCTGTGTGGACAGAACAGTGGACAGCATTGTAGGTTTGGGGGATTTATCTAAATAATAAGCTAAAACTTATTAACTTTAATTATATCCAGTATATTACGATGTGGGAGCTCGGGTCTCCCCACGCCAATCCACTTTGTATGGGAGCCTGCGTCCCGTGGACGGAACTAATAGCACTGGCAACGCCACCTCAACGGGGGGAGGAGACCGCTTTGTGGACATCAATCTTGACCTATCCAATCGCTTTCTGCCCCTCCGCATTTGGGAGATGAGCGTCACGCAGATACCCTTCAGCCAACGAGCTCCGGCCGGTTGCCTGCAGTACCACACCGGAGCCGAGGGCGTCATGCAGACCTTTAACTATGCCGAAAACGGCCGGCACCTGGCCAACCAGAATTATAGGATTTGTGTGCGCCAGGAGCTGGACATGTGCTCGATCATGTACCAGCCGTGCGATGAGCAATCATTTCGGATTGGAGGAGGCGGACGAATGGCCACGCGAGCTGGTGATCCTTCAACGGGAACGCAGGGAGCACCAGGAGCCGCTACTTCGGCTCCCGCACAGCTGGCACAATCGGATGCTGCGAGCACGCCGCCCACTTTAGTTAATGGACCAGCAATGACCACGCCAGCTCCAACTCCTACAACACTGATGCAGATGCTGGTGAACATGGCCAATTCCACCACCTCCAGCCTGATGTCCATGATGACGGGCAATGCGAGTTCAACAGCATCTTCCGCCGCAGCCGCCAGCAGCAGCAGCACGGCGGCAATGACCACGACGACCACAACATCAACCACTGCCACACCACTGCGTTCCAGTACAGTGGCTTCTACGTCCTCGGAAGCGCCCTCATCCTCGCCGGCCAGCGACGATGTGGAGGGTTCGGGTGGCGAGGACGGGGCAGCAGGCGATGACGACGATGATGGGGGTTTCCTATTCTTTAGGAGTCCACCCACAACCGAAGAGCCGGGCTTTTCGCGGCGTCCACGTCCGGTGAGTGGTGGCTTCGATATCCTGGGCTTCATACGCAATGCCTTCGATTTGCAGTTGCGGCGGCGACGGCGCCAGGCCCGCCAGTTCTTCAGCACCTGTTCGGACAGGATAACGATGCCGTGCATCATTGAGGATTTCATTGGCACGGGGCTGGGTCCGCTGCCCGGCTGCGAGCCCATCCACTGCGGTGCCCAGTTCTGCTCGTCGGGTGCGTGGCCCTGCCGCATCGAGAGCACAGTGACGCCCTTCTACATAGGCGTGCATTTTGGCAACGGACTGGGGGCTGGCAAGGCGAATGCCGAGGACAATGTGGGAGCCTGTCTGCGGTTCTCCCAAGTGCAGTGCATGTAGAGCATGGATACAGTTACTGGAGGTAGTCTCGTCGGCTCTCGAAGCTCTCGTTTTTGGACTTGAGAGCACGTCTGCGGACAAATTTTTTCCGGCATTAACCCTTAAACAAAAATTACATTTTGCAGTGTCGTAAATAATTGAATGATGTTAAATTAAAATTGGATACAATTTTGTAAAATTTTAAGAAACCAAAATACGTCAAGGAAACATTAATAAGATCAGCCGAAAATACTTGAATAAATTTAGCTATACAAAAGTTATATTTTAGAAATATGTGTTAAGATTAAAGCTCCGTCAAAGAGAATCTATATAGAGGCGCAAATTTTTCTGTCGAACATTTTCCTCTGCCGACGTCGGCAGATGTAAACAGAGCTGATTGGATGCTAAGTTGCAGTGCGAGAGGCAACAACAAAAGGCCGTAAGAGAGAAGAGTACAGATATATGGAATTGGAACACTTTCGAACGCTTTCGAACACCTTCGAGCACCTCCGAACGCCTTAAAACCTGCGAGGTTTTTAATGAATTGTTTAATATTTAAGCGTTTCTAGAGTATATTTCCTAAAGGATTTTGAAAGTAAAACACTTTCTAATTATTTTGGATAAATAAAAATATTTTTTAGGTGAAAATATGTACTTCTGCTTAATTTTCAAGCATAAAAAGGTTGAGGAAGGATTAGAATGATAATAATTTGACCAGAATAGGTCTGTATTTTAAAGGTTTAACTAGTATTCTTACAAAAAACAGGTGGATCCCAACGAAGAAATGAAACCCAAATGCTTGATGTGACGTCACGCAGCTCGAGAACAAACAGCTCGCACAACCAATACACGTAGCCAAAAAGCCCATTCGTATACACCAATACATATGCCGGGTTCGTTACTGTTTGACTGTTCATTAACAGAGCGTAACAGAGCGAATCCATGCGCAAAACCATGTTAACTAACAGGTTTTTGCGCATGGATTCGATCTGTTACGCTCGCTTAGGGTTGTTCAATCAGTGCGCCAATTCAAATTTTCAAATTTTCAAATGCAAATGCTTTGCTATGCCTAGAAAAGAGTATATTGATATAGAATGTTGAGCAATAGTTACCTAAAATGATATGTTTAACAAATATTAGTAAAAAAAACCCTTCAAAATACTTAATTCCACTCGTCATCCACACTGCAACATCGAGCAAGTATGAAATGCTATAGGTGACCACCCTGTTGGCTTGCAACCGTGAGAGGAAGAGAAAATTGCGCCTCTATATAAGTTGCTCTATGGCTCCGTACTCAGACACGCGAACAGTGTTTCTAAGCAGTGAGAGAGAGCGAGAGGTCAATAGTCGAGAAACGGTGTTTGGCAGCGCTGTTTTAAAGGCCGGTACGCACACGAACGAACGAAATACCAGAAACATACCAGAAAAATACCAGGTGGCGGGAAGGAAGAATTTTGGTATTTCTAGAGCGGGGTGACGAACAGAATAAAAAATTTAATAAAACGGTCGTTCTCGACTATTGGTCTCTCACTCTCTCTTACTGTTTCTTCACACAATTCAGAAATATAGATCCCGCCAAACACAATAATGTATTCAAAAGCCCAGTCCAGGCGTTTAGAAGAGCAGATAAAGTTATAATAATTAAATTGGTAGAGGCCAATTCAATGATAAGGGATTTGAGCAATATTAAACATTTGCATAAATAAAGGCCTGGAAGGAAATAGGTCGCTCGATGTCATATTTGGTTTATGACTTTGATGAGCACTATGAGATGTCACGCTCGATGACGGAGATGAAGGCGTCAGAGGAGTGTCTGGCTGGACAGAACCTTCATTGCCAAGCTGGAAAAGGACATGTTCAGGAATGGACAGAACCCGGCGCAGGAGCAGTACCAACTCTAACCAAATGTATGGCAGCAAGGATATGGTGTACAATCGAGTCTCGCATCCATCAGAACGAAGTAACTTTGAATCATTTCAGCAGTCCAACAATTTAGTGGCAGCAGGAGTAGCTGCGGCAACCACCGCCACCACCCAGATGGTGGTAAGAACAGAATCACCAGCAGCAGCCAGTAGAGCAGCCCTTGTCCTGGTCGTCGATCCAGGAAAGAATGTTGGTTGTGCATGGTCGAGAGAATCTGGGCGACGGCGTTGGTGGTCATTGTGCTATTCCATGCGAATTGTCTTTCAAATATAAAATAAATAATTGTAAATATAAAACAGCTGATTTAAGATTGGTATGACCGCATCATTTACCTCCCAAAAATGCCGAAGAGCGTTTTAAGAAGCGGTCACACTGGAAAAAGATTAAATCTTTTTCGGGTTGCGAACTGTTTTAGTGTCTGCGTACTAGGCTTAAGAACTTAAACAAACGACTGGCAATCCAAAAACAGAAATAACGCCTCTTTTCAAACTCAAACTTATTTAAAATTAAATAAAAAACGAGAAAGAAAGCTAACTTCGGTAAACCGAAGTTGGTATACCACTGCAGTCTGCAATTGGATCATTGAAAATCGAACCATTTTAGTAATGTTGAAAAAATATAGAATTTTACATTTTCATATAAATCAATCGATCGCTTCTATGGCAGCTATATGATATAGTGGTCCGATCTTAATAAATTAAAAACGTAATTCTAGAAGCATAAAAAACTGCTATATCTCAAAATTTATGGAAATACGTTGAAAAACAGAGAAGTTAAAATTTTGTTTACATTAATTTCGCCATCATTCCTATGGCAGCTATAGGATATAGTAGTCCGATTTCGGTCGTTCCGACAAATATACTGCGTGCTATAGAAATAAGACTATGCTGAAAATTTCAGCCCGATAGCTCAAAAAGTGAGAGACTAGTTCGCGTAGAAACCGACAGACGGACAGACAGACAGACGGACATGGCTAGATCGACTCGACTGGTGATGCTGATCAAGAATATATATACTTTATGGGGTCGGAGATGCTTCCTTCACTGCGTTGAAAACATCTGGTCAAAATTATAATACCCTCTGCAAGGGTATAAAAACCTTTAACTCTGTTTAATATAACACGCAACTTAAAACCCCACGCACCACTAAAGGGTTAATCCACACTTTGCTTGCACTTTCTGGGCGAGCCCCCCTCACTCCCACTCATTGATATGATTGTGGAGTGACCAGATTTTGCCGACGAGACTACCTTCGTAACTGTATCACGATATAGACTTTGCATTCGTTTTAGAAAATAGAGAGGGTTTACCTGTAAGTCAGAATTCGGGAATTAATACACTCTTTATCTGCATACTCTGTATCCAAATTATTTATTTTTACACCAGCCTTATAGTACTTCTAATGATTTTTGGAAATGAGCTTTCACAAAACATATCGGATGTATTATAAAATTATAGTCTACATAAAGACTGTGTTAGTATTCATTCACCTAAGTGGCTTAGACACAAAAATGGGCACCTAATATATATATTTTTCAAAAAATACTTCGTTATATACACTTCTTTGATTATATTGGAAAGTTTCCTTCAACTTATTCGAGCTTAACTAGGCGTACATTCGGGATTCGGACTGGGAACCCCTGGAAACAAGAGCACGTGGGGAAATCGGAGTGTTCTAAGAAGTTCTAACATTAGTAGTAAGTTTATGTTCATTTTGATCGTTTGTTTATTGATGAGATAAGCAGTGTCTATTTGATCGTTGCTTTAGCTTCCGGTCTTATCGAATGAAATGAAAACCAATCAGCTTGTATAAATGTGAAGTGGTGTGCAATCAGACGGAAATAATAAATAAAAGATTCTTCAAGAACTTGAGCTGTGTGCTATATCATTGTGTGCGTTTTGTGTGAGCTGCGTATCGTTCGGAATGCCATTAAAAAGCAAACATAATTCAACACCAAACATTTTGTGCAACCTAAGCAATAACGAAGCCGTTCGCACGGCAATAAAGATTCTTTGGTAATCAGCGGGTGAACACCACTGGATCATGGTTCTAAAAGTACTCGCCCGATGCCTTGTAGGCCCTCGGGCAGTTCTGTTCGGCGTACTGGGCGTAGGCGCTCTTCGTGCCGCGCTTTATCTTCAGCGTGCTCGAGTGCTTGTTCCACACGTGCACCACATACGAGTCCTTGGTGAGGGCCATGGTCTCCGCCAACTTTTCGGGCTCGAAGAAGTTCCGCCACTGTTTCCAGGGCACGGCATAGAAGGCGCCCCGCCCGAATACCTTAAATCCCAGGCAACGCTTGTGGTCCTCCTGCATCACTCCAATGTCCTTGGTGCCGCAGATTTTCTGGGCCACACGCGTTATCACTCCGGGCCCATTGTTGCCCCAATCCTTGCCGTCGAAGTTGAGCTGCAGGTCGCGCAAGCAAGACTCGGCGATCTCATGCCCAAAGCCCGTGGCCGCCAGGCTCATCACGCCGGCCGCCAAATGAGTATTGGACTCGGCCCCTGTATAGTTCGGCGGCACCTCCTCCATGTTGCGCAGCACCACCACATCCATGTCGAGATAGAGGCCGCCGTAGCGATAGAGCGTGAGATAGCGCAAGAAGTCCGAGATGTGCGAGAACAGATAGCTGGGAAAGGGGGGGAATCGATAAAGCAAGGAAGGAAGGTCTAGAGGAATTCTCCTATCTCACCTTGAGCGGAACAATCTGCCGTCTTTGAGCCACTCCTCGATGGGTGTGCCGGCAGAGTAGCTCCAGAGATTCAGTCGTCGCATATGCACATTGCTGTAGCTTAGTATAGCTTCGACCAGAGGCTGCGAATTGCTATTATTGCTTTTGCCGCCGTTGGAGATTCGATATGTGGGGCCGGCAAATAAGACGAACACCTGGAAATTCGGATTATGCAATGCCGCGGACTCGATGGCACAGGCCTGGCGAGCGGTAAGCTCCAGCAGCTTGTACCGCCTCTTCTCGGTCTGCTGGCAGCTGGTCTCGTGAAAGAAGATACTACGTCCGGGCACGGGTTTCGGCTCTCCCAGCAACACATCCTCCAGCGGAGTGGCTTCCAAGTCTCCGCCTGGAGACTGGGTCGCCACTCCGTGAGTGTCCATGAAGCAAAGCTGGTTCTCACTGGTCCAGTTGTAGGTGAGCGTGATGCCAGCGATCAGCAGTGCGATCAGGATGAAGAACAGCAGACGCAGTCTTCCGTTGTGCAGAAAGCGCGCCGCCAACATGGGCAAGCGCAGGATCATGGCGAGGCGAACTGAGATAAGACGAGAAATCGAGAGCTTCAATGGCGGCCTGTCGCTGGCAATTTGCTAAATGTCACTTACTGTGTGGCTGCGATCACTCCGTCATAGCAGTTATTTAATTAAACACCCTTTGCTGATAAGAAAACTTTTCTCGAGAAAAATTGTTTACCAGTGCGGGCTTGCAAAAAAAATCAGACCACAACAAATGCTGAACAGTGTGACCAGGTTACTCCACGGTAGTCACATATCATTAAGGTCCTAGAGAGCACCTCCCCTTTAGTACCACAGGTGGGCACCTATCCAAAAATCTGTTGTTAATTCACTAGCTACCAAGTGAGCTTTTGGTTAAAGATAATAAAATAATAATAATAATGATAATTAATAAACAATCATTAGTCATTATTACCAAGTGACCTTTTGGTAAGCAGTTAAAGATAATAAAATAATAACAATAATAATATTAATAATTAAATATAATAATAAACCCATTATTTGATTTAATAAGAATAACAATTTCCATCGAGGCATGCAAGGTGAAATTAAATCCCCTCAAACTTTTACGATTTTTCTAACTCTGATAATTACAAGAACCATAAAATATGTATGAGCAATGTTCTAAAATATGTATCTTGATTAGTTTATAGTAAGAATCAACTTATCTAGCTTCTAGTATGTAGTGACTTAAGTAATTCCGGGTAAGTATCACTAGCTACCAAGTGAGCTTTTGGTAAGCGGTTAAGGATAATAAAAGAATAATAATAATAATAAACCCATTATTACCAAGTGACCTTTTGGTAAGCAGTTAAAGATAATAAAATAATAACAAATATAATAAAAATAATAAATAATAATAACCCCATTATTTAATTAAAAGTAAATATTCTGTTAATAAGAATAACAATTTCCATCGAGGCATGCAAGTTGAAATTAAATCCCCTCAAACTTTTACGATTTTTCTAACTCTAATAATTACAAGAACCATAAAATATGTATGAGCAATGTTCTAAAATATGTATCTTGATTAGTTTATAGTAAGAATCAACTTATCTAGCTTCTAGTATGTAGGTACTTAAGTAATTCCGGGTAAGTATGAAAGTATATAGTTCACTACTTGCAGTTTGCCAAAGGTGGCAGTCCCTTCCAAGCAAGTTCGCACAAGTCGGCAGCCCTGCATTTGGATGCGTTGCATTTTGCAGTATTCGAGCCGCGGTCACACTGGCTAAAAGCGGCATTGAGAATTTTCCGAATTTTTTCAATTATCGTGTATTGGCCGGCGCACGCAACGACCGGTAGACGTAGCCACGCTTTCACCCCTAACCATATAGCAAAATAGTGAAATGAATGTTCCTCCTAGCGTCGGCAATGGAGGAGCGCCGCCGGGCGGCAGGGGCATGGGATACACGCCGCCGGCTGCCATAGTGCCACAGTTTCCGCCGCCCGGATTCGCGGCCCCGCCCCCGCCAGAGTTGGCGGCCGCATTCGGCGTGATGGGTTCCAACACGGAGTGGACGGAGCACAAGGCGCCGGACGGACGGCCGTACTACTACAATCAGAACACGAAGCAGAGCTCGTGGGAGAAGCCCGAGGCCCTGATGACGCCCGCGGAGCTACTACATAACCAGTGCCCCTGGAAGGAGTACCGTTCGGACACGGGAAAGGTCTACTACCACAACGTGGCCACAAAGGAGACCTGCTGGGAGCCTCCACCGGAATATGTGGACATGAAGGCTAAGGCGAAGGCGGAGGAGTAAGTGGATCACGGGGAAATTCTTAAAATAATAAACATTACTCATAATTGTCTCATCTCTGTTGCAGAGCCGCTGCTGCCGCCAAGGCCGTGGCGGCCATGACCTCCTCCAGTTTGGCGGGCATGGTTCCGCACGCCGCTCTGGCCAATATTCTTCCAGCCGCGTTGCCCGCAGCACCACGGATACCCACGCCCGAGATTCACTCGCCCCTGACGCCGAGCAGCAATGAGAACTCCTCCTCTGCCATGGACCAGGCCATGGCAGCCACTTTGGCGGCCATCGAGGTGCCGCAACAGAATGGTAAGCAGAAGGGTCATGCTTCCAAGTTACTGCTTCGAAGATATCACTTCATACTTCTTTCCAGCTAAGAAGGACGACAAGTCGGATGGCAACATGGTGTTCAAGGACAAACGCGAGGCCATCGAGGCGTTCAAGGAGCTGCTGCGGGATCGCAATGTGCCCTCGAACTCCAACTGGGACCAGTGTGTCAAGATCATATCGAAGGATCCCCGCTACGCGGCCTTCAAGAACCTGAACGAGCGTAAGCAGACCTTCAACGCCTACAAGACGCAGAAGCTGAAGGACGAGCGCGAGGAGTCGCGCCTGAAGGCCAAGAAGGCGAAGGAGGACCTCGAGCAATTCCTCATGTCCAGCGACAAGATGAACTCGCAAATGAAGTTCTTTCGCTGCGAGGAAGTCTTCGCCGGGACTCGGGCATGGACGGTGGTCCCGGAGGCGGATCGGCGGGATATCTACGAGGATTGTATATTTAATTTGGCCAAGCGTGAGAAGGAGGAGGCGCGGTTGCTTAAGAAACGAAACATGAAGGTCCTTGGCGAACTGCTAGAGTCGATGACGTCCATCAACCATGCCACCACATGGTCAGAGGCCCAGGTAATGCTGCTGGACAACGCCGCCTTCAAGAACGATGTTACCTTGCTGGGAATGGACAAGGAGGATGCGCTCATTGTGTTCGAGGAGCACATACGCACGCTGGAAAAGGAGGAGGAGGAGGAACGGGAGCGGGAAAAGAAGCGAATGAAGCGGCAGCATCGCAAGAACAGGGACTCCTTCCTCGCGCTCCTCGACTCGCTGCACGAGGAGGGCAAGCTCACCTCCATGTCGCTGTGGGTGGAGCTGTATCCCATCATATCCGCCGATCTACGATTCTCCGCCATGCTCGGCCAGACGGGGTCCACGCCCCTGGATCTGTTCAAGTTCTACGTGGAGAATCTGAAGGCGCGGTTCCATGACGAGAAGAAGATTATAAGGGAGATCCTCAAGGAGAAGGCCTTTGTGGTGCAGGCCAAGACCTCCTTCGAGGACTTTGCAACGGTTGTGTGTGAGGACAAGCGATCGGCCAGCCTGGATGCGGGCAATGTCAAGCTCACCTACAACTCCCTGCTGGAGAAGGTAACTCCTTTCTATCTTCTTTTATTGTTTTTATTCCTAAACTTCTTTGCCAGGCGGAGGCCATTGAGAAGGAGCGCTTGAAGGAGGAGGTGCGAAGGCTGCGGAAGCTGGAGAACGAGATTAAGAATGAGTGGCTGGAGGCCAATGTTTCAGTGGCCGAGTCCTACGACAGTGCCAAGAAGCTGGTGGAGCACCTGGAGGCGTTTGCGGTGTACGAAAAGGAAATCGGTGTGGAGAAGATCTGGGAGGACTTTATCAAGGAGAGCGAGGATGCGTGCAGTCACCACCATTCGCGATCGCGGAAATCGAAGAAGAACAAGAAGCACAAGAAGCGATTGCGATCCACCTCCCGGTCGGACATTGAGAACGAGTTGATCGAAGGCCTGAAGTCCAAGCGAAGACGCTCCAAATCCCGATCGGTGAGCGAACCTATTCCCATGCCCCTGCTATTAACTTAAGCTAATCCTATGTCCCGCCTACAGCATTCCCTCAGCTCCATTGGCAGCATCGAGAGCGAAAAGCTGCTGAAGAAGAAAAGGAAGCGCAAGAACAAGCTGCGAGGCGTATGTAGCAAGCACATCCATGTTCAAGAAGAGATCGATCTAACCCTGGTTTCCATTTCAGTCCTCCTGCGAGTCGGATATGGCTGGCAATCTGACGCCCGGCACCCAAGCCCTCTTGCAGAACGACTCCAACTCCCACTCGCCGGCCAAGAAAAAGAAGAAGGAGAAGCGCGCCAAGAAGGACAAGGATGGCAAGCGGCATAACCGTCACAACAATCGATCTGGCACGCCCCTCAGTCCCGCCCTGTCCATGGAGTCGGCGGGGTCGCGCAACGAGGAGCTAACGATGAGTGACGGCGAGCTGGAATCCAAGCGAGCGGCTCTGCTGGCCCAACTGAGCGAGCAGTTGGACGAGTGACCAAGCGGGTGGCAGGCGTTGAGCCTAAGCCGACATAGACAGCGTGACAGCTAAACGAGGTAACCCAGCAGAAGAAGCATCAGCAGCAGCAGCAGCGGGCTTAGCTTAGCCACTCCGCTTCGCCTTGTTAAGATCTAGCCCTGGCCCAGCACAAGCCACGCAGCAAAACTCTATTGTAATTTCTTAGTCGCGATAAGTTCGATTGTGTAAATGAGAATTAAAGTTTAAAAGTCAGTTTTAAATTATTAAAATTATAAAGAAAGATCAAGATTTTGAGTCTCTACAGTAAAATAAACGTAAAAGGAATAGAAGTACACCAAGATCTGTATCGATTGATATACTTAATAGGAGCTTTTCGCTGCCAGCCTAATTATAACGTTTAGTTTAAGTAAAATCTGGTTTTCACTCAATGAATTGTGAGTTTCGACAGCGAATAATAAATGAAACTAAATTTATAATGATCCCCTCGGGTTCTGTGGCTCTGTACGTATGCGGCTATTAGCCTTGTTCCACTGCCACATTCAGCTCCATTCTCGATAATGGTCCATTCGTTTACATGGGGTCTTCCATAAGGGAGGATGGTCCGTTCAAAATCGACAGACCATCCGTTTACCATTCGCCCCGAAAATTTCTATACATACTAACAAAAAAAATATCGAAAATGTCGATTATTAGGCGATATTTCTTAAGTTCCTTCCTTAAACCTTCCTTCCCATCCCTAATTTCTTATTGTTCTTGAAATTATGAATATTTTTGCAAAAAGATGAATGAAAACTAGATCCAGCGCAGCATTTTGTTGTCTCCACTGCATAATGCGATGCTCCTTAAGCTGTGGCAGGGAAATATTTCTGATTTGCTGTCGTGGCAGAAAACACACGATTTTACTTTGATATTCAAGATTTCAAAGCTCCAAGCATAGATATTAATAAGTTATTGAATGGATCGGTTAACTTTGAAGAGGACGTCGTCCGGGGAGCCTGAAATGACCGCTTTCGGCAGCGCAATGATGGACGCCGTCCCAATTAAAATGTAAACAAGGCCGGATCAGCTGTTCATCCCATTCACATGTCGCCGGAGAATGTAGATGGAGCTGTGGAACAAGCGACGGTCCATTTTCGAGCAGTGGAACAAGACTATATGATACAGGGCACAAGTTTTCACCATTCGGCCCGAAGGTTTCTATATATACTAAAAAAAGTACCGAAAAATATCGATTATTAAGCGATATTTCGTAAGTTCCTTCCCTAAACCATCTAACTCTTCCCCAATTTTTATTGTTTTTGAAATTAAAAATATTTTTGACAAAAAGATAAAAGAAAACTAGATCCAGCGCAACCGTATAGTCGTCTTGCTCGCACTTAGGTAAAACCCTATGGTTGCTGTCAAGTCTCAAATGAAAACTCTAATTAATTAAGTTTTTAATGTTATAGCCGCATTAAGAAAACGATGCTGGACATAATTTCTTACTATGTTTTTAATGACATTCTCGCCTTAAATCTGTCCGACAAACGCACAAAATTGGAAAATCAGTTTCTCTCTTGACGTAAAACTAAAACTTGAACTCCTTGTACTTCTTTGTGGTCTTGGCCGGATCCGTTTGCTGGCGCTTGCGCTTCGATTTTTGCCGGGCCACATGCTCGGCCAGCATGTCGGACAAATCCTCCTTTTGCAGGTGATTCTGCTGCTCCCGCATCTGCTGCTCATAGCGCTGGGCCATGGCGTCATTATCCATGTCCAATTCGCTGGGATCCAGTGCCAATTCCACAATGCCCTCGCGATCTGTGGTGGATCGAACGGGTGGCTGCTTGTTGGCTCCACCGCCTCCGCCGCTGACATCGTAGACATGCGTGGAGCCCATCATGGAGGCGCCTATGCGGTCCGTGCGTTTCTCAGGCAGGACTTGGTAAAGAACTGGGGTTTCATTGCTGCAAAGAGAGAAGAATAATCTGATTATTGGGGTTCTAGGCTAGGAGATCCTTCTCCACTTACTCCTCCATCTCGGCTTCGATCTTCTTTTTGCGAAGCTCAATGTTCTCGGGGGTTTCCATGCCAGCCGGAACGCTGGTGAGCCCCGAGGGTGTGACCAGGCCCTCGACTGGCGTGACCAGGCCGGTCTCGTCCTGCTGATCGCCCAGGTCCTCGCCGTCCTCCTCCTCCTCCTCGGAAGACTCCTCAGACTCCGACTCCAGTTCGCCCCATTGATTGCGCTCGATGTCGGCCTCGTCAATGCCATTCTGGAAATAATTTACAAGGGATATATATCAATTGCCAGTTCAGGAAACGCTTATACCTACATCCAAGTCCAATATGTTGGTGCCAAATACATCGCCGTAGAGCGGCTTGCCGTTCTCATCCACGGGAGGCTTGCCCCAGCCACCGGCATGGTAGCCGAAGGAGGTGCCCTCCGGGATCGGTGCATTCAGGCCGGGGATCTTCAGATTCGGATACGAGGGCGGCGGCCCGTAACGCTGTTGGGCAATCAGCCACGGCGGCGGAATCTTGTGCGAGTTGGGGCCCACGGGCATGCCAAGGGCGATGCGTAGCTCCTCGGACAGATCGCCGGGCTTCTTTTCCTTGAGGCGTGTCTCGAACTCCTTGCCCTCGTAGTAGAGGTCGCCGTGGATGGTCATGCGGGGCTTGGTCTGCCACTTGAAGAAGGCGTCATGCAGCTTCTGGTAGTCAATGTCAATCTTGCCCATCTTGGGACGGACGCGTTCACGCATCTTGGCCTTGAGCGTCTTGGCATCCTCGCGCTCCTGCAGCGACTCGCGCATCTCCATGATGCCCGTCTTCTTGATGAAGGCGGGCAAATCGAATGGCGGCTTCTCGATACCCCGCTTGCCCTGGAGATACTTGCGCTTGAAGCACCAATGCCGGGGCACTTGCACTGTGTTCCTGTAGGCCTTCAGTTGGACGAGCAACTTGGGATCCCTGGCCGTTACGTCGTGCATCTCAACGACATCGGGCCGGGAGACCAGCTGCTTCAGCTCCGCCACACTCAGGCGTGTTAGTTTCTTGAGCTTTCGCTTGGACAGCTTCTCCTTGTCGTCCTTGTGCTCGTCGTCATCGTCGCCGTCGTCGTCCTCGTCGTCGTTCATCTTGTCGGCGGCCTTCTTGTCCTTGGCCTGGGCATCGGAGTCCAGCGAAGATTTATCCTTTTCCGCTGGCTTCGGCTTGTTCTCCAGCTTGAAAATTTCAAAGACGCGGTAGAACTGCCGGTACATGGGCGCCAGATCGGCAATGGTGATCTTCTCGGGCACGTATCTGATTGGGAATAATGAAATATTAGGTTTGGAACGGGTTTAACTGACTTTGCAACTTACTCTATGGTCACATCTTCTTCGCTAGCCTCGGCTGCCTTCTTTTCCCTCTCCTTTTCATCGTGGCGATCCTTCTTTCTCCTGCTGCGACTGTCCTTGTGTTTGTCCTTTTTCTCCTTCTCCTTCTCCGCCGGTTGTTCATCCTCGCTGCCTGCGGCCTTTTCTTCCTCCTTCTGCTGTTCTGCGGCCTCCTGCTCATCCGCCAACTGGGCCAGCTGCTGCTGCCGCTCGTACTCCAGCTGCTGACGCACCTTCCTGTTCTGCTTCTTGCGTTTCTTCTTCTTTTTGTTCTTCTCCGCCTTGCTCTGCTTCCCGGGCTTCTCGCCCCCGCCGCCATTCACCTGGTTCTCCGCATCGTCATCGCTATCCTCGCCCACATCGGCTTCGTCGCCATCCTGCGTGGTGCCTCCACCGCTGCCGCCCTGCGAGTCGCCGTCCACAATAAACTCGGCCGCCCGCTGGTCCTTGAGCGCCAGTACATCCTCCAGGGCCTTGGGCAGCACCAGTTCCTCGGCGGTCTTCTCGGCATCCGCACTACTATCCTCGGCGGCTTCGCTGGGGGCACTTCCATTCTCATTCCCATTGGCCGCCACCGCCACCGCAGTCGTCGCGTTTTCCGGCTGCTGCTGGTCGAACCGTATAGACATCAGCGGCGTGGGCTGGCCGCCCTTGAAAGAGAAACATTCAAAGGAGGAACCACGGGTTGTGTAATGAACTCACCTCGTTTAGCTGGTCCGCCATAATTAAATTAATTAATTAAAAATACAATTTATAAACAGCCGAAAAACCACTGCAAAATAGAGAAGCAGTGTTGCCAGATGAAAATTTTGCTTTCCCCCTAAAAAATCTAAAATAGTCATTATTTCCCCCTAAAAAATCCAGTCTTCCCCCTAAATTTAAAAAATCTGTTAATGAAATAAAAACTCAATAAATTCGATTTATTTATTTTGTATTAATTGCTATTTACAAATAAATTTAAGTCATTTATGCACCGGAAAACCAGCAGGAAGGGCTCGTGAAAGGCTGCAAATATGAATATCTTGAGGAAGGTTGAGAAATTGGATAGGAAAATGGTTGTTAACTTTGATTAATAAAAAAGGTGGAACCCTGTCACAGGGTGGTCAATGTTAAAAGCGTGGTTTTTTCCAACAGCTGATTTTTGAAGAAGTATATAAACATTAATAAAGAGAAACATTTAGCAAACGTTATGTTAATTTAATTGAATCTTTCCCAACAGGATTCTACAGTGCCAGGAAGAGCGAACGAAAATGTTCAAGTTTAACTTCGAAGTGGAGCCGGAATCATCTTCAGATTTGGAGGACGTTCAAAATCCTTTTGTTGACAAAAAGGGTGATTCTGAAGAACCCGACGCGGATGACCTAAAAGTTATAGATTGGTACCAGGCAGAGAAGGTAAAACCCATAGATAACTTGATATCCACACTCGACTTCTACGAGCTGAACGCCAAAGAGAGAGATGTGGGTAAAACCAAGATACGCCACCTTGTAGCCGGCTTTCTACTGGAGGACATAAAAGCGCAAACAAACCTCGACATTGGGAAAGCGGAGGAAAACCATTCGGATCTGAGAGCCGGAGTCTACGAAGGCGGTGCCAAAATCTGGGAGTGCACCGACGATTTACTACTATATATCTCAGAGAAATATGAGGACTCCTACTGGAAGGACAAACGAGTCCTGGACTTGGGCTGTGGCTCCGGATTGCTTGGCATTTATGCCATGAAACTCGGTGCACGAGTCGATTTTCAAGACTATGTAAGCGAAACATTTATTACATTTAAAATGTCTCTAATATATCGAATATGTTTCAGAACAAAGACGTTTTGGAATACATTACCTATCCAAATATTCTGCTCAATGTCGATGAGACACTTACTGACGATGAGAAGTTGGAGTTTTTGGAAAGCAAAACGAGCTTATATGCCGGAGATTGGTCTCATTTTGCTCTTCTGACCCAGGACCTGGAGAAATATGACTTAATACTGACCTCAGAGACCATTTACAATGTAGACAACCAGGAGAAGCTGTTGGAGACCCTCGCTGGCCGCCTCAGTTCGGAAGGAATCGTTTTGGTCGCTGCCAAATCTCACTATTTTGGCGTGGGTGGCGGACTGGAACAATTCACGGATAAGATTAAAAAGGGAAAGGTTTTTCATACGGAAAGTGTGTGGCAGGCAGAGGAAAACCTAAAAAGGGGGATTCTGCAGTTAAATTTCAAATAAATTTAACGTTTAATATAAGCCTTGATAAGAATTTAATTATTTGAATGACAACGGCTGGTTTGGCTTGATAAAAAGTAACACAGGTTGGCAGCCCCGCTGGAGTGCGATGCACCCTGTCACAGGGTAGTGCCCGTCAGCTGAGTTATTGTTTTTCCGACAAACTGTGAGTACTCAGATAAAAGAATTAAAATATCCCAATCGGAACTTTAAGTGGCTGTTAAAACTCCTCTAGCTTGAGTGGGGCGTGCACTAATCTAATCTAAACTGTTTCCGTACACACGCTGCTTGAATCGTTGCAAAAACCACTCCTTAACACACCCGGCGCTGGCCTAATCGATGTCTGCCGGCTCCGGCGATTTTGTTGCTGCAGCCCGGAGAGTGGAGCACGACGAGGCCAGTTTGGCGGCGAAGAGGACTCTCTGCTGCTGTGAGTACGTCTCGGAGAAGAACCAACAGCGTTCGCATCTGCTAGGATGCTGTTGTAACTGCGAGGACTTTGACTTAGTGTGCACAAGGTACGAGAAGTCAACTGGAAAGGATACTGAAATAGCCTTAATATTCATATCCCCATCCCTGCAGACTCGTCACCTGCCGGCCCATTGATCGAAGGAACATAGACGGCATGCTGATCGCCTTCCAGGATCGGCTGCGTCTGCCATGGCGCGGTGGAGCCAAGCGAATATCGCCGGCAGCCGTGGCCCCGGCCTTCATTGTCCCCCTAATGCTGGGCCTGGCTACGCTCAATTCCAAGACCGCAGTGGTGCTGATGCTCACCCTGGTGGGCTTCACCTTGTGGGGCATGCAGGTGGCCAAGCGGACGGCCACGCGAACCAACTTCTTCCTGAGCTGGGTGGTCTTCTCCGTGGTCTACATGATCATCATCTTTGAGTTCCAAGTGCCGCTGCTAGAGCTGGCTCCCGAGGAGAACTACGCCCTGATGTTCTTCTCGTGCGCCGCCCTCTACTGCCTCTACTCGACCAAGGCTCTCTCATCCCTGAATCTGGTCTCTGCTCAATACGGCACTACGCCCAAGGATGAGCTGCCTGGCATCACCGAGGCTTCTAGTGGCGAGGAGCAGGCGGAGGCACAAATTACCCTGCAGATGGAGAGTGTTCTTAGTCTGGATGACGACGACGAGGTGGTGGTGGATGCGGACACTGCTGAACGGGCTGGCCTGATGCACGGTCAGCCCAACATCTGCGAGATCTGCCGGAAAGTGACTCCCCGGCGGGCCTACCACTGTCCCATCTGCGGCACCTGTGTGAAGCGGCGGGATCACCACAGCTACTGGCTCAATTGCTGCATCGGCGAACGGAACTACGTGTGGTACATATGCGGGCTGGTGCTGGCCGAGATTGCACTGCTGCTGGGCGCCAACCTGACGCTCACCTCGATATGCCATCCCTTTATGGTGGTGCGACCCCTGGGCTATCCCGTCTTGTTGCCCGACGACTGCAGCGAGGTGTTCGAGAGCTTTGAGTGAGTATCCTTCCCCTTTTTTGGTAGGTTTAAGTTTTGAAATTAAAGACGTGATTCCTCATAGGCTGGGCATTTCCTTTGTGGTGGCCTGCTACGCCCTGCTCATCTCCGGCTACATCGCCTTTATCCTAGCCCGACAGGCGTACTTGTGGTGGAAGGGCTCCACCCTGCACGAATACAAGCGTTCCACGAGCGCCGCTGGGCGCAGCAACCGCATCTGGAGCAACTGGCGTGCCATCCTGAAGTGATCCCCGTCTGGCATTAATCCCAATTAAAGCTTGTCGCGCATAAAATACTATAAAGTATTTCCACTTTCAATGCTGTTCTTTGTAGTCGTACTTAGTCGTATCGCTTTTTAAAATTTATTCCAAATAATCATTAAGAAAGTAACTAAAACAAAAAAGTGAAACGAATAAAAACCAAATTTAACTGTAGCTTAAACTACCACAAGCTGTCCTCCCTGGGCTTGTAGTCGGGCAGCAGCTCCCAGATCTTGAGGCGCCAGCGCTGACGTCGCTCCTCGGTTTCCTTCTCGATCTTCAGGATCTGCGGCAGGCGTCGCCAGCAGTCCAGGACCTTCCACTTCAGGTGCCTTTGGGAAGAAACCAATCACACATCTCTTTACATATTTAATTATAGGAAACATACCAATCGTGATGGGAGAGCGCCTGCCGGGTCTTGGTGTCCTCGATCATCTGACTGTGGGTGGTATACTTGAGCCACCGGCCGAACCAGTAATCCATGCAATGCAGAGCGTGCCAATCTATGGCCACCTGCATCTTGCTCCTCTCATTCTGCGCATACTGCATCCAGGCGAATAATGCTCGCCGCTTGAGGATGCCATGCCAGCACCTCTGCGCCTTCATCAGCTTCTCACGTTGCCTGTAGGCCGTGTAGTTTCGCCAGGATTGGAAGGCGTTCTTCTTGTACAGCTGCCGGCGGAACTCCTCGCTCTTGACCAGGTTCTCGCGCTTGCGCTGCAGCAGGCGCTTGAAGCCCTCCATGCCGATGCGGCGGAGCAGCAGGCGGCGACTGAACTCCACAGCCTTGCGCTGGTTCTCAATGAATCGCTGGCGTTCGCGCTCCTTCAGCACCTTGGCCATTTTCTCCTGGCGACGCTTCTCCTTGAGCACCTCGATCCGCAGGCGCTTGGCTTCCTCATCCTCCTGACGCTGTAAGATATTTTATTTATTAACTTGGAAAGAGGAGGAAAATATCACCAAATACCCACCTTGGCCTCCTCGAGAGCCACCTTGGCCGCCTCGCGTTCGGCATCGGCCTGGGCCCGCCGCTGGCGAGCCTGTTCGTGGCGCACACTCCGCTCCATGGCCCGCTCCTGCATGTGCTGCAGGAAGCGTGGCTGCAGCAGGGCCTTGCCCTGGAGCCGGGCCATTTCCTCGTCGTCTGCATCACGCAGATTGCCAATCAACTGCAGGCACTTGGCCTTGGCCTTGGCTTTGGGATCCCCGCAACGGATCACAGTCTTTAGCTCCTGCTTGAGATCCTCGCGCGCCTCCTTGGCCTCGTCGCTGAGCTTGCTCAGCTTCAGTTGCATGATGAGCCGCTCCTGGCGCTCCAGCTTGATCCGCTGGAGGTCAATGATGTCCTGTTGGACTTTGAGTCTAGTTTTCGTGAAATAAATAATGAATTTAGTTACATTTATTATTAAAAGAACTCTTACTTGTTCTTGAATTGCTTGGCCATCTTGACGGCCTCCTCCCGCTTCTCCAGGGATTTCTGGGTGATCTTGCTGGTCTCGGCGGCTGCGTCCGTGGCCTGGACTGTGCGCTGGCGCCTCTTCTCCTGCCGCACCTTGTCCAGAAACGCGTTGATCTTGTGGACTCGATTGTCCCGCGATTGACAAGCCTGGCCCTGCTCCCGCTCAATCTTCTCCAGCGTGGTAAAGTGTATCCACTTGAGGAAGTACTTGCGCATCATCACCAACTGGGTGTTGGCTCGGGCCTGGAACAGCTGGTCGATGATCTTCTGCTTCTCGTGGGTGGGCGCCACATCCAACCCATCCTCGCTATCGCTGGACTCCGGTTCCGGGGGCTCTGGCTCTTTGGGTTTCACCACCACCTTGGGCAGCTCGATGCGGCGAATTACCAAGGCTTCCGGCTCGGGTTCTGGCTCCGGATCCGACTCCCCCCCGATGGGATGTGTGCTCGGCGTGGGAGTCTTCTTTTGGGGCAACTGAAACTGCACATGCTTGGTGGGGATGGGCAACTCTTTGTCCAGCTGCTGGTTCTGCTCCTCGGCTGCCTCCAGCTGGAGTTCGTAGAGGGCTTCCTCGGCCAAATCGGATATTACGGAGTCAATGCCGTCACTGGTGTTGGAGCAAGTGGACGATTCCCTCTGCAGTGGCGGAGGATTGCCTTCCTGCTGCTCCTGCCCCTGCTTCTGCTCCTCCTGCAGCTCCTCCTCATGGCGAACGGTGCGGACATGGAGCATCTGACGCTCGGCTGCAGCTCGCATGGGCCGGAAGAACTCCTCTGTCGAGGTCAGGGGACTGGGAGTGCGACAGCGCAGGAGCTGTGCCTTGCTCTCGTCCGCCTGAACTTGCTTGGCAAAGTTGCGATACTCGAGGCAGTCGAAGGACACAGCCTCCTCCTCCCGGAACGCAGGCAGCTCCATCACCAAAGCCTGCTGCTCCGCTGCCCACTCGTGATCCATGTCTGCCTCCTTCTCCGGTTCCGGTCTCAGTTGCCTTATAAGGCTCTTGGTGGCCGCCGCCTTGGTCTCGGAACACATCTGACTCATCTGGCTCAGGGCCTGCACGGGAGTGTTGTAGAAGTTGTCTATGTGGAGGGCCGCCTGGGTAAGGCTCTGGACCAGGGGCTTGTTATTCAGTTTGAAGTCCGGCTTGGTGGGCGGCACCTTGTGCGACTTGCTTCGCTGGAACTGCCTGGCCAGTTGCTGGCGAAACTTCTGCAGCTGGTTGTCCACGAAGCGCTGTTCCACCTCCAGGTTGTGCGCTTTGGTGGCTTCCAAAGTGCTTCCATGGGCCATGGTGGCCAGGGGCAGTTTGTGTGGTATTTTCTGAAACTATTTCAAGGGGATTTTGATTATTAAATTAAGGCTTAATAGGGGAATTTGGCTTAAATGATGGTTGGGAAATGAACTTATAGGTCGGAGCCAGGACAACGGGAAACACCGTTAAGGGAATGAGTTAAATAAGAAAATGGAAAGCTTAACAAGCCACTAAGTGCCCATTCAAGGCTTACAAATTTATTCATAAATATATTTTTAATACTTTAATACTTAATACTGACTATTTTAAATTCTTTGAATGATTAAATCATAAATCTCTTACCATCTTATGCCGCATATCCATAATAACACTAGGATTCAGCTGCTTGGGCTCATCTCCTTCGATCAGAAGGCGTTCCTGTCGCTTCCCCACATAGTCCACCTCGATGAACCGTCGGACTGCATCCGTCTTCAGGCCCAGAGGATTCGCCTGTTGATGCCGCTTGCGGATGCGATCCCAGCGGGTGTCCTTGTTCACCTTCTCACGACGCTTTAGATGCGACATTTTATTTGAAAATTCTAGTAAATTCTGCTGCTAATAATTATTATTTATGTGTAAAAGTTGCTACAGTTTGAATATTAAATACGAACTGAATGATGGGGAAAATTTTCGTAAACAAACTGAAAAAGTTGTCCTGGTAACCAAAACTGCCGGCTGGAGCAAAGCAACCCCTGTTGGCATTTTTAAGGGGCTCTTAATAATAATTAATAAAACACATTTTAAATTGCATTCAAAGCTCAGCTTAATCCAGTTTAAATCTTTATAAAGTCTGTGTAAATGCCATAAATATTAGATAAGTCGAAAGGTAACAAAAATTTTGAGGACAAGCTTAGTTTAGCAGTTTATTTCATATTAATTGAGTGAACGACTTCCATCCTAGCCGGCTGCGGGATCCTTCTTGGTCTTCTCCTTCTTGCCCTTTTGTTTTTCAGCGGCGGCAGCCAGCTCCAGATCAATAGGCGCTGGCTTGACGAACGGAATCTCGTCCTGGAACTTGGCCGGCATGTACTTCTTCAATGGCTCCGGCACCTTGATGCCCGTCTCGGTCTGATGCGTCTCCAGGATGGCGCAGATAACGCGGGTAGCGGCGCACATTGTGGCATTCAGCATGTGCACATAGTCCACGGCCGCGTTCATCTTCTTGGTCTGGCCATAGCGGACCAGGAGGCGACGTGCCTGATAGTCCAGGCAATTGGAGCAGGAGACCAGCTCCCTGTAGGCACCGCTGCCGCCGAACCAGGCCTCGAGATCCAGCTTCTTGGAGGCGGCATGGTTCAGGGCACCGGAAACGATGTTCACTACGCGATATGGAATGCCCAGCGACTGACAGAACTGCTCGGCATTGCCGATCATCTCGTCCATCATCTCCCAGGACTTGTTGTCGTGCGGCGAGGTGAGCACGAACTGCTCCACCTTCTCGAACTGATGCACGCGGAAAATGCCGCGCGTATCGCGGCCATGGGAGCCCACCTCTTGGCGGAAGCAGGTGGACAAGCCAGCGTACTTGATGGGCAGCGAAGCCTCTGGCAGCCACTCATCGCGATGGTAGGCGGCAATG
Source organism: Drosophila rufa (assembly GCA_018153105.1). Classification (NCBI taxonomy): domain Eukaryota; kingdom Metazoa; phylum Arthropoda; class Insecta; order Diptera; family Drosophilidae; genus Drosophila; species Drosophila rufa. Next base: position 20,777,657 of record JAECXS010000096.1, read on the forward strand.
GGCTGCTCCGAGGTTGCAATGAGGTACTTCTCGTCCACGCCCGCTTCCTCGGCCTTCTCGCTGCCCTTGCCCACCACCTTGTAGAGCTCCTCGTCGAACTGTGACAGCTGGGCCACCTCCTGCATGACCTCCTTGCGCATGAAGAAGGGCGTGTAGAGCGGAACGTAGTCGCGGGCGTAGAGCAGGTGCAGGGCGTGCTGGATGAGTGCCTGCTCCAGGAAGACGGCGGCTCCGGTCAGGAAGTAGCCACGACCGCCCGACACCACGGCACCCTTCTCGGCGTTCATGCCGTCGATCATCACAATGAGGTCCACATGCGAGTACTTGCCGCGCTTCGCACAGTCGCCAAAGGTGCGCTCCACACGGTTCTCCTCCTCATCGTTCGACACCGGCACCGACTCGTGCAGGTGGTTGCCCACCTCCCTGAGGGCCGTGTTCCTCGCCTGCTCCGCCAGCTCGAGCGTCTTCTGGTTCGCCGCCATGGCGTCGTCAATGAGTACGCGCAGCTGCTTGATCTGACTCACCGTCAGCGGCTGCAGGGTCTCGGCCACGATCTCCGAGAGGTTTATGTCCGCTGGCGGATCCTCGCTCATGGCGCCCACCGGCTCCTTCTTCTTCATCTTCTCGCCGATGACCTTGCTGCAGATGTTCTTCACCTTGTTGAAGTTGTCGGCCTGGTGCCGGCACTGACGCCACTCCAAGTCCTTGTCGATGACCGTCTCCACCAGCGCCACATCCTTGAAGCGCTTCTTCTGGTTATCGCGCACGGCATCGGGATTGCCGCCCTTGTCGCCGCGAAACAGATCCAGATCCAGAACCATGTTAGTTACGCTTTAATTTAGTCTCAGTCTCGATTTTATCTTCAGCGTTTTCACAACGTGGCTGGGCCTTTGCGTCAGGCAGTGCTGTCAAGATAGCTTGGTTGGCGAAAATTAGCTAGATATAGCTATAGAACATTGAGCTCTTTTTTAACAATGTTAACGAGGGCATGTTTTTTGCCACTTGAAAACACATGTACCTATATTCACCGATGCTACTTTTTGTACACGGGAAGGAGCTCTTTTAATTACGTTAAAATAAAAAAACAATTAAAATAAATATAATTTTAAAGTTAATTTTAAAGTCAGAAAGCATATGAATGTGTGTTCGCGATGGTGGGACATGCCCATATTTTAAACTAATATTTTTATTTATTAAGAAACAAACCTATATTCACCGATGCTACTTTTTGTACACGGGAAGGAGCTCTTTTAATTACGTTAAAATTAAAAAAACAATTAAAATATATATATATTTTTAAAGTTAATTTTAAAGTCAGAAAGCATATGAATGTGTGTTCGCGATGGTGGGACATGCCCATATTTTAAACTTATATTTTTATTTTATTTTTTATTTTTGTGTATACAAATTTAATTATAACTTGTATCTGTAATTTTGAAAATAGAAAAGAATGCTTGAATTCTAGCTATAGCTAGACCTGGCAATAAAATAGCTAAAATGGCATCAGCGTACAGAACGATACATCGCTTGGCGTCAGCTGATTGGAGTTCACGGAGGATTCTACATAGTGACGAAATTAATAAGCTCGAGTACCTTGCAATTTTATCCCGTTGTGCTAATAGTTGTATAACTTTAAACCTATTTTCGTTATTAAATTTTCGAATATTCGCATTGAACGTATTGAAAGCTTTCGAAAATACAGTACATTCGGCGGAAATTAAAAATGTACTTTTCTTTCGTCACCTTCTGAAAACAACGTCACAACATGGCTGTCCAATAACAGTCACAACAGACACAGCAGTCACAGCAGCAACTTCGGACCGGATTCCCCATCAAACCAACGATGAGCTTCATTGACCAGGAAGTTAGGGAGTTTCGGGCCAAGTGTGAGCAGAAGGTGCCGGACACCAAGATCATCATCTGCTCCAACTCCCTCATACGGGTTGACATCTATCCGGAGCGGCCCAATCGCTCGATGACGGTGTGCCTCCGCTTCCCGGAAAACTATCCGCAGAGCACGTCCATACTGGTGGAGCTGAAGAGCCGCGTCTACTCCGACAAGCTGCTGACCGAGCTCACCCGTCTGATTGATTTACACGCCGCCGATCATATGGGAGAGCCGCAGGCCCTACTGGTCCTCGCCTTCGCCCAGCAGTACTTGTCGGATAATCCGTTGTGCGTGTGCCTGGACGAGATCAAGCAGCTCAGGGTGGACGTAAAGGCGCCAGGGACATCAACGGACAGCCAGCTGAAGCTAAAGCAAAAGAACAGCTGCGTGGAGCTGGTGGCCAAGGGAGGCCTCTACACCTACAGGGTCACCGCTGTCGTTCCCGACAGCTATCCGATGCAGAGTGTGGAGTTGCGCGACCATGAGTCCAATCTTCCGGCCGTGCTTATGCGATATCTGATCGGCCAGTCACGGGAGATAGCCCGCCAGTGCGTGGAGCCCCCGCTGCGCCTCAGCAAGGAGGCACGGGCCACTTTTCAGCCAGTTAGGAGCCTACACCGAACCCTAAAGTTCTGTTTGGAGGCAACCAGGGACTTCCACAGAGAGCTGTGCCCAATATGTGATAAAACGGTGCTGCCGGAGGATCCGAAGCACATCGAACTGGATGACAATGCGGACTTTTTCATAGAGCGCGTGTACTGTGGACACCTTTTTCACCAGGGATGCCTTAAACAGTTCCTGTCAGAGCCGCCGTTCCCCAAGGGCGGCAAACTGTGCCCGGCCAAGCGCCGCCATCCGCGATCAGATGCTCAGACCTACATGGGAAGGGCCCACGGAGCACCGCTACCCAAGCCTCCAGAGGATGGCGTGTGCGGCATTAAGCTGGCCCACGATCGCTGGGTGGTCAGTGTGAAGACGGCGGAGGCGCGCTGGGCCCAGAAGCAGGCCCGCCAGCGTGAGCTAGAGGAGGTGGTGGACTTCCTCCAATAACAGAGAGTCCAACTCGGAAGCTGTTACTCGTTGTGGTTTATATTTTGTGATTTAGATTCGAATACGCTTATATGGATACAAATGAAATAAATAAATTGAAGTTAAAGTGCGACTAGGTTGGTTTTTGGGAGCGTCTTGTGTGCTAGAGTCTTTTGGATTGGAGTGGAGACTAACAGACCAGTTTCAGCATTTACTTTCAGAGATTTGGCTTGAGTTTTATACCCTTTTAGATGGTAAATGGAAATGACTAAAAATATATACCCATTCGCGCAAACACAGAGAAAGTAAAAAGGAAACTAGCCTGTTAAATAGCCAAACTAACTAATACTTAGTTCTGTAACTAATTGTGAAGTAATTGTTCGGAACCAAAGACCAGTTTAGGGTTTGTAGTAAATAATTGCGCTGGAAGCCCTTTGGGTGCCGGCTTATTTGGCTAAACTTCAGAAATCCGTGACTATTTCATCGTCCTCGTACCGCTTAATGGGATCCCCCTTAATCAGCGACGAAATGAGACTGTAAAAAGAAAAATAGAATAAATTAAAAACCGTTCTGGGACCTGTTTGGGACGCATCACTCACCAGTACAGCGCCACGAAGAACATGACAAAGTAGTAGCCCAGGTATATCATGCAATTCCTCAAGTGAACCTTCAGCAGTCCCCGACTGTGTATATCCACCGGATCGTAGACGCCCAGGCTATCGCGTCGCTGGCGGTGCAGCTCGTAGAACAACCATATCACCATCGGCATATTGAGTAGGAACATTATCCAGTGGCCCCCCAGCAGCAGAAGAAGGCAGAGCAGGGCGTGGGATCCGAACTTGGGTATGACCCAGAAGTTGAGCCGCCGGCAGCACTCCTGGGCGTTCAAATAGTCGCATTCCAGGTCGGCCAGCGTCAAGACCTAGGCAAAGTTCAGAGTAATTAAATTTTCTTTCGTACATAGAAAGCACTCAAAACTCACATAGTAAATCAGGAGCAAAAGGATGGCTCCGTAGACCAAAAGGGTTATACAAAAATTCGCTGTTTCGGGCAGAAACATAACTGGAGATTCACTTTTTCACTTATAAATACGAGTTTTTCTTGTTTATATTTACAAATCTTGTAGCATTGTTTTCCCCGTTTTGCCGATAACGATAACATGCTTGCCACCCCAATTGGCAAAAAAAATACCAAAAATATACCATTATTTTAACGGATTTTGAATTTAAATTGAGTTTATCAATTCGGAATCTCTACATCCGATTTCTTATTGTTAAGTTTTTATACTTAAAAATGTGTTTTTGTTAACTAAGAGTTTATATAATTATAACAAATTATAAAGATTTTGAATATAACAAAAAATTCCTTGGAAAAATATGCTGGAATAATGTGAAAGTTTCTTATCTGAATTAAATTTTCAATATTTTTATTATCTTACTTTTAATACTTATCATTCTAGGCCAATCTACACTTAAAGGCTAATAAAATGTGTACGAGTTTGTGATTATTCTTTTCCTATGTTAAAGTTCAAAGAAGATTATATATTTTTACTTTATCATCTGCTATACTCTTATCTTGGGGTATCATCTATTAGTTTCTAAAGGAAAGAGTGTGGTGATATCTGAGAACTAGAGGGAACACCACAGGGAATGCCATGACCTGTGACAACCCCTGCTTTGGGTACTCTGTGGATATGCCCAGCGTGGCTATAAAAGGGCTGCACTCACTCAACGCATCTTAGTCCGTCGCGATTGCTTAAAGAGTAATAGTGTTTCCAGTGAAGTAGTGAGATTTAACCAGATATTGAAGGCCCTGCAGGGGACCAAGGGATTGCTCAACATGGATGTGGCACTGAGTGTCCTGGCCGCATCCTTGTTCGTCACCGCAGTCGGATCATACAATGTGGAGCCCACTCGGTCTTGGGTGCCAGAGTAAGTTAAAGGATTATCTCTCAGTCTTAAAAAAATTAATATGACTTAAGTGCGTAATGGATAATGGATAATCCCTTGTTTTCCCCAGCAATCCCAATTCGGGGCCAAAGCTCGCAAACGATCTCTGGTTTAGCCAGGTCAAGAAGCCATTCCCCAACTGCCCCTCCTACAAATTCCCCATCAACACCAATGTGAACTGCGTGGATACGCCCGAGGGCGGCGAGTGCCTGGTCAGCTGCATCGGCACGAATCACTTCTACGGAGAGCGCCAGAATGTTGGCAAGCTGATCCTCTCCTGCCGCCGCGGTGCGTGGGGCATCAAGAACGGATCGCCCACGGCGAAGACCATCCAGCACTGCGATGGCGCCTGTACCTGCCGGAACGGAGGCATCTGCAATGGCGACAAGTTCTGCCACTGCCGGAAGGGCTATGGCGGAGATAACTGTGAGAGGAACCAGGCGTTCGCCTGCCCAGAGCGTCCACCGCAGCTCCCGAAGAACTCAAGGACTGTTTGCCGCGGAGATACCTGCGAGGTGCAGTGCAACCGAGGATTCGCCTTCTCCGATGGTCGTGAGCGGGTTCTCCTCAAGTGCCAGGGCACCAAGTACGTGGACATGGCCGGAGACTACACCAAACTGCCGGAGTGCGAGGGTAAGCCAGGAGCACTAATATTACAACCTTAAAACTTTATTTTTGGGAATATATTAAGTCGAAATTGATGATTTTTCGGTATTATGTTTTCCTATTATTTTATTTTTTATTAGATTTTTATATCTGGATATTAATAAGTTATCAAATTAAATTATTTCAGCTACCTGCTCTCCCAATTGCCTCAACGGAGGCAAGTGCATTGCGGCAAATGTCTGCGAATGTCCTCCTGGTTTCCGGGGCAAACAGTGCCAGTTGGATGTATCCCGATGCAATGTGCTTGATTTCAACGGCAACTTCCAGTGCGATCATGGACCGGAGAACTCCGAGTGTCGCCTCAGTTGCCCCGCTGTTCCCGGAGTGAGTGTCCAGGGAACCCTGGCCTCACACTACGAATGCGACTACGGGACTGGGAAATTCGAGCCCTCGTCCTCCTCGGTGAAGTGCATCTATCGTAAGTACTGGGGTGTCCCAGCAGGGGATGAACTATATGAAATTCGATCCACACATGTGTTTCACGGATCATTACCACTATTCTAGGAGAAAATTGAGCGTATCTTTGCTCCACTTGAGATATTTATGGTAATTTCCAATCTTGTCTATGTCTTGGGCACTTGACAATGGAATAAAAATGCGACATTCATAAAATCCTTCCCCTTTTCTATAGCTAACCCCCCTGATCTTTCCCTTCTTTCCGGACAGCTCCCAATCATAATGTTTCCCAGCACATCAGCACCTCGGACACGCAGACCAATGGAACTGTAACCATTATTGGTGGAAAGGAGCTGCCCTGGCCGGATAATCTCATCGACATCTGTAATCGCTATCAACAGTATGACAACAGCAGTAATTGGAAGCCAGAGAACCCCGATGTAGACGATATCGATGGAGCCAATCGACTTGGTCGCAAGCCCAGCAAGGATGTGATTGTGGCACCTCAGCTATCGGTCTGCAGCTCCTGGAATGGCCGGAACATTCGCACCTTCGATGGATTGCTGTACAGGCTGTCGCTGAACTGTGCCCATACCCTGGTCAACGACAGGATATTCGGGGCCTTCCACGTGGCTGTGAGGAGTCACTCGCCCGAGTCGCCCCTAATCCTCCAGATCCAATGGCAGTCCGTGCAGTATACTCTCGAGAATCTCAGTAATTATACTTCTCCAGGATGCTTTTCATTCTCCAGCTCTCAACCCAATCCTTTCCCACTTTTCAGATGGCACCGTGACCCTATCCACGCCCGAGAAGCGTCTTTCCTTGCCCGCTCAGGTGCTCGGCATGAAGGTGGTGCCCTACGCCCAGCAGATCGAGGTGGAGCTGGAGTCCGTGGGTCTGCAGCTGGTCTGGGATCATCACCAGCTCCTCTCCGTGCGTGCCAGCGTTGCCCTGTGGCAGAAGGTGGGCGGTCTCTGTGGCCATCTCGACGGGAATAGTGACAACGACCTGATGAGCCGCTCTGGGTCCATTTCCCAGACGTGCCGCACCTTCACCGACAGCTGGCGAAGCGGGGATCAGGCCTGTGTGGCGGACACGGACGAGCCACTGGCTCAGTGCCATGGAGAACGACACAAGGCGGCCGTGGAGCATTGCCGCAAGCTGCTGCACAACGTCCAGTTAAAGCCCTGTTTGGAGCACTTTAACCAGGAGACTCTCCTCCGCGCTTGCATCCAGGATCACTGCGGCTGCTCAGGGGAGGGTCAGTCCTGCACCTGCAACTTCCTGCAGTCGCTGGTGGACGAGTGTCGCTCCAAGGGCACCGGGCCCACTGTCAAGGACTGGCGCAATCTCCAGCTGTGTCCCATCAGCTGCTCCGGGGGTCGCATCTACCAGGCCTGCGGTCCCCAGTCCCAGCCGAGCTGTGAGAGTAGCGGTGTCATGGATCCCACCCAATGCTTCGAAGGTTGCTTCTGTCCGAGTGGCACTCTCCAGTACAAGGACACCTGCATCGACCACAAGATGTGTCCCTGCGAGCTGCGTGGCCGCGAGTTCCAGCCGGGTGAAACGCACCAGAAGGAGTGCAACACGTGCACCTGCCAGGCCGGAAAGTGGGAGTGCTCGCAGGAGAAGTGCAGCAAGCGGTGCACGGCCTTCGGGGATCCCCACTACCGGACCTTTGATGGCAGGACCTACGACTTCCAGGGCCGCTGTCTGTACTATCTCCTCAAGACCTCCACTCTCTCTGTGGAGGGGGAGAACGTCAAGTGCTCTGGAGAGGAAGATACCTTGTCCAGCGGTGGAAGAGGAGCCTCCTGCACTCGGTCGGTCACCATACGATTCTCACTGAAGGAGGGCGGTCCCACGGTCATAAAGCTATCGCAGAAGCTGCAGACTCTCGTCAATGGCGAGATGGTGTCCCAACTACCCCTGGAGCTGGGCAATGGAGAGGTGGTGCTCCGGCTGGCCAGCCACCATTTCATCACGGTCACCTTTGGCGATGGCCTGGTGGTCTGGTGGAACGGTGACTCCACCGTGCACATCGATGCCCCCTACAGCTACTACGACAACACGGCCGGGCTGTGCGGCACCTTCAATGACAACACCAAGGACGACTTCCTCACGCCGGACGAAGACTACGAGCACACGGCGGCGGCCTTTGGCAACAAGTGGCGCACCAAGGAGCTGTGTGCGGACCCCGAACCTCCAGTGACCCTCACTCCCTGCTCCAACAATCCCGACCAGCGGGCAAAGGCCGAGGAACTCTGTTCCGTCCTCCGCTCGGATACGTTCGAGTCCTGCCACTGGGCCGTGGATCCCGCCAGCCACTACGAGAACTGCATCGGGGATGTGTGTGCCGCCAGGGATAGGAGTGCCGGCAACACGGACAAGGCTCTCTGCGAGCTCCTGGCCGACTATGCCAATCTGTGCGTGCGCAATGGAATCCGCACCAGCTGGCGACAGGCCATCAAGCAGTGCTCGATCCAGTGTCCGGATGGTCAGGCGTACGACGAGTGCGGCGACTCCTGCGCCCTGAGCTGTTTCGACCTGCAGAACCGGGATCAGTGCAAGAGGCAGTGCGTCGAGGGATGTCGCTGTCCCAGGGGACACTTTCTCAACGAGCAGCAGGAGTGTGTGCCCCAGAAGGCCTGCTCCTGCTACTACGACGGCCTGAGCTTCCAGGCCGGCTACAAGGAGGTGCGTCCTGGGGCCAAGTTCCAGCAGTTGTGGTAAGAGGATCCCTTACCTAATCCTTCTAGAAACTACATCTAAGATCTTTCCTCTTCCCAGCACCTGTGTGGATGGCCTGTGGCAGTGTAGGGATGCGGATAAGGACGATGTGATCCTGTTCCCGCCACTGGGCCTTCTCCGCAAGAAATGCGCCAGCACTCCCTACGCCAAATTCGTAAGCTGTGCCCCCAAGGAGCCCAAGACCTGCAAGAATATGCACAATCACCGGCCGGACACCACCGCCTGTCATCCGGGTTGCGTGTGCGACGATGGCTACGTCTACGACGTGACCCGGCAGCAGTGCGTGGCGCCGGAAAAGTGCTCCTGCTACCATGCCGGACGCAGCTTCGACGACGGCGACACCTTCCAGGAGCTGTGCAATCAGTGTGTCTGCCAGGGCGGTTCCTGGAAGTGCACCCGGAACGAGTGCGAGGCCACCTGCAGCGTATGGGGTGACTCCCACTTTAGCAGCTTCGATGGGCGTGACTTTGACTTCCTCGGCGAGTGCGACTATGTGCTGTCCAAGGGCGTGAATGCCGAGGGCACTGGCTTCTCCATCGTCATTCAGAATGTGCTGTGTGGCTCCTCGGGCGTAACTTGTTCCAAGTCTCTGGAGGTCTCCCTGAGCAGCAAGGCTGGACCGGAGCAGCTTAAGCTGACCGCCGGCGGGGTCTATGGAGCGGATAATGGCACCTCCATCATAGAGCGTGAGTAAAGGAATTGAAAGCTAGTCTGTTACGTTTATTCCGGGGGAATGGCTTCAAAAAGTCAATGACCGCCGCTTGGTTGACATTAACAATGAGCAATGTTTTATTCTCTAAAAATGTACATCGGATTTAGCTTAACCTGATACACAGATTCTCTCCCTCTCTCTGGGATAGTGCAATTCAAAGTAATTCGAGGCGGCAAAGCTTGGCTTAACTTTAGCTTAATTAGTGTGACCAAACACAACCACTTCAAATACCTCGAACAAAAAATACTAAATCTAGCGGCGCCTTATTCAAATTTATCCGTTTCGCGACATTTTCTAATAAGAATGATTCCCTTACAGGTCTCCGGAAGCAGATCAGCTCGCACCTATCCAGCTCCTTCCACGTTTACAAGGCTGGCGTCTTTGTGGTCGTCGAGGTGGTGGCCCTGCGCCTCCAGATCAAGTGGGACGAGGGCACCCGGGTCTATGTGAAGCTGGGCAACGAGTGGCGCGGTCGCCTGGCCGGTCTCTGTGGCAACAACAACGGCAATAGCCTGGACGACTTCAAGTCTCCTTCTGGCGGCCAAGAGGCGGAGCCCACGCTCTTTGGTCACTCGTGGCGCACCCACCAGCAGTGTGAGCTGCCGCAACAGCCCTTTGATTCCTGCCAAAGGAATGCCCAACGAAGGTCCTGGTCGGAGAACCAATGTAGTGTCCTGAAGTCTCCGGTGTTCGCCGCCTGCCATGTCCAGGTGCCGCTGGAGCGTTACCTGAAGAGTTGCGTCTTTGATACTTGTGCCTGCGACCAAGGCGGCGACTGTCAGTGCCTCTGCACTGCGGTGGCTGCCTACGCAGATGCCTGTGCCCAGCGCGGGATCAGCATACGCTGGCGCACGCCCCACTTCTGCCGTGAGTCCTGAATTAATTCGTATATCAAAGGAACCAAATCCTAATCCCTAATCCCCTACAGCGATGCAGTGCGACACCCATTGCTCGGACTACAGCGCCTGCACGCCCGCGTGTCCCACAGAGACCTGTGACAATCTCCTGGACCAGGGTGATGCCGCCCGGCTGTGCCACCACGAGAACTGTGTCGAAGGCTGCCAGGTGAAGCCTTGTCCCATCAACCACATCTACCTGAACGACAGCTACACCACCTGTGTGCCCCGTACAGAGTGTCGGCCTGTATGCCTGGTTAGAGGCAACATCACCTACTACGAGGGCGATGTGACCTACACGGACGACTGTGCCACCTGTCGCTGCTCCAAGAAGAAGGAGGTGTGCAGTGGCCAGCCCTGTCCGCCAACCACCACCACCACGGAGTTCCCCGTAACGGGAACGGGCACCAAGGATCCTATGGATCGTCCCGGCAAGAGTTGCGTGCGCGGATGGACACGCTGGCTGGATCGCGGCTCCAGCGTGGGCGGCATCAACCTCAACGATGTGGAGCCGCTGCCCCACTTCGATCGCTTCGAACACATCTACGGAACCTGCGACCCGAGCTACCAGAGGGACATCGAGTGCCGGGTGAAGGACACGAAGCAATCGTACGAACTGGTGGACGACAACGTGTCCTGCGACCTCAAGCGGGGTCTGGTGTGCGTGGGCAAGTGCCACGACTACGAGATCCGGGTGCACTGCGACTGCGACGACGATGGCTTCACCACGGCCAGGCCCCCGCCTCCGCCGAGTGCCAACGAGACGTGCGATCCCTCGCTGGACATCTTCAAGGAGTACCCCGGGGACTGCTTCAAGTACCTGCGCTGTGAGCACAACCCGGGCAACAGCAACTGGCACTGGGTGCCGGGCTCGTGTGGCGTCCACTTGATGTTCAATCCCTCGATCGGTGCCTGCGACCAGATCTCGATTGTGACCCGGCTGCGGCAGCAGTGCGGCAAGGACAAGGATCGCTGCAGGGATGACGAGGAGTGGAACGATTGTGCCAACCAGTGCGAGCACACCTGCCACTTCTACGGGCAGCAGCTCATCCGGCGGGGTCTCTGCAAGCCCGGCGAGCACTGCAAGGGCGGATGTGTGCCCAAGAAGCGTCCGGATTGCCGGGCTCTAGGGAAGTTCTGGCGGGATGAGCACACCTGCGTGGATCAGGACGACTGTCCGTGCTTGGACCACCGCGATGATAAGTATGTCCAGCCGCACAGGATCATCTCCACGGACGACGAGGACTGCCAGTGTGTGTTCAACCAGTATGTGTGTGTCCCGAAGAAGACCACCACAGTGTCGCGTAAGTATAACCGGGATTTAATTCCATAATAAGCTTCAATAATGTCCCTTTCAGCACCCATTGGAGGTCACTCTACAACCACACCCTTGCCCATCATACCCACCACCCTGACTCCGCCTGTGCTGTGTCCAACCAAGAGGTAAGTCGTCCTCAAAGACCCTGTAACCATGGATAAACTTTAAAGACCTTAACTTAACAGCGTGGTGCGTCTGTTCACGAGTGAGCATCCCGTGCCCGACACCGCCTTCTCCGGCTCCAGCATCCTGGACCCTAACTATGCCGCTCACCTCTCCCGCTTGCACCGAAAACCCAAGCTCAATACGGGAGCCTGGACCCCGAGGATAAGCGATCAAACTCAATACCTCCAAGTAGACTTCGTGAAGCCCCTGGCCCTGTACGGCCTGCTCATAGCCGGTGACCCCCACCATGACAACTATGTGACCCTCCTGAAGCTGGTCTACAGCCTGGATGGTGAGGGCTATCACGAGCTGATTGGCCAGGATGGAGAGCCCCAGGTGCTGGTGGGTCCCAAGGACTCGCGACAGCCGCGAGCCCATGTCTTCCAGCGACCCATTGAGGCCAAATCCGTGCGGTTGTATCCCTTGAGGTGGCACACGGCCATCGCCATCCGCTTCGATCTGCTGCTTTGCAACCATGAGCCCACCACCACGCCGCCAGTGGTGGACAGGACCACCACGCCGCTGCCTCCCACGAAGCCACCCATCGAGGATCTCATTTGCAAGGACCCCCTGGGCGTGGACAGTGGAGCTTTGCGTTCCCATCAGGTTTCAGCCAGCAGCATCTGGCTATCGTCGCACCTGGACAGCGAGGAGGGACTCCTGGACCTGCTGCGCTTCCGCTCCAAGCTGGGCTGGCGGCCGCTGGCCAACAAGCAGGAGGAGTATATCGACTTTGACTTCCTGGAGCCGCGCAATGTGACCGGCATCCAGACACGGGGCGGGGTCCATGGCTGGGTCACCTCGTACCGCGTGCTCTTCTCCTCCAACAAGCTGGTGTGGAACGAGCTGCCGGGTCAGAAGGGCGATGCCCACATCTTCGAGGGCAACCAAGATGGAAGTGGGCTACAAACGAATGGTTTCTTGAGGCCTTTGGTCACGCGGTATCTTCGTCTGGTGCCCACGTCGTGGGATCAGAATATCAACTGGCGGATCGAGCCCATAGGATGCTTCGAGCCCTATCGTAAGGATGGATTTTCTTAGTGCTAAGAATGGAGTGCTAATCCCTGTTAATCCTTGCAGCCAACATCACCCAGCCTCCCCAGATTAGAGTGTGCAATGTGTGCGAGGACATAGACCTGACCACACCGCCTCCAAGCTGTCCCTGCAGCGATGGCCTCTTCTGGACGGGAACCAAGTGCGTGGAGCGCAATCTCTGTCCCTGCGTGGATCTCTACACAACGTGAGTGAAGTTTGGAGAAGGAATCTAGTTCCATTAAAACCTTTGAATCCCTGCAGCTACCCCATTGGCTCCAAGTTCGAGAACAGTGACTGCGAGGAGTGCGTCTGCCTGTTGGGAGGCGTGATCAATTGCAAGACCACCAACTGTCCCAAGTGTCCGCCGCACATGAGGAGCGTGCGCAAGGGCTGCCGGTGCGAGTGCCAGTTGTGTCCACCAACCACCCGACTGTGTCCCACCAGCGGGGACTGCATACCCAGCGACTGGTGGTGCAATGGAGTGCAGAACTGCGCCGATGACGAGGACGAGACCTGCGATCCCACGCGAACCACAGTGGCGCCGCGTAAGTTCCAGGTATTCCAATGATGTAACTGAGACTCATCTCTCCTTCTCCCTTGCAGCCACCACCAGGAAACCCACTGTGTGTCCTCCTATCCAATGTCCTCCTGGGTACACTGTCAAAATTAGGGGAAAACTACCTCTAGAATTGTCCCAAATGCTCTTGATCTCTACAGATCCTGCTGGCGATGGTTCTATAGAGCCCCTAAAGGATTGGCTGGAGCCTCTAAAGTCCTCTGATCAGCCGGAAATAGCCCTCGGAGCCGTCAAGGCCTTCGGCAAGTTCGCCTTCAAGTTTGGCAAGAAATTCTTCAAGGGAGTCGCCAAGCTGGCCCGCAAAATAGGCAACAAGATCAAGGACGCTCTGTTCGACAAGTTCGGGGAACGGGTGGCGGATAAGATCCTAGACCTGGCAGACCCAAAGAAGGATGCGGAAGAATCCCTGACCCTGGATCGCCTCGAGCTGAACGAACTGCCCTTCAAGCCGGTTAAGCCACAGCTGGAGTTCACGTTCATTGACCAGGATGAAGTCGACGAAATGCTGGATCTCCTGGGTGTGGATGCCAGCGACATACCCGACTTCTCGGGGGATTGGAGCGAGTTCTTTGGCGATGACGACGATGACTATGCCGATCCCGATCAAGATGAAATCGATGACCTGCTCAACTACATGGGTATTGTGTCCCAGGAGAGTCTCGTGCTCTCTAGGGTTGGCATAGACGACACTCTAGATGCCGAAACCCAGTTTGTGCTGAATGGAGCTGGTGCTCCAGACGGTGTCAGTCCCTATGGCATCAACTTCCAGCTGCCCAAGGAACTGCGCGACCAGTACCAGTGGAGGACTGCCCTTCCGACCAAGAACAGGGACGACATTGAGTACTGCAATGCCTTTTGCTGCATTCCCCCCAGGAATGAGACCTGTGAGGATCCCCAGTGCCCCTCGGGCTTCGAGCCCGTGCTGGATCCTGCGACCACTGGGGCTGGCAAGTGTCCCACGTTCACCTGCCGACGCCCAAGGATCCCGGACGACACTTGCGACATCACCGGCCGCATCTTCCGCACCTTCGATGGCACTGTCTACAAGTACGACATCTGCAGCCACACCTTGGCCAGGGATGCCCAGGGAGATCACTGGAGCATCAGCACACAGCTCCAGTGTGCTGTAGATCAGCCCAGCTGCGGCGCCAAGACCCTGATCATCGACGACCAGGAGCGCGGAGTCTCCATCACCATCCTGCCGAACCAGCGCGTCCTCTACAACAACTTCGAGTTCAGTGTCCACGATCTGGCCTTGGTTAGTGCCGTGCGGCGATCCTTCGTGGTCAGCCAGATCGGCGAGACGGTGGTGGTGGTGTGTCGCCATCACAAGTTCTGGGTGCAGTACGCCGCCAGCGGGAACATCCGCCTGGGAGTGTCTCAGGCCCTTCAGGGACAGGTGGACGGACTGTGTGGGTTCTACAATGGAAGGCAGGACGACGACAAGCGGACGCGAACGGGTCTGCATGTGATAGGCACCACGGACTTTGGTGACTCCTGGTACGACAGGAAGCTGCCGCTGGACAAGTGCAGGCCTCAGGTGTGTCCCCTGGATCTGCAACAAAGGGCACTGCAAATGTGTCAGGCTGTGAGGTGAGTTTATCCTGGGAAATATTTTAAGGAAGCGGCTAATCTTTGATCTCCCTCAGACACCCCTCTTTCGGAACCTGTGCTGTCTCCCTCAACATCGAGGACTTCCTGGCCAGCTGCGTGGAGACCACCTGCGAGTGCCTGAAGGCCAATGGCGGTGCCGAGGGCAGCTGTCGCTGTGATCTCCTCCAGCAGTTTGTGGGCCAGTGCCTGGCCGTGGATCGCAACCTCCTGCTGACCAGCTGGAGGAGCATCCACCGCTGCGAGCCCACGTGTCGTCCGCCGCTGGTCCACCACGACTGCTTCCGCCAGCGCTGTGAGCCGCAGTGTGCCCTCTCCACCCCCTCGGCGGCTGTGTGTCCCACCATTCCGAACACCTGCTTCTCCGGCTGCTACTGCCCGGAGGGAACGGTCCGCAGGGGCGAGGAATGTGTCCCTTTGGATGATTGCAAGGACTGCAAGTGCAGCCTGTTCGGTTTGAACAAGTTTGTGAGCTACGACGGCAGCAGCTTCAGCTTCAGGGGGAACTGCACCTACCTGGTGACCAGGGATCTCCTCATCCCAGGCAGCTATAGCTTCCAGGTGTACGCCACCATCCGGCCCTGTGGCCTCAGCAAGGAGGAGAGCTGCGTGAGTGCCCTGCATGTGACCGCAGGGGAGCACACTTTGCACATTGAACGCCACGAGAACGAGGTGAAGCTGCTGGCCGATGGCTACCAGGTTTCTCCCTGGCCACATCAGTCGCCCTGGCTGAGGGTCAAGCAGCCGCGGGAAGAGGAGCTGCTGGTGCAACTGCCTCTGGTCAAGCTGGAGTTGGTGGTGGATCTGAGCAGCCTGCAGTTCCAGGTAATATTTAAGAGTTAGCCAATCCCTTATCCTGAGTAACTCAACCCACTTCTTTAACCTCTCAGCTCTCAGTGCCCTCGGTGCGCTATGGCAGCCGCATGGAGGGACTGTGCGGCAACTGCAATGGCCTCAGCATAGACGACCTGCAGGTCAATCCGGCCCAGACCAAGCCCAATCCCACAGAGCCGCGTCCCTTCGAACTCATCGACTTCGTGACCAGCTGGCAGGTGAACGAGCCGCGTCTGGGCCTGGACACGCGTTCTTGCGGGGATCAGCAGGTGTGCAAGCCGCTGCCCCGGGAAAGGAACGTGTGCTACCAGCTCGTCGTGCAGTCCGGCATCTTCGGCCGCTGTCCCTTGTTGGTGGATCCGCTGGCCTACATCCTCGCCTGCCAGAAGGACACGTGCACGGCCAGCGATGACAAGAAGGTGATCTGCGATGCCCTCACCGCCTACGCCGCCGCCTGCAACCAGGTGGGAGTGTGCTCCGACTGGCGACCCCTGACGCATTGTCCGGCACAGTGCCTGCCCGGAATGACCTACAGGCCCTGCGACTGCGACGTGACCTGCGAGACTGGAGTGGACCGGGTGGACAGCAGCAACCTGGAGATCATCTACAAGGGTCGCTGCCTGCACACTGCCCGCCACGAAGGCTGCTTCTGTCCGCCGGACAGGGTGCTCCACCATGGACGGTGCGTCGCGCCCAACGAGTGCGTGACCTGCGGCGACGGACGCCATGTGGGCGATGTGTGGCGGCCGGACAAGTGCTCGCGCTGCGAGTGCCTGGCCACTGGGCAGGTGAGCTGCGAGAAGGAGCAGTGCGGCCGGGACACGGACCTCATCTGCCAGCGGGGCTACAAGCTGCTGGTCTCCCAGCGGGATTTCGAATGCTGTCCTCAAAGGATTTGCGTGGCGGACATTGAGAGGCCAGGGAAAATCTGTGAGACGCCCAAGCTGCCCGATTGCGGACTCCATCAGCACAGGATCGTGGACGAGGATGTGAACAAGTGTCCCATCTACAGATGTGGTTAGTAATTAGCGATCTCCTGGCTTTTAAAGTTCTTAAAAAATCATTTCCCTTCACAGAATGCAAGCCCAAGGATCAATGCGAGCCCACGCCCCTGGTAACCCTAAAGCCCGGGGAGAAAATAGAGGAGATAGTGGACGGCTGCTGTCCCAGTTACAGGGTTGTGTGCCTCCAGGACACCTGCCCCAAGCCACCTGCCACCTGCGATGAGCCCCACTACGAACTGATCTCAACCAAGCAACCCGGCGACTGCTGCTCCCTGCACAAGTGTGTGCCTCCGAAGGACAAGTGCCTCCACAGGCATGACAACCAGGTGCAGGTCCATCGCATCGGAGACAAGTGGCAACTGCCCGGTGATCCTTGCGTATCCTACGAGTGCGTTCTCTCAGACAATGGCTCTGTGACCACCTTGACCACTGTGCTCACCTGCGAGAAGAATTGCCCGCTGGGATACACCTACGAGCACACGGACAGCGCCAAGTGCTGCGGATCCTGTGTCTCTACGGGCTGCGTCCACGACGGCGAGATCTACAAGCCGGATGAGAGCTGGTACAGCCAGGACAAGTGCATAGCCTACGACTGTGTCCCCCACAAGGGCCAGCTGATCATCCGCGAGCAGCACGAGGCGTGCCCGGATGTCACTAGGTGTCCGGCGGAGCATCTCCTGGACGATGGTGGCTGCTGCAAGCGCTGCAAGATCCCGCCTCCGCCGGCGGACAAGACCGACTGCCAGGCGATAACGGTGGCACCGAGTCACACGCGGAGCATGATCATGTTCGAGGATAAGGATCACGGTGCCTGTCACAACGACCAGCCAATCGAGGGATTGACCCAGTGCGAGGGCGCCTGCAACTCGGCCTTCAAGTACAACCCGCTGCTGAACAAGTTCCAGGACAGCTGCACCTGCTGTGCCGCCACCGGACTAAGAGAGGTCCTGGTGAAGCTAGCTTGTGGCGATGGCAGCCATGTGGAGCACGCACTGGAGGTGCCCACCGGCTGCAAGTGCGAGCCCTGCGACCGTCACCACTTGGCCCAGACGAGCACAGCACAGGGCGGGGATCAGTTTGAGACCAAAAACGAGCCCAAGGATGCCAAAGTGATCAAAGAAGATGAGGACGATGATGATGAATTTAATCTCCAGGATTTGCTCAATCAAAGCGGCGGCGTTATCACGCGCTAAAAAACTAAAAGACTGTCTAAGGATATTTGTAATACAAACGTTTTTCTACTCATTTATTTTCATAACAAAATATTCCATTTATATTTCAATAAACATCTCATAGAAAATTAACCAAACAAGACAAATAAACCTACAATTAATCTACAACTTTATAGATAATGGTTAAATCTTACTTATAAACTATATAAAAGACTTCACAAGCTTGAAATTGCGGCTTAAAAATTGTATTTCTTAGCTTTAATTTCGGTTTGCAGAATTTAAATTTAACAGCCTTACAATCGATAATATATCGATAACCCAAGTTGATTGACATTTCGTAACGATCAGCTGTTTTCGGAGCAAACGGTCACACTGTGCCCAAAAACATAAACAAACTGCAGATTTCCTAATATTTATTTGATAAAAAATAAGTAATTAAAGATCCCTGACTGTCATGCAGACTGCAGGAAGGAATGCAATCCTTAGCCTAAGGCAGGCTGCCTTGCTGGCCCGACGCCAATGCTCGGTGGCGCCGCAATCCACGTCCGCCGGCTCCCAAACAGATGCCGCACCACCGCCACCGCCAGCGAAATCCAGCGACTATAAGATGCGTGGATGGCAGCTGCACTGCTATGGAGACATCGACGAGCTGCAGCTGTCGGACAAGCTGAAGATGCCCCAAATACGCAGCTCCAACGAGTGCCTAGTTCGGATTAAAACTACTGCGGTGAATCCCATCGACCTGGCCATGCTCCGGGGATACGGTTCCACGGTGCTGAACAAGATGCGCTGTCAGCCGGGCGAAGGCATCGAGTTCCCGCTCACCCTGGGTCGTGAGTTCTGCGGGGAGTTGGTCCAGACGGGCATGGGTGTCACCCTGCCAAGGGGGACTCGTGTCTGGGGCGTAGTGCCGCTGCAGTCCAGTTCCGGAGCTCATGCGGAGTATGTGGCTGTGCCTTCTTACTGTGTAGGTGGACATGGTTGTGGATCACCTTTCCCTCCTTACTATTTAATCCCTTCCAGCTCGCCCCCGCCCCCAAAGAGCTGGATGACAGCGAGGCAGCCAGCGTGCTGTACGCCGGTTTGACAGCCTGGTCGGGTCTCTACATCACCGGTGGCCTGGGTGGACCCTGCGGAGCCGTCACAGCTGGCGGCGGTGGTGCCCACAAGCGTGTCTTGGTCCTCGGTGGTTCCGGAGGCGTTGGCTCTTTGGCCATACAAATGCTAAAGTCACAAAAGGTGCAAGTACTCGCCACTTGCAGCGAGAATGCCACTGAAATGGTGCGCAATCTGGGTGCCGACTTGGTGGTGGACTACAATGACAGCGATGCCATGGCGGAGCTTTGCAAATATGCACCCTACGACATTGTCCTGGACTGTGCCGGCCAGGGAGGCGAGAAGGCGGCAGAAATGAATTTTGATTTCCGGCAATACATCACCTTCTCATCGCCCCTGCTGGCCAATATCGACAAGCAGGGCTTGGGCCTGGGAGCGCTGAAGAATGTGCTGGATTTAGTCCAGACCAATGTTAGATCAGTGTCGCAGCGCGGTGGCCTCGTCAAGTGGGGATTCTTCAGTCCCGCTCCGCAGGGCATACAATTCCTGCAGCAGCTAGTGGAGCAGCGAAAGGTCAGTACGTGAATCTCTAACGAGAACTTCCCGACTAACACACTCTCTCTCTTTCTCCCAGCTGATGCCGCAGATCGATAGCAGCTACGGCTTTGGTGATATACCCAAAGCCTTCGAGAAGATGAAGGGCGGCCACTTGCGGGGCAAGATCGTGGTGAAGCTCTGAGAAGAGGAGGGAAACAGGCTGATATTTAGCTTTTGTTGCTGTTATATTAAACGCTCGTGTTTGTAAATTTAAAGCACTGTGCAAATTTCTTTTTGAAACTTTGACCAAAGCCCCGGCCCAGTGACGCAGTTTCCCGTGCACCTCAACACCTCAGCGCTGGACATTGCATCAGAGACCGCCTTGCGCGCGGCCCAACGTTTATATTAATTTATATAGAAGCCGATCCACTGACGCATATCATTATATTTGTTATAAAAATTAATCGTCGATCTTGGCGTTCGATTAGGCGCCAAGCGTCCGTCAAGGATCACCTTTAAATCACCGTGAAAAGCCGCCCCAGCTTCTGCGGATCGCTCTTATCGTCTGTGGATCATCGCCCAGTGACCAGACTGAAGGGCAACTGGTCGCTGTTACGCACTCAAGCTGCCAGGGTAGCTGCACCTCAGTGATTCAGCTAGCTGGGCGTGCGCCCGCCCATCGTAAAGCTATTCCGCGTAAATTTCCGTGCGTCGCCTGCCTGCCTGGCCGGCTAGCTGGCCAATACCCAGATTCGTTATCAGCCATTGAGTGGCGGCCGCCGGGCGATTCCGCAGCACGCGGACCGCCTCCGCTAATCACATCGTTCTCATGCGTTCCCAACGGCTCCGGAGCATCGGAACATGAGCTATCGCCAAGGTCGAGGCTTTCCAAAAAAAGTGACAAAAACAATGCCTCTCCATCACTGCTATCACCCGACGTTTGCCGGCAAGAAAGCGAAGAGTGCACGCGTCTCTGTTTTGTTTTGGTTTTTATTAATAGCTCTCAATTTGTTACTGGGTCCCGGCGTGGCTTGATATAATGTTAAATGCTTGGTGGTTGCCAGCCGGTGTGGAGATACCCTTTCCAAATTGTCTTAAAATATAAAATGCTGATATGATGATCTGATATCTCAGACAATTAAAGCTACAAATCACTATACCTCTTACCTACACCCAAAAAAAACCCAGAGTTTGTCTCAAAAATATTTTCAGCGGTGTAACGAGTTTAGTGTAGATTTAATACTTAATAATATCACATGCATCCTCAATAGTACTCGGTAACATATCGCGTTAGCTGGAATTTAGAGTTTTTTTGTTTATCGCGTTAGTGATTTTAGTCAAGCCTTGGCACAGATTAGTATAATGTTTAGATATATATGATATCAAATTAATAAGCATCTTATTAAGAATTTTTAATACTCAAAAGTATAGAAATTATGTAACAATAGTATAGTTTCTATGAGGATTATTTTTGGGTGTAGAGTATTCTCAGAGATTGCCAAGGGGAACATTTTTGTCTGAGCTTTCTGAAGACCTTGAATTCCCAGAGCTTATCGTACGCCTGAATAAAATATCAGCTATTATTGGGAAAAATTATCAAGGCAGTAACAAGCCCGAGTGTTCCACTTGTCTGGCAGCATAATGTAATGTCATCCCATTAAGTTGTTTAGGTTTATTCAACGTCTTTACATTGGTTTTTCCCATGACGATGTGGAATCATAGGAAACTATTGGGGTAGCCCCCAGGAAGCTAAGACTAAGCTGGAAATACAATGCTCAGGGGTAATTTAGGGACTCTTATTTGGTAAACATACCAAATGCTAGAACTCGCTCGCTTCTTCTTTGAATTATTTGCATTTGATTTGAAAAGAAATGGGTCTCGTACATATGCATGAATTTAAGCTCGTTTCGCCATAAATAATTAATCACATTTAATGTGGTTTGCTAAACAAAGACTGTGTGTGTTTGGAAATCAACAAAGTAGTCCAATATTTTGGTAGCTTGAAATGTTTTCAAGCCAAGTTGGCTTTGGATTGTTAGTTCAGTAACGTCTGTGTAACATATCACACTAATAGAATCAGTTTCATAGAAATAGAATTTATATCCGACTCGTTCCTCTGAAATTTAAAAAAAAATTATTTTTTCATAGTAAAAATTTTGTAAAAGTTTCCAAAATGGAAGACTGTAATAATTCCACCCTTTTGCCATTTATAATGGACTTGCTTAGTCGCGAGAAGAATCTGTGTAAGTTATCCAAGAAATTTTCCTAGTAATTTTAATATGATATGTGCTTGAAATCGGGTTACATTATATAATATTTAATCCCATATCCCTGCTTTTTTCAACAGGCACCACTGTCGAAGATCTGACCGAAGCCATGAAGGATGCCGTACTCGAGGAGCACATTAGTCCTTTCGGCAGCCTCGATATGGCCGTGAAATTCGCTTTGGAGGTGGGCTCCAACCTGGGCATCATCTCATTGACAGATGAGGTGGTCCCGGCGCCCTATAACTTCCGTGCAAAGAAGACTACTCCCACCCTGCGGATTACAGCCGCTCAGGGACGCAAGGTCATCAAGAAGGCGCTGGCCAAGCCCAAGACCAGGGCTACTAGGCCCAAGCCCAAGCCCAAGGCCAAGTCAAGGGCCAAGGCCTGTGCCGGAAAGCGTCCGGTGAAGAAAGTGGGCGGCGTAAAGCAGCGTGTGTCCTTCAAGACCGCTGCGAAAATTAATAAGGTGGGAAAGCCGAAGCAGCAGAAAACTAAGAAGTTGGACAAGTCGAAGGTGGTGAAGAGGCGGGTATAGGGGAAAGGACATTACACAACTTTGCTGAGAAAATTAAGAAGTTGGGAAAGCCGAAGCAGCAGGAGAAGAAGCGAGCCTAGAGGAAAGGACATTACACAACTTTACACACTTTACACACTTTACACAATAAAGAACCAGTGAGCGGTGCGCTTGAAGCTCAGAGGGAGTGTTATTGAACCAGACTGGGGGCTTTCGACAACTGGGTTATCCAGCCGATGTCAGCTGCGATGGCACACACTTGGACTAATTACCAGGGCAGGGGCACACGGAGAATATACACAAAAAGGCGGTACAGCGGTACACTTGTCCCCTCGCCAGCGTAATTTCTATTCGATTTAGTTGAAAGTTAGAGGCATGTTTTGCATAAAACTGAATAATTCATCGGCTGGCGGTGGCGATTTTGGCGCAGTTATAATGAGATCGGGTGGGTTTAGCTTAGTCGTGGTTACGCGGACAATTAAAAATGCGCCTTTTGGTGGCCACCGATCCCCGGTGGCCCCGCGGACCGAGTCCATATAAAGAATTCGACGAGTGCGGCCCTTGTTCAGTCTGTCTGCGGAACAAGTCGGATCCATACGTGCCCACCAAAAGGATATATACCACATCGAGCTCGAGTTAGATACAAGGACTATTACTTTGATATATCCATTATCCTTTTTGCTCCCAACGGACACACAAAAAGGATACGCGATCAGTGAACCAAAGTGACCCAGGGTGGCCGTTGAAAAGTGATTGAAAGCCCCTAATACGCAATACGTTGCGAATAAGTGTCGCATCGAAAGTGAGTCAAGTGCAATTGTGGCGTGTTCTCGCAGACATTGCGATCTATTTTTGACCTAATGCTTAAGTAATTAAGTAAACCGTTCATTGGAATTAAGAACTGCGCCTGAATAAAGTGCCACGCACACGTGGCTAGTGACGGAATAGCACTAAAGTCAAGTACTTGCACATTGCGAATGGTGTTTTATATAAGAGATTACCTGAAAGTGTAATATAAAGTGCATTTTTTGTATAAAGTTTAAATTCTATTTAAAATAATAAAGAGAGTTAGAAAAACAATACAGAAACTTTAAGTTGTAACAATAAATATTCTCGAAACATCCTTAAAAAAATGATAAATGGTTCTTTTGTTGTCAGTACTTAAAATTGATTTCTAAGGATACAAATATTGAGAGAGAATATTGCACAATACGAAAGGTGTTTTATATAAGAGTTTACTTGAAAGTGTTTCAAAAAGTGAATGTTTTGTTTAAAATTTTGTAATAATAAATATTCTAGAAACATCCTTCGAAAGAAAGATAAATTACTCTGGTTTTGTATTTGGCACTTAAAATAGAATTCCAAGGATTACAATATTGAGAGGGAGTAATAACTGGTTTGTATTAAAACTTAAATAAAAGAAAACATACAATTTGGTAGCTGATATTGTTTAGAAGGAATGTTGCATTGTAAAAATTCAGCTTATTATCTTAATAAAATTTGAGAATAAAATTTTTATTAAGAACAAATAAAAAGAGTTTACTTGAGAGTGTAATATAAAGTGCATTTTTTGTATAAAGTTCATCTTCTTCTTCAAAAATTAAAAACAGTTAAAAAAAATATATAAACCTTATGTTGTAATAATAAATATTATCGAAACATCCTTCAAGAGAAAAATAAAAGCTTCTTATCTGGTTTTTGCAATTCAAATAGAATTCCAAGGATTAAAATATTTAGAGGGAGTACTTGTATTGTATTGAACATGGTTTGTATTCAAACTTAAAGAAAAGAAAACGTAAAATTTGGTAGTTGATATGGTTTTTTTGCATTGTACAAATATAAGTTACAAGTTTTCCAGAAAATGTGAAAAGTTTAGGGGTGCAGCTTAGATTCCAAGTTGGAGTTTCTTTTCTTTCTTTTAGGTTATTAATAAGTTTAAGTCCTTAAATAATTCCATGATTAAAGTCCTCTTGAAATTTGTGCTATTTGGTAATAAAAATCCAGTATTCCAAGTATTTGTATTTATTTTTACATGTGTACCAGACCTCCTCAAGCTTCAATTTATATAGAGTTAAATAACAAAGAGTGGACTATGCATATTGTCCAAAGTTTAGTCTCTAACCGAACCACATGCCATAATTTTGGGGCCACAATCCAAGTATTATTCGCATAATCTCTAAGCCATTAAATAACAAAAAATGATTCCACCAATCGTGAAATCCGCAGACTCCCAATCTGTTTTCGAGGCGCCTTTGAACCCAGCAGACACGTCTCAAAGCAAGGTCCCATCACGTTCGATGTGTGCCTTCTGGCACGCGCCACATTCGATTATGCGAGTGTTTTTTTTCGGGGATAATAATATTCCCCCATGTGCTTATCTGAGTGCTATCCCTAGCCCTCCAGGTGCAGTGCACGCACTGGGGAGCTGGACGACTGTAATCTCGAGAGCCGTCAGCTCCCGTAACCTGGCAACAGGAAACCCACAGTGACCCGCACCGGACTGCGGAATCTGCCGAGTCGTCGAGTCGTACGATCCGATCGGTGCACACATTTAATAATGATAGGAAGAGGAAAGGTGACTGCTCCTGGTGCTGCACTCAGCCCCTTATCAGCCAACTGAGCGACAAAATTCACATAAAACCAAGCCGAGAGCCTCGACCATTTCTCTGGATCGATTCAAGTGCTTACTCATGAAAAATTAACCTTATCGTTAAATCTTAGATGGAGCGATTAAATTGGTAATTTGCCCCACTAATTGTTGAAATTCTACAACAACAAAAACAATACTATTCAGCTTTTATTCTTTATTTAATTGGAAATAGATTTCAGAGGATGGTTATCTTCCGAAAACATTGATTTCCTCGAAACTATACTTCAAGATATCGCCTTCTTATGCTTTGAACTTTCATTTCTCTGTAAAATATTGCAATCTAAATTCGAATTGATAAACGGTTCCTATTTTATGGAATATTTTAAAAACTTGTTCATATTGATAACCTAAGCGGAATGAAATCGGTTTACTTACTTATGAAAACCTCTACAAAAACTGAAGGTTAAATTAACTTTCAAACAGTACGAATTTTGAGATTGAGGCACAATTTGTATGCATTTGTATGAATCTCTAGATTATTTTATACGGTATCAGCTTTTGTAATCTTACAATACTATACAAATACAAATTGATTTATTATATTTGAATACTCACTTCATATACTTATATTTAAAGGTTTATGTTCTTTGAACCCTAATAAATTACAATAGTAATTTGTCTAGACATTTTTAGCAAGGTCTTTGAAGACCTAATAGAGCTTATCATTGCCTATATGTTAACGGGAGAGTGTGGGCTTAATAACTAATTTAACTTAGGGATAACTATTATATTTATTATAGAATTTAAGTAAATGAACTAATAGAGCCTCATAAGCCAAAGAAATGCATAAATATTAAAGCTATTTACTGAGACTTTACTTAAAAATACCAAAAGAAAAGGGTTTTTGATAGAGTAAAGTCCCTTTATAATTTTTTTTAGGTTATAATTTCTCCTCCATTTATTTACCCAAAATCTTTGTATAAATTAAGTCCCTTCTTTAGTTAATAATTTCTTCTCCATTTATTTACCCAAAATCCTTGTATAAATTCCTAAATCTCCGCATAGTTGGGCACCTTGATCTCGAGCCCGAACCTAACCAGCAGGATGCCCAGCAAGAAGAAGTCGCAGGCGGAATCCGCTGCGGGCGAGGATGGAGACATTGTGATCTCGGGTCTCTCCGGAAAACTCCCAGAGAGCAGTAATATCGAGGAGTTCAAGTACAATCTGCTCAATGGCATTGACATGGTCACAGATGATCCCAGGCGCTGGGAGGCGGGTAAGTACTCTTTATACAAAATTAAAGAACCATAGAAACTAGAGCAATTGTACAACAAAATTTAAATTTATTTGCATCAAAATACGATTCAACTTGAAGCTGAAATGCTACGCCAAAGTCTGCCTTCGGCTGAAAAGCGAAAACAACGGAATTGACTCACTCACACAACCTTCCCCTTGGAATATCATTACTTATGCGATCCTCCCCTTCCTCCGCCATTTCCTGTTCTTGAGGAGCGCCGAGTCTTGGGTCCCCCTGCGATGGCCAAATAATTCCCAACTGGTTATCGTAGACTCTGAACTGAGAGCCCTCGAATTCGGGGGTCAAGTCAATGTCTCGAACCTCGCTTCGGCGATGGAAATTGCACCAATATGAACCGTAGAAGTTGGGGAATAAGTAGAGACATTCCTTTATCCGAGGATAATTTTTTTGAAGCGCCTGGCTGGTTTTATCCGCCGGGCCATTGAGAATAAATTTAATAAATGGTTTGAATTGGAGCTTATAATTATAAGTCAAAGGTCATTAATGATTGACCCTAAAGCTCCTATAGAATCTGAGATCGCTATGGGAAACTTATCCTAATTTCTGTAAGAACCCAGGCCAAAAGGGGTTTATTAATTAATTTGTTTAAGAAATAATAACTTTAAACTTCAAGGGGTTTATTAATTAATTTGTTTAATAAATAATAACTTTAAAGTTTTATGTATTTATGTACATATTTATTTATATGTCGTATGGTACAAATTTATACATGCATGCATACATCAAACAAAAGGTATTGAGAAGTATATTAAAGATATCTTACGATCTTTCAAATATACCGCGCCGTTCAAAAGTTATAGCAATTCAATTTTTATACCCGGTACCCATAGGGTACAAGGGTATTATAAGTTAGTGCCAACCGAGAATGTATGTAACAGGCATGTAACAGGCAGAAGGAGAAATCTCCGACCCTATAAAGTATATATATTCTTGATCAGCGTCACCAGCCGAGTCGATTTAGCCATGTCCGTCTGTCCGTCTGTCTGTCCGTGTGAAATAACAGATCTCAGAGACTATAAGAGCTAGAGTTACCAAATTTAGTGACAACATTGGAATTTGTTGCACGCAGATCAAGTTTGTTTTAAAATTTGGCCACGCCCACTTCCGCCCTCAAAAATCATAAAAAACGTAAAATAAGCTATACTGGTTTTTTCGGGTTAAAGTTAATAGATACAAAAAATGAATAAAATAGAGCGGACGCTTCCTGAAAATTTCAGTAAAATCGGATGATAAACATAGGAGATATTATCAATAAGGTTAGAATTTTAACACACCGCCCTAAGGTACTGCTGTTGCAAGCTGTAGCCGACAGGTGGCGCATTCGAGCCTTGGACGTGCGATATAATGGCGCCAGCTGCAGAAAAAATGACAAAAGAATATAGCAAGAAATTACAAAAAATAACATAATTCATTTTTTGACGCCGATCGAGCGGGTTTTTATGTTTTCCTATAAAATGTATCATTCATATTTAAGTATGACATTAAATTGTTT
This sequence comes from Drosophila rufa, assembly GCA_018153105.1. NCBI lineage: Eukaryota > Metazoa > Arthropoda > Insecta > Diptera > Drosophilidae > Drosophila > Drosophila rufa. The sequence goes on from JAECXS010000096.1 coordinate 20,805,434, forward strand.
AGGTCGGGAGCTAATTCGAAAGGCGATTTATTTTAAGAAGTATCGAAGTAGACTATTATAATGTATGTACAATTTTAAATTGCCTTTTAGTGTGAAGTGCAAATTTTTTGGTACCGGGTATCTCACAGTCGAGCACAGTCGACTATAGCTTTCTTACTTGTTTTCATATCGTCGCAGTAATTTTTTTTGGGTCCAATTTTTATTTATCTCATAACTGTTATTTGCGATTCCTGTTTAAAACTATAGAGATAATCTCATTTAAAAATTGAAGGTTATATTAAAGAATGGTATTTTTCCCGCTCCATTGCCATTGAGAATAATTTTAAAAACTGATTTCGAATGGAGCTTATAAGAAGTCAAAAATCATTAGTAATTGATCTCAAATCTCCTATAGAATCTGAGATCCTCATGGGAAACTTGCCCGAATTACTGTTAGAAAAACCCAGCTTAAAAGGGCTTTATAATTAGTTTGTCATAAAAATAATAACTTTAAAACTATAGAGAAAATTCTATTAAAAGTCTTAAGATTAGATGAATGAATGCAATTTTTTCCCTTTAATTTCCTGCTCCCATTACCTTCTTTCCATAAAAGGCATCTACGGCCTCCCCGAGCGCATGGCCAAAATGAAGGACTCCGACTTGGAGAAGTTCGACGACAAATTCTTCAGCGTCCACCAGAAGCAGGCGGAGCTGATGGATCCCTGCATGCGCATGCTGCTCGAGCTGACCCACGAGGCCATCATCGATGCGGGCATCAATCCCGCCCAGCTGCGCGGCAGCCGGACCGGCGTCTACATCGGGCTCTCCTTCGTGGAGACGGAGCACGAGATACCCAACATGGAGCCGAGCACCATCAATGGCTACTGCCTGACGGGATGTGCGCGGGCCATGTTCGCCAACCGGATCTCGTACACGTTCGACTTCAAGGGTCCCAGCTTCATAGTGGACACCGCGTGCTCCAGCTCGCTGGTGGCCCTGAACCATGCCTTCGCGGACATGCGGGCGGGTCGCTGTGACTACGCCTTGGTGGCGGGCGTGAATCTCATCCTGAAACCGATCTTTGCCCTCCAGTTCCTGCGGCTGGGCATTGTGAGCCATGACGGCGCCTGCAAGACCTTCGATGCGGCGGCCAATGGCTATGCCCGCGCCGACACCTGTGCCGTGGTCCTGCTCCAGCGGCGGAAGGAGGCCAAGCGGGTCTATGCCAGCATCCTGAATGTGCGCACCAACACGGACGGGTTCAAGGAGCAGGGGGTGACCTTCCCGGACGGACGCATGCAGCAGGCGCTGCTGGAGGAGACCTACAGCGAGATCGGCCTCAATCCGGACGAGGTGGTCTACGTGGAGGCCCATGGCAGTGGCACACCCGTGGGCGACGACCAGGAGGCCAACATGCTGAGCAACTTCTTCTGTCGGCCCTCGCGACCCAGTCCCCTGCTCATTGGATCCGTCAAGTCCAACATGGGCCACGCGGAGCCCGCGTCGGGTGTCAGTGCCCTGGCCAAGATGATCATTGCCATGGAGGAGGGTGTGATCCCGAAGAACCTCCACTACCGCACCCCGAATCCTTCGGTGCCAGCTCTGGTCGACGGTCGCCTCAAGGTCGTGGATCGAAATCTCCCCTGGCAGGGCGGCATTGTGGGCTTGAACTCGTTTGGCTTTGGCGGAGCCAATGCCCATGTGGTGCTCAGGTCGCATGCGAAATCCAAGGCTCCCAGGGCTTCCTCCAAGGCAGTGGAGGTGGAGCAGTCTCTGAGGCTGGTCACCTGCTCTGGACGCACTGAGGAGGCTGTGCAGCAGCTGCTATCGGTGGCCACAGAGCATAGGCAGGATCAAGAGCTGCTGACCCTCATCAATGACATCCACGCCCAGCCGATTCCCCTGCATCCATTCAGGGGCTACGCTGTCTTGGGCTCGAGTGGATCTGTTAAGGAGGAGGTGCTGCCCTTCGAGGAGGAGGAGAGACCCATTTGGTTTGTGTACGCCGGCATGGGCAGTCAGTGGCCCAGCATGGCCAGGGATCTCATGCAGCTGGAGGTGTTCCGAAAGTCCATAGAACAGTGTGCCGAGGTGAGTGGGGTTTTGGGTTTTTTCTATAGTTATTTTATTTTATTTTAGTTATTTTAAATCAAAATTCTTGATATTATTTATATAATTGATATTATTTATATAATTTATACAAAAGGTATAAGCGGTATAAGGTATTTATACAAAAGGTATAAATTATATAAATAATATCAAGAATTTGTTAATAGGTTTTGTGATCATGTTTCTATATTAATCAGATTTTCTTTCTCATAAAGTTACTTACAAATTCCGAAAACTCTATCCTTATTTGTGAAAATTCCTAAGTTTTGTACCTGAATCCATCCCCTAATTACTTATGTTGCCTACCTTAGGGTGTCTTCTTCACCCTCTTGCTTTTCACTATAATTCCCAATCGGTTTTAGCTCATAAGGAGTAGAGAGTTATCTAGTTTGGTGTTAAAAATCACTCTGGCTTCTCTTCAGTTGTCGAATAAATCTTTCGCCTTTTACTAAAGATTTCCGTGGAGAGGAGCACTCTAATGAGTCTAAACTAAATTTTTTGTCAGTGCCCACGCAGGAGTATTCCTGTAGGGCCATAAATAATACATTTTACATTTTATATCAACTTGCAATTGTTGCTTAGGAAGCTAAATCTTGTAAATAATGGAGCACTTGGCTGAAATTGCGCTCGTGCAAAAGCAAATGTCTTTTGGAATAAAATTTGCATTAAGCCGAGTTGCATTATGTGCATAATTAGTAGAATTAGTATCATCGCGTAAGAAGTCTGTAAATTTTATCAATAATTCTTTGTCTTTTTATCGATAGCCCATAACAACGAGTTTATTGAAAGGGTCAGTATAGGCAACATTTATTCGAAATACTGGTTTAATGACGGCGAAAAAGTACTATAGTAATTATATTATTATTATTACCCTATAGGGTTCTCAATTGATTAAATTAGTTGGTGAAAAGAGCTTATTGAAGAGTATTAGTTAAAATAATAGTCAAATGTACCTATAGTTGAACAATAATTTAATTTAAACGTAATTATAATAATTAGAATAAATGATTTATTAAAAATAAATGTATTTAGTTGTGATTACTTACATTTTCCACTTTTCTGCTTAAAAGGCATAATATTTCTAATACATATTAATAATAATGTCAAGTTGCTTCATTACAGTAATACACAATATTACACTGTGATTTTTATCTCAGTAAATAAACGCTCAAATCCAAATCAAAAAAAAAATATATATATACTAAAGGAATTTACTAAATGATGTTTTTTATTAATATTTCTAAAAGTCAGTCTTTGAACACTCAAATACTTAATTGTTATTAACTTATGATACATTCCCTTCATGGCAACTGAAACTGCTACTACTAGATAGTACCAAACGCTCCTCTCCTAACTCCTTTCAGGTCCTGGCCAAGGTGGACTTTGACTTGATAGACGTCCTGACCCGTTCCACGGAGCGCACCTTCGACAACATGCTGTACTCCTTTGTCTCCGTGTCCGCCGTCCAGGTGGCACTGACGGATCTCCTCCGCACGCTGGACATCCGGCCAGAGGGAATCATTGGCCACTCGGCCGGCGAGCTGGGAGCAGCCTACATGGATGGCTGCCTGACGGCGGAGCAAACAGTGCTGGCCGCCTACTGGCGTGGCAGGAGTGTCCTGGACACTCCAGGCCTGCCACGAGGCAAGATGGCAGCCGTGGGTCTCAGCTGGGAGGAGATAGGAGCCCACATCCCCAAGGATTGCTACCCGGTGTGCCACAACAGCGATGACAACTGCACAGTTTCGGGCCCAGCGGCGTCCATGGATGCCGCCATCGAGAAGCTGGCGGCCGAGGGCGTCTTCGTGCGGGAAGTGGGCTCCGGAGGATATGCCTTCCACAGTCCATACATCGAGGGAGCAGCTCCCATGCTGCGCCGGAACCTGGAGAAACTGATCCCAAAGCCAAAGGCAAAGACTCCGCGATGGCTGAGCACCAGTGTGAGGGAAGCGGAGTGGGACACGGAGAAGAACCAGTTGGCCTCCGCTGGTTACTTCATCAATAACCTGATCTCGCCCGTGCTCTTCCAGCAGGCCATCAAGAAGATACCGGAGAACGCTCTCATCGTGGAGATAGCACCCCATGGACTCTTCCGGGCCATCCTCCGCTCCCTGAGTTCCCAGATCAGCTACGTGAGCCTCATGCAGCGCGGCCATGCCAACAACTTTGAGTTCCTGCTGAGCCAGATCGGAAGATTATATGCCTCCGGTGGTCAGCCACAGGTCCTGAAGATCTCCCCGCACGTATCCTATCCCGTATCTCGAGGCACACCCATGCTGGGCTCCTCCATAGGCTGGGATCACTCGCAGAAGTGGAACTACCCCAAGTTCAGGGGCGGGCGACAGGCTGGACAGCTGAGCGTGGAGCTGGACCTGGGCAAGGAGGAGAACGCCTTCCTGGCGGGGCACACTATCGATGGCAGGATCCTGTTCCCGGCCACGGGCTACATGACGCTCGCCTGGATGAGTCTCGCCCAGCAGCAGGGCCTGGACTATCTGCGCACGCCCGTTCTCTTCGAGAATGTGGTCTTCCACCGGGCCACGATCCTGGGAGTGGGTACGGCGGTCAAGTTGACGCTCAACTTCTTTCCGGGCAGCAGCTGCTTCGAGATCTGCGAGGGCAGCAGCCTGGTGGCCTCCGGGAAGATCCAACTAGTGACCAACGTGCAGCAGGAGCAGCTCCAGCTGCCTTCACTGCCTGGTATCGCTGGCTCCCGCCGGCTGAGCACCAAGGATATTTACAAGGAGCTGAGACTGAGGGGCTACGACTACAGTGGCGTGTTCCAGGGCATCCTGGAGTCGGACATTGCCGCTGTCGCGGGTCGCCTGCAGTGGGCGGACAACTGGATCAGCTTCATGGACACCATGCTGCAGTTCCGCATCCTGAGCAACGACATCCGGGAGCTGTACGTGCCCACGGGCATAGAGCGGGCTCTGATTGATCCCCTGAAGCACCTGGAGCTGGCCAAGAAGCACCAGGAGAAGCTGCCTGTGAACTGGCACAGCAACATCTCGGTGGTCAAGTGCGGTGGCGTGGAGATCCACAAGATGAAGACCGCTCAGACCCAGAGGCGATCGGGAGGTCAAGCTGCTCCCAGCGTGGAACGCTATCGATTCTGGCCCTATGTCCAGCATCTGGGTCAGCGGGAGGATCAGCTAAGGTCGAGGAGCTCGGCCCTGGCAGTGGCCATCCAGATCATCGTCGAGAACAGCGGCGGAGCTGTGAAGATCAAGGGCGTGGAGCTGGCTGGAACTCGCTCCACTCTGGACACTCTCAGTGCCGTCCAGCTGCTGGAGCTGATTGAGAGGGAACCCATCCTGGTGGGTGATCTGGCTGTGGTCACCTCCACCTCAGCCATTGAAGCCGAGCTCAGCGAGCAGCTCAAGGAGCATGGCATAAGAGTGGTGACCAAGGATCTCTCAGCTGGTGCCGTGGAGCAGCAGTGCCACTTTGTTCACGCCCTGGATCTGTTGGCGAAATACTCTCTCCAAGATCTGCAGCACTGCCTGGACAGCCTTAAGCCGGAGGCTGGTTTCCTGCTCCTGGAGGAAACGGCCAGCACCTACACCCAATGGGGAAAGGAGAAGCTAGCCAAGCTCCAGTTAAAGCCCGTTTTGGAGCAGTTCTTTGGCTCGGATCGGGTGCTGGTCCTGGCCAGGAGACCTGTGACTCCCACCCAACCCCTGGTAATCCAACTGAGCAACAAACAGTTCAAGTGGGTCAACGAACTGAAGAACTCTATGGTCAAGGCCCAAGCTGAGGGCAGAAGCCTCTATCTGGTGGCCCAGGAGGAGCCCGACTCGGGGGCCTTGGGCTTGGTGAACTGCCTGAAGAGGGAGGCAGGCGGAAACTGCGTCCGCCTCTATCTAATCCTGGACGAGGGTCTGCCCAACTTTGCCCTGGAGGAACCTTTCTACTTTAGCCAGTTGGCCAAGGATCTGGCCATCAATGTGTACAAGAACGGCAGCTGGGGCAGCTACCGTCACCTGAAGATGGACGCCCAGGCTCCCATGCTGCCCGTGGAGCAGGCCTATGTGAACACCTTGGTCAAGGGCGATCTCTCCTCGCTCCGCTGGATCGAGAGTCCGCGCTCGAGTCCCACCCAGTCGCACCTGGAGCCCTGCACCGTGTACTATGCTCCCCTCAACTTCCGGGATGTCATGCTGGCCTCGGGCAAGCTAGGAGTGGATGCCCTGCCCGGAGACTTGGCCTATCAGGATTGTGTTCTCGGGCTGGAGTTCTCGGGCAGGGACTCTCGCGGGCGTCGCATCATGGCCATGGTCACGGCCAAGTCTCTGGCCACCAACTGCTTGGCCAACAAGAACCTGCTGTGGGAGATTCCCGAGAGTTGGACCATGGAGCAGGCCTCCACAGTGCCCTGTGTCTATGCCACCGTCTACTACGCTTTGGTGGTGCGAGGACAGATGAAGAGGGGTGAGAGGATACTCATCCATGCGGGATCCGGAGGAGTGGGTCAGGCGGCCATCTCGGTGGCTCTCTCCCACGGACTGACCGTCTTTACTACGGTCGGAAGCAAGGAGAAGCGCGAGTTCCTGCTGAAGCGGTTCCCCAAGCTGCAGGCCAATCACATTGGCAACTCCCGGGACACGTCCTTCGAGCAACTGGTCATGAGCGAAACCCATGGCGAGGGAGTGGAGCTGGTGCTCAACTCCCTCTCCGAGGAGAAGCTCCAGGCCTCTGTCCGCTGTCTGGCCCTCAATGGTCGCTTCCTGGAGATTGGCAAGTTCGATCTGAGCAATAACACCGCCTTAGGCTTGTCCGTGTTCCTCAAGAACACCTCCTTCCATGGCATCCTGCTGGACAGCGTGATGGAGGGCGAGGAGGAGATGCAGCTCCTGGTGGCCCGGCTGGTGTCTGAGGGCATCAAGAGCGGAGCTGTGCAGCCGCTGCCCACCACGGTCTTTGCGGACCAGGAGATCGAGAAGGCCTTCCGGTTCATGGCCTCGGGCAAGCACATTGGCAAGGTGGTCATCAAGGTGCGTCTGGAGGAGGAGCAGCAGTCGGCCCTGCCGCGTCTCCGCCAGATCCAGGCCATTCCCCGCTCGTACATGCACCCGGAGAAGAGCTACATCCTGGTGGGTGGTCTAGGAGGATTCGGTTTGGAGCTGGCCAACTGGTTGGTCTCCCGAGGAGCCCGCTTCCTGGTTTTGAGCTCCCGTTCCGGGCTGAAGAGTGGCTACCAGGCCCTGATGGTTAGGCGCTGGCACGACCGTGGAGTCCAGGTGCTGATCGATACCAACGACGTGACCACGGCGTCGGGTTGCCAGAAGCTGCTGGAGGTGAGCAACAAGCTGGCCCTGGTGGGAGGCATCTTCAACTTGGCCGCGGTGCTAAGGGATGGCCTCATCGAGGATCAGAGCCCGAAGGACTTCGAGAAGGTGGCGGCGCCAAAGGTGCTGGCCACCCAGCACCTGGACCGGATCTCACGGGACATGTGTCCCGCCCTGGAGTACTTTGTGTGCTTCTCCAGCCTGGCCTGTGGCCGCGGAAACCTGGGACAGACCAACTATGGGCTGGCCAACTCGGTCATGGAACGGATCTGCGAGCAGCGCCAGGTGGACGGTTACCCGGGCACGGCCATCCAGTGGGGAGCCATCGGCGACACCGGCCTCATCATCGAGCACATGGGCAACAACGAGACGGTGGTGGGCGGCACCCTGCCGCAGCGGATGAACAGCTGCCTGGAGACGCTGGATCTCTTCCTGCAGCAGCCCCATCCCGTCATGGCCTCCATGGTGGTGGCCGAGAAGCGGAAGACCGGGGAGCAGGCCAATCGCCTGAGCCTGATAGCCACCATTGCGAACATCATGGGCCTGCGGGATGTGAAGAGTGTCTCCGACAAGACAACGCTCTTTGACCTGGGCATGGACTCGCTGATGAGCACGGAGATCAAGCAGACCCTGGAGCGGCACTTCGACCTGGTGCTGAGTGCCCAGGAGATCCGCCAGCTGACCTTCAGCGCCCTGCGGCAGATCGACTCCCAGGAGCCGGGAGCTACGGTTTCTTCCTCCTCATCTGCTGCCTCCCCGAATGCATCTCCCGCCAAGGAGGAGCCGCAGGTGCAGGTGCAGGCGCAGAGCGACGAGACGCGCAAGGTATTTGCCGAGGAAGTATTACCCCAGGAGGTGATGGTGCGCCTCCAGTCGAAGGCGCCGGTGGCCAGCGAGGATCCGGCTGTGTTCTTCCTGGCGCCCATCGAGGGCTTCACCATAGCCGTGGAGGCGCTGGCCGCCTCGCTCACCTGCCCCGCCTACGGCCTGCAGTGCACCGAGCAGGTGCCCCTCGACTCCATCGAGGCCTGTGCCACCTACTATCTCCTGCAGATCCAGAGGCTCCAGCCCCGCGGCCCCTACAACATCGTCGGCTACTCCTACGGCTGTCTGCTGGCCCACGCCATCGGGGTGGCGCTGGAGCAGCGTCGCTTCGGGGTCAAGGTGATCATGCTGGACGGAGCGCCCACCATGGCCAGCGGCTACGTCCAGGAGGCCAAGAAGCAGACGGACGACCTCAATCGTCAGCAGTCCATGACGCTGGCCTACTTTGGTGCTTTGCTGGCTGATGTGGACTACAACCAGGTGGGGGTTTTGGGTCTCACTTCCTCTTAAACTCTATCCTTATGATCCTTATGTCTTCCGACAGCTGCTGAACCTCCTCGATGGCGTTCAGACGTGGACCTTGAAGCTGGACAAGCTGGCCGACACTCTGGCCATTCACACCAATCAAACCAAGGAAAGGGTAAGCAATCGATCATTTGTATTAATTAAAATCCTGTTAGACAAATAAATAGATAATAAATAGAATATCCTTAACTATTAAATCTGTTAAATTAATAATTAATAGATCAAGAAAGCCGCCTGCATGTTTAAGCAAAAGCTAATGCTTTCCGAAAGTTACAAGGGCGCCCAGCAGCTCCACAGCGATGTGGTCCTGATCAAGTCGGCCGAGCACAATGCAATCATGGCCCAGGACTATGGCCTAAAGGAGGTGAGATTGTTATTAACCCCATTATTAAGTCCTACGAAATCCACTGAATTTCGATATCCTACAGATTTGCAGTGCCCAGATCGATATGCATGTGGTGGAGGGCACACACAGGACCTTCCTCAAGGAGCCGCACACGCTTCAGATCATCGAGCGCGTGCTGAGGAAGCGTCCCTAATGGAATAGATCTAGTTTGTAGCCTTATAAATACGATTATGTTGATGATTTATTTTGTAGCTCTTAAGGTTTACCCTACTAACACCAATACACGTAGCAATCTGGCACGGATTGTTTAAGCCGTAAACACCCGATTTAGATACAGTCGAACTTCACTAGCTTAAACTTCTGCAGATTGGAAATTCTTAGAGTTCAAAGATAACATTTATTTGTTAACTAATTAAGACATATTTCTTTCTTATTCCGAACTATAAACCTTTAATCAAAATTACTGTATTACAAGTCCAAACCTAGGCTAGCCTGATTTTAGTTAGAGAAGTTCGCCTGTATTTCGAGTTTTTAGTCGCAAATTCTACTCGCGTGGCACTCGCATGATTTCTTTGATGAATCACTCCGATTCGAGGCGGCGATCTGATCGCTCTGGCTGGCTTTTTTGGCTTTATTGACCCTCTAAAACAGACTTACTGTGTACCTTTCCATAATTGATAATGATTCTCACACAATCGCGGCTGTGATCTTGCCAGACGACGATTAATAATCGAGGAAAAAAGTGGTCCGACTTTGGCGGGCAAATCAAAATTTGTACATCTCTGGCACGCACACAACAGCTGACACACTTATCGCTGTTAATGCGAACGTCCAATAACAGCACTGGTAAAAGTAAGAGAATTTGGGTAAGTGGAAGTTTACATGCCCTATGAGAAAAAAATTAAGAACTTTCGGAATAAATCATAACATTCCAGCATAACTCAAATAATTAAAAAAAAAAAAAAATTATCCCACCGAGAGTTAAAAGTCAGAATTTTAGTGTTTTCAAATTTTAACCATATTTGTTGATATATTTTATTTTAATCTTCTTGTAATAAAAGTAAATGCACTAGCAGCTTCGTTGCAGCAACTTTTTTTGATTTGCATTGTCTGTTTTAAGAAAAATATGGGTTAAGCGTTAAACGTAAGTTGAAGTACTCTGTGAAAGGGTATCTAAACAGCCCTCCAAAAGGTTAACACAGAGAGCGCAATGAGCGGGAACTTTCATCTCGCTCTCCGCTGTTCGTCTCTCCTCTGTGGCGCCAGACTGAAATAAGATAAGGTGGTCTCGTCGGCTAAAAGTTCCAATGAGAAAAGTTCCGACGAAACCACCCTAGACTTATTTTATCATGCTGCGCAAAGCTTTCTGCCGGCGTCGGCGTCGACGCCCGCTGGCGACGTATAAAAGCCGGCGCTCACCTGATTCCAAGACTAATAATTCGCATTTTCCGTTCGCAGTCGCAGCAGCCGCAGCAGCTCGTCGTTGTGAATTTTTTAAACGCTACCGCTTTCAAAAACTAAGTGTGTGGCAAATTAATTTGCAGAAAAAAACAGAAAACCGACAGCTAACGGTACCGCAGAACATTGAGTCAAACAGAGTGCTTGAGAAGTGCCTGTGTGTTTTGGGATATTGAGAGTGTTACGTTACGTAGTGGTTATAACGGTTTCGGAAGTCAGTCAGGACCAACTGCCCAAGGAACCCGCTACCCACACCGCGCCGCTCCTTCTACGCCCCGTTGCTACGCAAAACAGCTGTCGAGGAATCGCCTGATTTCTAGGTATGTACAAAAAACATGGCAGCCACAGGAATAAAATGTGTGTGTGTGTTAGTGTGTACGAGACAGAAAATGAAATCGAAATTTGTCTGGACTTGAACAGTGTGAAAAAGTCGGCTTCCGGGAAAGCTGAAGCTGAAAAGTGCGACAGAAAATCAGGAATAATGGTTAGATTAAATAAATGCAACTGTGATCGGATCGTTTGCTAAGCTAAGCTAAAAATACGAATTACACAAAGTTTCGCCTTAGCACGGGCCCTGCATTTGCCGTGCATGGGTGGTGACCTTTAGGACCTTTGGCTTGAACCAGCCCCAAAGTGTTGTTTCGTCCGCCTCCCCCACATTCCACACGTCGCGATTCTGAACTGAGACCGCAAATTAAAGTCGCTAATTGGGAAAGCGGAGCTGGGAAGGGGTTGAGCCTCGTCACAGCTTGCGTCTGGCTAGGAGACAAGGACCGATCTCCATGAGGGGCTTCTCTATAGGGTTTCCTTCGCCTTTCGGCAATTGTGCCAACTGTCTCCCTGAAGCAGCAAAAGTTCGATTCGATTTCTCCGAATAAAAGCAAATGCGCATTAGATGATGCTAAAAAGTGGCGTTTATTGAAATTACGCCTTTTTGAGACCTAAAGATTCCTCGATTTAGGATAGGGTTTGAGAAAATGTTAACAAATATAAATGAAGTGCTGTTTTGATTATATATTACTTGAAAATTAAAAAAGAAAATTGTAATTGCTGATATTAATTTTAAGCTACGTACTCGGATAGACGAAAAGTGTATTCAAGCAGTGAGTCAAAACGAGAGGACAATAGGTCACCCTCTTGCTCTCTCGCACTGCTTACGAACACTTTTCGTCCGGCTTTAAAATCTAAAAGTTCCTAGTTCGTAGAATTTTAAAATGTAATAAATTCAAGGCTGAAACTACAAAAAGTATAACTAAATAAATGTTTGTGTTCATGTTTAAATTCAAAATGAACTTAAATAATAATAGTTGGTTACATTTTTGTTTAATACAAACTAAGTAAATTTTGTTTTTTATAAAAAGTAGTTTTTGCAGTTAAAATCGGAATAGAACAATTTAATAAGTGAAATTGTCCATAATAAATAAATGAAGTTAGTTACATTTTTTGTTAATTTCAAGCGTACGTAGGCAAATTCTAAGCCGTGCTTGCTTGCATATTATCAGCATGTTTCTGAATTAATAATCTAACCAATTTGGGTAAATGATCAAATTTTCAAAGCATTTCCCGGTTGCGTGTGACAATTTAATTTCTTTGTAACCAAACTAAGTAAACAGTCCATTCGACATTTTCTAAAAATAATTTTTCAATGGCTTTCAGTTCAAAATGTGCATTATATAAAAGACTTGAATTAAAGTAAAACCAATTACTTTAAATTATACACACTAATTTAACAAGGTTAGATTATTGTAAAAAATGCAGAAATGTAAACTTAATAAAATGAATAATAAATAAATAGACAAAACCTAAGGGATTTAAATCTAAATCGAATTCTAAGAATCTAGGTAACCATATAGAGCTTCATTAATTGTATTTGAAAGTGCCTTATCTGTTCGCGATCACTTTGCATATAAAAAGCAGCTCTCCCCAAAAAAAAACCCATAAATAACAGCTCACACGCCCAACAAAACAAACAGAGATCGAGGAGTGATTGGAAAATTTCGAGTGTCTGGCTTATCTTCGCTTCCTGAAGAACACGCGTCCAACCGGCGATCAAACATTTCCGATCCAGGTGCAGAGTCGTATGAGTAGGCAGCGCCCTATCGCTGCTCCCGCCTGTGCTGGAATCACCCCATGTCCCAGTCTTGAATCCACTGGCTATCTCCGCGCCCCTGAACTTGGAGTGGAGCGTCACCGGGCCAGAGTGGGCGGTGGTGACGCGTACACGTGTACTTGGGGGTCTCCTCAATCGATAACTGTGAAAATAGAACCGAGTGCATAAATAAACAGTGTAAAGTGCCCGTGGAAAATAGGGAGGAGGAAGGGGTAATGTTTGCCGAAGAGAATGTGTGTGTGCGTGCTGTGTTTGCCTTCCCAATGACGCAACTCTCGCAATATGGCCTGATGATAAATGAATAGATGGATCGATTGGCGGCAGTATCGATAAATCATGACGCTCCTGCAACCACGACTGTAAAAGGATACGTGAGCGGTCCGATTACAGATGATTCCCCGAATGAGGAAGCAGCGGAATAGCGCATCTGCCGAGTTATGGAATTAATACCTCAATGAACTTGAGAATCACGCCACCTTATCTCGCCAAACAAATGGTACACGCGTCCAGCTCGTGTGTGTGTACGGAGTGTGTTTGTATGCCGGCTGTGCTTCTTTCTCTCTTTCGCTCCCACATCCGATTGCAATAGCAAAACATAAACATAGAATTCCCGACGCGACTGTGTCGAGCGGAGCCAACGGCCTTTTGATCGAATAGATAAGCCGCTGAGTCGGCCGATTTCGCCGACAGCTCACGAATACACCGAGAGAAACTAGCACATCATTAAACTAATCTATCAAGTGGGCCACCCATATCTTTAGACCGTGTAAAAGTGAAAGTAATTGTGATCAGGTAGATAGGTACATAATTGGTTTCCTCTGTTAAAATGCTATCATTTAATAGTAAACAAAGATCTGGGAGTAAAAAGTAAACAAAGCTAAAGCGAGAGGGAAATTTAAAGAAGTGTTTATCAAAGTTAAATTAAAATTATTTCTCTCCGTGTATTATTGTACTTGGTATTTGTGTTCTTCGGTTTCGCATTCTGCTTTGTTGCTGACCGCTCTTGTTCTGGCTCTGCTTCTTCTAACAACGCTTTCGACTTCCCTAGATTTTTTGCAGCTTTAACCGACTCCGTCACTCCGCACCGCCACTTCCACTTATTTTATTTTCCCTTCTTTTGTTGAATCATTCTGCACATCGTACGAGTTTCTCAGCGAATAAGAAAGCGGCTTGTGTTTATTTGCCTTAGTGTGAGTAGGAGCTGTGTGCTTGTGTGTGTCTGTGGCAGTCTATGTTGCTGTTATGTTGCAAGTTGCTGTTAGAGCGGCTAACGGTTGGCATCACGCCACAACCACAACAAAAACCGGCGTGCGCCTACCATATGCGCGGCAAAAGCTCCGCCCGGCACGGCATCACCTGATTTGCAATTTCTATACCAACTTTCCAACGCCGCTTTGCCCAGCTGCCCATCTGTCTGTCTGGATCCGACCGGCATCCGTTCCAGAGAGCAAAAGCTTTGGCCAGCTGCAAAGAGCGAGCTTTCTGTTAGGGCTAACAGTGGAGGCGGGCACAATATTTGGGACACTATTGTAAGGGTTGAAATTGTACGAGAATTTGAAATATACTTTCCTTTATCATTTCCTGGGAGATAGTCACTTAAAACGAGAGTTTTTTTTTTTTCAAGAAATTGTACTATCAATTATACTCCTATTAAAAACAAAAGAATTTCTTTGCTAAAACTATATAAATTAAATATTTTCACCTTAAAAGTAGGCAACAGATTTTGTTCTTTAGATTTTTCTGCTACCCTGTAATTTTGAGAAATATCTCAATTTTAGAGAGAGTGAATGCTTATAAAGATTTTAAAATTACTAAATTAAATACTGTTTAATAAAGCACACTTTTCGCTTCCTTTTCCTTCAAATTGCAGTCCCTGCAACCAAACCTGTTGAAAGCCGTGGAGCAGCCGCAACCTGTTGCATTCAAGAAGAACGATTGCAGCCACCAGCAGCCCCACCATTCCCCAGGCCAGCAGCAAAACGGGAAGAGCGCCCGCGCCAACCGTCGCCGTCGTCGTCGTCGCAACAAGCAGCAACAGAATTCGCAGCAACCTGACGCCTTCCAGGAGCCAGACGCGCAGCTAACACCGAGCACCTCCTCCTCCACCCCGCACTCTGCACCCGACGACAGCCACGACCTCCACCTGAACACCCATTCCCATTCCCATTCCCGACAAGCCGACAAGATGCCCGCCCGATTCGCCGAGGAAGTGATTACCGCGGAGCCCGCGCAGCGTGCCGCCCCCCAATTGGACCTGGGTGGCGGTCACTATGCGCCGCGCCAGCAGCAGAACCTCAACGATGAGATCGCCATCACCGGCTTCTCCGGCCGCCTGCCGGAGAGCTCCAGCATCGAGGAGTTCAAGCAGAACCTCTTCAACGGCGTCGACATGGTCAACGATGACCCCAGGCGCTGGGAGCGAGGTCTCTACGGCCTGCCCGACAGGATTGGCAAGCTCAAGGAGAGCGATCTGGAGAACTTTGACCAGCAGTTCTTTGGCGTGCACCAGAAGCAGGCCGAGTGCATGGACCCGCTGCTCCGCATGCTGCTCGAGCTGACCCACGAGGCCATCATTGATGCCGGCCTCAATCCCAGCGATCTGCGTGGATCGCGCACTGGTGTCTACATCGGTGTGTCCACCTCGGAGACGGAGCAGCACTGGTGCAGTGACCCGGACCGCGTGAATGGCTATGGCCTGACGGGCTGTGCCCGCGCCATGTTCGCCAATCGCATCTCGTTCACGTTCGACTTCAAGGGGCCCAGCTACAGCATCGACACCGCTTGCTCCAGCTCCCTGTACGCCCTGGAGCAGGCCTTCTCGGACATGCGCCAGGGAAAGATCGACAATGCGCTGGTCGCTGGCGCTGGCCTGATCCTCAAGCCCACCATGTCGCTGCAGTTCAAGAGGCTGAACATGTTGAGCCAGGACGGCAGCTGCAAGGCCTTCGATGAGTCTGGCAATGGCTACGTCCGCTCCGACGGCTGTGTGGTGCTGCTCCTGCAGCGCACCTCCGCCGCCAGGCGCGTGTACGCCTCCATCCTCAATGTGCGCACCAACACGGATGGGTTCAAGGAGCAGGGCATCACCTATCCCATTGGCAAGATGCAGAACCGCCTGATCCGCGAGACGTACGAGGAGATCGGCCTGAACCCGAATGAAGTGGTGTACGTGGAGGCCCACGGCACCGGCACCAAGGTGGGCGATCCCCAGGAGGTCAACTCCATCACGGACTTCTTCTGCAAGAACCGCACGAATCCCCTGCTGATTGGCTCCGTCAAGTCCAACATGGGCCACTCGGAGCCCGCCTCCGGCGTGTGCTCGGTGGCCAAGATCCTGATTGCCATGGAAGAGGGCGTCATACCCGGCAACCTGCACTACAACAAACCCAATCCGGATCTGTACGGCCTGGTGGACGGACGCCTCAAGGTGGTGGACAAGAATCTGCCCTGGAACGGTGGCATCATTGGCCTGAACTCCTTTGGTTTTGGAGGCGCCAACGCCCACGTGATCCTCAAGTCGAACCCCAAGCCCAAGGCCCTGACCCCCAAGGATGGAGCCCCCAAAGTGGTCCTGGCCTCCGGTCGCACCTTCGAGGCCGTGGAGCAGCTGCTGGAGTCGGCGGCCACCCACGCCGACGACGATGAGTACCTGCAGCTGATCAACGACATCCACTCGAAGCCCATCCCGCTGCACTACTTCCGCGGCTACGGCGTGGTCAGCAGCAAGGGCAGCCTCCAGCGCGAGGTGCTGGAGTACACGGACGAGAAGCGCCCCGTGTGGTACGTCTACTCGGGCATGGGCAGCCAGTGGGCCAGCATGGCCAAGGATCTGATGAGGATCGAGGCGTTCGCCAAGAGCATCCAGCGCTGCGCCGATGTCCTCAAGCCCGAGGGCGTCGATCTCATCGATGTGCTCACCCGCTCCACGGACAAGAGCTTCGAGAACATCCTCAACTCGTTCATCTCCATCGCCGCCATGCAGGTGGCTCTCACGGACCTCCTCAGCTCGCTGGGCATCCATCCCGACGGCATTGTGGGCCACTCCGTGGGCGAGCTGGGCTGCGCCTACGCCGATGGATGCTTCACCCCCGAGCAGACCGTGCTGGCCGCCTACTGGCGTGGCAAGAGCATTCTGGACACGCAGCTGGCCAAGGGCAAGATGGCCGCCGTGGGCCTCAGCTGGGAGGATGCGCACGGCCGCGTGCCCAGCGACTGCTTCCCGGTGTGCCACAACAGCGAGGACAACTGCACCATCTCCGGCCCGGAGGCCTCCATCGAGGCTCTGGTCACCAAGCTGAACGGCGAGGGAGTCTTCGCCAAGGCCGTGAACTCCTCCGGGTACGCCTTCCACAGCAAGTACATCGCCGAGGCGGGCCCGAAGCTGCGCAAGAGCCTGGAGAAGATCATTCCGAGTGCCAAGAACAGGACCGCCCGCTGGATCAGCACCAGCATCCCGGAGTCCGCCTGGAACACGCCCGTGGCCAAGCAGTCGTCGGCCGCCTATCATGTGAACAATCTGCTCTCGCCGGTGCTCTTCCACGAGGCCCTCCAGCACGTGCCCAAGAACGCCATTTCCGTGGAGATCGCCCCGCACGGCCTGCTGCAGGCCATCCTCAAGCGCGCCCTGGGACCGGATGCCACCAACCTGAGCCTGGTGAAGCGCGGCCACGAGAACAACGTGGAGTTCTTCCTCACCAACGTGGGCAAGCTCTTCGCCGCCGGCACCCAGCCGCAGGTCCTGAACCTGGTTCGCCCCACCACCTACCCGGTGGGTCGTGGCACGCCCATGCTGAACTCCAAGGTGGGCTGGGACCACACCCAGAAGTGGCTGGTGGCCAAGTTCGGCAAGGAGACCTCCTCGGGCGAGACCATCGTCGAGGTTGATCTCTCCAAGGAGGACGACGCCTTCCTGGCGGGCCACACCATCGACGGCAGGATCCTGTTCCCGGCCACGGGCTACATGACGCTCGCCTGGCAGACCTACGCCAAGATGCGCGGCGGTGAGTTCCACAAGACGCCGGTGGTGATGGAGAACCTCGTGTTCCACCGCGCCACCATCCTCAACAAGAACGCGGTGGTCAAGTTTGGAATCAACTTCTTCGACGGCACCGGGGCCTTTGAGATCTGCGAGAGCGGCAGCTTGGCTGTTTCGGGAAGGATTACCACGCCCGAGTCCATTGAGAACGAGGAGCTGCCCCTGGAGCCGCAGACTCCCAGTGCTGTGGCCAAGGAGCTGGCCACCAACGATGTGTACAAGGAGCTGCGCCTGCGCGGCTACGACTACGCGGGCATCTTCCGCGGCATAACTCGCTCGGACACGGTGGCCTCGGCCGGCCAGCTGCAGTGGGTGGACAACTGGATCAGCTTCATGGACACCATGCTGCAGTTCAGCATCCTGAGCAAGAACCTGCGCGAGCTCTACCTGCCCACGCGCATCGAGCGGGCGGTCATTAATCCCGCCAAGCACCTGGAGCTGCTCAACGCCCTCACCAAGGAGCAGCAGCTGGAGACGGGACTGCCGGTGCACTGGTACAGCGACATCAACGTGATCAAGAGCGGCGGCGTGGAGCTGCGCGGCCTGAAGGCCAATCTCGCCCAGCGTCGTCCCGGCACCCAGGCGCCGCCCACCCTGGAGCGCTACCAGTTCGTGCCGAACGCCAACACCACGGACCTCAAGGAGAACTCGGAGAAGGCCCGCCTGCAAGCCCTGGACGTGGCCATCCAACTGATCATCGAGAACTCCAGCGGAGCTGTGAAGCTCAAGGGCGTGGAGCTGGCCAACGGGCGCAATCCGGATGTGCTGCTGGCCAACCGCCTGCTGCAGATCATCGAGGGTGAGCCCGTGCTCACCGGGGATGTGGCTGTGGTCACCTCCAACAACAACGAGGAGACCATCACCGCTGCCCTCGGGGATTCCGGGGTGCGCGTGGTGTCCAAGGATGTGCTGAAGGAGCCGGTAGAGCAGAACTGTCACTTTGTCTTCGGCATCGACGTCCTGTCCCGGCCGGACACCAAGACCCTGGAGAACTCCATTGCCAGCATCCGCGAGACGGGTTTCCTGATCTTCGAGGAGACGGTGGCCACCTACGCCAAGACGGGTCGCTCGCTCCTGGCCAAGTTTGGCTTCGGGGCCGTCCAGGAGCAGAGCCTGGGCGCCACCCGCGTCCTGGTGCTCGCTCGCCGGTCCGTGGACCTGAAGACGCGCAAATCCGTGGTCGTGGTGGCCACCGAGCAGAACTTCAACTGGGTGGACGACCTGAAGGCCGCCCTGGCCACGGCCTCGACGGAGGAGCAGTACGTCTATGTGGTGTGCCAGGGAGAGGAGCTCTTCGGCGCCGTCGGCCTGATGACCTGCATCAAGAACGAGAACGGCGGCAAGCTGGCGCGTCTCGTCTTCGTCCAGGATGCCAAGGCGGAGAAGTTCTCGCTGACCTCGGCCACCTACCGCCCGCAGCTGGAGAAGGACCTCATCTCGAATGTGCTGAAGAACGGCGCCTGGGGCACCTTCCGCCACCTTAAGCTGGAGACGCAACAGGCCACCCTCCAGGTGGAGCACGCCTACGTCAATGCCCTGGTCAAGGGCGACCTGGCCTCGCTCAAGTGGATCGAGGCGGCCCAAACGGACTCGGGCATCTCCGCCGACAAGAACCTGGAGACCTGCACCGTCTACTATGCGCCCATCAACTTCCGCGACGTGATGCTCACCTCGGGCAAGCTGGCCGCCGACGCCCTGCCCGGCGACCTGGCCGAGCAGGACTGTGTCCTGGGCCTGGAGTTTGCCGGACGCGACTCCCAGGGCCGGCGTGTGATGGCCATGGTGCCGGCCAAGTCCCTGGCCACCACCTGTGTGGCCAGCAAGCGCATGATGTGGCAGATACCCGAGAAGTGGACCATGGAGGAGGCCTCCACCGTGCCCTGCGTGTACTCCACCGTCTACTACGCCCTGGTGGTGCGCGGACAGATGAAGAAGGGTGAGAAGATCCTCATCCATGCGGGCTCCGGAGGAGTGGGACAGGCGGCCATCTCGGTGGCTCTCTCCCATGGCCTGACCGTCTTCACCACGGTCGGAAGCAAGGAGAAGCGCGAGTTCCTGCTGAAGCGCTTCCCCAAGCTGCAGGCTAGGAACATTGGCAACTCCCGCGACACCTCCTTCGAGCAGCTGGTGATGCGCGAGACCAAGGGACGCGGCGTGGACCTGGTGCTCAACTCCCTCTCCGAGGAGAAGCTGCAGGCCTCCATCCGCTGCCTGGGTCTCAATGGACGCTTCCTGGAGATTGGCAAGTTCGATCTGAGCAACAACAGCCCGCTGGGCATGTCCGTGTTCCTCAAGAACACCTCCTTCCACGGCATCCTGCTGGACAGCGTGATGGAGGGCGAGGAGGAGATGCAGAACCAGGTGGTCAACCTGGTGGCCGAGGGCATCAAGACCGGCGCTGTGGTGCCCCTGCCCACCTCGGTGTTCAACGACCAGCAGGTGGAGCAGGCCTTCCGCTTCATGGCCTCCGGCAAGCACATCGGCAAGGTGGTGATCAAGGTGCGCGACGAGGAGCCGAGCAAGAGCGCCCTGCAGCCCAAGGCGCGCCTGATCAACGCCATTCCCCGCACCTACATGCACCCGGAGAAGAGCTACATCCTGGTCGGAGGTCTAGGAGGCTTCGGCCTGGAGCTGACCAACTGGTTGGTCACGCGTGGAGCCCGCTACATTGTGCTCACCTCGCGCTCCGGCGTGAAGACCGGCTACCAGGGCCTGATGATCCGCCGCTGGCAGGAGCGCGGCGTCAAGGTGGTGATCGATACCAGCGATGTGACCACCGCCGCCGGAGCCAAGAAGCTGCTGGACAACAGCAACAAGCTGGCCCTGGTCGGAGGCATCTTCAACCTGGCCGCCGTGCTGCGCGACGCTCTCATCGAGGATCAGACCGCCAAGGACTTCAAGACGGTGGCGGACCCCAAGGTGACGGCCACCAAGTTCCTGGATCAGTACTCGCGCAGCATCTGCACGGAGCTGGACTACTTCATCTGCTTCTCGAGCGTGTCCTGCGGTCGCGGCAACATCGGGCAGACCAACTACGGACTGGCCAACTCCGCGATGGAGCGCATCTGCGAGCAGCGCCAGGTGAGCGGATTCCCGGGCACGGCCATCCAGTGGGGAGCCATCGGCGACACGGGCCTGGTCCTTGAGAACCTGGGCGACAACGACACCGTCATTGGAGGCACCCTGCCCCAGAGGATGCCCTCCTGCCTGCAGACCATCGACCTCTTCCTGCAGCAGCCGCACCCCGTGGTGGCCTCCATGGTGGTGGCCGAGAAGCGCAAGTCGGATCAGTCGGCCGGCGTCAGCTTGATTGCCACCATTGCCAACATCCTGGGCCTGCGGGACACCAAGAACATCCAGGATGCCGCCTCGCTGGCTGACCTCGGCATGGACTCCCTGATGAGCGCCGAGATCAAGCAGACGCTGGAGCGCAACTTTGACATTGTCCTGTCCGCCCAGGAGATCCGGCAGCTCACCTTTGGAGCTCTGAAGGCAATGGATGGTGGAGCGGAGGCCAAGCCAGCCGCCGCTGCTGCTGCAGCTCCCACCGCGGCAGCTGGAGCTAAGCCCGCCGAGGTGAGCATCACCTCGAGTGCTTCGTCCCGCACGGCCAGTCCTCTGGGTGATGGCACCCAGGTGGTCTTCACCACCGCCCTCATTCCCACCGAGGCCATTGTCCGCCTGCAAACCAAGGCGCCGGCTACGAGCAAGCAGAGCCCCATCTTCTTCATTTCCCCCATCGAAGGATTCGCCTCGGCTTTGGAGCCGCTGGCCAAGCGATTGGAGGTGCCCGCCTATGGTCTCCAGTTCACGGATGCCGTGCCCTACGACTCCGTTGACGCGGCCGCCAAGTTCTTCATCAAGCAACTGCGCACCGTCCAGCCCAAGGGTCCCTACAAGCTGGCGGGCTACTCCTTTGGCTGCCTGCTCACCTACGTGATGGCGGCCATTCTGGAGGAGACCAACGAGGTGGCCAATGTGATCATGTTGGACGGAGCACCCACCTACGTCAACTGGTACACGAGCAGCTTCAAGCAGCGCTACACCGCGGACGATGACAACAACAACCAGAGCTATGGACTGGCCTACTTTGGCATTGTCCTGGCCAACATCGATTACAAGGCGGTAAGGATAAAGAAAAGCTAGAAGCTCTGTGAATGTTTACTTATGATTTCTGCTCCTATTTCCAGCTGGTGCGTCTGCTCCTGGTGATCTCCACGTGGGAGGAGAAGCTCGAGAGGTTTGCCGAGCTGATGAGCAATGAGATCACTCAGCCCGTGGAGACGGTAAGAGCTTGATGACTGATCTGCCAAAAAGGGAAACCTTTCTCATTAAAATTTCTATATAACAGATCAAAAAGGCCGCCACTCTGTTCTACAAGAAACTGGAGCTGGCCGATGGCTATAAGCCCACGCTGAAGCTCAAGTCCAACGTGACCCTGGTCAAGCCCACAGACAACTCTGCCAAGCTGGACGAGGACTATCGTCTCAAGGAGGTGGGTTTCAAGGAGACAGCCTTAAAAATCAACCTTTTGCTAATTGAATCTTGTATGCTCTTCCAGGTCTGCACAAAGCCCGTGGAGGTACACACCGTTGAGGGCAACCATCGCACCTTCCTCATCGAGGATCAGTCGCTGAAGACCATCCAGAGCATACTGAAGCGTCTGTTCAACTAGGCTAAGGCTAAGGATTTAGCTTAAGAATTGTGGATGTGGCACAGCAAGGCACGCACTCTCACTCCCTCATCATCGCACACCGCATCCAATACTCGAGCACACACATCGCCCACTAGTTAGCATATTTAGTGAATGAATTTACGTTGTTGTTGAGCTGCAAGGAGTCCATCCCAGTGACGCACACCGCTTTTAGGAGAGATCGAATCTGCTGCTGCCAACTGCTGTCTTGCAGCGCCTGTGGACCGTGGTCCAAAATTGGTCTACAGTCACTGCGATTCCGGGCAGTTAAGTGGCGGAAGTGAGATCACTCCCGACATTCCTTGAAAGCTACAGACGGCCCTAGACGTCCCAACTTACCAAAAATATATCTTATATGCTCTTATCTGTAACGTATGTGTATACTTGTCGCATATTCTAGTTTAATTACGTAGTCTGTAAGCCCAAACAGTTTGTAATGAATTTCATTCCTCGAAACACACAAAATTTGTTATCTCTTGATGTATATTAAATAATCGCGCAAGAATGATCACTCATGAATATTGTGGATATTAAAATTACACCATTCTATTGTATAGTGGATTAAATGAAGCGTTTTATTTAAAATTAGGAGGTACGGGGTTTTGGAAAGGAAGTAAACCTCATGGTGGGGCAAAAAATACTTAAATCGGAGCCTAAGTAAGCAAAGCATAATGAAAATCAAAACTTAAACCCCCTTACAATTGATGACAACATCAAAGAAGAAATTTGATGGAAAAACCCATTGTAAAATACCAGGCACACATAAATGTCAGCTGGCAGACGCTGAACTCTTGGTCTAGCTGTATTATAACAGGTTTTTTATCTCTCTTCATTAAAAGTGTTATATTAAGATTAGGCGCAGAAGAAGTCATCCTCTATCTAATATTTCTGTTTGCCTGGTACCTGAAACCGCAGAACAGTGGATTTTCCATTCTATTTCTTCATCGATAAGAATAAAATACCAGGCGAACAGAAATGGTGCGCATCACTGATGCAAGTGAAATGCCTTTTTGTCCCAATATTGCAATATACATAGCTAGGTGTGCATCTCTGACTCAAGTGAGATGCCTTTTTGTCCCAATATTGCAATATAGCTAGGTGTGCATCACTGATGCAAGGGAGAGGCCTTTTTGTCCCAATATTGCAATATAGCTAGGTGTGCATCACTGATGCAATTATGCATCAAGTGTGCATCTCTGACTCAAGTGAGATGCCTTTTTGTCCCAATATTGCAATATAGCTAGGTGTGCATCACTGATGCAAGGGAGATGCCATTTTGTCCCAATATTGCAATATAGCTAGGTGTGCATCACTGATGCAAGTGAGATGCCTTTTTGTCCCAATATTGCAATATAGCTAGGTGTGCATCACTGATGCAAGTGAGATGCAATTTTGTCCCAATATTGCAATATAGCTAGGTGTGCATCACTGACGCAAGTGAGATGCAATTTTGTCCCAATATTGCAATATAGCTAGGTGTGCATCACTGATGCAAGTGAGATGCAATCTTGTCCCAATATTGCAATATAGCTAGGTGTGCATCACTGACGCAAGTGAGATGCAATTTTGTCCCAATATTGCAATATAGCTAGGTGTGCGTCACTGACGCAAGTGAGATGCAATTTTGTCCCAATATTGCAATATAGCTAAGTGTGCATCACTGATGCAAGTGAGATGCAATTTTGTCCCAATATTGCAATATAGCTAGGTGTGCA
Source organism: Drosophila rufa (assembly GCA_018153105.1). NCBI lineage: Eukaryota > Metazoa > Arthropoda > Insecta > Diptera > Drosophilidae > Drosophila > Drosophila rufa. The sequence goes on from JAECXS010000096.1 coordinate 20,829,520, forward strand.
TCACTGACGCAAGTGAGATGCAATTTTGTCCCAATATTGCAATATAGCTAGGTGTGCATCACTGACGCAAGTGAGATGCAATTTTGTCCCAATATTGCAATATAACTAAGTGTGCATCACTGATGAAATTATGCATCTCTGACTCAAGTGAGATGCCTTTTTGTCCCAATATTGCAATATAGCTAGGAGTGCATCACTGAGGCAAGTGAGATGCCTTTTTGTCCCAATATTGCAATATAGCTAGGTGTGCATCTCTGACTCAAGTGAAATGCCTTTTTGTCCCAATATTGCAATACAGCTAGGTGTGCATCTCTGACTCAAGTGAGATGCCTTTTTGTCCCAATATTGCAATATAGCTAGGTGTGCATCACTGATGCAAGTGAGATTCAATTTTGTCCCAATATTGCAATATAGCTAAGTGAGCACCACTGGTGGAAGAGATACCTAATTTTGTCCCAATATTACATAAGTAAGCATCACTGATGGAAGAGAAACGTTGTATTAATATAAAACTTTTAAGCGAGATCTCAAAATAACTGTTATATTTTAGTTAAGGGAAGAGTAGGGCGTCGACCAGCTTCTATTTATGTTCGCCTGGCATTTCGTAACTGTCGATAAGGGATTTCATGTACCAGGCCTGGTACATGAAATCCATGACAGTATTATATCCAATTTCCATTAAATTTCATTCCAAATTAGACCTAATTTGCCCATCGATGAGAATGAAATACCAGCCCAGCAAAAATGGGAGCTAGTAGTAGCTCAACTCTTCGTTTAACTAAAATATAACAGTTATAGGATCTCTCCGGTTCTCTCTCTCTCTCTCTCTCTCTTTGGTATCTCTGTGGCCTAAAACTGTTGAATTATCTTTAGGCACAGAAATAGTCATCCTCTATCTAGTATTTCTGTTCGCCTGGTACCTGAATCCCCATACAGTGGGTTTTTTCTTCCAATTTCCCCATCGGTGAGAATGAAATACGAGGCGAACAGAAAAAACAGCTGGTAGACGATCAACCTTACTTTATTATAATAGATATGGGATCTCTCTGGCTCTCTCCCTCTCTCTCTTTCTTTGGCCTCTCTCTGGATTAAAACTGTTATATTAACTTTTCGCTAATCCTCTCTTTAACATGTCTGTTCGCCTGGTATGTGTAACCCCGGTACAGAGGATTTTTAGGCTGATCTTCAAAAACTGGGTATTTTCAGACGGCAGTGCCTGATCTTCTCCAGAAACTGGTCATTTACAGCCGGCCGTGCCTGTTTCTCTACAGAAACTGGCCATTTACAGCTGGCAGCGCCCAATCCTCTCCAGAAACTGGACATATACTTACAGCCGGCAGTGCCTGATCTTCTCCAGAAACTGTCAATTTCCAATTTAAAGCCGGCACTGCCTGATCCTCTCCAGAAACTGACCATTTACAGGTTGTTCCTATGTTAGATATAGGATACATAATCACAATACCTTCCATTAGATCACGAGCAACAAGAATTGTCGTAGAACTGCTATTTCGATCTTAAAATTTTGTAAGAAGTGTCATAAGACTCCCCTTTAACCCAAATTAAAAAGACCGCATACATTTTTGAAACAATTACTTATTTATTTAAGGGTTTCTGAAATTATTTAGCAAAAAATATTCATGGGACTTTTCTTTTGCATTATTATTAATTATTATTATTTATTTTCTCTTTCCGTTTGCAACTTATTTTGGATGGTTTCTGCACCGCGTATGTACCTTTGACAATGTTCACTTAAACGGCTGTGGTTAGGACTCTGCTTAATCTCTCACATACATATAATAAAAATAACATACTTAAAAGTTAATGACAATGCTGCTGTGTGTGTGTGTGTTACAAAAGTTAGCGTATCCTGAACCTATACATATAAAACTCGCATACTCCGGATACGATCCAATGATAACAAATTAAAAACGTAACGTAAACTAATGTAGTTAGAGGCTAATATAACTAATACAGATAGATAGCATAGCGAGAGATAGTACAAACTAATTTCATTTGATTTCTTGCATCCATTTTCAACGCTTTTGTATAAGGCATTAAAGACTAAATAATAAATACGACGAGTACATGCTAGAATTTTCATATATAAAACACAAAATTAAAGCTTAGGTCCTCTAACATTCTAGTTGCTATAATTATATTATATTCGTGGCGGGGAACGAACCCTTATCCCACGACAAATAGAGCGGGCAATAAGTTTTTTTACTTTTTTTTAAGTTTAATTTTTAATTAAGGACATCGAGTGAGTTTTGGGTTGGTTTTGAGCTCAAGGGAGGATGGGGTCTCTCGGGTAACATATATGTACGATATCAGCGATTGCGACTGCGAGCTGCGGTTAGAATACAATATCAATATCGCTAATCATACAAATATATATATATTCATATAGTTTACTGTATCTGTAATAAGTTGTATGGTTTGGTTTTTATGCAAATATTCATACTGCTTCAGCTAAATGCTACCCATTATTACTGTAATTATTACGCTTTAGGTTTGAAACTTGTTTAAATTTTATTTAAAATGTTTTTACTTTACTTTTATCCTTTATCCTTTATCCTTGTATCCGTTCCCCCCGGAAATTGTTGCTGTGACGGCTCCGCTTGCTGTGTGCTCGACTAATTGGTATTGTTATAGTTATGGTTTATATTAAATGAGCTGCGTCTAAATGCAATTATTTACACAAAACGAATTTAAGAACGTACGAATAGCGTTACATATTTTGTTAAACCTTTCCATCATTCATGTACGGGTCGGGTCTCTCTTATAGAAGTGAAAACGCCAAGCTATGCTTACTACTCTTAAATCCTCGAGTCCTTTCGCGTCCTCATGCTATCAGCATCGGGTATTTGTTGAACAAATGTATGGGTTCCATATCGCTTTAGAAGCTATCATCGCTGTTCTCGCTCTCGTAAGCCTCTTCGGCCGCCTCGGCGATCTGGTCGATCTGGTCGATCGCCTCCTCGTAGGCACCATGTCATGCCAGTCCGCTGGCCTCGGCGGCCGCGTCCTCTGACCAGCTCACCTCCATGGGCGTGCAGGGCAGCGCCTCCTCGATGGACATGCGGGATGGCGGCTGCTTGGGTATCTTGAACAGCGATCCCCCCGAGGCCGTGCTCGAAGCGGACGAGCTGCGCATCATGTCCTCGGACGAAGCCGAGCAGCTCTCGTCCTCGGAGTTGGCCCCGGAGACCATGGCCTCGCCGGCCGACTCCTGGATCTCCTGGAACTTCTTCGCTTCACTCGACATAAGCTTCATGGTGGAGCTGCGCGGACGCATCTCCAGCGACGAGGGCTGCGGCGAGCTCGAGCACAGCGGGCCATCCTCGTGCCAGTCGGGCAGAGTCAGTTCATCCGACTGCCTGGGTCGCCGGTTGCCAGATGATGATTCGCAGACCGCCGAGCTGGAGGCCGAGGTCTTAATGCACACCGACAGGGAGCGGGCCCGGGAGACGGGATGTCCCTCTGGATCCCCAGAATTGCTGGTCGTTCGGAGGAGGGCTGTGGCCGACATGCTCTGGCTCAGAGGATTGGGATGCGCCGGTGAGGAGCCGCCATTGGTGGCCGTGCCATTGGAGTGGTGACCATTGCTAGTGACGGAGGTCTGTCGCCGCTGGATGACGCAGCGCTCGCTGTTGCTCCTCAGGGATCCTGTTCTCCGCACAATCTTGGCGGCGCTGCCTTTTGTCGGTGTTTCGTCGTCGATCTCCAGGGTCCAGCTGACCGAGTCATTCCGCTCGATCATGCCCTTCATCACGGGCGAAGTGGGCGAGGACGTGGTGCCGGAGAACTCGAGGCTGGTGCGACCCAGGGAGCAGCGACTGTGCGAGGCGTTCAGCAGGCTAGAGTCCTGCGAGCTGATGGAGAGCTCGTGTAGCTTGGCCTCCGCCGCCTGGAGCTGCACGGAGCGCTGCTTGAGGTGGTACTGCAGCTCCTCCTTGGCGAACGTCAGCTTCGTGTGCTTTATCCGCTCGTACTTGACGGCCTTGTCCAGCTCCTCCATTTTCTGCTGGATATCTCTAAGAGAAGCAAAGAGAATGGTGGGTTAGTTCACCTTCGGGTTAGAGGTTCAAGGTACTACTTACTTCTCCTTCTCCGTCTTGGCCTCCAGCTCCGTCCGCATCATCTCGTTCTGGGCCTCCAGCAGGGCCACGCGGCTGCTCAGCTTGATGCGCTCCTCGCTCTCGCGGATGTACTCCGCCTTGGCCTTGCTGAGGGCGGAGATCTCCGCCTGCTTGAGCTCCAGCACGCAGCGCAGGCTGTCGGCCTCGTTGGTCAGCCGGCTCACCTCGGCACTGGCCGTATCCGGGAGACTGGTGCAGGGGCTTCGCCGCTGCGAGGAGGTGCGCAGCACGGAGATCTCGTCCTGGGAGAGTGCCAGGCGATCCCTCAGATCGCGCTCGTTGTGCTCCTTGCTGGCCTTCAGCGTGGTCAGCTCCTTGGTCAGGCTCTTGACCCGATCGCTGAGCTCCTGCTCGCGCTGGTTGGCCTCGGACAGACGGGCTGCATGGGTGTTCTCCTTGCGCAGGAGTTTCTCGTGCATCTCCTGCTTCTGCGACTCGGACTTCTGCAGGCGGGTCTGCAGGTCCAGGATCTTTTGTTCAGCTGTGGTCAGATGTTCCTGCTTGAGGGCGAGCTTGTTGGAGACCTCCATGTGGTAGGCCTGCTGCACCTGCTTGCTCTCCTCGTCCTTGGCCAGCAGCTGGGACTCCAGTTCGCAGAACCTTTGCTTGGCAAGCATTTGCACCTCCATTACCTTCTCTTCGGCTGTAAAAGAAATTTAAATAAATTAATTAAATAAGTTTTATGAATAATTAAATTAAATAAATAATAAATAAATAGAAAAAAAGGTCCTTAAACCTACCTTGCTTCAGTTCAGTGCGATGCAGATGCTCCAGCTCCTGCTGCCGCTGCACCCACTCCACATCCTTGGAGTGCAGCTCCTCGCGCAGCTGCTCGCAGTCCCTCTGCGTCTGCTGCAGCAGCACCATCGTCTCCTCCAGCGTTTTCTGGTCTTTGGTCTCCTGGCAGCCAAACGCATCTAGCTGTAAGCCGGAAAGAGAAGCAAACAATCACGGTTAAAGTCACTATAAACTCTCGGGGTCATCGCAGGTAGTCTCGGTAATTAAAATGAAATTTTCAATCGCGACTTCAAGAGTTTTGCACGGAAGTCGCACAAAAGGGAAATTGTTGAGACAACGGAGACAATGTCGCTGAGCCAGGGAATTTCCGCAGAGCATACAATGGCTTCGAGGGTCTCGTTCGCGAGGGTTTTGTGTCACGGTCAAAGGTTGTCGGGGGAAATCCCATACAACATTTTAATGTTTCTTAGTTTTATATGATCTGAGAATTTCTAGATTTCCTCAGAGAGCATAAAACTTAATGATATTTAAATGAAGGTACTCAAACTTTCGCAATTTTTATAGCTTAATTAGTTAGTTTTATTTCTTCAATTAAATATATTTTAATTATTTTTCAAAGTACTAAGTTATTCTTTTATTGGTAAATAAGTATTCTCCTTCTTTATGGCTTCATTATTCATTTTTAAGCTTGAAAAATCTTTAATTATTTAAGTTAAGGTTAAAAATATATTTTATATATTTTTCAAGAACTGAGTTGTTTTTTAATTTGTAGATAACATCAAATGTTATTTTCCCTCGCCTTTAACTTTGAAACTCTTCTGGAAAAATCTTTATAAATATTTCTTATTTATTTTGCAAAGAGCTGAGTTCTTCTTTTAATTGTAAATAGTACTACATATAATTTTCCTTATCCTTTAACTTTATAGCTTTATAGATTCATTATTTATTATTAAGCTTGAAAAATCTTTAATTATTTAAGTTTTAAGGTGAGAAATATATTTTATATATTTTTCAACGAACTGAGTTGTTTTTTTTTATTGGTAAATAATATATCTAATAATTTTTCTTCTCTATCCTCTCTCATAATCATACCTGATCAAAGTTTATAGTATCCATATAGGTTGTATCACTGGTAGTGCCGGGCACTCCCCAACTGATCAGATCAAAATCCATAGTCTGCGCCGATAGTGTCTCGTTGGTGAAGACCAAATTTTCAAACATTTTGCTTTCGTTTTAGCCGTCGACTTGTGTTGAACACGAATACTTGAAGTACACTGATGACCATATTCCCAGTGCCCTGGGTTTTTATAGCCAGGCCGGGTCAGGTAGCAAGGGATCGGGAAATAGACTCTCTTCTCTCTCAGGTAAACAAGGATCAAGCGAAACTCTCCGGATATGGCCAGCAAAATATTTACAAGGGATTTAAACCAGACGAAAAAAACGACATGCTGGGAAAGGGTGAAAGGTTGCTCCAGCCGGTAGAGTCCGAAAAAATAGTGAGCCATGCAATCCTGGTGGGTGTATCCTTCAGTGGCCAAGGCAAAAGGGGCGGTTCACGCCCCTGGCAGAAGGATTCCACCTAGGATCGGTTCGGATCGGATGCAGCCAACAAACGGCTTAGCGATCGCTGGCCAGATTCATGTGGTTTCTGGGATTGGTCACGCGTCTGGCAGTCCAAGAAGGAAACATTATTTTTCCTTAATTTTTTTGGGGCGGCTCGAATGCTCTTCAAATTCGCTGTAATGGCGCGCACCTTCTCTGGCATACTTTGGGTGGATGCGTGTCGAAGTGGCGAGCGCCTCAAGAGATCTTAAAAGGGTTTAGGGATCTGTATATGAAGGAGAACAGAACGCCCTTTGGAGTGGATGTTACAAATTTGATTAGAGTTTAACAAATTGCAATTTTCACAGGCACTTGAAAGGTAAAGGTTTAAGATCTCTTGTCAAACTGGATCTAGGACCTCCTGTTAATTCCATAAACTTCAAAATTAAACACAAATTATTTGCATGTTTAAATTGCAATTGTCTAAATCAATTACAGAACTCGCCAATCGCCGCGTCGAACCCGAGCTGATCCCCAAATTAAGAGTGGCCGACCATCAACCCAAAAAGCAATCCATGGTGATTGCAAATTGCCATATCCACGCCCGTCCTCATCGCCGTCGCCGCTAAATTAATGGCCATCATGTCGCTGTCTCCGAGAAATCTCAGTCTCCGTCCTCGTCTCCGTCTCGCTGCCAAACTGGCAATCTTCGTCGCCGGCGACTGACATTTCTGGGTGACAGTCAAAGGAGGCAAGAGCAGATCGAAGACAGCGGCAATTACCTGACAAGGACGTTTGCAATTAAAGTGTTGAAATTAGTGACTTGCCGCCAAGAAGAACCCGACCGACTGGATTTAATCCTTCCATGTTACGAGTATAACTGGGTCTGGAGCACATTCCCTTCCCGATTGTCCTTCGCGTTTAATACCACGCCGTAATGGCCTCATAAAAATGGACACGAGCCTGGTCCTGTGATGTCCTTGTCCTTCTATGTTACCTTGCCGGTTGCTCTTCCTCGGTTTTCACACCCAACTGTGAAATCTCTCCTGGATCATAACTAAATAAATATTTATGCTGCGACTGTTGCAACATCAGTTTAGGCTTTTAGTGGGAAAATATTGCGCGATTGCCTCGTTCCCCGAAATTTCCATCGCAAAGCAAACAAATCCGCCTCGTGTTGCGGCATTGAGCGCGTTGCATGTTTGCATTTTGCGGCCTGAATGGCAGCCGACGCATCCAACAAGTTAGCCAAATATTGTGGCTTACTCTCGCATAATTCCCCTTAATAACACTATGGGTTTGTTTTTTTCGAAATGTGCATAAAATAAAATAAATACGAGATTGGTTGCTGCAGGAAAATATGCAAATTGCATTAGAGCATGTGCAAGCGCCAACGAAAAGCAAATAGTTTGTTTGAAATGTTTTTAGTGATTTGTACAGGGTTTGTTTTTAATGAAAACATAGGATAACTATAGGGAAATAGCATTAGAACATGTGGAAGCGCCAGAGGAATTTTGTTAGGGATTCAGGGATGCAGGAAGAAATTATTTCTAAAGTGTGTATAATTCTGAATTGATTTAAAGAATGCAGAAATAATTTTAGAAGTTTAAAGAAGTGTATTCTTAACATCTCTTTATTATCTCTTTAAGATCTTCCTAATATCTCCTTAAGATTTCTTTATATTCTCTTTAATATATATTAAGGATCTCCTTAATATCTGTTAAGTATCCTTTAAAAACTCTTTATAATTTAATATCTTTAAGATCTTAAAGAGATATTAAAGAGATCTTTAAGATCTCTTTAATATCTCTTTAAGATCTTAATAATCTCTTTAAGATCTCTTATTAATTTGTTAAAGATCGCTTTATGATCTCTTATAAATGTGATTACGATCTCTTTAATATGTATTTAATATCTCCTTAATATATATTTTATATCTCTTTAAGATCTCCTTTAGATCTCTGCAGCCTTGGGTTTTTTATTAATGTAAATTTTAAGCTCTCTTAAATGCACATTTATTAATTTAAGATATGTATATTTATATTCCTTTGAATAGTTTAGTTAATTAATAGTTTAATTTTAAGCTCTCTTAAATGCACATTTATTAATTCAAGATATGTATATTTATATTCCTTTGAACAGTTTATAAAAATCTAAAGACATTTCTCCTCCCACACTTTTTAACACCTTTAAGAAATCCCCATTTGTATAGTTTTTCCCGAATGCACACTTCCGTTTCGTCCTGCTAAAATTCCCCCAGCTCAGGGTGCAAAATTTCCGGCAACAGCTTAAGGGATTCCGGAATTTTTCTCCACATTAATGACTTTCCTTTGCAAAACGGAAAAAAAGAAAAGAATCGCAAGCAAAAGGCCAACGCAAATGACATCAATACAATGCCCACACACCTGATGACGCATATTGTGCCAAGGCAGGGAATTATCTTTTCAGCATTGTGTCACTTTCGGCTTGCGTAAGACCGACTAAAATCAGCTGCATATCCTGTGGCAATTGTTTCGAATATCCTGCATATGGAACATACTGTACAGCAGCTCTAAAGCCAACGGATTTACGCAATTGTCAAACACAAATGCTGGGGAAAATGTGCCCAAGGCATTTTGTGTAGATTTTGTGTACATTTTGTGGCTCTGCAAAATCCTCTCTCTCTCTCGACATGTCCAGACAAATCAGACTTTTATAAATTCTACCTGAAGCATTTGTGGTTGAGAAGTCATCATAAATCGATTTATGATGGGCCTCCATGAGATCCCATATATGCAAATGTTAAAATAATGTTTTTCGCATTTGTCGCTGATTTTTATGACCTTGTTATTGTTATTTAATAGTGTCTGGCAGCAGGTAGAAATTAAAAATAGAGAAATTCATCCCTTAACTGGTTTTTAAGGTAAAAACCTAATTGAATTAATTGCTATAGTTATTTTCTGGCATCAGGTACATTTTAAAATATAGAAATCTGGTTGCATTTCAGCATCTGAAAGGATGCCTTTCTACCAGAAATCTCGTCAAATCTCACACGTGTCCCGGTGAGTTTTCATTTGTACGATTTGAATCCTTTACACCGAAAATGCGAAACAATTAATTGAATAGCTGGCCGGTTTAGGACCCACCTAGGATGTGCCAGCTCCTCACACCCTTTCATTCTGTGCCGGAGAAAGGATGCTTTCGCACAAAGGATGCGTGGTGGAAAGAGGAAAACCAAAGGGTAGGGTAGGGGTAGAGCTGGGGATTTTTCCTGTAGTCGGGACAAACTTTTGTGTGAAATTTTCCGAGCTCCGAGTTCCGAGTTCCCAGTTTTTAATTAGTGCAAACACACAAAAAGTGAGCCCACATCCCGGGCCCAGTTTTCGGGGTTTTCGGGCATCGGCTTTCGGGCTTAGCCTGCACTGACACAATTAAACGAAATTAGCTCAACTTTAAGCATAGATTAAGGCAAATATCTCAAACAATGGGAAGGTGGATATAATAAAAGGAATGTTCACATGAGCAGCCGAGGGCTGAGACAATTCGGGAATTATTAGAGCAGGTGATCAGCGGACCAGCACATGTGAACACTGCCATTACAAAGGCAGGCAGGGAAAGGTATCTCTCTGAATTCGATATTCCCTCAAAGGGCTGCTAGGTATAAATCCCTGGCGCCTCTTTGCCGGCAAATCCCACACTGATCCCAGCGGCACTCGCTGGTGTTTACTCGCTGTTATTTCACTCGTTGTTTCCACTCACCTTTTGCGACATAAACTGCACTGTAAGGGCAAGTCCCAGGAACTTGCGATGCTCTTGGAGCCGCTCCTGCTGGTTGTCCTGGAAGAACTGAGCCAGGCGGGCATAGTTCACGACCCCATTCTCCGTGTACGGCTTCAGGGCGGGGTACTGAGCGGTAATGTCATTGCAGGGGGCGGGAATCATTGTCATTGAGCTGATCGTGGGCTCAAGGTCTCTCAACTGGGGTTGAAACTAAAATAGAATATATATAAGTAAATGTTAAATATAAATAATTAAAGAGTAATTCAATTGGATTAATATATCCCTTTGAATTATAAACTAAAATAAGCTGCTTACCTCATTTGTACAAGTAAAATTAACAGCATTGCTCTCAGCAGCACCTGCCTCCTGGTCCGTCTGGAGCACCGAAAGGGACACTGGGTTAGGCTCCTTGGCTTCCTGCTGCTCCTCGCACTTCTTCAGCTTGGCCTCCGTCTCGCAGGGCAACTCGCTGCCAATGGACGAACGTTTCGAGTCCCGCGCTGCCGGCGGCGTGGGGCAACCACTCGCCGCTTGTCCATTGCTTAGATCCTGCAGCTCGGTTTGATCCACGCCAGAACGCAGGGATTCTGCAAAGATAAATAAATAAATAAACATTAATAACTGCTTATTATTTTCGGCTTTATCGAAAGGAGCAATTTATAAGCCAGGATTACGCAAACATCGACCGGCGAAAGTGTCCGCTCATTAACCCCGCAGATGAAAATCTAGCTGTCGCTGGAGATGATGAGCTAACGATGATGAGTTAACCGTGATTCACCCAATGATAGATGGAACCACTCTCATCTTCTCCTAGCAAAAACATAAAAATAACAAAATGAGTAATGGCTTCGTGCCCGCAAAGTACTTAAAGAAAAAAAAGAGAAAAAACCGCACAGTTAATACATTTTCTTTTTGCATAATCCCATTGACAAAAGGGAAAGCAAATCGCACACTAGATGTAGGTGCGAGTTGGACCACGCCCACCGTCGCCAGCTAATAATGCCAGGGGTCATCATCATCAATTACCCACCGATCCCAGCTCCCAGCTCCCAGCTCCAAGCTCCCAGAGATCGCCACTCGACGGGGCGCTGTCAATTACAGAGGATGCGTGGCCAACGATTTTTTAGCCAACAAATTGGCCTTGACAAGCCGCAAGATTTGAGGGGGGAATACCAATCGATACAGGCATGTTTGTACATACAGTTGGGGTGAAGATAATAGCATTAATAATAGATACAAAAATAAATTTAGATACATTGAACAAGAAGTCCATGTAAACGCTAAGGGCTTACATAAATAAAGTTCAATATAAATTACTAATAAAATATTCCCAGTATTCGGAGAACACCTAAACCCTGATTTTATAATAATAAATTTATATACTTTCCATGTAAAAGCTACATAAATAAAGTTTCAAATAAATAGCAGAGTTTAATTAAATTACTTATAAAATATTCCTAGTCTTCAGAAAACACCCAAACCCTGATTTTTCCTTACTATTACTCCCACCTCAGCTGGGGGAGTTCACTAACCGCCATGATCAATCCATCGATTGGGGCAGCCCGTGTATGTTTTGACCATAATTCACCCGATTTCCTTACAAGCCACGCGCGACTTCAAATGGAAATCGAAGCTGTGGCCAAACCCAAACCCAAAGCCAAACATAAAGCCAGTGTCTGTCTGGTGCACACTCGGATATGTGGCCATAATCAACGCTTGACGGTTTTATGTTGCCGCATAAATTTATCGAGCCGAGTTGTCAATGTTTGCCAAACCGACAAACGAGAAAGCAATGAGCGAAATTTGTTTCGCGTCTCCATTGAAAAGTGAGCTGAAAAGAGGAGTACTTGTCTTCCGGAGTTGTCATCGCGATCATTACTCCGGGATGTTGGCATGAATATTGAAAGTGAATTAAATTGTCGATGCAGCTGAAGGAGTGTCAATGGAGCGGGGCCAAAAAAAGCCTAAACAAATGTGTTTGACAAGAAAGTAATAAAAATACAAATTGTTTGGCTGAAGAGCAAAAGATTTAAATAAGGAAGAAAATGAAGCTCACTGTTAAGTTTCTTTTATTTTTCTTATAAATACAAATTGCTTGGCTAAATAGCAAGTGTTTTATTTAAGGAAGAAAATAAAGCTCACTGTTAATTATTGCCTTTTTTTAATCGACTTGATAAAACTTGCTTTAGTTTGAAATTAATTAATGCTGTAAACCGATTAACAAATTAGCCAAAGACCGGGCCGTTGTAAACGTTCGGTTTTAGCCGCTTTGAATGATTGTGCAATGTTTACAAATGCAACAAAATACCAAAAACTGTAAAGTAAACGAAACCAGATTTGCAGAAAATGTATTGCTTAAATCATTGCAAGACTGGCGAGTTCAATATCCGAGTTAATGGAATCAGTGTAAGCAATGTTTGAGAGAAAAGTAAAGAATTATTATGTGAAAACATTAATCAATACACTAAAAAAGGTAGAAGGAATTATGATTCTCCTACAAACCTTATAAATACGGAATAATGATTTATTTTAAGTATGATTTCTCAGAGACTAAAAAAGGTACAAGGAATTAGGATTCCCTTACAAACCTTATAAATATAATATATTTATTTATTTCAAGTATGATTTCTTAGAGGTAATAAATTTCCAATTAATTTAAATGAAGCATTACCTATTTTTAAATGTTTTTTGAATTGTACCCCACTGATAACTGACCTTAGCAGCCTAAGAAAAATGCCTAGGCCTTTCCCAATCGCTGTTGTTCCTAGAACATATTTAATAATTATTAATGGCAGGCCTTCGGCCAGGGCACCAAGGCACCTCACACCTGATCTCGTATATCTCTCAATGACACACGACTCGAGCAAGTCTGGCACACGACAGGCTCACATTTCAAGGGAGACATTTCTCATGGCAATTAGGCAATTAAGTGACATTCGCTACGACCAATTAATTGCAAGGCCAAGAATATTTTCCCAGTCCTGTTGCGGATTTCCCACCGATTTCTGCCCTAGAATATTCTCACGGCCCCGAGGAATCGCAACAAGTTGACAGGGAAGAGACGTCATGCGGCGGCGGGTCGATTTTATGACTGAGAAACCGACCACCTCAGTAGTTATATGGCCGGGCTCACTATGATTTCGTTCCGGTTCCCATTTCATTTCCCATTTCCCTTTTTCCAGCCCAAGCCCTGCACTTGGATTTTTATGGGCCTCGGAAAAACTCAACTGCGGGTGATTTCATTCAGAAAATTCCTCCTGTCGCTTTTTTTCTTTCTCCCTTTTGGGTGTGAAAACTGAACTGGGCGCGTGGATTTTCCCAAATGTTTGAGAGTAGTTTTGGCATTTGCTGGGTGAATGAATTTTATTTATATTTTTAAATAGCGTTTGCAAGGGAGTTGGATTACTGGAAGATTATTATATTAAAGAAGCAAGCATTTAAATCCCTAATTTAATATTTTTTTAATATATTTTTCAGTTAATTTAATTGTCAGTCGTTAAATTTAAAATAGCTTTTGGGTAAATACCTCTTCAAATATCAAAATTACATACTTTTCCAGAAAAACTTTACGTTGCCAGTAACATATATTTAAACTGTTGCAAATTTCCACCACGACAAATGTTAATTTGAGCAAATTGCATACATTTTCAGCAAGAAACCAATAGAAAGTGTGGTTTGGGTGTTTTCCCGTGACATCCACCAGGTGGAAAACTCTCCCCCATTTGAGATCCATCAACAACAAGACAAAGCATTCAATGTCCAGCCGAGCTCATAATGACGGTTTGGGTTTTAGTTTGGGTTTTGCGTTTGGGTTTGGGTTTTCGGAGATTTCAGCTAAAACGCGACATGTGTCGAGGCGAAAACCGATGCTGTGCACAGTGGGCAGCGTGCTGCGTTGCTGTGACACTGAGCGGACGACAGTGGGACTGATGGACGGACGGACAGGTGGTTGCTTGGTGAGCGTTGGGCGATGGAAAATAATTGAAATTCCAAAATATCTTATTTGGCATTAGGCAGCTGTCCGTTGCTGCTGCTGCTGTTGTTGCCTTTTTAGCGAATTTTGGAAAACTCAAGTCAGGCAACTCAGGCAGCGGCGGCAACCTGTCTTAACCCATGGCGACCCACAAAAACATGTCCAATGAAAATGCGCGTAATTAAAGCGAACAACAGCCAGTCCAAACTGGCAACTGGCATTTCAATTAGCTGCGTTTTGGAGAAGCAAACAAAAAAACTAAAATCACTTCACTCGGACCTGCCTTGCCTCGTATCTGTATCTGTATCTTTGTATCTGGTTTATTTCGCGCTTAGGTCGACACGCTGGACACTGACTTTTCATTTAAATGGGCTAGGGTTGTCTCGGGGAGCAGCGGCTTTATTGCTCTGCTTTGCTTTAATTGCAATTTAACAACAAATTGTTTTTAGCAACAAGCCAGAAGCACTTTCAGTGGGCGCGAGTCAAGTGGCCGGCGGCAGCAGCGAATTTTCTCGATTTACTCGACATATTTGAACTGAAAAAGATAACTCAAGTATGCCAAAGCGAATCATTAATGAGAAGTATTAGGAAATTCCAAGGATTTTGGCTACAAAAAGCATATTTTAATTAATAAAGCTTAATTGGAAGGGGGATTGAGTTTGAAAGAATTTATATTACAAATAAATATAGTTTTAATAATATTTTAAAGCAAATACAACCCAATGTAGGTCCTAAATATGGATATTGTTTGTTCAAAATATTGCAAGACTGACAAGGAATTGTTTTAAATTTATACAAAGCCTTTCTAAAAATTTATTTTCGTATAAAATGTAGTAAACATTAATAATACAAATACAGCTTATAATTCTTTATGCATAAATTTAATAATTTAACGAGTTTATTCGATTTAAAAAATAATATTCCAATACTGAAAGGATTCAATGGGATATTACATGTATCAATTAACATAAAAACACAACTTTAATATGTTTTTACAATATTTTAAAGTAAACACAACCAAATGTAGGCCCTAAATGCGAATCTTGTTTCTTCTAAATATTGCAGGAGTAACACATAATTGCTTTTAAATTATAAACAGTCTCAATTAACACTAATTTGAATATAAAATATATTAAACATTGAAGGATTAGTCAGCTTATAATACTTTATATTTAAATGTAAGATTTAAAAGATGTTATTTCTTTTAAAAAATATATTTAAATATATATTCAGAGGTTTAATGCGATTTCTTAGTATAATTTGACGTCAGCTTATGTAGACATTATTGTAAAAACCCAATATTAATTAGTTACAAATTTAACAAACCGGAAAAGCTTTCAGACACACAGAACCAATTAACAAAATTCTCTCAATCGAAGCCAACAGATGAAAGCACGATTCAATACATTTCTCACAGACCCTTAACGACACTAAATGTAAACAGTATTTGCACTAAATTATGCATCTTGCCGTTCAATTTGTTTAAATAAAAAGAAATAAGACCAGCAGCAGCCGGGTCACTATAAACAACGCTCAATAAACAGTGGATAAACCCGTGGGGGAGTAGGACCAGCCAGCGGAAGGAACTTTTCAGGCCATTCGCTCTGCGGATATGCGAAGATCAATTTCTGAATTTCTGCTGAATGTCAATCAGAGAGACTGAGGGAAAAGTCTTCAGCTGCCAGCGGCACCAGCGGTGATGAAAGACATATATCCAGGGATTTATGGCATACATCAGCCATTACCGATTCGATATTGTTGTTAATTCCCATTTGTAGTTCAGGCAGCAATTCCCTAGACAAAACGCACATTTCAAGGTCGTAGAGTCGTCGCTTGGCGCATTTCCATTTATTTTGCCTATCTTTCTTTTTTTTCAGCGACTAAATAAGCCTTTAAACACTTTTTCGTTTTTGGCTCAAGTTCTAATGATTATTTTTAGATAAGTTGTGCACGAAAACATTCTCTTGCTAAGCAAACACAACACAAAGCGAGCAAAATAAGCAAAACAAATGCAATCTATATCGAAATTGTCTAATTAATCATTACATGACCGAGTCTAAGTTCCACTGTTTGCATATATTTATATATGTATATATGATCGATTTATATACGCTTTTCATATTATTATGCGGTGGTGAGCACACAAATAAAAGCAATAACAACAGGAGTCTCACAATAGAGAAGACCACAGGAAAAAGCTTCATGACTGGAAAGCCAATGAGCGAGCAAAGGAAATGGGGGAACAATGCTTGGGTGAATGGGAAGGGTAAGGAGTAGGTGAATACCCTGGAAATATATCAGTATAATAAAGAGACTAGAGATTTCACACTCATTTTACATCCTTCGGAAAGCAACAATTATAAACTAATTAATAATTGTTCAAAAGAATAAAAAAGGGATTTTGCTCCTTAAAAAAACAAGTTTAAATAATACCTAATAATACCTACAAGTATTTTTGTCCTTACTTTAATATATTTATTAAGAATTTTTTTGTTGTTATGTATTATTTTAATATTACTCCAAAAACTCACTCACTATAGCATAAGTTAATAGCTTTATTTAATAAATAAATATTTATTATTTCAAATTTTTACTAGGAATTATATATACTTATTCTATTAATTTTCTTAATACAGGGTAACTGCTAATGTTTATGCCAAAATCATGTTTGTTTTGTGGCCATCTCTAGGCCAGACAACAGAATATGTTTTTTCGGTTCAATTTTGTAGCTTTATGAGCTTTATACTTTTCAGTCTTTTATTTATTTTGCACAACATTTTGGTTGATATACAGAAAGTGACAGCAAGTGCATTAATTAGGGAAATTGCGTCGCAAAAATGACCAAATTAGAAATTATCAAACAAAACTGAACAATAATTAGTAGCACTCTCCTGAAATACATGCAAAATTGCACCACAATTGTCCTTCAAATGGTATTGAACATTTGTTCTAGTTTCTAAACATGTTCATTGAAAACTATTTAAAGTAAATATAAGTATTTGCGCGTATTTCGCATTATATTTCTCTCTGTTCTTTCGGAATTAATGAAGGAGAAGAATGGCATTTGTAAAGTTGTAGTAAATGGATATTAAATATTTGTTATGGACATTTCCCACAGCTCTCTCATATTGCAAAATCAACAATAATTTTATGCCACATTTTCCCAGCTGTATTAATCTCTCTCTATGTTCAATCACAAATCCCATCGATGCCTTACCGCCAATTCCCTCGTCCTCATAATCGCAGTTCACGAATGACTCGGCATTGATAGCTTTGGCATCCTCGGGTCCTCCTCCTGCCTCTTCCTGACCACGTCCAAGTCCGCCCACAGCGTACATTTCCATCATGGTGCTTCCGCTCTATTTGCTTTAATTCTGCACTCGCTGGCTTTCAATTAACGGACGCATGGCTGCAATTTTCGCCCCCGGGGGCAGGGCGGGGTAAATCGATTTTAATTGCCGACACTTGGGGACATCGTTAATGATGTTGAATCGAGCCCTTTGGCTGCGATTTCTATGCTTCACTAGCTCGCACTTTTTTGCTTTTGCTTAATCACCAAATCACATCTTTCTCTACCGATTTTTATCGAACAACGACAACGAACTGGCGATAGGCGATACGACGGCGCAAACTTCTAAACATAAACTGTTAATGGTTTTAATTCAAAATAAAGAGGCGCGCTTCGCTCGTTGCCGTTGTCGTCTTCGTTTTTGATCGTCGATCTTCGTTGTTTGGCGTTCGGTGATCACTCGGTACGTGGGCTACGCATTTATTGCTAATTGTGGCGCTGATTTCACCATGTGGTGGATTATGGGATCGCCACACAGAAGGCGCAAAGTATGCACAGTAAAAAATTAAATTAAATAAACTTGGGTCTAGGAATGGCTCTAAAGATATTGAACTACTTTTAAAAAAAAATTCGAAGTATTTAAAAAAATAAACAACTAGTACGTAACCGTATTTAACATGAAAAATAAATTGTATAGAGAAATGTTTCAATCATTCTTCAATAATAAATATTTAAAACTATTATAACAATAATTAAGTAGTAATAGTTAGTAATATTAAGTAATAGCAATTCATAGTCAACAAATCTGATTTCTGTATATGAATATCAGGTTGACTATAGACCTCGAGTTGGCGCAAATTACTAATAAATATTTTTAAAATTAAATAACTTTTTTAGAACCATAAATGGTATCCAAAAACTGTAAGTAAATATTTTAATCTTTCGTCCACAAACTAGAGAAATTTAATAAAAATTCAAAGACTAGCAGAAAGCATTAATTTTTTTTTTTTTTTAAATACTCCCCTTTAAGCCAGTATCCATAATTATTTCTAGTGTACTTCATATTCCTATGTGCCCAGCATTAATGAAAAAAAAAGCAGCAAATGAACAGTCTCGAGGCGCGTAATTAAAAAAAGACCTCGCAAAACCCAGCCAAACTCTGACGTCACTCAAGTGAGATAAGAAGAGATAGTATATTATCATTATTATTATTATTCTCAGTGGAGAACTGGGGACAAACCCAATTGTGGACACTGCATCAATGAGGGTCACTTAATTGCCTTAGCAGGCGCAAAACGAGCGGGCCACGCGGCGTATGAGCAACATTTAATTAATTCTTCGTTTCGCTTACAAAAGCCGAGAGAAAACGAGAGAAAATGAGAGAAAAGAGGGCGAAAAATCGGCGACTCGAGACTGGCGAGTGGCCTGTAATTAATGGCCCGATATAAATCAAAATATAATGCCCCAAAATCATAGCTGCCAGCAGCTGGTCGTCGAGCGTGGGCGCGATTCTCGCAATGGGTTAAGTCAAGTTAAGTAACCGAGGGACCGCGGAGTCAGCGTGGCACGGCCCAGTGAACTTGTCAACAAGTGTTAATTGCTCTGCCAAACAAACTGTGTAAAGTACAGAGAAAGAAAAGCTCTGCACTTGGCACGTCGCTGTGCGTAGCTCAATAAAAGCTGTTGGCATAGTTTTCGCCTAGGGCTTGTATTATTTGGACCTCAAGCCACCATTCACGAAGCGTCGCGACGGCCCAAAAGAATCGAGCTGAAAGTGGGGAAATGGCGGAACGGAGTGACAGGGTAATGGGAGAATCAGTGGAATGGCGAAGACATAAAGTTATTAAATTTTCCACGCACAAATATCAAATTATAAAGCGCAAATGGAGGTTGGACAGCGTGGCGAATTGCTGGCACTATTTTTTTTTTTTTGTTATTATAAAATCATAATTAAATATATTGCATGGAAACAAACAAAATAATATTTTAAATTTTTATGGTTTCGGCACAGAGGAGACTAATTTGATAATAATGATTACAACATATGGAGATTATAATTTAATAATAATGATTTAAACGTTTGTATAGGCAAAACAGAGTTCACAGCTATCAATTTAGGAGTTAAGACAATAAGTTAAATAAAAAACCAATTGCTTTGAAGGTAAATAGTATGCATTGCAAAATATATTTAAATTAATAGTTTAAAGATTTATAAAAGCAAATCAAGAGTTTTTACCTATTAATTGAGGAATAAATACAATTATTTATATGAACATCCATTATTTCGAATAAAGAAATAGCTTATAGAATTTATAGAAATAAAAAGCATTGCAAAATTAGTTTAACTTAATAGTTTCAAGATTTATAAAAGGAAACTAGAAGTTCTTATCTATTAATTGCAGAATTATCCAAATTAGTTTTATGAAAAACAAATTGTTCAATAGAAATAAAAATAATAAAAAGACATGACAATCCATTAAACACATTAATAAAATTTCTTTCGTAATATACAATTTTTTTTTTAAATAAGATATCTTTTTAGTCAATTTACTAACAAAGTTCCCTTAAATTTATATCTAATTTTTATTCTCCACATTTTTATTCTCATTCAAGAACCTCACCACTAACCCATAACTTTCTGCAATCTCTGCCTTAATCCACCTTTTATTGTCCCCATAAATCCATTTAAAATCGATTAGTGTTAGCCCCATTTGCATATATAGGTATACACCCATATTCCGTGCTGCAACTGCAACAGGCACGCGGCCTTAATGACGGGAGGCTTGACCAATCGGCGATGCAATCTCGGCTAAAAGACAGCAAGTTCAATGCTTATCTCTGCGTTGGCCATTAAAAGCCATTGCGCATACGCCCCGTGGCAGACGCTTGACAATTTGGCTGGCGGCCAAAACAACACATCTCGAGGCCGAAAGCCATTGATCAATCAATTTGCTCTCTCTGGGTTCTGTGTGTGTTTCTCTTTCGGCTTTCCTCCGCCGGCGGCGGCAACAATTGGTTGCGCCTCGCTGGCCAGAAGCCGCCACTTGGCTTTGGACTTGGCCATAAATATATATATATATACGAGTATATCGTATATTCGCGCCTGCACTTGACTCCATTAAAAAGGCGGCCTGGAGGCGGCATGTGGTCACAGTTTAGTAGTTTGGTAACGCCAAAAAGCGCAACAGCACCGTTAATTAACGCAGCCGCTATGATTTAATTGCCTTCGGGGGCCTTTCGGTATCCATTTCGATTTATTAATTCATTTTGTGAGCATTTCAAAGACCCCTAATGGCCACTTGAAGAAAACGCACGCACGCCAGTTTGAGCAGCACTGTAAACAAGCCGCGTATAACAGTGGAGCCTGCGCAGGCGCTCTCTCTCCTTCGGTCCGCTCCTGCGGCTGTCATATATCTTTCGCCCCGATGAGTGTCAGTGTGTCACACGAAAAAGTCCATTATGCAATTTTTATGCTAGCCCCAGCCAGCCAGAGGGAGACGGCGAGAGAAAGTGGCCGGGAAAGTGCCATTGCTACCTTGCTACTCTCTGCTACTTTGATACTTTGCTATTCTGTTGTTGTTGTCGGTGCTCGCAGATGAGTCATCACTGTACGGCACTTGGGGTAGTCGCCGCGTCTTACGAGACCCGAGGAAGACAAACACCAGAAATCACCGAGCTGAGGCCTCCCCTAACAAAAAAATCAATACTGGTCCATGGCCAAAAAAATCATGTAGCGGCCAGCTTGCGGCTTCCACTTTCTTGTTGCGCCTACAAAATTCGAGGGACATGCGCAGAATATAGGCCTCGGTGTTTTCGGGTAAAAGTGTTTGGACCCATAAATATTGAATGAACCCGAAAAATGCCCGCTTAGCCTGCCAATCAGTTAAGATGGCAGAAATGGGGCAACATTAGCAGGATTAAAAAAGGATTATAAAGAGATAAACAAACTTGCATTGGGAAAATATTGAGAGAAATTTGGGTTTTGAAATTATAATGTGGGGGAATTGGGGTACTTATTATGGGTATTATATACAGAGAATTCATTTTAAATAAGGAAGGTTAAAATGTAATTAAAATAAACCTATTTAGGACTAAAACTGACCTTATATTATACAATTTCTGAAGCATTTCAGTATCTTTATATATTTATCTTTATATCTTTGTCTTTATAAATGAAAAAGAAATTTTCATATATAAATATATATCTTTCTACAAATTTCTTTATAATTAAAAAAGAATTTATAAAATAAAATATCCTTTTACAAGTTTCTGTAGGAAGTAAGCCATTTATTAAATATTTTTCTAGAATGGTTTTGGCAACAGAGTATACGAATTACCAATTGTTTGCTAATTATATTTAACAAACAAGGCTTTGCACTGATATTTGGCAACTTCTTAAACATTTTACTTCATTTATCACCACCCTAACGACATTTCAACCAGAAAGAAGCCCACAAATTTTGTCAAATCACGCATTTGCTTTGGTGATCTCACAATGTCTGAACATCGAAAGCAAACAAATGACTTGGCAAATGAAAAATTAAAAACTTCAACAATTAAGATGTTATTTTTTATATTTTCCTGGCGTTTATTTTTAGCAGCTCAGGCAAAAGGCGAAGCGAAATTTCATAATTAAGCTGAAGTAACGACGAAAATCGCCTTTGCCACGCTAAGCAAAAATAAAAGATAAAAGAGTGGTAACAGCAAAAGAAATTAGGAGAACAAGCTCTCCAGAGAGCTGTTGGCTGGAAAAATTGTAACGCCTCGTTTGGCATTAGTCAAGAACATCAGATTGTCCCTGGACTATAACTAAGATATAGATACCGTTATACCTTCTTTCTTTCATGTTGCCTCTGGGTTGTGGGTCATGCCTAACCAATTTTCGAATTATACAACTCGGCTTTGTGCTTGCCTGATTCGGAGATCTCTCTCTGCCATCTCATCTTTCACTCTCTTGTTAGCCAAATAGCCGCTGGCCGAAATAAAACAATTCCCCATTGTTCTGCCCAGCGGAGAGGCTGAATTAAATGGGTCACCTCAGATGGTTGAGGTAGATCAGAGTGAATCTCTTTGGCTTCGGGCAATTAGTAATTATGCACAGAAATAAATGTAGGTATTTTTTTCGGGGTGATGATGGTACCGATATGATACCTAATGTTTTATAGAAGATCTTGGGAGAGAAATAAGTAACAGAGACAACTAATTTGCAAAGAAAAGGTTCAAGCACATTAAATATTAGGAAAGATATTCCTTGCTCTTCTTCACCTCTTAAAACTGTGTATATATTATTTTTGAGATCCCAGCGCTATGATCTTCTTCTCCCCAATTTGCACAACTTTTCTTTCTGTGTTGGCTGAGATTCTGGCAATTTGGGAAATTGATTTTCCAGCTACTCACCTCCTCCTCCGCTGCGCTTCTTCTCGGCCACCGAGGACTTCTGCCTGCGCGGCATGCGAAAGGAGTTCCACAGAAAGGAGGAGCTGGACGGCGTCGAGGATGTCAGCGAGGACTTGATGGAGCAGGCCTTCTTGCTGTACGACCGGAATATGTCCAGGTCGCTGCTGCCCGAGGAGGCGGAGGAGGCCGAGGAAGTCATGGACTTGGTGGTCGGTATACGGGATGTCTTGCCATTGTTATTGTTATTCGGTGCACTGCTGCTGTTGTTGTTCAGGAGCTTCTTGATGTTGCCATCACTGGCGGCTACCTTGGAGCCTGCTCCTCCCCCTCCGGTTCCAGCACCTGCTCCTCCTCCTCCTCCTCCTCCAGTTCCTGCTGCTGCAACTGGAGCTGGCGGCGCAAGACCCGCATAAATCTTGGTATGATGGTAGCCATACTTTTTGGCCTGCACATTTTTGTGATTTTTCAACATCTGCTGGAACTCTTTCCAATCCAGTCCGACCGTTGACAATGAGTGCGTGGACGTGGACGCGCTTTTGTTGCCACTCAGACTTTGCGAGGAGCCGTAGAACAGTGACACAAACTCGTTAATGCCCATTTCCGGGGCATGCGCACTGAGCACAGACGCTCTAAAACTGCCAAAAAGATACTGTTATACACCGAAAACACTGCTAGGCAGAAGTAAGCTCACACACCACACTGCACCACACTACACCGCACACGTCCGACGGTTGGAGAGTTCAGCGCGCAACTAACCGCGGATCCGCGAACAAACAGCAAACTCGCGGGGATCGCTCTCTGCTTTCGGGCGCTGCCTCTGCCTCAGCCTCTGCCACGGCTTTAACTTTCAGCTTTATAACTTCAACAACAAACTCCGATTACGACGACTCCAATCACGGATTACTTTATTCGTTGTACGTTGAATGCAGCGCAGCAAAAGCCAGGCACCGGATCTGCCGATTGCATAAAGCCGAATGCAATCGGGCGTCAAGTATTCATACAAATTTCAACTGTGCACGTTTAATAAAAGGATAAATTTGAATTTTGACGAAAGCTATGAAAGGAGAACAACGGATATTCTGACTAAAAAATTCCTTGACACCTGAAGCATGGCATTTTTGGTTGAATTTTTTAAGGGGTTCTAGGGAGGTTTAAGCTATTTGCTTGAGGTGTTAATAGATAAAAGTCGCTGACAGCCTCTGCAGATATGGCAAGGGAATATACTCGTAAAAATAAATAAATTAAAGACAGAATGTATTTTATTTATATTTATTATATACATTATAAGTTCAGCTCGTTATTCTTTTGATAATAATTTTTTTGGCTTTACTTTTATAACCTTTGTCTAGTTTTAGTGATCTTCCAACTATGGAAACCCTCAATATTATTGCATTTAAAATGACAATTATTACTTAAATCGTTTAATGACATTTTTGCCTAAATCAATACTCAATAATAATTAAACATTTCTTTTGACATCTCACATAAAAACACTACGCCTTTCTCTATTATTTATAACTTTCTCAGCTTCTGTTGTCTGTTCAATCCGAAATATTCGAAATATCAAAGAAAACTTGGCCCGCACCATATCTCATATTTCTCTTATTGTTGTGGACTTTGTAATTATAGTTTTTTTTTTTTGCTATTTTCTTTATGTTTTAAATTGTCGCCGTGACTTTCGCGTCACAGTTGGCCAACAGCAAGAGCAGTTTTTGGGCCTGGTCATTGACTGGCGGCTGCCGTATGAGCCAAGAGTATGTATATGCAAAATATACAAAATAAACAAAAGGAGAGAAAACGTTGGTATGATTACGCTTGAAAAGAACTCAACGCTGAGCACACATAGCACTCATTAAAAGCCACGCTCCAGTTAGAAGCTCGAGAGCTATAAACTTTATCAAGTCTGAAGAGATTAAGCCCGGCATAATAATTATGGCCGGGCAAGAAAGTATTTTTATTGAACAGTTGGCTAAATCTT
This sequence comes from Drosophila rufa, assembly GCA_018153105.1. NCBI lineage: Eukaryota > Metazoa > Arthropoda > Insecta > Diptera > Drosophilidae > Drosophila > Drosophila rufa. The sequence goes on from JAECXS010000096.1 coordinate 20,854,335, forward strand.
GACCTCAATCCAGCTGGCTAATTGAATATAAACCCAAAAACCCCCTCACAGGAACTGAGGTGAAAAGAAATTATCATAGCGTGTGCCGGATATTAAATGTAATCAAAAAAAAAAAAAAATCGAAAGTTTCGGATTAATAGGAATTGGGGAATTATGTAAGCCCAAAAAAAAATATACAATTGTTCAATTGAAGAAAGCAGAGGCCGAATTTTATTTTCCTTCCCTCTCATTGCTTGCGAATTATTTAAAAAATAAATAAATTTGCCCGATTAAAATGTATGCATAACTTTAGTGCCATAAGGCTTTATTCTCACGCTTAAATATATTATTCAAAGCCGAAATTACCCAAGCCCTAAGAGCTTTATTTATGCAATTTTTGGCTTCGCTTTTAGCCAACTTTTGTGTGCAAATTATAAAACCCACGAAGAAGTAGGCAGTGGAACTCCGCATCTTCTCTTCTTGCATAAATTTGTCATGCGAATTAGGCTTGTGAAATATTTGCTGACAGTTCAATATGATTTTATGTTACCAAAAAATGTCTAAATTATGGTAATGTATGGCCCGCGGTGTTGGGCTAATTAATGTTGTTTACTTGAGGGAAAATGTGTCAGAAACTTCAGCTAGATACAAATAATTCAATTATTACTTTCCCACCGATTCCATTGACCACCAATGAAGCCAAGCCACTTATTTTCTTACAAATCTTTCGGCTTACAAAAGCCAAAGCTAGCCATGTGTGGGCTTCAAATGAATTGCAAATTGTTATGGAAACGTTAACGTACTCAATACTCCAAGTAGTAATAATATATATGTTTCTTTTTGCGTTGGTTACGCATGGCAGAAATCTGCCAAAAGAAAAGTAAAAGTTATATCCAAACAAAAGGCAGAAATACTGGAAAGGTGCGTGTTGGGTGTTTGATTTCTCGTGAAGAGGAGGTCGTCCGGCCGTCCGGCCATTAACTTTTTTGTGCGATGTCAGTACCAATGTGCAGCAACAATTTGCAATTTCAAAATGCAAATACAGTTAATAGTTTGCAAATGATATTTATTTTCCATTCTTCTGACACCTGAAGTGTGCCATCGGAGGAGAAGAAGAAAAACGCTTGACAATTAATCGGGTAAAAGCGTGAAAAGTGGCCATAAAGAAAAGCGACAACGACAACGCCGAAATCAATGAACTTGATGGGTGTAGGCCATAAATTAGATTGAAAACAAGCAGTCAGATAATAGTCTGCCTTTTGGCCACACACTATATGCCACACACACACACACACACATGAAGGCAAACCAACCAAAAAGAGTTGGCGTGCGTTAAAAAAGATTTAAGGTATACTCTTACAGAAATAATACCATGCATACATAATGAGATCAGGTTTATATTCCTACTAATAGGGAAATAATAAATACAAAGATAAGATATCAGTTGTATAAGCCCAGTATCAATTTTCGATTTAAGACAATCATCTATTAGTTAAACTTTCAATAAGTCTCACAATATATTTTCATTTAATGGAAAAAAATCTAATTTTTGTTGAAAAATGAGTTAGAATTAAATTTTTATAAGCTATTGGTACATTCTTAAAACAAATATGAATAGCTAAGAAATAAAATAACCCCGGATTACGGAATTTAATATGGAAGTTAATATATTTATTTCCTAATGTTAAGTAAGGTATATACGGTAGTAAATCTTAGGAAAATCTACTTATAATTACACTAATTTATTTTATTATTACATTTTTTCTTGCAATACATTTTATTTAACAATATTTTTCAAAAATATTAGAGCATTCAATTTTCTTCTTTACAACATATACAACTTTCTCACTGCCTTTTCACATGCGGGCCACAATCACGCACAATCAAAACTAAATGACAACTTAATTGATCGTCTCCCCCAAAGTGGATGGTGTGAAAGCAATAAATAAAATTCGACAAAATAGCTCGAGGCTCCATAAAAAGTGTGGGTGAAAACTGATTGCTTAAATCGCTCTCTGGGCGGGTGTTCCCACAAAATAAATAAAATTAAATAAGGGGAAGGCAGGGCAGTCACATTAAAACATTTAACAAACAATTTAACTTTAAATAAGCCAAAGCTTTGTAGTGTTTCTAAAGAGTGGATGAGGGGGTAGTAAACACCAACGCCCAGTATAAAGCTAGAATTAGTTTTATGTTGAGTGCCTGCCGACTATAGAATACCCGGTAAAGAAATTAATTTACTTAATTTTCGGTTCATAATTAAAGTGAAGAAATAGAAGAACTGTAATACAATTTGAAAGAGTATAGAAATTAGAATTCTGAAGGCTTAAAGTCAATCCTAAAAATGACGCACATATTCAGCTTTGATTTCTCAAAGTTCAAGCCCTCTCAGAAAAAGGATATTCAAATTCAAAATTTTCTTAACGAATGTCTTATGAAATTCGTGTGGATTTTCAGGGCTAAAACTATATTTTAAATATACACTTTCCTAAAACCCCATATAAGTTCCCTATTTCCGATATACACCACAAGTACCCCGTACAGAAACAAGAACAACAACATCATTATGAACACCAACAACATCAAAGCGAATTTCGTTAAAGCGTCAAGTGAACGCGTAGCGGCATAAACAAGTTGTGACACTTGCGGGCATAGAGAATACCCCATGGAGAAGGGGTTAATTTCAACTGGAGGGGGAAATTCTCGCAGTGCATGTGCGGGGCATAATGTATGGCAAGTAGAACCACCTGCCTGCCGTGTGTGGGTCATGCCCACGATTATGTAAGCACCAAGTGTGTGTGTTTGTGCGAAAACATTGCGAATGTCGGGTGAACTTAGTGGGTAAGTTTCGTTGGCTTACTCAGCTGCCGAATGGAATAAAGATAGAGACCAAAATTGATCAGTAAAGGCAAGGGAAATAAAAGTTCCTTAGATAAAATTGAATTAAAGGGAAAAGGTTCAAAGGAAGATGTTATACCATTCCTAACAAGAAACTCAAACCGAGAGAAACTGGAAGATGATATTTTATTAATAACAAAACCTTCTTAAAACTCTTTAACCTAGAGCTTAAAGTATATAAAAAATGTTATCTATCTATTAATTTAAAACAATACCCATTCCAAGCCCTATAAAAACAAAAGTTATCTCCCTAATCTACCCCAAGATGACTGTCGTCCGAGGCGCATAAGTTCAAATTAGTTGGCCAACTCGCACAGACGAAACCCATAAAGATAATCACTGCACATTAGTGACATTGAGCCCAGCCCAAATTCCGCTTCTAAGTATATCTAGTATACTTAATATCTATAAACGAACGCCTGCCCACTGCAAAGTGGCAACTTTGCCATTGAAATCACTTGTCAGAGAGGCAGAGGTGTCGGTGCTAGTTTTTAGACAGAATCAGACAAGTGACAACTTGTGGAGCAGAGGCTCAGCTCAGTTCGTAATCCCCGAATGGCTAATTACCCGCCTTAATATTAATTACAAAAGTTGCACAACTCTTAAGCCCCAACCAAAAAAAAAAAAAAAAACTGTCCCCGGGAGAGCATTTTGCAACTTTTTTTCCAACGCAGCCATTGTGCAGAAAATACATTTTCGACAGACAAAGAAAACTTTTGGCGGCACGTTCAGAAAATAATTAATTCGATTTGAAATAAACTTGAATTTCGTATGCTTTCACTTCGGATCTTTCGATCGGAGCAAACCGCAACAGAAAAGGGAAATAGGAAATGGTTAATGGGGTTACAATCGATTTGAAGTGCTCCAGTTACCAGCTCCCTTCGTTATTAACTTGTTTTTTTTTATTTTTATTTGTGATTGACACTTACCCTCGGATATGCCGGCAATGGCAGTACTTTTAATAATCGGCGTTGATTTAAGTTTGGCCGTTTGTTGTGTCTGCTTAATTGTGGCGGCGGCGGCGGCGGCGGCTTTGGTGGCCCCTCCCTTAATTTGGTTGCCATTGGTGGCCGTTGGTGTTCCGCCGCCTGAAGTGCCATTTAAACGTTTATCTGCAATGATAAGAGGGAAAATCTTTGGTGAGTCAACGAAAGTTTATTTTGCGAGCATACTTTCAGGCATTTGGCTAAAATAAACCCCGAGACTCACTGCTGTTACCGTCGCTCGCTTCGGATTCCTTAAAGCGATTTTTATTAGAATTTTTACGGCCAAAAAAGGAATTTCCGCAACCCATCTTGAATAAATGATGGAAAGGTAAGATCAAAACGTAAGAAATAAACTGAAAAATTACAATTTTATCCAAGATTTTGTATGAAGTAAATATAATTTTAGTTAGGAAACCGATTTCATTTAACAAACGGAATTTTCCAGCAAAGCCTTCTTTGTGAGAAAAGTAAATATCAATTTACAGAGTTTATTTGATTTTTGCATTTTTTTTAAAGATAATATAAGATTTAACATATTGTCTTAACACTAAACATTTCTTTTATAATTTGTCTAATTTATTTAATGATAAAATAGGCAAGATATCCCCATTCCTTGGCCATCTGAGTAGCCTATTTTCTAAAATCTTTAAATAAATTATATGCTTTCTATACATTTTCCTTTTCTTAATTATTCATTGATAAAATATGCGTGCAATCACGGAACTTGGCTGGCTATCAATGCAACGTAAATGCACGATGGCAGGGAGCGCAGGAAAAGAAGTCGGAAAGTCTGAAAGCGGAACGCGATCGGTTGGTCTCCCGGCATGTCATAATTTGACCAAATTAATGAAATCAAAAGAAAACCAGTTTCCATATTATTCAGTTTATTCGCGGAGGAACAAGGTGCATGCAAGCAGTGGATAATGCCAAAACAGAAACACCTGTTTTCATTAAACCAGAAAAAAACAAAGGTAAAAAGATACAAAAATGCGGCAAGTGCGTGCGGCAAGTGGTGCAAGCAAGCAGTGAAAGCAGTTGTGAAGAGATCTGCGCTCTCTCTTTCTGCTCTCTTTGGCACTCTTCAGCAACATTGGTAAAAGCTTAGCAACATTGCCTAGATATGGACTGCTTGATCAGAATTTGAACTGCTTGCTAAGGATGGATGTGGTAAATAAATGCTTAAAAATTACAGAATCTTTGTTAATTTTAGATATAGTTTATTTCTCTAGTAGGAAAATTTGTATAATAAAATTACCAAATAAATCTTTCGACTTTTTAGTATCAGAATATGTTATATTTTTAAGCTTAAAGCGCTTAATTTGATTCGAAATTTTCGGCTAATATCAGTTTCTAACATATTTTGCCTTACTAACCTGAAAAAAATGTTTTTCAACGATTTTATTAAAAAAACTTAAATAAAATTGACTAATTAACAAAAATATCACTGTTAAAATAGAAAAATTAATTAATTGAATTTAACATCGAAATATGACTCTTATAATAGAGTGCCAGATTTCTCACTAACTTAAGAGAACCAACTCTTATTACCAACCACTCTTAACCCCCTAAAGACCTCTCTTTTCTTGCATACGATTCAGATAGAGATACAGGTTTCCTTGAATAATTAGCATAATTTGCTTCTTTTGTTTTCCGCAGCCAGTGGTGCACACCGCGAGCTGTGTCCACTGCTGACCTCATGGCCACTTGGAACTCGTATCTCCCTGTGCTCGCATCCCATATTGTTTAAGGTAATTTGCGAGAGCACTCGCTCCGCAGCTAGCTCGTGCTGCTGAGATCTTGAGCCCGGTTGTCACTGCCTGCCTGGGTTTCAATACAAACCGCAAAAAAAAAAAGAAATAAAAACAAAACAAAAAGGCAGCCAGCTAAAAGCTGAACAAAAACCCAACAAAACAGCGCCAGAAGCCATAAATGGCTAGTACAAGTCTAGGCGGCAAAAACTCGGCAAGTACAAACAATGAATTTGTGCCGGCCGAAAAAAGAGTTTACAATGCCGCGAATGCCAATGTCAACCGCTCTGAACTTCAAAAATGAGACAAGGGGGGGACAGGTCCAATCAATCGATGCCTAAAGAACTCTTTGGGGGGTCAGAGATCCCCTTCTTCGCTTAAATGACTTTAAACCGATTTACCCACGCATGGACCAATCGACAAGCAATTACCATGCCAAGCAATCGGATTTCTTCACCTAATCCGTTCAGGTTCGAGTTCGAACTCCTCCGCATATCCGAGAGAGATACTCGTACAAAGAGGTGCGAAAGTGCCGACGACTCAATCGATCTTGCGCAATTATGCCAATAATCATTTAGGTGTTTTCCTTTCGGCCAACTCGATGAGCGATGAGCGCCAGGTAGGCGATACGCGTAGGCATATTTCAGGCACGTTTGCCCCGCCGTGTTGGCCACTGAATACTGAGGAGATGTGCGATCAAAAGCGATCAAATTAGCTGGAATTACCCTTCACGATGGGTGTGCTCTCTGGGACATGGGCAACGAACTCATATAATAAAATATATAACTCCTATTTATCAGTAAATAGAACAAGAAGGGAAGATTTATTTAGAGTTTTTAAATAAATAAATATAATGAGAATACCACTAACTAGAGAATCTGTAGAGCTATTCCCTATCTTATAGGGGCGTTCTGAAAAAGTCGAATCACCAAAGCATCGGTGGTTCAGTGGTAGAATGCTCGCCTGCCACGCGGGCGGCCCGGGTTCGATTCCCGGCCGATGCAAAACAACTTTTTTGTCTAGTATTATTTTCCCTTGTTTTGATTAATCTGCGGAGGCATTTATTGCACGAGATGGCGCATGTTGACGAAATAAATCTTAATTAGTACAAGAAATTCCAGCCGCGAGCGTGAGCCAAGCACTATAACTAACATAAGCTTGTTTTCCCCGTTGAATATGCAAAACACGTTTCACCATCGTTTTTCTTGCTCGTGTTTTCCCCGACTCAATGTGAAAATAGCTCGATAAGCATGCGCGCTCCGCGTTCACGGCGCACAGTGATCACAGCGATCGAGGGCGGGGTTAGAGTAATGCTAAATTAGACTCTTTCGCCGGTTACTTTATAAATAGAATTTGCCCGGCAAAGGAATTCAGCGGAGGAGGCATTCTCTTAGCGACTCCAGCTCTGCGACATTACGGGCAATTTAGCGAAACATCTCGGAGGGCGAAAACACAATGAATTTCCCTATTAAGGCTAATTTATGCACGGGCCTGCAAACATTTGCATGACCCAGGCACGACCGTAAACAAAATAACGAAACAACTCGCACAGCACAAAAAGCCGAAGACGAAAGCGACAAAGGAAAAGAAATAAAAGAAAAAAGTTGGATTGCATCGGCCGGGAATCGAACCCGGGCCGCCCGCGTGGCAGGCGAGCATTCTACCACTGAACCACCGATGCTTTTGGCGGCCTCGGGCTAAATATTCCACATGAAATTGGCAACCATCAATGGTTCTATGATTTATGGATTAGAGTTGCTGTCTTTGCTTGCCCCACTTTCGTGGCAACATTTATTGTGGCAATTTATGGGGTCATCGAATTTCGAAGCGAATATACAATAGGGCTATATATAAACCACATAATAAAGGCTTGCCATTCGGATTTCGTTAATTGAACATGTGGCAAAAAAATAATTAAATTAAAGTGCTGGGCAACATGTGAATTATGCTACAAAATATTCTTGATTTTGAGCAACACCAAAGTGCTGAAAGCTGAATTAATTAGGAAGTCTGCAGATGTATCTTGAAATCTTTTTTGGCGCCTCGGCTGTAGTTCCCAAATTGATGTATTTGAAATTAGCATAGAAGTGAATGAAGTAATTTTACGAATTTAGTAGATTTGTTTTGATTATTAATTCTTATAAATATTAATTCAATAATATAACGCACTTAAATATTTGCTATTGTTTATTATTATTAATTAGGATTATTAGATTTATTAGGATTTTGGTTAAATTTCTGAACATAACGCCTAAAATAAAAGGTTAAATAAACTCCTTAATACCTAATTGATTTCCTCCCTAAATCACAAAAAAAAACCCTTATGAAGCAATCAGTACCTCTGGGCATTTTCCGCAGAATCGATTACCACATTCGTTCCAACTTGGTGGGGACAGATGACTCACAAGGAGTGAGTCAACGAGGCCGAATTTGCGCAGAATTCACTGGCACATATAGCACAGACTTTGCAAGGAGTTTGGGGCATGCTGCGTGTGAAGCCTGGAGCCCGAAGACATAATGTCACCTCGCCAGCTGTTGGCTTATTGCAGCTGGCACAGATTTTCCCTCTTTGCCTAACAGCTAACTGTGGGAACAGAGCGCTAAATTATTTTCCCTCTTTTTTTCTCCTCCCCAACTGCGAATAGCGGAGACTGTAAGCTCAGATACGCCCTCAATTGAAATATAGCGACTTCATGGCTGGACCAGACAATATATACGACACTTTTATGGCCAAAAGAAGGGAGAGAGGCCAGGTGAACGGACAGAGATTCAGCAATTCATTGAGGGCAACCAGTTGAGCGTTCTCCACCTGAGCGATGATTTCGCATTTAGCACTGTTTAACTCTTTAAGGTGGATGGGAGGGACAAGGGCGATTCTTGACAAAAGTTGACACCTTTCAAGTGGCATTTCAAAGAAGCTGTAAAAAGTCAAACACGGCAGAGGAAGTGTCAGAGTTTTGACGGTGAGTTTTAATGAGGGAAGTCAATCATGCTGGTTTGGTCGGGAAAGACAAATAAACATTATTTTGCACTAAGTATGTGACAAACTTTAGTTAGTTTTGTAGACTAATTGATGTGAACAATACAGATTTCAGGAATTTACTAATTAAACGAATGCGGGAAAATTCTCACAACTTCTAAGACTTACAATTCTTTCCTATTTATTATTTCTACCTCGAACGGTTGCCTTTTAATCTTTGTGATTTAATATAAATTTAAAATGTATCAAAAAGTAAACAATGAATATTAAGCATAATTTTCAGGCATTTTTTAATTTTTGTAACCACTAACATTTAATAGAAATGTATTTAAACGATTTAATATCTCTTTAAAACGCACCTAAAAGTGTGCAATAGAGGCGAAGCTTATTTTTCACAGCATACCTTTGGGTAGAGTTAAAATTTTTATAAAATTACGTAACATTTATAAGGCACAACTCCAGTAAAAATTTGAAAATAAATCTATTGAACGTCATTCCAGTGAGTTCACACCCCAAAAAATAAATGGCTAAAACCATTAGGCTTTCAACATAAATATTTTAGTGGCGAAATTCTGCACTTACGTATTGATGTTGGCGTGGGCGTGGCTGATGATTTGTTGCGCGTGGATTGTCCCTTGGCCGTCTGCTGCGTTTTTGGTGGCGGACCCAGATCGGTTGGCGATATGCTCAGATTGCGCACATCCCGCTTTTTGGCAGCTCCTGCAAGAGACAAAGACGAGACGAGGTGTGAAACGAATGCCATGGCAAAATGACAAATACTTTGGTCGCTCCCTACAATCAATATGTGGATGGGATAATTTATGCGGGAACACGTTGCCAAGCATGGCAGAGCTTTAAAGTGTCTGGGTTGGGTTTGGGCTGAGTTGTTGCGTACTCGGCTGCCCATTTAATAACTCAAAATACTCGAGAGCAAAAGCACCGCTCACACTCTTCAAGTTTCACAAATTGTTTCCCTCCATCAGCGGGGGGTCCCTTTTTATATTTAATTTTTTTCTTTTTTTCTGAGGGGTGTGCTATTTGCATTTCAGCGTTTTGTGGATTAAAACAAAACGCTTCCATAATTGAAGTGTCTGCCCCCAAGATGTACGAACACAAATATAGGGTGAAATTAAATTATGCCAGTGCAGGCATCCATTAATTCCCAACGGGTGTTGGCAGAGAGAGTTCCACATGAAAGGAAATCGAATGTGCAGCGGAGAGCTTCTTAATTCATAGTTTTTCAAGTGGAGAGTAGTTTTTGTGCAACTAATACAGATATTTATATTTACTTTAGAGTTTTAAAGAGCTAAGAATATTGTAGTTATAGCATTTTAAGCACTTTTAACTTAAAAGGAAATAATTACATGCTTCAATGTTTGTTTTGCTAAGTTCAAAAAAAGATTAATGTATTTTCTGTGCCTTAAAGAGAAACTCCAACAAATAATCACACATATTAGACAAACTAACTTCTATCTCAAAACTTTCCACAGATTATCTTTAAAAGCTAATCTAATTTTTCCACAAAAACAGGTATCTGAACGCTTCTCTCTGGCAATCAATCATATTTTATGCCACTAATCAACTTTGATTCACCTTAACTGGGGCCTTCCTTAACGACCCTTTATTGTCTGTTTTCATCGAAGGGCTGGGCTCTGGGCTGGGCCATCTTCAGATTTAGTTGCCCAGCCTTGGCACTTGTTAGCCACTATTTTGTGGCTGCTTTAGGGCCACAGGTAATCAACAAAGTCGGCAGGGAAAAATGCATTTCCGACTTAACCACAGAAGCGGCAGTGGCAGCAGCTGCTCCACCGACAACGTAATAAATTTTATTTTTAGCCGTCGGCTAATTGTGCTGGACATGGAAATGGAAATAAAAGTTGCACGCGCGCGGCTTAAACCAAATGAAAAACTTTTATCTACGTTGCGGGGACTAAAATGCGAGGAGCATTGCACTGCGTCACGTAATCCTTTACGGGGGGCTTATCGGCGGGAATGATAAGCGCCACAGACAGCAGTTGGAATTGTGGATAGGTTAGCATGGAAAGTGGAAAAGGATTAGGTTTGCTGACGTTAAATAGAAAGGATCTAAACTAGACTTTAGTTGGGATTTTTGTGCCGACCAAAATTAATTTGAGCAACGATTTAAGGATAAAAGTAAACCCAAGAACCTCTTGGTTCAAAAATAAATCAAACAAAAGATAAGCATAATTGGTTTTTTTATCCTTCTGTCCTTAGCAACCCCTTAATATATTTATTTCGTTTCTTTTAGTATAGCTTCACAGACCTTACGCAACTCAGCAACTCTGCAGAGTTAATGCCCTCCGCGTTATGCGAACTCAGACCATTACAACTCGCATCATTAGCATTTACCTGTACCTGCTCCCCTGCCCGAACTCACCTTTCGTGAAGCCTTTGGAGGCCCGCTTGCCGAAGCTGCCGAAGCGCTCGCGCTCGATCACCTGAGTGTGGATATAGCGCTCGGAATATGAACGCGACAGTTTCTCCTTGGAACTGTGGGCACCCATTTTCAGTGCTTTATTTTTATTTTTTCCTTTTTAGATACACGTGAGAGTGAGTTTTTCCTGCACGGATGCAGTCTGATCGATATCACGATTTCAAGTTTCACTTTCACAGGCTCTCGATGGCTGCGCTAGGCTACACCCGCGCACAATCTCCAGACGTCGGCGAATTTAATTTGATGTTGTCGCTGACAATTGCCGCTTGAATGCATTTTGCTTTGTTTACTTTTTTTGCAAGACTACTTTTGCTCCATGATTAACACAAGGTTGACATTTTGAATGGTTTTTTGTACACTATATTTTACTGCAGTTGACATGGAATTGATTTATAACAATTAGATTTAATGGCCACTCACTAGGTGCCCATTAACGGATTCAATTAGACGCCTCATTAAAACTGACTCGCACAAAAAGCTTATTTTTTTCCCCATCATCTGCCCAACCACCCACAACTTTAATTAAATTATTTTTAATGGCTCCATCCCTGGGACGATCCAATTTTATGGCATTTTTCACATACTACGGGCACATGCAAAGGCATCCAAAGAATCGCATTAAAGTAAAAAAAAAAACGTAAAAAGTGGCGTTTAAAATGTTTTGACGATGCCAACAACCTAGACACAGAAAACCGAAATAGACAAATACTTAATCGCCCAGACATGAAAACTGTTTTATATTTAATTGAGCGTAAGGCTCTAGTGCAAGTATTTCTAATATACTCTTCCAGAGGTTGTGCCAACTTTGGCAAGGGAAAAAGAGTTTTTTAAGGAGGAAAATCAACAAATATATTGAATATTTGAGTAAGAGTTTTTGTATATTATAATTATGAAAATAATTTAAAGAATGTATAATTTGAAAGTTAAATAAAATATATCTTAAGCCAAGGATGTTGGTAGAAGACTGTTTACAAAAATAATTGATCCATAGTGAAAGATTACAATTTATCCGATTTTAATCATCATTCATCTTTAATAAATACTTTAAATGTATACAGAAAATGCAGAACATTTTCAAAAATAATTAAATATTATATATGTGGGATTCTATGAATTATTTAACTTAAAAAAATTACACAAATTCAAAAATAATAAAGAGTGGCATATTATTTCTCTGCAAACACAAAATTAGTGCTCCTAGGGCATTGAATAATTGTGGGCACTAAAAACTAGCTCTAAATTTGTAATTTGTTTATTTTTTAAGTGCCAAAAAAAAAAAAACGCTCTTGCTTGTTGGAATTTCGCAACGAGAATGATAAATGGTCCGAAATATATAAGACTCTCCTATGCGACAAAGCGACCCCATTTTTCTTGTATTTTTTTTTCTTTTTCGTTGCGGATCCCAAGCAAAGAAAATTACAGCAGACCGAAGAAGAGCAGGTGCATGGACGCCGCCGCCTAGGAAACTATTGCAACACAATCCAAATAAATCTTCGAGTGAGTAGTGAGTGGAGGAAAAATGCCAACATGCAGTCCACAGATCCCCGCACATCGAAGCATTTCTCCTGCTCTTTTTACACGGCAGTTGCTGACAGGTTTGAATGTCATCATAACTTAACAAAGGCGAGCCAAAATGAAACCCAAACCGAAATGAGCTGACAAATTGCACGCTATGATTTGTGGCAGAGAGCATTTGAATGTGGAGCACCGACACAGAAAGCAACTGGCTTCGAAAAAAAACTATGAGTGAAAAAGCCACACGTTTCCCAGTGGTTTGAGTAAAAGGGAAAATTATGCTGGCACAGTGGGTAGAATTATGGGGATTTTTCGGGGAAAACCCATGTAACTTTTTGAATAAATCAAATAGATTAATGGGAAGTAATATAACAATGTAAGTCAGAGAAAAGAAAAGTGGTAAAATCTAAATTATAATAATTTGGGGAGACCTTATAATATTTAATTTGCTTTCTTAGTTAATTTATCATGAATTTCTTTATTTTGGAGTATTTTGGAGCACAAAAAGAGTCTCCTCATAACCCATCATACCCCTGTTCCCATCCGGGATCACTGGGCAGGCACAAAAATCCCACAGTATTTGCTCCGTTTGGCAGGCAGAGGCACAACCTCATTGCCAGGAATAGCATCGGCGCCCTCTTTAGTCGGTTCAGTCAGTTTAGTCGGTTTAGTCAGGCCTGCAAATGTCAATCCGACCTGGCCCGACTATAATTAGCCCAAAATGCAACACAAAAAGGTGTCAAATGTTCGCTCCGCGGCCAGGGAATTTTCAGATTCGTTCGATTTGATTGTTAGCTCTAAATTTAGTCGATTGGAAAAGTTTTTGGGGAGCATAATTCACATGACTTGGCGCACGATTCGAAAACCGAATGTCAAATGCCTCGGATGCCGGAAGTTTTCCACGACAATAAATGTGAAACGGAAGTTGTGGGATAGTCCTCAAGGGCATTTCGATTTATTGTGGTATTTATTTTGTTTGGTATGGAGTTTTTTTTTCCTTTTATTTTGTGCTGTCACTCATCTGGGAATGGCAGCTGACGAAGTAAAGTTTTGCCAATTCCCGCGGCTCTATTAACTTTAATATGCAAAAATTGAATATGACTTTCAATTAAAAGTTGGCCGACGCCGCTGCGGCCTTGTGTGGGCGTTATTTTTTTGCATATTTCATTGGCAAGCGCTTTTCCAAGGGGAAACCCAGGTGGATGAACAGCGACGGAAGCTGCAAAAGCAATTAATCGTTGGCGAGAGTTCGGAAGGAACTTTCCAGCCACGACATCATAAAGGCGGAGGCGAGCATAAATTTACATAATTTGAAAGAGGCAAGTGCAGCGCCAATTGTTGGCAGGGAAAGATGGTAAGGAGGGTACGTGAAGGGATCTGTGCAAATTACAATTGGCAAGAGACACCTGTACAAAATTCGGTTAAATTGAGGTAATTTTTCCAGAAATTATAGTGTTGCATACTTTATATAAAATAAATAAAAGGGAATATAAATAGTTAGCCACTTTCTCTAAACAATTTTCTTTAATATTAAAGTTTTTTACAATATTCGTAGTCAAAAGTGTTTGAGTATAAAAATGTACTTAAATATCTAATGCGTTTCCTTGTCTCCTAATCGCTTTTAAAAACACCTTAAAGCCACTGCCATAATTTAAGCAGGATTAAGCATAAATCGGTGAAGCACCAGAGTGACCTAAAAGCGATTTTACAGCTTCATAATCTCCTCCCCCAGGCGGCCATAAAAAATACTGCTCCCGATATTACGATGACTCGTTTCCAACAGTTCGATCTGTGCAGTGGACCTCGTCTTTTTTTTATGGTCAGCAACTATCGCAGAGAGCCATAAACCATGGGTTCATTGTCCCCGAAGAGAGCATTTATTGGGGACTCCCGGCCGGGGCAATAAAAATTAACAATTACGAATGCAAAAAGGAAAAGTAATTATTCGCACACATTTTATTTTTTTTTAAGTTTTTTATTAATGTGCCATGCATAAATATAAAAAGTGTGCAGCCATTAAAAATTCAGCAACAGTTCCAGTTTTCGTAATAAGAGGAAACTCCACCCGTGGTCAGCGGTCGGGAGACTAAAAGAAAAATGGACCGCGCAGATCCGATGTAAACAATCGTTAAACTGACGGCAATCTGCAAACAAACTGCATCAGCTGCATATAATGAAATGCTGCCATTAAATTTTCGTAGAAGAAGAACTGAGACCGAATCGTAAACCCCAAAACAAAATTAGCCAAATGATGTCATTGAAATTGTGCGTTTCCCATGCATTTCGCTCCAGTAAATTTAACAAAAAGGGCGCTTTGAGGAGCCCAAAAGACAAATTTAGATGATGGCACAGATTTTGGTGAGCGACCAAGTGAGTGTGTCTAATACCCTGTAAGCAATAAGTGGATCAGCCGAGCATATGAGAACCAGAACTCTAATGATGATTCATAAAGGTAGTTTTTGCCTAAATGGATTCACCAAAAATCGGGGCCCATTTAATCTAAATGATTTTAGAAAGTTGAGGGCCTAGAAGAAGCAGCTGTGGCTACATTTAAATAATTTATTCACCCAAAAAATTATTAGTTAAAGAAAAACTGATAATAATTACACCCCACATTTTATGGGCCTTTATAAAAGTAATATTAATTAAAAACCCTAATTATCTTGCACATACTAATAAAATATTCATTTGCATTTCCCTGGCCCCCAAGTACACAAACAGTTGAGCAATTTCGCAGATACTTTTATTGCCTGCAAAAAAACGAAAAGGGGAAATGGCAAATACAAATGCAAATGCACTCATAATGCAATTTTATTTTTAAAACGCAGTCGTTTGCCCCCTGGGTATTTTTTTATTATTATTATTTTGTTTTTCTTTCTTTTTTTTTGGGTGTGGCAAAAGTTGGTTTGCGAGCAAATTTGTTGCCTCATTCCTTTATTTTTGTGGCACACTTTGCTGAATGCGAGTGCCGGCGAGCAAGTGGCGGCAATTTGTTTTAAAAATATTTTCATTAGCCAAACGCACACAGCAAGAAAGCGATATTAGCTGTAAAAGATGCGTTGCATTTTAAATATATATTTTTAAAATATATATTTTTTAAATATATATTTTTTAAATATACAAAGAGTGTTTTTTTTCTTTTACGAATAATATTTTTATTTGCGTAGTATAACCTTTGACTATCTTAAAATACTTCTTATATATTTTTTTTTTGTGTATACAAGTTTGCAAGTTTGTGCTAAAATGCATTAGGCCAATGTGTGAATTTAATAAGCCAACACTGTTGCCTCGTTTTCAGTGTGTTTATGCTAATACAGCCATGTAATCTCTTAGTAGGTTGCCTTTTTCTTTCTTTGCGATGATGACAGCCAGCCAGCCCCCATTTGTTGTCTAATTGAGGTGTCGACATGGCTCTACCTTTAATTTGGCCAATTTGTGCAAATTGAATTGACAATTCTGTTCTTATTACAAAGCAAGTGCCAAACAAAGGCTTGCCTTCCCAGTATTCAACCGTAGACAAAAGGCAATTACTTCTCAGATATTTTTGGGTAAGATAAAGAGTTGAGCAAGTCGGTGGAATTATAATTATAATATAGAGAGAGGTGGAGCCGTAGGGATTGCTTCACTGAACGATGCTTTTTGACAAAAATATTAAGAAAATTATATATGTTAAGAATAAAATATATAAGGGTTTCTACATCACTTATTTTCTAAATTTTTCTTTTCTGAGTGGACTTTAATCGAGAAAAGCGAAAATTCTTGTTCTCTTTCGACACAAACGCTGCATAATATACAAATGTTGAGCCTAGAATCATGTTCAGCTATAAGTTACCTACAGAAAGAGTAGTTTGCATCTTTATTTACAGCTTAAATTTAACAACGACCTCTGCCTTTTGAAAAAAATGCCATGTCATTTTGGGAGCCAAGTGGAATTGCGGCCAACGATTTGTTTGGCACCTGATAAAACATTTGCCCAGATTTCCATTAGACAAACAATAGTTTTTTGTATGTTTTTTGGACCTCTAACGAGTGACAAAACCAAAAACAAACAGTGATTATCGACAACGGCATACGAAATGCTTCCGGCTGGCGGGGAATATTTTTTAAGCTATCGCACGTGCGACCCCCAAAAACTAAACTTTTGCGCCCAACCATAAGCCCAAAGTGGGGCCAGTGGGTTGGGTCATTAAATAACCATTTGAATGACAATTGTCGGTGCCTAGCACTTGTCTTATAAGTTTTTCCAGCGACCAGCGACACGAGTTACGTCGGCCCACAGGAAGTGTGTGGTAAAAGTTGAGCGACTCTAATGACACAATTAATTTATTGAATTAAGCTTGAAAACTGGGCACTAAATGCACTTTACGACACCGCGGAGAGTAGGAAATCCATTTGAACAGTTCGGAACGGAGACCGAGACCCATCCAATTGACTCACTCGAATCTCCTCCGAGACCCGCCATGCAACGGCTTATTTTGATATGCAAATTAGCCACGAATGCGTGATGGAGCCATGATGTTGTTTGAGCACAGAGAGCATAAAAGCCATGGGGTCGGTTGGTCTGTCTGTCTTTGGGGGTCCCAAGCTCATTTCCCTGTCTCTCCACTCGTTAACAACTCAGCACGGAAAAACTTCTGCCTCGGCTTTAACTGCTGCGATCAATCAAAGACGGCGACAAACACGAAATAATGCAGGTGAATCCGATATCCGAGAATGGAGCACTTAAAGAGAGGAGAATACTCTTTCAAATAGAGCAGTAAAAATGGGAAGAACTATCTAGACAAAGTTTTAAATAAATCACATTTATATGACCTATTGTAGAGACCCCTTACATATTCGTGACTTACTTCGAAGTGGTTATAAAAACCTACTAAATAATTAAAATGTTCAGTCATTGTAACCCCATTAGTTATATATTTTATTTTTCTCACATATTAAGCAAAGAATTATTTTAGAAACTAAAGAATAGTAAATTAAGCTCTCTTTTTGTTAGACATAGTCTATAGATTTTATTTTATAAACACTTTTTTCTATGCAATTTTAAATCGCATCTTGTACTTGCAAGAAGCTTGCTTGTTACATATCCCATTTATATTTCTTTATATTTGTACTCCCTATTCTCACATAAATAAAGTATGACTTATGTACACTCCACTGTCATTTATCCTTACTTTAATTTATTTTTAAATAATCTACTATAAACCGAAGCTCGTTAAAACTGACAGCAGCAAAAGAGTCTCGACTAGAGTCTCGACACGCTAGAATTGAAATGCGATACATGCAACACACAATAAGAGCCACAACAAATTCAGTCTTCGTTAACATTATCAACACATCGGCAGTCGAGTTTTTGGATCAATTTAGTTAGCTCTGAATGGAATTGGTTCAGTGACCAGTGGAAAAATTTGTTAGCCGGCTTAAACAGCTGATTCGGTCGAAATAAATTTTTTTGTTGGTTTTTTCGGACCGTTTTTGGTCTGTGTGATTGGCAGGCACATGTTCACGGCATATAAGCGCTTCATTATGGCAAAATGAAAAGTGTTTCGCCTTCGTTTCTTATTCAACAAAGAAAGCCATACCAAAATTATGCAAAAACAAAAAAAAAATCAAAACATAACGAAGGAAACAAAAATCGAGCGACTAAAATCAAAGCGGCACTCGGACAACAATACACTTAACGATTGCATCGAAAAAATATCAAGTGAAAGTTGACAGCTATCGTAAGATACATATTTTAAATAATTTTGTTCCTGAGGTGCCAAACTTGCATCGAGAAAAGGAAAGGATATCAATTTCTGGGGTGGTTCCCCCAATTATGGTAATCGATGCCAAAGGGTAAAGGACTGGAATTACTGATTAGTGTGAACACGATATTGATACAGTGTACAGTGTTGCCTTCTAAGCTTTTTTAGAGGGAAAAAAACTTTCATTTTTCATTTGTAAGCTACTTTGAAGCTAAATAAATTTAGGGCATTATCGAATGTTAATTAAACTGAACTTGTAAACAACTTTTCCTTTAATATTAGAACTAGTTCTCTGGGGGTTTTCCCGCCATTCATTTTCCTTGGTGAAAAACTTTCCTTGCTGTTATTTCATGCATAAAAATTTCTTGATTGCAAAAAGTAGATTTTCTTTCTTTGCGCAACCTTCACTTCAAGCCAAGTTGGCAAATTGAATTGAAAAGCTGCCGCAATACCATTTCAATGCATTTCATTTTGTTGGCGGTGTTACAGTTTTTTTTTGCTGTTTTTTTTTTTTGCAGCATAATTTTTACAACATAACGCCCACAACACTTTCTCGCATAGTTAAGCGAATTATACAAAAAGAGCCACTGGAAAATGTAAGAAAAAAGCAGAGCGGGGAAAACGAAACGAACACAGAAAAAGAAAGAAATATTTCTGTCTAGCATTATTTTGCAATTTCCCACATAATTATTAAGCGCCACAGCCAGGGAGAAGCGGTGAGGGGGAGTGAAAGGGAAAAGTAGAGATTGAGTGAAATGAAAGCAAACAAAAGCGTCTACTTTTCAATGCAAGTCAGACATCAAGAAAAAACGTACACTTTAAGTTAATAATAATCATTTAAAAGAAAGAAGGGATGTGTGTATATTTTTCTAGATATTTAATAAAATCAAATAATATATAAAAATAGCCTGTAGAACCCTTTGGGCATTGGTATCTCACTTTGATATCATTTTATTTACATCAAATAACAAAGAGCAAAGAGCAAAATAAAATCTCCAAGTTCTCCTTTGAGCAACTCAAAAACTCCCTATAAAAATTCCTTGCAAATATTTCCAGTGCAGGTAAAAACCCTATAACTAAGATCCAGCCCCAAAGGAGCTTCTTCCCCCACCGAGGGTGCACTGTACAGTAAATAATTTCATGCGCCGCGAAAAGAAGAGACAGCAAAGAGATGCTGAAAAAAAATGCAAATATGATAATAATAATGTAAAAAAAGCACAAAAGCATGCCAGCACGTCAAGTGAAAATTAAGAAAGAGTCGTTCACAGACAAACACACACAGCCAGACATTAATATAAAGAGAGAGAAATGCACACACAACAGATACAAGATACAAGACACAAACTCGAGCTACAAAACGTTGGTGGTTTTCTAACAAACAACACAGCAAAGAGAACTGTCGACTGTTTGATGGAAATTATAGCCACAGAGACCAAAAGTGGAGGAAGAAACAAAATCAGAGCCAGCGGCGGAGCAGACTTAAGGAGACCAGATCAAAACCAGTAGACAAGGCCGGAAACAGGTGTCGTCTTTCGCGGCGAAAGAAGTCTAGAAAACCCTACCATCGAAACGCATAAATAAGGCCTTAAATATCTTAGCACGCTGCCAACTTGATGTTTAACTTTATATGGCTAATATCCGTTGAGCGGATATTACGGATAACAGACATTAAGACGCATTCTTTTGTGTGAAGGAAGCAACGCCTACTGATTTTCTAAGAAAAAAATATCAAAGAATTAGACTGATCAGTTATTAATATTTTCATTTTTTAAAATCAAGTTACCTATACCTAAATTTAAAAGTTCTTTTAATGCCTTTTCATCACCAGACTTCTTAAAGAGCTTGTACATACACAATTATTCAACTTTTATATCACCTTCAAACCCTGCCAATTTCCTCATTTCTAATTATAATTCTTTAAAAATATTGTCTGCACTTTGAACCAAAATTAAGCGAAACTATGACACTGATGTCACCTGGGTGGTGATCTCATTTAAGGCACTTCTCCGGTAACCAAATGAGCCGCCCCGAAAGAAGCTTAAAGCCCGACATCATTATATTCATCCCGTCACCCTCGACTTAAGCGTTCGTTATAGGATTATGGCTTGCAGCTGGACAAAGGTGAGCCAGGTAAGTTACGGAGAAACCCTCAGAGAGCTTCCAATTGAATGCCGATGAAGTTTGATCCCAGAGCTCCAGCTGGCAGCACGTTTCCACTTGGCATAGGTAAATGAACTCTTCGCAGACACCCCCTTTTCACCTGGTGCTGGGTTCTCTTAGACAAATGCTAACGGTAACTGGGAATATGCACATATATATAGCAGAGAGTGAGAGAGAGAGAGCTGGGTACGATTTTGCGGCTTCGCAAAAGTTCGTGAGAAAGCCAAGGCACAAACTGTAACAAAACTGATTACGACCAACATAATTTATGGCCAGCAAAAGCCCAGAAGAATTCTTTGTCGGCTGACGAAAGCCGAAAAGGGGGCTGGAGAAGGGGGAAGAGCTTAGGGGCACCCACTGATTGATTGATTGGGCTTCTAACCTAATGCGATTTTTACTCAGGAAATTCTGTACGTTTTTTCATTGTGTTTATTTATTCATCAAACAGACTTGGGGTATTCGGTGTCAATGCAAAATGCGAGGGAGCAGCCAAATAATACCAAATTGAAATATACAGAAATGACGTCAAAAGACAAAGTATATGCAAAAAATACGAGAAGAAATCTGTCCCGGCTATGAGATACTGGGTAATTATTGTTTTTAATTTTAAATTATTAACTAGACTGGAATTTTAACAAAATATTGTAAAATTCTTTGAAAAGGGGGAGCATCTCAAAACAGTTTCATTAAAAAGATTTAAGTATTATTCAAATCATTAAAAGAGATAAGGAAAAAACCTATTTGTTAATAAATTTATTATATTAGAAATCTATTATATATATTTTGTTTAAATTTAATATACCCTATAGCAAAATCAGTAAAAACTGGGTATTTAACTTTAAATGAATGCAGTCAAAGGTGGTTGGATGGGTTTCGAGTTTCAGTGGTCAAAAGTGAGCCTTGAAATGCCAGACGATGCTTTTGTTTCAGCTGAAAACATTTTACACACTTTTAAATAAAAAAGTACATAAAAGCCCAGGGGAACCGGCATTCTATTGAAAAGAGGGAAAACCTGTTTTTTTCTCTCTCTGATGGGCTAATAATAATTGGCAGAAATAGGGGTGCAAAAATAAAGTTTTTAGGGGGAGTCAGTTGAGGATCTGGCAGAACTTTAGGGAAACCTCTGGATAGCTGATGATTCATTTATGGCGACGACTCTTGACCCGCCATTAAAAAGTTTTTATTAATTAACGGTTACACTCAATGATTGATTTTCGATCACACAGTCGACAAACACCGCACAGACACTTTTGGGCCTTGTTTCATGACCAATTTTGGTAATTATTTTCCCCCTCGATCACGAAGCGCGATCTAATCAAGATCACGAAGAACACGCAGAAAGCCGAAACACGAATCTACGAAGAACGGAGAGCAAGCGGCACGTTAGCATTGAAAACCCGCCGCAAACTGAAGAGACGGCGCTGCGAGGCGAACTGCAGGCCAGCCAAATGCCGTTTTTATCGATACCAGAGATACATTTGTATCTACAACTTCAGAGTGCGCCCGGCCGCTCTTCGATGAGTTCAAAACTCTCAGCAAGCAGCTGCTAGTGCTCGGTCGCTTAAAAGCCGGTTCGCGGCTTAAAACTTTGAGCATTCTACTTAGCAGCTTTAAAAAGTTCGCTTCGAACTCGATTCAAGTTTGGTTTTTCTGTGGTGAGAGCGTAGTTCCATTTATCTCTTAGGTTGCGTGTGCACAGAAATGTTGCCGAAACATGAACTGCTTGCATGAACTGCTTACAAACTGCTTGTGGTGATTTCCAAACTGTAGCAGCACGCGATCTTTGATTCGAATACGTAGTGCATACTTTTAGGAAGTTTTAAATTATCATGAAAAATGTATGTAAATGCTTGGTATTTGAATAATTTAAATGTTTGAGAACGATTTAAATAAAATCACTTTTCTACATTTTATAAACTATAGGGACAATATTAATATTAATTAATATACTTACGCAATGGAGTTTTTGCCAATAGTTTCGGGGATCCGCTTCCAGAAACAGAAGCTGAAGCCTGCCCTGATGAGGCATTACACAACAAACTCAGGTCGCTGTGCGAGCTCTTGTGGCTGTCCTTGCTGTACGAGTGATTACTGTAAGGAAACACAGAAAGAGCACTTATTAGTTACGTTTCTTATAATCCTCCTCGAAACCAGTTTTCAAAATAATTATTTAACAATTCATTTCTTAATAGGACGGACTAATTGGGGCCTTACCGAAACAATAAATTAATTCAGTGAAATTATGGCAGTTTAAAATGCTAACCTATTGTCGTTTTTCTTTCTTTTTTCCGCTGCCTTTTGAGCAATCTCAAAACTTCGCAGCTAGGCGGCACTTAAAAATCCACAAGGCTGTGAAATTATTGCAAAAATTCTTCAGGCGCCGCTGAGCAATCACAAAAAAACAGAAACAGAAACAAACAAAGCCGGTGAAAAGTGGAAAATCAATTGGAAAGACGCGTCAAATTTATGCACCACCTTTTTCCGTTAAGTGGGTGAAATTTCCTCTTCGTCGCCGCTGTAAAACTATTTTTTCGCTTGCATTTTTTGTGTACAAACAGCTTCCGCCGACAGCTCGCTAATTGAAAACTGAATTTTCAGCAGGAAACCACAAAAGAAAAGGAAAAAAATATGCGAAATGGCCAAAAGGAATTAGCGTTGCCAACTGCGTTTCCGTTTGCCAGCAACATAACTATAATTTTTTTTCGAGCTCATCCAGGCAGCTGCAAAAAGTAGTTTGTCGTCAGTTGCTGCAGCCACATCCCAATGACATTTTTCATATTTATTTATTAACTATACTGCAACAACTTGGAAAAGCATTTAATTCAATTTCTTGTCGCAATTAAATGCAATTATAAAGAGTTGTTAATGCGTGCACACAACCGAGCGGATTG
This sequence comes from Drosophila rufa, assembly GCA_018153105.1. Taxonomy (NCBI): domain Eukaryota; kingdom Metazoa; phylum Arthropoda; class Insecta; order Diptera; family Drosophilidae; genus Drosophila; species Drosophila rufa. Next base: position 20,877,691 of record JAECXS010000096.1, read on the forward strand.
CAGTTGGCTGGTTGGCTTTTTGAGGATGTACAAAAAGTTAGACAAGCGCTGTTAACAAGGTTGAAAAACTGGGCTAGTTGAATTATTAATAAGATCTTAGAATTGTTGGAAGATAACAATTTTAATTTTAATTTAATATGAAGAACACAGAACAAACGGAATATTTTATTAACATTAAACGTCATAGAAATGTTCTAATAAGGTTTAAATATTCGTTTTGGTTAATGTTATATATCTTTGATTTATTATGAATATTTCTCAGCACTTTAAAAACTTCTTCAATTAAAAATTCTCTCTCCATTTATCAACATTTTATGATTTAATACAACCAAGTTTCTTGCCTAAATTATTTCACTCAAAAAACCAATACTTATCCCGTAAGTACGACCATAAATATGAAAAACACTAAAAAGTGTAGTATAAGTAAGCAAACCCACCTCATAAATCAACATTAGTTCAGAATATTAAACTTTTTGCTCCGGCAACTCGAAAAGGCAAAAAGGCGGCTAACACAAATCAATTTCTCTGCGAAAACTATGCCAAGTCATTTAGAGTTTTTTGCAACGAACATTGTTTACCGGCAAGCCCAGCTACCGTTTGGCAATACATTATTTTCACTGCCAAGGTTTGCTTTCTGTGTCAACCGTGTTGGCCTTTTAAGGCGCCGCCTTGGCCATCGCAGAAATTAAATGAAGAAAATAATCAGAAAAAACTAAGGAAAACACCAAGCCAAGCCCCCAAGAAGAGCCAAGCATTTCCGCAAGAGAAGAAACAAGTCGATCAATGCAGGTAAAAAGTGCGGGTAATAAATGTAGAGCTTTAAGGCATTATTTAAGCCCAATTTTAATGGGTGAGGGGAGGAAAGCCAGCGACTGACCGGTAAATAGATTTAATTATGCAAAACGTGAAACGAACCCATCGACACGCTGCCAAGTTCACTGAAGCGTTAAACACTGGCGGAAATCGGGCGAGAGAATCGATTGAACAGAAAGACGCAGCTCACCCGCTTTATAAACAAATTGTACATTTTAAATGGAGCACCGAACCGATGGGTCTTTAATCCCCCGGCGTTGTTATAAATATTTATTATATCATCCTCATCCCCATTACAACCGCAGACAAAGTGCAAAAACTGAGGAGCCGTTGCAATTGCAATGGCCGTAATTAAAATGCATTATTAATGATATGCAAATGTCGAGACATTCATGAAAATGAGACAGGAGGCCAAGACAGTGATTTAAGCACTTGCGGAAGTGTGAATGCTCTAAAAAAATGGGAGTCCCTCAGAGAATCTTTCTTATAAAAGATATAACAAAATAAGTATACTACTTATCTTAGATAACCTCAATTAAATTATATTTTAAAGCCTTTAAAGTCCTTTCTTTGGATGCAGATTCGCCTACTGAGAAGTATTCTTAATCTTTTTCTTAAATGTGGAGTGCTTTCAGTTGATAAATATTAAGCAAAATAAAATAAATATTTTATATATTAGATAGCATCAAATAAATAATATATTGAAGCCTTTAAAATACTTTCTCTGGATACAGATATCCCTACTGAGAACTAATTTGATTTATGGTTAATATTTCTTCGGTTATACCCCTCGCAATAAGAGAACAGCAGACGCTGCAGACAGTCCCTGAACATCCCCTACCTCGTAAGGGAATCACATACTTAAAACCACCTGCCCATGTCCACCTGTCGCGTGATTTACCACCCCTTTTCAGGGCTGTCAACGCTTTGGTTTGAGCAGTGGCGGCGCTTACCCTTTCACCGATACTGCCATCGACTTGAAGGTGACACTCTGGAGGGGCCGCTTAGGCTTCACTGTATTCCTCGTCCCGGGGGCCATTGGGGTCATTAAAGCTAGCATTATCTCGCTGTCTTGGGGGTCGTGTTCAATGTGGGGTTAAGCAACTTTTACAATAAAGCCTTAAGTTTTAAAAAATAAAATTATATAGAAATATAGCTTTAGCTTTATATATTTTTAGTTCTTTGCCTGACTTCAGGAGCAATGCTAACTTTTGGGTTTTTATTCTTACAATATTTATTCATTCTTATAGAAGCATTGTGCCATATAAGCCACATCTGCATCTGGGACAGGTGTTTATTGCACAATTTCCATGGCTACCTGCATTCCCTCATCTTTTGTGACACTTGTAAATGTTCAGTTTTACAAGCTGACAATTAATTCCTTTCTTTTTTTTCCGAATAGATGCCAGTGGCTGCATTTTAATTGTCACAGCAACAAGGACGAAAGAGCCATGACAATATCCATAAAAATTCTGACAACTAAGCCATAGTCTGCCACTATGCCACTATGAATTTTTCCCATTTTCTGATGGCATTCGGCCAGGCCATCCCATTGATCTTTGCCCTTTTTGCATTGGGTAAGGCACAGATGTTAAAATCCAGAAAAAAAAATAAAAAAGATTGGTATAGCAATTAAGCGACTTCCTCTGTGTTTGGCGAACAGCAAACGGCAGCAACTTGAAATTGCAGCTTCCTCAATAATTCGTTGTTATTGCTGAGGCAACCAAAGCTTCAGTTTTGCATTTTCCATCTCCATCTCCATCTCCCTATCTCCCCGATCCCCATAGCTCCATGTATTATGCAATTGTTTGCCATCTCCCTCGATTCCGCCCCCAGCAGAAACAATTCGTCCTCTTAATGAGCTTCCATTAAACTTAATTGCAGTTGGAGTTCTGTTTGCTGTCCGTTTTGGAATGGGGAAGCTCAGTTTGCATTATGATTCGACGTTGGCAAAGCGAAATCCAAACATTTCATGGATATACATACAGATATAGCTCCCCCGCAACAAGAGTTTCCTCATGGACTTTGCCGGCATTTCCCATTTAATTGAGATTTGCATGCTCAGTAGACAGAGGTATATCGTTATTTAGTGTGGAAATAAATTAAGAAACCAGAAACCTTTTATTTAGGAACCTTTTCTTTACCATTAATATTTTATTTATGTTATTCTAAATCGATTTATTAAGAGGAATAAAAACTGAAATAATAAAATGAAAGAAAATAAAATAATGATCGTAACTTCAAAATCAAATAAACTTTTAAAGCCTTTAATTAATAAAATATAAAATGAATATGGACATTATATTAACTTTAAACTCTTGATGCCTTTTTAATAGCTTTAAATAATTAAATAAATTTAATGTCCATTGCAATGGGTAACTTACAGTCTAAATATTACTTAAAAGCACCCATCTTATACATCATTGCGATTCCTATTGCAATGTCTGAGTGCCTTTGAAGTTTACCCCTTGTATTAAAACATTACCCATTCATCTCATGTTGCCATATTCCGTTTGCATACTTTCACTTGGTCATAGCCAATTTGATTTAATGGCCAAAGAGCTCGACTGCCACTGTGATTGCACTTGGCGTTGCCCTCTTAACCCCAAAAGAATGCTCCGCGAATGTAGAATAATTAAATTGTTCACTTCCTTTGCGCGGAGAGCGGGCACAATGAGTTCATTATGCGAGTTCTTGCAACTATATACGCTTTTTATCTTGCGAAAAATTCCCATTAATCAATTCTTTTGTTCTGAGAAATAACTAGGTGACCCTTTGTTTTAAATTATGCTGAAATCTAATTGCTCTCCCCACGACTAATAAAGACATGGCACAATGAAAAGGAAATCTTTTGGAGGCACAGACAAAAAAGTCTGCAAGAGATATGACTTTTACATATTTCCTTTTACAACAGACTCTTTTTGGTTAATACAAAATTCCCCTTTTTTTCTTTTTGTGATTTATTTAAGTCGCAAAAGGAAAACCATTAAATTTTCTTCGGTTTCGATGCCGTTTTGCGCAAACCGAATTCACTTTGGTGACAACATAACCAGACTAACAACTTCAACTGCGGACGGAGAGAGGAGCACAATGAGGGTTCCGATCTAACCGACCAAACCAGACGACGAGAATCGTGGGGAAACAAGCCGCTTTTGTTTAACGCATGAGTTATTAATGAACATTAGCAGCATTTGATGTCGCAGGCGCAGACAAGAAATCGCCATGGAATGGTAACAATAACGACACTCAACTGTGTGGAGTGCACTGTTCCAAAGTGCCCGCAATGGAGCCGGAGACACTCTAATGGAAGCCAACCAACGAGAGTCTGAAGTGGGTTTAAATCGGTTCAAGTTGCTGGAAGTGGAACGGCTCTCCTCTCTCTATCTCCATCACCATCACCATCACCTTCGCCCACAACCCAAACTACCTTCTTCCACCTCAAGTGGGGTTTAATTAGGAAGTTCTGGAGCGAAGGAAGTGCAAGCTGCAGTCTCTGGTCTCAGACATTTTCGTTTATTTTGATAATAACAATAAGCAGTGTTTGTTTTTGTTAAATGAAGCTCATCAAAGGTGTCATTATACATAATTAAATTGTATGGATTGGGGCTAAATAGGGTTAGGTAATGCTTGAGTAAATTTAAGCCAAAATAGAGCTTTAACTTTATTATAAGTTAACTAAGTTAGAGTTCATGCAAGGTTCTAAGTTCTAAGAAGTTGTGTTCGATAAGAATACACGTATATAAATATATAAATATTTGAATATTTGCTTATAGAAACCATATTAATTAGGACTACCAAAAGCTTTAAGACTTTTTATAAAAATATTAAAATAAGACATATCCAATAATGTAGGCGAAGATGCCAAAACGAAAGAAAGTAAATAAGCTCTAAAAGTGAAAAGTTTGTTATTTATATTATTCTTTTATTGATAAATTTGTTGATAACCATACTATATTTGATCAGCCTTTGGGTTGGGTCTTACTTGGCACTCTTTCCATTCAAACACATTACTTAAATAAAAACCCCCTCTTAGGTAGAAAAAAAAAGCAAACAACGACGACAACTCCCGTCTGTTACCCAAGTGTAATGACTCCGACCTATAAATGGGCATATAGATCGACTGACTGACAGGTAACCTGCTCATACGATGTGCCACACTTATTATACTGGGTACTCGCAGAGTACTTAGGTTTATTAGATGCTTTGTAATAGCTATATCTCTAAGGAATATAATTTTATGTATATTTATACAGAAAGTCGAAAGAAATCTTTGTAGACTTGAAATCATTAGAAGTGGTATCCCATGGTATCCCATAGGTATGCCATACCTTAAGTTAAAAGCTTGACTTAGTAATGTAGCACTGGGATAAAATAAAAATAAAATTAAAATTAAATAAATTTTAAAGGTCTCAAATTCCATATAAATTCGATTTACTTTTAGGTACTATTCCAACTGATTTTAAAACCGTAACGATTTTCTTGATAAACTTTAAAAGCCGAGACAATAAGCAGTCAAAGCGCTATAGTTTCTGAGGTGAAGCCTTACAAATCTGACTTTAAAATAACTTATAGAAAATACTTTTTGAAATTCTTTTGATTACCGAGTAACCCATGGTCGAGGCACTCTTTCTTGCTCTAATACGGCAACACTTTGTGTCATATATGGGCAGTGGGATATATCTTACAATAGGCACACGGCGAGAGCATTGGGGTTAGGAAACCATTGCAAGTAGTTGAAGACAGCACGCTATGTTCGGTGTTTCAGTGATCGAGATAGATACTTCACAGAGAGCCGACCGAGCGCAGAAAATGTGCAAATTGAAGTGACTGCGCGATAAGAAATGTAAATGGTGTTTTTTTTTTTTTTTTCTGCTGTCTGGAGCCATCATTAGGTGTGGGGGCTCGGTGAAGATCTAACGCTGGTTTCGTGTCTGCCTTCATTAGAGGTATTGTTCTAATTTTTCTTACAGCTATATGCCATTTGAATGTGGATCAATGGAGCGAAGTGAGAAGAATAAGGGTCACACTATAATTTAAAATATTTCCTCTTAAAAATTGTGTGCGTTTGGACATATTTCTAATCCATAACATAAATATTGAAGTTACATCATTTCCCCAAGGTCCTGTTTTCTTTCGGAAATTCCAAAGCCCGTCTAGCCCAATTAAACGATATTTATGTTACAACCGCAAAATGCTGTAAAAATTCATATTCGTCGAGATTGCGGTTATCTGAAGAATTGCTTTATAAATAGCCATCCAGTAAAATATTTTCCATTCCCCACTGACCAACCATTGGCTGTAAGAATTGTTGTTCTTCTCAAAATTGTTTGTTTTTCACCAAAGAACGCACACAAAATTGTTCCATTTGAGTGCAAACAAAAACAAGAGCCAAGTTCGACTCTACGCTGCCCCCGTAGAAAGGAGGAAACAATTGTGGAATACTTTTTGGGGAGGAATTAGCACATTAGCGCACTGGAGTGGAACCTTCAAAGCGGAAATCCAGCAGCGCAAAAAGTGTCCATTAAAAACATGCATAAATGTATTAATTGATGTACAAAAAGTTTGCTAAAAGTCTTGCTGATTCGAAGAACTGTTTGCATGTGCCACAAAGCAAAAACCTAATTGATTCTGGGGCCTTAGCAACCGGCGCCGATGTGCTTGAGTGCTCCCTAATATTTTTCCAGCCATGTACAATGGTCGAAGCGAAGCTGAGCGTAAACATTTCAACAACTTTTTGCATTTGAGTATTTTTGTACTAAGGCAAAGAAAAGTCGACGAAAAGATAGTAGAGCTCTGATTAAAGTTTGGCTTAAACATTGTGGAGATGCGGTAGAGATTTTTCTTTATAATTAAGATGTAAAGGAAAGCTTCCGGACTTGCTTTTTATTTGTTTCCAGATCAATTGTAAGACTTACACCTTAGATTCATGTGGAACTCGATTGTAAGAGTCTTCCAAAAACAATTGTATCTCAAACAATTCCATTCCAACCTCATGTTGCATGTTTTCTTCACCTTGCGGATGTTGCACATACACGTCCTCGTCGGGGCAACATAATTTGTGTTGCCTTCGCATTTCGGAAAAGCCGAAAACCGAAACAAGTGTTTTCCAAAGGCGTTGCGCTCCGTTTGGAAAAGCTGGCAGCAGCGGTGGAGCTAATGCTGCGGCAACATTTTGCCGGCAGTCCTACTTTTAAATATAGAATTTGAACTAATTTCGCTTGTTTTGCTTTTTTGTTGCATTAGTCGTTCGTCGGGATGGATGCTACCGATATATGTTTGCTGGCTGCTCTTTCGGACACCGAAACTTTGCCTTTTTCCCATGGCGTTTGTTTTTCTTTTTTCATTTTTTTTGCCGGGTCCGTCGAGCGAGCAAAAATAGAGTTTGGGCCGCTCTGGGTTTGAGTTCCGTTGAGTTGGTGCTGCGGATAGATGGGCCGCTGATGTCGTTTATAAATAAGTCTTGTGATTCATGAGTTGGAATTATTTGTCTGTGTTCGTATTGTAATATCAGGCAGGCATTGTGCCCTGCTTGTGGGCCAACCAATTTTCCGCTTCTTTTTTTCATGTTTTATTTAAATAAGACGGAACATAGGCGCAGTGGGGTCTGGTCATGGGGAGTTGATGGGCGTCTAAGTGGCTGGCTAAAATCGCTTTGAAGTCTATATACCACAGATATGGTTATGGAGATATCATATTGAGACGTGGGGGCCATTAAGGGTAATGGAAATGGGGTAGGTGAACTTTAAATTCAAATAATATAAGCATTAGTTATTAATTAAGGTAATATTTGTTTTAAGACTTGATTTCAGGGCAATGACTGTCAGGAATTTTAATTTTGAAAATCACTATTGATAAGATAAGATAGTTAGGACAAGCAAAATAAATTCCCAGTAATTTAGACTACTCAAAAGCTTAAGATATTATATAAAATAGAAAAAGTCAGACTCTGATAGCACAATTTCCTTGAAAATATTTTGATTTACTTATAAATTACACACACATTTGTAATAATAATACGTTAAAGTATGGAAGCACATAACATAATGTGCTTTAAAAAATCTGTTCTCTATATCCAATGCCCAAGCAATATCTACACTCTTAAACCGATAAAATCAATAACTTATGTAACTCATTGATGGCCAACTTGAGGTAACCATGAATGACTCTCACAATTTCCCACCACACAAGCATCCAAAAACTTGAAGCAACTTTGTTTTCCCTTTCCATAGAACACCCATAGCGAAGTGAAGTTTTCCCCAAACTTTGATGCTTTCACAACGCTTAAGAAAATCCGATGAAAAGGGGGAACTGAAAATGCAACCAAATCACTTAAGCTCATTAGTTAATATCCAATTTATAAAGAAGCGAAAAGAGCAAAGACAAAAAACTTGAAATCGTCTCGAGGCAGCGCGAAACAATTAATCAAAAATCCTCAGGAAAAGCTGAAAAAGAAACAGAAATCACAACACACAAAAATGCCGGGAAATTTCACCAACTTGTAAAACATTTTCCCCCAACAAACCAAAGCCAAGATAAGACGCAAGGAAGGCGACAAATTAAAATCGTGAGACGATTGCCACACTAGATGAAAAAAGGGAAAAGGGAAAAAAGCATGGGGAAAATTCCTGCTGACATTACGAAACGTGTGGGAAAAATCGAAACGCAGAGATTTTGAGAACTTTAATGGCAGTCAAAATGTTGCCAAAGCCCAAAGAAAAATGTTTCAGCAGCAAGAAATCAATATCTTCCTCAAGAAGTCGAGTGAGGGCAGTAGGTGTTAAGGGGGTCAAACGTGCGACAGATGTCGGGGGGTTAAATCAAGTGACTTTTGCTTGTTATTTTCTACACCGAAAGAAAGGTGATTAGAAATATATATTACTAGAAATATAATAAATTGAATGGAATATTTATTAAGTATTTAAATATATAATAAAAGTTGAAATGTTTCTATAAAGTTAGTATAATTAAATGTCAGCCACTATTTGAGACTTAATATATATTCCTTATTTGGCTATCTATATTTATAATTACTAGCTTCAGTTATTAACTCGCTATATTTAAGCATTCCCTGATGACTTGACGTAACTTCCGTAAATGCTCACGTGTCATGGGAGTAATTTCAGGTATTTCGTGCTCGTTGATGTGCCTTGACAAATTCGTGATTTGTCGTCGATTCCTGTGCGTTGTTACCTCTCCTTCCCTTTCCGATTTCCTCAACTATTTTCTTTTTTGTTCTCTCTCTATTTCCCACTTTATTTGGCTGCGCACACACACACACGCGCAATAATTTTCCATACGGAAGGCAATTTGTTTGCCACGCTCACGTTAATTTATGGTTTTGGAGGTATTTTTTCTCCACTAGCTGGCTGCTCTCCCTTGTGCCGTGCTCCCTGGGTTTTTTATGGAACCTCAATTTGGGCTATATAGTATCAAATGATGATGTCGATGATGAGCAACCAATACCGCAGAGGAGCATTACTCAGCTGTTCATTCGCTGGCACTTAAAATGCCATCAAATGTCATTGGACACGTGGGACTGTTTGCACGCCAGCCGAGAAAGTATATATTTTCCTGCCTGCTAGAAGGAAAGGCCCCTGCAAAAATTGGGGTCAGCTGTTGCTAATTACACATTAATGTCCCTCAGGTTGGCCCACAAAATTCCCCAAGTAAACCAGGCAAAGTGTCACATATTTCAAATTAATTTGCTAAAGGTAGGAATAAAGGGATAGAGAGTGAAGGAGAATTTATGGGAGAATTTACAAATTGAATGCTGAAAGCTCATTGTGATTTATGTGTAATTAATTGAGGTTGGCTTCCACAGTTGGCTTAGTTTGGAAGGAAATTTAATTTAAGCCCGATTCGCAGATTGCCAGCTTTCATCAGGAATTAATTGTTTGAAATTATCCCGAAGATATGCATGTCTTAAGAACAATAAATAAACTAAAGTGCTTGCCGAAATTTAATTACTAATAGAAAGATCTAAAGTACTCTGTAAATAAGAATATTTCCCAATTATGCATATAATAAATAAATTGATATTTACTTAAACAAAATATCTAACAGACAAAGAAATAATAACAACAAACTTTAACTTTACATTAAAAACATTATCAAACGCTTATCAATTTAATGTTTGTTTTAATCAAACCGCTCATAAATCTGACTGATAACTGAATTAATTAACCAAATTTTTACACACACAACTCTTAACCATTTTTTCGCCGGAATTTGATCTTTTCCCTCTTATCAAACCTTATCAAAAAATGTTGCCCGCCTGATCCTATTTAACTCTCTCCATATTAACTCAGCTTAGCATAATCCAACCGATAAAAACCCCTAACAGAAGCTTAGAAATATTTTTTAAAGTTCTCTAAAATGTTTGCTGACTGCAACCGTGCGTGAAAATTCCCCTGGCCCCGCCCTCAGTAGCTAATAAACAATTTTCCTCAGCTACTGGAAAACTTTTGCCGCCAACGCCGCAGAAACCAACTTCATTACAATTCCAAATTTGCCGTTTCTTCTGCACTTAACTAAGCAGCAGCCAAAACTTGTAACCTCCCCACCAGAACTCGTAATTACTCTGGCAAAGCGAAAGCCAACAGGGAAAAAAGAAGCTAAAGCTCAAGCAGCAGCTGAAAATTGGCATAAATTGTTAATGCAAATGCGTCTGTGGCGGCCGACCACCGCGAGAAATGCAAAATGTTTGGCTGGAAAAATTTCAACGAGCGTTAATAAAAATTCTACGGGCGTTGCCGTAGCCCCCTAGGGGAAATCCAATAAAATAGGAGCGAGTCTGGGGGAAGCTCAGTCTGAATGAATTGCCTAATTGACGTCAAAAATGCAACAAAAGCTGCGATTTGCATTCAGCAATTTCATTAATTTTGATTGACCGTTCGATTCGATTTACGCTCGATTGAATTACATCATCATCAGTATCGGAGGGAAACCTTTGGCTGGGAACTTTTGCTATTGGTATTGGGAGTGTTCGTTCTGGTTTCAATATCCATTGGCTAGCAACTTTATTGTTTGACCCCAAACCCGTTGGCCAAATCTGCTGCTGCCACAAGGCTCCTCCAAAACTCGTTCAATTAATAAAATTCAGACCCCGGAGCGACCTCTGTCCGAATCATCGGAATGGAAACCTCTTTTGAAAACAATATAAAAAGCTTAAGCTTTGGAATAAAAACCATACTACAACCGTTGCTTTACACACACACTTTTTCAATGGAACTCGTTACAGCGCTAAAATGTAAATGTGACTGAGAGATTTATGGCGTTCCATTAGAATTGTGAGCCTTAGACATTTCTACCAATTTTTTGGGTCAGTCCGAATCGGCTTTGCCATTTGTTAGTCGAGCGAAATACAAATGAAGTAAACCGATTTCTTTGACACATTTCATGAATTATAATTCCATACGGAGCTTAATGTGTGAGGTTGTGGGTCTCAAAATTACATGGAAATAAATTAGCTTCTTTAACTTTAGATAATAAAATTAGAGGAATAAAATAATCAACAAATATGAGAGCCAACAAAAGTTCTTAAAACTTAAGTTAAATACACTTTAAATTCAAAAACCCATAAAATTACATTTAAATATCCCAAAATCAGGCAACCGAAAGGCTGTCACTATAATAATGATTTATGATCTTCAGGCTCGTTCTTCCACATTTTGGCTACATTTCACACACCAAAGTGTCACTCATAAAAGGAGAGTTTGTGTTTCGGGGTTTCTGGGGGTCACATGCTGGCAACTTAACCGACCCACAAATTCCCCACCAAGCCCATTATCTGAGCGCCCTCTCCCCGGCTTATGGAAATTTATTATTTTAGCCAAAAAAGTAAGGAAAAACAAAAGCGTAACGAACACGCTCGTAAATACAAGCCGATCATTGATTAGCGCATAAATATTCACACGAAGCCTAATTGGACTGGCTGGGATCAACTTTTCGGCGCAAGTTCAGGGTCAGCAAATATGGAATTGTGTAACCTCATTTGCATTTATCTAAATGGGTTTCTCTCTCAACTTTTCCGTTTGGGGACCGAAAACAAGTTGTCGAAAAACTCTTTTGTTGGCATTTCACTTGGGCAAATTGCAAAGGCAACAAGCAGGCTAAAGAGTTCGCCGATTTTTGCAGAGGGATAAGTTTACACTTAATTTTGTAAATTTACTCAACTAGTTTCTCGTTAAGTTTCGACATTTGCGGCAAAATCAGAAAGGAACTTTTACGGGTTTTTATTTAATTTTGTGAAGCAGCGGCACAATTGGGCTTTCAATTAGCTTTGTTCGTTTTAAACTTGTGTTACTGCATTTGTTGCTGGTGTCAATCAAATATTTAACATTTAACACGGTTTGGTGTGTTCCCTGAGGTAATGTTTCTTTGCCACAACAGAGTTTACAGAGCTGAAAAGGGGTATATGGTTCTGTTGAGTACATTTTTAAGTATTTAAACAATTTTATTTGCACAAGCTCAGTAAATAATTCTTCAACATTTATGTACCTCTCGGATCTTAATCCACAAATGTTTGATAGCATGCTGTGCAAATAATTTGCCTTTCAAATTGTACTCTTCGATTCAAAGGAAACAAAAAATTCCAATAAAAAAATTCATGCTCTATTTGGTGGCTTTTTATTTAAATTCTGAGGCTGACCATTTCCGCTTGGTTTCTGTCTGTTCTCCGATTAAATGTTCTTTGGTACTTTTTCATCTCGATTTAATGGCGAAACTTCCGTTCTCGTATAAAAATTAGCAATTAGCTGCAATAAAAATGTGTTCTCCGAATCGATAAAATAATCGAAGGCATTAAAATAAATACTGGTTTCTGAAAACAGAAAAGATATTGGGCTTATTCGTTTTTAAACTGGATTTTCAAGAGTATCAAAAATATTCAAATTCACATTTGTTTTCACGGCAGGCCTGTTAATCCTAAAATGGTATCTTCATTTGCCTGCGCCGAGCAGCTAATTTAATATTTATAAACATTTATTTTGCATTCACATTAAGAATTTATGAATGGCCCAGCTACGCAAACTGAAAAATTGTTTATTAAAAAGGTAAACAAAATGGAAAAGAGCCCACTGAGAAAGGCAAGGGTCAGTTGTCTGGCATTTTCTTTCTTTCCCGCTGTTTATATTTTTTTTTTCTTCTGCCAAACTAGTTTACCTTTTTTGTGTGTATCTTGTTACGGTTGCCGGCAAAATATTACATAATAAACTTTAAAAAAAAGCCGAATAGTAAAAAGATATAAAAAGAAAACTGGTTGCATTTTTAATTAAAAACAGCGCGCATTTATCTTTTGTGGGCGTTAAATGGGCGCGCGGGTTCGGCGTGTTGACAGCCCTCATGGCACTTGTCACAATATTTGCCACCAGGCTTAAGACTCTCACTCTTTAAATGTCTGTCTGTCAGCCTGTCTGTCTGTCTGATTTTATGATGGCTTGGAGTTAAAGTTGAGCCTGTGCCAATGGCTGGATCCACTCGCCAGATGGAGACGACTTTATTAGCGCTTTCCACGCCACTGACAGTCAACGGCCAACAGCGTGAATCCAATTGAGTGTGATGGGCAACTTTTATTAATAACACCATGACATTTATGGCTATTTTTTTATCAGAGAGGGTGAAGAGACAATCGTCGGCGTCATTAGAGTTAAACTACCATATCATTGCAAAAGGTCAAAGTCGTAAACACAGTATAGACAGTTGTATCTGATGGATGTTAATGAATGCACGGTGAGAAATTAGAGTTGAATATTTTACAAAGGTTTAATTAATGCAGCAACCCAATTTGGAAATCGTTTTGATTGAATTGGTATTTTGAACGCAGCTCAAGATTGCTTAAATGGTTTTATATTTTTTTATTTAGATAAATACATTTCGTGGGCTTTAAAACCAATATATTAATTAAGTAATCACCACACTCTTGATTAATTACTTTTCTCTTTGTGTACTTTATCACATATCTATATTATAAATCCCCCAACATAAAAAGGCATTGGAGAAATAAAAAAAATTAATAAGAAATCAAAAGTTTCACATGCACGTGTTAATGAATCCGCTTACCAGGCAGAAATTGTTTTTATGCTCAGCGGGGCCTGAGACCTGACTAATGTACGATTTCCCATTTTATACCCCTCCCAAATTACCATCTCCCCACAAAACTCAAAAATACGATCCGCTCCAGAGGAAATGCTCCGTCTATTTCTAGATGTAAAACCAATATTTGCATTGTACGCGCTCGAACCTAAAGTTTTCTAAGATCTGAGACCGTAATTTTTTCGTGTGCTTCCTTAATTGCTGGTATTTCTGTTGACCTTGTGGGAATTTATGATATTTTTTCTTTTTGGGCCAGCTTTTGGCTATTTGCTTTTGCTTGTTTATCTACAAGTTACACGTTGTTCTCCCTGGCTGATAACATGGACAACCAAAGACAGAGAGCTCTTAAATAAAGCTTTGCTGGTCTTGAGTTATTTATTTCATTTTGTTTCCGATGTTTTTGTCAGCAGTTTTTCCTTGAAATGAAAATGGATTGCACCTGAATTTGAGTTGTGATTAAGAATTGAAGATGCGTTTTGGTTTCTCGGTTCCCCTATAGATGATGAAATTATCTTGAGACACGAACTCGTTGTTGCAGCTGATATAAGTTTTTTATAGGAAGAAGAAAGCTTCTGGTTTTCATTTAAATAAATAGAAATCATTTTTAAAAGAAGTTAATTAATAATAAAATAATCTCAGCCCTTTAATGACTAAGATAGTTCTCGTAAAATCTGAAATCTTATCTCATTTATTAGGTAAACAATTATCCGTTGATTAAAACCTTTGAAATTTAATATACGCCGCAGACAATTACCTCACTTAGTCAAAACAAAAACAAAATATGACCTAATACGCTCTAAAATTACCCTAGCTGAACTCACATTTAAATATCTAATATAGCTTTTAAAATCAACTCCATTAGTATTCTCAATATCACATAATTCGCTCATAACGTGTAAACAATTCATGAATTTACGTAATTCCCAGGCGATTTTCGCATGCTAACTGCTGCAATTTGAAACAAAACCAAAGATACTTCCACACCTCGATATACTGACACACAAACGTGAATATATATATACATAGTATTTGCATGCCAGTTGACTCAAATTAACTCGCTTTGAGCTTGAGAGCTTGGGCGTTTTTCACACACTCACGCTCATCGGTATCGAGAGTCGAACAAAATACACACTTCAAGATACATTCACATTGCTCAGTTTGTTATTGCCGGCTCAGTTGATGAGAAAAATATACATATATACGAATATATATATATTTTTACGAGTACTACAGTAATCTGCCTTGCGGCTTTGGCTTGTTGGAATCACAGACATCAGGCATCAGATTAAAATGAAGAAAAACTCACAGGTAACTAGCAAATACAAGTAATTCCCCGAATCGTGTCTTAGCCGAGATGAAAATCTCTTATCTAATGAATTATTATGGGGCGTTCGTCATGTAAATAAAAATACAGCGGAAAAAGTTGATAATTTTAGAGACAAGCTTCGACTCGGCTTTGGTTTGTTAATTTCTGGCTGCCATTGTGTTGGGCTTTGTTTGTGATTTTTTCCCTTGCGGAAAATTTTAAAATTGCAAATGTTTTGCATGTTAACTGAACTGTGAAAAAAGTAACAAAACAGGGAAAAAATAATACGTATATTTAAATGAAAATGTGTTCTGCCTCCTGGAATTTGTGAGCATTTCGTGGGCGTGCCTTTTGTACTCTCCGCCCCCTAAAAGTCAAAGTTCAGAGGTATTCATTTCTCTTCCCCCGCCTAATTGTTTGTGCGACTTTGGTCTTAATTTGTATAATGCATGCGCCTCTAGAACTCAAATAATTATTTGAACAACCGCAAGCGGAATGTGTTCACATGACGACACAAAGCTCAAATGCTGCGTAATTAGTATGGACAGTAAACACATATATTATATGTATATATAGTAATCTATATCATTGTGCATAGATTGTGGCAAAAATTAAACTTGAAGTTAAAGCAAAGCACACGCAACGATTTCTCATGGTTAAATTACGTTTAATACTCTCGACACGGATCCTATAAATTAAGTAGTTGAGCGACTTACACTTCCCTCTCTGCCCCATAAATCGCTCACTCTCAATCCCAATTAGTTAATGTTTATTAAGCTTTTAGGTATCCCCCTTTTCTGCCTCCTACGCAGTCGGGGGAAATTAAGCATCTAATTAAGCTAATTCTGGGCGGGTCAATGTGGTTCATTTGTTTACACAGAGACATGACGTCAAACGAACATTTAGATAGAGCAAATAAATTTGCACCTTTTTGAGAAAGTTCAGAGGAAAATTACCTATACCTCAGGCAGGCCTCATTTCTTTCATTTCCACAATTACTTATTTATTCCCCGCTCATTCATCATTGAATTTCAAATTGAATCGCAATGCTTGATGAATTATTTAGTGACTTGGGTGCAATCGTTATCTACTCAGCAGGCTGCCCCTGAACTCATTAAAACGTGGGTAAGATTTCCACAAAGCAGGTGCGGGCCTGTGGTCGACTGAATGTCTGAATGGCCACTAACAAAGATTTAATTGCCCTATCGACAGACCGACCCAAAAGTGGAACACACAAACAAACGCCAGAAATCCATCAAAAGAAACTGGTCATGATAAGGGGAGCTTGATAAGTCAGGTATTTCTGCTGAAGCGATAAGAATGTTTGCAAAAGATATGCTAAAGGTAGAACTTTCGGTTGCAGGAAGCTTTGAATGCCCTGCTGGGAAAATGAGTATGTTAGCAAAGGTTTTAAATTATATTCCAAAAATTTGAGGGAGTTAATTTAAGATGGGACCTCGGTCCTTTTCCCTCTGACACAAGGCAAAGTTTTAATAGCTCATATAACTCGAAACAAAAACACAATCTACGAAATTCTGCTGGCTCATTTGGTTTACAATTTTGTTTCCTTAAATTTAACTTGTTTGTATTCGTTGGCCCAGCTTTATTTTGTAGGTAAAATAAATGTTTTTCCTTTGCACAAAATTTAGTTACTCGAACAAGAAGCTTTTAAGCGTTGTAAATTTGAGTTTTACATAAGTTGCCACCTTGACCGCCTTGTTTTCTTGGGGAAGTACTGAGTTCTGTTAGACCGACAATTCATAAATTGATTTATTTTTTCAGTGTTGAAAGGCATACAGATACCCTAACTCGAAATCATACAACTTTTTTACATAATTATTTAAAAGGAAAATGCATTATAAACGATAATAAATATTTATGTGTCTAACTTGAATTATTTTTAGGCATTATAGTGCCTTTGCTTTGTAAAAACAAGACTGTAAATGTAAAAAATTTAATAGAGCACTTAAAAGTCTACACATTTTTAGGTCGGACAGCTGGATTTTTTATGCGTTTCAATATGTACGGTTGCTTGAAGCAAACACAATTAAAGTACCTTATCTCTCCTTTATTATAAAATGTTCGAAAATACGTTTTTTTTTCTCTTAAATTTTGGTGAATTAAAATCTATGTAATTATTGTTTTAAAAATAATGTAATTCGAAGAGAATAGATAATCTTGACGTGATTAAGCCCAAACTTGCTCTAGACTTTTAAGACATTTGATAGCATCTGATCAGTGATCACTTACCGACTGGCGAGGGTCGACTGCAATCTCTTGGCGGGCGGCGATGCGGTTGAGGTGGGTGAGTTGGGCGACTTGCCGGCACGCGACCCGCTGCCAACTGAGCCTTTATCCACTGGCTGCCGGGTTGGCGGGGTCGAGTGCGTCGTGGCGGTGGCCTTGGTGGATGAGGAGGGGCTGCTGCTGCTCGATCGCTTGACCAGGAGCATTTTGGGCGGCACTTTGGGCGTGGCCGAGGGCGAACGCCGGGCACTGGCACTCACATTGCTCGGACTGGCGCGCGGACTCGAGACGGCAGCGGAAACGGAACCCGAACCCGATCCCGAGGCGGAAACGGAACTCGAACCCGGTGACATGACCCGGGTGCTGGACACCTTCGACTTCACATCGTTGTAGTTGGTCTTGATCAGAGACTTGTTGCTGGCGATCTTATTCATCACGGCATCCCATTTGTTGGGCGTGTGTTGCTTTCGATTCGGCGGCGATTTCGGCGATTTCAAACCGCGCGATTTGCTGGCGCTTTTGCTGCCCGACTTGCACGATTTCGGCGAGGCGATCGAAGAGTTCGAGGAAACCGAACCGCGGAAAGTCTCCACTGTGCAGAGCGACGACAGTGAAGCGTGTGGACGCGGCGATGTTGATTTTTGAACTGAAACCGCTGCCGGTGATCGGCTCGCTGCTGCAGTCGCCGTCGACGACGCTGCTGGCGTCGCTGTGGCGGCGAAAGCTTCGTCGCAAAAGCTTCGCGCACTGCCGCCGTCGACGCTGCAGTAAGAGGTGCGATTGGAGAGCGAGAGGGAGAGCGTGGTGGCCGCCGAGGAGGAAGAGAGACAGCTGCTCGGTGGACGCTGCTGCGGAGCCAGCTGATTCTGCTGCTGCTGCTGTTGGTTGGTATTGGGAGTGGGCTGACCTTGACCTACGGGGGAGAAACGGTATTAATTAAGGTGAACGGTTCTGCAGAATTTGGAGATTATAAACTCTGGTCACATTGTTTGCGGAATGTGTGGAAATATCAGAAATTGATCAGTGATCACACAGCATATATGTATCTTATTTAATAAATAGCACAATAAAAAAAATAAAAATGTAAAAAGTTAATATTTAACCCAAATTTAAAGTCAAATTTATAAATATTTATTTTAGAATCTTGTGGAAAATAAGATGATCAGTAAAATATAAAGAGCTGCCACTGAAGATTTGAAATCTTATCAATTTTGATCCAAAAGTATGCTACAAAATTAAATTGGGTATGATTTTAAATCTTTTAATTTCGGTCCAAAAGTTTGCTACAAAATGAAATTGGATAATTTTGTAGCATACTTTTGGATCGAAATTAAAAGATTTAAATTCTTACTTTTTAACCGAAATTGAAAAGATTCCAAATCTTCAGTTAATTCTGTGACAGCATAAATATTTCATTGCATACTTTTAGACACATTTTAAATTAATTTAATGTATATAGCAATTTCTGTGGCTCCCCTGATAGCTCATATATTTCCGTACTAAAAGCTTTCTCATCCTAATCCAATTTCTTACCCTTTCGCATGGTCTGCGTGGAATCATCCGGCGACATGTCCACATCCACATCCACCTCCAACTCCGGCTGGCGCATCTCCTCGTCGCAGCGGTTCTCCACATCCGTGAATATGCCCGACGACTCCATGCAGGAGTCCTCCATCTGGGGAACCGAGGCACTCGGCTGCATCATATCGGGCCCATACAGCTGGCCATCGATCACCTGGGCACGACGATCGCCCCGATGCAGCACATCATCAGCATCGGATTCGGTGAAGAAGTCTGAGTCGGTCATGGGATCCTGGCGTCGCAGAGGCGCCGGATTCGGAGGAGGAAAGCTGGGCTGGCGACTGACCCGACCCAAGTGGGGTCCATTACTAGGCGAGTGGTCACAGGCTCCTCGGGAGGCGGGTCGCGACATCTCGCCGTCGCCCTGGTAGCCAGTGTCCAAGCTGGTTACGCTGGTCACGCTGGTGATGAAGCTGTTGCTCAGCTTGGCTTGCTGTGAGGAAGTGGTCACCTGGTTCTGGGAGGCTTCCACCTGCTTGACAATCTCCGTCTTGATCTCAATCGGATCCAGTGGCAGCTCCTCGGGCGATGGGGTCTGCTCCATACGCAGCTGCATGAGATTGGGATGGTGCATTCTGATCAGCTCCAGGTTATGCATCAGGTTGTTGTGGGGCGAGTCCAGGAAATCCTTCATTTGATCGGGCGTGAGGATGCCCAGGCTCTCATCCAGATCGAAGGAGCTCTGCTTCTTCAGAAGCTGCTGCTGAAGTTGCTGCAATTGGGTGGAGGAGGAGAACGAGTTGTCCACCAGTTCGATTGAGCAATCCAGCGTTGTATCCGGCAGATCCAAGCCGAAGCTGTAGCGGGTTCTGCCCCGGCCCGAAGTGGATATCAGGGTGTTCTCGAGGGCTCCATGGCCGTCCATGGTAATGTCTCCGTCTGGAGTTCGCGTGGGCAGAACCAGAGCACTTTGTGCCTGCTTTAAGAGAGGTGATAATAGATGGACGGGTTGGGGAGTAACCTGTCCCATCATCCTCATTCCATGCGGGGTTGTTGTGGCAGATTGTGGGGATAAGCAGAGGAGCGGATGCTGCGGAATCGATCTGCGTCCTGACTGAAGATGAGTCCTGTTCGGAGCTCCCCGCTCCAATTCCTGCGTTAGGTTCAGCAGTTGGATGTGCCTCGGCGATTGAAGGCCACTGATATCCAGCAATCTCTCCGTGTTGAGTGTGGAGTTCAGCGGCAGCTTCATGTTGGCTTTGTCCGGAGCCAACGAGGTCAACGTCACGTCCAGCGTGTCGTCCAATTCGTGGTGCAGTTTCTCGGAGTGGCTGCTGGCACCCTTGGAGCTGAGGGTGTCCAAGCCGGATGGCATGGACATGTGCTCTAGTAGCGGCAACTGATCCATGCTCTGGGTTAAATTCGCTCCATGGTGGATTACCTTGGTGTAGTCACCAGGCTCATTGACGCTCTTGGTAAGGTTTACTCCTCTAGCACTCGACATTACTCTATTTTCAATGGTTTTGTTTAGATTCGATCCAGCCTCGATTGTTTGGGTCACATTTTGTCCCTTAATCATAATATTGGTGAGATTTCCAGCTCTACCTTCTACATTCTTGGTGAGATTAGCGCCACTTTCAAAGGTTTTAGTGGTATTTCCTGCTCTCTCGTAGGTTTTTGTTTGATTAAATTCTCTGTCCATAGATTTAGTGAGATTTCCAGCTCCCCCAAAAGATGTTGTAATATTTCCCACACCCTCTAAGGTTTTGGTAATGTTTCCAACTCCCTCTAAGGTTTTAGTGGTATTTCCAACTCCATCAATGACTTTTGTTACATTACCCATAGGCGAACTGTTGCCAGCCATGGTTCTAGTGACATCCTTGGCCTGAATCACTGGCATAGTCCTGCCCATTATCCCCGATGAGTTTATAGTGTGTGTGGCATTATTTTGAGTTATCTCCAGATTGGCTCTGATCTCGTGAGTGGTGTCCAGCGAGCTAAACTTCCTTAGAGCCGTCTTTGGCGTGCCCTTTATTCCAGCAATTTGAGTGGGCTTTCTTATCTGGGTAATATCAGCCAGAGGAGCGGCTTTAATCCTGGGAGTATCCTCCATTATTCTCGTACCATCTCTGACCAGCACCTTGGTTTCATCCATATCCGGTGAGTCCATATCCATGGCTCGAGCGAAAGTGCTCTCCAATTTTTGCTCCTCATCCTCGCAGACAAAGGTATCCGATCTCAAGAGCGGCATAGGTGTACTGCTGGTAAACTGATCATTCCCGAGCATTCCACGTTGCTTTCCCGCCGGCAGAGGAGTCACTGGCAAGGAGCTCGTCATCTCCGTGGGATTGGACATCATCCGAGCCGACTTCGGACTGAAGTACTTCTTCAGGGCGGTGGTGGTCCTCTTGCTCAGCAAGCTCACTGCATTATTTATCCTTTCTCCACTGGCGCTCTTCTTCAAACTGCTGCCCAGATCCCGCAGAGCGGCCGAGGATGGTGCATATGAGCTCGCAGGACGTGGCTTGGCAGGATCACTGGGAGCCTGAAAGACTTGTGTGGCCTTGGGCGCACTTGTCGGTGGTCGGATGTGCTGGGTGGTGGTGGTGCTGCTGCTGGTGGTTGCTCTGCTGGCGGTGCTGAAAGTACTGCTGGCCAGGCCAAAGTTACTTGGCTTGGGAACCCGCGAGATGCGGTCCAGACAGGGAATGCGAGATGTGGCCGGATCCTGCAAGGACATGAGCAAAAAACGAGGAATGTAATTAAGTTTTGAACAATTTTATTTTTTGCAATCATACATTTTCAATGTTACACATTGAAAAAAATTAATTTACATATGCCTTCAAAAATATATGCATTAAATATGTAATTGTAGTTAAATCGGGGATAATTTGAAACTGAATTTTATTAAGAAAAGGTGTTATATATTACGATTTAACATTAGTAATCAGGTGTCGAATCCTATATTCGAAGATTAATTAATTAAATTAAATGTTTACCTATACAAAAATTTATGTTAAAAGTCCCAAAAGATTGTACCTGTATTTATAATTATATTATAAATTAAAACTAAATTTTCTGTAGATAAATCTTTGACATAGATCCTTGTAATTAAACTCCAATATATCTCTTCTGCTTCCAGAGATAATTCCTATTTTTTAAGGACATTTTTTCGGGTGTACCTTCACACTGACTCTGGCGCCACTCAGCTCCATCCTGGCATCCGCATCCTGCACGTGCTCAGACTTTTTGGCAGCTTGGCCAGCGTGGTGCAAAGTAGTTCAGTGGGGCGTTTCCACTTGGCACCAGTTCAACGCACTTTGCAGCAGTATCAGCGACCACCCCTATCCCTGTGCTGATGTCATCGAAGGTCCTGGGGCGACGGCGCTTCCCTTTCAACCCCCTCAGGGCCCAGAGCTAATTGCAGTTTAATCAAATCACGAAAACAAAAAAAAAGGAGTAACGACTTTATGGCACCGCTGAACTCTTGGTGGGGTAGAGGGGGCGTGTGGCAGCCATAATGAATTTATAGCAGAACGGGAGACATTATCGCACAGCCAGCTAATTATGCACGTACACGGAG
This sequence comes from Drosophila rufa, assembly GCA_018153105.1. Lineage (NCBI taxonomy): Eukaryota > Metazoa > Arthropoda > Insecta > Diptera > Drosophilidae > Drosophila > Drosophila rufa. Next base: position 20,900,253 of record JAECXS010000096.1, read on the forward strand.
CAAAGCTGCAAGGGCAGGGGAATTACGGCATTACGAGGGTGGAACTCTGCGGTGCGTAATAGAAAAATAATGCCAGGATGGAACGGCAGAGCTATAGATGGCTCCCAGTTTTCATTATGGGATTAAGGCGCAAAAACCTGAATGTTAAGCAAACTAGTTAAGGGAAATGCAAATGTAATTATAATTCCATAATGGAAGGATACAAAAAGACAGCTTACCTAGAGATACCAGATTAAGATAATGTAATTTAATTAAATATATTTATCGTTAAATTTATTTTAAGGTTAAGCCTACAATTATTACTAATACTTTTAAGTTTTAATAGATTTGTTTTTATAATATAAATGTTCTGCTTTACAGTACCCACTTTGTAAACATTTCCCAAAATTTTATAAAAATTCTCAAACTACACTCAAAAATCCCACGTCACCACCTGTCTCTCTCTGAAATCAAGTTTAAAAAATTTATTCGGTGGCAAAATCTTATTTCTTAAGCAGGAAAACTTTTCAAAAAAGCAATTTAAATCTGCTTCGTATCATCAGCACCATCAGCCGGCTTGCAAAGTTGGTTTAATGTGCTAAATGCTTGTCAAACAATCCCGGCCACCAACTTTGCCAGCGTTTAGACAGACAGGCCGCCAAAAGTTTCCTCATCTTCTGCGGGGATCCGTATTTCTCGGGAACTTACTACACATCCTAAATTCGCTACATGCCACAATATGAAATGCACTCGATGGCAGTTTACACAGGCCGACTTAATCGAAAATGCAATTTCAACAGACAAGTTAAACAAGCGCCGAAAACTGCCTCCTGTGTCCCGAACTTTTGTGATTTGTGGATGGGAATGGGGATGGGGATGGGGATGGGGATTGTGGATTGGGTTTGGGATGTGGCTGTGGAGGCCACAGCCTGCTCCATTCATTGTCCTTGAACTTTTTCGCGTGAAACTTTTCGCCGAGCTGAACCCCACCCTGAAAAAACCCCGATTGTTATCAAGTGCAAAATGCACAAAAGTTTACGCCAAAGGCGAAGGGGCAGCACAAACTGCTCGTTTCTCAGCCAGCGCCGAGCGCCGCCATATGTGGCCATAATTATTCGAATATGGCACGATAACTGTGTGCAGCGGGAGCAGCTGCTTCTGGGAAATTAAATGCTATCGATAACCGCGCCGGGGGAATTTACATAATAGCCTTTTGGCAGTGCAACACGAGCTCGGTGTTCTTGGGGCATGCGTGTGCAGGATAATGAAGCAAACAGTTCTGATTAAGCGGTAAATTATGGAGCTTTACCTGTGCGAGCGATTCAAGCGAAAAACCTCATGAAATATTACTGACGGATTCATTGGAAATTTTCCGTTTGTTTGATTGTCGGTTTAAGGCAAGTATTTAATTTTGAAAGTGTGTTTAATTGCGAGGAAAACTGAATTGTTATTTGTAAAGGTTAAGCCTTTAATTGGCCTTAAATTTATTTAAAGCAAAGAAAATCTACCCTTTTTTAAAGGAAAATCTATATTTTCAATGAATTGGGTAATATAAAGGCACATTTAAAAATTGTTCAGAACTTTGACGTAATATTTAATTATATTCATACGTATCCCACCCTTAAATGTTTTAAAAAAGTTCCCACTTGCACATATTAAAGCCAATATGTAGTTTTAAGTTGTTTTTAAATGCAGGAATAAAGATAGTTTTTATTTTTTAATTTTAAGGATTTTAATGGCCTCAAATCCACTCAAGGAAAACAAGATTTTGTCTATTTTTCGAAGGACAATATACTTTTCCAACGAATCGGGGCCAATTTAATATTTTTTTTTTTAATTTTTCCTCCGAAATTTTAAGTTTTATTCTATTATATTCTTACGTATCTTACCGCTAAATGTTTTAAAAAGATTCACTACTTAAAAGGGGTCACATTTCCTTGTAGAATTGTTTTAAAACGTCACTCTGCGTAACGTCAATGCACCAAATATTTGTCACAATATATACACTCTTTGTATTTACTACCGACAATCGCGGGGATAAAAGGACACAACGTAAAAGGGACACGCATCGGTTGAAATACAAATAAATACTGTCACAACAAAGTCACGGAAGACGACCGAATGAATGCCCGCACAGCTGACTGCGGAAGCCGGCACAGAATATCGAGTAACTCTTGAAATAAGGGGGTGAATTCAGAGTGGAGGACCTGCCACCACCAAACCGCGTGCCAGTGGCAGTGGCACCACCAGCTGCATGTGGGTTAAGCGCAAACGCATGTCCTGCTAGCCAGGACAAGTCAACGGAAGTGCGGGGCGGAACTAAATAAAAATTTATCGATTTCCCTGGGAGAAATATAATATATAGCCATAGCCGCCCCCGCCCCGCTGTCGACCATAAAAACTTGCTTTTTTTATCGATATTAATAGGGTCTAACGTGGGGCAGATTTGCTTCGAACAGTGCATAAAATGCCAAGAATTGTGGGTGTGCAGTGTGTGCTGAGTGTGTGTGTGTATATATGAATAGCTAATGCATGAATAATTTGCATTGCCAACTTGGGGCGCCCTTTTCTGAAGCGCACAGTCCTCCTCCTTCTTCAATCAATAGTGATTTGCCGAGGTTATGAAAAGGCAAGTAAAGAGTGGAAACAGAAATAGGGAAAATAATGCTGAAATGGTTTAACATTGATTGAATGATTTGCTTGCTTTTCAATCGCTTGGAAGGAAAATGGTTTGAATTGCCCTTGGCGGCTTTCCATTTGATATGCAAATTACAAACAAAGATGACCCAGTAAAATGGAGGAAAACAATAGGGGGAAATTCTGGAAAATAAAAACTATGCAGTATGATTAACAAGCCAATTATACTTTTAATACTAAAAAGAAAAAATAAATATTAGATATTTTACAGCCGCTTAAAAAGTTATTGCGGGGAGAGCACATACATTTCCCAATAAGGAATTCAGCGTCAGAAGTAAAATTGATTTCCTTAACTAAATATTCCTCCTATGTCTACCATATTTTAAAATTCTGTTCAATTATGAAATTTCTGGTCAATAAAATTAAATGTACACAGAAGCTATTCCCCTTTCAAAAGGTTATGCTATCAATCAACAAAGTACCATGGTAGTACTTTCTGCAAAATTGAATGCGAAAATATTCCCTTGTTTACATGCACTTTGGAAGTGTAAACATTTTCCTAGTAAATGTATTTCCTTGCAACCAACTCCCGGCAGACAAGTGCTGTATGTTTAATACGTTTTGCAAAAATCAACACAAAGTTCTCTCCTCAAGAAACAAAACTTACACGCCCACATATATGGCTTCCGAAAAGGCCACAAAGTCTGCACATAGATTCCACCCTTTCCTTTCTCTTCCTCTCATTTTCAGCCAAACTACTCTACCCTAATGACTTTTTACCATCCACCTACATTATTACTATACGGGATCCAAACAGCTCAATCGAGTTAGCTCGCCTTCCTGGATATTTTACAACGGGGGGCTGCTGCTGGCTACAAAACATTTTCACAAGCCATTAGCTCGTTTCCATCAAGAGCACTAAGCGGTTTATCTCGTGCAGGACAACAAAACGGGGAAAGCAGCGAGCAGAGCAAGGACAAGGATGAGAGTGGCAAACATTTGCAATTAGATGGGAAAAAACCCGTCCAATATACTTTGCATACTTTGCTGAGCAATAAAAAAGCAGGCAATTCGAGCGAGAAGAAAAACGGCGCATCTGCAGGCCATTCTTGCAGCATACTTTTATGCGCTGCGGGCTGGCGCGGCAGTGCCAATAAAATCCCAAATGTCGGCGAAATAACATTTTTAATATATCTGGCAATGTGTGAGACAAGCTGTGACTTGTTCTAGGCCATCATTCGTTGTTTATGATTTTATGTTCGTGATTTTTCTCCTTTTTTTCAGACGGCGGCTGCAGGCATGCGTAAAATTAAATCATTTTTATAGTGCTCAGCCCCTTGCTTCGCTGTCAGCCCAGACAATTAATGTTCCAGTCAGGCTCTATATATTTCACACTAGAAACTGTCCGGACTGGCCGTATCCGGGGATTGGAATCAAATTTATGTGCATCTTGACTAGTTTTAAGTGGCAGCAGTTAAGGCCGGAGAACACATGCTGAGACCTCAGAGGAAGCCAAGGATCTGCTCAGAATACGAAGGAATTCTCTCGAATTAAAGTTGCAAATCAGCAATGTTCAAAGCCGGAAGATATTGCATACTCTCAGGCTTTGATTAAAAACACCCTGGGGAAAAAGTCTGAAGCGACACAAAGGTCACACAATAAGGAATAAAAAGTAAACGAAAAGAGGAGAAGAGCCCGCAGTTCTTCCTCCATTTTAATTTGTTTTTATGTAAACACGGCGAAGAGTAGCGAAAATGTCTCAAGTCTCGAGCCGGTCTGTTTTTTACGATTCTTGTACAGGAATTTTCATTGTGTGCGCTCGCGCAAGGCTTTACGATTCATTTAATGCTGTAATTAAGTTTTGACGACATAAGGCCCCAATTAATGTGCTTTTGTGGAGAATCACATGTGGCTAAGCTGCTTAAAATGTATAAGACCTGTGAGTAAGAGGATTAAAGCTGGATTTGACAGAAAGGAATTAAAGGACTTGCAGGTAAGTACAGGTAACAAAGATAAATTAAGGGAAATTACTGTGGTAATAATTTGCGGAGCACAAGTATATAAACGTTGAGGGTGTGCATTTTGCTAATCGAAAGAGGCTGTATATATTATTTCCAAGTTCTCGGTCAAATATAGACAAGTTAACTTAACAAAAACACTAAACTCCTCTGCGTTTCTTCGAGAAGCACAGATGTTCTAAGAAATAAGCGTCTATTTGGTATGTAACAAGCATTTGGGCATAATTTATTATGCTCCAGGGAACCCAAGCCAGACCAAAAGAAAGGACTATCCAAAGACGACGAGGACATTTATCAAGTGTGCAACTCGAGCGAGACTTTCGGTCTCTATACAAATATATATATTTCTGTATTTTCTGTGGCATTGCAAAGTTTATGCAATCCACCAAAAACGGAGGAGGAAAGATACTTTTTGGAGCAACGCAAATTTAAAATGTAAATCGCTGACTGCAACACGAGTTGTTATGCCCCACGGCCTTACCAAGGCACATCTATTCTGAGCCATCTTCATTACATACGCCATCAACATTTCGTGCCTTCATTTTCGTCCCCAATCAATTTTGTAAATTGCATTCCTGTATTGATTTGAAAGCATGTTGTATCCCTCAACCACCCCTCGCCCACTTCTATGCATTTTGAATAAGATGAGAAATATTGCCGGACTGTTGCCTTTGCTGCTGTTGAACAGGTGCAACACGGCGTATGCGCAATTTGTTGTGGTCAATGGTGGAGAAGCGGGGGGAAGTTCGAGGTCCAAGAAAACCGAGAACGGTTAATGGAATTGCAGCCAAGTGAGCTGAAAGTCGATCCAACAGCACATCAATCAAGGTCGGTGGCTTGCTATTATATAAATTGCTTTGGTTACAATCCTTTGTTAATTTAAGTAAATAGAATGTAGGTAACCATTTAATTTTGAAGTTATTTCTTCTTAGGGTTAGTGGCATTAAAAAATTAATTTCTTTAAATATGAGAGAAGCTTAGAAAATTTATTAGCCTTGGAAACTTATAATTGATTTTATTTTTTTAAAATTTAAGCATTTAATATTATTATTATTAAATTATTTTTATTATTATATTATTATTTTCTTTCTAATGGAACTGGTAATGCTTTTAAATTACCTTTGAAATATAATTCTAAATAATAATTTGAATAATTGAACAACACATTAGACCCATTTCCGACAACCATCAAACCAATTATTCATTAAACGTAGCTATATTATTCTAGCGGAATATTTAATGTTCACCGTAAAATGTTTTCATGGCCGCAAGTATTTAAAATTTGCCAACCACATAAAACCACAGAGAAAGGGGAAAAAGAACCAGTGAAATTTCCTATACAATCACAATTGACATTTTTCCGAAAGAGAATCGTTGACAATAATGAAGCTGATGAACATTTTGTGGTTGTGTTTATTATCATTGTTGCTACGTTCGTTGTTCTGGCATTGCTTCGGGTGCATTTAGGCCAGTCTGAAACTGTTTGCGTCATTGTTCAGTTTTAGTTTTCTGCGGTTGTCTGAAAATTGTCGTAATGCATTTACGGACATCACACACACATGTGGCTCCATTGCGGTTTTGTCGCTGGAAATGTTGACTGCAAACTGTAAACAAGTCTCATGCCGGCCCACTAGGGATTTCTCGACGGTTCTTAAATGCGAAGAGTTGTTGTATTAAATTTTCTTTAGTTTCGGAAAGAGTGTAGCAATTGTGTTATTAAAATACTAAGAAATTAAACACCGATGAACTTCCATCTATAATTATTATGTTCTAACCAAACAATATTTCCCAATATATTTTAATACTTTCCTTACCCCTTTTTAATATTTGTTCCCCTTTTCGTTGCATATTCCCCTCGCAACAATAAATTAGCTAGCTTTTACATTATTAGCCCTTAGCTAGTTGCATTACTCATACGCCGCGTGGTCACGTTTTAGCCTAAGCTCTGCGTTACGCTTTCGCTGCATTTTAGTTCACATTTTGTTGCTGCTTTCGTTAGTAGTATTCGTTAGCCTTGTCTAGAGCCAAAATAAAATGACAATGTTTTCCATGCGCGGAAAACTCATATCGTAAATCATTTTCTTGTTGTTTTTGGCTGTTTGGTGTTGGCAAAGGTAAACAATGTCACATAGGAGCCCGCACTTGTCTGTCAGCAGACGGAAAGAGAAGGAGAGAGAGAGGGGACAGAGGGCGAATGGAGCAGAATGGGAGATATATCTCCTCAAGTTTCTATTTTTTTTTTGCCCCGAACTTTGACAGTTACATGTGCGCTGCACCACTGCAGAATGACAAACGAAATTGGGGAAAAAAATTGCAGTGAGTGAGCAAAAATATTATCTCAGATGTTCCCAGTTTATACTTTCTCAGACTTTGCTTAAATTTGATATTGCGAAATTTAAACATGTTCTTGGATATATCTTTAAAAAATCCTCAAAAAGGTTTTTAACTCAGGTAGAGTAAGGTTTTGTAAATTATTTTTTTGTCTCTAGAGCTATTTATGGATTTTTAAGAGTTTTAGGGGTAATATTTCGCGAATTTGTAAATCGGAACTTGTAAATTTTTAGCCCTTTCATTTCGTTTTCTCTCTCTCTGGGTTCTTGCACTTTCCCCCCTAATGTGTGTGCCAAGCTGACGTTTCTTTTTCGTCTCTCTCTTTCTCTGTACGTGACAGCAGTTTTTCGGAGGGTTGGGGGATTTGGGTCAACTATCGACTGCAATTTGAGCCTTTCAAACTGTCACCGACACAAAGCCGTGGACAAAAAAAAAAACAAAAATCAAACAGACGAACCAGAGTAAAAGTTGTGGAAAGTGTGACAGCAACTCATTGCAAATGGACATCTGGCGGCTCCGCCGAGAATCCTCTCAAGTGCTCTGGAAATTTGATTTCAATTTCCATATGATTTTGATTTGGGCACAGGAGTGAACCGAAGCCAGATTGCAAAAATTATGCAAATGAGAAATAGTTTTTCTGGCCCGGACCCCGACTAGAGGAAACGAAATGGCTTTTCCCCTGGGTGGTGGCTTTTTATGGCTTACTGCTCACTGATTGCAAGGCAAATAAATTTGATACTTTGATATAATAATGGGAAAATTTGTAGAATTTAGGATTTAATGTGTAAAAGGATCTAAAGCTTTGACTTTGAAATGTAAATTAAATAAAGCTCTTATTTTGTATGAATATTTACCAGATTTTATATAAATTCCTGTAGGTAAATTTTAAACAATAAATATGTGCACATCATCTCTCCCATGAAGACCATGAAATTCCGAAATAAAAACTTCTGTTTTGCTGTTTCATCGATGGCTTGTTTTTTTTAACTCTGTAATTTGCACTTGACTGCAGTGAAAATGGTAGATTCTTTCTTTCTTAGTTGCCGCATTGCAAATTCAGCTCACATAGTTTTCGCTTTAAACTTTTGGCTGAGAAAACTTTTCCCGCACTGCAATCTCATCTGGCGAGGGGGAAAAATAAAGATGCCGAAAGGCAGGGAGAGATGTTTGACTTTTGACCTAAGCTAAAAATTCGCAGATCAGCCACTCAACTATGTTGCAGTAGATAAACCCCGGAGTTGGTCGTGCTTAAATAGTTGCATTAAAATTCCTGCCAAAGCAGAGGAGATGAAAGTTGTATTATAATTTAACCAAGTTAATAGAGCATCCGAAATTCCAGTGAATTCGCATATGCTGAAGCGCATAAATTATGTTTTCTCCCTCTCAATTTGTTGTGAGCGTGTTTGCTTGCTCAAAAGTTAGCGTACAATTTTCCCTCAATTTTATCATATTTTTTTCTGAGCATTTTATTTAGCCCTTGGCATATGCTTTGCATAGTTTCTCTGAAGGTCGGCGGGATATTCGTCGTCTGTATTTGAGTGCAGGATGCAGGATGTGCGCCATAGACACGCCCAGACACACACACACACAGTCTCAGGACCATGCCAACAGTCAAACGCTTTGTAAACCTTTCATCTTTCTACCTTGCTTCGGTTTGCTCTTTGTCTTTCCCTCTACCCTCCATTACCCTGCCCTCTTCGTTGGTCCTTTTCAATTATGCTGCTCGAATGAAGCGAAGGAACAGCAAAAAAAAAAGAGAAACAAGGACGAAGGTCGAATGAGACGCTCGCAAAAGTATGCTACATATTTAATGGCTGGCTTAAAATCCGGTCCTTAGTGCGTCTGGAAACATCAGATTTCAGCTGGCTTAGCAATGCAAACAAGAAATATTTCCCCAAGCACAAGGAAACCTTTTGCAAGAAATGCAAAATAATAAAATAAATAAGATTTAAGTTATTTGTCAAAGATTATTTGATGTACACAATTATATAAATTATTTATAAAAATAAAACAAGGGAGAATAATATAAAAAAATAACTGAAAATTGTTATAACGATAATTCTTCGGAATCAAAACCATCAAAAATACTACAGTAATACATAATATAATAAAAATATATAAATAATAAGAGATTAAATTGTCTATAAATGCATACGCCTTAAATCAGTGATTAAAATTATATATTAATAAAAAAAACATGGGAATATAAATAAAATGTGTACTACAAATTATCCAGAAATGTTCCAGAACCAACCTTCCACCAACTGTAACTGTTAAATAATTAAATTTAAAATCCTGAATCAATTTCCTAGAGCCTTTCTTGACATCGTGAATTAATAAACTCACTGCCGTGACCAAGGACATTCAAATTAAGCTCTCATTTGCGGTGATGTCACCGTCTAAATCGCTCCGAATCGCTCCACGCAGAGTTGACTAACCTCGAACTGTGCTACATGTTTTTTACTCCCATCATACATATATAATTTGCAGGCCCCGTCTATTAAATGCACCCAAGTTGTGTCAGCAGCACCTCAGGTGTGTTGAGCATTCACGCACACACGCCTCACTCTCTCACACTCATATACAATTTATAAACATTTGTTGTCGCGTCTAACGGGTCGTATGAAATGTGATGTTGCACCCACCAGCCCCAAGAAGGGGTGGCTCACTATGCACGGCGCCACCTGGCGTGCAAGTCATTAAGTGAGCTTGTTTTTGTGCTGATTTTTCCTCGTTGTTTTCAGGCAAGAGGCCATAAAAGCGCTGGGGCCACGCACACACAGGCGCACATAATTATAATGGGCATTAAAACGGACGCCTGTGGCCTAGCCGTGAGTTTGTCTTCTGCCCCGACTTGCTCCCTTAATACCACATCTTGCTCCACACGAAACACCTCTGTCATTTTCCTTTCGCATTTCCCATGCACTGAGTGCTTTATGGCGCAACTGGTGAGAAGCGTTCGCAGAGCATAATATTTAACTCGGAATTCCTGGCTGAACTTACAAAATGTCTGCCAGAGACTATCTCGACTCCCAGTGGTGAAATTTCATTTTGTCTTGTCGGTTACACGGCATTTAAAACAATGGATGTTGTTCCTGGCACCCAGAAGTAAGCTTAAGAAAAATATAAGAAACTAGGAAAACTTACAAAAATATATAGTGAAAATATATGTGATTTGTTTTTCTTAGAAAATTATCATCCTTTATTCTTAAAGCCTTTACTTAACGTCCTTAAAAAGTAATACAAAATTAAAAGCATAAGTATAGAAAATTAGAAAATATTTTAATTCTATTATTAAATTGGCTGGTCTTTAAAATGGTGGATCCTTTAGTTTTATTTATTACATTTTTGCAGCTTCTCTTATTACTTCCCATTCTCCTTATTTTTCCCTAATTATAAACACAAACTGATATAATTAAGGCTTAGTACCCCCATCAAAATAATCCCTTTGTTTTAGGGGTGAAAGCCCCCGCTGAACTTTCAGTACAGTTAAGCCGGACGGAGGAGAATTTTCATTTATTTTGAGGAAAAACATTGTTTGCAACCTCGGTAAAGGGAAAATGAATACCGCACAACGCCCGCATTTATATATGTGTGTGTGTAACTGCGGTGACTTGGAGGTGCTTTTCCTCTTTTTTTTCTCTCCCCGTCGTAGTTTTCCTGGCCGGGTATTTCCGTAATTTTAGACGCTTTCGTCTTTTATTTGCGCCTTTTGCTCGCTCATATTTTATGTTGGCATCGCGTGCTCGGTCGGCACTAGGTGTTATTGTTGTAGTGGCTTCCACTATTATTATTGTAGTAGTTGCTGTTGTTGTTGTTGTTGCTACTATTGTGGTTTCACCGCCACTACTCGTTGTTTATAACGCTTGTTGCTATTGTCGGAGCTCTACGGTCGTTATACACATGCATATACATATAGACGAGGGAGTTAAATTGGGTTAGTAAGTTCTGTTTCTATTGTTTTCCCTTTAGACCGCTGTTGTTTTCCCCTATTACTCTCTTTTTCGCTTTTTAGCCTTTCTCCCGCCGTTCGAGGAAAAACAAAAATAGACGGAAAACAATTGGCTTTCAGCAAGTGCAAATTTCTGCATACTTGGGGGCGAGTTTGCTGGGGATTTCCCGTTCGGGAGTATTATGATTTATGGATGTTTCACTTACGGAAGCTTTCAATTTGCATGAATTGGCAAAGAGGAATGGATTTGAAAGGATTTTGGGAAATGAAAAACCAGTTTTTAATAGCAGGCTATCAGTAGAGTCAATTAAAAGGTGTTTTGATAATAAAGGGACATGAAATACAGCTTTAACCTTTTAGAATTTTGTACACTGGCTTAAAAGCCAGAATAAAAATATATATTTTAATCACTCGTTAAGGCTTTATCCGTATACATTTCAGCGATTAATAACGGCTTTATTGATTCAATTTCCCACACCTTTGTGCACTCTAGTTGACAGATCATGTCGCAAGTTAATTGGTTTATAACCCCACTGTCAGCCAAGCCAAGCCCACGAAAAGCGGGGGAATTATTTACCCACTTGGCGAGGACACAATTTTCACCTCATCCTTCTGGGTAAAGCTGATTTGAAACAAATTAACCGCACATGGCAGGAACCGCAGGAGTGGACGGGATACAGACACACCGAGGGATTTAGGGCCATCGCCTGGTTAGCTGGCAATTTTCCAGTGCAGGCGGCAGCAAATCGAAATGCGATTCACCTATCCGGATATCTGTATCTGTGTCTGTATCTGTATTTGTATCTGTATCTGTTTCTGAACCTGGAAATGTGTATCTGTATCCGTGTGGCCGCAAGACACGCTCTACCTTCGTCTCTCTCACTCCAGCACCTGCTCTTTCCCGCAGTTTAGTAGCTCATTCTAGCACAAGTGCACTGGGAAATAATTTTTAATACAAAAAAGGATAAATATCACCTTGTAGAAAATTAATAAATCTATAAGTTAATTAAGGCTTTTAATTCCTTGTACTTAAGAAACCAAACAAGGAGTAATTCTTTTGAAAAATATGGAGTAGATTACACATTTATTTCTCTCAGTACTTCAGTGCATTCCTGAACACTTTCTGCCTTGGCCCCGATGACAGGCGCTTAATTTTCAATTACAAACACATAAAGTGCGAGGAGCGGACTAAACCGTCCAACCAACCGCCCAATCCAAAACCACCCAAGCTCGGCCCAAGTACTATAACGCCATCATGTGGTCAAATGCACCACCGACACAGACACATCCGTGGGCACACACGTGGACAGTTACACGGGCTTTACACCTTTCAGCACATATGCTTTTTTATTTAATTTGTCGGCCATCAAATCAAATATGTACTCGGATGTGTAAGTTGGAAAATAGTGGCGAACGAGCTTCATGTCGATGAGAACGGGAAAATTATACTGGAATGTTCCGAACGTGGATAGGTTTTGGAATATACAGCTGAGACTGGCTTAAATTTTTGCACTAAACATTTTTGAGTACTTTTTGGCAACTTTGTACTGGGTATATTTAAGAGAGAAATTTAATACAAATACAAAATAATAATTTCTTACCCAATAGAAATATTTCTTATTATTATAATATTTTAATATTATTTTTTCATTACCAATATTAACTATTAAAAGTCATGCCCATTACCAAGTTCACTATCTTTATCTATCAGCTTACAACCTCCCCCAACCTCAACATTTTATGAGGGCCCTAATCTGTTTTCAACCATATACCTTTCCGGAAAATTTCTGCGCCACTCCTGGCATTTTCAATATAAAAAAATTCAATTATCTGCCCCTTTCATGTTCAGCGCGCACAGTTAAAAAATAAAACCACAAAAAAAGAGCACAATTTTTTATCAATCTGCTCACACATGCGAATGTCCATACAAAGACAGTTCTGGGTGTATTCGCCCTATATCCCATCCACCGGGTTTGGTTTACCTTTTGCGTCCGTCTGTTTCCGTTTTATTGAATATTTTTTGATTACGTTCTCACACGTTTTATGCTGATTGCGCTTTTAGCGCCGTAGAAACTACAATTAATTCAAATTGCTGCCATAAAATATGTGCGTGTCAATATTTAATTAGATCCTACATTATTTGATCATTTAAAATGATTTCAGCTAAAATGTTTGTGCAATTAAATCGTTAAACATATTTGCATAGCACAAAATGGGTTGAAAGGCTTGAGCTGCAAAATTTATAATGGACATATACCGGTATCTTTCATCTACTTTTATCCATTTGCCATTCCTCAAGCTGTCCAAAGAAATTTGCCAAGACGCAAGTCAAGCAACAAAACACAGAAGAACTTGGCAGGAAATCGCAACTCTGCACAAGAAACCCCACCAATTAGGGAAAGAAATTGTAAATTCTATAAAAAGAAACAAAAAGCTCGACAAATTTATGGACCCCAGCACAGTGTTAGGCAAAATGGAAATTTAAAGTGGATTCTAAGTGGCCAAAAAGTACTCTGCAATGTAAATAAGAACAATACAGCGATTCGGGTTAAGAGAGTTTGTAATAAACTTTTTTATAAAATACAAAACGACATGAATATATGTGGCCTTTAGTATTTAAATTAATAATTATAGGGTTACCTGAGAAATATTATTACGGAGAATATTAAAAATAAAATGTAAGTAGTATTGTTCGCCAAGAAATAAAATTCATATATTTAACAGGATTCCTAATAAATATTTTAGATAACTGATTTTATTTGTAAATTCTAAGCACAGCACTCATTAAGAAGAATCCTCCATATACCAATCATTATTTAATTTTTTCCAAAGGTTTCCATTAATAATTAGCGTTATTAAACAATAATTAGTTGGAATAAAAGCCTCCTTTTAATTAAGAATCTCTGAATTCCTTCTGATACCTCTTAGGGTACTTAGGGTATTTACTAAACCCACCAAACCAATCCTTTTCCCGGGCTAAATTTGCCCAATGCTAATATACCATTTGTCAGGCCATTTAATAGTCTCCGGGTTGCAAAAGGACACGACACTCTGTCTGGGGTCAGCCCCAATGTTGTTTCAGGCGTTTTTATCTGGGCCCCTTTATTTATGCAGCATGTTGCAACCTCCTGACGTCCCACAAAAAGGGGACTATAGTCTCTGCTTTTTGTGCAACTTAATTAAATTAGTGGCAAAACAGAGAGTGGAGAGAAAAACTACTTGATGGGCAAGTGCCGCATTAGACAATTGGCTGCCATCATAACAGAGGATGGAGGAAACATTTATCAAATGTGTTTAGATTTTTCCTAAATGTATTTTTTTTAGTTCCTTCGTTTATATAGCGACCATCTATAAAAATGCAATCAAATTACCTTAAAGCCTTGAGGCCGAATGATTAAATGAAAAATTGTCAGGAGCAGCTGCTGCCGCTGAGGCCCCCAAAAAAGCAAACACTATTAATTTCGGCACAACAATGGGCGGATGAGGGAAATATCCTTTGCCTGCCCCCCGAATCCCTGCCATTCTCGCTTTATCGACTAAGCCACACATGTGCGGCGCGGCGCCGTCGTCCAAAAAACTTTGCAGAGGCACGTTAAAATTTAAGGCAGTTTGACATTTTGACAACAGTGACAGATACGAAAAAAATAAGATTTTAATTTAAAACTGCGTGATTTGTTTTTGTTAGACTTATGCAAGTCTATATTTTTTTTCTTTCTTTTTAGCTTTGATTTACTGTAAAAATATTTTGTGTGTAAACATGTTATAAGATACTTTTATCTATATTTTTCAGTGTATATGGACAGCATCCAAGAGAGTTGACGGCACTGCAGCCATGTCTGTTACCTATACCTATGTCAATGTCTAAATGTGTGTGCACTTCGTGTGCATTGTCGTGACGTGGCCATGAATATTTAATGAAATTAGCTTAAGAATCTTACAACATTTTGCCGCGTTTTCCCCGCCACACGTGTTTGCGCTGGAATTTCGACTGATGAACGAAAAAAAGTCTTGGGGGAATGAAGAAAAAACCTCACGGTGCATGAGACGCCCACAAATATGCAAGAAAAATGTTGATGACGTTGGAAAATAAGGTTAAGGATTTTTAGCCAAGGAATAGCATGTCTGAGGCAAATTTTACTGAAAAGTATTTAATTTTTATTTAACTCAGAGTTTATGTTAAAGTTATGGACAGATATTTGGTTTTAAAATTATTAAAGTGCCAATTAAAATCACTTTATAAAAAATATAACTTTAATTATTATGAACATATTGTCCAATTATATTATGCAGTATATAATTAAGTTCTGTTAACTAATTACCTACTTTTTTATGCATTCTCTGGTGCTCTTAATTAATTATGCAAACTTTAATAATTAACGAGTTCACATTCTTCGTGCACAGCAAAAACGCAACCCAATACCTATGATATTGCAAATTAGCATAGATGATATCGACCTGGGGGTTTGCCTGTTTGTTTAATATGCAGAATGCTAGCCAATACACGCAGATGCATTTCAATATGTGGCCGGAAAGAAAACACGATATCAATAAATTTCCATGCACCAAAGTCCACCATAAAATACGGGTTCCCATGCAGCGGAATATTGGAGAGAGAGAAGAGGAGGCTCTCGGAGCCTTTCTGGGGGCTTCATGCAACGCATTTCGCGTTAAGTCAATACAGAAAATACCAGCGCTTGCAGCATAAATCATAAATGGCAAACGTGTAGTGGATCAGCCATTGGGGGATTTGGGGC
Organism: Drosophila rufa; assembly: GCA_018153105.1. Classification (NCBI taxonomy): domain Eukaryota; kingdom Metazoa; phylum Arthropoda; class Insecta; order Diptera; family Drosophilidae; genus Drosophila; species Drosophila rufa. Next base: position 20,915,924 of record JAECXS010000096.1, read on the forward strand.
TTCGGCAAAACAGGGCAGGGGATGATGGTGGGCAAAGGGTGGATAAGCTCTCCATATTGAAACAGATGCTACGGGCTAAAAGTGTCGAATGGCAAAACGATGACTCCCCCCATAGCGGAATCCATTTCGAAAGTTATTGCAATATAACAATTTTGCTATGTACAGAAAATGTACTTTTAATATAGCAGTTATTTGTAGTCCCTTAACATAAATTTTAATATTTGATTTCGCCTCTACAGTGTGAAAAGATTATTGTAAAATTAAAGTGTCTACGGAATTCAACACATATTTTCTATAAAGTAAATTGATGTTGATAAAAATTGTTTTAAATAAATTATTCAAATTACAAGTACCTAAAAGGATGTTTTTTGGAAAGTGAAAGGCCCTTTATTTGATTTAATTTAAACTTAAACATTTTTCGGTTTACCTGGTAAATACATAAAAAAAAAATACTAAATACACCAAGACTAATTCTATTTTCCTAAAAACCACCATTTATTTAAGACTAGGAATTTCTTCGCTTTAACTTGTGTACTAAACTAAACAAAAATCAAGTTAATTAAGTTAAAAATTCCTATTCCTCTTCCGTAAAAAATTATAAAACCTAATGTATATTTCATTACGCTCTCAATTTAATCAGCCCTTAGACTCCCATTTTTGTTCATTCCATTTTTCATGCTGCTTTTCTGGAGCCTTTCCGCGTAAGTAGGGCCACTATATGTATACAAGAAAGATGGCTTCTACTTATTGTTAGTTTCGCCCTGTTATCCTTGCACTTGCAGGAGCGGCTCCTGCGGTTGCGCCTGCTGCTGTTGACATGAAAAAAATGTATATAGGAGGCGACCCCCCCAGACGACAATTGTATGAAAGGAATATAATAATACTACAGGCTGCACATAATGATATAGGGGGCTGTGGCAGGACGACAAAATGGTTGAAAAGTGGGCGAAATGGGTGGGCGAGACAAACGCGAATGATTATGAGGATGTCGCGAAAAAAGAAGGCGAAAGCAACAAAAAGTGGCAGAGGCATTGAAGTCGGAAAGTATCTATACTGTATCGTGCGGAGGTTCTAGGTTCCCTAGGTTATTGTTGTTTGAGAGAAAGTGGAACATATTAAATGAAAGTAAAGGATTTTATAAAAGCTTTATTGTAATAGAAACGATTAAATTAGTTCAAGCCTCTAAAGAATAAGGAACATTTAATATAAAACAATCTATTTAATATAAATAATCATTGACAATATATTGTAAATATTTAATATTTGTTTAATCCAACATTTAACATTTTAAACATATCTTCAGAGTTTTTTTTACAGTACTTTTTAGTTTTTTTAGGATAAAAGCCTGTCTCCATCAAAACTGCGCCTGGCCTCTCCTCTAAACATATTTATTCCGCTTTCGAAGGCCACTCAAGGACAAAGGACAAACTAAGGCGCACTGGGGAGTCTCTGCTCCTTGGGTTAGCCAGTCCTCCAGCCCCGAGCACATAATAATAATATCTCTAGAAACCCAAGCGCGTCCCAAGAATCTCAATTGAAAAGCATTTTCCACCGCTGCTGTGTAATGTAAGTCTGAACTTGACTTGGAGACATTTGGCCGCATTTGGCGTGCAAATCAGAAATTTCATGGCTGGAGAAAATTGTGGAAAACTTTAAGATAGCGGAAAATAATTTCATGGTGAGCGACAAGTGGCAAGGTAATTTATCAAGAGCAAAACAAACCTGTCACGAGAGATACACACATACTTCTTTCGGGCAGGCAGACACGCGACTGTTAAGGCGGTTTTTTTGGGGGAACCACCCACGGAACCACCCCACTCTTGAATCACACACGTGGTGGTGGGCCATAAAAAATGTATTACCAAATTTGCTTGAGCTGCACACATATCGACGAAATGCCGCCCGCGAGCTAAAGGAAAAACCTCACGAAAAATGTAGCTCATTTCTCCCACAGACTTTTCGTTGGCCAGTGAAAAATGTCTTGGCTGCCTCTTCGGCTTTTTCCGGACCTTCAATCGGTTGATTGGGATTTTCGGACTTGGCTCCTTGGCTTTTTACGGCCGTACATCGTAATAGCGTGCAGATTGGCCAATAAGCGGGATTTTCCTTCACTTGCGGCGACGGCGGGGGAAAAGTACTTGAGAAACTCACTCATTAGCCTGATGGAAAGGATTTAAAGGCGTTTTAAGGAGAAGTAAGCGCTTTCTTTGAGCTTTAACCTGCGGTTACACCGATTATCTAAGAAGTTTTAATGGTAAGAAGTTTTTTCTCAAGTATTTTTAACTTCATTTTACTTCAGTAGGGTTTTAATTAAATAAAGATTGATTTTTGAGGTCCTGGCGAATCTCTGTTTAATATGGGACAAATATAACATTTGGACATAAATCTAAGGCAAAAACAGATTTCTTAACCAGTTTTTAAAGTACGAATTTTACTTGTCAAGTATTATTAACAAAATTTTAAAGTTAAATTGGGTTTAACGTTGAATGTTAAGGATTTATACAATAATTTATAAGAAACTCAAAACAAAGTCATTCACTGCTTTAATTAAGCTTTCAATGAACCAAAGCCTATATAATAAAAAGAAACCATGTGTATTTTTAGCTTTTATTGCATTTAGCAATCTTCAGCTTGGTTTTTCGTACATTTTCCTTTTCCTCAATAACCTTAACGACTTTGTATGCCCCTTTACGACCGACTCCCCAAATCTCTTCCATTTCTACTTATTTTTCTTCAACTTCGGGTGTACCTTTCTACCGAATAACTGTATTTTTATGGCTGAACAACATTTTTGTTTCGTTCCGTGCAATTCCCGTTCAATTTTACACATCATAAAATGTCGTGGGGAATCGATTCCTTCTTCTTCAGGAACGAACGAACGGAGGAGGAAGGAAATCAATGCGAAATCCACAAGAAACATGCATAATTTATACAAACAAGTGAAAATCAACCCACCCGCACCCAGCACACACACTCACACACAAGCAATAAAATAAAAAGCAAATTGACAAACATTTGCCAAAGCAAAGTCGTGGGAAAATAGAAGGAGAGCAGCATCTGTTCATAAATAAATAATTTCCTAATAAAATTAAGAGCTTCAGCCCTCAGCTTTTCTTACCTTTGCCATAATCGTTGCTTCTGCGGCGGATGCTGATAAGAAAATTCCCAGTTGGAAGAAGCCGACGGCTTTTGGGGTCTTGGTTTTGTTTTTTTTTCTTGTTTTTTTGCTCAACGAAAGAGCCTAAAAGGAAAGGCAAACAACGTTTTTGTTTTTTGCAATTAATGAACACTAATTTGCTCGCTATGTTTAACCATTAATTATTATTGGCGTTTACTTGTATTATCACTAGTTTCACTTTAATTTCGGTTTTCTTAAATTGTAACGGTAAAACGACGATGCACACACACTTAAACGAACGCAAAAGAACACTGCTTTAAAATGAACAACAAATTGTAGCTGCTATTTTTTTCTGATTATATTTTATTTTATATTTATTCACTTGTTTAGTTTTATTTTTTATTAACGGTTTATGGAGTTTATTTAGCGCGGGTGGTTCAGCTTCCTCGTGGGCTGTTAGTTTTTAATTAAACTGTTTTTTGCGCAGCCACATCCTATCCAATCAGCGTTGCCAACTTATCTGTTTTCTGGCCAGAATTGGCCATTTTGCATGATCTAAAACTGGCAACCACTTCATTTAGCAGAGTCTGTTATCTTAACAGTAACATTCTACATTCTACATGAGTTAACAGAAAGGTGGCGTAAAATTTCAAAATTATCAGGTAAACGGCGAATTTATGTTTTTTTCTATTTAAATGGATATAATGCGACAATGTATTTAATTGTGGCATAGTAAAGCATAGAAACACATAAAGCTATAATTCCCTGGAGCCGCAATTTTACAAATTATCCCGCATTTGCTAGATTTATAGGGAAAATAGCTAAATTGTTAACAGAGCAAGAGAGGAGAGAACATGTCTCTGAAACATTCGACATTTTAAAAGTATGCATGAGAAATTCAGCTTAGCGCGCTTTTTAAAACCGTACACCTGAAGTACCTCAAAAAGTTTAAATACATATATATTGCAAAACTATTAGATAGTTAAAAAATCCACAGAATATAAGCTGTAAAAGACCCAGAGAGAAGATAAATCCTTGAACTGTGCAACGATGTAGAACTCAATGTAAGTTTAGTTCTACGGGGGTAATTTACAGAAATATTTCAAATCGGTTGAAGAAATTTTTAGATATTCCGAAAAAAAAATATTTTTTTTATGTTGCAACTAAATTTTAAATGAGGTCGATAATTCGGGTATACTGTCTTCTGATAACTGCAACATTAACCCATTTATAGATACATATTAACTTAAAAGTTAATAATTTGAATTTGAAATTAAATATGAAGAGATTCGAAAATAAAAATACCATTGAAAAGTCCTCGCATAAGTCGAATCCATTTCGAAATCGCAATTATAGTACAATTAAAGCTGTTTTATTAACTACTTCCATCGTCGGCTTTTACAACAATTTATATGATCCATTTAACGAACTGGCACCCAACTCTCCAGGACGTCGCCGTACTTCTTGCGTTCTGGAAACCGGAAAATGGAAAGTAAGTATCCTGGTAAAGGTGGAGAAAGGAGCCATCTCTCGGCACTACTCACCCTTCACGGGAAAATCGTCGGGATGCAGCTCTATGTAGTGCCTGAGGACGGCATCTCTCTTGGCCAGGTACTCGGTCCTCTTCTGGTCGAAATAGGTTCCAGCACCGAAGCCGATGGCCCCAAAGGCAATGTGCTTCTGGATGCCTGCAAAACGTAGATTATTCGGTTAATAATTCCCAATTTCCATTAGTTTATTTGGACAAAAACAATGTTACGTCACATGGAACGCAGCGAAAACTCACCGGAAAGCACGGGTCTACGGAAGCCCCAGTTGACGAAAAGGGCCACGCCCACTCCGGCGAGTCCACAGGCCACCGGATTCCATAGCGGACCCAGGAAAGTGGGCTGGCGGTTGCCCTTATTCGACAATAATTCCAGCGGATCGTTCACAGCGCTCATGTTGACAGGAAAAAAACAACAGGGGTCAGTGTTACCAGATGAAAATCCTAAACTTTCCCTAAAATTCCCGATCTGGGAACACTGGGTGGCTGCCAACCTGATTTAGGAAAGACTGCCGATAGATGGAGATGACAACTCGATGCATCGACCAATTGCGGTTATCGATAGTTCTGAACGATAGTGCTAATTTAATATTACATTTTTTGAAATTTAGAATCCATTTAAAAAAAAGAAAAACTTAAAATTGACGTCAGAAAATATACCCTCTGAAGTTGTTGTTCTTTATTTATTTTTGTAATTTAAATATTTTGTATTATTACAATATTACGTTAAACATTAAATGGCATACAAGGCGTGTTGTTTAAGGCAATATATAGCATATTGTGTGTGGACTGTGACTCAAACTTTGTAAACTTCAAGGCAAACATTTTAGTTTCATATTTTGCTCGTTATTTCGTTATTTCGATTGAGTATTTTTCATATATTTTTGAGGTCTTCAACCCATGTAGTTCATATAAAAGACTGAAGGCGCACGTAAAACATTGAATAGGCACAATTATTACATTAGTTAAGGCCGTGTCTCTTGCCCAAGCCTCTAATATACAGCTAAATTTACATTTCCATATTTAAGTGTTTATATATTTTGTAAGAAAATAAACAAAACTCATAAGTCAAAAACGTTTTATTCAAAATTATTCCTTTGTTGTGGTTCCTCTTTGATTATCAACTATTGATGTTTCGGCACACGAAATGTTTAACTTTAAACAAAAAATTAAAAGGAAATCATAAAACTACGAAAGATTTAGTGTACGATGGTTTATAAAAAATTATACATGTATGTTTATATTTATATATAAAAAAGGAGCTTGCTTTTTCCTGGTCCTACTTAAATTAACAAAAGATCATTGTTTGGGAAAGTTATTTTAATTAATTGATACATTTTCCACTTTTACATTTTTTTTCCTTTTTGTATTTTTCTTCCAACTTAAAATTAGTTAAAACATAGATTTAAATCAACTTTTTGAACATTGAATTCGTTGATCAAAGGCAACGGGGAGAAAATGAGAAGAACATAAATCATTTTAAGAAATGTATTGCAATAGGTATCCTTTCTTTCGTTTCTTATTAGTTTAAGTAGGTAGGATTAATTAAATGTGTAAATGTGTGTATTTTTTCTCGTTTTTGTTTTATATTTAAAGCAGTTTTGCAATGACACATAATTAGCACTTGAAATAGACTTCTTGAACAACAACTTTTTGCCAATGGGCATAGATCATTATTAATCATTATTATTATTATTATTATAGCATGTAGATCATTTGTAAATAGTTATACCATTTTGTAGTTGGCTTCTTAGCTTGCTGTTGTTGTATTTTAGCGTTAGGAATGACATTCGCATAGAAAATCATACGATAAACTATAAAATATGGGCAAAGGGCGGGATGGTGTGTTGAGTGGTAGCCTGCTTGCGTAAATCTATTTAAATCTGCAAAAGCGTTACACAGACAACGAACTCTTTTTTTGTCACTAAACCTAGGCTTTCTGTGTTTCTACGTCTTTTACTCACTTACTCACACATACTCATTTAGCTACTGGTTTTTGTATTGTTTTGTTTCCGTTTCCGTTCTAGGGACCTCTCCTTATCTTAAGCTTAGGATACCGAACTAATTGCATTATGCGGCGAGCCCATTTGCGTGAGCACCTTGTCAAGCCACTGGAGCGGCCCATGCAGATGGATCTCGATCCAGCAGGGCGTCGATGTCACATCCTGGCGATGGTACTCCGCCCCCCATCCCTTCACGAACGACATCCGGATCGTGCACATCTTGGTGAGCTCGTAGACGGCCTCGAACCCGCTGTTCACCGACTGCGAGAGCAGCTGAGCAAATTCCTGGTTGTTGAAGATCTTGAGTGAGCAGCCCGGCGGTATCTTGCACACGGTGCTCGGGTGGAATCCGTGGTGGTAGTTGCAGTTCCGGGACTGCACGAAAATGGCCGAGTCGGACAGGCATTCGGCGTAGACCTCGCCGGTGACATAGTAGAGATGGACGCCTTTGCCTAAGGGAATAAAGAAATTAAATTAAGTAAAGTAAAGTTTCCTGAGGCTTTCCCATATCATTAAAAACTTTCATAATGGCTCTACTTCGATTAATGTAGCAAACTGCAGGTAAATGTCAATGCATAATTTAAATAGTTAATTGAGTATTTCTGGAGTACTTTCAAATACTTAAACCTGAGAATTTATAGGATTTCCTGCCTAGTGCAGCCTTCTTAAAACATGACCTACTCTCGACTATCTCTAAGCACTAAGTTCCCATAGCGATAAGACCTGACTTTACTTTTCGTATTCTAATTTAAGACCATTCAAATTACAATCTACAAGAGTTATTGGCCTCTTGAGTATGGGCTTCTTATCGCAAATTCACATGAACGTTTAAATTTGGCTCGCTGTGATGCAATAAATGAAAAGAAAAAAGAATTAATCACTTACTCATTAAAAATGAATACAAAATAAAATTCTTTTAGGGATGTTAATGAAGTTTTTAAAGATTTAGGACCCTGTCAAAGTGTCTGATTGCTATTTGTCAGGAATAGAAAATCACTAGATAAACTTATAGTAAAGCAAATCGATTTTCTGCCTTCCTAAAATGTTTTTGATCGTGAAAGGATAACATATTGCTGTCAACTACTCTGCTAACTATAAAAAAATGCGCAAAAATGCTGTGATTCTCTTCTTCTGCTTCAATTGAATATCTAAATGAGTTTTTCTTTTGCGGAGCTGAAAAGATTTTAAAAGGAGTCTGGGTCACATTTACATTTACATGATAGTAGTCAAAACTACCGGTATTGGCACCATCGATAGTTTCGAGTTTTTTTTTTCGAAAACTATCGATACTATCGCGATAGTACCGACCTATACAGCTTAGTAACAAAAAAAAAGGGGGTTTTTATCTAAAAAAAAAAATCTCACAAAAAGTTATAAATTTGATAAAGATTTTTAGATTAAAGAATTAATATAGTACTAAATAAAATAAATAATATAGTACAATAATACAAATTGTCAGACAAATTTTTCAGTTTTGGTATCTTGTGATTTATATTTTAATTTTCTAATTTGAATTGGTTTGGTTTCAAGCTTAGGGGCTGTCCATATATTACGTAATCACCTATAGGGGGGAGGGGGTCAGCGAAATGATTATGTTTGATTATATGGGGAGGGGGGGTTATTGGACAATGATTACGTAATCATTTTATATCAAAATATATGTTTAAAAAAAATTATTGTTATGAATTTATGGGGAAACAAAATGTTTATGATTACGTAATCATAGGGGAGGGGGTTTCTGCTATGATTACTCTTGATTACATAGGGGGGGAGGGGGTCGAAAATCATCAAATTCGCGATTACGTAATATATGGACAGCCCCTTACAAATATGATAATATTAGAGACGATACTATTGCGATTGTTTTCAAACTACCGATGGTGCAAGCTGAATCCAAACCATCGATAATATCGATAGTGCCACCGGTAGTTTGAAACCTCTACATGATAGAGAACCAAATTTTCTTCACCGGAACTTTATCTGGCCGGTAAATTTTGACAGGGAGGGTTAAAACTGGCCATAAATCTATCTTCCCCTTGAAATCACTGCGAAATGCTCACCTATATGACGTCGCGTATTCTCGATGGTGCTGTTCCTATTCACATTGCTCAGCTGGCCGAGGCAGCAGCGATCCGAGTTATTTGAGGGATTCGTGAACCCGTCCACAATCACCGAGTTGTTGTTGCAGTGGAACACCTCGCCCACCCGGCAGTTGAGCTCGTAGTAGGCAATCGAGGCCCAGAAGGCGGGCTCCGAGTAGCTAACCTGGGCCACATCACCCATCTGAGCATCCAGCAGCTGACCCCCATCGTTCGGGTTGTTGGAGTTCCCGTCCTCCGACGGACTGTAGGCGGGCGGCGGCGTACCTGCCAAGCTGTCAAACGGCGAATTGGGATTGGAGTTGACGGAACTCGGGCTGCCCACCGATGTGTTGCTGGTGCTCAGGCTGTGCGAGTTGAAGCCACTGTTCGAGTAGCTCACATTGTGCGGCATACTCGGCTCCGGGACGTGTGGGAACTGCAGCATCGAGTGTCCGGGTGCGAATTCCGAGTGCCGTGGAACCAGAACTGGCGGTAGCACTGGACTCTCCACCCGCTTGTAGTGATACGGATTGATGCACACCTCCTTCTGCTTGGCGCTAAACGGATACTGGCAGAGCTCCAGTGGTTTCAGTTCATGGTGGGACTGCAGGTCAGGCCAGCGCCAGACGCGGCAGTAGATGACATGCGGCAGTCCTTTGCGATGGGAGACCTAAGGGATAAGGATAAAGACACATTAATTTGAATCCTGGAAACCATCTACAGCGATAAACCCACCTGCAGTCGTCCGTCCAGCGAGCGCGGAATGGTGACACACTTGGAAGGCTGTCCGGGACAGGAGAGCGCCCGCTCAAGCTCCTCAATGGCTCCCTTGCGCTTCTTCAGCTTCTTCACCAGACTGTCGACGGCCTTCTCCGCCCACTTCTCCTCCTCGTCGCCCTGCTTCCAGCCCAGCAGCTTCTTCACCGCCGGCGATGTGAACGAGAAGAGCGAGCCCAGTGTGGACATGGCGCTGCTGGTATTGGATTCCACATCGTCGGTGTCCATTCTTGCTGTCAAGCTGTTGCTGCTGCTACTGCTGCTGCTGCAGATGTTGTTGCTGATGTTGTTGTTGTTGTTGATGTGATGGCTGCTGTTGTTGTTGTTAACGAGGTTGCTGCTGCTGCTGCTGCTGCCGTTGATTTGGGGTGGAGTTACCCGATAACCGGTATAACTATCAGCGGGCGGATAGTCTGTAGGAAAGAGTAAGTAAAAAGCACATTTAAATATAAATAAATACACAAACGGCATCGCATACATTAATCATTGAGCTTAGATTGGCTTCAGCAACGCCCACAACACAACGCATGCTAAATCGCCAAAGGCACTGAGGGAAAATGTCCAAAAAAGACTTAATTAAGTCAAGTCTCTATGCATAACGCTTGAATATTTATCTCCCTAAAATCTTTACTAGTATTGTGATCTTTTGGCAATTTAAATCTGAACAAAGTCCAAAGTATACAAGATCCCTCAGCATAGCCGCATCTACAGCTTGTTTTGTACTAAAATTCCCAACTGGATTCCGTCTAACAAAGCGGTATTTGTGTATTTTTGGCATAAAGCCGGGATTCGATTTCTTTTGAACTCTGGACCTCCACTACTCAAGAAGCTTTGCGTCTTTTCTTAATATTTAAAAGTGAAATTTCAGACAACATTTTAATTTGTTCACATTTTTCTTCGAGTGTGTAGACTTGGCCAAGTGCCCAGAAGAAATAGGAGAAGTGAAGAGGCTAAAGGGGAGAAGAGGGACTACTTATCGGAGGGGCCTAGAAATGCATCATGATTTTGGCTTGGTGAATGAAGCCGTTGGGAGGTTCCTGTCATGAACGGACTCCTCCCACTTTCAATGTTGGCGGCCATTTGCATACAAATTGCCTGCAACATTTTCTCATTGAGAATTATTATTATTATTATTTCAGTTAGTTGCTTTGGTTGGTCGGTTGGCTGACTGATTAATCGAAACTCGATTTCGTTGGAAAATTATTTTTATCTTCTCAATATTGTTATTGTTGATCGCCTATCGCCGATGACGGCATTTGTGAAGAATCTATTGTTGGGGGACTTTTTATTTTGGGAGGGTTTGGCCAATTCCGGGAAAGTGAAAATTTATAATTCAAAAGAAGCTATAATTTACCTGACAAATAACTAGAATTCATATATTACAGTGTTAGCTATAACCAATCCAAGCACTTTCTATATATTTTAGTTTCAGGTGTAATTAAAGTCAAAGAACTCGTGAGGCTAAGATAGGAATATGATTTGACGATTTTTATTATCAGTTCTAGGTAATTGGGCTTTAAATAAATGTTAAAAAAATTATTATTTATAGACATCATTTATCTTATATGTGGACTTGCTTTAAGATATGAAAGAAATACATATAGTTGGAAGTAGAATGCCTAAAAGATATTTTAATCAAATTTCAAAATATTTAAACAAATTAAACATTCTACATTTTATCACTTCCCTTTAACATTCATAATCTAATTCGTAAAAATTACTGGTTAATTTTGTTGCAACGAATATTAGTAGCTTTTACTCCTGACATTGAAATTGAAATAATTGTCACATCGAAAATAAATTAAGTACCATAAGCTGCGCATTTCTTAAATGTAAGCTTTTATATCAAGTTTATTCCTTCAATTCCTGGTCCTACTAATATATCATGATTGGTTTACCATCTATTCCGCATACATTTTACATAAATCTCTTATATATCCCTACATTTATAATTTTCCCCACTCAACCCAAGTGCAGCTTCACTGTATCCAAACGAGTGGCGAGAGCTGCAGCTCATAATTAGCGCAAATGATAACCAAATGGTTTACAACTTGTCAGCGCACCGCAAATGTGGATGTGGGTCTACCCCTTTGTGCTCCCTTCTCCCTCCTCCCTGGGCTTTTCCACCCTTGATACACACACACACACACGTCACCGGGTGTCTAACGGTAAAGACTACAATTCAATTTGAATTATGACATTTCAATGTTAACAGCTTTTCCGAAGAACTTCTCTCCAGCATCGCGCTTGTGTGGTTTCAGCAACGAGGCGCACGTCGCAATCTCATATTTCTGCGCGCAAGGTGTCGAAAAATATATTTTTTAATTAAATTTAAAAGTGACAAAGTCTAATTGAATGAAAATTTGTAGTAGCCATTAATTTGTGCAAGCTGGAGCACTAAAATCGCATGAAAGCCACACAAGGCGAACTGCCTGACCACCCCTTTTCGCGCCACTTTCGGCGGTGCAGCAGGGAGGCTGGCAGGCAGGCAGGCAGGTAAATCCAATTTCAAAAGCAATTAAATGCCGACTATAAATCAACAAGTGCAGCAGCACTGGGACAACAAGAAAACACCTCTCCACGAGCACGATGGACAGACAGATAGACCGACAGACCAAGTGGCGCATTTTTCTGGCCAAATTAGCCGTTGCGTGAATTAATTTCGATCAACTCAAACTCAGGCCTAATACTTTGGGGCGTTGCCCGAGTTTTGTTTTTAATTTGTATTTTTTCTAGCAGCATTGACAATTTGCTGTTTGACGCTGATAGAAGCAGGCGTGCCTCAAGGGGGCTGCTGGGAAACCCACTTTTTTAATTGCTCAAAGTCACCTAGAGCCTGAGGCGCTAAATGTGCATAGCTTTAGGTGTAATACCAAAAAATACTCTAAATAAAACGATACATTTTTTATGAGTTGGAAGGTTATTGCATTGTTTTTGTGGAAATATATACATATATTTTTAACAAACCAAGGAAAAAATTAAAGGATTGCAAAAGACAAATATATTCAGAAAAAGTGCAAAAAGGTACACGAAGAATTCTTTCTAGATATATTATTTATGATCATTTTCCATAAAATAATATTTTTCCAAACCTAGCCTTACCTCCGAGTCCTTAAGATTCTGTTTATAACCCATTTTTAATACAGTTCCAGTACTTGAGGCAGAAACTTTTATATTGTAGGAACATTTATATTTAAAAACTCTGAATTTGCACATAATATATCTAATTTAAATGAAAACCCTCGTATCTTATCTTCCAAATAATCCTTTTATATTCTTGATCCCTAAACAAAACATTCCTTCCATAACCTAGGTAGAATAACCAAAATTCCACTGTTATTTTTAGAGCTCGAGATACAGCATAAGTGACACTTGGCTGAGTGTCCAAGCAGACTTATCGCGAGGGTTACGAGTGATAGAGAGTATCATTAAAGGCGGGGAGTGTGGAAATGAAAATAAATGTATGTATTTGTCCAGCTGGCCGGTGTTGTGTGTGTTTTTGGTGGCAATTGTGGTCTCTCGGATTGGGCCTGTCTTGTGGAATTCGATTGATTGTGGGGGTAAGCATACAAATTTCGATAATGCCCCCGGCTTGTTTAACCAAAGCTTTGACACTCGGCTGATTGCAGGTGGGTCTAACAAGGGGTTCCACATGATTATTCGGAAATTCTTAGGAAATATACAAAAAATTAAAATGTATGCAATGCCTTTAAGGTATTTGCTTTGGCTTCTATTTGTTAGTTTATGAAATAACTTAATAAATGTACAAATAATTATGTTAATTGAAGATATTTCTGGACTAGGAATTTTTCGAAGCGTTGAACATTTTTTATTGGTTTGCAATTGGTAATTGTTCTAAATAAAATTTCACAGAGTCAGGAAACAAAAGTGTTTATCTTTTACGATTTCAATATAATTTCAACAATTTACGATGCATTTATGATCCATTGTCAGTTGGTATCTGCACGCCCCATGGGGGACATTCCCCCAATCAATTAAAGATCAATAATCGTAATTCGCAATTACGTATTACCCGGAGCTCAGATCACGTATCCAACTCCTCGCCGTCCCTGTTTCTGTTTTTTTCCTTCTTGCCCCACCCAAAACTAGCGCATTCTCTCTTTTTTATTCCAAGAAAAGCGCACTCGAAAAAATAGGTTCCTGGGAACTCATCAGAGTAATGGCAATCTAATCAAAATTTAATTTCGACTAATGAAAGATTAAGTTAAGAAAGAGTTTTAAGATAGATAATACCAGAAACTAAAGGGTTCCAAAGACCTTAAATTATATAGTCTTCATTGGAAAACATTTTAGAATATACTTATTAAAGTACTAGAAGACGGCATTTAATTTAAAAATTCCATATAAACCCCAGAGCTCATATTTAAACAAATCCACACTGATTTGTGTTCAGTGCAGTGACAATCAACCATCCAGCGATCATAACTCAGGTGGAGAAGAACGGAGGACCGAGCCCGAGGACTTTTTGAGGGACTTTTATGGCAGGCACGCATTCGCGCATGCGTATCATATAATTCCAATCGATAATCAATCATAAATGCGGCAGTGACAATAACGCGTAAATCATGGGAGCCAGGTAAAAATAAAGGTAGGTACTTGGGGAAAATGTTGGACGTACACAGAAGCACTGCCACTGGCACTTCCGCTGCCATTGAAAGAGGGCAAAATAAAAAAAAAATGAAAGAGTACCAGAAAATGAAAGAGATAAATAGTAGGGACTCGGACCCATGTTTAAAAATAAACAAACAATGCACACACCAAAGGCAAAAGATAAAGAACGAAGCCAAAGTTTCAATTTGAGGAAAAACTCAAAAATCGAGCAGGGGGGGAAAAAGGCAGGGAAATAAGGCAAAACAAACGTACACATGTTGAGATTGCAGATATTATTTTATTTATTTTTATTACACACACGCACACTCGCTGGCACACACACAGTCGGGCGCGATACCGATGCACAAATCAAAATCAGCATCAAAATGTTATTCGTATGCAAATGCGACCCTCCACGACGGCGATCGATTCCCTTTATTAGTCGCTGCTCCTGCAGTTACATTTCCGATTCTCAATTCAATTGTTATCTTTTCATTTCGCGGTGTGTGCACTTCAATAATAATAACTTAATTTATTGCGGCTGATCGGCAGTATTTTTGCGGGAAATTACGCAAAAATCCCCAGAGAAATCGAGAAAGGGACGCGCGAAGGGGAGCGAGAGAGCGCGAAACCAACTGCACGACGCGAACGATCGACGACGAATGCCGAACGAATTGAACAGAAAACTGAATCCACCGAGCGATGACTGACTGACTGACTGGCTGGCTGAATGAGTGAGTGACGAATTGGCTGACTGACGAACTGAACGGAGCCCAACTGCATTCGCCGAGTGTGTGTGTGTGTGTGTGTATCTGAGTGGGTTTGCCAGGGATGGCAATGAGTGGCGCTGGAGTTCCTTTTTGAAATGTAGCAGATGGAGCTTTGGGGGGAGACTTCATTTAAAATTGAGACCTCATACAAATTTTATTCTTTGTTATTTTTTAGTTTTAGTTATTTTGATTAGTTACAGCACTGAGTAACATTTTATTCAGTTATACTTTTTAATCGAATGATTTTAAGAGGTTTTATTAATATTTGATATTTTTAAGATTTATCGTTTAAGTGCTTTACCTCAGCCCTGATTCCTAGCCCCTGTTGAGTGACGTATTATTCTCTCTTTTTCTGTGATTGAGTGTCTTGTGCAGGCAGGCAAGTGCACACCACCACCACGCAGGCAGCAAGTTTGTTTTAAACAAATCAAATGCCCTATCTGCAGTTGGGGCGCCTGCACGTGAACGCAAACGTGTTTGTGTGGAGCTGGCACACGGAAAGAAAAATCAAAGGGTTTACTTGGTATTAAATATTGTTTAATAATTCAAAATTAAATTTCTGGTAGGATATGATATGATACCTTCATGTCTTCCTCTACAAACTATAATTTCAAATGTGTTTTAGGTTGCATAAATGGTAATGGGCATAAAGGTTAAAAGTTGCCTAGATCATTTTAAAGGCTTCAACTTTTTATACCCTTGCAGAGGGTATTATAATTTTGACCAGATGTTTGCAACGCAGTGAAGGAGGCATCTCCGATCCCATAAAGTATATATATTCTTGATCAGCATCACCAGCCGCGTCGATCTAGCCATGTCCGTCTGTCGGTTTCTACGCGAACTAGTCTCTCAGTTTTTGAGCTATTGAGCTGAAATTTTCAGCATAGTCTTATTTCTTTAGCACGCAGTATATATGTCGGAACGACCGAAATCGGACTTCTATATCC
This sequence comes from Drosophila rufa, assembly GCA_018153105.1. Lineage (NCBI taxonomy): Eukaryota > Metazoa > Arthropoda > Insecta > Diptera > Drosophilidae > Drosophila > Drosophila rufa. The sequence goes on from JAECXS010000096.1 coordinate 20,931,777, forward strand.
TATAGCTGCCATAGGAATGATGGCGAAATTAATGTAAAAAAAATGTTAACTTCTCTGTTTTTCAACGTATTTCTATAAATTTTGAGATATGGTTCTAGAATTACGATTTTAATTTCATTAAGATCGGACCACTATATCATATAGCTGCCATAGAAGCGATCGGTTGATTTATATGAGAATGTAAAGTTCTACATGTAAAATGTAAAATTTACAAATTTCTATAATTTTTCAACATTACTAAAATGGTTCGATTTTCAATGATCCAATTGCAGAGGTATACCAAGGTATTGCAAGGGTATACCAACTTCGGTTTACCGAAGTTAGCTTTCTTTCTCGTATTATAATCAATTTTCTTAATTTCAGGAATTTGAAAAATTCTAGAATCTTATGACAAAACTTTCAATTATTTTTTTAAGTTCATCGCCCTTGTTGGTGGTGGTGGCGTCAACCCACAATCTCAATCAAACTGTAAACACCCCACCACCGCAACCACAACAAGTGTACGGAGGGGAAATTAGGGAGAGGGCGGCGACGGAGGTTGGACTTTAAGGAGGAGAGGCAGCGTCAACGATGTTTTTCGTGCGTCGGACAAGCGAGGAATCGAATTCGGAATTCAATGGACCCCAGACAACACATCGAATTTCCCTGCGTAAATGCCTAGAATTTCGAAAAGGGGCGGAAGCAGCCAAACAGCTGCTGGGGCGTGCTGGAAATTGCAAGTGCAGTTTGCCAAATCGACCAGGAAACATATACAGAATTGATACAGCTAAAGTAAAGAATGCAATGCATATAATTTCTTTTCTTTAGGAAATCTTCCTCTGAAGAAGAATGCTTTGTTCATTAAATAATTACTATAGTGATCTTTAGTTTACCTAGGGTGGGGGAGAGAAAAAAGGCAGAATAGTGTGGTATTTAAGAATGAAAGAATGCGGAAGATTGAAGTGCAAAATATTCATTAATCCTATTAAATAGAATTTGAACACATTTTTGCCTTGATAATAAAATAAAAATAGTTCAATGCTGTTTTTAACAAATCTCAAAATATATAAAGCAAACACAGAACTTCACAAATATTCTTTAAAATTCCCTAGGGTTACAGTTTCATTATACAAATTCGAATTAAAAAAAACATCGTTACTTTATAGTAATCTTAGATTATAATGCATTTTTATATTTCACTTTCTTCCCTAATATCTTGGCCCCAAATGTAAATATGCTTAGAATGCGAGTATGTTTATGTACAATCGCTCCTCCCACTGGCATTTTATTGCGTGTTTAACACTACTAAACGCGAATTTATTGCCAACATGGGTAACATTACACAGTCGTCGTAAAAATCGTCGAAAATAGTCATGTAGCGCGCGCCCCTGGAAAACACAAAAACTAACAAAAAACCTTCCACATATATGCTATAATTATGTAGACCGGCTGAAACAATAAAAAAGTATAAACGCAAATTGCATAAACACACACATGAGCCCCCGTTTCCTTTTGCACGTGCCAAAGAGCAAACGTCAAAGGAAAAAAATGCGCTGGTACAGGAAAAAATCCTTTTTTGAGTAAATTAACTCAATTCTAATTGCAAATAATTGCAGCGATAATTGCAGAGGGGCACGCAGCCTTTGTCATGTGAGTAATTGAGCTGTCAACACGGAGACACCACCGCGTTGCAAAACCCCGAGCTTGAAATGGGAGCAAGTGGTGGTGGGTGGTCGAGTCACCACACTATTAAAGGGAGTGTCACGATTTACTCTTGGTTGGGCCTTTTAAAGTCAATACTACACAAAATCGAAGGGGGTTATAGGAAAGGCTTGATGGAATCAAAATAATGCTAATATTTAGACTCCTAACTTTCAGAAAGGTATTATACTGCCTCTATACACAGAAACCTATGCTTAAATCTAACTTTTAGTAAATTTATAATAATTAAATCCCTCGATAATCATTCTTGCTAAATTATACGTAAGAATGCATAATTTTAAATCATCTCTTACAGTAAATAAAAGCCTAGCTAGCCAATAGAACTTGACAAATTTTGACGAGGGCTCGCAGAGCAAAGCCAATTAAACCAGCTTACAAAGTAATGGTTAAACATGTGACAAAGTAAACTGTCAGAAGCCGCAATCATCGACTTTGTTGTGATGGCTAGGAGCTCTTGTGTGTGCCCCAGTATTGTTGTGGTTTGTCGTCGTCTCACCGTCATTGCCGACGCCTGTACATGCAACAATTGTTGCGTGTTCAACTGCCAATCAATGCCAATGACTGCAGGACCACAGCAGCAGCAGTGGCAAGTATTGGGAGCACTAAACACTTGACGATGAAATAATAGATTTTAATTTGGCTAAATATCTTTGCAAGAACTTTAATAATTTGCAATTTGTATTCTATATCAAACAGTGTTCTCATTAACGTTATAGTTTGGAGAACCCTGATTAGTTAGTTATTTAAAGATTTAATAGATTATACTTAAGAAAATGTACAGAAAGAAGATTAAGAGAAAATCTTCAAAAAAATTTCCAATTTAAATAAATTTAAATCGACTTCTAAGTCTCTGTACCTTACGTTCAAGAATATAAAGTTATTATATTTTCTTTCAATTATCTACTACCATTTTGACCTCATCTGTAGCCTGGAGCAACAGCAGCAGCAGCAACGTGCAACATGGAGAAGAGCAACAGCAGCAACTGCAAGCAGCGTCAGCAAGTTCGTCATCGTCATCGTCAACGGCATCCACGATTCGTTCGGTTCGCTTAAATAGCCATAAATATGTGGAGTATGCGCCACAGCTCCCGAGACTGCCACTGCCCCGACCCAGCTCCCTTATACCATCGTCATAGCCTTCGTCCCTTCCGCTTAACCCTCGCTGCCCGTGTCCTGCGGGTTAAACGTGCTGCCGCTGTGTGGCGCCTAATGCGTGCGCCAAAACAAAACGTAAAAGAATTCTTAGAAAAGCGTCGCCGCGCGAGTAAGCGAAAAAACAGAGGAGTTCCAGGGGGGGAGAGAGAACTCCACAATCGAGTGGATTAAATGGCACAAACATGGCTAATTACATGTATTTAACACGCACTCACACACAGGCGCCATACAGAATACTCGGACTGCACTTTAACGTTGGCCATGCAACACAAACAATGACAAGCACAACAATTATGGTCAAAAGGCTCGAAAAGCGCTTCACTGTCACTAGAGACTAGCGCCAGGAAAAGGTACAAGAGGTAAGGGAAACGAGAACATAAAAGCGGAGATTAATAATACTTAATTGGTGATCAGTAAAATCGGTAAAAGGGACATGATGAAACTAAACAGACTAAGGCTACCTAAACTAAAAATAATATTTTTTTAACCTACGTGGGCTGCTATATATATTTCTGGCCTAGGCAACACTAAGTGTTGTTAGGTGGAATCTGACATTTCCATTGAAAAGTTCGACATTTTTAAGCATAAACGTACTCAGAACGGTTTGACGTACGACTATCATTTGTGTTGTTTACAGTTACTTAAAAAAATCAATTTCGCAAAAAAATTGAATTAACTCGTGAACATTTTCGTGCGATCATTTTTCACAACTTTCGGCGTGGATTATCACGACAAGAGGGCAGCGATGAACTTAAATCTTTGTATGACTATGAAGCACCATCCTATAGCACTGTGAAAAACTGGTACAACGAATTCAATCGTGGCCGACGCTCCCTCAAAGACGAATTCCGCGAAGGTCGTCCAAAAACAGCCGTTGTGCCAGAAAACATCGATGGCGTACGTGAACTAATAATGCAAGACCGTCATGTGACATACCGTGAGATAGAGGCATCCCTAGGCATTTCTTCCACCAGCATACATTCGATATTGCATGAGCACCTGGCTGTAAAAAAGGTTTGTTCTCGTTGGATCCCGCACAATTTGACAATCGCTCAAAAGAAGGCTCGTGTGGATTGGTGTAAAGAAATGCTGAAAAAATACGATCGCGGTGCTTCAAAAGACGTTTATAAGATCGTCACAGGTGACGAATCATGGATCTATGCGTATGAGCCCGAAACAAAACAGCAATCGACCGTGTGGGTCTTCCAAGACGAGCCAAATCCAACGAAAGTTGTTCGTGGAAGAAGCACTTCGAAGCAAATGGTCGCCTGTTTCTTCGCAAAAACTGGTCATGTGGCTACTGTTCCTCTTGAGCAACGTAGGACGGTCAATTCTGATTGGTACACCACCATTTGTTTGCCTGAAGTCTTCGGTGAAATTCGAAAAACGAACAAGGGAAGACGAATCATTGTGCACCATGACAATGCGAGCTCTCACACATCGGCTCAAACCAGCGCCTTTTTGACTGGCCAAAACGTCGAATTGATGGGTCATCCGCCGTACAGTCCTGACTTGGCACCAAATGACTTCTTTTTATTCCCTCACATCAAGAAGAAAATGCGTGGTCAACGATTTTCGTCGCCAGAAGATGCTGTTGAAGCATTCAAAAACCATGTTTTTGAGGTGTGTCAATCAGAGTGGAAAAAGTGCTTCGAAAATTGGTTTGAGCGCATGCAAAAGTGTGTAAATCTTGATGGAGAATATTTTGAAAAACAATAAAACTATTTTCCTTAATAAATATTCGTATTTTCATTATTAGGCCAGAAATATATGTAGCAGCCCACGTATTACAAGATTGGGGATTCTTTCAAATAAATGTTTTAAAATTAACACAACATTAAACAATAAAAACATTGTTTAAGCTCTGAAAAATCATGTTATGACAAAACAAACAGAACCAAATATCAAAAAAGCACCTCAGCAGGGATGCCCATGAAAAGCACCTTTAAGATCTGACAGTATTCGTAAAAATTGACAAAGACTTTAAACCATTTTCGTTGAAGAACGATCAAATACAGGAATTACCTTTTAGTGATACTTCAATGTTTGATTTGATTCTGAGTTTTTAAAGTTAAATTCCAATTTAAAAAATTAAACAAGCTTATGATTCGTATCTACTAAATAATACTATCCCCAATAAGTATCGACGCGTTGAAAGCAGATTTCCACGTAATTTTCCAATGCCTTGATCGATAGCTACACCATTAAAATAGGAGCGGCTGGGAATGGGTCTTTATGGCCATCCAATTCGCCTTCCCATTCCATCCCACTCCACCTCACACGGACTCCATCGAACTCCGCGTTGTCAATGCAAAAATTTATTAGATTTTAAATGCAATAATTATTAGCATTATATGGGCAATGAAGCGCCAATTGCGGACATCTAGAGAATACCTAAGCAGTAGTTCTTCGCCAGCTCTCGGTGTGTGGCTAAGACCCAGAATACTTGGTATTCAGGCTCGATCGGACTACGATCGCCAGTAGCTGCCAAACTGTAAACTCTAGTTACGGGCTAATTTCATTCAAGACGAGCTCGCTTTGCGTGGGTGTTGGCTCCACCACCGCCTGCCTGTTGCATGACTTCGAGCCCCACAAAGGCCCCCTTCAATTCCCAGTCGCCGGCTCACTGACAGTTCAGCGACAGAGATTTATGCGCTGTAATTTCCCACTTTATTACAGTTTAAAGTTGCGTTTTCCTAAGTTTTTGGCGCAGTTTGTCTCTTTTAGCTGCCATTCAATTTCGCTGCTTCAATTTCGCGCACTGAATGTGGCACTTTAACGGGCTAGAGAGTGAATTAGCAAATAAAGCGAATGGATTAATAATTTAGGGAAGTATTTAAAGGGTTTAGGCGGGCACTTGGGAAATAGAGGGTTTTATGGGATTTTCTGTGATTAAATTTCCATTGCTTTGCACTTAAATATTTTCTAAAGAAGGAAGTTTCCTTTACTCCAATAAAGAATATATTTAAATTTGAAAATATGGCCCAGAACTAAATAAAGAAATTAATTTCTGAATTATCTGCACTGATTTGTCTCAAATTAAAGAGTATTTTCATCTTCGAATCTCCACCAACAGCAACTCCTTTTGATCTTTGATTTAAAAACCCGAAAAAAGTTTGGGATTTGCGGGGCAAAAGCCAACCCCGCTGATAAGAATCTGCTCTCAAGCACTTCTTAATAAAGTTGTCGGTACTTTAACAATAAAAGAGAAAATCCTATTGCGCCAGGGTCTAAAAATAAGTTCAAATTCGTGTTGACAATTTTTTTTCTTTGGGTTTCTTTATTTGTTGTCGTTTTATTACCATTGCGCGGACGGATTATCGCGACAAGAAGATCAAGAGCATGAGGACTTTGGGGGGAAACAGCGGATGGGGAACAAACATATTTATATGGATATCAAAAAATAACAAGAAGGGGCCGCCCACTGACACTGACTGAGAAAAAAGAGGAAAAAAAATACGCGGAATACTGAAAACTGAAAAGCGTAAATCACGCTTTCGATAGATCTAAAATTAGTTGACGGCGATAAGCCGTTAGGAGATTTGTACAGTCCGTTTCGGAGTTGTTAGGGCCTTGGAAATGTTTGTTTTAAAAAAATTTAATTTTAACAAGATGTTGGTGAAAATAAATCTATTGATCAGACACATATTTGAGTTTTAAATCTGGGATGGGACACAACCGTTAGGGAATCTCTGGATGATTTAATTAAAATGCTAATTTTTCTTTAATTTTAGGGTTATATAATAAGGAAATACTAGACAGAGGCCAGAGAGACAGAATAGATAATTGTAGATAATAAGGTTTTAATAAAGATTTTAATAAATCCCTAAAGCAGTAAACTAGTATAGTATAGAATTATTCTTTTTGAATAATATAATTAACCACTTTAACGCCACTTATTTAAAAAACATTTATTACATTCGGACCCTACATTTTCGTTCCACAAATTGTAATTGCCGGCATAAAGATAAAGGGGGAACCGAAGTGAGCTATAATGACTTGATCACTTTTGATTTTGGTTTTTATTATTTTCTTGAGCTACGGACATGAAAATTTGCATGTTGCATGTTGCACAAACTGCGCATAAATCCAATTAATAACATAATTATTTGGCAAGGCAGCAAAACGCAGCAGTTTGTTAGACAAACCATTTGAAGCTCATTTCAAGAGGCGGCCGCCGTTGAGCTTGCGTCTGCATTTGCAACTTTTTGGCGGTGCGTAGGCCGAGACTCAGCCAGTTACCTGGAGCCCAAGCCACCGTCATATGCAAATTGCCCATATGAAATGCAGTTTTTTTATGCATATATCTTTTTTTCTGCTTGGTTTATGCCTAAATTGAAATATTGACTTTGCGCACTTAATTTTCGGGCTGGCAAATTTGAATTGCCAATCAATTCCCTGGGCGAATGGAGGGGTTCTCGCGAAGTTGAAGGTAAATTTTTAACTAAACAATATGCAACATAAATTAGAATAGCTGTTAAAACACAAAGCGCAAAACCTACTGCATTTGTGGGTGGAGACTCCTTGATGTGTGGGTGTCAAAGTAGAGAGAAACCCATAGATCGGGGGCGTAACTTCAGACTAGCCATTACTTTTATTGGGAACTTCTTGCGGCGTTTTTGCAAAATGATTTATGATCGCGCCTCGGGAATTAACACCGCAGCTGAAATCGGACTGGAATACCCCACAGAAGATAACGCAGTTAAGTCACCAATCAGATTAGCGGGAAATCTTAAACATGATTCAGCGTTAAAACAAAGTATTTTAGTTGCTATCAAAAGGAATCAAAATAGATTTAAGCTTGTGAATAATCCATAAGCGATAGGAGTGCACTTTTAATTGTTTCCTTTTCCTTGTATAAATATTGCATTAAAATGCTTTGAAAAGTTATTATTCTTGGAATTACATAAGGTTGGAAGAGAGCTTGTAATTAAGATTTAAATGAGAGATATATTTCCCTCCCAGCCCGTGTTCACTGTATTAAATAATAGAAACAAACCGCAGAAAAGGGAATAAAACGAAACCAAACAGAACCCAGATCGGAACCACTAGAAAAATCAAAACCCACCCACATGTCGAGCGGTGTTCGCCAAGTGGAATTGAGTGCACACACATTGCAAGCAAATCTTCGCGTCTTGTGTCGCGCTTCGCTTCAGTTACCTTCGACAAAGGAAAATATTTGCTGCTGCAACTGCAGGGGCTGTCACTGTGGCTATTTTCCTGTAAAGTCTTAGAACTTGGAAATTAGAGGAAGTAAAGAACACCCCTCTTACCAAGCATGAAACTATATGAATAAATATTGGTAAATGCGAAAGTATTCTGTTTCGCCCCCCAGTCTATAAATGCAACAACAATGTCAGAAAAAATTGGAAAGAATTTAAAATTTCCTCAAACTTTTCTAATAGCCTCATACCTCTCTCTAATAAGATCAAATACTTGGGAGTGTATTTTGATAAATTCCTTTATTTCGATCATCACATAAATTTGCAACTTTCCAAAACAAGGGATGCCTATCAGATATACAAAAAGGCATTTAGTTCCAAAATCCTAAATAATAAAGTTAAAGTCTTATTATACCAATCAATCATAAGACCAATCATCTTATATGGTTGCCCAATCTGGTACTTAATTTCCCCGTCATACATGGAGAGACTGAGAATATTTGAAAGAAGGATTCTTAGAGCCTGCACTAAATTGTACAGAACCCGAGACAGTCACTTCATAAAATTTTACTCCAACGACAAGCTTTACAATGCAGCAAATATAATAAGGATAGATAACCAAATTATAAAGCTAACCAGGAAACATATTTGTCGATGCCTTTATAGTTCGAACAGTCTTATTAAAGCTCCATTTTATGAAAGCGATTTATATTTTGAACGAGCAAATCTCAATGGATTCTCGCCCCCTGAATCATTTCTCTTTTTCGATAAAGGAGGTTTCATTCAGGACTCCAACGGCACACCAATTATATACCACATTTTGAGGAGAGCAAATAAAAAATTGATACAATCAAAAATATTGAATTCAGAGAATAAACGATTTGATACTTCTATGTCATCCAGAGACAAAAAAACTCAGTTAGCTTCAAGAAAAAATTTCTGGTGGCTTAATAATATTGATGTCCAGTCACAGTCTGAATAATGCTTTTTGATCCCCTTTACCTACCCAACACCCATCTTTTATCTTAAATTCATACATTATTAATTATGCAAATTTTTGAAAACTGTTTCTTGCGAATAATTAAGTTGTTATCTTGCACTAAACATAGTTTTAAGTACATACATAGTAAAATATCTTTTGAAAAGAGAGCCTTATATATATAAGATTAACTGTTGCCCGAGAGCTCGATCAGAGACTAGCATCAGATGGAAATTTAATTGTACTTTTATTTATTAAGTCAACTTTACTCAATTATCTAAATAAATACAATAAAAAAAAAAAAAAAAAAAAAAAAAACTATATGAATTTTAATTCGGAACAAATTAAAGTCGTGGACATTTTTCGAAGGAATATAACCTTGAATAAAAATTACAAAAAAAAAAAAGTGCCAAAGCAGATTACTTTTAAAGACAAAACTATATTTCAATTCAAGAGGAAAATCCCTTTTACATAAACTGGAATCATAGCCATAAATATAACTTTAAATACAACTTTGTGGGTGAAGCATTCACCTCTAATGATCATCTTTCAATAACATAATTACAAATAAGGAATCTATTATGACATTCCAGCATCACAAGTTCCAGTATTGCCTCTTTCCTTCAGTTTTCTGGCTTTTCTTTTTGAAAATTCAAGCTAAAATAATTTAAACTCAGATTTTAACGCTACAATCTGGACACCTCTGCTGCTGCTTCTCTAATGCCACTGTAACTGCAACTGCAATTGCCATTTCAATTGCTTGCACACGGCCCCTTCTGATTTTCCCTCTGCCGCTGCCACTGCCTCTGCTGCTGATAACAAAAAAAAAGGAAGAAAAAAGAAGCGCAGCGAAAACAGCGTAGCGTAGATAAGCACACAAATATACACACACGTGAGCAGCAAGAACTCAACTCAAACTCAGGCAAATAGTTTTAAAACAAAAATCGTATACAACTTTAAGCAAAAAGAAAGATTTCTACAAACTGCGACTTTCATTAGTGACCAAAAATGAGAATATTTTTCAATAATTAATTTTTAAATTCACAAAAACCGGCTGATTAAATTTAAATGATTATACATTTTTGATTGCACAGTATTTCCTTAAATTTAAAACTGTTAAAATGTTATATATGAAAATGAGAAAATGCTAAGGGAAGGTTTGGAAGAAATGCAGTTTATATTTTAAGAGAATGGATAGTTTAAAAATTAAAACTTAGGCCAATTTAACAATTCCACAACAAAGCTATTTCCGTTTCTCCCCCATTTTTGCCCAATTGGAAACTTTGCATCTCGGGGCGGGCGGTGAAATTTCTGATAAGATTTGCCCAGCCGGGCGTGCTGTTTATTATTTACCGTTTGAAAGGTGGTAAGAGCGGGATAGCCAAAGAGGGAGTGAAGAGAGCAAAGCTCCAATTATCAAACGATGCGCGTAGGCGAGACGCTGAGTCATAAAGGTGAGAAAAGGAGAGCAAAGTTCCCGTCCAACTGGATTATTCACCGAAATGTGCAGCGCATTTGATTGTTTTCATTTCTTATTTGTTTTGTATTTGTTTGGCTCTGCACTTGAAACAAATACCCGCGCACTCCGCACCTGCGCTGCTGGCAGCGACGCTGACCGCGGCAGCAGCGGAGGCAGTGGCAGAGGCTCAAGTGGAAATTGGACGAGATTTGCTTTGTGTGTGTTTGTGTGCGCATTTCAAGTATTTTCAAAACATAATAAAAATTTAATTTTATTGTGTGTATTTATAAGCAATGGCACTTTTTCTCGCTACTTCTTCCTTCTTTTTTGTTCAATTAATGGCGCGCACACACTTATACATACACAACACGCATAGACCACCACACAACACACACATATAGCAGCATAAAACTGAGGCTGAGAATAAAACTGTGATCGTCCCTGCAGAGAACAACATTTTTGCCCCACCGCCACAACAAAAACAAGAACAGCAACAACAACAGCGAAGAAGCAGCAGCAGCGTAGCACAAATACAGGGAAACATTTTTTCTCTCCTCTTTCACCAAACGTAATTGCACTCAAAATTCGTCTTTTCTTCAGGGAAAAATCGGCGAAAACTCGCTGCGAACTACTTACGCGTGAAAGTGAGCACTCCCTGCAGGTTTATTTTGTCATTTTGTCATTTTTCGGGCACCGAAAATGTGCATAAATCTGTTTTTTATTTTTTCAAAAATGTTTATCACGAAATGCACATACAAACAGCGTGACCGCGCTGGACAAATCGAAAAATACCATTTATATGCTTTCGATAGGGTTGTCGAAAATATATCAAAATATCAAAATATCGATATATTTGCAAAAAAAAAAAAAATTTATCACGATATTTTTAAGCTGTAATATCGATATATAAATATTTTTCTTTTATATTTTCTGATATTTTGTTTTCGGTCAGCCCCTACGAAAACGAGTTCCACTTATATATTTCTTTGCCAAATAGTAATTGGGAAGCTGACCCAATACAGTATTGGACTTCGCAACAGCAGACCATGCAACATTTGTCTAAGTAAGCACTACGCTATCTGATAATACCAGGTAGCTCGGTATCCTCAGAAAGGATGGCCTTGGCAATTAAATGTGTAGTGTGCGACTCACGCAGCCGTATGACTGATCGGCACGTAACAAATCGTGTATTTTTAAAGTCACTGCCGAAACAATATTGGAAATAGCTTTAACTTTAACTTACAGTATTTTCCATTGCTTTAAGTAATAAAAGCTTAATATGAAGTATTTGTGTTGTTAGTTTTGTTTGAATGAATTCATGTGGATCATTAGGATCAATAGAGAGGTAATGTATACGAATAATGAGATAGAGAGAAAGAGATTTCTAAAGGCTTTCTGATCCTAAAAATAAAAAAAATGTTAAATATCATAAATACTCGATATATCGATATTTTTTCTTGATATTTAAAAAAATCATTTTGATATTTTTCAAAAATGACAATATCATTGATACGATATTTTTTAAATATCATGCAACCCTAGCTTTCGAGCAAAAATACCAAAGAACACCTCCGTCAAATTAGCGTCGGTGAGTTAGCGTCGAAATGGAACGATGGGAAATGGAACACGGAGGGAGTTTTTATTTTTGAATTATTTCGTAAATAAAGCACTTAATCGAACAAACTAAAGTTCCTACTTGTTAAGAATTCAATGTACTATTGCTTTATTTTGGGTTCGGGCAGATTTGGCAACCGCAGGCACCTTAAATATCCATTGGAAAAATCGAGTCCTTTTTTAAAATTGCTCCCCTCACAGAGGTTGTACCGATATGCACGGTATACCAGATTTTGGGGCTTTAATTCAAGTATTAACTCACAAAATTTCATTGACCTCCTTCCGTCAGTTTTTTAGAAAATTACCCAACAGTGACCCAACCTATAGGAATCCCCCATACAAAAACAGGCAGCAAAAATACAAAGTCAAATATCTTCACTCTCAGAGGTTGTACCAATATGCACGGTATATTGGCGTATGGGGGATCGAATAAAGAATATTTGGTGAAAATTTCATTTGCAACGCTCCGTCAGTTTTTGAGAAAATTGCAGTACAGTGGGGTTGGAAAACTGCTGTTAAGGAAGGCGCGAACAGCGGAGCTGGAACCGGTCGTGAACCGGCAGCTCCAAATCGGAACCATCTTAATTGGTACCGCATTCAAAACATTGGCGGGAACTAGATAGATTAACGCACTTAAATTAAATAAAGTTTAACTATAATCATTGTCTTATAGGGAAACGGAGAGAAAATACTACTAAGTTGGGAACCCCGATTACTATTAGAAATTATCATTATTTTACATTGCCGATTCGACAACTTAAAATAAATTCTTGCAACTCCCACAGAGGTTGTACCAACATGCACGGTACCCCCAACAATAGGGAAAATTGTTCATGAATTTCGGATTTATGCTTAATGAGCTCATTCCGTCAGTTTTTGAGAAATTCAAGTAATTCTGAAATCCGACGAAATCAATACACACTTGTTCCAATTGGTACTAGCGCCACGTGGTGGCTGCCCTTAATAAGAATTCGGCGCTAACTTTTAAAAAATTCTTGCAAGTCTCACAGAGGTTGTACCAACATGCACGGTATCTCAAACGATAGGGAAAATTGTTTATGAATTTCGGATTTAAGCTTAATGAGCTCATTCCGTCAGTTTTTGAGAAATTCAAGCCATTCTCAAATCCGAACAAGTTATCCCTCACTGGTTCCTTATTGGTACTAGCCCCGTGGTGGCTGCCTTTGATAAGAATTCGGCGCTAACTTTTAAAAAATTCTTGCAAGTCTCACAGAGGTTGTACCAACATGCACGGTATCTCAAACGATAGGGAAAATTGTTTATGAATTTCGGATTTAAGCTTAATGAGCTCATTCCGTCAGTTTTTGAGAAATTCAAGCCATTCTCAAATCCGAACAAGTTATCCCTCACTGGTTCCTTATTGGTACTAGCCCCGTGGTGGCTGCCTTTGATAAGAATTCGACGCTAACTTTTAAAAAATTCTTGCAAGTCTCACAGAGGTTGTACCAACATGCACGGTATCTCAAACGATAGGGAAAATTGTTTATGAATTTCGGATTTATGCTTAATGAGCTCATTCCGTCAGTTTTTGAGAAATTCAAGTAATTCTGAAATCCGACGAAATCAATACACACTTGTTCCAATTGGTACTAGCGCCACGTGGTGGCTGCCCTTAATAAGAATTCGGCGCTAACTTTTAAAAAATTCTTGCAAGTCTCACAGAGGTTGTACCAACATGCACGGTATCTCAAACGATAGGGAAAATTGTTTATGAATTTCGGATTTAAGCTTAATGAGCTCATTCCGTCAGTTTTTGAGAAATTCAAGCCATTCTCAAATCCGAACAAGTTATCCCTCACTGGTTCCTTATTGGTACTAGCCCCGTGGTGGCTGCCTTTGATAAGAATTCGACGCTAACTTTTAAAAAATTCTTGCAAGTCTCACAGAGGTTGTACCAACATGCACGGTATCTCAAACGATAGGGAAAATTGTTTATGAATTTCGGATTTATGCTTAATGAGCTCATTCCGTCAGTTTTTGAGAAATTCAAGTAATTCTGAAATCCGACGAAATCAATACACACTTGTTCCAATTGGTACTAGCGCCACGTGGTGGCTGCCCTTAATAAGAATTCGGCGCTAACTTTTAAAAAATTCTTGCAAGTCTCACAGAGGTTGTACCAACATGCACGGTATCTCAAACGATAGGGAAAATTGTTTATGAATTTCGGATTTATGCTTAATGAGCTCATTCCGTCAGTTTTTGAGAAATTCAAGTAATTCTGAAATCCGACGAAATCAATACACACTTGTTCCAATTGGTACTAGCGCCACGTGGTGGCTGCCCTTAATAAGAATTCGGCGCTAACTTTTAAAAAATTCTTGCAAGTCTCACAGAGGTTGTACCAACATGCACGGTATCTCAAACGATAGGGAAAATTGTTTATGAATTTCGGATTTATGCTTAATGAGCTCATTCCGTCAGTTTTTGAGAAATTCAAGTAATTCTGAAATCCGACGAAATCAATACACACTTGTTCCAATTGGTACTAGCGCCACGTGGTGGCTGCCCTTAATAAGAATTCGGCGCTAACTTTTAAAAAATTCTTGCAAGTCTCACAGAGGTTGTACCAACATGCACGGTATCTCAAACGATAGGGAAAATTGTTTATGAATTTCGGATTTATGCTTAATGAGCTCATTCCGTCAGTTTTTGAGAAATTCAAGTAATTCTGAAATCCGACGAAATCAATACACACTTGTTCCAATTGGTACTAGCGCCACGTGGTGGCTGCCCTTAATAAGAATTCGGCGCTAACTTTTAAAAAATTCTTGCAAGTCTCACAGAGGTTGTACCAACATGCACGGTATCTCAAACGATAGGGAAAATTGTTTATGAATTTCGGATTTATGCTTAATGAGCTCATTCCGTCAGTTTTTGAGAAATTCAAGTAATTCTGAAATCCGACGAAATCAATACACACTTGTTCCAATTGGTACTAGCGCCACGTGGTGGCTGCCCTTAATAAGAATTCGGCGCTAACTTTTAAAAAATTCTTGCAAGTCTCACAGAGGTTGTACCAACATGCACGGTATCTCAAACGATAGGGAAAATTGTTTATGAATTTCGGATTTAAGCTTAATGAGCTCATTCCGTCAGTTTTTGAGAAATTCAAGTCATTCTCAAATCCGAACAAGTTATCCCTCACTGGTTACCTATCGATAGGAGCGCCTCATACGCGCTATCGATAAGTCCCCCGCCATAATATAAATCCGGCGGCTTCCGAGAATTGCGGAAAAATTATTTGAGACGCACAACATAAGATTCTTATTTACTTATTTCCTTTTTAAATTAATGTTGCCAGATCAACTAAAGTAGCACACAAAGAAAAAAGAACCGTGTGACGTCACAAAAATTTTATTGTTAAAAACTCTTTAAAAAAAACGGGTAATTTTCTATTATACGGGCCCCTTCCAAAAAATTAAAAAAAACAAAAACATAGATAGGGTGTGCTTTAACATACATTTGGGTATACAAATTATGTTGGGGACGCTCTTAGTTTAGTCACAATAAATCTTTAAAGTTTTGCCTAATTCCCATACAAAATACTGTGGGCTGAGAAGCTTAAAATGTTTGTCAAATTGTGCTTAGCGTAAATACTCTATATGTCGACACTTTGCACACTTTGAATACATTTAAGCGTGAAGTATAAATAAAACAACAATTTGACAACGTAAAACTTGTAGTAATTAACTTTTAATTCCATTTTTTTTTTTTTTTTTTTTTTTATATTTCAATATTAAGATTATATTATATATAAAATTAAAAAGGAACTTCCATGTCCTTATTTTCGTTTAATGTCAAAATCAAAGATTGGCTGTGCAAAATAACATAGGTTAAAAAAAAATAATTTATTAGGATTACTTAAAGTAGTGCCGCAGACGAAAAATTTTTTTGAAAAAAAAATCGCGCGCGCGATTTTTTGCCTGCGGTGCTGCTTTACGTTCTCTCTGACCTAATGATCACAGCAATACTCTTCTCTTACCTCATCAAACTGTATGCTCTTTACTACAAAATTCTCCTTATAATTTTTATTTTCAAATGTACGTCTTAATATTGAAAAGTCGTAAATTAAATTTTAAACTGCACAGCCCACTGTACCGCGACGATACACAGACAGGCGCTTGCATTTTCTGTATTCATCATTTGTCAGTGTGCGTTTTGCTACACATTTTGTATGGGAATTAGGCAAAACTTTAAAGATTTATTGTGACTAAACTAAGAGCGTCCCCAACATAATTTGTATACCCAAATGTATGTTAAAGCACACCCTATCTATGTTTTTGTTTTTTTTAATTTTTTGGAAGGGGCCCGTATAATAGAAAATTACCCGTTTTTTTTAAAGAGTTTTTAACAATAAAATTTTTGTGACGTCACACGGTTCTTTTTTCTTTGTGTGCTACTTTAGTTGATCTGGCAACATTAATTTAAAAAGGAAATAAGTAAATAAGAATCTTATGTTGTGCGTCTCAAATAATTTTTCCGCAATTCTCGGAAGCCGCCGGATTTATATTATGGCGGGGGACTTATCGATAGCGCGTATGAGGCGCTCCTATCGATAGGTAACCAGTGAGGGATAACTTGTTCGGATTTGAGAATGACTTGAATTTCTCAAAAACTGACGGAATGAGCTCATTAAGCTTAAATCCGAAATTCATAAACAATTTTCCCTATCGTTTGAGATACCGTGCATGTTGGTACAACCTCTGTGAGACTTGCAAGAATTTTTTAAAAGTTAGCGCCGAATTCTTATTAAGGGCAGCCACCACGTGGCGCTAGTACCAATTGGAACAAGTGTGTATTGATTTCGTCGGATTTCAGAATTACTTGAATTTCTCAAAAACTGACGGAATGAGCTCATTAAGCATAAATCCGAAATTCATAAACAATTTTCCCTATCGTTTGAGATACCGTGCATGTTGGTACAACCTCTGTGAGACTTGCAAGAATTTTTTAAAAGTTAGCGCCGAATTCTTATTAAGGGCAGCCACCACGTGGCGCTAGTACCAATTGGAACAAGTGTGTATTGATTTCGTCGGATTTCAGAATTACTTGAATTTCTCAAAAACTGACGGAATGAGCTCATTAAGCATAAATCCGAAATTCATAAACAATTTTCCCTATCGTTTGAGATACCGTGCATGTTGGTACAACCTCTGTGAGACTTGCAAGAATTTTTTAAAAGTTAGCGCCGAATTCTTATTAAGGGCAGCCACCACGTGGCGCTAGTACCAATTGGAACAAGTGTGTATTGATTTCGTCGGATTTCAGAATTACTTGAATTTCTCAAAAACTGACGGAATGAGCTCATTAAGCATAAATCCGAAATTCATAAACAATTTTCCCTATCGTTTGAGATACCGTGCATGTTGGTACAACCTCTGTGAGACTTGCAAGAATTTTTTAAAAGTTAGCGCCGAATTCTTATTAAGGGCAGCCACCACGTGGCGCTAGTACCAATTGGAACAAGTGTGTATTGATTTCGTCGGATTTCAGAATTACTTGAATTTCTCAAAAACTGACGGAATGAGCTCATTAAGCATAAATCCGAAATTCATAAACAATTTTCCCTATCGTTTGAGATACCGTGCATGTTGGTACAACCTCTGTGAGACTTGCAAGAATTTTTTAAAAGTTAGCGCCGAATTCTTATTAAGGGCAGCCACCACGTGGCGCTAGTACCAATTGGAACAAGTGTGTATTGATTTCGTCGGATTTCAGAATTACTTGAATTTCTCAAAAACTGACGGAATGAGCTCATTAAGCATAAATCCGAAATTCATAAACAATTTTCCCTATCGTTTGAGATACCGTGCATGTTGGTACAACCTCTGTGAGACTTGCAAGAATTTTTTAAAAGTTAGCGTCGAATTCTTATCAAAGGCAGCCACCACGGGGCTAGTACCAATAAGGAACCAGTGAGGGATAACTTGTTCGGATTTGAGAATGGCTTGAATTTCTCAAAAACTGACGGAATGAGCTCATTAAGCTTAAATCCGAAATTCATAAACAATTTTCCCTATCGTTTGAGATACCGTGCATGTTGGTACAACCTCTGTGAGACTTGCAAGAATTTTTTAAAAGTTAGCGCCGAATTCTTATTAAGGGCAGCCACCACGTGGCGCTAGTACCAATTGGAACAAGTGTGTATTGATTTCGTCGGATTTCAGAATTACTTGAATTTCTCAAAAACTGACGGAATGAGCTCATTAAGCATAAATCCGAAATTCATAAACAATTTTCCCTATCGTTTGAGATACCGTGCATGTTGGTACAACCTCTGTGAGACTTGCAAGAATTTTTTAAAAGTTAGCGCCGAATTCTTATTAAGGGCAGCCACCACGTGGCGCTAGTACCAATTGGAACAAGTGTGTATTGATTTCGTCGGATTTCAGAATTACTTGAATTTCTCAAAAACTGACGGAATGAGCTCATTAAGCATAAATCCGAAATTCATGAACAATTTTCCCTATTGTTGGGGGTACCGTGCATGTTGGTACAACCTCTGTGGGAGTTGCAAGAATTTATTTTAAGTTGTCGAATCGGCAATGTAAAATAATGATAATTTCTAATAGTAATCGGGGTTCCCAACTTAGTAGTATTTTCTCTCCGTTTCCCTATAAGACAATGATTATAGTTAAACTTTATTTAATTTAAGTGCGTTAATCTATCTAGTTCCCGCCAATGTTTTGAATGCGGTACCAATTAAGATGGTTCCGATTTGGAGCTGCCGGTTCACGACCGGTTCCAGCTCCGCTGTTCGCGCCTTCCTTAACAGCAGTTTTCCAACCCCACTGTACTGCAATTTTCTCAAAAACTGACGGAGCGTTGCAAATGAAATTTTCACCAAATATTCTTTATTCGATCCCCCATACGCCAATATACCGTGCATATTGGTACAACCTCTGAGAGTGAAGATATTTGACTTTGTATTTTTGCTGCCTGTTTTTGTATGGGGGATTCCTATAGGTTGGGTCACTGTTGGGTAATTTTCTAAAAAACTGACGGAAGGAGGTCAATGAAATTTTGTGAGTTAATACTTGAATTAAAGCCCCAAAATCTGGTATACCGTGCATATCGGTACAACCTCTGTGAGGGGAGCAATTTTAAAAAAGGTGGGGACTCGATTTTTCCAATGGATATTTAAGGTGCCTGCGGTTGCCAAATCTGCCCGAACCCAAAATAAAGCAATAGTACATTGAATTCTTAACAAGTAGGAACTTTAGTTTGTTCGATTAAGTGCTTTATTTACGAAATAATTCAAAAATAAAAACTCCCTCCGTGTTCCATTTCCCACCGTTCCATTTCGACGCTAACTCACCTGCAGGTTTATTTGGTCAAATCGAAAAATACCATTTATCTGTTTTCTAGCAAAAATACCAAAGAACTCAGAACGCGCTTTTTTGGCGTTTCGCCAAGCGAATGCGGTCACATTGCAAATTACGCAATTGGCGAGTTGCGTCGCGCCCAGCTATTGCCAGCTACTGTCGGCTGCCATGCAATAGCTGGCCGCTACGTTTAAGTGTGGCCTGTAGTCATGTTCTTGTAAGCATTATGACCGACGGTCACACTGCTGAGCGCGCATTGTTTTTGCCACTTGCGAAATTCCTTTGTTAATTTAATTTGTTTAGCGGTTTCAGGGCATTTTAGGCCAACAAAACAGTATATTTAAGCATCATGAAGGAGTGTCCCTATGGCGAGAAGTGCTACAGGAAGAATCCCATCCATTTTGGCGAGTTTTCGCATGAACATTGTGAGTAAAGCAAAAACAAAAGAGGACAAAAAAGCTTATTTTATTGTTATTTCTACAGTGGATGCTATTTATAAGAAAGGAAATGCATCGGGGGACTATGATATACCTGCCAAGTTCTCGAGTGAGCTGATTGAAACCCAATTGAAGCTGCTCGAGAAACTCTTTCCCAAGGAGGGAGCAAAACAGGAGAAGCAAGCGAATGTTTCTGGTACAAACCCACCGGATCGTGGATCCTCCAGCTCTTCGAGCCTTAATCCTTCCGGTTCCTCAACTTCCCAAGCTGCCAATTCGTCGTCCGCTCCCAAAGACACCTCCAGTTTGGCCAAAAAGCAAAGGCTAAATGAGCGGAACATCAGAGACTACATTCCCGTGGTGGTGGAAAAGGGAGGAATGGCCAGGAAGCTGGCGCGTGCTGCTCCTTACAACATGTTCCTTACGGCGATTACGGACTCGAAGCCCACGCACTCGGAGTCGCTGAGCGTGACACTCCAGGAAATCCTCGACGAAAGCCTGGGCGAGATCGAGAGCAGTGTGCAGATCAACTTCATGGTGGACATTGGCTGGCTCCTGGGACACTACTACTTTGCCGGGATACTGTGAGTATTATCGGGTTTTTAATAAGATTTTATAGAGAGGTTTTCTTTGCAGCGACAAACCCCTTTTGGTCCTCTATGGCGACGAATCTCCCGAGCTTCTGGGCATCGGCAAGTTCAAGCCACAAGTCACGGCAATCGGGGTTAAGATGCCCACGCCCTTTGCCACCTCGCACACCAAAATGATGCTGCTAGCCTACACCGATGGCTCCATGAGAGTGGTCATTTCCACGGCGAATCTGTACGAGGACGATTGGCACAATCGCACGCAGGGCGTGTGGATTAGTCCCAGGCTGCCGGCATTGCCAGAGGATGCCGATACGGGAGCAGGCGAAAGCCAGACTGGATTCAAGCAGGACCTGATGCTATATCTCGTGGAGTACAAGATTAGCCAACTGCAGCCTTGGATAGCGCGAATCCGGAAGAGTGATTTCGGCGCTATCAACGTTTTCTTTCTGGGTTCCGTGCCTGGAGGCCATCGTGAGAGCACGGTTCGCGGTCATCCGTGGGGTCATGCTCGCCTGGGAGCCCTGCTGGCCAAACATGCGGCCCCGATCAATGATCGCGTACCCGTCGTTTGCCAGAGCTCGAGCATCGGCAGCCTGGGTGCGAATGTTCAGGCCTGGATCCAGCAGGATTTCGTCAATAGCCTCAAGAGGGACTCCACACCGCTGGGCAAATTGCGGCAGATGCCAGCCTTTAAGATGATATATCCCAGTTATGGCAACGTCTCGGGCAGTCACGATGGCATGCTGGGCGGCGGTTGCCTGCCCTATGGCAAGAATACCAACGACAAGCAGCCGTGGCTCAAGGAGCATCTGCAGCAATGGAAGTCCAGCGACCGACATCGTTCCAGGGCCATGCCGCACATTAAAAGCTATACACGCTACAATCTCGAGGATCAGTCGGTATATTGGTTCGTTTTGACCTCGGCGAATCTCTCGAAGGCTGCCTGGGGCTGCTTCAACAAAAACTCCAATATTCAGCCCTGCCTGAGGATCGCCAACTACGAGGCTGGCGTCCTCTTCCTGCCCAGATTTGTGGTGAGTTCGGAAATCTAATCAAAGTTTGTATATTTGATTTTATTTGAGTTGTTTTTTACAGACTGGCGAGGACACGTTTCCCTTGGGAAATAATCGCGAAGGAGTACCAGCTTTCCCATTACCCTATGATGTTCCTTTGACGCCATATGCTGCGGATGATAAGCCCTTCCTGATGGATTATCTACAGGGCTGAAATTAATAATAAACGAAGTTTTTTTAATGGGTTTTTATTGGTGAATGTATTTTTTTCAATAAGATTTCTCAATTGATTTTTTAACATTTATTTGAAATAGATGTGATCTTAAAGCTATGTATAATCTTTAAAAAAGTTAAGAAAGAAATAAAAAGTTACTGTACAATTTATGGGTTCAATAAGTGAAAATTTATAAATATAAATAGTTCTTTGATGATGTTTAATATTATCTTCCTAGATTACAGGTTTTTAATCTTTGATTTAATTTATTAATTTGTTGCGTAGGAAAATTCATTTTAGTTTGGGTAATAGGGGCAATGAGTTCAAAGTAACCTTTAAGATATGCACACTGCTAAATGAGCTTGGTATTGTGTTTCAGAATAAAATAGCAGCCATATAAAAAGACTATAAAAAATAAAATAATATTTAAATATATTGATAAATGCAACCTTTTGCTTCACATTTTTTTAAATACGTTTTTCATCTTTATCAATTGAATATACAGTGGGGAGCAAAAGTGATTACACGTTCAACATTTTCGTGTTCGAACACTCATAAAACCTGAACGAATGAAGTTAATCAAACAATTATTTTTTAAAAAAATAATAAAAGAAGAAATGTAATAGTTATAAATAAAAAACCAAAAAAATCCTATTTGACTAGAAATGGTTAAACATGGATTCTTTTCACCAAATATCACATTTCCTATCATATACTGTCTAATTTTTGTGTGTCAATGCGAATTTCAATCGAACCTTAACACTTTCCTAGGAGAGAGCTGGTTTATTTTTTTTCCCCAATTGCGGCATTTTAAGTTCTACCCAATAGTACCGAGTTCGCACTTGAACTTTTTCACAGAATTGATTAAATTATAAAGAAGGAAGACTATTTTAAACATTTTCCAAGCCTATTTTCAATATTTTTTGGATCATTTTGGTTTTAATGAGGGAAAATGCACTTTTCAACAAGATGGAGATCCTAAGTACACTTCAAAAATTCTTAAGAAACGGGTAGAAAACAACATCTTATCTTGTTGGAGTGGAAAGCTAAAAGTCCCGACCTCAATCCGATTGAAAATCTGTGGTCAATCATGACCATATATTTTGGGCCGTATCAATCAGTCCAATGCAACGTAGGTGGTCCTTATAGGCGTGTAGAACTGAAGTGGAATCAACTTCTGAACGGAATTGTTGATAAATGGGTTGAAAAGATGCCAAAATACATAAAAAATTAAAAAGACAAGAATTGTCTTTGGACAAGATATTAATACGCAATTTCTTTAGATTTTTTCATATAAGGTGCAAAACTGAGAACATGTCATTTGTTTTGGTTTTTTATTTTTTACTATTACATTGCTTCTTATATTATTTTACTATTTACGTCTATTTGTTCCAAATTGAATAAGGAATCGAGGAAAAAAAAGTTTGTTTGATTAACTTCATTTGTTCAGGTTTTATGAGCGCTCAAACACGAAAATGTTGAACGTGGAATCACTTTTGCTCCCCACTGTATATCTATTTTTTTATTTTTTTTCCCACTTTTCAAAAATTGCGCAAAATTTTGAATTGACTTCGGTTGGCAGCCCCGTTTTGACCTTCCAATAGTTCGGACCTACCACCCCTGTAAATGTAGTTGCTGGTATTTCTCCCCTTGTATTATACGGCCTCACCATTCAGAACCCAACAATAAAAACTCAGCAGGCACAAGCTGATTCTGTCTCGCACAATTTTTAAACTAAATTCGGTTTCCGTGAAGTGTTCACATACATTTGCTCCCCCAATTAAATATCAACTAACCGAAAGGTCAGGCTACAACTCGGATAATACCAAATTATAAGCTAAAGGTGCGGAGAAAGTAAAGGATAAGTGGCGACTGATTGGACGAAAAGGCAGTTCAGCTGCCGAATTCCTCGGATCCTGGGTGGAAAATCGGCAAAATGTCCACCGCCTTTCTGACGCTGGTTGCCGTCATTGTGTGCATCCTTTTCCGCATTCTCAACGTGCACAGCCAGCCGCTGAAGCCAAGTGTCTGGTGCCTGGATGCCCAATTCCTCGACTGTCTCTACAAAATAGCGCCCGTACTAAGAGAGCCGTAAGTAAATCCTGGAGTTCCTTATGCGACACACCCACGAAAATCGTAGCATAAATATCCGCCCACAGGTGTGGTCGGTCGAAATAATGGCGCACACGCATATTGCAAAAATCTTGAGCTACGCAAAAGTGACTCCTACAGCAGTGCTGAAAATAATAAACCGATTGACTATTAGTTAATTGGGCAGGTTTTTGATAATCTAAAGCCAACTAATTTGGGTAACTTTCCATAGCTTGCCGTGTCCTTTCCCGTTTTGCTTTTTGGGTCACACAGAAAATCATAACATAAATATCCATCCACAGGTGCGGCCACAATAATAGCACGCTCTCGCAAATTGCGAAAAACCTTGTAATCCATTAAAGTGAGATTACAACAGCGGACAGAGTAATAGAAACATTGTAAAATCTCTTTTATTTTGCAATAATGTTCTTAGCCATGGATAAGTAGTAGTAATGCAAATATAATCCATTTAGTGTATTTCATCAAATCCTCAGAAAGGCCTAGAAAGACCTTAAAAGTAAAAGGAAATTAAAAATTAAAATTAAATCTGGATAAATCATAATAGCTGCCAATTATTACGATTTTACAATTGAATAAGATATCAGTTACAAAAAGTAAAAAATGAGTGCTTACCACACATATCACACTTTTTAATGGCAGTCGAGTCCGTTTTACTCCGGACATTAAACTTACAACACCCAGAGTCATTCTTAGAAGTGAAGGTTAGCTATTTTCCTGAACTCCACTGTTGAATACACACACTCGCCATCATCCCAGAGCTGGTAACTCAACCATCGCCTTACAGCCGCGCCAAAATGTTAGTTAACATAATTACCCAGTCGGCTTGCATCCCATCGTTATTTGTTGATAAACAAATCTGCAATTAACTCAAATTACCACAAATGTCCAATTTGGCTCGCATATGGAAACAAACAGTATTGTTTCGAGCGGCCAGCCGCCACATTCCCAGCTGGCCGAGTGAATCATTAGCCATTAGTCAATAAAACTGATGTCCGCCGTGTCTAAATAATTCACAAATTCATCAAACTTCTCACCCGCTATCTCTGTATTGATTATCAGCATGGGGCTGGGACAATCAAGTGAAACTGCAGTTCAAATTGATTAATTGCAATTTTATAAGTTTTATATTTCGCTATCAGGACCATATAATAGAACTGAGTGTTCAATACACAGTATTCGTCTCCGACTGAGGTTTGTGTTATCGTATAAGTAATAAAACCCTTGACTCACAAGACGGAAACCTTTGCGATCACAGGCTAAAAATATTTGTAGAGTGATTTTAAATAGGTTATCAGTAGTAGAAAATTGTTTTAAATGGATTGTTTTGTTTTGCAAATATTTTTATAAGGTTATCAGGGGCGGTATTATATTAATTAAGTAATAAAATATTCTAATCATCCATTAGCCAGTATCTTAACATTTTAAAACCTCTAAAAGTGCTCCACATTTCAGCAAATTTAATTTCCCTTAGAAATTTCCTTAATTTCCTTATCGAACTTTTTTCCTTGACTGTGGCCACACGCCTGGAAAATTTTCGTTTGTTTTTATTGGCGAAAATCTGTGAATGCTTTCGGCATTTATTTTTTTTGCCGGACAACCGCAAAAGTAAATGGAATTTCGTTTAATCTTTTTCTTTAGGTTTATTTTTCAATTTACTTTTTCTGTGTCTGGCAGAAATGGCGATAAGAGGGAATAATAAAAACTGTCAGAGCAAAGTTCGCCCCATAATTACGCAGTAGCCTAGGAAAGTAAAGACAACGACTAACGCCTAGCAACCGACTTTGGCCGAAAACTTGAGAGTCACCCCACTTATAGCGTGGGAGTTCCCATAAGATATGTATATGGACGTGTATATGTTTAAATGTTGGGGTTGATAATGAAAAAGTGCCGGCAAAATGTTTGCGCAGTTTCTTTTTGGCATTTCGCTCATTCAAATGCCGGCACCGCACACTACCTGTGAATGTTTTTGCTTCTCTGTTTTGGCGCTTTGCCCAGTCCGGCGGCTGCCGCTATTGTTTAACAACAAAGATTGCGTAAGCGAAGTGCTCTTGACTGCTCGCCACACCTATTATCCCCTCTCACCGGCTCTTTCTCTGGGCAAAAAATAAAAACCGGTCGAAAGATGAGATGGGTTTGGGTAAAAAGCTCGAGTGGGTATTTATTCTTGCCCATCTTTTGAGTTTAAAGTCTAATTACCAAAAAAAATTCCATAATGGGTCGGGAATAATTAGAAGTAACTTGTCAAAACTATCCTACTTTTTCATATGAGTTAATAATCTAAAAAATATACATATTTATACAATATTAATAATTATTTTAATTTTGTAAACCATAAATAAATTATATATGAGCTTAAGTATATTTTGTTGCCTAACATTTTTCTTATTTTTAACAATCTATTATTTGCATGATCTATTATTTTTGAAGGCTTTTATTTTTATGACCTATAATATGTTTTCTATTTAATGCTAGCTTAATCCTTCATAATCTTTTTATTAGTGCCTAACCAGTCTTTATATGAAGCCGTTAAGTACTCAATAAACTCAACTTTGTGGTTACAGTTTTTATTGCCATAATGATCCAGCGCCATCGGCTTATGTAAATATCAAATGATGCGAACCAGAAAGAGTAATGTAAGGGTAGGGTTTCTCAGATTTCAGCAATTACTGTGCCAGCAGGGGGTGTGACATTGAAAATGCAACGATGACTCATTCGCACATTTTGTGTTCACATTTTAGCAGTCTTTAGCAATTTATTATTGTCGCAAAACTGTGACATTCCGCTTGAAAAGGCTTGAAAAAATGGCAGCTGTTTTTTTTTAGGGGAGAGAACGTACATTTACTTTTTACAACGTATAAGCAAAGTTTCATAAGTATGTCAGCCTTTGCATTATTCACGCATTAATTTAATTCTCGAGCTATTAAATATTTGTGGCATATTGATTGATGTTCGAAAATGTATGTTTGAGTATGATTAAAAATGTATCAGGTGCACGCTCTCTCTCTAGTTTGTTCTAGCATTTGTGCAAGTTCCCAAACGGACAATGCCCCGCCCCACACCGGGCTACCACAATTTCACTTTGATTGATCCTAATTGAATGGCCAGTGTTACTGGGCGCACAAAATGGATACACAACTTTTTTGGCACGTTTTTGCACGCCTGACATGATTTTAGACACATAAAGATAACAATTGAACTAAATTAAACTATTATGGGGTATATTTGATAACAAAAAGCATGAATAAATACAAATATCTGAGCAAAAACTCAAGAAATAAAGGTTAAAAAGTTACTTAAATTTGAGGAATGTTTGTTCACAAAGCCTCGTATTTTTTGTATTTAAAATGTAATATACCAGCTTTTTATTTTGATGTTATTATATTTATTTGCTTTATGCTTTAATCATTAATAATCATAATCATAATCATTTGCTTAGATTTTTCTATATCCTATTTATTTAATTCCAGGCGTTTCTGGTTTTCACTGAAAGATTCTCATTTTTTTTCCTCTGTGTACCCCCCCTCACTTTCTCTATCTAATGCCGGTGTTGTTCGCGAGCTCAATTAGGTTCAATTGGTTCTAATGCGGTTCTCTGAATAGCTTTTTGTGTGTATTTTACTTCAATTCTCTTTGGCTTTTATAAAAAAAAAGTCTGAACGCAAATCAAAATTCAATTTGTGCGAACTATATTTTCACAAATTTGGCAAATTGCCTGCTAACGAACTGGAAGCAATTGCATGCATTTATTATTTATTATATGCCATTATTCAAAGCGCAATGTCAAGGGCAAAGAAACAAAAAAAATATGAAAAGTAAAGAAAAAAAAAGTGGTTTGCATCGGCCGGGAATCGAACCCGGGCCGCCCGCGTGGCAGGCGAGCATTCTACCACTGAACCACCGATGCTTGTGTGATGACTGCGTCCAAATGTGAAGTAATGGCGCTATCGTTGGTGGAATGGCTGGCAAAGCGTTTGTTTATTTTGCTGACTGATAAGTTGTTTGTTGATAACATAAATTAAGACACGTTATGAAATATCAATTTCTTGAAAGTCTGTGGTAAAGCCAGGAGATAAGAATTGTCGGTCAAAAAGTTGCATTGAAAAAACCCCTTTGATAACTTTTTTTTAATCCTATTTGTTTTTATTCTCTGTTTACTTCCTCTAACTAATTTATTTAATTAAAATCCTTTCAGTTACATTCCACCACGCCTTTGGGGCTTCAGCGGTCATGTTCAGACCGTTTTGCACAGCATTGTGGGCCGCGTAAGGTGCCCTTGGCCTCTGGGCGAACGCGTCTACCTCTCGCTGCTTGATGGCTCCACTTTAACCTACGACCTGTACCAGCCGCTTAACGAACAAGAAGGTGAGTGCTGTCATTTACCCCTAATCCACTTCAATTATTAAACATTTCTAACGCTTCCGTAGATGACATCACCGTGGCCATTTGCCCGGGCATTGCCAACAGCTCCGAATCGGTGTACATTCGCACCTTTGTGCATCTGGCCCAGTGCAACGGATACCGCTGTGCGGTGCTAAATCACATTGGAGCACTGCGCAGTGTCCAGGTGACCTCGACACGGATATTCACCTATGGCCACACCGAGGACTTTGCCGCCATGGTGGAGCATTTAAATCAGAAGTACCGTCAGAGTCGTATCGTGGCGGTTGGTTTCAGTCTGGGCGGTAATTTGGTGACCAAGTACATGGGAGAGGACCAGAAGACCAAGCCCAATAGCGTCATCGGAGGGATATCAATATGCCAAGGCTACAATGCCGTCGAGTAAGTATTCAAGGAATAAGTTTTACTTTTAAAATCATTTAATTACTTACTTTTAGGGGCACCAAATGGCTGCTTAACTGGACAAACTTCCGTCGCTTCTATCTGTATATCATGACCGAGAACGTAAAGAGCATTATCCTCAGGCATCGCCATGTCCTGCTGTCGGACGAAGTGAAGACTCGACACAATCTGAATGAGCGCGAGATTATTGCCGCTGCAACACTACCGGAATTGGATGAGGCCTACACAAGGCGTGTCTACAACTTCCCCTCAACTCAGGAGCTATACAAGTGGAGCTCGTCTCTATTCTACTTCGATACCATTAAGAAGCCCATGATCTTTATCAATGCCAAGGATGATCCCTTGATTCATGAGGATTTGCTGCTGCCCATTAAGGAATTTGCAAGTGAGTAAAAGAGATCTTTGAATATTACACACATTTTTTCATACATTGCATTATTCAAGAATTTATTATAATTCTTATTCCGTTAAATTAATACTAAAATCAGAATTATTAGAATATTTCCCTTACTTCAAAGCTAAAGTCCATTGGCGCTCAATTTTAAAATTATTTTAGTAGTGTTGTAAAGCGACAAAATTCACGCTCTCACTGCGCAGAAGCCCGCTCAGTGTTGGAATAGTTTTCTTTCCAGTCTGCATTAGTTGCCACATTGACCAAGCAGATCAACAAGCAGTCGTGGCCGAGCGGTTAAGGCGTCTGACTAGAAATCAGATTCCCTCTGGGAGCGTAGGTTCGAATCCTACCGACTGCGATGGTTTTAAATTTTTTTTAAATTTTATTTATTTCAAAATATTATAAATCAAATTTTCTTTTTCTTTACAGTCACTCGTCAGAACACGGCCTATGTGGAGGTGGCCCATGGCGGTCATCTGGGCTTCTTCGAGGGAGGTTTCTTGTATCCAAATCCGGTGACTTGGCTGGACCGCACTCTGGTGGCCATGGTTGGATCTCTGGTCATGATGCACACTGATGTGGGCAAGGTGGCTTTGTAAGCTTTCCCTTTGTTACAAAAAAAATCCCTCAACCACAGGACTAGTAAATGCTTTTGTGTCAAAATTGGTTGTCGCTGACGGAAATTAATCCTCGACGGAACGTTGGAATGGAGCCCGAATTACCCCATACATATAGATTAAAACATATATTATTGATGTGAAGCAAGTAAAAATTATCAGCCACGAAAGCAGGAGAACAAAAATTGATGTATACTTTTGCAAAAGTGCATTTAAAACGGAGAAATATGTAGAGTTTTCGACCATGGTTTTTATGCTTTTTTCTAAACTTTTTGATGAGCCAAACTTACAATGTATCCAGCTATACTTGTACTTTAGTTAGTTACGCGAATAACATGTATCCCGTGTACTTATGTGTAAGCAAATTCCTATTTATATGCATTTTAATTTGTGATCTAACCTCTCTTTAAATTATGTAAAATTGTTTATAAGTGAAATGAACTGTACACAAGACACCGCACACACTCAACATATACGATGTAAACAGTTATTATAAATTGTAAGTACCCGGCCGCACTTTACCGTATTATAATGACAAAATAACAAAAAATGCCTTATTGTAGACTTCGTTTTGTAAGTGTGTATATGATTTTAACAATTCATTTTGTACTATGATGCATTTCACGAAAATCAAAGAGTAACCAAGAGAAATTTGCCCAACGATGGCTACGATTTTTTGTACTTTTTCTGATGTTTACCAAGTTGATAGTCTCGACGAAAACGCGATTTGTTTACAGATATAGTAAAAGTACGGAAATATATTTATAAATGTATTTGTAAATGTATTTTAAGTGTATATTTAACTAAATAAATAAATACCAGTTGACTAAAACAGTTATTTGATTTTCTTAAAGTATTTTATTGCACAAGTGTGCTTAATTGGCAATTTAAATTATCTGCCTTTTCCGCCATATTTTCGGTATTTCCAATATTTGGTATTTTACCTATCGCGGATTTACATTCGATAACATAAGCCTCGTGATATCGTTTCTATTACGCGCTCTTTAGCCGAAGCTGAATAGGGAAATTGATACCACCACTGACACAAGCAGTCGTGGCCGAGCGGTTAAGGCGTCTGACTAGAAATCAGATTCCCTCTGGGAGCGTAGGTTCGAATCCTACCGACTGCGAAAGTTCAGTTTCTTTTTTTTAGGTTTCGTTTCGCTTTTTGATTTTATCTTATCTCAAACGAGCTGAGATGCGCATCGAGCTTGTATATAAATAAAATACACTTAGTGTTTTTAAGCATAATTCTTTAAGGAAAGGCTATTTTAATTTATTAAATTAAATTTTAAAATATAGACAGTATATGTACAATAAACTTGTATTAAACATTTTAATTTTAAAATTTATACAATATATCTTATTCTTAATTTATTTTTTAAAATATTAGAAAAATATATTTATTTTTTTAAGTACCGACTGATTTCTAGTGTGCCTTTACTACTGATAATAATTAATATATTTATAGCGACCATCGGCATATTTTTCTTATAATAACTCCAATTTAAGAACCTTCTTAATATATTTTAAAGAGTATTGAAGAATCCCCCTTAACGACTTTAAATATTAAGTTCTTCGTGCTATCTATAAATTCTATAATCTTTGCCAATATCTTATTATCTTGTTGTTGGCTTGACCGTTTTAGAAATATGATAGGACGGAAGATTTTTTAATTTTAATTTTTATAAGCCCGCTGGTTGAAGTATATGCAGTCGTGGCCGAGCGGTTAAGGCGTCTGACTAGAAATCAGATTCCCTCTGGGAGCGTAGGTTCGAATCCTACCGACTGCGAACATTTGATCAGTTTTTTTTTATTTTTCTATTCATTTTGACTTAGATTTTCTTCATATATGTATGAGGTAATTGCTGGGGGAAGGGGTATGCTTATGCCAGAAGATTAAGATATAGACAACACATTTATTTGCTTGACATATTGATCGCGTAGTGGGAGAGGTCTAAAATAATATCATGATTTGTTGAGAGACACCAGGGTTTTCGCCCAATATAAAGATATCATCTATAAGGTCGAGGAAGTGACTTATTAATCTATAGCGGAAAAGTCTTCTAAAGGTGTACAGATATGAAAAATATATATATATATATAGGAAAGAGTATTAAAATCCCGCAGTGAACTACTTTAATTAAACAAAATGTTTCGCACAGGAAATCCTATCTATATATTCTACAATCTTTGCCAATTTGCTTATATCTTTTGTTGTTGTGTGACCACTCAATAAGTTCGATAAAGAGATCGAAATTTGCTTTTAAATATATATAAGTCCGCCGGTTAATATATAAGCAGTCGTGGCCGAGCGGTTAAGGCGTCTGACTAGAAATCAGATTCCCTCTGGGAGCGTAGGTTCGAATCCTACCGGCTGCGAGTACATTTGAATTATTTTTTATTATATTTACATTTTATAATAGTTATTAAGACCGAAATGTTCTAACAATCTGATTGTACATGCTATATATATTTTAACTATTGTAAAAGCTCTGCTTTATTGCATTTTATTATTAAATTGTGCTATAATTAATTATGCTCATATGTTCAAAGATTACAGAGATCTAGCATCAGTGAACATTTTGGAATTCCATAACCCAATCAATTTAAAAATAATGTGAAAATTCAATATGCAACTTACGGCTTGTTCGCTGTAAAAAATATTAAACCTTTGTTCGAATCCTGATCACTTTATTAAATATATTTTCAATAAAGAAGTAGTTTTTCTTTTTTTTCTGTTTGATATTTGGAGATAAATAAAATGTAAAATTAAAAACATTTTATTTCTATTTGTTTTAGTTTTAGTGCTATTTAACACTATTTAAGTTAACACTCAAAGAAACACGCTTACACAATTACTCAAACAGAGAAAATTCGACGAAAATTTGAATTTTTTATTTATTAACATACAGTTACTTCTTGAATATTACAAAACCTAGTTGGGCAGGTCTCGCGGCAGCAGCAATTAAGGCCACACTTGGTGTTCTGAGCCTCGCAAGTGGCCTGGGTCCAGTTAAAGGATAGTAAGCCTGAGTAGGTAAAGATTCGGATAAATACAGAAAACATATGCTTGGAACACTTAAGATACTCACGTGCAAAGCCATCATTAATCCTGTCGATATTCATTTGTTGGAAGGCGCAGTCGGTCATTTGCCGATAAATGAAGGTTACGTTGCACTCGCAGTGGGTGTCCAGTAAGCAACGCCACCTTAATGTCTCGCTATCGCAAGTTCCTGGTTCACCATTTAGGGCGCCATAGGTGCACTGGGGACCACAGCAAGCGTTGTCTATGGGTGGCAAATCCGGCTCCGAAGTGTTTGAACTGACGCAGCCATTCAAGCCCGTAAAGGGTACGCAGGCCAGAGAAGTTTGGCAAGCCGGACTTGAGACCCACAGGCAGGCGAAGAGTGCAGATATCAGCAGAATCCGTATGGCGGTCATGTTGCTTGCAGAGCACTCAGACGATCTCTGTAAAGCGGCCTGCTTTTATACTCTGCCCTTGCCCCATAGCTCCCGTTTGTGTACACAACTGTTGAGAGGATCTGTTAAACAAAAGATTAAAAATAACTCACTTGCGAGGTGGGGAAGACTATAAAACGGCTCGGTTTCCCATCACTCCATCTGAGAAGTGTTCGACATGGCCGCCAAGATCCTGCTGACTCTGCTGCTCCTTGCCGTTGCCCTGGAGTTGGGTGTTGCCCAGTGCGGGTGTGGCAGTGGCAACCTCTGTCCCGCAATCCAGAACACCAGTCCTTCTTGCGTGGGCAAGAACATCAGCTACCAGTGCATCTGCGATTTTACCTGCACCAAATGGGCCAAGCCCTGCAACTGGGCGCTCACCTGTCCGGAGGAGATAGCGAACATCAACGATTTTCGTCGGCCACAGAACAAGCTAAGTGCGTTACCCAAATTGTTTAAAAGTTTGACTTCTCCTGACTGCAAAACATATATTTTCTTAAAGTTGTTTTCAGACTGCCCAATCGCAGCCATAAGGAGTGTCTGGAGATCAATATTAATACGCTTAAGCATCCAAACTGTTGCAACAAGTTTTGTGATACGGGTGCTAAAGATGTTTGTTTCTAAATAAAAACATATGTATATGATGAATATAAATAATAATTGACAAATATGAAAAATATAAATAAAAATTGAGCTTTTTGATTATTGAAATGGGAAAAAGTAACCTCTTTCATTGGCCAACTCGGGGAGCAAGTTTGATTAAAATCTTGACTCAAACTCACCTACCTAATATAATCTATTCTGATGTAAGCGAGATCTTCTCAAGAACTTATTATTATTTATTTAACATAGGGTTTTAATATATCAAAAGGGATCTTTAGTTAAAATTATATTGACTAAAAAAGTTTAATATAATTATATTTTGCTGCAATATTTTTCGCCGTGGCATAGTAAATTTAAAGTTAGTATGTTTAAACTTACCTTACAGTTTATACAAATAAGTATAAAAAAGTTTTTGGAATATGAGGCAGTTAACTTCAGACTTTGTAAATTGTTGGTTATTTCTTACAAAAAACTTCGCTAACGCCGTCTCAATTATATTTTCACTTTTGAAACCGATGCTTACGATAATACGAAAATACACGTTTAGTCTCCTAAATATATGTTGAATATACCCCCTCTCAAAAATATAAAATGGAGAAACTATGAAAATAAATTGTTTTTTCCTAGCAAACACGTTTTTTTCCATCCTAAAATATTTTGTTTCTAATGTATCTGAACCTCCTTCACCTGAAAAAAACACAAATTTAAGCGTTTTTTTAACCTACTTAATATTAAACCTATGGTAGTTTAGTATTTTTTTTAATGAAAAATATGAATGAAAAAATAATACCCCTGTCTTTTAAATTGCACCATTTCAATGTAATAATATTTGACATTTTTTTTTTTACAACAGCTAATATCTTGAAAAGTATTGATAGTGACGGAAAAATTGTTTACTGTTCTTATATAGACATGAAGTGCTTCAAAATGTGGGTATGCATTATTTTTTCCAGACCGAAAACAATGTTAGAAAAGGTAAGTCGGTTTTCTTATTTCACTATTATTCCTATGCCAGCTATGTATATGATACAGTCTTCCGATTTTTATAAAACTACACCATAAACTTATAAAAACAACTTATAAAATTTCGTTCAGTGGCAGGTTTGTAGAAAATCAACGAAGCACAAATTTTCTATTGTTCCAACGGCATCTTTATGATATAGTCTTCTGATCTTGCCTGGTCCGACTTATATAGTACCACTTGCAACAGAAAGATACCTCATTGGAAAATTTTAGTCAGATAGCTCTAAATT
The DNA here is from genome assembly GCA_018153105.1 of Drosophila rufa. Taxonomy (NCBI): domain Eukaryota; kingdom Metazoa; phylum Arthropoda; class Insecta; order Diptera; family Drosophilidae; genus Drosophila; species Drosophila rufa. The sequence goes on from JAECXS010000096.1 coordinate 20,966,691, forward strand.
CTTGAAGCTTGCAATAATATTGCAATATATATATTCAAGAATTTAGAGCTATCTGACTAAAATTTTCCAATGAGGTATCTTTCTGTTGCAAGTTATAAATAAATAAATACTAGCATTATATAAATTTATACTTTATAGATAAAAATCGTTAGGCTCCTTCAACATTAGATTCTACTCCTTGCCCATTTATAAATTGTTTATAATTTATTTATTACCCTGCAGTTTAAACGTGTTATTGTTTACTTAAGTTCAAAATAATTCTATATTTTCACGTTCGACCACCTTTGCACAGATGCTATTGATTAACTCCTGCTGGGCAATTTCGCTGTCTGATGGTTAACCTTCGAAAGTATAACGAACTTGTAACTGTTGTTTTCGCCTTTCATTTATTTTTGTCGAATATAAAAATTAAACACACATTTTAAAGCAATGTATGCCAAATATTATCGTATTTATTCAATTACACACACGTATTATTTTAGTTAAATAGTTTATACAGCTAATTTGATTTTTATTAGCTACTTATCCTGGGATATTTAATGTCTCAGAGTGCATGACCTACTAGGATATATTTACAGTTTTACTTTAGTTAACATTAAATGCATTCTTAGTTGGTATTTTATTCAGTTAGGCCTACACTTAGTCTATGGTAAATGACTAGTTTAAATCGTACATAAGCTTCTCAGCATTATTAGGTTCCTCGCAGTCGAATGAAGCCATCATTAGTTCTGAAAAGAGAAAACAAACAACTTAAGTTCCTCAAAATAATCAACATATTTGGGAAAATAAAAAAAAATATAAAACACAGAAACAAACGGACTCAAAATCAGAAAGAAAAAAATAACAAAACTGTTATTTAAGTTGCTCTGTCCACTTGATTGAAAATGACACTCAAGCGTAGACAGGACTCAAGGACTTGACCCAAAACACATTCACTCAAACCCGCATACACACAATCCAAATGGTCCGAAAAAATCTCAGTGATGCGTGCCAAAATGTTTGATTTTTACGCTTTCCAAGGATGCCTTGTCTTTGTTTCCTCACTCAAAATAATGAAATTAGATTTAAAATAATTTCAGGGAAATTTTGCCTTTATATAGTAATTTGTTAATTTATAAGAGAAATTTAAGGCATATTTGATCAGCCAAAAATGAACTGCAGAGTTTAATAAGTATGCATAGCTTCATTGGTAAAACTTGTTACTCGTCAGTGGGCTACTCTAAATTTATTGCTAAATATTTCTATAGCTTAAGTGTAATTAAATTATATAAAAATATAGATGTATGCTGGGAATCCGTACATAAATCTATCTGAAGGGTATTTTTGGTGTCGACTTTAAGGCTTCTCTTCAGGATGTTTTTTTGTCGTCCAGTGTCCTAGTCCGGCACGTTTTCGATGCCAGGGCCCTGAGTGTTCGTCGCTTGTTTTTCGTTTGCTTATTTTTAGCACGCACACGAAGTGGCGAACCAAACTTTGAGCATTCACTTAAAATTTATGAAGCCAGAATGTAACAATATTTAAATTTCATGCTCGCAAATGTGGAAAACAATTTCGTTTCAAGCACCAGTCGGAAGAATGTTCAATTATCACTCTAATTTATGTAATTTTCTGGGTAAGAACTATTCTTTCAGCGGGTAACCAATAACCAATAATTAATATAAATGAATATAAATATGTTATAAAAATCTATCTTTCATCGCTATTCTTTTAAGAATAATACTGGACCATAACTCATGTGCATATTTATCTTTCCCTATATTATATGCATAAGTTTGAGTGCTTTATAAGGACCGGGCTAAAAATCCGTTTAAACTAGAACAGCTTGAACTGAAACTCATTTTGGCCTGGGTTAACTTTTGGTCAAGTGCTGACAAGTGCGGTGGGTTCATTTTTCCTCCATTTTTTTTTTTTTTTTTTTTTTTTGGGGCAGTCCACTTGCATTTTAATAGAAGGAAATTTAATAAAGTTGTAAGAAAAAAGGCGCCTTTTCCAACACATGTCTGGGGGAGAGGAGAGGAGCGTAGTCGGTGGCGTTGGTGTCCAATTCACACCATGGTCCCATTAAAATTTTACAATGTTTGGTGAGCAGCCTCGTTTGGTCAGCGCTTTCGGCCAACAGATGTGCGCTTGACTTGCCGCAAAATGTGGCATGCCCGGCATCCTCTATCTTAGTCCTCGAAAAAGGCCCCCCCCCTCACAGTTTGTGTGTGTTTATAGGATTTGTGTGTTCACATACTCCGTATGCTTGAGCTGAAAAATTTACAAAACATCCGCACGGAACACGGAATGAAAATTTTCAAAGTGGAGGAGCCAGCGCCCTCGCATGAAGAAATGTTGTTGCCGTTGGTTATGGAACATGGCGAGAACCATGGCTATGGCTCCCTCTCTCTGCTTGGTATCAACTTTTATTCCTTTCTTTTTCTGTCCCAGGACTAAGGGACTGAGTCCTTTCTTTCCTCGCCCTTGTTTAGTTTTAATGGAGTCGTGTGTGTGTGTGGCGTGTAAATATTTTCCCCTGGCCGGGCTAACTGAAGATTTGTGAGGCGGCTCGGTTCGGTTCGGCTGGGTTTTTGGTTGGGCTTCTGTTTCGAACTGGTTACTTCACAGGGCATAAACATGGTATATATCCAGCTACCCACATGGTGTCTAACGAGCGGTTAACAGGCAGGGTTTAGTGGGAAAAACTAACCGCAAGCTGATTGCAATCGAGATTTTTGATAGAAATTTGTAGTCAATATTTAAAAAAATGCAATTACTAACATTCTTTGGTAATAGATTAGTCAGAAAACAATTATGAGACTCCCATTTTAATTATAATCTTTCCATTAGAAAATTTCTAAACAATCTAATATCAAAACCCAATGTCACACATCTGTAAAATTGCTCAGAATTATTAATCCGTGTGCTCAGATTTTATTCTCTCCTAAAACGAATGAATTATATTTTATTTTGATGAATTGCCTTTACAGGGCAGGTAAATGTCTCCACATCATGCTCTTGAATAGGAATAATAAATGGCACCTGAAGGCCATGAAAAATGTTTTTCTCCTCGGAGTCCGAGAAATATTTCCTGGCTCAGTGAGGCATCAATTACTTGGCTCCAGCTCTGAGGCCAAACAATAGCCGACAGCCGTAACTACTGTAAAATTGTTTTGACTCCAACCGAAGGACCGACAGGCCGGACAGGTGATAGATAACGAGGACAGTCTATGGTCATTTTTCCACACCCACGATGCCCTGGCCTCCGGTACGAGTATATGTCTGCCATTCGAGTGATGCACGAAAGAAGATGAAATCTACCCACAACTGAATGCCAATAACGTGCTGCTGTCAGTCGGTTTAGGATGTGACTTTCCAGGGGGCGAGTAGGTGGGGGGGGGACAGTTACTAACTGCAGTTCTCCCTTATCTATATGTATTTATCTGGAATGTCGGCCTGTCAAGTCCTCCGGCTCACAGTGACTAAAACAATATAAATGTGTACAATTTTTTACTGCTCAATGGCTGTGATTTCAGCCAGAGGTTCCATAGTTCTAGTAGTTTTTATTTTATTTATTGCTTAAGAAGTAAAATAAGCCTCTAAAAAAAGTAATAATTAAATTAAATACGCTCTCTTCATGTAACTTTTGCCAAGCATCCTTTAGCTAAATTCAAATCACACATCTTAAGCAAATCTTATCCCTGCTTATAGCTATTATCTTCCAGCTCCCAATTCCCTTTTGGGAATACCATTTACCTTAGGAACAGATAACTGTGCACTGACAATATCCTGCAATTTATAATTTAATTTACCTACCAAACAATGGAACCCAAAATCTCCCAACAATGAGGCCGACGAACCTGCTGATGGGATTTAGCTACTGACTTTGCCCTCCCATCGAACCAGGGATAATTATGCTCTGGCCAAGGATTCCCCTTAATGAATGGTTCAACTATTTGGTTTTCCTCCAATCATTGGGCCCCAGTCCCAATTATCATATCTATGTCCTAATGAGCACAATTGAAACGGCATATCCTTGAACACCAAGACAAATATATATAAATTAGTTAAATGCGAATCCCTCTGAAAGGATACTAGTGATGTTTGCCTAGTATTCGGGATACTTGTGGGAAATTCCTTGAACTTGTTGGTCTACTTCTGTGGCATTCAGTCTGATTTCCAATAGAGTAGTTGTCTTTACTGATGGCAATTAACAATTAATTTAACACGAATGGAAATTCTGTGACTTTGGGCACTCGCTGTGTTGGATTATTAGTTGGGGGAAATGACTTGAAATGGTTGGGAATATATTTATATCTCGAATTCCCGGGCTAGCAAATATTATTCTTGGCAATTTTCTTCGCACATCTAAATGCAATTTCTGTACGTTGTACTTTGGCATTTGTGAGATGCCTTTTCCCAGTCCCATTTTCCCATTTTCCAGCCAGACGTGCCGCATCAAATAGGCATATCTTGGATGACAATTTGCGGGGCAGGATGGCAGGGAACACGCAGTCAAAGGACCTGCCAGACATTCAAGAGGATGGGGGTGTGCTTTTTTGGTGCAACGCTTGTCCTTTGCTCCCTCCTCCTCTCGTTGTCCTCCCGTTTTGCTTTCTCCTTTTACCAGTCATATCACATACTGGCAGAAGAAGAGATTCTGGAGTGGTTCCTGACATAACAATGCTCGTGTCTCCATGGCCCATGGAGTGTGTGGATGTGTGGTTAGATTTGCAAAGCAAAATAAATAAAAATAAAATAAAAATGGGACTCCGGGAACGCTGTGGGAAAAACAATTAAATGCCTTTGTGATCCTTTGATGCGATTTGGAATGCATTCTTTGGCATCGTCTTTGCTAAATTGTTGGTTTAAAATGGCAATAGTTTTGCATTTTGGAATATCTCTGTTTTTAAGTTTCCATTTTAAAATCCAGCATACTGAGTTAAATTTGCACATGGAGATTTATTTTGTTTTGTTTGTGAAGATTTTGGATGAACAATTTAATTAAATAAAGGTTCTCATATATGAGCATTCAATTAATACAGAAATCGTGTACGTATTGTTTTAAAAATTCAACAGAATAATTATATATTTGAAAATAATAAAATAAGAATTTATTTTAAGTCCATTACACAGGATCTTAAATTAGAAAATGTACAAGAAATCTTTTTTAAAAGCTCTTAGATATATGTACATTGTGGCTTTATACATCTCCTAGCCGCGTTTTCCCAGTCCGACCAAACAATGCATTCCACCAACATTTCAGGCGACTTAAATCCGCAATCCTTGTTCCCCGAGGTCTTAACAGAGTAAACCAGCCGGCAGACAATTACCTCCACATTAAGGGGTTGTTATTAAAAAATTCCTGGCATGTCCAACATATTTCCCAGCACAACTGAGCGGCGAACAGGAAGGAGGGGAAAGTGTATATAATTCGCTGCTCTGCACTACAAGGGTCAGGATCTTGTTATTCGCTCCTTTTTTTTATGTCAGGTAAAAACTTTCAAGAATGCGGCTCTAAAGATTAAGGGCAGAGCAAGAAAAAAAACGGGAAACTAAGAACTTGTTTAGTTGTGGCAGGAAGGAAATGGAAACACGAAGGGCTTAAATCAACTCCAAATAGTATACAAGTGGTCCAACGGGGCCAGAGGATAATAAAGAAAGGATAAGAGAACGGAAACAACGGGCGATTATAAAGCCAACAAGATGGTGGTCTCGCAAGTTGATTAAAGTCATGTAATTTGGCAGAGAGTTTATTAAAGATTTTCCCCAACCTGAGGTCGCCCATCCCAAGAATCCTTTTCGCGAATACTTCGTCTTTTTATTTGATACATAAGGCGAATACTAGATAAATATTTAGTTCTAAAATTATAAGCATATTTATGAAATTATAAATTATAATAGAAGCATTTTTCCATTTCGTTTATTAAGCATTTTCATCGTTGTTTGGTGAAACTTTATGTATAAAGAACATTACTGAACCGAATTTATGCTAAGACAAAATAAAATAAAAACAAAGTTTTATAGAAATTTATTTGAATGAAAATTATCCATGGAATTCGAAATTAAGCCTAAAAGTATGACCTACATTATTGCATTGCATACTTTTGTGCATCTTTTTATGAGTTTTGAAAATATTTGCGATTTCTGTGGTAACCCTTTATATTTAATATAATTAATAATACAAATAAATGCCTGTATATTTTTTAACTAGTTAACGAGTAAAGGGTAACTCATAGTCGTTGCACCCGACTTTATAGTTATTTTTTATTTTTAATATTTTTCACGATTATGTCAGAGTGTGTGCGACTGTGTGTGAGTGCAGAAAACTTGATAAATAACTGTCCTCTGCAAACAGCTGGGGTTAGCCCGGCGTCTCTTTTTGGCCAACATTCATTTCATTAACAGGAACTTTAAAATGGCAAAAAAGAAGCATTTCCGTTTGGTCAGTATGAATTTCCAAATGAAAAACGCATTCAGCTTACCCAAGTGTGTGGGAATAACAAAAAAAAATTAAGGAAAAAAAAAAGAAGAATAAGAAGCCCAACATTTATTTATACAGTTTTCGTGAGTGCATCAAACTTGGAAATAACTTTCAGTCTCTTATTTTTTGTTCTCCCTGGGGAACTTCGTTTGCATTTACGTTGCTGACGTCGGCTTAAAGTTTAGCTCAACTTTTCGACTTGGTGGACAGTTTTTTCGTTTGAGTTTTCGGAAAGGAAACTGATTTAGAAGATGTTCGCTTGACTTAGCTAAACAACCGACTGAAAAAGAATGGGGGAACCCACTGCAACTTCAGGACGAAAAAAGGGAAAAATGCAAAAGCCATTTGGCATTTCGTGTGCAGGACAGCCTGGAAAACAAGTTTGACATCGATGCGGCATCAAAAACAAATATAACTACAATAACAAGTCCAACTTTCAAATGAAACTTGGCCTGAGTCCCCTCTAATGCTGTAAACAGATTTTAATGCCTTTTTGCTAAGATTTGCTGTTTACGTAAGCAAAGTTTAAACACAAATGGTTTTCAGTTGGTAATTAAAATATCCCAACTAAAGAGATAACTACATAGTTTGTTTAGCTCTGAGTTACTGGAGATACCATGTGTAAAGTATTGACTATTAAGGCTCCTAAAGGAGCATTCCCCTTTATTTGTCCAAGGGCTAAATGGAAAAATGTTCAAGTTTAATTATAATTAAGTAATAATGTTCTCAAACATTTTTCACCTCAAAAAGTTCACTCCTGTCCTCAGTTCATGTGCACTAACCTTCAGCTTGTGTTTTCCCCGCAAATCTCATTTACCTCCCCCATTATGCATGACATGAAGCGTTCCCCGATAAAGTTTTCCAGCTGGAGGCCCAGGCTGTGGAATTTCCAAACAACAAAAAAAAAAGGCTCTCCTCCATAAGTTTTCATTCTCGGTTTCGTTTTTTTAATATTTTTTTTTGCTTAACTTCCGCTTCTGTCAAGATGCGTTTTGCCGCAACACCCAAAGACAACTTCCCTTCTGCGCTTTTGTTGGTATTTGTGTTGTTGTTTTCGCCAGTGGCAAAAGCCTTCAAAAGTTGCTTTACGTTGCCTCGGTTTATAATGAGTTCGTGGATCCAACTATGTGTGGGCTTTGGGTCTGGGTTTGTGTTGGCGCTTGTGCTGCCAGAAAAAATGTGATAAAGTGGCTAGAAATAAATATGTGAAATTTTTTCAGTTGAAAATGAAGACTAAGTAAATTATGTGAACGATTGGAGAACCGATTTTCCAAATGTCTTTTAGCTTAAAGCTTCTTATAATCTTTTCATAAAAAGAAAACATTAATAAAGCAAATAGCTTACTTTCTTTAATATATCTTTATAAATTTAAAGTCGTCTTAAATAATTATAGGTATAATTGGATCTCCCATATAATAGTTTCATCCAGAATGTGCAGAAGCTCATAATAAAAATTTAAAAATGTAAAACTTGGATAAAAACTAGCCAACTTCGCACCACCATTTGTCGCCTTTCATTTCTGCACTTTCTTGCTGCTGTTTGATGTCTTTGCTCGCTTTCATGCAACATGCTCGCCCCCCTTCAGCCAGAATAGTTTTTTCGGGTTTTTTGTCATGTGCACATTCCGTGAAAAATATATCAACTTGCCGGGCATTGCTGACAGCTCCAAGAAGGATTTACTAAAAAAAAACGGCGAACGCTCGAGAAAAACTTTTTACACTCTCTGACAACACGTGGTGCACCTTGTTGCGATTGTTGTTGGCGCTGCAAGTGCAGCTTGGCAGGTTGTTTTGTATCCTTTTTGGCTGAAGCTGTTTTATATCTTTGTTTCCCAGTTTATATTTACTGAGCTACCAAAAGCCTTTCTCATCTTCAAGGCGTTGGATGTACAGATTAATTGAAGTTTTTTGTTGCCGTTTCCGACCTTCACTAAAATTGAAAAAGCAGCTGGTTTTTTTACTTAATTCATTATTTGAAAAATTCGTGTGTATACATTTAAGTATTTCTAATAACACTTGGTTTATTTCCTATTTTTTTTTTGCACGCTTCCCCATTTATTTGCCATTTTTTGAGTGCTTTTTACCTTGTAATTTAAAGCTATACAATCAAATATGCAAAACAGTCAACTTACTAAAAAGTTGAAAAAGTTGGTAGCCGAAATAAAAAATGTTCATATTGGTAAACAACTCTCTATCTATGTTTAATTTTTATCGCTATTTTTCAGGAGAAAAATACCGTTTAATTTAGCATAAATAACGAACAATGTTTTCGACTCAATCCCATACTAAGTTGTCTTCTCTCCTAGTCTGTCATCATCAGTATTAAAAACAAAGGCTGAAAAGCAACAGCCCGGAAAAGACTTGTTATGAAAGCAAGAGATTGGGGTTACTAAAAAAATTTCAGGGAAGGGGAAGAAGAAATATGAGTATAGTCATTAAGTTTTATCCAAGTTCATGAACAATTTGTGGCCATAAGGTGTCTGCAGTTACTAATTTAAATTAATTAGTGGCAAATCTGCTTAGGCATGGGCATCAAGTGGAAAGGTTGAGACAAATTAAAAGCCTGCGTAGCTGGGACACAAATACCTAAACAAACTTTACCAAATTGCAATTAGACTTTGGATAATCCGAACGTTATATTTACTTCCAAACAAATGCAAACACACACGATTTTAGCAAATGTGGTTTAGTTTTCATATTTCCCTTGTTTGTATTTTAATTGTCTCTGTGCCAGCGCAGCCGCGAATGCATTTAATTTTTCCCACAGGCATTAAAACAATTTAACTAGCTCGCCACCGTAGAGAACTTGAATATATAGAACTTCCGGGAAAATCTCTCTTCAGTCCACTTAAAGGAGCAACCTCGCTGCCAGTTAAAGTTTACACAAAGCGAAGGAAAACAAATAGACGGAAGAAAATGTGGATAAACTTTGAGAAATTCGAGGACTTTGATACTCTAGAAAATAAAGGGGAAATTTAAAGGTAGCTATTGCTATTATTTATTTAAAGTTAGACGGAAGGCTATGCGAAATAACATTACTTTTAAAATACAGTAACCATTTCTTCATTGTCAATGCTTGAAAAATATTTTAAAAAGCTTTAAAATGTAAGTAAATTATTAATATTTATATTCATTTTAAAAACCTTAGATATTAATAGTTAAAAACTAAAGTATTGAACATATCTGGTATATATTTCGGTAAGAAAACCACTGCCATAATACCTTTTAATTTACTTAATTCATTTGCTAGTAATTTCGCAAAATAGTATACTGAATAACCTGAAACCAAATATTCCCTCCATTCCTTCTCTTTCAATTTTACAAAGGTACTCTGTTCGAATTTCTTGCTATACAAAGTAACCTTTTCTTTCAGGGTATCGAAACCCTAGAAGGCCCTGCAATGCCAGTGAAAAATGTGCAAAAATGCGATAAAATACGTGGAGTGGAGTACACACCAACACACAATCAGCCGGAAAATGGCGCGGGAAAAGGGGCAAAGTTTGGACTTTGGCGAATATTACTTACCCGCCTCGCCCAGCTTCGTCGTCTGCTGCATGTGCCAGCAGAAGTGCTCGTACTCGCCGCTAGATGGCGCCTGGGCCGCCTTCATCGCCTGCATGTGCTTGGTGAATGCCCCAACAATGGCCGCCATGCGATCGAAGGCCGCCATATTGATGTGGCCATTCGCTAAGCTGCAAAAAGTGCAAAATAGAGGGAGAATCGAATAGGGAGAGAGAGAGAGAAAAGGAGAAAATAAGTTCGACTTGCAAATAGTGAGAAAAGTATGTTTTGCTGGCCCATAAAGAGCCATGGTTTGTATTTGCAATGCAAAATGGTATGCACAAATATAAAAAAAAGAAGCCAAAGAAGCTTAGAGAAGAGGTCGTACACACAATAATGAAAATATAAAATGAAATTTAATTTTATTTATGTATATTTTGTATACTTAAAAATCGGCCAAGTTAATTTTAAAGGTGGGGGGAGGTGTCAATATACATATATTTAATTTATAAAATATTTTAAAAATAATGTGTTAAAGAATATCAAAAAATATATATCAGCTGTGGAACTATTCACTTTCTTTACTTTAATATTTATTTTTAATATTTGTGAGCATATAAATGTAGAAATGGTTTTCAAAGTGTAAAATCTATTTTTTTCCTTGTAATACTTTTTGACTTTCTATTTAAGAAACCTAACAGTTTTCTTAAAATAAATTACTAGAAATATCAATATGATATTAATTACATTAAATATTTTAAAAATAATGTGTTAAAGAATATACAAAAATATATATCAGCTGTGAAACTATTCACTTTCTTTATTTTAATATTTATTTTGTATATTTGTGAGCATATAAATGTAGAAATTGTTTTAAAAGTGTAAAATCTATTTTTTTTCCTTGTAATACTTTTTGACTTTCCATTAAAGAAACCTTATAGTTTTCTTCAAATAAATTACTAGAAATATAAATACATTATTAATTACATTATTTTCATCACGTTTTCTTGAGTGTATATCGAGTACCGGCGGAACTGAATTAAATCCTTCAGCGGCTCTTTTAATTAGCGCTTACGCTTGCACGCTTCATTTCATTGCAAAACTCGATGCGACATTGAAAACTGCTGAATGAATGTGCGTTTATTTCATCTTTCTTCCTCTGCCAATTCTGCGCTCTGATTATATTTGAGAATAAATTACCCCGCCGTCCGCTCACACATTTATACACGCATATGCACGGCTGTGCTGGTGCGTCTGTGTCTAATGAGGTCAATTGAGACCGCCAGTGGTCGGTGGCGCATACTTTATTGTTTGTTTCAGCTCGGTATCGCCTGGCCCAAGGGGAGCAATATATATGGTGGGGACTTTGGGTCAAAACCAACAATAGGGTGGAGAGAGGCAGTTTGGGTAGCCTGAATTAGGCTTTATACGGTTTTCAGTCTAAATGATGCATTTAATGGAAAATTAGCTGCAGCGGGATATAATCCGAGTGAATAATTAATGGAAAAATGCATCGGAACAGGCCATAATATCTAAAGTGTATAAATAAAATATAAGCATTGTCTGCTATTAATTTTGTCAAACAGCCACTAAACTTTGATAGTATTTTATACTAGAATAATTTAATGCTTATTTATTTAAAGTTTTCGCATGTTAACCTTTTTATTTTTTATTTTATTTGTGGTTATAATTAAATCGTTTTAATTATAAAAACAGACAGCTAGATAAAGTGGTAAAATTAACTTCATTGCTGTAGATCAATTATTTTTATTATCAATAACTTTGCCGAACAAATTACAAAGCCCTTTACAATATAATAAATAATATTTAAAACAACTCTGAAATCTCATATAAATAAATTTGTTTTTGTTCAATTTCAACAGCGCTGAAAGTCAATTTAAAATAAATAGTCTAGAAACAGAAAATAAATTTAATTCCGCCGATTTCACTCTTCAACGCATCCTGTTTCAATCGGTGTTATATAAAAATAAATAAATGGTACAAGAGGAAAAAAGGAAAAGCTATTTATGGACTCTTTTTTTTATAAATTTCCGTTAAAATGATTTTCAGTCTTGCCGCTTGGCCCATAATCATTTATTTTGCCACTCTGTGGTTAATTAAATTTAAAGCGTAAATAAATATAAATGAGAGCACAAATACGTTCGGGAGATAAATGAAACGAAAGTCGAGATGAGCAAACCCAATTGTTTGTCGGATGCGAATGAGCAATATATTAATCATACGACCCCTTGGCCGAGGGCGGATTTATTTGCGCCGGATTTGGTTCGCCCGGCCTGGTGATGATGCCACATCAATCAGGCCGGCCAAATTGAACTTACCGCTGCAAACAGTTCTCACGTTCGCCCAGTGCCAGTTTAACAATATCCGCAAACACTGGAATAACAACCCAATCATTTGGCTTCCCGGTCGCAGCTAATGGTGTGGTTGCTGTTGCTGCTGCCGCTGGGATTGATGTTGCTGCTGCTACTGTAGCTGTAGATGTTGCTGTTGCTGTTGCAAACTCCGCATTGTTGCTGCTAGCCGCAGGCACAGAAGCTGTTTCCATTGTTGCAGATGCTGCTGCAGAGAGGGAAAATAAGTATTCGAATTATGTATAAAAAATGTAAATGGGAACAAGAATTCGTAAAAAAATAAAAATATAAATACATTTTTGTTTGCGTTTAAAAAATATCTTCAGTTTGCTAAGCAAGAAAATCGAAATTAAGATTTATAATTTAGAAACTTTTCCAAATTAAAAGGTATAAATAGTTTAAGGGTGTAATCATTTTTTCCCCGTGTTGACAATACATTCGTACCGGAAGTGCCTGTTGTGCCAGCCACCACTCGCCCACTTGTCGATGGCTTTTCATCCGACTCAGGGACTGCAATGGTCATTGATGATGTGGCAGCTACTCCTCCTGCTCCTGCTCCTTCTTTGGCGCAGGACTTGGCCGCCTGCTTATCAGTCTTGAGGTGGAGCCCGTCCTGCTGCTCATTTAGGACGATGGCCTGCTTCTGCCATAAATGTCCATGGCCCTCGGCGTGGCGCTGCATGCAGTCCAATTGTTGACACGTCACTTGCAATTTGCTCCACTGTAATCAAATCGAAATCCATAAATGAGCATCATTCGTAGTGGTAATCTTGATTCGCTGGCTGCCTGTCCCTCCCATTCCCATTCCCGTCACTTCATTTCTGTCATGTGTTTTTTGTTTCTCTTTTTCGGTTGTAAAAGTTTATGGTTTTGTTTGTTCTGTCCGTGTGTCTGTGTGAGTTTTATGCTTGTAATTTGCGCCGAAAAGCTTTAGATCGAATTTTATGGGCGACATTTGGCCTTCGCCCTGATAACATATTAATTAGGATTTCTAAGGGGCATCAGGGAAATGCTTTTGGGGATTTTACAGGCATTAAACTGAGTGGGAATCGCACTGAAAAAGGGCACAGCATCTTAGGGGATCTTGGCAATTTATTATTTTGGGGGTTTACATTGAAAAACATTCTTTTGTTGCGAGAGGACACCAAAAGTTGGCGGTGGCTCGTTAAGGAGCAAATGCATAATAGCGTTTTGTGTACCTCTTTTTGCTGGCGGATAATTTAAAGCTGTTTGAGCTCCGGTTTCGGAGTTTTTTGTGGACGACGCGCACTCAGTCACATTTATTGCCATCATTGCCATGCACACTCATAAACATTTCAGCAGTAACTATAGAAATATATTTTTGTATATTTATATATATCTCTCTCTGCGCTGATACACAATGCCTGCGACACGCCCACTGTTGCCCACACAACTATGCATAGTTCTGTAAATTTATGCAATTCCTTTTCATTTTTTATTCGGCAGGGGGATTCGTTTTTTTCATTTTTCATTTTCATTTCTCGCTGCATACTTTTCGGCGCCCATTGTCCACTGAAATTTGCAAAGCATCCCAGAATTTATAGCGACTGAAATGCAACAAGAGCACGAATTAAAAGGCAGCAAGCGAAAGTTTCAATTACACATTTAATTGCTGGGGGATTCCATATAAGTTAGCTTTTAATAATAGCAACTCCTCATGTCTTTGGCCATCATCACATATCATGATTTCACGGGATTTCTATGGCTTTCGTGTAAACTATAACCCACATCCGAGCCGATTTATTTAAAAGCTTTTTTATTATGGCTTCCATTTGTGCTGATTAATGCAGCTTAATTTTTTGTATGGTAATAAAAACACATCTATTTTTAAATCAAAAGTTCCTAGGAAAAGGAAACATTCCACATCGTGATGAATAAAATATAAGCCGAAGGCATTTAAAGCTTCGAAGAGTAGCATTAAGTAACTTTTAACTTGATTTTTTCATTATGAATGGCAGAAAAAGAATGCCAAGTCTAGTGTTAAACGGAAGCCGAAAAAAAGTAAGGCGAAAGCAGAGGAAAATGCGGAATCCATTAACTAATTAAAAAGTTTTTTAATGAAAACTAGCTTCATTTGCTGCTGAATGCACGGCAACACGCTGCGGTCTATTGAGGGAGCGTTCAGTGAGGGGGGACGAGGGGGCCAAAGGTGCGGGCGATGTGCCAAATAACTGAGTAAATATATAAACTTGATGGAAATGGGCCAACTGCAGCGAAAATGTGGTTGCTTGGGCGTGGTCATCTCCCCCTCAATATGGCTTTTTTTCGCTGAGAGTTGGAAGCCTTTGTGTAAACAAAAAGTCGGTAGAAAAACTTTCGTTGTTATGACAACGTGGCACAAAAATTGCAGCACCGAATGATTATTCAAAACTTTCTTTCATGATAAATGTCCAAGAGCCAATAGAAGCAATTTTCGTTCTTTAATTAAACCAAATATCATATAAAATTGGATCTTTAATATTATATATAGCTGGCCAAAAAACAAATCTTTATTCAATTATCATGCGAACAAATACCATTTGCCAGAGCATCTCCATTACATCGTTCAATATTTAACTGGAAACCGACGGACCAAATTCGAACAAGGCCCTAAATCTTTTAAGCTCCTTTACGCCGAAATGCATTAGGCTGCATAAATATCTGCTGACACGTACAAATATCCTAGGCATTGGGGTCCGGCCTTGTGGCGAAAAGAAAAGATTTTCCTCAGTTCACACACAAATGAAGAGCAAGAAAAAGGATAACGGAGCGGAGGACAAGAGAGAGATAGTCCTAGTTTCCTTAAGCAAGAAGCTCTTTTGGCATGAAGGAAGGGAGTGTGTTTTTTTTTTGGTATTTATAATAGTTGAATATGTTTGTTCAATAAAATAAGAGATATTTAAAAGTGAATAAATATAATTCTTTTTTGTTGTGGTTTATCTTTGGGAATTAATTTGATTAAAATTATAGTACACTTCCTGATATTACGGAATTTTTTAAGGCTATATCTGTTGCTTTATTCAGTAAAAAATATTAGTTCAACTCTAGCATAGTTCCAGTTTCAATATCGAATTCGATAGTCATAGAAAATATTTATAAATATTTTGTTAATATTTATTTTAGGGTATTTCATCCTTCGCCTTTAGCAAGAAGACATTTTTCTGTCTAAGCATGAATGAAAATGGCCTCAAGGCGCTGCTTTCTAACTTTTTACTGTGTGCAATTACATTGCACATATAAGCTTGCACTTCCACTCACACACATACTGAATGGCAAAAGGAGCAATTTTATTATCCTTGCTCGTTCCGTTGTGTTCTTTGAGCAAATGATTATACTGGTACTTTTGCTTACGATAACTCTAGCTAAGCTTAAGTTTCAGATTTCTCCGAGTATATGGAAATTCGCTCTTTGAAATGTTTGCCTTTGCTTTATATGTGAAAGTGTCATTGGAATTGATGTCTGCGCCAAATGATATTCCATTCTGTTTAGTGGGTTTTCATCGCCCTCTATTATGCTTGGGTTCTCCGCCGCTGTGTTGTTCAACTCCAATTAAAGTTTCACTGTGCAATTTGCTGGGGGAATTATGAACAAAGCCCATTTCGCTGCCTCGCCACGTAATTTGCCTATAAAATTGTTGTCTATTTAATTTCCAGCATTTATTTGCCAAAATTTATGTAGGGTCACGTTCCTATGTCTGTCATTATTTGCTGTGTCTTAAGTTGAAAGTGCGCATAATTAAGTTTTACTTTTGCTTGCAAAACACAAAGGTAGGCAGTGATTTTTGCAGGATTAATACCTTAAAATCTGATGCAGGTTATATTTAAAGCTGAATTAAAATGAATTTTCCATTATTTAATATTAAAACAGATTGAATACAGTTTCCTTGTTTTGTTTTCATATATTCTCCTAATTTAAGCTAAACCTAAATCGATATATTCATTAATTTTTTAAATACGAATCCCGCTGCTGTTTTTAGAGTCAACAAATAATTTTCCGCAGTAATAATTTTTGTCATTGAATTAGTTAGTTTTTGTTGTGATAAATAAAACCAAAGTAAATTAGATAGTTTCTCTGCCTGATTTATAATGGCATATATATCAACCGTGTGTTTAGGGTCGTAATTAATTACAGCTTTATGCAAATGTAATTGCAATTATTTGGCATAGCTTTTGATAGTTGTTAGCTGAACTCACCGTAACTTTTAGCCTCGCTATCGCCGGGGATTCCAGGGACTCCAGAATGGCCGTGGCACTATTGTAATTCCCCACAAGCAGGCAATATTGGGCCACGCCGCTCCAGAGCTCCACAGTTCGGCTGCGTCCCTCGATGCCACCGCTCTGTGGATATGGGGAAAGGAAGACAATGATGTTACAGGCAGTGGGAAAATGAAAGATTTATTTGATTACGGAAGTTAGTTAGGCGGAGTAGAAGGGGGGATGGCCTCTTGGACGGCACTCGGACCAGGGCTGGACCCACGTGACTTGGCCAAAGTTTTAACGAGTCGCTTACACGGCCAACTGGCAAACTGTCAATGAGACAGTTACGAACGGCATAAATTATATGCCATCTTGCGAGCGTGTCTGCCTGGGCCGACAATACAGTAGGGGTCAGAAAAATAGCAGAGAATAATTTACATACACCTTATATCTAATTTACAAGTTTCCAGTTATGAGAAAACTTACTTTGAAGGACGGAGAAAATATTTTAAAATTAAAACTTAGACTTTTCAGCTTTCAAAAAAATCAAAAAATATTTTCTGAAGTTTTCTAGATTTTTTTAGCCACAAAACCCTAAGACTTATAGGCTCTATATTTTTCCCCGCTGCTGTAGGACCGCCCAGGACAGCCGTGGACGTGCTCTCCCTGCATATTCAACATGCATGGGAATTTTAATTCAATCCACTGGGTCTAAGGACTCGTGCGCTCCGTTTAACCAGCCCCGGACTCACTTGGAATGGAGTGCAGTGCACCGGCGTGGAGTGTGCTTGCTGACCCCCAAAATGGTTATGAGCTCGTCCACTCACCTGCAGTATCTCATTGCAGACAAACAGACGGAGACGTGCCGACCAATCCAGATACGTTTCCAGGTTGCATGTCTTCTTCGGATCCTGGGCTCCTGGCGGTCCGCCCGACGTGGATGGTTGGTCCCATTTTTTCTGCATTAAAAAAGAGAGGCAAATGGCAGAGAGCTGTTGTTGAAATGAGACGCTTGGCAGAGGCACGAAGACGAAGAAGGGGGCATTGTTAATGAAGCTGCTTGTCGTCATTTTAATTGCATGTCCTTGTGAGCGCCTGAAAGGGTGTGTGTGTGTGTGTCTGTTGGTGTTTATGCAAGAGTGCGAATGTGCGAGTGTGCGATTGTTTGGGCCAGAGAGTGCTCCGTGTAATTTATGCA
The DNA here is from genome assembly GCA_018153105.1 of Drosophila rufa. Taxonomy (NCBI): domain Eukaryota; kingdom Metazoa; phylum Arthropoda; class Insecta; order Diptera; family Drosophilidae; genus Drosophila; species Drosophila rufa. Next base: position 20,984,420 of record JAECXS010000096.1, read on the forward strand.
AAACTGCAGATTGTTCTTATGGCGAATGTTGACTTATGCTGAGGGAAACATTTGCAATTGAGCGAGCATTTAACTTGAAGAATATAATTTCATTTAGTTGGTTAAGTGTGAGATTTTGCTCTTGGGGTGCTCATTTGAGCAGCAGGATCTGCTGAAGGATCTAAATTAATTAAATGTACCTGCAATTTGCTTACAGCTAAGAAATTAAGTGTTGCTGTTTAGTGTTTCCTTTTTTAGATAATTGCTCTATTCATTTAAAAATAATAACCTAACATGATTGATTATAAAAATTCAGTTTTTACTGTAATAATAATATTATTTTCACCACTACAACTCTTAATAGTAAATTTTTTTAATATTTAAAGAAGGTAGTACTTTTGTGTGCTTTTTCCCCAGTGCTTACCTGCTTATCGAGCAGAATCATACTGCTGCACTGAAGGAATTCCTCGCCGCCGATGTGCTTGGCCAGTTTCTTTTCCAGCCGACAAACGATTTGTGCGTATTGCGTGGCCGTCGGACAATTGAGTGGAGTCTCTACTACAGACTACACGGAAAATCCCCAAAAAAGGCAGTGGAAAATGAGGAAAACAAGACAATAGCCGGAGCCGGAGATTAGGAAGATTGCATCAGCCCAATCAGTGTTGCCAACTTGGGTTTTTTCTTTTCAAAAATTGAACTATTTTTAAAGCCAAAAGGCATATATTTTCCTCAAACTCAAATAATTATCACAAGTTTATTATTAAATACAAATTTTAAATTTAAAGTAAAATACATTTGTTTAAAGAAAAATATATATCTCAAGAGTATATTTGTTTTTAAATATTACTTGTATATGTTCAAATATGCAACTGCCTTATAAAGATTTAAATTTATTGCTTTAGCTTGAATATTACAAAAATATCGAGTTGTCTCTTAATTTTTAATATGACCATATAATGCAGATTTTCTAATTTAAGATATTTACGTTAGGCTTTACATTATCAGAAATTATAAGGGCCTGATAAATACTTTTTATTCAAGTTGAAACTGTAAACTCAATTTATTTTATTAGACCAATGTTTTTTTTCTGCTTTAAAAGCATCTACGATTTTTGTGACCAATTCAAGTCCTTTACCGAGTACCTCTTGGAAAACCCAAGTGGGCAACACTGATCCAGGTGCTCCAGGTGCTCCTCACTCACCTTGTCGTTGGTCTGGCAGGCCCGTAGGTCCGCCTCATGTCTCTCTAAATCAGTCAAACGTTTTAGTAAGGCACTCAGTGTTTGGGAGACAACGGCTTCCAAATGCGAATTGGAACATCTGCGACGAGAGCGTTGAAGAGTTGGAGAGTTGATTGGGTGCAATTTACGTAAGTCGAGAGGGGAACGAAGGGAAGGGGAAGGGAAATGGAAATGGCCATTTCCCGGCATTTTCTTCTCACCTGGCAACGATATGTTTGACATGGCTCATCATCCGCTCATCCCGATAGTCGTAGGGGAACTTCATTGTCCACTCGGCCAGCAGGGCGACCAAGGATTCCAAGCAACCGCCATCAGGTACCGAATGCAATAGTTTGCCCAGCAGTTCGTGGGGCCGCAGGAATAAGCGTGACGATAATAAAAACGAGAATACAAATTCCTGCAATCGTGAAATAAACAAATATAAGACTAGATTAGTGCCGGAACTCAAATGCTATTCCGACAGCATAATAAAACTGTGGATGTCATGGCTGGCAGACGTCGGTCCAAGACACTGGGAAAATAATTATTAGGAAATATTAAATAATTTAAGAATACTTTATGCCATAAAAATCAAAATGAATATTTCTTAAATAATGTAATTTTCACTTTGAATTGTTTGAGTATAATTATTTTCTTTTAATATTTATGAGACACAAAAAATAGAATTGTACTCATATATTAAAGTACTGCACAAGCTCAAGCCTTTTATTTATTATTTAATTATTATTTCCTAAAACTTTAAACTGAGTTTCCTCTGATTAAATTTATGTATAATTATTAGTTTATTTATTTATCAAATATTTCCCCCAGTGATATACATAGCTCTCCTAGCTGGAAGATGCCAGCAATTAGCTTAGTTCTTTGCTGTTGTTTGTGTTGGGCTTTCCCAGCTTTTCCTTGGCCGAGGGCATCGCACATCAGCTCTATCAAATTAGCGCTAATCTCTGGATTTGTTTGCAACGAATTAATTATTTTTGCACTTGCTGCCTGTGGCCTCTCACACACACACCAGATTGTCCTTGTCTCCTGGCCTTTGGTCCCTCTTGTTTTGTTTGCCCCTTGGGCTTGGGTCCTTCTCGGTGTTGGCCAAAGGACGGACCGGACTCTGACGGTTGTCGGCTGCCTTTTGGTTTGTGGTTTTTGGCTCGTGCCAGCAACCTCAAGTTGGCAAGTGTTCAAGTCTTTAAGTGTCCTGCGGACTAAGTAAGAACTGATTTGTATTCCATTTGGCATATGCAATAGGGGATTCGCATATAAATACGATTAAAGGGTGGCCAACCTTAGTTTAAGTGGAAAAACAAACTTGAATAAGTTAAATCTTAAACAATTTCTGCTCTTTTCTGAAAATGAATATTCTGAATATTTATTTCATTTAACAGGAACAGAACGTAAAAGTCAAATGATTGATTCTCCTAAATATCTATGGGCTCGTTTATTGTGTTCTTTCAGCTGGCAAATTCTTTACTCTTATTGATTTATTTACACACTGAAACATTGCACACAAAATGGAATTTAGCACTCATTTTATTTCCTTGATAAAATGCAAAACTCAACGAAAAAACTAATTTTAATTGGAAAAATATGTCCAACTTGTATTTATTTAGTTTTGGACTAGAGTTTAATTCGGCATTTAATATACACACAGGGCAATATTGTGAATATTTGAAATATTTATAAAGACAGACAAAGGGAAATTCATGTTGGACATGAATTTATTTATTAAACATTTTTCACTTCTTAAATAAGTTAAAGCATAAACTTACCTTATCTAAATCAACCACATTCTTGGGCAAAAGCGCTTCGACGAGGGAGTCCAATGGCCCAGAAACTATTCTACCATTTATGTACATAATGCCACCGGAGCCCAAAACCGAACTCTGTAAAAGCACACATAACCAAAAGCCGTATGCAAACAGTTAAATAGTGATTTAATTTTTATGAAATTTGTAGAGCAAACACCAAAGTGGAAACTAAAATCAAACCAATTTACTTAGCTGACTGGAAATGATTATTAAATAGCCATGTACGGGGAAAAACAGTTGCACTTAATTACTGGAGTGGTTACCTCAAAATTAATATCACATTGGCTGCGCTTATGCGGATTTTTGGGCACATCGTACTGGACGACATCGTCGCTGGTCGCTCCATTCGATTTTGTGGTGCCAAGCTGCGAAACCAAACAAACAGAATCGATGTAATATGGAGAGTTATTGGATATGCAGGCGCCTCCCTGTTTCGAGTTTACAGAGTTGGCAGGGTTTACTATACAAATGTGGTACGGGTTGGTGAGTGTAACGAAACAATTTCGCGGTTTCTAGCAGCTATCAAATGCTTTACTTTGTTTTAGGATATATTTAAGGGTTTATTTTTATTAATATTATAAATGCTAACAGGGAATAAAGCTAACTTCGGTAAACCGAAGTTGGTATACCCCTGCAGTCTGCAATTGGATAATTGAAAATCGAACCATTTTAGTAATGTTGAAAAAATATCGAATTTAGTAAATTTTACATTTTACACGTAGAATTTTGCATTTTCATATAAATCGAACGATCGCTTCTATGGCAGCTATATGATATAGTTGTCCGATCTTAAAAAAATGAAAACCGTAATTCTAGAACCATAAAAAACTGCTATATCTCGAAATTTAAAGAAATACGTTAAAAAAAAGAGAAGTTACAATTTTTAACATTTATTTCGCTATCATTCCTATGGCAGCTATAGGATATAGTAGTCCGATTTCGGCCGTTCCGACATATATACTGCGTGCTAAAGAAATAAGACTATGCTGATCAGCTCGATAGCTCAAAAACTGAGAAACTAGTTCGCGTAGAAACCGACAGACGGACAGACAGACGGACATGGCTAGATCGACTCGGCTGTTGATGCTGATCAAGAATATATATACTTTATGGGGTCGGAGATGCCTCCTTCACTGCGTTGCAAAATTAGAATACCCTCTGCAAGGGTATAATAAGATCGAAATAATTTAAAATTAAATCCCATTTTACTTTTAAATCTGCTTGCCACTCACCTCGATTTGCTGAAACCCCATTTCCAAGTCGTAAGCACTCAGCTGCTCGGCGCTATGTCGCCGCCGGTAGCGTATCCCGCCCAGAAGAGCTGTCTCTGCCGTGAGATTTCCCGGATTCAACGAGAAGATGCCACCAGTTACCACTTCGCCGGCTGTCGCTCCCACAGATGCTGCTCCCGTTTCACCCATTTCCAGGCAACAGTCGTCCGCAGACTCGCTGTCGGAGCTGCTGCCGCTGCTGAGCTGGCACCGCCGTCGATGGTGCCGCCGGTGGTGCTGGCTCTGTTGGTGGTGCTGATGATGATGGTGGCCTCCATGGCGACATTTGTCCCGATCGCGTTGCCCGCGCGACTTTTGCAGCACGGTCTGCTTGCAGCGCGTTCCGCAGGCGATGGCTGATATCTTGCTGGCATAAAAGTACATCGCCATGTGTCACGTTCGTTTCGCCGCTCGTGACGCGGTCATGTGTGTGGGGGAGTGGGTGTGTGTGTCTGCTGGGTGGTTTACTTTCGGGGGTGAGAGCCTCCTCCTTGGTTCCTCTGGCTATTTAATGCATGGGCACGCAACGGGCAGGTGGCAAGCTAGCCTTCCTCATGGCCGAGCACGTCCAATCAAATGTCAATTACGTTGGGGATTAGATGTTACCTGCAGGGAGAGAAAATAAGACAAAATATTTTACTTTTACTAGTTACAGGAAGGAATTTATGTATTTTAAAACTATATTTTTGAAGATTAATTTAAAGAGGAAACCTTGAGAATTATTTGTGGGATAATAAATTGTGTATATAGTATTTTTACAAATATTATTTAGGTTAGAAAGATCAAGGGGTCATTAAATAAAGTTTTCTAATATTTAAACAAATTTTAAAAAATGTTTCACATTGAAAGTAAGATCAGAAAGAAATTATGTATTTTAAAAATATAATTTGAATATTATTTTAAAGAGGCAGTCTTGAAAATTATTTGTGAGATAATAAATTGTGTATATAGTATTTTTACAAAGATAATTTAGGTTTAGAAATCCCGAGAGATCAATAATTACATTTCTTCAATATTTACAATTATTAAACATAATTTTAAAAATATTATGGGCCTTCAAAAATTTGAAAATCGTTAAAATATATTTTACACATTAAAACAAAAATATTTTAATTTTACTAGTTAACACAAAGAATTTATGTATTTTAAAAATATAATTTTAGTATTAATTTGAAGAGGAAGCCTTATTTGTGGTATTATAAATTGTGTATATAGTATTTTTACAAATATTATTTAGGTTTCGAAAGCTACATTTCTCAAATATTTAAAATTTTCAACAAATTTTAATAGGTCTTATAAATTTTGAAAAATGTTGAATTAATTATACACATTGAATTTAAATCCTTTTTATTTAAATTAATATTCTTTGTAATAGTTCTAGATTACTAAAAAATAACAAAAATACATTTAAAATTTGTTAAATTATTTATTGCAATTCCTAGCTCTTTATATTTTTCTGCTGGTGCACAAGTAGCAATGACCGAAGAACTTCTGGTCACTGGCCACTGGCCAGTTCCTGAAAGCCGGATCAGTTTCAAATTCATTTCGTTTTTCCACCACCTCCGCCTTTTCCAATTTCTACACTTTATGCAGTCGGGTGCTTTTGGGGCTTTCCCAGGGGATAGAGAGGAAGAGCAAATCAAAAATCAAATCTGTGAAAAACTGCGACGTTTTATGGCTCACTGGCTCACGCGGCGTCAACAAGTCAACGTTGCGGTCAATCGCAGCCCATTACTCATACGCCGCGTGGCCCGGGCAAGCAGGGAGCTTAAATCACATCGTGTCCGCCATTCCGCGTGTGCGTGAGTTAGGTTATGGTTAGGGTTATTATCCCTTTGGGGCCACTTGCGACTCATCAGCCCATAGACATGTGCGCATCATCAATAAGGGCGTAACCAGGAAGAGCGGGAGAGGCGGTGCCCATCACTCGGGTCGATGGCAGTCATTAAATCACTGCAGATGCGTTAAGGGCCAACGCACAAAGAATCACACATCTGATGAATGTATGGATGGGTTCAAGGTTGGCAATGAATAAACATTCCTTTAGGGAAAGGGAATTGCTTGTTTATATAGTTGAAACGAAGGTTAAATCCGATTTTGATTGAGCTTTTGCTTCGATTGAGCTGGATTTGTATATTATTTTAGTTTAGGAATTCAGGTAAATTGTTTAAATAAATATGAGTTGGGCCAGGAAACGATACAAATACTTTTAAGAATATGAAAAGTCCAACAAGTAAAATTCAGAGAGAAAAAGGAATTAAAAATTCATATAATATTAACGAAAAATCCACCTGGAAAACTCGTTTCCGCATTACGCAACACGTTCGCGATTGCTTCCTTCAAAGAAGGATATCAAGAGACAGCAGCAGTTGCCCTTAATGGAGATTAACCACGCACAAAAGATAACGATGCCGCGGCAGAGAGCATGTATGGATGAAATCTACATTTCATATTAAATATGCAGACACATGAATCGGAAGGAGCTGTGCGTGATGGCTAAAAGGAATGCCACACACAGGAAGTGTTGTCTTGCACCTGACCAACTCAATATGGAAATGAGCAGAGGCAAATCCGATTTCTATAAAGTTAATACGCTGCCTGAAATTCAACAGTTGCTCAGTGGAACTTCCACAGATAGATAGGCCACACATAAAACCCCTGACATTTCCTGTTCAATGTTCTCTATTTTTCGATCCAATTCAGACTTAGCCCCAAAATATTGCGTCACTTCCAAATTGCCAATTAGGGCAACCATATACTCGTACATGTTGCTATGGCCCAAAAACCATTTGTACTTGTGTTCGGTGCGATTTGTTCATTACACAAGCCATGCATAATAAATCATTTTTGCGTACAATCTGCATTTCAATTTTGACAAACAAAAAAAGGACTTACAGGCTTAGTGTTTCAAATAAAATATATGGTATATCTGTTGCGAGTCAATAAAAAATTCGATTACAATTCAACGTTGAATCAGTCAATTTTGCAGCTTAGCACAGCGAAAGGGGATCAAGGGATAATTCCATAAAGAAATACATTTTAGTGGCTACTTTTGGGATAATATTACATAGTTTTCCAAGTAAACAGATGTTGCAGTTGCTCGGTGTTCTGCTCTTATTTTCAATGTAAGGATATCTGCATAATCCAGTCAACAGTTGTGAAATAAGAATTGTACAGAAAATGTGCAAAGATGAATGTGCCAAAAAGAAAAGGCCCTTACAGCAGGAGCATTGGCAGAGGGACATGGACCATATACAAGCGGATGAGGATGTGTAGCCGGCAAATACATTTACATACATTTCGGGACGGCAGAATACATATTACCATGCTCAAGTGAGCGTAACAAAGGCGGAGAACACACACAAAACTTATGATATACGAGTGTGCGGCGGCCCAAACTTGTACACACTTAACTACAAGTTATGCCTGCCACGCCCCTCATGTCCGATAGATAAAAAAAAGAGAATGGAATGGAATAAATCTTTGCCATTTTTGTATGATTTTTTTTTTTTTTGTTGCTTCTTCGGACAGCAGCTTATTATAATTCCAATCATGTCGTCAGACTGCAGGCCCAGATCTATGCATAAGGTTGGCAAATGAAATATTTTCAATTTTAATATTGACAGCCCCCAGATTCGTTCGATTCCTTTCTTGCTTTTATGCCAAGTATCCCGGCAACAGCAGATTGAGAGAGAATAACGAAAAAATATCAATATGGCTGACACATTTTATTTCGTTCCAATGCCCATTACCGATGCCCTTGTCTACACTTTTCCGCTCAAGAGCACAAAAATAAAGCGAAGGATGTGCGCAAGGAAAAAATTCAATCAATTATATTGGGCACGATAAAGTTATTCCAAGAAGTCCTCGTATATTGATTGTAAATATCTCGATACTCGCTTGCTCCTACGGAATGAATATTAAGTGAAGTAGAATTTCTCTGGCATTTTCATGCTTCGCCCCGCCCCCGGGCGAACCGCAATATATCTTGTAACAAAGGGTAATATTCACAGAATTTAACCATAATTTGCTGTCGTTGACGCTTTGGCTTGACCACAAAAATTCCTAATGGCCGCTGCTCCTGCTTGTCCCTTGGCCCTCGATCCCTGTTGGCTAAATAATTAATAATGTAATTAGAGGGGAATGCAGCTGCTTGTGACAGCATTCTGTTTTCTGACTGTGGCTTAAGTGCATTTCAAGCCATTTTAATCTGCGTTTAATTTTAGGCAAGCCAAGGACTTGCAGTCAAAGGAATTTCAGAATGGCCAAGAGCTTGCCTGTTAAACAGTATCGCCAATAATTTGGAATATTTGCAACTTGATTGCGAATACTTGAATGCTTAACTCTGGAGCGGTTTGCATATATTTACGCCAATCTCAACTTTGGCTTCAGTCCAAATAAGTGTCGGTTTTGGTCCTGGATCCGGGTCCGGGTCCTTGTCTTCTCCCTACTCCAAGGAGCAGCTGCTGCTGCAAGTGTCCTCGAATCTATTAGCATAAAACTGATAAAAATAAACTGATGTCGTTGTCGTTGTCGCCGTTGTCAACAAGCGGTGGCAACAAGCTCGCTGGGCAAACAAACAACTACAATCAGCTAACAACAAGCCGGCAACAAATTTTGGTTAAGCATGTTTTGCTAGGAGCTAGGAGAGCCACCACAAAATGCTGTGAAATCGAGTTTATAGAATTTCCTTCTATTTAGAATTTTTTAAAAATTATTCTTAACTGGTGACTAAAGTTTGTCAGCAATAAATATTTAAAAGGCTAAAAAAACCTTTGGATATATTTTAATTTAATATAAACATAACTAAATAGATTCTGTATTTTATAATTGAGAAGAGCCACCACAAAATGCTGTGAAATCGAGTTTATAGAATTTCCTTTTATTTCGAATTTTCTGAAAATTAATCCTTGTAAGTAACTAATGTTTGTCTTTAATCAATATATTATTTTTAGCGTGGTACTACTTTATAAATATTTACAAGGCCAACAAAACCTTTGGTTATAATAAGTTTTAACATAAATATCGCTAAATAGATTCTGTGTTTTATATTTGAATTGTTATTAAACCAGAAAAATCAGATAAAGATAATAGTGCCTCTGGCACTAAAAATAGTTTGTAAGTTAAATATATATTTTTATATTTATGCATTCTTTTTTCTATGTGAATAAAATGTTTATTGAACTGCAGTATGACGATAAATGTTTAATTTAATTTCCGTACTTTGAATTGATTATATTATTCTTTCATTTTCCATTAACGTTTGATTTGATCGGCTTGCCGTTTGTTTACTTTCACTTTGCTCGCTTTGTTTTATGCAGTTTTGCTTTCAGCTTATTTATTTTTTCCATGGGACTTAAAATCAATTATGTTGTAGTTTTTTTTCTGCATCTTCTTATTTATTGGTCAGTGCTTTTTACTGGCTACTGGCGAAAAAAGTAATTGATTTTTTCATATTTATCACTTTATTGGAATGTGAGAAAAGCGGATTTTTCACATTTAATGCCGCAATGGCCATTTATCTATTTACGCAAAACATTTGATTTGCACTGATGGTTTTTATAACAGAATGCGCGAGGCTGTAGAATTAAAGTGTGTAACGAGTGATTTTAATAGGATTATAGAATCAATGGATTAAATACATTTACTCACATTTGATTATTTAGCACTTGACGAATAAAACCGGATTATTTGTATACTAAATTAATTTATTTTTGTACTGAGTAAACTAACATTTTAAACAAATAAATGTAATTCGGAGTCTATCAATTAACAATTTGAACAAATTATTTGTTTGCTTAGTTACATTTTATTCACATAATTTATTCCATGCTTACATTTCCACAAAACCACTTTTATCTATTCAGCTCTTTCCAGCGTCAAAGTGTTTAAATTAAATATAACTTTTCCACCATTTTCTTCGCGCCGAGCAATCATTATTTACATTAGATTTAATTAGCATTTTTCACGCTTTTGTCTGCGGACTGAAGCGCGGAAACGTGCGCTAATAAAAGTTCCTTTCAAATTACATTGACATTGTCTTTGGGCTTGTTAACTTAGCGCCATTTGTAAGGTTTTAACGAAGGCAAAGTTAAAAAAGCACTTTTCACTTGATTTTTCCTTACTCCTACTCCCCCGCCACCGCCCCCGGCTCTTGGCCACATTTTTTAGCTCGACTGTCAACTTTTCTGCCTGGCCGCCGATTTTCACTAGGAACAGCTTAAAAGTAAAAAAGAAAAACATCTAGCGGGAAAAAATGAAATAAAAAAGCGACAGGAAAACTGTCAACGGCATGACTCTGTGTGTCATAAAAGTGGCGCAAGAGAGAGAGAAACCGAAATTAAATTACTTTGACTTTCGATGTTGGACCATAAAAAATGCATTTGGGTCAGCCCTAAATTGTGAGAGATGCCAGATCCCAGATCCCAGCTCCGTTGCCATTAAAGGCAAGCCCAAAATTAATGCAATGCCGACGACAAGGAAACCTATTTAATGACTTTTGAATTGTTTTATCAGACAATTTATTACAATCACCGCATCGACCAGGCAACCGCAATAAACCTAAGCCATGCAAATTTTCCTTCCTTTTTTTTTTTTTCTCCTTTTGATTTTTATCTGTTCTTCACATTTTTATGGCAGCAGGAATAAAAAAAAATCAAGAAAATCGGCTCAAAGTCGCAAAGTATTTGGGCATCATCATCAATCTTTTTCGGCAAAATGTTGGCAAGTGCACCGCCAAGACAATTGACAAATTGACGATGGGGTTTTCCCTGGCTTTTCCTCTGTGATGTGTTTATGCAAATGCAGCTGGGAAGGATCGATTCTATAGGTGTCATTTGATGGGGTTAAAAAAATGTAGGGATTTATATCGTAATGGATAAGATTTAGAGACCTTATCATGTGGAGAATGTAATTTTATTTATTTAGAAAAAGTATCAGTGGTAGTGAAGGGTTAGATCAATAAAATTTAATGCAAAGTTTGTCTTCTATTTATTTTCACACGAATTAGTTAAAGAATTAATTATATTTAGAGCCTGATTTTCAAACAATGTGTCCCAAAATTTACTGATTAAATTAGAAGAAAATTATTTTCATATTTTACCCAATTACCTTTAAAATATTTAGTTTAAATATTCACTGAATTTTCAAAAAAGTTTGGCATTTAAAATATATAATGGTTATATCAATCAAAAATTATATTTGTAAAGCTTAACATATTTTTAAAGTATTTTTTGCTTTCTTTAACTATTTTTTTTAATTGTTAATTTCTTTTTAATACATTTTTTGTACGCCAAATGTTCTTTTTTACTTTCTGCTTGGAAAACTGTACCGATAAAAAACGAAATAATTATCGCCACTGAAATTTTAAAGTGTCGATCGAAACTTAATTACAGGATATATCCGCTCAGATGTGTTCCATCAATTAATGATTCCCCATTACAGCAGAACTGCACTTGCAGGCCAAGCCTTGCTCCACAATCGAATTTACGTACGCAGTTCCGTTCGTTGCATTAATCGAAAATGCATTATTGTTTAACAGGCATAAGTAAATGGCAGCCAGTGTCCGAGCACGGAAATGAACGCACTTAAGCCAACTGCAATGGGTTAATAAAGTCCGGAATCAGAGCCGAAAACCGTAAACAAACTGTGGGGGATATAGCTCGGGACAATAATCGGAGCCAATGAGGAGGCTCCCGACATTATCGTCATTACCCGGGAGTAACGGTTACGGGAACTCATAAATTATGCATGATTTTTCGAAGGGTAGTGCTGCGTTTGCCAACTGCCAATTTTCGATTTTTTTATCGCATGAATTTTAAGCGAACGAAATGCTTTCCCATTTACGAGCGAGTGTGAGCGGCGCTGAAATTACAAGTTAATCGAACGTTGCATACTTACTGGGGCAGCAGCCAGTCGCCTGGAACCATATGCGATATTACTTATATTCGCCCGCCGCCCGACGAACACTTTCGGCAATTTAAATTCATATTTATTGATTTCTTGTTAAGAAATCGAAGGGGCGCTGACAGCTGTGGCTTCAATAAATACGAATAGCCTTTGGGCGTGGTATTTCCATGCAGATGCAGTCTTCTTAATTCCTCAGTTGATGCGTGATGCGAATTCCATTGGGAAAATGGAGGGCACTGATTAGAATTTTAATGGCTTTATTTTTAATTGATCTTCAGCTTTCACTTCATAAAAATCGCACTATTTTATATGGTAACTAATTATTTTTCATTTTTATTTTAAAATATTTGCTGATCCTCAATTTATTTTTGGTTTATCTCTATAGAAAACTTGTTCACCGAACCGATTTGCTCTGTTATTTCCGATTCCTGAACCGCACACTTTCAGAATCAAATCAAATCAAATCAAAACGTGTCTTTCCGCTTCAAATGCGACAACAGGCTACCGTTGTTTGAGTTTGAATTTTTATTTTCGGCAATAATCATCCGACGCGTGTACGCCTCGTTGGAAAAATGGAAACTAACTGAACGCGAAAAGCTTGGGAAACTGCGGCCGAAGTCGACAGCGACGCGTGGGAGAGCATAAATGTTACGACGAACTGAAGAACTGGACCAATCCGACAGCTATGTTAAGAGTGGTTCGACTGACTGAAATCCTGCTGAATACGGAACCCAACTTGGTCCAGTCCAACATGTTGGAAGTCTCAACAGAAGGCTGGTAATTCCTCGCTGTGGAACTAACACAAGTTCCAGTTTTTGTGTAAGAAACATATGGGATAATCAGAGTTTATAAAATATTAAAAGGGAATTACAAAAAGTATTACTATTATTATTATTAGTAAGCATATTAAATTCTTTTGAATTTCCTCTCCAATTTAGTATTTAGCTGAAACATATTTAAACCCTCTGCGAGTGCCTCCTGTTTGTGGTTGAACCTTTTCGCAGCTTATAACTCCATGCCATCTCACGTTCTATGGCGGTGTAACAAATCGCTTGTCATGTTAACAGGAGTCCGCCATCGCATTGCTTTAATTACCCGGGGCTCATATGCTGGGCGACACCTGAAAGTATGCCATACAAATGAGAACTCATCTGCTAGGAGCGTGTGGGTGTGCGGGCGGGTGGGTCTGGTAAATGACCCCCTAGTTTATCTCCGTTCCCAGAACGTCCCATGGTAACTGATATCTTTGTTTACTCAGCTGCCTTGTCAAATGTCTGGCAATGGTCTTTATTTTTTTTTTGCCCTTGTTTGTCTCCCTTTTCTGTGTGAAAAATGCTTATGAGCGTGGGCGGGCGTCGAGCTAGAAGTCTGGCAAATTTTTGGAGACGCAGCTTAGGTCTTTGAAATCCCCCAATTTAAATGCGAAAATAATGTCTGCAAAAGTTCACACTACGAATTAGCGAAATCAATTTAATATTTTCATTGAGTTCTCCAACTTTGCAGTATTTAAGGCTCACCCCCACACACAAACACACCTCAGGCCAGGGCCAAACATTTCTGAGGTCACTGCGAATTTGATGCCGGGCCAACTTTTCTATGCAAAGGCAAAAGTTTTAAGTAGTGGCTTAAATTTTATATTTCTACCAAATTTTAGCCTCGCTCCGTTCCGACTTTTTCTGCCGGCTTGGCAAGTTTAAATGTTTGCAGAGAATTTTAATTCATTTATAAAATATGCCCGGCCTTCGGGTCTGCTCCGGCCCACTCTTCTCTCTCTCTTCGCTCGTCTCTCGTGTGGATTAAGTGCAGTCGCTCGGTCGACTCTTAAATTAATGAAATTCTGTGTGTTTCAAGTGTAAGTTAGCCGTAAGCTTTTTGTCTCTACGCCAATTAGCAGACTGCATGGAAGCAGCTCCAAACTTGCCAGGGACTAAACGTAGGCAAAGTTGTGATGACGAATATGTGTGCGAAACTGCTGCTTGCGGGTTGTGGGTTATTATTCAAGATATTTTAGAGGTTGTTCAAAGAAAAATGAGGATATAAATTAAGAGGCCTTCTATACATGTGATTTTATATAAATACTTTATTTATTTAGGGATAGAAAGGTGTCTTGGGCGATGAAATCTTTGTGTAGTCTTGGATTTAAAAGAAAGTTGACTAGTTAACATAGTATTTGGCATTGGGGCTTATATTTAATCGAATACAATTTAATAAAAATATCCAGGTGGATAAGTCAACATAATATTGTTAAATAAAAAAAACAAAACAAAATTCTAAAGCGTTCTGTGGCTTAAATTATAGTTTAATTACTAATTAATTACTTCAGAGCTCTTTATTCTTTATAAAAATATCATTATTCGGGAAATTGATTATTAATTATTTATTTATACAAATACACGTATAACGATCGTAATCAATTTCCCGAATAACGAAATTTTTATAAAGAATAAAGAGCTCTAAAGTAATTAATTTTATTTCAAGCTATTATATTATTTAATTAAGGAAATATTTTTTGAATGTTAGTTTTGGAACAGGTATTTGTTTATTTTCTTATATTATTCTTTATTGTTTTACATTTATTTCAAGCATTTAAATGCAGTTTTTTCATCTAAAAATTCAATCAGGAGACTCCATCAGGCCTGATCAGTTACTTCAATTACCAATCTATTGTCTAACCTAATGTTTGCTCTCCTGCGGCTACCGATACGTGGTAGCCTGAACTCCTTGAACAATTTAGTTTTGGCAACTTTTCCCTGCAGTCTTACTCTGGTCAAAAGTTAAATGTTTTCGCTTTTGGGGAACTTTTTAAATGCTTTCACGATACTTGGCAGTGTTTTCGAGCTACCTCAGCTACCTTTGGCGAAATCACAGCGCACAACTTTTACTTACTTCCATTACTTTTATTTCTGCGGTCGCTGTGGCAACATCTTGAATGGAATTTATGCTCCTCGCACTTGTTACCCATACGAAGACAAATCGATGAGCGTTGCTGTAGTTGCACAGAGAAAGTTGGAACAGAGAACGAAAACGATAGTAAAAAATATTAAGTAATTTAAATTGGTCTGAAATATATGACTTTATTTTAAACGTATGCATATTTAAATGAACTCTGTAACTCTTCTCTCAAATATCCTTACAAGTCCCTGAGTTGCTTTAACCTTAAGTTCAGATATCAAGTGATTTCTCTGTGTACTTTACTTTCGCACGAATGCCATAATTTATTGAATTTGAACTTAAGAGGTAGCATTAATTTATTTGCCGAGCTGCAAGGGCGTTTCCTATTTACCTCAAGCAATCGCAAGTTGCAGTTGCAGGAGGACGACTCAAGGGGCAAGGGCGTGGGTGGTGCATAATCCTTCGAAGTGACATGTCAGTTGGTTGGTTGGCGCAGATAGCGGGATTACCAGCACATGCAAATTGAAGGCTAGAGGGATGTCGGCGTCTAATCCAATTTCAATTGCTTAATCCACCATGACTGACACTAAGAGCGAAGTTGAAAGATGGTCGACGGAGTGGCGGAAGTGGGCCTCCACGTGTGTGTGCGATGTGTGTTTGGACCCAACATCTTTACGCACCAGAGCACTTCAAACACTCGAGTTGCTATT
This sequence comes from Drosophila rufa, assembly GCA_018153105.1. NCBI lineage: Eukaryota > Metazoa > Arthropoda > Insecta > Diptera > Drosophilidae > Drosophila > Drosophila rufa. The sequence continues at coordinate 21,000,222 of JAECXS010000096.1, forward strand.
GAATTACGCACACACATGTCAACATATCATGTTACACTTCACTTTGTGTGTGCGCTAAGTAAGTTGTACTTTGGTTGGCCAAGAGCGGAAACGGAAATGCTGCTGCTGCTCCTGCTACTGGCTGCTGCTGCTGATGCCATCCCACATAAAATCACAATGTTGACCCTTTTATTTCGACTGGAAGTTTTATAACCAAAAAAGAAACGGGGCCACATACACGAAAATAAAGGAGCACAAGCTGTGTTTGCTTAAGTTTTATGTGTGCACAGATTTTATGACCGAGCTGAACAACAGCACGTAGCTCAAGGCCCGGCTTAGTGGCCCCTGAACTTCCATGCTTCCTTGCCCGGGGTCAGCCGGTTATGGTATGCATTTTAAATGGGATTGCACTCCTCCATCGCATTACTCTCTCGGGGATATTCAGAGGGAGAAAAAATCCCACATCCGCAATAACCAAAATCCACCTGACAAGCTGGATTGTAGGAAAAAAAAAATTTAAGAAAGCCATTCAATGAAACTCATTAAACGTCGCTTAACTGATGATTTTTTTTTTATACTCTTATATATTGAATACGTAAGACTGTGATTTAATCTTATTAATTTTAAGGAATTATATATATTTTTTTTACCTTTTTGTGAGTATGATTGATTAATTAAAAATAATATTGAAATATAATAATTAAAGCTTATGTAGTTGTTATGATTTTCATATAAATGAGCTTAATAATAATTATCTGTTGTCAAATAAAATAAAATTGTGTTTATTTATGTCAATTTAATTTATATATATTTTTAATTTAATTATAATTCTAAGTAAAATTCACTTATGCCACTTATGATGTTTATTTTTTTATACTCTTATATATTGGATAGGTAAGATTGTGATTTAATCTTATTAATTTTAAGGAATTATATATTTTTTTTTACTTTTCTGGAATTAGGATTGATTAATAATAAATATTAATACAAAATAATAACTAAAGATCTTGAATATTTATGATTTTCATATTAATTTGAGCTGACAGTACTAAAACAAATTAATACAAATAATCTGATTCTTTTTCTTTTTTCATATAAATCTAATTTATTTATATTTTTATATTAATTATAATTATAAGTAAAATTCACTTACAGAGCATTTATGCCATGTCGCATTTCGAAATACTTTTCCTCACTATCTTGTCGGTTTTTTGATTTTTTTTATATTACCCCGATAAAAGGATTCGGCGCTGCCTGCTGACAGGAGCGCAATGCGGTTTAATTAGTGCCACTGCCACTGGGCGTGGCAATGCAGACATGCACTTTGCCATCGGTCAGCGATGTGACAGCCAAAAAGACGCGAAATGCGGATAAATTAACAAATAAAAGCGGCGCCAAACTTGAAGGGGATTGGCATTGAAACACGTTTTCAATTAGCGCCACTTGCTGCTTCCCGATGCGAAGGCTAATAATGAGTTGACAAATGGCTTGTGTCAAACAAAAGCTGCGCGAAATAAACAAATAAACAATCAAACAGGCGCACGAACCCCACCGACAGACAGACACACAGACAGAACACGTCTTGCTGCCGGAGTGCGTGACTTTGGGTGGATGTAGGCAATTTACCGCCCACCGCCCAGCTGTCAACTTTGGCGACACTCATACACACAGGACCTCCCACAAACTCACTCACAACACACTTCAGCCAAACAGAATTGTCAACTTACAAGGCTTGGTGGCCAAAGTGTCGCGTAATTTATTTTCCACCTCTCGGCGCCGACTGACAAATGAGCTGATAATTTTCCCCGTATCCTACCATTGTCAAGGACATGAGGGGCTGGCTGGAGGCAAGGCTAATTCATGGGCCTAGAATTGCCTAGTCATCGGAAGGAAGGCTTTGTCTAGCCGTTGACAGGATAAATTAATTTGTGTTTGCTTGCCTGTTTGACACCCGTGAGTTATTGACGAAAGATGCGAAATACGGAATACGGAATATGGAAATGCGAATGGATAATCAGTTAGTATGTCAAGGCATTTGAGAGCTATCTCAAAGATGACAGAAATTAGGGCAAAACTAGTAGATTTACTAGAATTTTTAGCTAAATAAACAGACCTTAATTTTGTATCGAGTATTAAACATATTCATATGTATATTTTTTATAAATAATATCGGATCATTATAAAATAATTCAATAAATTGTTTGGCATTAATTACTTCAAAATGTTTTGTTATGTTTTAAATTCGATAAAATAAATAAAGATTTAAACACGTTTAAAATGATTCAAGTTCGTCATACTTTTGAAGGCTAAGCACCAGTTATTTCTCGCCCAACAGATGTTTATCAATAACATATGTGCAAAGAAAGCCTAAAATGTAGGCTAATTTTGAACTTAAGTAAATAATTGCAGCTTTAAATAGCAGAAGAATAATTCCATAATGCAAAAGCCAATCGAATATATTGATAAGGGTCAAGGTAAAGTATAATGGTTGAAGTAACATAAGGTTGTATATATATAATATATATAAACATGTAAGTAGCATTTCTACCATACTCACCAGCTTTGACTCTTTAAGACTTTAAATAGGAAAAGCCATTAGTTCTAAACCACTTTTTCATCCTTAAAAGTGAACAAATACAATATATTTCTTATCACTGTATTCTAACTTTGCTTTATTTAAAACAAATAACAAAGGATTAAAAAAGTAATAAATTTCACTCTATTTTACTACACCTTAGCAAACAAAGAATAACAAAGTACAAGAAACAATACCTTATAATAATTATATACATATTGCAACTACTTTTATTACTAATTTAAAAATAAAATATTAACCAAATCCGATTAAAGAATAACTAATGTCCCCAAACTAATTAAGTAATATTTTAACTATATAATACGAAGCTGAATTGGAGCCAAAAGATATTGTAAATAAAATTGTATATCAAAGTTGATTATCATATATCACACAAAAAAGCTTCTTTTGTTTTTGGTGACATTGCCCTCCCTATGCCCCGTTTAATAATCAAACATTTCAATCTATAATCATCATTTAATTCTTTATTTATAGTTTCTAAACTAGAAACAAACATCTGTAACATTAGCAGCGCAGAACTTGTTGCAACAGTTTGGATGCTTATGCGTATTAATATTGATATCCAGACACTCCTTATGGCTGCGATTGGGCAGTCTGAAAACAACTTTAAGAAAATATATGTTTTTACGGTCAATGCGAGTTCAATTTTTGAATAATTTATATTACGCACTTAGCTTGTTCTTATTTCGACGAAAATCGTTGATGTTCTCGATCTCCTCCGGGCAGGTGAGCACCCAGTTGCAGGGCTTGTCCCATTCCGAGCAGGTAAAATCGCAGATGCACTGGTATCTGATATTCTTGCCCACGCAAGAAGGACTCGTATTTTTGATGGCAGGACAGAGGTCTTCGCTGCCACATTGGCACTGGGAGCCCAACTCGAGGCCAACAAAAAGGAGCAGCAGAGTCAGCAGGATCTTGGCAGCCATGTCGGACACTTCTCAGATGGAGTGATGGGAAACCGAGCCCTTTTATAGTCTTATCCACCTCGCAAGTGGGTTATTTTTAATTTTTATTTAAACAGTTCCTTCCAACAGTTGTGTACACACACATGGGAAATATGGGGCAAGGGCAGCGTATAAAAGCAGGCCATTTTGCTGGGATCGTCTGAGTGCTCTGCAAGCAACATGGCCGCCATAAGGACTCAGCTGATATCTCAACTCCTCGCCTGCCTGTTGGTCTCGGCTTCGGCTTGCCTACCGCCACCAGTTACTGTGAGATCCTGCGTACCCTTTACGGGCTTGAATGGCTGCGTCAACTCGGGCATCAAGGAGCCGAAGCTGCCGCCCAGAGACAACGATTGCTGTGGACCCCATTGCACCTTCGCTGCATTAAACGGTGAACCAGGAGCTTGCGACAAAGCCGTAAAAGGAGTCTGTCTACTGGACACCCACTGCGGCGGGAACGTGGCCTTCAGCTTTAAAAAGATGTCCGGCTGCACTCTGCGATCCATAAATGAAGGCAGGCTTAAGAAGGGCTTCGCACGTGAGTATATTATATTTTGTAAGCATCTGTTTTCTATATTTAGCACAAGCTTTATTTACTCAGGCTTACTATCCTTCAACTGGACCCAGGCCACTTGCGAGGCTCAGAACACCAAGTGTGGCATTAATTGCTGCTGCCGCGAGACCTGTCCTACTCAGTTTTGTAAAATTCAAACTGTAACTGTATAAATAAAAACCTTGAATGTAAAAACAGTTTAAAATAATAAATAATATTATATCCAATTAGTAATCATTATAAGGATTATTATTATAACTCTTAAATCAATATTGATGACATTTAAAGTCTCATACCCCAAATGATGCTTTGGTTAATGACTGTCACTCCACTCTTAAGATACAGGGCCTAGACTGTGTAAATTTACTTTCCCTATATATTCACGTATATCAAGAGAGTTGTAAAAACTTTTTTGGGGCTGGCAGCTTAATGACATCTCGCAGGCAAATATGTATGAAAACAGTACGTTACAGAATTAAAAGTCGGTTGGCATTCAAAGTCTATTAATTAAATGTAATTAATATTTCTATTATATTTAGTAAAAGCTAAGTAAGTTTTTCATTTGATAATAAAAGTTGAGTGTAAATCACACACAGTTCTGCCTACAGCAGCCTTAGGAACGAAAACAATGAGCAAAGTTCTTGGAAGAACAACTTTTTTCTGAGTAATATGTGTGATGAAATAGCCCTTTTATCAAATGTTGTGACTAACAAGAAACGCACGATGGCTCCAAAAACCGAAGTTGGAAATACTCTTCAAAAATCCAAGTCACAGTTTTTAGTTTTATCTTAAAAGAAAAGAATACAGAAAAGGGTATCATATGAAATAAATATTATTCTTTTAGGCCTTCAACAAATTAACCCTAATTTGTGGTTAAATTATAAATATTATAAATACTATTTAAAATGAAGATATGTTATAATTAATCCACATACTTTTTAAAATATTTTAATATTATTTGGATTTATTGCATTGTTGCTTTGACAAGTTTGAGTTTAGCTAAATACTCTATGAATCTTATAGTGATATTACTGGAGAGTATAAATATAAGTAAAACAACTTATTATGAAATAAATCGAGCTTATCAAATCAAGAACTCAGTGCTGGCGTTGTTCAGCAACATTTTTTCCGGAATCAGTGCAATATAAACATTCGCAGTCGGCGGTTATATACTCATAATAGTGCGATGAAGTCCCCAACTTTTTTTCTATTTGCCATTATGGCACTGACTTTATATGGCTCCCAGGCAGGAGCAAATAATGATGCTGCGCCTACGGTTTGCCTGCTGCAGGATCCGCCAAATCAATGCGGAAAATTCTGCCTCACGGCGCTGATGCCACTGATCGATCACATTGCCCTTCACCAGCAACAGTGGAATACCCGTGATTCAGTCATAGTGAACGGAACTCAATCGAAACTAGACAGGATTGAAGAAAGGCAGACGACCCTGCAGGACACCCTGGGAAAACGCCTCCCGCAAGATCTTGAGGAGAGGCTGGAAAGCATGAGAAGTCAACAAACTGCTCTGGAAAATCAAATGTCAGCCATGCAAAAGACACTTTCCAAAATCGAAAAGAGGATGATTCTGCTGAACTTTGAACGGTTTGGTTCTCAGCTCTTCTACATTGAACAAAATATTAAGAGGAACTGGACATTAGCTATGAATACCTGTAGCCAGATGGGCGGTCACTTGGCATCCATCCAGGATAACAGTGAGTTTACAGCAATCACTGAGAAACTGAAAGCCGACGTTAGCTACAGAGTGGACATAAACGATCTGGCCGAGAAGGGGCAGTTCATGTCCTATACCTCTGGAAAAACAGCAGCTTTCCTGAAGTGGAAGCCCGGAGAACCCAAGTACAACCACGAAGCTCAGCGCTGTGTAACCATTAATAATGGAGGCATGTGGGTTGATAGCTGTAAAGATGATATGTTATTCATTTGCCAGGCAAACGACGAAGAAGAATAATAAATACGAATTTGTTTAAATAAATTCATAAATAGTATACATACAATATTAATTGATAAATACTGGGAGTAATTCTAGCCCACTATTTTTGATACAAAATATTTATCAGACCTATTTTTAGTGGTGTTAATTTGTTAGTTAGTTTTTTAAAGTTTTTTAATAAAAGTATACAAAGATTTGGCAATCAAATTTCAAATTTATATAATTTTAAAATCACAATTAAATTTAAAAAAATATATCAACATTTTTAAGATTTCAATACCAATAAATTTCTCATAAAATAATATAAATAATGCGAAGGCATTATTTCATAAAATATAGTTGTTATTAATTCTGTTTGCTAAAAGTTTTCCAGTTTTTGAAATATGTTTATTTGCTGTATTTGTATAAATATAAAACCATATAAAATGCACCTAAAAATCCAATAAAATATTTAAATTTAATATCTTGTGACCTAATGATATTTCATCTGCCTTACATTACCGCCAAGCACTGTTCCTGCGGCATATGCGAATGGGCTGCACTGCAATTTGGCTTTAATGCATTTTTAATTTGTGCATGCGTGTGCCTTCGCCTGCAACTGTGTGGGTATTTGTATATACATATATATGTATATATGTGCAGCATGTGTGTTTGTATGTAAATAGAAAATGAAATTACCGATGCGCTACTTTGTAGCCTCCTCCATTTTCCAGCGGCGGCATGAGAAGGCTGAGCGAATTCCGTTTATGACTATTTTATGCGAACTGCAAATTCTTTTGCACTTTATTTTCGGCGCAGCTTAACATGCAAATTATTATTTGCCCAGTGTGTGCTGGTGTGTGTTGGTGTGTGAGTGTGTGTGTTGGTGCAACATTGTGAGGGAATTTTATATGCGAGCTGGAGCCCTACAAAATGCCGTGTGCAGCTCGGGGCGCCTCTTTTTACGGTCGGGTCCAGTTGGGGGCTCCTCGCGCCGGCACACTTCAATTTTTAATTTGCCACAGTTTTTGTTATTTCTCTTTCATTTCCGCTGTTAATTATGTTACCCATTTGTTTGCAGTCGGCGTTTTTTCCCCACCCAGCAGAGGGGCTAATGAAAAGCAGCAAATAGTTGAGAAAAAATGCAGTCTGTTAAAGATTAATGTTTATGTCTCGCTGCGGGGCATTTAAAGATGAAGGAGCGAAAAAAGGGTTTGCCATGGCTTTGATTTTAAATTGGGTAGAAAAAATTGATTAATACATTTATTTGCCAACTTTGAGTCCTTTTATTAGGTAAATATATAACTTTTCAACTCGGTCTTAAATTTTAGCATAAAATTCCCGGTAAATATCATGTTGGTTTTTTCTTGTTTCATTACATTCTTAATTTCCTGTTGCCAACGCCTGATATGGTTGAGCAACTGCAGTTGATTTATTTGAAGGAAAATCACAGGAAATTGATATAAAAGCATAGAATTTATTTCTCTATTAAGAGTTCGATTTTTACCAAGGAAGGCTCAAAATGGAAATTTATGGTATTTTGTAATCGAAGAATAAAAAGGGGTAATTTTTAAACCGGAAATGAGAAAATCGCTCTTTGCCTTCTGCTGTGGCTGTGGCCTGTAGCAAAGTAATTAATTTTAAATTGATTGGTGGAAAAGTCAGCCAGCCAGCAGAGCACTCCAATCTCTCACTGGCTGTAGGATTATTATGCAAATTTGCGAGTAGCAAGGGCTCTTGCCATTCTCTAGGTCTAGACAACATTGCAGGGGCCAAGTTAATGTCACGCATTGCAGCCAGCCCCGTTGCAGTGGCACTTTTTATGTCCTCATCGCTTTTACAAGTCCGGGCTAGCTGCATTTTACATACATGCTTGTATCCCTGGGTCTGTGTGTGCTCGAGTGTAAAATGGAAAATGAGTTCGCACTTTAGATTAAAATCTGTAAACACGAGCTACGAGCGCCACCGACTGCGACTGCGGGGTTGCACTTTGCCCAGATTGTTGGCTGCAGCGCGCTTAAGGCTTATCGCTTGGCATTCAATTAATCAGGAAAAACTTCTTGAGGTGAGCGGCATCTTGATCACTCTGCATACTAGATAAAGTGGTTACGTTAAGTATACGACGTGTTTGCTGTGGGCTCAGGCGTGGCTTTATAATTGTATTGTTATATAATTCATTTAACACCAAAGCAGCTGCCTTTAAATAGTTATGTTTGCTTAAAAGAGGCCTTAGAAGGCTTGCCTAATCTGTATTTAATTCAGGAAAATACTAAGCTTCTCAGAAATTAGTTCGCTTTAAACGCACACATTACGTATACGCAGTGTGTGCTATGTTTATTCCGCGTGACGAAGTGAATCGTGTTGGCCTAATGGAGATAGAATGTCAATTAAGTGACGCAGCACAAAGCGGAAACGGAAATGAACCCGAGTGAACCTTTTTGCCTTTGACCAAAATGACAAATGCTTGTCATAAAGCGCTTAGGTTAAAGCAGACCCGGAAAATATATAATATGGAAGTGCACAAAATGCCAGAAACAGCGGGACAAGCTGTAGTGGAAAGTGCGAACATATTTCAATTGTACTGAGAAAGAGCTGGCAACATAGTTTTATAAATTAATAACAATAATTTATGCAGCAGCGTAACTACAGCGCACTCATAATAAATTCAGTGAAACTTTTGTACATACTCAGGGGCAGGCAGGAAAACAACAACATCATCACTATGCGGGAGTAAGTTGCATTTGAAGCCTTACGGGCAGCTTGGCAATTCTCATCAGCTGTGCCACTGCCGCCTCTGGCCGGGGAAAGAACTATAACTATGCATGTAAATTTATAACCCAACGCCGAGCCAGCTTCAATGGGTGCTCTGAAGAGCGGCAGAGGCCAACCGAAGGGGGGAAAAAATGAAAACCAAACCGAACAGAACTTGTTTATGAAACAAGTCCAGGCGAGAAGTTGAGTGTATGTGTGCAGCCGAGAAGGGTGGTGACATTGGCACACTTGTCAAAAATAACTTAAATTAAAATTCAGGACTTTAAAATAATATAATCAAGCGGTTTATGGATGTATTTGGTTAAGAATAAAGTAGAACTGCTAAAACCACCGGGAATTATATATAATTTAATGATGATCAGTTAGAGGGTTTTATAAGCAAACATTTCCTAATTTGAATTAATTTAAATAAATAAAATGATGTCTTTAATCGATTCCAATTAATATTCTTCTTTTGTGTAAGCCAAGTAAATATTTGTAAATATTTTTCTTGTAGTGCGACTGTAGTGCATATTTTTTTTTGCCACTTCTGGGTGCTGCTGGCACAATAACAACACGTAAATCTGGCAGCAGCTGACAAGTACAGAAATTTAGCTTGTTACGCTACCCAAAAACGCCATCACATAGCTCAAAAATTGTTGTGCTCAGCTTCAGGTCTGAGAGGAGCTGAGGCTGAGGCTGAGGCCTGGGGGGCGAAGGACATTCCCCGAAGGCATTGAAATATTAATGCTAATGGCTAGAAGGAAACACATTTCCTTGGCGTCGTCGGGCAATCGCCTGATTGTATTGCTCGCCGAACTTTGGGCGTTGAACGAAAACTCGGAAGGACGAACTGGCAGCAGGCGATGAGTTTTCCCAATAAATTAATGAAAATGCAAAAAGCCCTTGCAACAAGCAATTTTCCTTGGCAACAGGAAGGGAAAAAAAAAATCCGACAAAAATGCTTTTGGCCCCCGAGCAGCTGTGTGAAGCAGCTTTGTTGTTCCTCCGGAATTTTGTGCTTATGCAGTCGATATTACCAAAGTATGAGGAGCCATTGAGATGTTAAGGATCAGTCAGGAAATAGAGAAATAGAGATTCTAAGCTAGAGTTTTAGTTTAAGCCGCTTTCGGTGAAAGACAAAAGTTTTAAACCACAAAATCCCGCAGCGTATTGACAGCTTTAAGGCTTAGATGCACTCCAGTCTGGCCAGTCTTCCACTGACCAACGGCACTGTCACGTCCGAGGAACACGTTCCGCATCTTACGCGCTAAAAGCCAAAGACATTGGAAGAAAATGGAGAGTGTCAGTATAAGAGGACTTACTCACCGAGCAAGTGAAGCCAAAAAATGAAAATAAAATACCTTATCTTGCCCAACAGAATGTTGCATAATTTCCTTCTTTTTTTTCGGGGCTGGAGGTGTACGTAATTGAATCGTAATGCAGCCATGAAATTTTTATTATTTTGTTGTTATAAAATTCAAACTCTTGTGACTGCTGCCGCTGCTGGGGAAATTAGCATAATTTTACAACTGCCTTGAGAATTTGTCAGCCCAAGGAACTGCCACAAAAATGTAAGCCAGCAGCTGTGAGGGAATCAGGCAGTGCTGGGAAATTGAAAGTAAGGTTAACATAAACTTAAATATAAAACTATATATGCTTAAATCGGAATACTCAAATTATTATCTATTTTTTAAGACTTCGCAACAATGTGAAACCTTTTGAGTTTACTTCCTGTTTAACCGCAGATTCTGCTGAAATTGCCAGAACTTCGCGCACATTGTTCTCAATCCTTGAAGGCCAATTCTGGCCGGAAAATATCCAAGGTGGCAACGCAGCTGGCAAAGACATCAAACTGCGTTCGAAACTTTTTGCCCTTCGCAACAGAAACTTGCACAGCTGCTACTTGCATCTTTCCCCGGCCTTAGTCATGTGAAAATGTCCTCCTCTTTTTGTGTCTTGTTGTCGTCCAGGTTTTTTGTTCCCTTATCCTTGAGCTGGCGTGGCATCCCTGCCACGTCAGAAGGTGTGTGAAAGTTTGGCACGAAAAAAGTTTGCCAACGAAAAGGGCAAAGACAAAAAAGTTGATGCAGGTCCGCTTAATGCAAGTCCTGGATGATTTTAATGAGCTTTTTCCCGGCAGAGTCAAAGTTTTGGCAATAATTAGCGCGGGCTAAAAATCCCAAATAGCCTGTTTCGAATGGCAAGCCAAGAAGTTTGGATCCTTGGGTAAATATTATTAAGAGTACCTGCAAATATTTGTCACTCTTGGCGGCCATGCGTGAATAGGTCATGTCCCGGGTAGCTTTATTAAACATTTTATTAACATCGTTTAGATAATCTCCCTTCTAGCCCGAAAAACTTTCCGCAAGTTGCCAGCAGAAATTAACAAGTGCCGTCACAACGTCGACGGTGATTATGATTATGAATGGGCGGAGCCCTTTGCCAGAGCAGGCAATCTTTGTCTAATACTCGTAGCTGGGTGGCTGGATAGCTGGGAAGCCTTGGCCAAGTTTGCACTGGAACGTGGCCCAAAGTTTGGTTTATGTAGCCTGGGAACGCTGGGGGAAAGTTTCACATTTCTGCTAATTAGCTTCGTTTATCTGCACTGCACTTGCAGTTTTTGACAGCGGCTCGAACTGCAACCAAAGCAGCTGAAACGAAGCTCTTGTTCGAGGGCCGAGGCCGGCTGAATATATATTTAATTAATTCCTGTCGGCCAACTTTAAATTGTCCTGCTGGATTGGTGAACTCAATTTAAGTTGGTCTCTATTTTAAAATTCAATTTATTTTGCATTTATGGTGTCACGTATTTTCGGACACGTGACAGAATATTAAATATGGTAATTTTTTTTCATCACGTCAAAGTCATCTTCGATGTCATTAAAGAATATTCATGTATTTTTGATAAACATTGGATTTTCTTACAAGCTCTTTAAGTGCTGAATATTGACACATTTCCAATTTGAAATGCAGGCAGGCAGTCAGCATCATGACAAAATGTTGATTAAATTCCTCGAGGACAGGCCACTGCAGGGATTCAGGTTAAGCTGTTTCTCTGCATCATAAATAAGTCAAAGGCCACGGAGATTGAAGGGTAGCTAGCAAATCCTTAGAAAGATGAAAGAGCAGAGCAAAGGACCACATAATTTCCGCTCCAAATGGAATTTACATTCTGGAATGGCGATGGCTACCTGTCAGTCTTGTGATTTACCTTGATCGCTTTAAGGTTTTAGGTTATTTTAGGCCTAATTGTTATGGCTTAAAATCAATGGCCTGATATCAAATTTGGCTTTAAGCTACTGCTACTGGGCGTTAAACGTGTGGCCGTCTCGTTAGTGCTTTTGGACCTGGGAAAATGGCAATTTCTTTTCCTTATCCGCTACCTCTTGTGTTGTATTTTTATTCAATTTGTGTGGCATATCCAGTCGGGCAAAAAACCAATAAATTTGCATGTAAGGGACAGGGAAAAGTGTGCAAACCGAGGGAAGCATTTAAAAATTAATTAATTCAATTGCAATGCGACTCTCGTTGCAATGTTGCGCCGGGCACCAGTTCGGACCTCGGATGCCGTATAATTTGGTCCTCTTCTTTGAGTCCTTTCCACCTATTTTTTTTTGTATTTTTTTCCAGCGCTGCCTTTGTGCGACACTGTATGTGTGTTCGGAGGTGCGTGTCCGGGGCTCTGTCATTGTCCTTGCGAGGAATTAAATTGCATTTTAAATAGGCAGCGTTAATTTTATAAATAATTTATACGAACTCGCAATTTGCAATTGCAAACTGCATCGAAGCAGGTGCGAATGGTGGCTGGTGAGCGTAATAAAGGATTATTGATTGTATTTTTATTTCATTTATTATTCAGCCTGGGAATTGCTTACGACTTAGGCATTCAATGGCAATTAAGTAATGGCTATGGCTATTTACTTTGCTTCAAGTTAAAGGATTTACTTATAATAAATTAGATTTATATTTAAAGGAATAAATAGGAAATACATTTAGCGGCTGATTTTATTTGAAATAATTATTTTGAGATGTATTTACATATTTAACGGATTTACAGTAACTAATCCCTTAAATATATTTAAAAGGTTCTCAAATAGTTCACTTCTCGCACATTTTATTTTTATTTATTTTCTTAGTTAATGTCATCGCGGAATTGTATTAAGCCCCACATTATTTATGCCGACTCATTAATGGAATTATTTATGCAGCAGCCAGGGCAAAGCTGTAAATTATATTGACACTATTGCGTATGAATGGATTTATAATTGAGTGTCTGCCCCGTAATTGCAGTCATTATTTCAAAGTGAGGGCATTGAAAGCTTTAACGCACTCCCATTAAATTTAAGTTTGGCCCGCACTTTGATTTTCCCTTTTTTTCTGTAATGGAGTAAAGGTCAACCAATCAAGCGGAGATAATTCGCATTCACAAGACATCAATTCCCGGACGACTGACATCAATCATAAAAATGTCGGAGGAATGACACATTTTTTTATGAAACATTCGAACAGTTAAATTGAGCAGTTAATGTGCTGGGCGAAAGAGCGATGTGAAGTCATTTGAGTGCAATTTTGAGGGGTCGAGGAGAGTGATTTAAAGACTCACTGTTTGGCAGGCGAACTGCGGTGGATTTGGTACATTTTGCAATCAAGGGAATTTGACTGGCTTAATTAGACAGCTAATTAGGGCGGCCCAAGGGGCAAAGCAACAAGATGACGGCTGAATAAACTCAACAAAATTTTGCTAGATATCAGATATACATACTTGGGAAAATAAAAAATTATCAGTCTTTCTCTAAGGACTATTATTTTCAGGAAAAGGAATATCAGTATTGGTACTTTTATATTTAATTTCCCATTTTAATTTCCCTTACTTGCCAATGCCCCTTTCAGTGTAACTGTCATAAGCTATCAAATCGCTTTTCTCCAAGCCGCAACATGTTTATGGATGGCATTATAATAGCACAAGGCGCTTAGCTCATTTGCATAATGCCCGCGATAAGCTGGGCCCTCGCCATTGACAGGTGAACAATGCTCGAATCGCTTCCGGAACCCATACGAGCCCTGTGATATAATTACTCGCATCAGCGCCAAGTTAATTAACGAAATCATCCATTTACGCAGCAAATATTGATTTAAAGTTCAGCCCACAGAGGAAAACATCAACAAGATTTATCTCATCATCTCGGAGAGAAAAAAACTTTTAAATGAAACTTCAAATGCACGCAAAGGGACATACACGCGCAAAAAGGGCCAACTTGAAGAGTAAAATTGCATAAAATTGCAGTTAGTTTGTGTTTATTTTCTTCTGGCTGTTGAAAAGTCGGTGGGATATATATGCATATATTGGCCTGGGTTGGGGAAGATCGCGCTGGCTGACATTCATAAACCGCACATGTCGCCTGGCGTCTGGCAATCATAAAGAGGCAACGATGAAATTGCATTGCTGGCCATTTTAAAAATTCGCAAAAAATATATATAAATAAATATACATATTCATATATATAGCCTGGCACGTGTATGTTACATATAAATAAATTACATGTGTTTGCTGTCGTTGTTTGATATTTACAGCAATTTATTTCCATTTTTTTTGGCCAACCTCGTTGGGCTTTATAATTTTATGTCGATAAAGGGTTTAACCCTCGTCATCATTGGTCCTGACAGGAACCGATTCCTGATGCGGCTATCCGAAGCTGTTAATGTCCTGCCCGGCCTTTGGGCTATTTAAATGCACTTTAATTTGACAGATGCTTCTTCAATGGGAAAATGGGAAAATCAAGGGACGGAGGTCACTGGGGGCAACCTTTGTGGCCGGTTTTTCGTTTGCGGGCAAGTCAAGCGTTAAAAGTGCTTCCAATTAAGCACTGATTTCCAGAGGCAAATGGAGGGCAAACAAAGTTTTCATTTCTAATTAAAATCGTATTAAAGCCAACGATAAGAGAATGAATCGAAAACGTTGCTAAGCCGCAAAGTTTAGCTTTCGATGGTTTCGCCTTATTTTCCACAGGCAGGCAGGCAATACAATTGATTTTGATTATATTTTTTTTTCTTCTCCTTTCCTAGAAAATTGGTTTCTAATGCCTTCGGGCTGTGGACCACTTCTGCCTTTGGTCCCTTCTTTTTTCTTAGCCATTTCTACTCAATAATGTTATTAGTCAGGCCAATTTCGGAGAGTGTTCGCTGTGTGTGTGTGTACGCTTTTGGTCTTATTGTTGTGTTTTTTTTTCTTCTCGCTTTTTTGGGTAGGCAGCCGGGGAAAACACTTTCCTTTACTTAGGCTGATTTCATTGTGATGGATTCCGTGAGCTGATGGCTTACCCTTGGACTCATTTCAACGGCGAGGAGGGATTTTCCACATTGAAAAGTATTTTTCAGCCGCAATTATCGGGTAATAAACATTAGTGTTAACTCAGCTAAAGGCGATGAATTGATAGAAAAATATTAGCCACATTTTATTTAATATTTTAAGGTTGGTATTATATAAAATATAATATTTGAAGCATTAACAATTACAAACTTTTTGAAATTTATCATAATACTTTTTTTAAAAGAAATTTACCCCAAACTCATAAAAGATTTTCCTGATTTAGAAGTCAGTTCCAGTCGCAATTATCCGGTAATAAATATAAGACCTCACTCCCTTTCAGTCATAAAGTTGGTCGGCAAAGTATTGCATAGAAAAAAGTGGAAGAATAACTATTATTTCACGCTAAATTGCATTCAGCAGCAAAACAGTTACGTTCAACGACTTCACACAGACTGATAAATGGGCCTTCCGACAAACGGCAGATACTCGCAGGCCCCGGAGGCAAAAGTTTTCCCCCTTTTTTTTTGTCTCGTTGCATTTTCACGGGATATATTTGTGGGGGGTTCATCAAGCGGGCCGAGGCCTACGCCTCATTTGAGCCAAAGTATTGGCACACAATGCGACCCCGTTGGCGGCAATAACAATGACAGTTATGAGTTTTTGTCAGCTGGACGCTGGAAAAAATACGGGAAAAAAATACAAAAAACCATGTTGCATGGAAATGAGAGTTTGCAATGCGATCCACGGACAAGCAACAATCGAAATCAATTAAACGGCAGGCTGAAATCGTGGAGGGGTGAGGCTAGGTGAAGTGGTTTAGTTTTTAACATAGCAACAAGTTGATGCTCTTCCTTATAGGGAAATATTATAGCAAACAATGTTTTAAATCAAAATATTAGCCTTAGCCTTATTAGCCTTATTATGATAATAAATATTAATTATTTAACTTTACACATGTCTAAATACATTTTATTAAGCTATTTACTAAATAATATCTATTTTTTAATATTATTACTCTTCAAAAGTTAAGTTTTATCCTACTAATTACTCAGAGCTACAAAATACCAATATTTTAAAGTTTGATTTGGAGAAAACCTTGTTACAATTAAATAAAAACAAATTATTATTATTATAAATTTTATATATACATTTTTATTTATTTATTTATTTTCAATAGCAAATATCTGCTAGTATCACAATACCTCCACCCAATTAGGATATTATTAAATAATAAATATTAAAATATATATTATATTAAATAATAAAATAATATTTATAAATAAATAAATATTAATATTTATAAATAATTACTAAAATTAATAAGTCTAACCCCTTTAAAAATATATGATTTAATTATAGCACCCTTTATAAAAAAGTATTTTTTTGCAACCTTAGATTCACTTAAATCCAAGAATGCGAACGGAAAGTAAAAATCATAGAAAAAGTGCATGAAAAGCAATCTTTTTTTACGCTAAATTGCCTTCAACGAGGAAAGGCATCGCAGAGACAGATAAATGATTGGACGGAATGGACAAACCGGATGAATGCGGATAGCAGGACAGTTTGTCAAGGTTTTTATTCAAGGGAAAAACCGAACGGCAACGGATATTTGTGTGGAGTTCATCGGGCGAGAAGTCTACGGCTCATTGAAGTCGAAACAATACGATGGCAGTTATGAGATCCGTTTTCTCAGATCTCTTTCTATCCCTGGAATCATTGATGTCACTTAAATTGCAATGCACAGAAAATTATAACATAATCAATGTTAGGAAAATAATATAATTACCTAAAAATGATAACCTAGTTCTAGGATATTTATTCTCCGTGCTATTCCCTCTGTATTTAGGGCAAAACCAAATTTTCCTGGGAACCAGCACTGCTCTTTGGCCTCAGAGACGGTCTTCATTGAATTAAATTTCGTCGCTGTCGTGCCGCAGGCTACAAATGACATAATACTGGCTGGTGGCCATCAAGTTGGCCACTAATGAAAGGCGTTTCCTATAAACAAACATCAGCGGGAGCGGAGTGAGCAGTGACAGCAGTGCCGACGGACTTGTGTGTTGGCCAAATGCACGTCGTGTTGGCCACAAAATTGCATTTGCGTTAGTTCCGAAATTGTACGCCGCCAGACTAACGGCCTTTGCCACCCCCCCTTCAAAATCCCCGAGCCATCAAAATTCCAGGACCAAGAGGGAGGCGTGGGATGGCATTTGAGGCTTGTGCTTTTCGTTTTAATTAAAATCGTGTCGAATTATTGTCGCTACCCTCGTCATCGAATGGGATTAGATTTGTTTAACAATCGCGCTGTTAAGTAAATCAATGTGGAGCATACAGCCTCGTTTTGTGGTCACAATTACGCTGTTTAATTAAAGACAATAGCTGCCAGATATATGTATGTATTTGCCCTCGTCTCGTTTGCCTTTGATATTAGTGTGCAATTAAGTCTTGGGTTTATCCTATTTCGGTGCCTTGGCCTGTGACAAGTCGAAAGTTTCTGACAACGAAATTGTCTTGTAAATTACTTTTGCATACATTTTATGCGGTTAGCAAAGAAGTGCACGGACAATTTACACAATTGCTTGGATAAACTTGGCTCCGAGCCCTGGAAAAATTTACTTAGCTATGGTAATATTTATTTGGAAGTTTCGTCCCGGAACTTGGTGAAATTCGCTTGCAAATTGGAGAGGGTAATTATTTATTTTGATGCATTTCACATCACTTAAAGTCTGGGGTCATCGTTAAGGCTTAAGGAATACTTACACAAGTTGAGAGCCAAGCCAAGGTAACCGAAATAAAATTGCAAAACAATTGCAATAGTGACAGGAAGTCTCTGGACTGCAACCACGGGGATTTTGGCCAAAAAGCGAAAGGAACTATTTGTATAAAAAGTGCTTTTGCTTTGAGACTCTTGAGTATTATATTTCAAGCGCTTATTTTGCTGCCAACTGAAAGCGGAAACTTTTTAAATAAAAGACCATAATATTTGCATTGTTTTTTTTTATCTAAAACATATTTTTGCAATTCAAATGTTCACAAGTTGTCTGAGGCTCTTTGTTTGTGATTATTTAATTTGACTATATGGAAATTTTAATGTGATAACTTAATATTAGATTTGTTTTTATGCTGTATGTTTTTTGGTTAGCCACGAAATTGCTTTAAAGTTCATCATATTTCCGTTGGTGAAAAACCAATAACTTCTTGGCCCCAAGCAATTAGAGCGAATCATTGATTCGTTTCGGGCAGCGTTTTAAATACAAATACACACCTCTGGCATTTTAAATATATTGATTGGTAAACAATAACAAATTAGGTTTTTTTTTAAGGTAAACATTTTAATAAGGATTATTGGATTGTGAATATATTGGTGGGTCCTGTTTCTAAATTTTTTTTCTGTGAGTTCTCTATTAAAGTAAACAATGTTATTTCCGAACAACCTAACCAATGTATTTTCTCATTAATTTAATGCTTTAATCGTTGCATAGATATAGCTATATCATAAATACCGTTAACATCAATACGTTATCTTTAGATATAAATTAAAAATTAATGTTCCCACTTAAAGTTTAGGCTGATAAAAATTTCAAAGTAATATCCACACCCCTGGAGGCCGAGAAAGCAAAACTTTTCGGCCGAAAACAATTAGAGCAAATGAAAATTTAATTTCTGCAAGACATGTCCCGTATTTTACTCAACGTTAAAAGTTAAAAACTTAAATTCTCACTTCGGTGGTGGGAAAACACTCGGGGGGGTTCGGCCCTTTGGCGAAAGTCCGCTGACAGCTCTGACATGCATTTCGCGCCCAAAGAATGAGACAGGCGGACAGAAGCTGGCCTTTGTACATTCTTAAAATGTGTATATGAATAAGTGAGTGGCGGAGAAAAGCGGAAAACTTTTCATGCAGTTTCTCCGGGGTTTTCTGGCGGCTGTCAGCCGAGTGCCGAGTGCTGAATACCGCGAGCCAAAGGACCAAACCAAGGAACGCCACAAAATGGCGCCAATGATGAAGGCGATGATGATGGGCTCGAGAAGTTTGGCATTTTTGGTGTGAGCAATTGAGTGGCTAAACTGATTTGAGGCATTTTGTTTGCTTTGGGGAAAATACAGACGACGAGAGTTCACTGCACTCGGCGGATTATGGAGTGTCTGAGGCCGGGGCAAAGTCCAATTTCATAATTACCATTATTCATGACGAGTTCAAGTCACACTGGCGACTCCGGCTCTGTTTCGCCACCAAAAACAATGGCGAACAATGAGAGCGGAGCTAGAGAACGGCGAACTTTTTGCCGAACTTGAAGACTTTTTAATGTCTTCAAGCGAAGCATTTAAAAGAACCATAAAAAAGCGTTTTATTGTCTCGACTACCCCAGCATTTTCCTTCAACGCTTTGCCCCACGAGCATTCGGCTGGATCCCCCTAGCAGCTTTTGTTTGGTTTTGCCTTTGTGCTCCTTGGCTGTTCATTTCTCTCTACTGGTCGAAGCGAGTCAAAGGAAGAAAGGACGATGGCCGCAGAAGGAACAAAAGGGCGTGTTAATTAAATTAAGGGGAATTCACCTTGGGGCGCGCGGTGGCGCATTATCGGAAAAATCTAATCACTGAAAAGGATGCCGGCTTCCGGGGTACCCCAAAAATGTTGCCCAATAAATATTGCTGCTCACGCAATGACATTTTATTGGTGGTTTCCTTGTCGATTTGGGCACGACGGTCATTTACACCTTTTTTTAAATACCACAAAGTAATTTTGGCTTTAATAACATATATATGCATATAATTCGATAATAAAATAAAACCTTTCCTTATGCGTTTGAGGAAACATGACATGAAACTTTCCTGACCTTTACGCATCTTTATCTTTACTTTATAATAGCTATTGCCTTTAAATGAATTTTTTTTAAATTATATTATTACCCGATTTATCCGGAGGAAATGACTATAACCCTTTAAAGGGTCTCACAAATAATCAAAATCCATTTCCTTTGAGCAATTTGTGTAACTCAATTTTAATTCCCTAATCTCCGCACGCAGAGAAAAACTAAAACGTATTCAAGAAAACTTTTCTGTGTCGGTTGGCAAAATTAAGATTTAAATAATTTATTTTGGGCACATTTAATTTGCTGGCAACACACATAAGGCTAACCCAGGCCATTTCTCTAGGCCCATTTAGGCGCACAATAAGTCGGGACGGAGGGCGGAGGGCGAAAGGTTGACCCATTCCGGGATAAATGTGCACTTAAAGTCGAGGCCCGAGATTGCTCGGCTCGGCTGTCATTTGTCCTGCCTAATTCGGCATGTGACCAAAGTCATTAGGCATTGACTTGGCCACGGGTAATGCCAATGGCATTGGGATCAATCCGTCTGAGGACCCGTACCGTTGCGTCCGGATTCAGGATTCCGGACTCTGGACACCGGACTCCGGAGGCTTAAGGAAATGCCGGGGCCGAGGCAATCTCACACATGTTTACATTTAATCCACTTTTATTGCAGCCCTTGGGTGGCAAGCGACCCTCAGTTATTATGCTGATTGTGTTGACACACTCGCCATCCCTTGTTTGGGCACACACTCACACTCGAATATACACTTATTCCGACACACAATGTTTGGTGGGGCCTTTGGCAACTTTTATGTTTGTGCTGAGCTTGTCACTAAATATTTTATAAGCGCTTACCTTTCCCCCCGCGCTCAGGGTCCAAAATAAATAAAAATTCAATTTTATTTTTACGTGCCCAGAGCCCAGTCTCTGGTCAGCTTGGCCAACAATCTCGACGTCTTATGACAAATTGATTACCTTGTGGCCAAGTTGGCCGAAAGTCGAAAGTCGAAAGCCGAAAGCCAAAAACTTTCCCAACTCTTGACCCGGACAGCTGTCAAGTGCTGGATCGCCAGAAATTATCCTACAAGCCGACCCCCTGACTTTTAGTTAAACTTCTTCTATTTCTTTTAATTTAATCAATGGCGATCGCATCGTCACACACCAATGACACTTTAAGTCTCCCTCAACTGTGACGGTGCGGAAAAAAGTTTTCCATGGCCAAATGAACCCTTTGACAACATTGTGTTTTTCAGTGGGTGTAACAAAAAAAAAAAAGGGAAAGTCAAGCATATTTCAAGGGACCCTCTGGGCTTTTGTGTTTTTGGGCTTTCAGCTTATCCATTCAGATGAATGTCCTTAAATGGGGGTTGAGGGGAACTTTGAATGTGGAAGAATAAAACTAAGAGTCACTAAATGGGAGATTTCCTTTCTCTCATTAAGAAATTTCTCAAAAATTCCTTCTAAATAAAGGATTTGAATTCTGTAGTTTTTTTCGGATTAAAAAAGCTTTAAAAATAATTACGGATAGTCCAGGATACTTTTCGATTTTCCCTGTAGTCCTTCAGTGAAATTTTCTCCGTGATTTTAGTAATGTAATCCTCCATTTAGCAGTGGAATATCTAGCGGAAGACAAAGAGAAATATTTTCGTACTTGTGCTCGATAATAATCTGCATTTCCGCTTCCTTTTTAGTCGAGTGGAAACAAAATTTCTGTTGTCTGGCAACAAATATGAACAATCAATCTGTCTGTCGCAGCAGCATATACATTTATACGAGTATCCACTAAGAGCAACACATTTTCTCTGATTTATCCGAGAATTTTCTGTTATTCTGGCTTGCCTTTGTTTTATTCCTTTTCCACTTGTTAGCTTCCGTTTCCGTTTCTATTGCATATTTTTCGGGGCGATTTGTTTGTGCACTTTGCAAGGCATTGCACAGTTGCCAATGACAGTTGGCATATGAGTTTGTGTGTGTTCATATGTATGTAAATGGATATTTGACAAGCTGCTAAAGTTACATCGTCTTTGTTCAGTTAACAAGTCACGGAAATTACAGAGACATAATAGTAAGACTTTGCACACAGAAACTCTAGATAGCAGTTTTACTCGAAGATTTTCTCTTAGCTCTAACGGTAGATTAATTAAAAGATTTAAGGATAAATAAGGGTTTACTTACTTATTAAAAGGGCTTAAAAATCATTGTGAAAATTCAATTGGGCTTTATCAAGCATAAATGGTTTTTTATTCAAGTGATTTCCAATGAAAACAAATGTAGGAGCGTATAAAAACATTATTGTCTGACAGTGTTCTGATAAATACATTTTTTGTTTATGGCAATTGTTTATTATGTGGCGTGTAAAAGTTCTTTATTAAATCAGTGTTAATATTGTTGTTACAAATATTTTGTATATCTATTCAAATGGAAATTGAGGAATAAATAAGGCTGCGCATTTTAATTTGTATTCTGTGAAAATATCTGATGGCTCAATAGGCATTAATTGCCATGATTCTATTAAATGCAAACGCATCTTGCCTATCAAATAACACTTTTGTTATTGAGTGAAATGAGATCTTCCTGTCGGGAAATGTCATAAATTAGGCTAATTAACATTCAGTGTACGGATTTGCTTACCAATTATGTGAACAGACTTATTATGAGGGAAGATGCTTGAAATGGGAACGCAATTCTGCATAAAATTGCCAAATGCGTCTGCTTTGTTTCCTGCTTAAAATAAGCTGAACACATATTCTAAAATGATATTATAAAAACAAACAAACAATATTATAAAAAAAATTAATTATTAAATTAATTACTCTTGGTGTATAAATATTTATATGATTTCGATTGAATCCGATCCATTTGCACTGCTCAGGGGAAACCAAATAAATAAGAGATACCATTTTTCCATTCAGAATTACCGGAAATTTTCAAAAATCAACAGACGCAACATGTTATGTCTCAAGAGATTTTCATCTTATTTTATTATTTTTTTTTTTTCACAAAACTATCCGTCAGATGAAATATGATATTTTTACGTATTTTGCGGCTCGTTTTAGAATATTGTGAGAGCTTTTTGGGCCCTTATAAATAGTTTATTCCACGTGGTGAATTTTTTCTCTAATTGACAGCTGCATGATTTACAAGTTTTGTGAGGGTTAAACAATGTTTGAGTAATTACTTTGTAATTAAAATTCAATTATGTTTTTAATAATTTACTCTTGCGGTTTATTTATGGGATAAATCATAAAAAAAATATCAAATA
The DNA here is from genome assembly GCA_018153105.1 of Drosophila rufa. Lineage (NCBI taxonomy): Eukaryota > Metazoa > Arthropoda > Insecta > Diptera > Drosophilidae > Drosophila > Drosophila rufa. The sequence continues at coordinate 21,023,357 of JAECXS010000096.1, forward strand.
TCAAAAAATCACAAGCCGTAATTAAGTATTTATTTAGTCAAAGCCAAAACCAAACTCAGCTGGAATAATGCTTGAATGGCTCTCCCCTGGATTTACGAACAAACCCGACCATACCAGACAATATATCAAAGTTTTTGTCACATGCGACGGGGAAAAAAGTGCCATTTACTAATTGCAACTTTTAATTAAATATCGACCTTTAATGCAGCCAGAACAGAAAAACGGCAAGGACCCAACGCAGAGAAGAAGACGAGTCACCGCATTTTGGGGCAAACCACATTGAATTTTGGCATAGCAGCAGATACATTTACGGAGACGGTCGTCGGGGGCGATCCGGCAGATGCAATGGTTTACATATAGATATAGATGGGTTGGCGTTGGCCCTTCCGGCCCGTTTCTGGTCGAGGCAAGTAAACAAACGTTTCCGCTTTTGAAAAATTGCTCCCATTTTTTGGCTGAATGGACAAGCGGCAAGTCCTGACCCAATGCAAGTCGCAGACATCACCGAAAAAACCGCTTCCTGCTGTTGTTGTTTGTTATTACACCCACAACCCACCGACTGCAGATAAGCCAGAAAAAAGTCGGGTCAAAAAGGCAGCCACGCCCTCAGACATTCTGCTGAACTATAAATAATAGTTACACATTTTTTGTTGCCCTCCTTTTTGGGCATGGTTTGCCACAAGATCAACAGAGTTAAAGTGAAAATGTTTCCATATGCATGCGCCAACAACAACAAGTTTTCAAAAACAAAAAAGGAAAATATAGAAAGTCAGAGAATTGAAAACAACAATATTTGAAGTCAGACATGAAAGCGAAACAATGGAAGCCAAAAAACAGCGCATTGTCGGAGGCATTTTCCATAAAATACATCAAATGTTGTGTATTAAATTTTTCTTTATTAATATTTCTTTCCTATTTAGCTTAGCTTTTGTTTATTATTATTATAATTTGTTTAGTTTATAGAATAGTATCCTCTTAATGAAAAATATTTCGTTTCCTGATAACAAATACATTTTTAATACTTATGCTTAAAATATTTCATAAAAAACTAGTTACAAAATGTGTTAAGGCATCAGCACATAGATATTATTTTGGAAATGTTGACTTTAATAAAAACATATTTATTTTAAAGGGCTACGAATACATTTATTGTCGAATTATTTATATCAGCCTAAAGACATTCCTAAAGACATTATAATATTTTTGTCATTCTTTTTGTTAATTCCATGTTATCCTTCATTTTCAGTAAATTTTGTTAATGGCTTCCTGTTTGTGTCCAACCCAGTACGAAGGCGTTTAAATATATATCTCATTATATTGCCATACAAATTTATTGAATGTAATGCAATAAAGAGTGTCACCCTGACATTGATGTAATTAAAAAACATTTGCGGCCATTAAAATGTCATTTAGTATGCTTCGTATCGTTACGCCACAGGGCCATTAAACTCATTAAAATTTTGACTTTGGCCAGGATGGGAGGGACATGTCGTGTGATGTAAGTAACCGCCGTAACTGAATTTTCCGGCATTGTGTGAATCGCACACCACAAGATATCGTGTTCGGGGCGAGCCTTCAATTTATCTGAGTCGGTTTCGGGTGGCCGATGTGATTAACGTTGCCCTTTGCGCCTTTGTCTCTATCTGCAACTGGAAGCCGAAGCGGAGGGCTGGCTGAGCTATGCGTTAATCAAATGTCAATTACGCTGCGGATTTCCAAATGGATTGCTGCAACAACGGGCAAGTGCTGTCAGCTTAGCCTTTTAACGAAAAATCGTGGCGACTTTTTAAAAGCGAAGTTTTTGAAAGGTCCTTAAATTGTGGATGAAACGTTACAGCACTAGGGAAAATAATTGCTTTATCCTTCGGAATTTATCCCAATATTATTTTTACATTTATATAAAGCATCGACTTTCGTATGTACATATAAAGAAGAAAATATAGTTTGTAAATTATATATTTTATATAGTTTGTAAATGATATATTTTATATATTATTTTTAAAGTAATTTGTTGAGAGATATTACGATTTTTGGTCATTAATTGACCTCTATATTTTTTGTACTTTTCAGAAACACTTAATTGAATACTATCTCTCTTTAGATATTTTTACCTTTATGTACAGACTTGAAAAAATTTTGAATTATTATTTTTCGTATCTATATATAAAGAAGAAAATAAAGTTTGTAAATTATATATTTTATACAGTTTGTAAATGATATATTTTATATATTACTTTTAAAGGAGTTTGTTGAAAGATATTAAGATTTTTGGTCATTAATTGACCTTTATATTGGTTGTACTTTTCAGGTATTTTTACCTTTATGTACAGATTGCTCAACACTGGCAAGTGAGAGACTGCGATCCTGGCTTACTGACGACACACCAATTGTACAATGGGCGGCCGCTAAATCTTGGCGCTCGTTGGTTATACGTTTTCAGCGTTTTTCCTCTTCTGCTGGCGCTTCACACAGATACTCACGCACGCACACCGTGTGCCAATCATACTCGTATGGAGGGACAGGCGTTCTTTGCTGCAGTTTGTTCCAGGCTCCTTGCTCCCTGCTCCCTGCTCCTGTCTCCGCCCTTATCCTTTATGCAATTTGTCTTTATGCGCCACCCTTTTTGCACACTTTGCTCCGTGCCCTCGCAACTCGGAGTGGTTGGCGGCCATAAGATATGCCCGACTTTACTCACGTTGCCAGCATTTTAAGTTGCCACTTCCCCTCCGTTCGGCGCGCGCCACTTTCATCTTCGTTTTGATGGTCTTTAAATATCCCCGAAACAGACAGCTTCATGCATATAAAGACTCGCATGCACCACGAAAAAAATGGGTTTGCTATCCATAAATAATGAAGGAGGCAAAGTATTGCAAAATGTGTTTAATGATTTAATAAAGAATAAAAATAAGCGATTGTTAACGTAAGGGATAAAAAGCTAATAATTTATTTAATAACAAATGTTATTATCATTGTGCATATTTTTCGATAAGCCAACTCAAGGATTTTTTTTATTGATTATTGTATAGGTTTTCAGTGTAATTAATCACTATTGTGCTTGCTCCTATAGGATCACAATATATACTACGTATTCTGCTTTTGAATGTTGGGAAAACAGCGCTGGTAATTTGATGATTATAAGTCCCAACCACAGGGTTGTGCCTCAAGGTGCATGTGCCTTAGCGGTCTAATCGCCACCTAAGGATACTGCCAGACCATGTGGATTTTCATCAAGTATTGGACAATGCTGAAATTGCCCCTTGGCCAAGGTGTGGCATTCAACAGGATGATGGCTAAATCTAGATATAGGCATACAAAAAATTTTATTAAAAATTGGTATATGTATTTATAATAAGAACGGATATTTAGTTACTGGATTTCTCTAAGCACAAATTTAGTTATAATTTATTATTATTTATTAAAGCAAATTACGTACCGTATCACATATTCCGTTTGTATACGCAGAGATAACAAATGTTACGTTGAGCTTATTATCCAACTTCCTTTACTGTCCAACATTAATAAGCTTACCCAGAAATTTCACTCCAGTCACTCAGTTTTCCTTAGTCATTGTTTATCGAATGGATAACATTTTTTTCGTTAGGTCCTACTTACTTTCTTTCTTTCTTTCTTTTTTTTTTTGAATGGAAAACTTTTGTTTGCTATTTGTATATGAAGACAAATCGAAAATGGCAAAAAAGATGATTTATTACCCACGAAGTAAATGAAAAAAGAATAACATAGGGGAAAAAATGTGGTTTATACAGAGGCACGTACGCATCGAGGAAACAATATCGGACTGTGTTAAATGACTTTTGTAACTAAAATGCTTTAATTTCAAAGGGAGTTAATGTAGGCCAAATATTTGCCCAAAAATGTGCTGCCATTTAAGCCAAGGCTAAGTGGCCTTCAATTTCTCGAAGAAAAAGTTTACGGAAGTCAATTGCTGGGGGGGGGGTCAGCACGAAAAAAGGAAAGATAAATATTTTTAATGTAGTACTTGTTGAACTTGCCCGAGGCACTTTCAAGTACTGGTTTTTATACAAAAGCGAGGCAAATAAATAATCTAAATGTGGAATAAAAGCAGCATTAAATGTATTCCATTAGGCCACTCGCTTTTAAGTACATCTAATTTGCAACAATTTGAGCGCCATCTAATGTTATACATCGGGGGAAAAAAGGGGAAAAGTCATAAAAATGTTTATGCTCTTTTTATGAGCACACAAGCTGCGGCATATCACACAGTTAAACAATTGTTCCCCGACTAGCCAGGACACTGCCTGGCTGTGTTTTGTTTTTCTTTCTATCCCTCGCCGTTCCCCAGGACATTTACTTTTATTGTGCGACTGGTTCAAGGTTCGGGCACTTTGATTATGACGTTAGTTCCACCACCACTACTGGCTGCAGGGCAGGACCAAGAAATGGAGGCGGGTCGAGAGTCCTTGCCTCAGGATGCGCCGCCATTAGTGTTGTCAACTGAATATGCTGAAAAGAAAGGCAGTCCCAGGGTAACAAATAAGTTAAACAACAGGTTGGTAATTCTGAAAAATAATTTGTTGTTGCTTAAAGTATATATTTAAATATTAAATTATTTTATTAAATTATTTGTTTTACTTTTTCCTTAGTAAATAAATAAATCGGAACTCTAGCCAAGTTAGCTTCTTCAAAATATAGACAGAAAATAGCCAACTTGCTAACACTGTCAGCTACATTATGGCCAACAGAATCTGGCAATGGCGTTCGCCTGTGTGCTGGCAATTGCAGCCAAAAAGGAAATGTTAGGAGCGGCCCAAGGATGCACAAAAGATACTCGTGCTCGCACACTTAGTCCTTGTTATGTTATCTTTATGCGGAAGCTGCCTGCTCGGAAGTGCCACAAAGAACTTCGAAGATGAAGTTCCCGACTAGTCGGAGTATTAATTCTTGGTTTTATTTGCATGCTTTAAACGCTTTATGGCAAGTGGCCGAAATGGAGGAGAAGTACTCCCAAAGTTTATCGGGATGTTGTGGCAGGAGGAAAGCGTTTGTTCGTCAGCTGTCAACGGTGGCAGTCGCTTTTTCCACCCACCAACTACCACCTCCTGCCACCGGACTGGCCGGAAAAGCAGAATTCTTCAGTTGTCTCCGGCATTAGCGGACCGGAAGTCAGCTGTTGTCCTGTAAGCTGTGCCATAAACTAAACAAAGGCCGGTCGCCCCGCCCATTCGTGCTGGAATTACGCCGAAATTCGGACAGACCTGCAAACAAATTGTTTATGTTAAGGAAGTCACGTAAAGTGTCGTGTCCTTAGGAAAAGCTCTCTCAGGAGGACGAGCTAGAAGTAAGCAGGGCCAAATGGACAGCCAGTCTGAACCCCAAACCTAATCATCATCATCATCATCCTCTGGTGTTTTCTTTAAGATACCATTACCTGCTGGTCTGGCACCGATTCTCAAATCTCAATTTAAAATTTAAGCTTGGATTTGATCGTAAAACCCGGGCGGACCTTTCGTGGGAATTTCTAATTGTGTTTTCCCTAATTAAAGTGCCGGTCCTCGGCCTTCGGGCTGCTCAACTCGTTGGCAACCGCAAAATATGCCGCCACCACAAGGCCAAGACTATTATGAGCACTTCTTGGCCAAACGATTTCAGCCCCGGCTACGCATTGTTCCGCAGGTTATTAATCAAATGAGGAAAGTAATTTTTCAGGGGCTGGCATTAATTTGATTGGCATGCCTCAGGCCGCAGGGCAATGAACTGTTAAATAAAATATATCCTAGGCTTGGGACAAAAGCTGCAAAATAAATTTTGGGATGATACGCAAGGGATTTTGGGGCTTTAATCAAAGTGATAAGTGCTTTTCATTATAACTCAGGGGTTGGATTATGTAATTATTTCTGTGACATCGAGGAGAATATGACTTTAAAGTTACTTTAATTATATTCCAATTAAATAGAAAATGTTCATTCCTGTTAATTTAATTTTACTCATTTTTGTTAATATTTTATTGTACAATAGGCCATTTAATAGAATATTAAATATCACATTCAAATGGTAATATAAATCAATATTTTTCCCTTTCTTTTTACTCTTTCAAAAATCCAATATGCTATTCTGAATAATATGGCTTTAAATTTAACAGATTCAACATTCACCTCAAACTTGTTCGCCATCAGCCGAAGCCTCGAACATGTTGCCTGCTCCACGCAAATCTCAGTGGCTCTGCAAATAGTTGGGGGCTCTAAGACAAGCCATTAGCTCTCGAGCCCTGCGAGTAAACATAAAATATTAAATATGCATAATGACAAATCTGGTAGTCATTAGGGCAAATGGCTTGAGGCTCGAATTTGGGCTCTTAAAGTCTTGACATTAATTTCAAAGAGCAAACTTGTTAGTCACTGTGAACCCCTTTTTTCGCTACCCTAGTTTTGTATATGTGGTATCTGTAGTTGCAAGGGTACAGGATACGAGTGTTTACGTAGCAGAGATTGGGTTGCATTTTTTTTAGTGACTTATAGTTCCTTTGTAATAGCGCCCTAAAGTACGCACATATTTTGTTATTAAGCTTCCTTTAACATTTTGCGCGAATTTAAAAATTTCATTCTGAAAGTGCTTAATTCATGTTGTTATTTTTAATGCTACTTTCTGAACCATTTAATTACGAATGACAGTGTACCGGGTATCTCATAGTCAGAACATTTACCTATTAGATTTCTCCTATGTTGTTTTTAACCCGGACACGTGTCGCCTTGTTTTGGGATAGCCCATTAACGCATAGCCAGGCTGCTGGGTTTTGCATAATTAGAAATGCCTTACGACACACGCATAAACAGCGCGTCCTTTCACAGGCAAATGGGCCCTCAAGGTAATACGAATTACACATACCATTGTGCGGAAAGAATCCCACTGTTCCGCAGCCCCGCAGAAACCTCAGCCCCACAGTCCCGACGTAACTGATAGCTCTGTTTACTCAGATGCCGCAGACACCTTTAGCCTGTCCGGATTCTGTCCGAGGGACTCCACAAACAAGTGGCTAAGTGGCAGTATCCTTGAATCAGGTGTTAAGAGCAATGACTGTTCTCCGTGGATGGGAGTAGTAGCGCGAATGGGAGTGGGACTCGGAGTGTCGAGGGCTGGTCAAGTATTTGGGGAATTTAGTTACAGTTAGCGAGCCTGTAATTAAAGGTAGCTCGAGTGTTCAGCAGGTGGTGAAGAAGGCAGTCTTTTGAACTGTATTTAAATAAAATTGTAACCTTGAACCTTTCATGTAAAATGTAAAATGTGTAAGTAAATGTTATACAAATTTACAAATTTCGATATTTTTCCATTTTTACTAAACTAAACATTTGTACTAAACTTCAATGATTTAATTGCAGGCTGCAAGGGTATACAAACTTCGGCTTAACGAAGTTAGCATTCTTTCTTGTTTTTGTTTTACATTAATTTTGACATCACTCCTATGACAGCTATTTCATATAGTGGTCCGATTTAGGACCGTTCCGACAAATATAAAATAAATAAGTAGAGAGTATCTATAAGATACTCTAATTTCCTGGGGGACATAATTTCCCGGGAAGCATAATTCCCCGGGGGGACATAATTCACCGGGAAACACATTTCCCCGGGAAACATAATTCCCCGAGAAACATAATTCCCCGTAAAACCTAATTTCCTGGGGGACATAATTCTCCGGGAAACATAATTCCCCGGGAAACATAATTCCCCGGGAAACATAATTCCCCGGGAAACATACTTCCCCGGGAAACATAATTCCCTGGGAAACATAATTCCCCGGGAAACTTAATAAGAATGAGATGAAAATTATTGCAAAAAATCTGGCCATATGGCCAAAAAAAATGTGGTCATTCGTGAAGTAAGTTTTCTTTCTTGTTTTGTAAATAAGCTACGACAATTTGAGAGTTTCCGAAAGAGATTTTAAATTACAGTATTTTTAATAAATCAAGCAAAAACAACTCTTGATGAGGTAAGATAAAGCGACAATCTCATATTCAACTGAAACATTTTCAGATACAACATTTTGTGAAGAATAATAGTTATTTAAACACAATAATTAACTAATTACTTAAATAGTTTCTGATATATTAGACTAACAAAAATAACAATTTAGTACGCCGAAATAACAATAAACAACAACAACTTTTGTTTGAACATCTGCAGCAAGCCTACGATTTGTGTTATCCCAAATTGAAGTGTAAATAAATAAAGCATACTCTTGGGGACCAGCATTCTTTTGTCTCATTAAAAAAGTCTCACTTAACCGTCTATTCCAATATCGATTTATTTTATTTATTTACCGCATTTTTGTCCAATCTTTATGGCTGTGCTTTTCTCGATTTACAAAATTAGCGCAATCAACTTGTAAATTCGGTTCGTTTTTATTTCGTTTGTTCATCGTTTGGCCTTGGGCAAGTTGATTTTTTTGCCATTATTACGAGAATTATTGTAACCATAATTTGTTTTCCATTTGTTTGGCAAATTTATTTGTTCTAATTTGCATTTGTCGGAGTATTTGGGATCTTTTTATTATATAAATCGAATTAAATGGAGGCCTGTCTGGCCGGCTGTTGTAGGCCTAATGTCTGCCGTCTGCGTGTGTAAGCCAATATTTATGGAGTGTGTATTTTTGTGAGCAAAAAATTTATGGCGTCTGCTTCGATTGTCTTTGGAGAAGCCGAATCATAATATTTGTCTCAGACGCTGTCTGGCTTTGTGTTCTTATATAGATTTCTTGACTTGCAAGTAACTTCTTGCTTATTTGTATTTGTAATCGCTATGAAAATATATATATCGCATACGATTAGCGTAATCTTGTCTTCATAATTGTAATCAAAATGTACATTTTATGTAAATGACTTTCCCAATCCAGTTTCAGTTCGAAAAACATTTTCACCGCCCCTCCATCTGACAAGCAATTTTTAGCAGCGCCAAGACCGTGGCTGGGATTTTAATTAAAATTTATGTTTTAATCCTGATTACGTGTCCTCACCCAATGTTCGTATTAGAGCCCTCATCTGGTAGTGTGTGTGTGTTTGGCTGTCGTCTGTGTGTGCTCGAAAAAGTTGACAACTTTGCTGCTGGTTTCATTTCGTGTGTCATGCTTTTTTTCTATTTTGGGTCACTATTTTTTATAACCACTTTTTTGCGACTGTCATTTTCATAACAATTTTCGGTTGGTAATGACAGAGGTGGGTCACCTAAATATGTCCTGACTGGGTGTTATTTTTATTCTTTTTTTCTGCTCTCATTTAAGGAGCCTTTTTGGCTATAGCTAAGCTAAGATTATACTTGTGCTGCTCTTTTTTGCCCAGGTTACCTTAGGCCATCTTTGAATTTGATGCTTGTGAGTTTTCCAGAGAATTTTCCTGTCAATTAAGTGCTATGTTGCATTCTGGTTTCAAAGGATTTCCCTTTGGACTTATTCAGGAAATTGTACACTGACTAGCTACATTTGGTTCTCCCTTTTTTTTGGAATGCAGTTCAAAGGAGCAATTAGGCATGTACTTTTCCTTCAGTTTCTGTTTTTTTTTTTTCATGAATTGATTTAGAAATTTTTCAGCAGTTCTGAAGACCTCACAACTCTTCGCTCTCAATGTTCTATCACAAGCACGCAGAGAATCGTGTAATGTTTTTGTTTCCTGCACAATTAAATACCTCACATTCTGCGGTAAAATGACTTGAAAGGCTTATGTATGACAAGAGAGGGCATTATAATGTGACAATAAACAAACACATTATATACTTGACAGGATCTTTTGAAATTGCCAGCAGAGTGTCAATTAAATGTGACAGCTGTTGTGGCAGCAACTGTTTGAACTTATGTTTGTTGACAAAACATAAAAGAACTAAAGCTCTGTTAGTGTGCCCCAATAATTAGATTTAAGCCAATAAAAATCTACTCAAAGGAGCAAATTTAAGGCTTTAAAGTGAGCCACTTGAGATATTCCAAACACGTCTATCGTTTCCTTATAAAATTATGCAAAAACCTTCACTTCGGCGTCCTTTCTTACACCCAAGGGATCCTTCTTGATTGATTTAATTGTGCCCTTAAAGCCTTAACTTTGTCCCTCAGTTACCTTGGCTGTTAAGTGCAAGTTACTTTAATTTTTCCATTTAATTTTTTTTTTGCATATGCTGCCAAGTGAAGTGCATCAATAATTTCTCACTTTTATGACAGCACTTATCCGGTTCTGACCGGGCTCGCCTGTCGTTTGGTTCATCGTCATCATCGCTCACTCAGTGCCTTTATTGATGGACAGCCAGGGCGCCTCAATTATGATTTGATGGCCTTTTCCTCGACTGTGTCACCCACGTTGCGTATGCGTAATACTTGACACATGGGCCCCGGCCGCCATCTAACGTATCGGCCTCAATCCTCGTCATTGCACTCTACTAAAAGCTTCTCCATTTCCCCGTTCGGCTCACTGCGAGGCAGTGATGCTAGAGTACTAGATAGAGAACAAAACGTAGACAGAACGTGGGTTAAAAGGAGTGGCCAATGGGGTTTTATATTAATGAGATGGATTGCTGCAAATATCTGATTAAAACTTATAAGTATTTAATTTATATTTTGCAAATAAAGTGAAAAATATATAAAGTAGATTAAAACAATGTAATACAATTAATAATTTATATTTATTCAACACTTTTAAGACCAAATTCTAATGTTTAAATTAAGCTGTAATTTTAAAGGCCTATTGCAAATTAAAATCTTTCAAATAAAATAGTTTATAGAATTTCAGTTACCCAAGCTTTTAGTTAGCTTAACTATATTTTCCAATATTGTCAGTCTGGTTCTTTGTCTTTGCAAATTCGACATCCCTTATCTCGTCTCTGAGCGGGTGCCTCAATTTTGAGTAGTTGACGGGAAAAGTTAAAGAAAACTCTGTTGCAATCAAGCGCATTGAGGGGCAGTCATCACGTAAATTGAGATCATTGTAGCAGTGGCAGGTGGAGGTAAAGCCGAAGCCGAAGGAAACGTGCCTGTTGCGGTCGCCGCCCTTGCGGCATCCTGGCCACGTAGCCAACTCCCGCCACACATGACCAACAATTTCGAAGTCATTAAGACAAGCCGGCAAAGTTTTTCGAAAGCAAGAAAACCCGAAACGCCGGCGAATTGGCCTGCGGAGCTAAAGTTTTTATTGCGTTGCAGCTGCATCAAAATTGCCACAAAATCATCATTCACTGGGACCTGACTTTAATGCGATTTCGTCCCATTTCCCCAGGTGAAATCGGAGTAATTGAAATTCGAATGCAACTGCTGGCGCTCGTCATGTGTCATGGCAAAAGTTCAATTGCATTTTAATGAACATTTTCGACTGCCGCTGACCGAGCAAAGTTCGAGGGCGAGAGCCGAGAACTCAGAGTCCGTACTCTCCCGGGCTCCAAGAAGAAATAAATAAAAGCGAGCATGTCACTAACTTTGTCTGTCTGGGAAGTTCCCAGCCCTCCTGCCAGAGTTGGTATCGGAATGGCAAACAAATGCACTTCAGGCTAAACAAGTGTTTATGCATGCCTCTGTTGCTAGGCCTTGTTTGTTGTTGGGCTTTCCTCGTTTTCCCAACACCATTTCCCTGTGATGTTTCCTGTGGAAATGGCAAAAATCCATTGCAGAAAGAAAGGAAAATTTGTGTGTGTCCTTATAGCCGAGTCAAGGATTTTCCATTATTCCGAAATGCCATTCAGGCAATCAATTTGTATCAAAACCAATAAACACAATTTAAGCAAGACAATGTCAATGGGTGGTGAAAAGTCTTGGCCCCGAGGCCAAATTAGCTTCTTCACTCTGATCAAATATCGCCTGTGTATCTCTAGGGTCAGGAATTATTCATAAATTTTTCACACTCCTGCAGCTGGCCAAAAACTATTGGTCGCTTGAATATTTATGCGAGGGTATCCCAGTGGGAGAGAGTTGTTTTGGACTTAAAGGTGAGTATTTGAAGAGTTAAGTTAGGAATAAAATAAAAGCTAAATTATTTGCAACTTGTTGCCTTAATAATATTTTTCTAATATATATAAAGAGCACTACACAGTCGCAACCACTAAACTTTAGTTTACTTAAATGATTAGTTTATCTTTAGCTGACCAAAACTTTATCAGCTCTCTAGTTAAAGTGAGACGGTCAGAGTGGTAATTGAATTTTAATTGCTCGTATGCAAAGCTCCCACAGAAACCACTGTCAATTTAGAAAGATATTTCCATAACCGTCTGAGTCGGCTTAAAGGGAATTTTAAATGCAGTTAAATGTTTATTTACCGAGTTTAGAAAAGCTCCCAGAGCACTGCTGGTGTTTGCCTATGTGGTTAATTAATATTATAAAATTAATTTAAATTCCTAGAATGTTCAATAAACTGAACCTGATGGCAAACACTGCCATAACATAATTATGTGCTTCAATTCCCATATGCGAATCGCTTGAGGCAACTGAAATTAGCTGAATTCACTATCATTGATATTTGATTGAATGCAGTTTTTTGATTTACCCGAAAACTGTTTGATTTTGCATGCACTGGCACATATTAAAGGTGTCGGTTGAGTGAATAGGGGCTCGATATCGATACTGCTGGTGTTGATTGGTCCACACTCCGGTCGCATTTCGACACACTCTCTAATTTTCCGCCCCACTTGAGCGATTCAGAGAATTTGAAATGGAATTTGTCGAGCACATACTCCTAATTATAGGCATCACTCAAATATTGCATTTGCATTTTAGAGTTTTGTTTGTTTTCTCCTCGCCATTAGCAGCTCACAAAAAAGTGGGAGGATGTGTGGGCCACTTTAGCCCCGTCCGACAGCTTGACATATTGTGATAAATGATATACTCCAAATAAATGAATATGCCAAGCAGCGCTTCTTCATTATCCATCAGCCATTTTATAGTCAAAAGAGTATATGGCTTAAAGAGCGGTCTTAAATGCTTAAGAAAGTTTTTTAAAAATCGAAAATACAATTTCATAATTTATTTTTAAATTTGTTTGTTTTTCCCCACAATAATCAGCAATAGAAGAATTTTTTTACGATTTACACATGACACATTTTTTTGCTTTGTTTTTATGGCCGCGTTTTATGCCGTGCTCCAATTATGAGTGTTATTCCCGAATCGTAATCGAGCGTGTGAATTGTTCGCATTGTCTGACACAACGTGGGCTTAGTGAGAAAAAAAAGCGGAGCCCAAAGAAGTCTAACAGAGGCGAATTCGACTGTCTGCGCGGGGAAGGACTCGTACAAACAACAAATGGCAGCGTATCAATATGTGCGTTCAGTGGAGTGCGAGGACTGTGAATATAAATGTATCTGCGTGGTCTGGGTCTGCATCTGTGCTTTCATAACCAGCTTATTTGTCTAGTTGCTCACGTTTCCACCAATGTCTGCCAATGTCTATACGAATCTCTGCGAACTCCTTCCATATTTATGAGTTCTTCCTCCTCGAAGGCTCCAGGAAATGTGTCAGCCCAAATTGAAGCTTGACTGGTTATTTTCCTGTGATTCAATTCGGTCGCAAATAATAATTTGGTTGCATAGCAATTGGCAAACAAATTTTTGTGCAATCTATTGGCAAATTATTTGGAATTTGTTTTGGGGCTCATTAAAATGAAAATTTGCAAATGCTTATCTAATGAGAAATATTGATAGCCAGCTCGTATATAATAATTACTTATCGAACATAAGTTCTGATAAAACTAAACGGATTTAAAATATAAATTTTAAAGCGCCTTTAGGCAATGCTCTTAAGCTGATTCGACACAATATATATTTGCCTCAATCCCCTTGAAAAGTACTGCTTATCTTTAGTTCCAGACAGCATTAACTGGAGAAGTCAGGAAGTCACTGCGCTCCTGTCAGTCAGTCAAAGTTGACTGGCCTGTCACTCCCAAAGCGGTGTACAATTTTTATTTTTTTTTAAGAGAAACACCTGCGACGGGCAGACAGCTAAAAGGATGAGTTGAGCTCCGTGTGCATTGTCAGCAGAGTAAACATTTATATGCTTAAATTAAGCATACGCCGCGTGTGCCGGCTGAACAATACGCACCCCAAGCTTTTGTGTTGTGTCAACTTAATTTAATTTGCCAGCCCCGGCAGCTGACAATGCCAAAGATATATAAATGCGTTCTTATAGGAATAAAAGCGTGGAAGCGTATGGGACTTGGCCGCTATGATATGATGTGTACCTTATGAATCGTACAAAAAAGAAAAATTGCCTACTTAAAATTACATCTTAAAATAAAAATTGACTTGAAGGTTTTGTTGTTAAGAACAGATCATAAATGTAGGCAACAAGTTTCTTAATTATTTTAAACTCTACCTCGAGCATTAAGAAATATAAATTAATGAGTAAGTCGCCAGCTTTAAATGAAGCTGTTAAAATCATGGAGATATCCCGAAGAGAGGTTTTTCCTTGCAAACTTTTTTGGAAACAAAATATTTTTAAAATGTTTTTCTCTGCATGAAACGCGTGGGGCACGTGGCGCTTGCAACCTGTCAAGTGACACTTATTAAAACGTCAATTACTCATTCAGATTTTGTTTGCCCGTCTCGAGAGTGTGTGTGTGTTTGTGCGCGTCAAAGGTTGACAATGAGCGAGTGCGAGTGTGCGTGTGTGTGCGAGCGCGTATGTAAACAGACGTTAACAGGTCTGTTAATTGCGTGGGCATAAACAGCGCTAATTGGCAACGCAGCAGGTGCAGCGATAGTTCCCAGACCCGGTCCCTAATTGTCATCCAACACGCAGCACTTATCTACGAAGTATGTTTGACCGGTCAAAAAACAAAAAAACAACAAACATAAAAACTGCAGGACAGAAAGAAGGGTTCGAAAACTGGGAAAGTGAAAAGCTCGCCGCAAAGGCAATTCACGGATGCATTCAAATTGCATGCGTAGTCGTAGTCAATGGCGACAAATAGAAGCCATGACAGCTGCCCACTTCCGCTGGCTATGCAAATATGCACCAACACACAGGCACGTGCTGTTGCAATAGTGTTCAAAAAAATAGTATATCCTTGTACTGACTTGCATAACAAACTTCCATATTTTCATGCTGAATAAATAAATAAATTTATGTTCATAAATTAGTCTTAAAAATAATTTCTAAAATTTCAAGAATTTAGTAAATTTCAGAGAAATTAGTTTTGCTTTTTTTTAAAGGGTACCACATTCCATAATATATTCATAGTTTTTGGCAAATTGCATATAAAGACATTGAAATATTTTTGTATAGTTGTTAAAGGTTCCTATTGTTTTGGACCCTGGTGTAAGTGTTCGGGAAATCAAATGAACACAATACGAGTTGCGAACATGCAGTTGAGTTGGCAGTCTTTAGTTTTTCGCTGAGCCCAACAATTTTCAAATCGGATTCAGCGCATTTTTTCGCACTTGCTTAGTTTTTTGTGGGCTTTCCATTGGGTTTGCATTTGGCACTTGGCTGGAAGGGAACTCAGACAAAAAATGCCATGAAACGGAATGCCATAAAAGGATAGGTTTTGTGGTAAAAGGCAGCAAAATAGAAAAGGTTATTGGCAAAGAGAAGCTTTAAGTTTCGAGTACCAAAGGCAATAATTTGCATATGCTCCGAGGACATGTAACAAAAGATAATGCTTAGGAGAAAATAAATGTAATTGTGAGAAATTAAGAAAGACTAAGAACTAAGTAAATATTAAACAAAACCTAGCATCTTTTTACTTGAACTAAAGACTAAAAAACTTATATAAATTCAAATTGCAAACAAATCGATTTCTCTGGTATTTATCATTACTTTTTGCTTAATGTCTATATATTGGCCACCCCACCTGAATGGGTTGAGGAACCCCCATCCGATATTGAACCACATTCTTTGTCCAATAACCACAGCTAGAACTAATCAAGAATTCGGGCAATATTGACCGAAAAATTGAAAGCAGACCGACGGGGATCTAAAGGTTAATGAAAAGAAATTAGACCACCTAAACTTGGAGAGCCCGAATGTTGACAATTGAGGTAGCAAGTGCGCCAGACAACCACTCACTGACCAAACCACTAATGAAACCACACAGCACCGCAACAGCAAAAGCAATGGCAACGGCAATGCCAACAAAAGTGATACACAGCAAAAATAGTAGGGCGACCAACTAATTGAGAATGCTGACCAACATGCGAATGAGGTCAGCTAGCGAGTGTTGGAAATTCCTGTCGGAGGATATTTTGTGGAGAGCTGTAGTGGGACATGTATAGCATCATTGCTCATGTGACCTGGTGCTCGACCTGTGGGCGGGCTTTGTTTGTTGCGCTTAAAATCGTTTAGTTTTAATTAAAATTGCAAAAATTTACTGTGTGATTTGTGGCCTCTTGTGGAATGACAATTTGTTTTTGCCCAACTTAGGTGTAACTTTTAATTTGCATGATAGTTTGGCAATTATCCAAGTCCTTCTATTGGTCATAATTCGTTGAAATAGTTGTGGAATATGGCAAGGAAATGTAATTAAATGTGATTTATGGTTACAATTTAGAAATTACCTTTTGACAGTTGTCGGAAAAATTTTTGTGTCTGTGTGTAAATAAATCCACCTAAAGAATAAATTTAAGAGGGTTACGAATCAGTAAAAATACTTCAAACATGTCATAATTCTTTTACATTTTGATACTTATATCTAAAGCTCAAATTATTAAACAAGTAAATTATTTGCATGTATTTATTTCTATTTGTTAGCATTTTTATATAATTAAATTCTTTGTCTGACTCCCGAACATTTTTTAATATCCTGGCAGGAACTATGAGCGCAATGTCTGTGCAAAATATAACTAAAGTAAAAGCTTATTACCCACAAGACGGCAATTCCGGCTGAAGGCGCCCCAGAAATATACATTTGAGTACATTCTGGCTGAAATGTTCTCGTAAAACACCAAAGTGCACTTAAAGAGAGCGGCTTGAGGCAATTTCAATTTACTTACATCCAGCGGAATGAGTCCGGCCAAGGCGCGGATGAGTCTTCCGGCCCATCGCATGTGTGAGATAATTTTAATCTGGGCAGAGAACCGAGCTCCGGAGTTGACAATAGATTCAGAGAAGAGTGCATGAGCATTATGGAAATTTACATTTTTTGATTGGACCACATCGGGATGGGCATGTGGCAATTTCCTTATTTGGATTGTTCCCGGTTTTTCCCTTTGCCACAGCCGCTGACGAGCCTTTTATTGAAATCGGCACATGGCCAATGCTCGTTTGGAGGGAAGCAGTAAAAATATTTCGAATATTAAATACCATAACAACGGCTATCGCCGAAACAAAGGACTTAACGGCGAGGCATCAGGCTAACGAATCGCCGATTGGGCTTCGCCATTCGCCATTTTACATGACGGATCGTCATCATTATGGATTTTCCATGGGGCTGTAGCTTTTTTGGCATTCATTTATTTGCACTCGAAGTTTTAATAACAACCGGCCATTGTTTGGCTTCCTCATATGTGGCCTTCGTGGGCTTTCCACCTGTTTTGCATTCATTTTATAACGGCCTTTACTCTGCCATCGATTTTTTACAACATATTAACTTTTAATTGAAGACATATAAATGTATTTGTCATATGAATATGCGTATGTTATAAAAAAGAAAATTTATGGGAATTTTTAAAGTGAAATCCATACCCTTTTGCAATCATACCATGTCCAATTATCAGAAATATACCCAATTTCATAACCAATAATTTGAAGGGGTCTCGATTTCCCTTGAATGAAACAGCACTGCACTTTGCCTGATTGCAGCCATCATTTTTGGGTTGCCTTTGCCTCATCGAGTTTATCCACATAATTGGTGATTTAAAAACCAAATGAAGAGCCCTTTACTCTTCTCTCGACTGACTGGCAGGGACGATGTTAAGCGGCTGCTCATCGTTCTTCGATAATTGTCATTCAGTTGAATATTTCCGGAAATTTTATAAAGGTATGGAAAGTAATTGGAAGAATGAAGAGTGGGGGAAAAGGTTAAAAAATCTTTTTGATAAACTAAAGTATACGAAAGAAAACTGAAAAAATATATATTTTTGAAACTGTATATATATTTTTGAAACTATATATATTTTTGGTAAGACAAAACATTTGTGCGATGTCAAATAATTTATTTAATTATTAATTAATGTAAGGTACCCTTCACATATACAAAACAAACAAATTTAACAAATGCATTTCATAATAAAAAATAAAAATAAAATTAGAACAAGTATTCATGTTATTTCGGTCGTAAAGCATTTTTACAGGTGTTCCAGTATTTTTTAACAACTAGGAAATTTATATATATTTTAGCTCACATCTATTAAATTATTATTACTCATTAGCGTGCTCCACCTAAGTGGTTTTTCGTTCTCATTAAACATTTTTATTTGTGTCAATCTTAATTTATAGTATAAATTAAAATTTATAGACATTTACAACCCTTTTAAAAAGTTCCCCTGCTCAGTGGGCCCCCTTTTATGGGCCCAGTCGTTTAACAAGTTTGCACCTAAGCCTGGCCACAATTTCTTAGCAGCCAAAGGACCATCGGAATCCTCGCAGCTTCTGGCCCAGCAGGTGAATAATATTTCTCCCACAAGTGCGCATAAAGCAGGAATAAACTGACCGTACTTACAGCCCCATAAATTTCTGGCTATCAACACTCGCACTCGGGGCCGCCGGAGGGTGCCGGTGCACGAGCAGGTGAGCAGGTGAGCAGGATAAGCGAACTGGGTCGAGGCAACACGATGGGAAAAACATAGAAATAGGAGCCGGTGCAGGCACAAATATTATTGTGGAGATGCCTTCGCCGCTCTTTGATGGCCGAGCCAAGGGCGAGGCGTGGAAATTGTGAAATTGCATTGGGGAATTATCACTGCGAAGAGCGGCGGAATGTTCATGGATATTTATGACATCTCCGGATGCAATGCATTTTAAAGCAGCTGTAGGGTAATGCGGGATTCCACTCGGCACTCGGCACTCGGCAACATAAAATCCTTTGCCAACTATTAAAGTATTTGCCAAATCCTTGCCATAAAAAGCAACGCGTTCCGATGCCAAATGGTAAACATTCTCAGCCGTGTGATCCCTTAAGACGTTTTGAAAAAAAAAAAGGAAGAGCAGCTCGCAGCTGGCAGCTGGAGAGACAGGCGAGGCGATTAGGGAGAGGACCATTGTCTCACCGAGTCCTCGGAGGGTGTAGACAAAATATTATATACACAACTCACATGGAACCCGCTGGGGTGGCTTTCCAGCAGTGACTATTAGCATATTCCCGCCATGCGGCAGCCACTTAATGATGCAGAAATGTAACCAAGTCGGAATCTGGCCAAAATCCGGGCTGCCTGCTCCTCAAGTCATTGATTGCGCCAGCTCGAGCTTGAGATTTTCCACTTCCAGCACTTGAAAAAATTTCCTTAAGATCTTGAAGTACTTTTTTGAAATAAAAAGTGGCTTTAAAGATTTTATCTCTGAATTTGGTATAGGTATTCAATTATTTATTTTAATATTTCCCTAGTGTTATTTTCATCTATCTAAAACTTAAAAATACCTGAAAAGTTTGGCTCGAATTTATTTTTGATATACTGATACATATTTTTCGGCTTTAGAGAGATTCTATTTATTATAGTTATTTATTTTAATATTCAATTATTTCCCAAGTGTTATTTTCATTTATTTAAAATTTAAAAATACCTGTAAAGTTTGGCTCAAATTTATTTTTGATATATTGATACATATTTTTCGGCTTTAGAGAGAGTTGCAATTCCGCCGCTGGGATGCTCGCTTGACGAATGAGCACGGACATATTGAACCCCGGTTATATTTACCAATTTATTCATGTCAGAAACGTGAACGGAAACTACAAACTACAGCAGCTTTAGGTGGCTGCCATTGAGCAGACATTTCTCATGCAGAGATTTCATCTGCTTCGGTTTCTGCGCTGCGCTACGTTTCTGTTTTTGTTATGCTTTCATTACAACATTGAGGGAGAGCCAGGACTCACCACGGCTCACCAGGACGCACCAGGACTCCGTGTGCTCGAGGTACGAGTGTGTGCACATCAATTTCCCCATTCACTACGCTCACTCAGCCGGAAGGGGGGCAAAATAAACTGAATCTCGATGAGGAGAACCCCATTCAAATTCGGAAACTTGCTCTGCCTTTTTGTCTGTGGCTTTCCAATTAAAATATAGCTCAGTGGCAGGCATCCTTGAATGTGATTAATCAATCACGGGACTCGAATCATCGCCTGATTATGCGCTAATCAAAGTCAGCCTTGAGCTCGTTACGCTTTTCTTTTCATTAGTTTTTCCCCCTTTTTTTCGTTCGTTCCCCCTGCTGGAATCACAAAGGATTAAATTAAATATTCTGCTAATCAGGCGAAAGAATTGTTGCGCAATCTGTGACTAAGCTCGCTCGATTCCGATTCGGTTTCGGATTCGCATTCCACTACTGAATGCCCTCGAGAAGTCGACAGTCAAATGATTACCAATTAAATATGCAAATTGTCTCTGCGCCACTAAAAGTAGAGGAAAAGGCTGTGGAAATCGAGCAAGGTCCCTGCAAGACGTTCAATCTGGCTTAGCACTTGGATTTTAATTTTTTTCCTCTCATTTCTCCTCGGCTCTTTATCTAATTTCTAATTGAGGACAGCACTTTTCGCATTGAAATTTAATTAGAGTTGGGCTTTCGCCTTGAGGCAGTGCGAAGGCAGCTGCTCGCTTTCACACAAAAGTTTTTCCTTATCAAAATAATAATCCTTTTGTTGAGAAAATAAATCTGAAAAAAATAATTCCGTGCGTATTTAGAGCTGAGAGTAATTAAATCCGCCTTTAAAGCATCTAAGATGGTGAGAATGAAATCGGAGGCAGCGCCAGGCTGCCAGCAGTCATCAAGACCAATCCAAGTTCTTGCCACAGAACTTCGAACCGCTGCCACCGCCACCACCACCGGCAAAACTTTGGCCGCAAAAACTGTCGCACGAACAGCGGAAGCCCGGAGGTCGGAGGTCCTTTCGATTCCTTTGTTCCCACAGCCAGGCCAAAACCTATATTTGTGTTTTTCGGGGGGGCTGAGGCTAGCTCGAATTGTGAGATTGAGTTTAGCCGGTGACCGCAAGTCGGAGATGTTGCAGGTGCTTGATTCCACCGATTCCTCGCATTCCACAGCGCCCTTCAGCAACTCATTATAATTTAACAAATGAGCAGGGGACGCTTTCCGCGAGATTGCCGAGCTAAAGGGCTTAAACCGTTCAGAAAACAAGCTGTAAGCCGTAAGCCGTAAGCTGTAAATCGCAAGCAAGCCAAGCGTGTAATAAATGCGGCAGCATACGGCGGCCCAGGTGAAAATCCCCCGCTTACCTGAAAGGGTTCGTCGTTCGCAGGGAGCTATGCTGATTTTTGCGGCTTTAAGTAGGAGCCGTAAAGTTGATACGTCCAAAGCCAGCAGAGATATTCGCACACCCTCAGACACGTTTACACTGGCAGAAGGGTCCCACTTTGAAATGGTGAGAATTTAAATTAAATTAAAATCCATTCAGCACAGTAAAAGTTTGTTATTTATAAAATCTATAGTTAAAAAATAAATTAGGATGCATATCCTTACATGTTGTATAATAAACCCTATTTTTCTGGCGTCTCATATTTATTTACAAATATGTAAAAATTAAACTAGTTCACATTTTATATAAATAGATCAATAATTTGATTTATCTTACACACTGAGTCCCTAAAAATTTCCACAGTGTGTGAGTGAGCGTTGATTTATGCAAACAGCCAGCGTGATGTGAGTGAATTAACGCGTCTGTGAGTAAAACTCTGCTAATGGCAGTGGCAACAGCCCACGGGGCGAGGGATCTGGAGATGAGAGGGGCACAGCCAGGGGACAGCGACTTTGAAAACTTAAATTTTTCACATTAATGCGGGTGCTGGTATGGCAACCGCACACAAGTCTCGCTGTGCATTAGAACGAGTGCATAACGGGGCGTATGCGCAATGTGGGGAGACGTCTGCAAATATATTCTAAAGGATTCCAAAGGCAGTCAAGGGGCGGCCAGCTGATAAATCTTGTGGCAACACATACCTTGGAGATAATGTTAATTAATCCACTTTAAGTCTTGAAATAAAAATTAATTATTAGTATTTAAATTTAGCTTTTTTCCCAAGTTATAAACACGAATATGTGCACGTTATTCCGTTATTCCGTTCCCATTGTTGGAAATTTCAATAACGTAGCACTCTAGCTGGCCATTTCGATTCGAAATTCTGTCGCATTCATATTTTATGATTGTTTGCTGGCGCTGTGTATGTGTTTATGGGTCATGGTTAAGATAAATGTGGCGCAGAGTGTAATCAAATCGCCATATATATCTATATCTACATAAAGTTTTATATGTGTGTAAGGCCGGCGGCAGTAGCTGGAACGAACCGAAAGCTTTATGGTGAATGTAGGTAATTTATGTGCTTTTTCCCCACTGTGCCGATTGAATATTGATCATGTGCCGCATCACGTATACGACTGGTGGACGTGAGCAAAATCGATTCACCTACAAGATTTATGCTGTCGATTACAGATTTATAGATTTTAAATTACTAAGCACCAATGCCAGAGATTTTTCCATATAAGTTTAGAGCTCAATTCGACCCTGCAAATGGTGACCTGCATATTTGAAGGCATAAATTTTTAAATTGGTTGAAAGGTAAAAAGGTTTTGCTCCCAAGACTTTGCCGCTTACTTAGCTTAGTCTTGTAATTTCCACTTCAACATTTGCACTTGGATAATTTTGTTTGAGTAAGCAAAGTATCCATCCATTTACATCAAAGTAAAGTAAATTGCCTTCCGCCGCCCTTGCCGCCACTTGCGTTCTACGAATCCAATAAAGCAATTTTGTATTGTCAATTTAATAAAGCCTTTTATCGAGTGTATATAAATGGATTATGCCTTCCGCGCTGAGCGCATATTTATTAGAAAAGTTTTACGCTTCGCTGGCGGGAGGCAGAGTGGATGATGGGGATTTACTAAGCCAACGCGGGGAATTGATATTTATGGGGATTATCTATCAATTAGGGAAGGAACTTCTTATTAAGCGGCTCCGTTACCAGGATACCTGATAAGATGGCTTGGCTGAAACTTAAATATGAATGTCAGTCAGTTTCAATCAGTCTCTCATAATGTGGCCGTCAGTTGGGGCAACAATTTTCGTCACGTCACGTTGCAAACAAAGGAATGCCTTGCCATTCATCAAAGGGGAGAATAAAAGGAAGGCAGCCATAATATTTGCAGTCAACTTGTCTGCAGTTGCAGTTGCGCTGCAGCTGCAGCTGCTGCAATAGAATTGTTGACAGAACAAAAGAGGTGACAAAGAATATCAAAAGCGTTGCCTTGTTCCATCATGGCTCAGAGCCAGCGCACTGGCCAATTGGAACGTGCCATCATTTAGGCCACACAGCGGCCGCCATCCCGCAAGGTTAACTACCGCAAGCCAAAGGGGTTAAGAGTTCTGCACTTAAAAAAACTAATTCAAGCTAATTTAGATACTATACAGAGATATTTCAACTAAAATAATGTTTAAATAATATTTAAACAGTCAAATAAAATTAATATTTGGATTTATTTAAAGATATTTTCTTTTATTTCATGAACTATTTAATTTCTAAGGCTTTAAATCGAAAAAGTCTATATCAGACTAACCTCCCGCCCGCTTAAAACCCCACAAAAATAAATTTAAACTGTATTGCCTGAAAAGAGTTCTTTAAAACAAAACACAATATTGTTTTAGTGCGTCAAAAGCGTGGGCTTAACTCTATTCTGGGGCTGCCTTGGCTTTGGCTAAAAGTTGGCCGCTGCAGAGAGGGCCATAAAACGCCTGAATGCGCAATGAGTGAAATTCAAATACAAACCGTGTTTGAATGAATGCGTCGAGAAGTGGACGTGGAACTTCGGGGTGCGTCCTGCCCCGAAAATGCCCCTGAAAAGCCCACCACCCCCTCGGCCCTGGGGCAAAGTGAATGCCTGAACAGCTGACTGGGTAAATAAGTGCACAAGGCTGGGGAAAAAAGGACTGCCGGGGGCCGGTGTCGATGCTGGACTGGGCGTGGCTGCTTTTAGAAATGTCCTTGGCCCATGTGCAGTGGCAATTGATGGATTCATCGGCGCAGGACCCGTGCCCTTCACTGCCCCAGTTAATGTGGATTTAAGGTCCCTTCACTTGATGAACCTTAAATGGCAACTGCTGCGAATGCTCCTGAAACGAGGCAGACTTATAGAGTGACTGCTCCTGGAACGAGGCAAACTTATAGAGTGACTGCTCCTGGAATGAGGCAAACTTATAGAGTGACTGCTTCTGAAACGAGGCAGACTTATGGGGCGACTGGCCCATTGGCTGCCTCACACATCGAGGCCATCAAATTTGATGCCTGCGATGCAGAACTACGAGCAGAGCCTTGGGAAAATGCAATTGAATTACTGGAGCAAGCAGCGGATCGCGGAAATGTGGTCGCATCAAATTTTAGATGCGGCGAAGTTTCTGCAAAACACTTTTTGAATGGCGAAATAAAATTTTATTTACACATTACATAAAACCGCAATGTAGGCAAGGCATTTCCCAATAATCAGAGATTCTAAAAACTTTTGTTAAATAATATAATATCAAACGCATTAGAGATTATTCTTAAATAAGTTTTCAGTTCGATACAAAATGTGAATATTAAATTGTAAAAAAATAAATTTGTTTTACAAAGTTTGCATCCTTAAAATATATATTTTTTCTTATTGTAAAACAATTCGTACTTAAATCTTTCATGATTTTTAACTGAATATTAAATTACAATTTAGCTAGATTATAAGCAGAAAACTTTTGCATAGTCATAAATTGTTTTAGCTCGCAGCAGACAGCTGGAGAATCAAGGCAAATAGCTTAAATAAACAATAAATAACTCATACGCAGCGTGCGCCAGCGGCACTTGAGCATAATACGCGAGGCTAATGCAGCCAAGTGGAGCATAAAACATTTGTCTAAGCCATGACTTTTAGGATAATCCAGCACACACACATTGTCGTCGTCCCTTAACTCGGTCTCTGTCTATATATGTATATATATATATGCATATATACCCCAGTTCTGGTTCTGGTTCTCCGGTTGAGTTGGCGCTCCGCTGACACTTTCATTCAGATTCTGCCGTCTGCCACGGGAACTCATGTGTTATGGCATTCTTTTGTCTTGCGACGGGCCAAATTATACGCTGACACAGCGGGGACACACAGACAGCTTTCAGATTTCCCAGATTTTCCCCCAGGGGGTGCATTTTAATAAAGTGAATTCAAATGGCTTTCAACCTTCAACCTTTTCTCAGCGATCTCTGGCTGATTCCTAGTCTTCACTCACGCATCAGACCAATCCCAATTAATTCCGGCCAAAGGAGGGAGGTGGAGTGCCAGTGGAAGTTTCGCAGCCAGGATAAGAATATAAATTGCGCAACTAGGACTGACAGCAACAACAATTGCTGGCCATACTTCAATTTCAAAGTGCGGTTTTTTAGTTTCCGAAAATGGGCAACCGAAAACCGCAACAAAGTTGAATTGAAATGCTGCAGCATCAATAGAAGGAGCAGAGCATCAAAAAAATGCGTTGGTAATGGCACACAAAATAAAACTAAAAAAAAAAGGAACACGTGGGTATAGTGTGGCTATAGATAATCCGTGAATTTTCGACGTTTGAAATGGCGGAAATGGATCATCATCAAATATACTTTGTTTAGTTGAATTTCCCTTGGTAAAGAAGTTATATTATTTTCGAAATATGAGAAACCAAAGTAGGAGAATAATTTAGAATTTAATTACAGCCTTCAGGAACATTCACATTTTTGTTCCTAGAATATGATTTTAGATATCAACTAAGCCACAGCAGAGGCATTATGCCCTCTAGTTTCCAGTTAAATTCCAAACAAAGCTGCCGTTTAGTGAACCATTAAACTTTCGGGGAAAAATTGCGAGCAAAATCCCTTTCAGTTCGGAATCCACGGGTTTTTGTCGTCGCCTCTAAACCTATATGGTATATGTCATCTGTACAGCCCACCCACGGCGCTGGGCCCTGTTGGCATAAATCGGAGCACACTCTAAAATATTCTGTCCCGGGTCGAGTTACCAGCCGGAGGGAGTCGCGCACGCATAAGTTGGAAAGTTGGCTGGCGCTGCGCGGATCCACGCTATTCATTAGCATGCAAATTTGAAAATTTATCAGTTTGGCGGTCGAAATCCCTTTTTTAGTTTGTCGACCAACCGCAGCTGTATAAGCCACGCACACGGCTGCGCCAAAAGTTAGTCACAGGACGAAATTGGCAGAGTACTTAGTGCAGGTGTATGCGTGAGTGTGGTGGCGACCGTGATAAAAATACATATGTATGTGTCAGGTACTAAGCATCCAATTTGAGGCTTGCTTCAGTCCAACTAATGTTGTCTGAGTGAAATTAAATTGAAAGATCATTTTATGGTTCAGGTTAATAATAGCAATTTAGTGGAGGCTGGTGATATGTTTAAAATAAAATAACACAAGGATTCAAAGGGTGAATTAATAAGTAAATAATTGAAGATGTGTTATGTTTTATTTGTTTCTTTTAGCAAAGGCTACAGGTCAGGTACTAAGCATCCAATTTGAGGCTTGCTTCAGTCAAACTAATGGTGTTTGAGTGAAATTAAATTGAAAGATCATTTTATGGTTCAGGTTAATAATAGCAATTTTCTGTTTTAAATTATATAACATAAGGTTTCTATGGGACGAGTAATAAGTAATTATTTTCATTTTTTTTATTTTAGTCTTAATTAACAATAATTTGTTACTTACAGCAAAGACTAAATCATTTTTGTATTTTTCTGTACACTTTAAAATTAAATATGCAAATATTTTTAAGACGAACTCCTTATTAAATATCAAGAAATCTTCAACCGTTCGTAGTCTTATCCCCTATATACAGCTGGGTTATTTCCCCAACTAATGGAACTGGTCAACAATTCGTCCGCATGGCCGTGGATCAGAGCACCCTCATATCGGGCTCTTGACGCTCTATTTACCTGCCCCAGGTAGGACATCAAAGGCGAACCAGCCGGGCCCCGAAGTAGTTGCAGCCAGCAATCAACTGCTGTAAAATTGCCTCACCTGCCTGGGGCGGCAGTTGGGGCTGGCAGGCGGACAGGTGGACAGGTGCAGATGGGGAAGATGGGCCCCGACCGCCCAGAATTCACATATTTACACAGTGTGGCCAAATCCCATCGGCTAGAAGAGGGTAAATAAATGTGGCCACAGCTGGGAGGGCCATCGGTAAGGAGACGGAGGCGGAGGCGGGCTCAGGTGACCGCAGGTTGGCTCTGCAGCCTGTCGAACTGTCAGCTGCACTGTCATCCTTGGGCCCCCGGTAGACATCCTGCTGACATCCCATTGTCCATGGGCTCACTTGGCTCAGCTTTAAAAATATTTTAAGCCCTTAGTCATTTGCTACTGGGTCTGGGAATCCAGAGCTGATTGGATAAGCGATGGCAAAAATTCCATTAAATTTAACCCATGCAATTTATAAATTAAACGTAATACCTCTAGTTTCATAGGACTTACAATAGGATTAAAAAAAAAATAATAGGAACAATTAACAAACTTTTTATGCAAAGAAATGAAAAAATTAATAAATAAGAAACTATCGATGTTTAATATCTCGAAACATATCAATATTGTCTTAGATTCAGCGAGAATTATACTTAAAATATTCTTTTATACTAAAACTTGGAAATAAATATTAATTAAGGTACTGCACTTTCTGTACTTTTTTTTTTAATTTATTTATTTCTTAATATCCTAGTGCGACAAGGGTAAACTTATATTTATTGCACTAGTCATACATATTACGAGTTTGTTTTTAAAGATTATTTCTTAATCTAACAATTAACTTATAAATATTTTACTGACATTTTGATTTCGTTAACTTATTTCTATATTATTTTGTTTTTATTTATTTTTTATTTTGTATTTTTGTTTTATACTTATATTATCTTTATTTTCGTTTACTATTTTTCGAAATGTAATTAAACCAGACAGATCTACATCCCTAGTTTTCGTCATTCCCTATTTTCTATTCCATTCTACATTCTTGCTTACTCTTTTTCCTATTTTTTACTATACATTTTTCCTTTTTTTACTATTTTTTCCTCCTTTGTTTTATGGAGGAGTCCAATGAATTGGTGTAAACACTCGGGGCGTCGTTCTGTTGCCACTGCGAACGCTTTCTGCTGCCGCTTCCTGACATTTTGCCTGCAGTGCTTAGACAATGGTTAAGCGTCGCCTGTTGTCTGGTTGAGCCCGTTCCATCGGAATATTCATTTTTAATAGTCAGGCGTTGGAGGGCTGCAGCCCTTTTTAATTCATCTGCGAGACTTGTACGCACTGCCAAGGGCCTCGGGGCGGGGGGAATCGCTCGCACAGGATATTGCGACATTTAAGCAAATATCCCTGGCACTGGAGCAAACCGAAGGATGTCAACGACTTTAGTTGCTGCACAATTATCGTTTAATTTGTGGGCCCATCGCAACGTATTTGCCAGGCCAGGTGTGTTTGTCCTAAGGTTAACCTCCCAGGACCCAGAGCACAATTGAAATGTCATCCACACACACCTGCAAATTAGTTAAATGCATGTAATTCCAGCTCAGCTCCTGGGCTGCATAAACGATTGTGCGAGCCTACAATCGGAGTCCAACCCTACATTTTCTGCTCTGCAAAGCTCTATCCGGCTGCCTTTCAATTTAAATGAAATGCATAAAATTGTCATAAAGTGCGACGGCATTATGCAAACGCCTGTCAAAATTTATGACACCCGGACTGGAAAGATACATAGGTTTCTACAACAATGAAATAATTCGTTGTCAAGTTTGCCTTGAATAATATTTGGTTTATGAGACAGAATTTTCAAGCACGAATGAGTGTAAGAACTTAAATCTCTGTACCCTTATGGGTTTTAAAATATTAATTGGTAATTCCTATTTATGCCAATTAGCAGGATAAAATATGCCATTATCTTTTGGTGTTTCTCTTTTAAGTAGAAAATTCGCTTTCATGTTTTTCCTCGGAATATTTAAATGTATTTAATTAAGAATTTATAAATCCAATTGCTTAATGAAAATTAATTTTCTTAGAATTACTTTTTACGTTCAAGGACCAGTGCTAATTTATGGAGGCTCCCTGCCATTCTATGCCCGACTTGTATGACTAATTTCATTAGAAGACTCCGGGCCAAAAACTAACGGAGCTTGGCCCCATCTTGCCAACAAGTGGCCCCATGTGCTTGTCCTCAAGTGGCGGCGCTACACTAAATTGCTTTTAATTATGCAAAAAAAAAAAAGAAGAAAAGAAAAAGACAATAATAAAACAAAATAACAGAAAAAAATATGGGAATACGAGTGAAAAGCTCCCGCTGTGCCCTTTATGGCTCCTGGCATACTTCACAACAGGCCGCAGACGGCCAGACGGACGGAAGGGCCAAGGACTCGGGGCGCGGGACTAGGAACTCGAAACTCGGGATCCAGAACCTCCAGGGGAAGCAGTTAAGTTTGGCCCTATATTTTTCGGGGTTTGGGTCTGCAGTGGCAAGCAGCGGAGCGAAAATGAATTGTTGAATGTGGAGGGTCGGGGTAACTTTTCTATGTTGGTTTATGAACAATTCCAGCCAAAGTTGGTTGTTTTATTGCCTTCATTATTTCATTTGTTTCAATTAGCGACAGCTGTTTAGCAGTGGGCGAAAAGGAGTCAGGACTGCGATTGAAATAATACCAGGATGGCGTGAAAGTGAATCAAAGTGTTATTATGATTAATTAAAATGTAGATGGTTTTTAAACAAATTTATTCTTAAAAACTTATCTTAGCACACACACATAAATCATAAAACTTAAAATACTTTAAATATGTAAAACAAATAAAATACACTTTCTTGTAATTATAAATAATATAACTTATAAATCATTAGTAAAATAAGTCAAATAAATCTTGTTAATATTAAGATATCTTTAATAGGTTATGAAATCTTTTTGTGACTGACGCAATAATTTAAAAATATTATACTTGTAGCGTCAGGATACTAAATAAAATAAATCTAAATCTAAATCTAAGCGAGAGTCTACAGCAAAGCATCCTAAAAAAGTTATAAAAGCTTCAATGTCTGGTATAATGAGTCCTTGAAAGTAGTTAATAATTATAAAAAGAAGAAGAATTGAACTAAACTTTTAAAATCAATCGAAGATATTTTGTATGTAATTATATTCTGTTCGGCTGCAGGGAATCAAAGATATTAATATCTAATATTTGCTTAAAAGTAACAGGAAGAATTATTTCCTGGATTTTAAAAACATATAAATTCTATAGCAAACCACTTAACCTAATATTCCACAGAACATTTCCAGGACTCCAACAACTTTTAACATTAATAAACTTTACCTGGACATCCGATTTTAAATTTCCAACTATACACAGACGAGAGGCGAAAAAAAGTCCTGTCCAGGTGAGTGAGAAATGGATAGAAAATTCATTAAAGTACGTGGCCAGTGTACAGTGTCTGCGAAACTCCATAAAAACTTGTTCCCACTTGGTCCTGCCTTGTAGTACTTCGGCATAAGGTTAGGAAAATACTGATGAATAAAAAAAAAAAAAAAAAAAGCCAGTTTTAATGCAACACGCCTCGTGGTTTAAGCAAATAATCTGAGAACTTCTCTCGAACCAAATCAAACAAAAGAACATGCAGTTGAAGGGCCACAAGCGACTTCATTAACAATACAAACAGCAGCAGCCTTTCTCATTTCCACAACAATTTATATATATTGCCAGGGACTGGACCCTTGCTCCTTGCAGGTGAGGCGGCTGCAGCTGGGCCCGGTGTTTATTCATGCGCGATTTTCCAGTTAAACATGGCATATAGCATATACTATATGTATACATAGCCCGTACATAGACCTAGCAGAGGCAAGCGTACGTGTCCCCAGTCGGACTTGTGTGACTTTTGCATATTAGCCGAGAACTAGTTGGTTAGTTTGCCGCCAAGTCAGTCAAGTTTCCAGTCAAGTCACGCTCCCGACGACTTCTTCTTCCATCTTTGTTCGCACTGTCAACAATGTGTAATTTTATAAACTCGCATGTTGCTAACTAACTTCCGGCATCATGATTGCACCAACACCGAGGCGGAGTTCGAATCAAAGTAAGCTGAGTAATGGAAAATATATAATATAATAAATACCATATACCAACCATATTTAAGCTAAGAAGCAAGTACATAATCAAAACTTATTTAATCTAATTTATATTTCTCCCCCATTACCGGAAGTAAATGCTTCAATTTTTCTTTAAAACCATAACCCTTGATACAATCAATGAAAATCCATCAATTTGAATTTTCCATAGTGTACCATCGACTGTGAAAATATCCATTTGCCAGGTCCTTGCCATTCACAACATGAGTCGCCCATGTTTGCTTTAATTTCTCCACTAAAAAACATGACTGAAAATTCCCGAACAACGACAAATGCGGTCAGAGGGTCGCCCTTGACTGTCTTCTTCCCAAAAATCGGAGAGTCCTTACCCTTGTCGGTCTGCCAGATGACAGCCAGAAGTGCGGAATAGACAGACAGTCTGACGGGCTGTGGCACGTGCCTCCACATAAATATGTATGTAAAACAAATGCTGGAAATTAAATTGACTGAAATTTTATGGCCAAACTACGTGAAAGGCAGCGAAATGTTCGCATAATTTGCGAACAATTGACAAACAAGAAACCGAAGACACTGAAACAGTTAGTTTAAGTTTCAGCTTCGAACTGGCTAAATTTCCTTTCGAAATTAAAGCTTCGAGAGAGACGTAATCATGTCCTATTCCGACCGCTGCCATAAAACTCACTAACGATCTGCAGTCAGACAAAGGATACGCCGCCAGTCGAATAGCCCAGGATGTCCTGGCTGTAAACTAACTGAAATTATCGTAAACGAATTTGTTATCTCTGGCCAACATGACAACCAGCTAAAATAATAAAATTGCATCCTCCAGTGCTGAGTAAGGCGAGAGGATTCAATGGTATCGTCCTGCTCCTCGCTTCTGCGTTTTCCCTTTATGTGCGATTGTGTGCCCGAGATGAAAGGCAAGGGGTAAAGCGAAAGCCAAAAGTGTTTGACAGCCATATATGTATGACCGAGTCTGTACTTAGTGCACGCCCATGACTGGAATTATGTTCGCATCAGCAGATATTTATGCAGCCTAATGCATTTGACTCAACGGGACTCGCAGATTTATAGCTGCATGTGAGAGCTCTACGCCGCACTGTGGATCATTTTACGAAAACTCGTTGCAAAAGTCGGATTTCGGGTTTTTGAATTTAGTAAATCTTTTGATACCATTCATTTAGGAATTAATCAAGCTATTCAAAATCAATATTTTATAATTTAGAAAATTTTTTTAGTATTTATAGTCGCTGCTCAAAGTTTGTCAATTTTTCTGTAGTTGCAAAAAGGTAAAAAACTCGATAAATCGACAGATTTAAATTAATTTTTCTAAAAAAGTAGTTAAGCTCAAAGAAAAAAAATACTTTTCTGCTTTAAGGAACCAATTTTAAATCTGAATTAAGAATAAAATGGAAATTTTTGTTTGCACTTCTATTTTATTTAGATCTTTTTAAAAAAAGTCATTTTTTCCGTTTTTTTTTTTAATTTTTAGTGGAATATAAAAAATAAAATGCTATATTTCGCCGAGCTCTAGATAATACTAAAAATTAGTGGAGATATTCAACTAACAAACCAAAAAAAAACATTGCTACAATTGTGCGCATTTCGAGATTTTGATAATTGTTCATATCAAACCATGCTACCAAACTGGCACTTTGTAGTCGGCCAGTATGAAAAACGGAAAGGCAGCAAAAAGTATAGCTTCAATACCCGAGTTGCAAAAAAAAAACAAAACATTTTTTTTTCATTTTTTTATGCAATTTTTTTTTTTATATATAGAATGAGTTTTTAAATTTTTAAGTTCATTGATTCCTATGAAAAATGTATTTTTATTGTAAAAAATCAAAAGTTTTAGTTTGCCGAATAAATTACGCCTCTTTTGGTGGGCGTAACCTAAAAAACGTGCTACCTAAACATTTTTGGAGAGTTGTAAATTATTATACATTATATTATATCAAAAGTTATTAATTTTGCAACGTGTTTGAGAAAACGAGCCACAGTGCGCCGTTCGAGCCGTGTTGGTTGGATAGCAGGAGTTCCATTGATTTTCGGGGTATTATTAGTTTATTGATTCAGCTTTTGAGCAGAACCCTTGAGTCGAGTAAGCCACAGACAACTCGAATGTTAATTGGATTAATTTGTTAACTCATAATTACTTAGCATAACATTGAAGTTCAATAATCATGTCAAATCATAATTCATAATATTTAAAGACATTGCATACTTGAAAACTAATGTTATTTGCAAAAAATTCATTTTAATTTAAAAAACTTAGCCCCAGTTCCTGGGAAATATACTTTATATTATTGAATGTTTTTGTTTTAGATAAGTAAATTACATTAATTATATTAAATATAATTTATTTAATGCTCTCAGAGATAACGATTTCCACGTAGATGATAATGCTGCTCTTCGGGGAATTTAAGCGCTGATAAGCGTCTCATATATTTATTATTTGGGATCCACACTTCGCGCCGCATTACTTTCGAGGTTGGCGCGAGATGAAGACTTCATTAGCTGGGATCGCTTGGATTTCTTGGTTCATCCTGAACCTGAGTCACCAGGGAGCTGCAAAATATTTGGATGAGGATTGCAGGACAGCAAACAACCGCAGGGCTAGCACCTGGATGGTAGCCCTTCGGAACGAAACATACTATATGTGTGCCGGTTCCCTGATTCACAGACGTTCGTATTTCAATGGAAAATATATATTTCAGCTGATATATAAAATAAAATATTATTAAAATATTTCAGGTTTCGTCTTGACAGCTGCGGAATGCATAGACGGACAACGGACCATGTAAGTATTCCCCGAATAAATATATCAAACGATGATTGGATTATACTATTAAAAACTTATATGTATATATGTATAAATATTCGAGTCGGTCAGTCTGTTAAATTAAATGTTATCACTCGTGCTAAAAAATCTATTAAAACGGAACATGCCCAATTCTCATATGACGGATTTTTTGACGTAAATTGAAACTTAATTTTAATTCGAAACGTTTTTATATACTTGCCTATTTCTAGTCCGATCGTAATGATATTCATGTAATCATAAAACATTATCCACTTTCCTTAAAGTATAGCGATGCTGGGAGCTAATAACATATCGCATCCTGCCGCTGAGATTCCTGTCTCGGGAGTCCTGAGCTATCGTTCATACTCCAGGGAAACTGGAAGAAATAATATCGCCATGGCGATGCTATCGCAAAAAGTCAACTACAATGGTGAGCATAGTGTTTATAGATCACTTTCGAGTCTCTACTAAAGTGTTCTTTTCCCCGCAGACCACATTCGGCCCATCTGCATTAATTTGTCTGCCGTAAGAAGTTATGTAGAGGAGTACTGGGAATTTAAAACTTTCGACTGGGGAATAAGACAAAGTGAGATCCTTCGAGGGACCAAAATCGTGCGCCGTGATCGCAGAAATTGTGGAAATGCTTTGGATCAGTCATATATTTGCGGTGGCCCTTCAAGGGCAGGTGACTGCGGAGGAAATACCGGGGGTCCACTGTCCATATCTATATCTAGTGATGGTGGATCGGAGACTCACCCAGTGCAGTTTGGCATTGTAAGCTCTGGACAAAGGCCTTGCGAGGGACTGCGAGCATATGTCGATGTGACAAGCTACACCGACTAGATTGGGCAAATTGTGAAAGCCTTTGATACCCTGGATGTCCCTGAGGCTGTTCCGCACCCATCACGAGATTCAAGGCAGCCACATCGTGGAAAATCAGATGGTGGAAATCAGAATAGACAGCCTGAACGTACCGAGAGTGAGGAGATGTGGCTCTACAACGACTGTGGTCAAAAGTACCTGATAGCAAACATTTTTGGACCCGACTTCATGGCCAAAGGCGTTATGATCACTCACCGTTTGTATATTTCTCTTATGTTTTTAGTAAATAGATTTTGATATTTTTTTTCCAGAAATATTCCTAAAAGGATGCATTGTTAATTAATTAATTTTCTTTCCTCTAATCAGATTTAATTGCTTTATTTTTCAGGCTTTGTCCTCACAGCTGCCAGTGGCTTGCCCGAAGATGTCACACCTTTGTAAGTACTTTTTGTAGAAAATGTCTTCAGAATGTATATTATGATTTTTAACAGACGAGTAGGTGTGCCGGGAGAAGGGACCTATCAAGAAATCGAAATCCATTCGGTTTACAAGCGCCCGGGAGGTGATATAGCTGTGCTCAAGCTGAGGAGAGAGCTGGTTCGCGAAGGTAGTAGTAACTCCAATAATATAGACTTCTGGCTCTACTAAAGACTGATCCTTCCTTGCAGATTTCATGAAGCCGATCTGTATGCTCAGAAGGCCAACTTCGGGGGCATATACGCCGCAGGTTGCCGTCTTAGACGTTGATCGAACCGAAAAGGCAATAAGTGCCAAGTATATGATATCCACACCCCAAAGGTGTCCAGCCAGTCTTAGGAAATCAATCGATCAATCAAAAATCTGTGTGCAAAGTCCCCCTGGCCTCAAACAGTTCTTTGGAATTCGCGGCAATGTTTTGGCCAAAACCATTGTGCCACCGGGTCAAAGTAAAGCCATGTATGCTCTATTTGGCCTTGTGACTCATTCATCCAATGGGATCCTCGTTATTACAAATGTTAGCCCGTATACGGACTGGATTGTTTCCGTTGTGAGTGAGAACTCTGCGGGTAATACAACTTCATTTTAAAAATGTTAGAATATACACGTATCATTAAATACAAATAATTCCCCGCTGTCAGTAAGAGAAGGGAAAATGTTATAGGGAATTCTTGTGCTTCTTTACTTCTTGCTCACGCAACAACGTGTTAAGAGCGCCGTGAAAAACGCCGTTACAGATAATGCCAACAGGCAATCGCCTTAAATGGACGACAATGACAACGGTGTTCAGGACAGAAACCGAGCAGCTTCTGATAGGAAATCTGTGGTCTTATTGTGGGCAACTGAGACATTGCCCTGGCTTCGGTGGAGCTCAAGGGGTTAGGGGATGGGTCAAAGGCGCTTGGGGCAATAGGACCCTAGCTGCAACATTGGCGGTGCTCTTGTCCACTTCCGGCCCTGCTGCAGGCGATGTACAAACACAGTCCTCTCGCCTTCAATGGCAGTGGCAACATGGACTGCCTGCCATCGGGCCCGGTGATTGGTTTGTTATTCGTGTATTTGCCCCTATTGTTGTTGGCCCAGGCACTTGGAGGACGTGAGATTTGTTTTAGGAGGCCAGCCCCGAGAATTCTGGTTAATCAATAGTGAGTGGCCCGGCCGGCCAAAGGGAAATGCAGTGTTTACCACAACGGCATTGAATAGAATTCAGTAGCTCGAATATGGAGCACAAGTCTGACCTGAATCCTGCGGCTTTGCTGCCTTCAAATCACCTGCAAGGGAAATGAGTGCAACTAAAGTAGGTTCTAGCACACAAGGAAAACATTAGAATTATATTTTACTGAGAATTCGGAAATTTAGTTAATACAATTATAAGAATAGCCTTTGCTTTGTAAAAGAATTGTTAGTTTCATTCAGACAACTCTATAGATTTTTTTTCTTATCCGAAGAACTTAAGTAATAAATTCCAGAATTTAATTTAATAATTCAAACCTAGGATTCTCTTTTCAAATAATAAATATATGCATTTATTTACTTAAAATAGCAATAACTCTTTGTTTAAAGTCGAAATATATTTTTAGGAGTGCAAGGGAAATGAGTGCAACTAAAGTATGTTCTAGCACACATGGAAAAGGGTTAAATTTGTTTTAGGTTTTATTTAAAATTCTGAAATTTAGTTAATATAATTATAGAGATAGTCTTTGCTTTCTAAAAGAATTTTTAGTTCCATTCAGCCAACTCTATAGATATTTTTTCTCATCCGAAGAACTTGCGTAATAAATTCCAAAATTTAATTTAATAATTCAAACCTAGGATTCTGTTTTCCAATAATAAATATATTTATTTACTTACTTAAAATAACAAAACCGCTTTGTTTAAAGTCGAAATATATTTTTAGAAGTGCAAGGGAAATACTAAATTATATTCTTAACTATACTATACTAAAGTATATTCTAGCACACAAGAAAAAGGGTTTTAAATTTGTTTTATATTTTACTGAGAATTCGGAAATTTAGTTAATAAAATTTTTAGTTCCATTCAGCCAACTCTAAGATATTTTTTCTCATCCAAAGAACTTAAGTAATAAATTCAAAAATTTAATTTAATTATTCAAACTTAGGATCCTCTTTTCCAATAATAAATATATGCATTTATTTACTTACAATAGCAATAAAGTCGAAATATATTTTACGGAGTGCAAGTGAAATACTAAGTATATTCTTAACTATACTATACTAAAGTATATTCTAGCACACAAGGAAAATGGTTAAATTTGTTTTATGTTTTGCTGAGAATTCGGAAATTTAGTTAATATTATTATAAGGATAGTCTTGGCTTTGTAGAAGAATTTTTAGTTCCATTCAGGCAACTCTATATATATTTTTCTCATCCGAAGAATTTAAGTATTAAATTCGAGAGTTTCATTTAATTATTTAAAACTTGGATTCTCTTTTCCAATAATAAATATATCCAATTACTTACTTAAAATAACAATAGCGCATTGTTTAAAATCGAAATATATTTTTAGGAGTGCTTTGCGCGTCTCCCATAGTTATTTTGCCCTGGTTTTCCGCGATCCCGCTGACCGAGCGGCTTTCCCAGCCAGGCTGAGTTATATTTGGCTCGTCAGAAGTTATACAAGCACATGACACGTCCGGGGCTTCGCGTGGGTGGCGCTGTCACCTGGTGACAAGGTGTTGGCTTTCACATGGATTTTAGTTACCGCGCCCGGCCGCAGCGGCCTCATCACCTGTCGCTCCCATCCACACCCCCGGTCACCCCCGCCGACGTCACGGCCGTGTGATTAGCCAGGTAGCACGTAGTCGTCGCCGCCGCGCAGACCTGGCACCCGGCCAGATGCTTCTCCAATCAGATGTCAATTACGCCAAAGATTACCGGGGATCTGTGGCTCTTTTGTTGGCGCTCCGCTTTGAGCCAGGATTATGAGTGCTCCGGGGCTATCTGCAGTCTTGGGAGGGAATGCATGCGTACACATACATTCTGTACAGTATAGACAGGGAGATGTGCCCTCGGTCATGTCAACAAGTCAATTGCTTATCATAAATTACCCATACGCCCCATTCAGCGGCCGCCTGCTATCATTATTATTATACCCCGGGGACCACTTGGGCTGCCTCAAAGGGAGTGCATAAATTTCGAAGAAAAATATAAATAAGGATACCCGCTAGGACGACCTTCAAAGTGCGCCACATTCCTTACATTTCGATCGATAAAATCAAGAAATATGTGAAAGCAGTTGGAGAGGGGAAATTAATTTAAGGAAAGTTCGTTACGCAGAAAGTGTGTTTCATTTTTAAAAAATGCTAGCAGCAGTTTAGGTTTTAAATAAAAGATACCAAGTTACTAATAAATAGTTACAGATCCGAACTATTTATATTACAGGATATACCAAGTCTGCTCAAATATTTAAGCCACTCGGATAAAAGCCGGCAAAAGCGACACCAGCTTGCTGCTTAAAAAATCATTGAAAAAAATGAACATTCGATGGAAACTCAATCGATATGCAAACGCGTATAAATTTCACAGAATATGGCCAGCAACAGTTGGCTTTAATGGATCCGATCCGTTTTGTTCCGGAAAGTTGCCTACTTTTTATCGCTCCCGCTCTCGTTTTTCCAAGTTTGGTTAAATCCTGAATGGATGAATGTATGTATATTTGATATGCTCACACGGGGGGATATTCCTCATATCCATGGGGTAACCTCTTTTTTGGAGGTGTTCCACCTGCTGGCTGCCGGCAAGGCAAATGTAAATAAGCATAAAATCCAATTTCTGTTAGCTCCATGCGTGTTTGCACGGCGTCTTCTGCTTGCCTTTTCTTTATTTTTTTTCATTCTTTTTTTTGGGAGCTGCTTCTGCTGGAGCTCGTGTCTTGTCAGTTTCGGTGCTTTTTTTGAGGGGAGGTGCTGTCAAACCCACTTGAAGATTTGCAATCAACGCCCCAGGCAAAAAGCAGGCAGGTGAGCATCAATTGATGCCTTCCCCCTTTGATCTGGCCAACGTTCATGGGCTCTGACAGCCGAAAAGCTCACTGAAATTCACCCAATTTGGGTCACTCCAAGTGCGTTGAAAAAGCCTTTAAGGAAATTGGGTAGTTGGAGGGAATAGCATGTTGTGTAATAATTTATGATTACCTCATGTGGCCGGAACGGAACGGGGAGAGCAAAAAGGTTTACTGCCAACTGGCAGCCGACTTTTGTGGCTAATCTAAATAACATAATCAGATTTGTCAGGCGAAACAAAAAAAGTGGCAAGCAACTGACCGGGAGCCGCATATGCTCTCACTTGAGTTGGACACATTTGGCAGCGTCATTTACATATTTGACTTGATAAAAAGGGTTCTAAGCTACACAGGATGTTTTCTTGTTATTTTCCTTTTTTCATATATTTTTTTACGCTAGTCTTTTTCACAACTGTGGAATTAGAATATGTGTGCTTAAAGGTCTTTGTAAGGACAAAAAACGTTCGGTATAAATCCACAAACTTAGCTCTATGGATTTTTAAAGGATTTATGGCACTAGTTAAAATAATAAAAATAGTACATATTTCTTTAGGTAGCATAAATATACCCATTTCATCACCAATAAAAGGTATTTTTCCCTGCACTAAATTTAATAACTTTCTAGGGGCTATCGAACTGTTAACATTTTGTGGATAAATGCATCAGTTTAGCCCACATTATTCGATTGCATTCTTCAGTAGGCAAACTCAAACAATTTCCATACATCTGTAAATCCAATTCAAACTGAACACATGCATTTGAGTACAATTGTTTGCGAATTTGCGTGAGAAATTGGCATGTAGAATTTTGTTCTGTTGTTTGCTCTTGTTCCGGTTCTAATTTGCAATTTGTGTGGAAAATTCAGTGTGTACTATAATATGATAATTATAGATACCAGGCTATTGTTGATTACTGAAATTGATGAATTGTGAACTGGATTATTCCTGGTTATGCCTCACTCTTAATGGGGTTTGAACTTTTATTATTGGCAGCCCAACTAGATTGGTCTCAGGGTTTTATGATTGACGCTTTTATATATATAATTTATAATAATTATAATAATAATTGGATATTTCTTTATTACTCATTTTAGGCAATACAAAATAACCTTTTTTGTTCTCAAATTAGACACAAAGTTCCAAATACCTTATTAAAACCCCAAATTCATGTTTAATTTTAAACTTTTTTCAACAGAATTTGATGCCACAGCTGGTGCAAGTGTTCCCAAATCGATTAGCATAAAACTGATAATAAACTAAGCTTATGCCGATGCTGCCGGAGCCAACAGCTTGAACAAGAGCATCTCGAATGACATGAATTTTGTCTCGAGTCGCAAATGCTGGCAAACATTTTGAATGCTGAAAAACAAAGATGGCTGAGCAAACACAAGAACAACAACAGCTTTATTTAAGCACTTTTGCCGCCGCCTTTCAGCCACCTTTTCGCCTTTCCCTGCCAGCCAAGGACACTTTAGCCTGCCAAAGATTATCAGTTCCACTTTAAATTATTATGATGGCACTGGCTCACCCCCAAGCCTGCCCAGCAAATTACGCTTCGTCCTTGAACGCAGCGCGAAAATGGCAGTCCCGAAAAAAAATAAGGAGAATAAATGGTACAGTCGAGTGTTACGACCGTAGAATACCCGGGCTTGAAATCATAAAATTTTTAAGATAAATAATAAACACATACGGTTTTGTGTTTCTAATTGAGTTGTATATAATTTATTTTATTATTATTTCTAATATCTTGATTTCTGCATATTTAGAATATATATACCCCTTATTTCTGTGAATACCGGATACGAAAAGGAGCACCCAAAAAACAAAAGGGAGCGTATATCAATTTGGTGTTTCCTTCTCCTTTGCCGCTTATCTTCATTTTTGGGGCCACCGTCGGGTTTATGGTCAATTTTAGATTTTATATTCGCTGCTCTCGGTTTCTTATTGTTTTTCCGCGCTTCCTTTCCCCCGCAAACACCTCACTCCCACCCTCACCCTCTGCAATTGTGTTGAATCGCGTATTTATTTTTGAATTTTTTTCCCATTCCCGTTTGATTTTATCGGTGTGCAAGCAACTTGTTTGCTTTCACTTTGCTTCGCCTTTGTTGCAGTTTTATTGGCCGGATTTTAAATCAATTGGGGTTTTTATTTTGCCCTAGCCTTTGCCTCCGCCAGTTTCAATTTGCTGTTCGATTCGCCAGTTTTGTTCAGTCAAAGGAAAACAATCTTTCCAGATACAGACGATTTTTTGTATATTATAGGTTTTCTTCTTAAAGAATATTTTTTATTTAAAAGAGAAGGTTTAATCATTAAGCTTTTAGGTGCTGTTTAAGCAATGTTTATGAATCTAAATGTAAATTTGCCTTTTGCCTAACGTTTGAGATTGATGAGAGCTAATAATTTGAGCTGTTGGATTGGCTTTTTATGGTCCACCATAAAATTTCCAATTTCTTGGCCAGGATTTTATTATGACAGTCTGAAAATCGCTTGACTCTCGCCATAAATAATGTGATAATATTTACAAATTATAATTAAGCAAGATATCTACCTAAGCGAAAACTAATCTATGATATAAATTCTCCTCTTTCACATTTTAACCAAATTATAATGATAATATTTACAAATTATAAGTAAACTAGATATCCACCTAAGCGAACCCTAATCTATGAAATAAATTCTCCTCTTTCACATTTTAACCAAATTATAATGATAATATTTACAAATTATAAGTAAACAAGATATCTACCTAAGCGAAAACTAATCTATGAAATAAATTCTCCCCTTTCACATTTAAACCATTTTGTTTTGTTTAGTAATTCCATATTCAGTGCCAAGTCTGCTAATCTGGCAATTAGTATTCAATATGCTAAAGCTTACGGCTATTATTAAACCAGGAGCAGCAAGGTCAGGAGTGTGGAGCACACTATCAAGTTCAATAAACGTAACGACGCTTGATATTACAAAGAACGGCTACGGTTACGGGTTGTGGCATTTATGAGGGTTCATTATAATTTATGCGTGTGCCTAAACCTTTCGGATTTTTCTCGCTTGAGCACGTGTGTAAGTCCTTTTTGTTTTTCGCTTAAAGGATTCGGATTTGGACAATAAATTGTATTAGTCAGCACAATACAAATGGGATTATGAGGCGTAAACGTTATGCAA
Source organism: Drosophila rufa (assembly GCA_018153105.1). Lineage (NCBI taxonomy): Eukaryota > Metazoa > Arthropoda > Insecta > Diptera > Drosophilidae > Drosophila > Drosophila rufa. Next base: position 21,065,815 of record JAECXS010000096.1, read on the forward strand.
TGAATAATAGACCAAAGGATAATACTTGGTACTTTCATTATTCGTATTTTCAATTCCATAATCTAGTGTGAGATCCGCTAACGCCAGGAGCCGCATTTCTTTGGCCAGCATTCGTGTTGGACTGAATCGGGTTGCTGATAAAATAAGCTAACAGGATGCTAGCTAACAGGATGTTGCGAAAAGGGAAATTAATTCAGGGAAAATGTTCGCAAAGCCTCTCCCTACCAGGCAACATGTTCGTTGCAACACGTTGCAAGCCTCGGTTCCTTTTGTTTGTTTACGCATTGTGTGGAACTTGTCACAGTTCCACTGAGACTTTTCTGGGTGGCAACCTGTTGCTGCTGAGAACTAAACTAAACCATTCCTTAAATGATTTTAATTTCCTTAAAATTTTTCTGTACGAAGTTTATAAGCTATGTTAACCATAGTTTAAAAAGAACCCGTTAACTAACTTCCCCCAGTCAGGCTTACCCATTTCACAATTAAGTCATTGTTGCCTCAAGTTTTTAATTGAAAATTATGAGCACATTACTATCAGCGACTAAGTGCATTAGTGTGTTGACTGCTCGAATGTGACGCACCATAAATGCGAATATATAGCACCATATAACATAAAGTCTCTGGCAGACACGCAGCAACCTTCATGCGAAACATTGACGAACCCAGCCGCATTTTCCGGGCGAAACTTTTCATTGCCCTCGGAGTGCAACTAAGTGACGACTCACTTATGTGGCAGGCACTAAAATGTAATATGTCTGAGAGACGGTGAATAGAAAATGAAATTACTGTGGCCTTAGCACGGCGACAAGGGTGGCAGAGCCAGCATTTTTGTGCACCAATTTATATCACTCGAGCTCTATTTATTAAATGGCATGCAACTTTAATTAATTTTAAGAGGAAGAATAAATTACATATTGAAGGTCGTACTGAGCATACCTTTGTATGAATATCCATATAATGAGGTAAATAATTTAAGTGATCAATTATCGTTCCACGTCAATTAGCGCGAAACAATCTGAGATACACGCAATCACACTTCAGAGTTGGCCGCAAATTTGTAAATGTCCGGTTGACAATATTCTGCTTGTGGGTAATTGTGTGCCGGGACTGTGTGTGACCTCAGTAATTGAGTCGGTAATTTGAGGGATCCCGACAGTGTGCAATGAGAGCATTAGGCCATCGCAAATCAAAGATGATTTATTAGCCGTCAGCAGGAACAGCTGTGGAAGTTCGCCCTCAAGCCAATATTCTAATTTAAAACTAGTTACCGGACACTTGGCTGATTACAGAAAAATGCAAGTAAACTCCGAGCAACTCCTCTAAAGTCTTGTGGCTAAACTCTGGACCGTTGACAGATATTTTACATGCTTTTAGCGCCTGTAAAAGTCCGTGGAAACATAAAAAGGCGAAGAACTAACAAGGGTCCTAGGTCTCTTGAAGAAAAAAAATGTAAAAAAAAGTATGAGAAGGGAGAAAACTTTTGCAATCTCTCATGGACTTTTAGACTTGGCGGAGAAGAGGAAGGCGGGAGTTTTTGTTTTTTAATTTATGAGCCTCACACAACACTCTGATTATTAAGTTTCTGATCAGCAGCTAATAACTTTCCATGTAATTATCCAAGAAAATTTATTAGGATAATATTGAAACAAAGCTGAGTATGATTTGGTGAATTTAATAGGTTTCCTTTGGAATCAATTTGGTCCACTTTATGGGAAAAAAGATTATTCAAAAATACTTTATTTGAATTTCACTTCCGCACATTTTCCTCCGTGGGCCTTTATAGCCTGAGAAACGTTAATTTGCATTTTTATGATTTAATTTTCCAAATGCATTGTAATCAATAGCAAATAGTCAATTTTTATGGTTTCCCTTCCGCATTTGCCGAATATCATTAAAGGTTCATAAAACGCTTTTATATCATTGTTTTGTTTTGATTAAAATATTTGGTAGATTGTGGAAACTCCAGTTTAGGTTATGTTAATTTAATTTGCACTAAAAGCTTAATTCGTTTTTATGGTTGAATGTTGCCTATTAATGTATAATTAAAATAAACAAAATTCAATCATGAAAGCCAATGACTGCAGTGGTAAAAATATTTGTACACTTTACATGTTTATTCACCGTTTCGATGTATTTATATTATCTTGTTAAAATAAAGCAATCTAATTAGTTATCTTAATTGAAATAATAATTTTATTTGCATCTAAATTTTCCATGTAAAATGAAAGTACTTTTAGGGGGCCATTTCCTTTTGTCATAAATATAAAATACACATTTGGACAACTATTTAAAATTTTCAGTTTATGGCAGCAATTTTAGGCTTTTAAAATGAAGACTTAGCAAGTGGAATTCCTCGACACTGCGTATGCGCGATTTGCGAACATAAAAATAGTTTATGACAGCTTAGGTTTATTTCTTTTTTATCCCATTGAGCTGCCAGCAAATTTGAGTAAGATAAATAAATTGGTAAGTAAGGCAGGCAATATAATAATAAAGCATAATGAAAAAAGATTAAATTTAATGATCGTTAAAGTTAAATTTGAATCCATAAATAAATGCTTTAAAGTAACGCATAACCGCACTACTTATATCCTTAACTTAACTTATAGTTAGTTCGACAACGATATTTCCATTCTTGATTCATATTCATTTCAGTTGAGGATGCCGAGTATTTTATAACCAAGGAAGTACAAAATAATGAGCTTAAACATTAAATAGGAAAAAAGCACAGCGTATCATTTAACAAATCACAGAAATGTCGCTCAAGGGAATCCGAGAATCCCCGAGTCCCAGAATCCCCCAATCGCGCTTCCAGTCAGGATTCACCTTTCTGCTGCAGATTGGCCGGCAAATGCAAATTGTGCTGAGAGTAGAAATCTTTAATCAGGACCTTTATCCCCCATTCACATGCATGGTTATACGTACGTACAATATATGTCTGCTGCCATTTTATCTTTGGCTGCAATTCGATTCAAATTCCCAGCTCGCTGTGTGACGCAAGTAATTTTATTGCTGCCTTTTGACTGCGCACAAAGGCAGTTCCTTGCCTTTCAAAACGCTTGTCGATTGCATTTTCCCATCGCAGCCAGAACATTGAACTGAATTTACCTTTATGCCAAAGTATCCTAACCAAATGCAAATCGAGGTTGTGGTCGTCGCCATTTCTGAGGGCAAGCTATATATATATATCTGGCTACATTTTACACTGACACTTTAACATTTATATTGGAAAATCTAAATTTAACTAGGTTTTTTATACTTTATTGGTATATAATCCACTACCTTTAAGATTTGAGAATTTATATAGAGATATATTGAGATAACGTCAATCAATATTTACAACAGTCACAAGCAGAACTCTCTTAATTAATTTATTAAATAAATATTTAATCTTAGTATATTGGTTTTATCTATCGATAGCCAGTGTCTTTTTTCATTAAATTTGGATGGATGATTCCTGAACTCTGATCCAACTAAAATGCTGACCATTTGTGGCTTTGAACGAGCCATATTTACACAATATTTTCTGCCTTTTTTTTTTTTTGGATCAACTGCCATTCTGTCTTAATGTTCCTTTTTCGTATACTTTTTTAGGTCAGCTGTCCGTTCTTCTGCGGTCGAAATGCAATTGAATTCATCTGCTGTCCCCTGCTTTAAAGTGTGATGGAGCCATCTCGTTTTTTACCCAGCACGAGCACACACGCCGTGTGTGCACAATTAATCAAACAACCGGCAACAAAAAAGAGGGTGCAGAACAGGACATATTCAATTATTCATACGCAATGTTAACCCGAATGTGCGGCGCATAACCACAAACAGGCGTCGCCCAACATAATGTTGATAAGTGTAAATGCCATATGTAAATGTTGTTCGTGCCAAAGCCCACATGAAAACAAAAAATTGAAACCAAAACCGTTGTGACATAAAAATCGGGGGATGCTTATATTTATGAAATATTCTACAAACGTGAAATTCGCCCACAAGGGAAGCAACTTAATTGGATCGGAAGGCGGCTAATTGAGTGTGGCAGGTGTCCAATATCCTTCTTCCTGGCAGTGTTTGTGTTCCGTTTTTATTGGTTTAGGAAGTGTGTTTGACATGTGATCCACTGCGATAATCCACTTTAATTCATTATTTTATATAATTCATGTGAGAAACTGATTTTATCTTACCTTAGACCTCTAAAGTTTCAACTGCTTCTATAATTGTTGCAAAGTTCCTAATTGGTTTAATCAAATGTATTTCATTTTATATTAAATTCCATTTAACTTTGAGCTTGTGCCAAGTGAGGCCAGGGCAAAATGCAACTATCTAAATTGCAAGAGCGGGCGCATGATGGAAAAACGTTAATGGCACCACTGGGATGGAGGCAGAGTGATGCAGGAACAGAGGAGGACATGGACCAGATAGCACACAGTGTGGGGCGGGCATAAAAACAGCATTAGGTGAAGGGTTCTCCGGAATTTGTTGGTCATGTGGGTAAACAAGAAAGTTAATTACTTGCACAAGCACCAAATGCGATAAGCAACAAGAAATGTAATGGCATAATTTAATTTCAGGCAGATGCACAGGCATTCATACTGCTGTTAATTAGGCAAAACTACAACATAATTGAATATAGAGCTCAGAATACTAGCATCTAGATATTAATTCATTTTGTGTGCATTTTGTACAGATTTAATCATCGGAAAATATTGATTGCAATGCGGTTTTAAGTAAGTTGACCAATGTAGACATCCCTGATGAATGCATCCCTCAAATTTACAAAAATTCCCTCTTAACTGTTAATTTTCATATTAATTAGAAATCCCAAATAAAGTCAGGTACAAAGAACACCATTTTCTACCCTTGCTTCCAGCTCTTAGCTACGATCTTTCGAATTGCACCACATGGCCCTGAAGTCCTAATACAAATTTGAACCATGGCAGTCGTAAATAAATAATTCATGCCCAAGAGAGAAAGTCGAATGAAAATGGGAGTTGCAATTCCGGCAGTATACATCGAAGTCTAATGAATTTTTAGTGCTTCGCCAGTCCCAAAAAACCAATAAAAAATATTGTGGCATTGTTTTTGCTTTACAATTGGCTGAGCTCGAAATGCAATCGACTTTTGGGAATACATTTTGGGAACAGAGCTGAGAAAAGTCATCGAGAGTCAAGCGCAGTCATCAAATTCGATTTTTGATTGCACAAACATAGTATTCCTTAGTAGACCGATGACGTTTGGGAAGTTTGAAGTACTTGTAGTTAAAGTTGCTACACTATAGTAACACAAACGATAAAAAAAAAGTAAGCCCTGAAAAAAAATGAACAGAAAGGATGTGTGTGTCTGACACTATGATTGAGCTTCCTCCAGACGCTACAGGACGAGATGACCAAGAAGACGATTCGATAGACGTTTTCTATTAAGTTTTATGGCATTTGTTGATTCAGAAAATCGGAGGGAATTACGATGTATGTATGTAGATGTAGGAACCTTCCACTTACGATATTTCATTTCTTTTTCAGTTAGCACGCTTTTCTCGAAATTCCAAAGGAAGCGGCGAATCCCATTAAAAGGTCAGCAAGTAACTTGGGAAATAGCCTACCCTATATCCCAAATGCCCCAGCAAAAGGCCATCCTCAAGTCTCAAGGACTGTAAGTCCCTCTTTCCATTACAGTATGCCCATTGAAACTCACACACTTACACCCTGCTCATAATTAATACAAATAAATCACGTATTGAGCTTACATTTGGTTATCAGAAGTGCTTTCCAAGCAAAGGAGACTTCCTTCCGGCAGCTGAGTGAAATCTAACGGCCATTTACAGAATAAATCTTGAAAAGTGTCACATTTGTTGACCCGCAAAAGGTTCTAGCGAAAGTTTCAATTTTGGCACGTCCCCGGGGCGTATACGTGATGTGATCCTTCCATCAAATGTCCATCAGTCAATTGTTTGGAACGGCAGCCGGTAAAAAGCCCCAAAACTAAAACGTTTATTCACGTATCTTTCTATTCGGCGCATCCGAGATTGCTGCCGGATTCTGTATAAATATTTTATTATTTGCCGCGCCACATTTATCTTACGTGCACCTCATGCCCCAAATAAAATAGAAAACACGGGCCCAGGAAAATGAATTATTTCGTTTGGCTTTGGTAATGCCCTGTACTTGGGCCGCAATTTGATTTGTTTTCGTTGTTGCCGATTTTTCACACGTTTGCGCTTCGGCGGCGAAAGTTATTTTGCGACCCATAAAATTGATATACGAGTGAGCTTTTGCGGGTGTCCTAAGGATTTCTCTTCATTATTTATTCGCTGTGTTTTTCCAATTTTTGTTCTAAAGCTCACTGGCTTTGGCACTACTAAAAGTTGGCTGGATTGTCATTTGCGACATTTGCTTTCATTTCATTATTCATATCTACTACCTACTCTGCAAATCATTCATACGCCATGTGTGACGGGGGAAAATAAAGAAGAGAAAAAACTGACAATGATTGACAGCTTTGCGCATTCCTTCCATCGCAATTGAATATCTTTCCAAGGCCCCTGGGACCGCGATGGGGTGGCCATAAAATATGGACATAAAAAAGAATTGCAATAACTAGATATAGCCACTAAATTTTATATAGCAGTTCAATGCGCACCACAGTCAATTTTTGCTGCATTCGCCGTAAGAAAACAACAGAAGTCGGCCAAGTTTTATAGCCAATTAGGCGAGCGTTTTGCACAGTTCATTAAACTTAAATGATTGCATTTCTCGTCATAGTTTCGAGGCATTTATCCAAGCCAGCTCAGAATAAATCCGCAAAAATCCGAACTTTCTCAGACAACTTTTAAGCCGATTGCTGAAATTCGAGTCGCGCGCGGATTTCAATCTCAAACGTAATCTTATTACAGTCAAGCTGCAATATGATATTTTAGTCTTTTCGTTGCCATGGTAAGCTTGTGTTTAATTTTCCACTCAACAGAAAATATTACGTTGGCCTCAAGAATGTACCTACCGAGTGGGAAATTGTCCCATGTGCTTGAGCCTTGTGGCTCGAGCTGAAGGGAGTTCGCGTTTCTGTCGTTCAAAACAAATTGAAAGTGCCTCAGGCTTTCCTTGGTGTCTTATTAAAATTTTACCATATTTGCGTAACTGTGTTTGCCCACAAAAAAAAAAAGTTGTATACATTTTCCGGGCGAAGTGCACATTTTAATATACCTTAAGGGAAATTTCATTAAAGGTGAGAAAATCTATGGGAGGCGAAAGCTAAATAGAGACATTAAATTAAATTAAATAAATTATAAATGATGAAAGTACTAATAAATATGCAAACTGGCACATATATGCTATAAATTGTATTTACAAATTATCTTTGTTATATTTTATTTGCAAAGATATAAAATATACTCTCTAACACATCTTTTCTTATTTTGCCGCCATTTCCATGATGATTTCTCAGTAAAACCTCAAGTGGCATCAATTGTTCTGCCGCTCTTTAAGCTCTAAACCATAACCCATAACCCAAACCACACACAACCCATCAGCAACTGTTGACATCCTTCTTTAAAAAGGTTAATTGTGTCGTTCTAATGTCTTTAGCCATCCATGTGCGTGGCTTACGTGTTTGGGGTTCCCAAGCAGCTGAGAAACGGGTAAGAAGGGGGAGCCACAAAGGATTTCCCACCAGGAACACGTTTTGTTTCAGTTTCTGTCCTCAAGACGGGAAAAATGCTTTCGATCTACGTGATGCTTGTCCCTCTCCGGTTTCGTTTAATGGAGAGCAAATGGTTTTATTTCTATTTACTTTCAGCTGCAGCATGTAAAGCATTCTTTGAGAGAGACATTTACTCTATAAATTGTTGGGTTGCATTGGTATATTTTCCAAGGTATAGTGAGGCTTCAACCCAATTGACTTTTATCAATTTTGATCAATTTTAATTCCGTATCCGGAACTTTTTATTACAACAATATATGGCTGAAAACTTCTTGGCATATCCAGGCATCCTAGAAATTCATTTTTAAATCGCACAAATAAAAGCACTTCTTCCACTCGAAACTTGGCTTTACTTGCTTTCACTTCCCAGCAAGTGTGCATAAAGTTTTGCCTGCCATGTGAAGTCGAGAGATATTGAGAAGACTGGGATAAACTTTTCATTGATTGCTTTAGATAGAATAAATGTTCGCACTGTCTAGTCAAAAATTAGTTTGAATTAATTTTTTGAACTCTTCATTTATTATTTCCCTTCTAAAGGTAAAGTAATTGCATTAAAAAACTTCGTTTTTATAGTGAATCAGACCAATGACCATTATTTTCCGGCCATTCCGTAGTGACTCCTTGCAGACTTCCCATCTTGATTAGCATTCGCCGCTTGTTTGCCAGTTTTAGTTGGCCATTCGCCTTGCCTTTAAATTTCCGTTTCCGCTGGAAAGTCCCCGCAGCGGTGTCACCTCCATTGCGATGCCATTTCCGGCACGAAAAGGCGCCCGGGAGGTCGGCATCAAACAGCGCCACCAGCTCCAAAACTCGTCATCGTCATCGTCATTTCAGTGGACGTCCGTCATTGTCCTTCGCGCTTCCGCGTCATTTCCATTTACAACATCTTCCCAGCTCCCCGCTGGCGGAGAGATCCTGATTCTATTTTCCCGGTCGGAGGCGGCAGTTGACATCTGGCATAGTTGTTGGCACGCCGATGATGGCATCATAAAAAATGCCATCGACTGCAATTTTTCCCAGCTGATTTATTAATGTTGACAATCGAGGCAAGTCCATTGAAATCGGAGTCTTGTCGTTGTCTTGTCGTTTCGGTAGAAATTATTTACATTACTGATTAAAGAGTAATGGGTAGCGGCTTGTGTCCGCAGCCCCAGAGCTCTAATTAGTTTCCTCGTTTCGCTTTTTTGAGTGCTTCTTTTTTACTGTTCTACCGGTAATTAGCACCTTTCCGTCGAAAGTGGCGCTTCCATCCTAATTATGATGGCTATTTGGAATGGCTTAAGATTTCAATGCAATACGTATTAAAGTATTTTTATAGCCTTGTTGGCTAAGATCTTATATTTGTTTGGAATTCTCCTAGACCGAAATGTATTATTTATTAGATTATATATATTATTTACTCGATAATTGCATTGTATCTTAGGAGTAAATACGAGCAAGTCACGTGTAAAGCTCTGGATTTCGAATGAGATTAAATTGTAGAGGAATCTCATTTATAGAACCTTTATTTGTTTTTTGCCATAACTTTTTCCCCTTTATTTTAATTAGGAAGTATGAGTATCAATAGCTTAAAGTTGACTGTTTAAATTGATTGTTTGGCTATTAATTCTTTTACAAATTCCCGTCACGTGCTCAGCGAAAGGATGTGATAAAGCCATACATCACTCGATTTGTTAACCCCAAATTGCCCGTTTATTATCGCTGTGTGTGCCACCTGAATAACAATTGCTCCTCGTTCCTCGCTGCTCCTGATTTCCCCATAAATACATAATTTAAATGCGCCAATTCATCAACTTCATGGCTCAATGCCTTTTTATTTACCTTACTCGATGTTTCGGTTCGAAAGTCCTTCACCCACACACACATCGCATCGCATCGCATCGATATGGACTCCCCGATTTCGGGCATATCAAATTTATGCCCATGAGACAGTTGGCTTTTCCTTTGCATCCGTATCCGTTCAATGTCAATCCCCGCCCCATTTTGACATTTTTCTTGGGCGGAGCTCACGCAACAGGAAACGGAAACGCCGATTTGTCAATTGTCTGCCCTGCCTCAGCCTTTCCTGGCATAAGATTTATGTCAGCCCCGATACATTCGATACGCGAATACCTGATTTTGCTTTTGCGCCACGCAATTTCTTATGGGGTGTTCATAGATCGAGGCAATTTGTAAGCAAATAACATTTATTCTGAAGTTTGCAGTGGAATTTTTATAGCAGAAATGCTTTATTTTACATTTTGCTACAAAGAATTACATTATTAATAATGAGACACCGTACTTGCTTATTGCTTGATTGATAGCTAATTTTTCCTTAGAAAAAAGCCGACTACCAGCTGAAAGTGAACTTAACTCAAATTGCCAATTGACCACGTGAATGACACTTTCCGTGGGCTTACTTACTGTTACCATATACAAGTGTCAAGTCAAATTAGGTAATCAAAATAAGTGTGCAATCTTTTGGCACCTCAACTGCCAACAGAAAAGTACATACAAGTGTCACGTAATGTCAGTCAAAGTGATAAAAGTATATAAATTAATCAATTTAAAATAATTAAATAAATAAAATTAAATAATTTTAAAAACACTTTTCTCGTGGAATAAATTAATGATTTATTTGTTTCTATAAAGGTCGACTGATTTCGCACTTAAACCTAAATTAACTAATGCACAAAACTACATACATGGTTCGAACTTTAAATTTAACTTAGAAAAGAAAGCAAATGACAACTAATCAAAGGTATTTTTTAAAGGCCTAATGCGCCTTGGCCTTGTAGGTGATTTTCCAGACCTCAAATAGGCAAATCGTGGAGTGGAAGCGATAGAAGATGGCCAGCGGCATGGAGATGTGAGTGATGATGGTCCATCCCCAGACGCCGAAGAACTCCAGATGCGTCTCCCGGAACACGGCTCGTCCCTTGATCAGGGTATTTACAAACCAGATGGCAATGTTGGCCACCAGGAGGAACGTGATAATCTCCCTGCCCGGCTTCCTCCTCACCTGCTTGGCGCCCTTGCACCGCCGGTGGCTCGCGTGCAGGATGAACATGGTCTGCAGCGATGTCTGAACCACGCCAAACACCTCTGCGATAATGCCCTCGACGCGATCGGGCACAGTGTCCCATTTGGCAAAGTAGCTGCCCAGGATGCTGAACATCCCGTACAGATACACGCCGGTCTGGGCCACAATCAGCAGGAGATTGTCCAGGTCCATCGAATGATGTTCGTCGCTGGTGTCCTTGATGTAGCGCAGGTCACGCATGAGGATCATGCCTGTAAGGAAATATTAGTTTAATGAATTTATTTTATAAATTAACCCATATCTCACCCGTTATCACAGCCGAAGCGCACATAAAGTACATGAAGGTCTCCCACAGAGTGACCTCCTGAGTGGCCACCAGCTCGTATCCCGGTTGAGTATAAAGCACAAAGTACATGATCATGGAGATGATGGTCATCACAATGATCAGGATGCCAAAGAAGAGGCCCTTGTGAGACTGTGAGCAGTCCACAGAGAAATGATGAGCAGGTTTCTGTGTCACGGGCTTCACGGAGTTCTTGCGGGTCTTGTCGATGTCCGGAATGGACTTCACAGTCTTCCACATCTCGAAGAGGATCACGGCGCAGATCAGGGAGTACTCGATGGTACAGGGAAAGAGGAAAGGCGACAGCTGCTGGACCAGAGCACCCATGATGGTGGTGCGGGAACAGCCACTGAAGGGGGCCGTTGTGGGCGTGGGAGTCACAGTCATGTTCGCAATAATAGTGCTCACGTTGGCCAGCACCGTCCTGTTCAGCGGATCCGTGACCGTCAGGTGGGAGTTGGGGAGATTGTGATGATGCAGGGACTCATTGACGGCCGCCCAGTCCGGGCGACTGGAGTTATTGTGGATGACCAGGTCGTGGGCGGGATCCACCTCGTGCTGGCCTATGTGGAATATCTCGTGCTTGGTCTCCTCGACCAAGACGTACAGCCACTCGCAGAGGTTGGTGGCCACCATGTGCATGAGTCCGAACCTGGAGGTCACCTTGTGCCGCGCCATGTCCATGTAGGTGGTGTTCAGGAAGATGAACTGTACCTGGGCAATGCACAGGACCATCCGGCAGATGGGCGTGATGGCCACGAAGACATCCCGGCAGCCGGGATGGCCATTCAGCTCGAAGAACTGGCCAAACTCCAGGCCAGAGTACACCATGGTGCCAATGGCAAAGGCAATGGCTCCCACCCTCAGGTAGAAGCTGCCGAAATGGGTGACTTTGTGCTTGAGATGGACATTGCTGTTCTTTTCATCTGAAAATATGGAATTAAAATTATATAAAATTAAATTAAAATTATATAAAAACTCCGACTAAACTTACGAAAATCTTTTAAAGCATTAAATAGCGATCGATTGCGGAAGGCACTGATGTACAAAAAAATCACAAAGAGTATGCTGCCTGCATAGAGATACACGTAGAATCCCTGGTACACATATGTGGGTATCTGTTCCGATATCACCTCTGTGATGGGCAGACAAACGCCGAGCAGAACCAACAGCTTGCAATAGGTGGCCGACAGCGCGGAGCTTATGGCATCACTGAAAAAATATTAAAAAAATATATTAAAAATCTTATTAATTATAGTTTTGATTTTAACAAGTGGGAAAGCTACAGTCGAGTGTGACCGACTGTGAGATACCCGGTACCCAAAGCATTGTGGGTTAAATTTAATCAGACATGAACATGGAAAAAAGAAAATGTTGAGAAATGAAGACAAATGTTACTAGAAACATGTTCAGCACCATCCAAAAAAGACAAATGTTGCTAGGGACATGTTGAGCAATAGGCACTGACACTTTCTCTCAAAAGCTATGTGCTCGGACATCCAGAAAGTATTCCTGAGCAGTGCGATAGAGCGAGAGGGTGACTATTGACCTCTTGTTTCGAGTGTCTGAGTTCTTAGCTTTTGAGAGAGAGAAGAAGAATAAGCATACACAGAAACTTTATTGTTTAATAACTTCCATGTTTATCATCAGATTTTTATCAAATTTTCAGAACACGTTCGCGAATGCCTACTTATTTATTATATCTATTTACTTTAAGCCAGAAATCACGACTAAGCTTATATAACGTTTTTTATGATTTTCGGGGGCGAAAGTGGGCGTGGCCAAATTTTAAAACAAACTTGATCTGCGTGCAACAGATTCCAATGTTGTCACCAAATTTGGTAGCTCTAGCTTTTATAGTGTCTGAGATCTGCTGTTTCACACGGACAGACAGACGGACAGACGGACATGGCTAAATCGACTCGGCTGGTGACGGTGATCAAGAATATATATACTTAATGGGGTCGGAGATGCCTCCTTCTGCCTGTTACATACATTCTCGGTTGGCACTTACTTATAATACCCTTGTACCCTATGGGTACCGGGTATAATTAGGATATATAATTAGTAATTAATATAAATAGGTAATTAATATAATAAATATAATTAGGTATAATTTAATACTCACTTGCCCGTCCTTCGGTTCTTTTCCTTCTGTTGCTTGGCCTGATAGCTCTTGGCTCCATTATCAAAGAAGGCTGTGGATCCATTCCTGGCACTTGCTGTTCCGCTTTGTAAATTAATTGTAGCTGTGCTGCCGCTGGCTGTTCCTTGCAGGTTTCTGGAAATAATTATAATAAAATATAAATGAATAAAAATAAATTAGATTTGTGAAAGCAACCCCTTAAAAATCCCTTAATTTAGTTTATTTCACCAAAAAAAGTACCCATTTCTGGCACTCCTCGGCGACAGGAAACCGTTGCCATCCTTTCGCCCAAATAAAGGAGGTCTTTGAGTGAGTATCTCCTGCAGGAGCAGCGATGGCCTGCGGGACACCTGCAGTGTGCAGGCAGAGTCATCGCGATGGATCCCGATGGTGGGCAGCGGCAGGAGGGCCTGCCTCTGGCTGGCATGCTCCACGAGATCCAGATTGGTCTGGGACTTGGCCAGCGGTGAGATGGGGTGCGGCGACATGACCGGAATGCTGTGGTGGCCGCAGTGGTCGCAGGAGGTTCTGGCGTAGCGGATCACCTGGTTCGAGGTGGCTGCCACGGAGTGCGGAGGGGTACCCGGAACCGAGGGAGGCAGCGAGCTGGGCGGCGATCTGGAGAACGAAGCCGACTTCTTGGGCACACTAATGGTTATATAATCACAGCCATCGGCGGATGTTTGTTTACTATCGAAGGATCAAAACCGGTTAGAGATGGTCTCTAAGGACTCAGTGGTTCTCCTGCAAGTGGCGCATATACACAAGAAGCGACGAGTTCAATGATTTCCGAACGACTGAATCTACCTGGTCAACCTGTAATCACTTTTAGGTGGGCAACCAGCCTGACCCTGAAAGAGTCGCTCACTTTTTGATATATTTTCGGTGCTTTGATTGCTTTTTGATCGATTCCTGTCCGCAAATGGAGATATTATCGCCGGGCGAGGATAAGAAAACTGCGCGTGTTCCTCTGGAAATGCCTCTAATTTGTATATAAGTGGGTATATCAGACCAAGTCCGACGCTTGTCTCATCAATCAAGAGCTAGATAAGTTTTTACTGTTTGCATAAACATTAAGTGATCACGTTTTTCCTTTTGTTCCGCGCAATCAGTGTCTGCAATTTGAGCTAGGGCTTTCAAGACACTGACATCTATACGGATTTGATGAACTTTTTCGATTAGATAAAATTCTTGTATAATATTATGAACAAAAGGGAAAGAAAACTACAAGAATTTATATTAATTTACGTTCATAAAAGTCTTAAGGGGTCGATGCTTTATGAATAATATTGGAAAAACTATATTATATTGAATGTAAGCAAACATTTATTTTATACAAATTATTCAGAGAGTTAGGAAAGCATTTAAGATTTGCCAAAAATGGAATTTTGTCTTTCACAAATTTAATTAGTAGAAAAAAACTAGAAATTAAGCTAAAAATAGAAAACTTTGCATGACTTTTGATGACTTTTCTTTGAAATAAACCCTTTACAAATCCATTTTATATTATTATTTATCTTTATATTTATTTTATTTTATTTTAACACTACTCCCTCACTATAATATCAAAAGATAATGCTACTTCCGTGTATATGTGCCACTGCAATTGAGATTTTGGTACTCGAACACCCACTTTTTGCCTTTGACCACATCGTGGTGATAATGAACGCGCTGCTTCGTTTTCCACAGATTTATCGGTTCGTCGTACATGTCGCTAGACTTAAGGTTAATGAGTGACATGACCGAGCCGCTGTAGAGTATTAACTCGATCTGAGATAAATGGGATATATAAACCGATCGATCACCGATCTCGAAAGCGCGATTTTCCGCGCCCTTACAGACTCGTGTCAGTGGGAAGACTGAGGTGTTTTCGAGGCAGTTACTCCAATTGCCGGAGCTATCGGCCAGACGATATTTGACTAACTGATTAGCGTTGTTATTAGCCTGCTATTTTTACCGTACAAGCGTACGGGTGTACGAGTGTGATCCGTGTGTGTAAATAAATCTATTGCAGCCTTATTATTGCCTTAATTTATTAGCCTATTTGCACTTCATCAGGGCACTTGGCTCTGGATCTCCATGCCCAGTATATAGCATATTCGGCTCTGTGTTTGTACATAAATCGTATGTATTAAGATCTCTCACGATCTCTGATCGCGTCGTCACAACTTGTCAATGTTGGTAACAGAGAGCTGTAAACAGCTCTGATTCTCTATATATACTTCAGATTCTCCGCCGGTTATCTTTCGGTTCTAGACTTTGGCTATATGGGGCTGTTTACTGGGTCAACAGTGTTTGCCGATCTCGAGGGGATTAAATATTTACCCACATGAGTCAATCCTACACCCAAAAAAAAAAAAACAAGAGTTTAACCTTTCTAAGCGTTGTCTTAAAAGTATACTCAAGCAGTATAACGAGTTTAGTATAGTTTTATACTTCAAAATATCAAATGTATACTCAAAAGTTTAGTTTTTATACTGTATAGTTTCAATTGTGTATTTTTGAGTATTATTTTTTTAGGAACCTACATCAAAATTTCGATAACATATCGTGTTAGCTGGAATTTAGTGCTTTTCTGTTCGTCGCGTTAGTGATTATTATGAAATATTGGTGGAGATGAGTATAAAATTTATACTTTCGTAGTATTAAATTGATAAGCATCTTATTAAGAAATTTTTCATACTCAAGAGTATAGAATTCATGTAACAATCGTATAGGTTCTATGATGATTTTTTTTTGGGTGTATGTACCCTCAAATTATTTCAAAGGCAGCGCTAATTGTAAAAATATCCACCGCATGTGACGTCATTAATATATTTACCCAATTGTATAGGTTTGTGTCTGGTTTGTGGCTTTGAAAAAAGGAAAAACCTTGGCGCTGACTCATCAGCTTCAGAGAAAGTTACAATGGATGTGTTAAACTTATTAAGCAAGATATTATGTCAGACGTCTGCCACGGCAATAAAGTGTCTGAAACGTTTCAAATGAGCGGTTTTGAGTGTGAATACAGTTATTGCCGTAAATAATATGAATATAATTTAATTAGCTTCATTTAATATAAGAAGAAACGTAGAAATTCCCTTTAAAGCTAGAAAGCTTCAGTTAATAAAATAGTTTATAGTTTCTGGTTAATAAAATTCAAGACAGGAAGCCTTCTAGGTATAGTTTCTAGTTAATTATATATTCGTTTGCATCAAACTTTATATCTTTATTAAATATTATAACGATTTATTAATCTAATTAATGCCAGCACTAAATAAAATCTAATTTATTTCTACGACTTCATATTCGTTATTACTCTTATATTTCAATTTTATTTAAAAATTGCCACCACCGTATATATTTTGTTTTGTAATCACTTTTACCTGAAAGTAACAGACGGCATTCTTTCGTATTGAACTCCGCTATTTCGGTCAACCATTAATTATTTCACTTTTTGTTTCAAGTTCTATTCACTCTATTTATTTATTTATTTTTTCACACACAAATAATATATTCCTTTCAAGTTTATTGTCCCTTCATGATTCTGCAATACAACCATCCGCTAATAATGTTGTGCAGATGGCAGCACAGTTCTTGGAAAACTGAACCCCGAACCAGACTTCGACTCTTATCTGGGGGTGTCTCCCACAAGTTTCTAATGCCAACAAATACACGGACAACGCCCTTGTACGCGTAAATTTGTGGTTAGTTAATACCCAGATATTAGCAAGGGTTCCGACTCCCAAAACCAAGACAGTAGCGGACCGCAGGCAGGTGTATTTTCCAAAGTTATCTATTTAGGGGTCAGCATTCCGACCCTGGCTATCAGCTGAGTAAGCAGCCTAGAAAATCAGTTTAAAATGGTTAGAAAACTAATGTTTATTGCCACTATCAGTGCCTTAAAATCAGTGCAGTAACATCTGACGCCGCTTCTGTTTACGTTTGTAATCAATAACTACTGTCAATATTTGCCATATAAACATATATACATTTTCCATTTCGATTTACACTTGAGGTTTCCCTGAGCTTATCGGACTGTACGATAAGAAAATTGCGATACAACAAAAGAAGTCGGGCAAATCATTGCCACCAAAATAAAATGGCCTGTAATTTAAAGGTAATTATTAAGTGTGTCAGCTGGTTATTTTGTGGTTAGTAACGCCCAGTGCGGAAATAAGTAACAGCTTAGAGCATTACAAAAATAAATTCAAATAGAAAAGCATATTTTTTATATTAGTGTCAATAAGAAAGGCCACAGAAACCTTAATAAAATAATACAAAATAATTTTATTTTCTCTCTTACAGCGTTTAGCCCTTAAGAGTGCCCAATTAATTAAGAATATTAACAGGTTTACATTTCTTTTGTTTTCATTAAATTGCAAAATAAACATGAATTGCCCCGCAGACATTTTTAATCATTAGCAAACACCCAAACTGTAGTTTCTTTGGCAATTTTTCTAGAGAGAGTCGCTCATACAAGTTGCCCGACAATAATTGGCCTACTGAAAGCAATGTTGCAAAAGCCTGAAGTTATTATTAAATTCAAGAATACATTTTGGTATAAAGTTTGCTCATCTGTGAAATAGTAATGATATTTTCAGTCTTATTAATTTACCTTTTAAGGATAAGGTCAATTAATTTAGACCCTTGGAACCTCTAGTTTATTTTTAAGGTCCTGACCGTAAATATTTAGATCCTGGAGCATCTGTTGCTCCATCGTGTGTCGTTAACATACGTCTGGAGGTTCCGCCAGCTCGATTTCTATCTGCGTATAATTTGTGCGAAAAACTTTGTCATGCGATCTAATGCAGTTAGAGGCAGCTTCCAGGGAACAGGCTGCGGTGCCCAGTCCTAAAAGTGCCCATTGTGCGGTAAAGTTGTGCTCAAAGGACCAGGACCAGACCCAGACCATGGCCAAAGCCAGGACCTACACCATGACTGGGAGTCCAATTGCACTGGGAACAAAAGAGACCGCATTTTAATATTAATAATTATATTTTTTTATTTAAAACATAAAAGAGCAATAATAATAAATTTTATAAATAGTTTAATAATTTTCTGATAACTAGAAATTGCTTTAGCACCAGCACCTTTAGTTTTTCCTGAGTGCACAAGCGGAGACCACAGCTGATAAATTTGCAAATTTGCATGCTACTGAATGGCCTGGCGGGGAACTGTTGCTGCAAAGTTTTTAACTTATGCTTGCGCTTGCCTGGAGAAAATATGTAGAGACTCCTCTCCATGCCGCCATGGAGAGAGGGATGTATCTGGCCGCCAGGAGCAGCATTTCCATGAATTTTTGCCCACCGGCAAACTGAGGTAACCAAACAAGTTTGGGGCAAGCGCCATTAATTGCCTGCCGAACTTTGAGTGGCTTCCATCATTAAAGACCAGAGTTGGATGTCTAAATGAATTTGATGTCAGCTAATTGGGATCTTATTTATCTTTCATTGCCTGGAAAATGTGGTGACATTTTATGAAAATGTTAGTTCTCCATTGGTTACAAAATTTCGTTGTAAGCGCGGAATGGAGTGCCAAGAGTATTTTGGCCAACTTACTGCAGCCCTTGCTAATGACAGCCTCAAGTACTTGCCAAAATTTTAGTAATCGCAGTAATGGGCCTACGCTGCGTATGAGTGCTTTCATCGAAGTAAAGATAAAGTCTTCAAAAAACTTGGCAAGCAATTCTGTACAATTTTTATTTAGTTTTTAAGTTCTTCTTCAAACGATTCAATAGTTCAAAGAGCCGCGACAATTTTACTTTATACAAAACGAACGGATTTCGAGTGCACTTGGCCAATTTGTTGAGTGTTTTAGGCCCTCGTTGAATCAGTCAGCTATTCACGCATTTACCTTTCACTCCAGGCTGGTTCATTCAGCTGCATTCTGTTTGAGTTTCACTCTGAGTGCATTCATGCCTGCGAACAGCGAGTTTTCCCCTGAAAAGGGGAAAAAGCTTCAAAGAAAAAGAGGTGACGAATAAATTGCCTGGGCAGATGGACATTCTAAAGTTTTGCTAATTTATGAGCTCCCCGCTGCAGTCATGATAAGACGTTCATTTTGTTAATTAACGAAAATGGAAGAATTAAAAAGAAAATGGAAGAAAAGGCAAGAATTTTCCATCACACAATTATTCGCACAGCAGAATGAGCACGAGAACACCGGGTCTTACAAAAAAAGGTTTATGACATTGTACTCGTAAGTATATTAAATCTACCTTTTCCCGCTCATTTCCTTGGCCATTTCGACCAGCACCATTCTCGGGAAATTGCCAGAAAATTGAATTTTCCTTTCTATATTTGCAGACATCCATAAGCCTATTTCGTATAATTCAATTTGGCAAAGGAGGTCCACAAATCGGTATTTATTTTGGCATTCATCACAGCCGGGGTGCCAAAATCAATCATCAGTCAAATGGTGAATGCGTATTTCTGATTGAATTTTGGTCCTTCAAATTGTATAGGATTATCTTCACATATACAAAGGGCTCAAGTTTGATTCTTAATTAACTCTGCAGTCTTTTGACTTAAATTTAAATATTTGCACTGCCCTTTTGCCTCGATATTTATTGGCTTGAGGAAATATTTTCGTAAGCACCACGCCAAGCAATTCAACGTCAGAGTCAGGGTTCTCCCCCTGGGAAGTTTTCCGGCTCAACATCGCAACTCGGCACTTTGCTGTCCGAGGAAAGTTGGAGTGGAAACTTTTGGCACTCAGCTGCATTCTTCAGTCAAGTTAAATCCTTTGCCTGACTCCGCGAGTTCTGACAGCAGCGAAGCAGCAAACGGACGCGGAGGACTCATGCATTCCGCCATGAGGTGCAAAAACAATGGCAGCCAATCAATCTTGAATGTTTTCAAGCTTTTAAAGAAATCGAATTGAATTGGGAGTTATTGAGCAGGGAAATAAGATACAAAATGGGAATCAGATACGTTTTTATTTTATCAAAAATTAAATCCTTAAAAAAGACTGGTTTTCTGCTAGTTAAAATTAATTCTTTTATTTTTTAAAAGAGAATATTAAATGGCTTATCTAGCTTACCCTTTCCCTTAACAACTACTACTCATGGAAATGACTATCAGAGTGGACTTGGCTTTATCGCGAGAATTTTCTCCCATCTGAGTGATAGTTCTAAACCCTGATTATTTTGCAGTTTTCGATTTCCGTGCACGTCTGGGAAATAAAAAAGCGCGTACGTCACGCGGAGTGAGCTGGCAGAATAACTAAATCAGTATGCCACATCACAATTGCCAATGACAATCTCCCGTCGCTCCACATAAGCTGGAGGAGCTTGGAGCAGGGAGCAGGGAGCAATGGGTTGGAAGTGGAACCGACTGTCTTTGGGGGATCGGTGGGTCACAGTTGTTTTACATTTCAGCATCATTAGGCTTATGGGGGACGGGGTGTGGCTGGAAATATGCTAATAAATGTATGGACGTGTGTGACAGTCGGCAGTCAAGGGGGCCATAAAGCAAACAGCGGGAGCAGGATCACAAGAAGGAGTCTAAGTGGATCAATTGCCATGGATGCCTTGGGATTGCTCGGATAAGACACTTGGCTTTGATGTTGCCACAATGATAGCATCTTATCCGATACGGGTTCCCTTCCTCATATTTCTTGTTTTTTGGGTGCTAAACTTTTAAGGCCGCATAAATTTCGGGACCGAGAAAATCCCGCTCAGCAGGCCAAGCAAGCAAGCTTTAAAATTTATTAAACTTCACACCCGCTGCCGGCACGGTAAACAAAAACGTAATAAATATTTTATATATGTGGACTGTGTGTGGATATGGTGCGGGGAATTCCCTAATGCAATTGCACAAACAGCTCAGGCCACCGCAATGCGGACGGCAAACAGCTTTGCTAGTGTAATGGCCTGTTATGGGAGGTGGTTCCAAGGATTCCAAGGACTACTCTCGGCGCTTGGAGTTTGTGCTTGAATTGCTCTGGAGATGGTGCGGCGTAGAAAAACATAGTTATTTTTTCTATTAACTGAAAAAACTTGAGCCAATTTAGAGCTCAATTTAATGAGTTTGCCAAACGGGGGAAGAAGGGATAAAATAAAGGTGATAGGTGACCTATTTTCCCAGGCAATGGTATCAATTGAAATATCATGAAATAATTACAAGAAAATATTTAAAGCAAGAAAACCAGGGACTGTTTTCTAATAAAAATCGGAAAGTGCTGATTAGTTCATGAATTTTATTTTTTGATAAAAAAAAAGTCATTGTTCTATGATTACTAAAACAAAACGTGCAACAATCAGGGGAGTCATTGTGTCAGAAATAAATTAAATTATCTATTACAGCAAAAATCGTCTCGATTTCCTCTTCTTCCAAGCTTCTAAGCGTCTTGAGGAAAAATAATATCTAATTATTTATAAAAATTTAAAAGCTTAATAGATAACAAGAATAATTATCAAACGTCTTAGCCAAAATAAGCAGAAGTAATAAATGTTTTATTATAATTAATAATAATAAGGTTACTAAACAATAATTCTAAAATTAAATAGCTCTCTTAAAGAGTAAACTTAATTTAAAGATATTATAATAGGAATTTTATCTCTGTAAAAGGGTACTAAAATATCTAATAAAATTAAAATTAATATAAAGAAAGCTGTTACAATGTATTATTCTTAAAAAAAAAACGTACTTTTTGCTTATCTAGTTTATTTTATTTTCCAAAAGAAGCGCAGAAACCAACGAATGCAATACCACAAATACGTTAGAAGTGAAAGAGTCAAAGCTTCTTTGGCCTTTGGTTGCCTCTGGTTTTGTGGGGCGCCATTCAAGGCGGAAATGGAATTAGAAGTGGAATAGTTGCCTTTGTGGGACAGTTTCTGAAAGCCGTATAGCTAAATCCAAAGTTCAGCTCGAGATAAAATGTACTGAAAGGGGAAATTTTGACGAACACAGCCTCTGTCACACGGGGCGTATGCGCGATGCAATCGCAAATTTGGTGGCGCAGTGAACTAAATCGCATTTCATACCCCGACAATGTCAATTAGTTAGATGTTGCCGGTGGTGGAACTCTTTCAATGTGGTTTCATTAGTGGCAGAGTTAATGGATCCCGCCCCTCGACCCTCGCCCCTCGTCATTTTTCCAGCACAGTCTCCTCCTTTTTAGCGGTTTACTTTTCGACGCTCTGTGTGAAAAACTTTGCAGCTCCAATTTTCTCCCATAAAACTTTTGGTTTTTTGTGTAAGTTTCGCTCTCTCTCTCTTTTTCGTTGGCGTCTCTTTATTTTTTCGCTCTGTTTCTGTGTCCTTGTTGCGTATAAATTGCCGTCAATTAGTTTAATTGTTTTCCTAATGTTTTTTCTTTTCTCTCTCCACTTTCCGCCCTACACTGGCCATTGATGACCATCATTGATTAGTTGTGCAATTGTTTCGGAGCTGTCATTGCCTCTGTTTCATTTTCCCTCCATGTCGTTGTATATAATGGCCGTCAAATACAAAAGCTGCTGAGTTATTATTGGCGGCCATTGTTGGCCAAAATTAAAACCAACTGGGGAGAAAAAAGGGGAAATCCTTTAAAAGAGAATCAATTTTCAGCTGGTTATTTTTATAGATTTTTCTTTATTGCTTAGACGAGCTGCACTTATAGTTTATGGTGTGGAAGGATACTTAAGATTTAAATTTAACTCGGATTATATTTTTATCTGACAAATGCTTCCTTTTGTGAATTCTTTGCTGAAAAAACTTTCTCGCTTTGGGACACATTTCCTTGGAAAACTCAAATGCACACATGCATGTGAAAACAAAGAAGGTTTTATTAAAATTGATGATGCTCCTCTACGACGCCTTCAAGTATGCCATAAATCTCTGTCAACTTTTCTCCACCGGCAAGGACAAACAAAAAATAATATTAAGCCATTGAATGACACATACCTAACGGAAACTTAACAACAAAATAGTTGCATTAAAAACAAAATAGCAAAGTGCATGGCAAGTACTTAGTGGCTTTAATTTTCTGGCTTCGTACTTTGTCGCGTATAAACATTTGCTTATGCCACTAATCCCTCAAAAAAAATATGCCAAAATTATGCTTGGTTTCATAATAATGCAGCGAAAACACAGCAAGAGATTTTCATTCCGTTCGTGACTGCTTTTCTGATGGTTTTCAGCCAAAAATTTCGGGTCTGTAAATTGCATAGAATGCAAATTTTCCAACGCCACAGGCTGATTCGTTTCGTTCCGCCGAAATTGTTATGACACATCTGCAAAGCGTTTGCCAAGTTATTATTCACTTATTTTGATTTAATTTGGGCTTAACGAGATATTAATTTCCGGCATTGCGGGCTATTCAAAGGAAAATTCATATTTTTCCTAGTTATTCAATAATAGAAAGATTCATGAGAAATATCACATTTCGTCGTAGCATTTTGAATGAAAAAATCGGCTTGCAGTACCAAATAGAAAACATCGACTGGCACTCGAGGGAGCTTGGGCAATTTCCTGACTGAGCTTCAAAATTGTATGGCAAGCTTTCTAAATTAATTGCATACCTCGCAGGAGCAGCTTCCTGTTTCCGGCTGTCTGAAAGGATATACGACGAGCGTCGAATCAATCGAACTGCATTGCTAATTACATATATGCCAGGACACAGACCGAGACAGCCGGCAACTTATTTCAATATGCATGAGGCATCTGGGCGGCATGCCTAATGGCTGAATGCATTTAAAAAGCCACTTCAAAGGCATGATTAGCCTGGGAAAAGCTAATTGTGGACCTCCAGCCAAAGTCCTGTGCATCTGGGGAAACTTCAACAGAAGGTCGCAACATCCTGCGGCCGAGTCTGGCAAGTTTATTGAAAGTGATACTCAGGCCCAATTTATTTGCCTGATTAGAGGATGTTTTCGGGCCAAGGGCTCTCTGCCTTCTTGCTATTAATTAGATTTTCTTACTTATGCTCGCTCGGCGGCTAATTATAAAAGTTTTGCCTGGACAGAGTCGAAACTAACACTTGAAGTGGCCGCTGTTGATTGATGCCCGGGCACTTGAAATTTTCCAATTTAAATGATGGCTTCTGCGGTGGAAAGTGCACCCGGGAGCAGCTGTTCCCTGGCTTGGAAAATTACCCGGCTGGTTTAGTGGGAAATATATACAAAACTCGGCTAAAAGTTGCGATAGAAGCAACGAAATGAGAAATATAAATACTCGCCCATTTGTAAGAGACACTTGGAGGAGCACTCAGGGTGCCGCTGGGAGAGCTTGGGCATTTAGATGCCATTCCCAGGGATTACCACTCTCTTATGCATCTTTAGTTTGGCCCAAAAGTTCCGCAAAACATTTCCCTTTGACTGCAACCATTTAGACAAAACTGTTTTTGCACCACCACTGCCAACCCTCCAGCAACCGAATCCCTCCAAGACCTTGAACCAGTCGCACAATAAAAGTGAATGCCAAAAATGCCAAGGAGCAGGGCCCAGAGTCCAGCTGTGTGATATTTCGCAGCTTGTGCCGGCATAAAAGCGGCATAAACGGATTTTATGACCCCTTTGCCCTTTTTAGAGAATGTAATCCGAATTAAGTACTGAGTACTGAGCCGGAGTTATGGTAAATTAGACTTATTTTTGGGTACAAAAAAAAAGCAAGGCATATTTATCATAAAGCATTTTCCAAGGAGCAATTTGGTAGTTTCTGTCTTGAATTATAATTTATAAATCATTTTTTAAGTAGAAAAATAATGATGGCAATAGTTTATTTACACAATCTAAGCCTTGCTTAAGATTTGAGTAAGGTAAAAATAAATACATTTAATAACTAGCATTTATTTAAATTTAAATTATAGTTACCATTCCAAACGAAATACTTTTTACAAAGCAAATCCAAATATTAGCATTACGAGAATTACGATATAATTATGCATTGATTTGCTAATAACAACTCTAATATGTGTTGGTCATTGCCCATAAATCTTTAATGATTTCTGGTTCGACAAATGCTTCGTGTCAACCCATTGAAGCAGACCCAAATCAATTAAATATCCATTATGCAAATAAATGTGCCGCATCCCTCCCTCATGCATATTTATGTGCCAACAGGGGAAAACCGCAGGACTAACCAAAATAGAATTTTTTGGCAGCCACAATGCCCCAGAGTAAACAGCGGAGGACGAACCTCTCGTATTTCGGTGCCGTGATTGAGGATTTCCATATTTACTTGGGCCGCAACAAAGTCCAACATATACACATACTTTGTGTGGGAAGCCGGTAAAGAGATGAAAATAAACTAACCAAAAATATGGCGATGGGGAAACAGAATTAGAAGTCCATCCCGGATACCAACAGCTGAAAGTTAAGCTCACAACAGTTCTCAATAGCACTCAGTGTCAAAAATCTGTTGCATTAAATTATGGAAGCTACATGAATTCAGTTTTTGGCCGTCACAGGAAGCGTTTTCATGTCACGGATTTTCAGTCAAATGGCCGACAAACAAGAGCAAACGAAAGCCACAGACAATCTAACTTGAAAGCACAGCGACTATTCATAACCGGAAATGCGTTTTTTGTGTGAGTGTGTGCGGTTGTGCCATCTCACCGGAAGAGCAACAAAGTACGGGTCACTTCCGGAATGCGGAGCAGACTTTGTTCAGCGATGAAAGCAATAAAGTTAATTCTATTGATTATTAAACAAAACTAGTTGCAATGGAAATACCACATAATATCAACTCAATTGTTAGTGTTTTAAAAATATGGTCTTAGACTGCTCAAAAGAATTATATTCCGTTAAAAAATAGGGCTTCTTGGCTCGTTAGTAGCAAGTCAAGGAATTCCCTAAAAAATTCAACAAAGAGCTCCTTAAATATAGCTTATCCAATCCCTTTATCCTGGATAACAGTTTGCATTTCATTCCGAAAAAAAAGCCATCGTACATAGGTGTAGGGAAGCAAAGCAAATGAAACAACTAGCACTGGAATGCAATTGTAAAACAATTGAATTTTATTGTCTTTCCTCCTTTGCCTTTTCTATTCCCTTATACGATTTTCCTGTTTGGTCTGCAATTCGAACAATTTCAAATGGTCCAATTAAGGGCAAGTTTAATGTTTTATGTATAGTATGTTGCCCAATAAAAGCCGTTAAAACGTACATAAAATTAATAAATGTTTTGGTAATTACGCGCCAGCACTTCATTATAATTTCATTTTTCGCCCAGAGTGACAATAAGAATTACGACATTTTGTTTGCGTTGCCGCCAACAATTATAATTTCATTAATGGTGCAAAATAAATAATAAAGTGCACAAAATGTACATAGTCCATTAATAATCAGATCACAGAAAATAATAATGTTTGGCTACCAGAGCTGTCTTTAAATGTTACAAAAATTACAAGAAATAAATGGTGTTATCTATACATAAATAAATAAATCTACTTTAAGGGAAATAAATTTAAACTCTTTCCTGTAAGGACTGAAAATGAATTTGCTAACCAATTTGCATTTTTATATTTTTTTATATTTTATTTGCCAAAAATCAAATAGATTACGCCCACAAATTTTATAGAAAAGCCTTAGCACAATTTTTGGTTCAAATTAATTAAAGAAAGTATTTGTTCAAGTTCACCAAATATTAAACTTGGTAAGCCGATAAAAGAAAATGTATTAAATGGGTTTATCTGCCTGGGTCAGAGGCTATGTCCAGTGGCAGTGACAAGTGCAACAAAGTGTTCAATAAATTATGCTCCTGCCGTAGTTTGTGCCACAAAAGAAGTGGCTGCTGCAACGGCAACAGCAATCGATTTGTCTTGGCCGCTGCACACGTCCAACATGTCGTATGTGTAACAAGTGCAGCACATAAATTGCCAAGGTTGCGGGCACTGGAGCTGGCTGGCTGGCGATGGCAGGGCGTGGCATTCAACGTCTTGAGGCAGCCACAAACGAAATAGAATAAAAGTGAAAAGCGAAAAGTGCTGCCCCGCAAAGTTTCGTGCACTTTTCGCAGATATGTTGGATTTGATTTATACGAAAACATGGCAAGTTTGTGATACCATTTATAAAGTTGCCCTAAGCAATTTGTTTGTCTGCGGTAAATCATTTATTTACAGCTGCAGGTTTGTGTTTACAAATTTGCAGGTGGGGTGTTAGGTGGAAAGATTAAGACGTGAAATATTGAATCTATAATGTATATACAAATATTGAAGAATAAATAAAATAAATCTCATTTATCATTCGAATGTTACTAAGTTAACAATTGTACTTTATTTAAATTCAATCAAGTCTTACCTGTATTTAAAACAATTTTCCATTCAAATACATTTTTGCTGTAACACATGCTACCAATCAACTAAAAATATATATTTTTTTATTCGTTATCAGCACGTTGGCCTCCGGTCAGGAGTACTTAGCACCCTTCCACCTACGCCCCGAATCGGGATCCGTGTCTATATTTCTACCATTCACACTCAAACAAGTTTTAGCTCGCCAACATTTCCATTTGGGTCATTGGGGATTTACTGGGCCCAAAAAACTTTTCATATGCTTTTGCCAAAAAAAAAAAGAAAATAAGGGCGAAAACTTTTTGAGTGGCAGCTTCAATTTTGCAGATATTCCGGACGTGTGTTTGGGTTTTGTCTGGTGGACCACTTTAAAATTTTGCCTGCATTAGCCAATGTTTGCTGTCTGGCAAGATTGTTTGCACTTAAAATTGATTTAATCCACGGGTGCAACGACTGCCGCCTGCAGGACTCAGAGACTCGCTGGTAAAGGTGGCTGATTATTAAATTGCATTAAATTTAAAGAGCCTGGTAGCCCGGAGAACGCTAATTGATTCCGCTCGCAACTCAAACACACACATTTCTGAGTGCAAGGCTCAGGGGGAAATGTTCCTAAACGAATTTGCTATCTATTTGCAACATGACTGCGGGTAAAATAATGGAATTTCCGCTTCCTCGTCTTCCCTCCTCCACGAGAAGTTCTCAGCCGGCACAAAAAGCTTGGCGAAATGCATTTCAGAGCCAGGCCCAAAAGTGTCGAAGATGCAGAAAGGCCACGGGGACTACACACTACATAATACATACTATATATATGTATATAAATGTACATATATAGCGGCAGTAAGTCAGCCAAAATTCCAAGACATCTTGACTTTGTGTGTGGCAGTGTGTGTTTTTGTGTGTTAGCTGCAAGTAATGGGGTTTTCAAGGCTTGCATTATGTCTGGGCCAGAAAATATTTGGCTAGTTGAAAACAACTTCAAAGAGATTAAAGCCAAAGGTTCATATGAACAATTTAAATGGGATTTAAGTGTTCGGCATTTAATCTGGATTTAGGAACTTAATAATTTTTGATAAGTACTTATAAGATAAATTAGATGTATTCCTTTTTTTCATGCCATGAAATCTTAAGTTAACTTACCGCAATTAATTATCTTGAAATCTGCATAGATCTGCCATGAAATCTTAAGTTAATTTACCGCATTTAATTATATTGAAATCCGCATAGATTTCATTACATAAAATCACCATAAAATCTTCACAGATTTAATCTCAAGAAATTTAACTAGTAAATGAAATCCTAAAGGATTGTACCTCATAAAATCTACTTAGATTTTTACTCTGAAAATGTTCAATGAACTAAATTAATTTTTTACCCAATATACCCAAGAAATGAAATAATACTCAGTCAAAATGTTATGCAGGAATTTTATTACTAATCTGTGACTCGAGACTTGCATATTTATATTTAAAGAATTATTTAAGGACATGCTTTTACTGAGAAATGGAAGGATATATGCTGCCCAGCAAGTATATTATATCTGGTTTACTTTTTGGTTTGAAACTTAACTTAGTTTCGGTTAAAACCAATGTAGAATGTATGTACGAAAGGTGTAGAAAATTGTGTTAAAATATAATCAAGACGAAACCTTTTATAAATCAAATATAAGAGACAAATTATGATATTCCATGAGTTCTTACCTTGTATACATAAATTAACCAAAGTCAATTTATAGTTTTTATTATTATTTACTTTTTACACAATTTATTTATATGTGACAAATGAGGTTTTCTTAAATTTTTTTATTAAACTATAGCTAAAACCCATCTAATGCAATTGCTAATATCACCTAAGAGCTCGCCGGATGACCAAGCTGAGGGTTACGAAGAAAGCGAGGAGCAACAGCACCATGAACATCCCCAGGACGGCCAAGTCCCATTCGAACTCGTCGCCCTGCATGTGAAAGTCCTTGAGGAATTGCTCGCCCGTCTTGTAGTAACAATACTGCATGGCAGCATAGCACTCCAGCTCCCCGCGATCGTATCCGTAGATGGCCCTCAGCAGTCCCTCGAAGATGTAGCGAAAGAAGGAGACGTCGCAGATGGGACGCAGGAACCAGGAGAGCTCGTTCAAGCGGATGAAGAACCCGGAGAAAAGCAGGAACGGAATCGTGGCACTCGGCACCAGGAATATAGCCAGCTGCATGGAGAACAGCGATCCGGCAATCACCCCGATAAAGTGGCCAATAAAGGCGGTCAGCACACAGACGACCCAGCACATGGCGAATCGATGCAGATCCGCAGGCTGGCCCGTCATAAAGTATCCGATGCTGATGAACATCGTGGGGCAGGTCAGCTGCAGCGGCAGATCGGCCAGCACCTTGGACAGATAGTAGGCCCTCAGGGAGTACCATCCGTTGTAGTACTCCCTGATGAACACCGCCGAGTCCTGCATGCAGAGCAGGATCGAGGGCATCGCGTTGCCGGCAAACACGAACAGGATCACAAAGAACAGGCAGGACACGTTGGACACGATCTTCTCGGCGTCGGCTCCTATCTGCCAGTAGACCACGCCCAGCAGCAGGGCCACCACCACGTGCATCAGGAGGCGCATCTGGACGGCAATCTGGAAGGAGTGTTAATTATATTATAATATTTTAATATTTATAAAAATTAAACCCACCAAATCCCTGGACATGGACCTCAGGTGCCTTCGCAGCAACACGCTCAGCTGTACCCAAAAACCCACCTGCTCCTTGCCGCGCAGGTGGGCATAGTCGGAGGACTCCCGCTGGACATCGATGAGCGCTGCTGAAAGGAAATAGGAGCAGGCAGAGAAAGAGCGACAGATAGAGCAGGGGAAGAGAGAAGTGCAGTGGAAAAGGGAAATATATAGAAGTGCGAAGGTGGAAATTGGATCTGTATGAGACAAGGCATCCTGAGCACCATCCTGACCACTCTCACTTACTCTCCTCATCCACTTGGAGCTTCACAATGTTAGTGGCGTTGCCATGGTACTCCTTGTTTTGGGTTATAAGCGATTCACATCGCTCAACGGTGGAAGATTGGCTGCACACTTCAAGAGCTTTGAATGAAATATAAAATTAACTTAACATAAGTTAGATAAGTTACCCAACACCTACCAAAATCCGCTGGATTATAGTACTGAGGACATATATAGCCGGCACTGGCGAAGGTTGCCAGCATTTCCCGCTGCTCGCCGGCATAGAGCACTTCGCCGTGAGCCAGGACCATGACATCGTCGAACAACTGAAAGAGTCGCGATCCCGGCTGGTGAACCACACAGACCACTATCCGCCCATCGTGGGCCAGTCGCTGAAGATGGCATATAACCTGGTAACTGGCCACGCAGTCCAGCCCACTAGTGGGTTCATCGAAGAACATGATGGGCGGATTCGTCACCAGCTCAATGCCTATGGACAGACGCTTGTGTTCGCCTCCAGATAAGTTCTTCACCAAGGTCCGGCGACAGGACTGCAGCTGCAGGATGTCAACGACTTCATCTATCTGGGAATTATGGCATTGGTTTGCATAAATTTTGAATTATGTGTATTTTCCTCTCACAATTCTACTTTTTTCCTGAGCAGGTGTGCCGCTGGGCATCTTTAAGTCAGTGGAGATGCGCAGGGTCTCCTCCACAGTGAGAAGGTTGAGCATCACAAAGTCCTGGGCTATATAGGCGGACATTTTACGGAAAGTTGGCATATCCCGGGGACGGCCATTTAAGAGGATTTGCCCGGAAACGCCTCTAAGTCTGTGGAATAAATATATTGGAATACAAATTAAAACAACATTTTTTAAACATAATTTAAGGATTTATAAAAATTAATTTAATTGATTATAGCTTCTCATTCTTTTATTTAAAAGTATTATGCAATTTTATTACTTAAAACCTTTATTAAAATCCGGCTCTTAATCTTTAACAAATATATTTAATTTAAAACTTGAACGTAATCGAAACACAGTAAACATTATTTTAAAATGCCTCAAAGTATGCAGTATATTATATAATTGGCCTATTACAATGTGTTTCAGTTTAAGCAGATAACAGAGATAAAGTACCTATACCCTATAGCTATACGAGTATATATCTGTAGATAAGCTTAAAATGTTAATACTCACTTAAAACCTGCGAGAGCATTCAGAAGCGTGGACTTGCCGGCTCCCGAGGGCCCCAGGATGGCCGTCAGTCGTCCCGACTTGAAGACTCCGGAAGCCTCGCTCAGTATTTGGCCGGAACCCTTTGCCGATCCACTCAGGCTGTAGCTAACCTGGCTGAAATGCAGCTCCAGAGCCTGCTGCTTCTGGCCCAAGCCATTTGGCTGCCTTTGTACTGCGTTATCGGCCATTGGACGGCGGCGGCTGATTGCTTACGATCCAGATACCCAAACGAGCGATGTTTCCTATCGGTTTTTGCGAGCAACCGAGCATTAAGCCGGTCAACAAACCAGTGAACAGTGAACTGGCGAGGGCCCAACTCTTAATAAATGCACACGGAACCGTACATATCGGAGCATACACTTATCGGCGGAGGATGGCGGATAATCTTATCGCTTAAGGCGCTACTGGATTGGATCAAGGGCGTCCAACCCAACCGAACATGTTGCACTGCAACTCGCCTGGTTACCCGGGAACTACTACGGGTTAGCGTTAGTGGGACGGGATCTTGTCCGAGGTCAGTCGAATAGATTACTGGAGGAATGGAAGTAGTTCAAGAGTCTCAGCGGGAAATGTTGATAGCTGGGGGAGGCAGATTGCAAATAAATAATAAGTAATTAGAAATATATTTTAATGCGAATTTAAATGGGAATGCCAAGTAAAAGGACTGATTAACTACTTACAATAAGACAGTGATTAAAACATTCTAGCTAGGCCAAGTATATAATCATTAAAATATTGTTATTGGGGATTTCCCATTATACTGAAATATACTCCATCAAGAAATATCATTTTAAACTTGAAACTTTCATCGAAATAATACTTTTTTCCACTTTCGCCTAAAAGTTAGCAGCGATTTCCAAGATTTTCCCTCAAGAGTGAAATTATTAATTGACCACGAACACTGGGTAATAGATACATTGTATTTTCAGCATGAAACAATGATCGCTGATTGCGCACACCCATTTACATAGTATATATATAATCCAAACTGCGTAATACATGGGAGTTAGGCATTATAATTGGTATTGTTCACTTCGAATGCCACACAGCTGCTGCTTATCACCAGCGGCTATTTATATTATTTTGCACTTACAGCACTTTTGGGAAAACTAAAACCAAAAACAGATTTATGAACTTTAGACCGAGGAATTTTCATGAAAAACTGGTTTCATTAACAGACATTACGTTGATTCAACTGATCGATGCAAATCGGGCTCGCGTGCCATTCGATTTGTACGGCTTATTGTTATTGAATGTGTTGATCGCACGAATAAATTGATTTTGTATGACACTTGGAAGCGTCGTTTTGTTTACTTTTATTTCTTATTTGCTTCCTTCAATTAAGATTTGGAGTTATGAGCACATTAACCGGGCAAGAGAGAGAGGAGTCCGTCCACGTTCACATTCTGTTGATATTCCGAGTGCGACTGACCGATTTCCATTGCTTTCGGTTGGAAGCCGGCTGAAGCTATATAACGTAATTGATCTGCATCCTCAGCTGGCAACAAGTTTGAGTTGCCACCAAGCTGCACTTGGCTCCACATTTTGTGGCATACTTTCAAGCTAGTCTCTGGAAAAGTTATGGTAACCTTTAAGCGAATTAAATTCAGCTGATTGAATGACTTAAGTTTCTCTAATTCTTATCTCATTCCCATTTGAATAATAATTGCAAGGTAATCATGTAATGGCTGGAATTGGGTTAGGCTTGGGAGATTACAAGCGAGTGCAAATAGTATAAAAAAACGAGTAACCTGTTTTAGAAAAATAATTAAATATTTTAAGAGTCACTGTGGGAGTCGGGGAGATTATTACTGAAGGCTTAAGACTAGTTAAGATAAACTTCAATGAATAAATTTGTTATGGGGATTGGGTATTTGTTAGCGTCTGAGTTTTAATTCTATTTAATTATACCCGGTACCCATAGGGTACAAGGGTATTATAAGTTTGTGCCAACCGAGAATGTATGTAACAGGCAGAAGGAGGCATCTCCGACCCCATAAAGTATATATATTCTTGATCAGTATCACCAGCCGAGTCGATTTAGCCATGTCCGTCTGTCCGTCTGTCCGTCCGTGTGAAACAACAGATCTCAGAGACTATAAGAGCTAGAGTTACCAAATTTGGTGACAACATTGGAATCTGTTGCACGCAGATCAAGTTTGTTTTAAAATTTGGCCACGCCCACTTCCGCCCTCAAAAATCATAAAAAACGTTAAATAAGCTATACTCGTTTTTTTTCGGGTAAAAGTTAATAAATACAAAAAATGAATAAAATA
The DNA here is from genome assembly GCA_018153105.1 of Drosophila rufa. Classification (NCBI taxonomy): domain Eukaryota; kingdom Metazoa; phylum Arthropoda; class Insecta; order Diptera; family Drosophilidae; genus Drosophila; species Drosophila rufa. The sequence continues at coordinate 21,099,655 of JAECXS010000096.1, forward strand.
GAGCGGACGTTTCCTGAAAATTTCAGTAAAATCGGATGATAATTATGGGAGATATTAGCAATAAGGTTAGAATTTTAACACACCGCCCTAAGGCACTGCTGTTGCAAGCTGTAGCCGACAGGTGGCGCATTCGAGCCTTGGCCGTGCGATATAATGGCGCCAATGTACATATGTATGTACAATGTAGTGTATGTACATTTTTAAATTGCCTTTTAGTGTGAAACGCAAACGTTTAGGTACCGGGTATCTCACAGTCGAGCACAGTCGACTGTAGCTTTCCTACTTGTTTTTTATTTGTGATCAGCATTAACGGCAAACTATCTTTGATTAATAAAATGCCAAGGCAGATTTAACTTTATATTAAAGGTGGTTTGGAATACCTTTAATTATTCTGTTTGAAAACTTAACACTTTTTTTAATCATTTATATATTTCAAATCTTTGCAAAAGTCTCAGTTTAGCTTTTTCGGTTGTATTGTTTCTCGAAAGTGAAACATGATAAAATATTTCAGATTAAACATTTCTTTTTGGTTAAATATTATCGCAAAAACCGTAATTTATTAATAATTTGTAAACGAAATGAAGGAGATTGATCATCGGCTGCGTAACTTACTTATTTTGGAGCAAAATCCGTTGCAATATAAGGTTAGTGGTCTTTTTCAACTCATAGGCGGTGAAAGATTGAATTCCATGTGCCTCTCGATGAACCTGTGGCCAACTCCATGGGTCAGGAACATATTCACAGCCCCAACGTGGACCCAATAGATGTAGCCAAGACGGATTCAATACAGCAATATGACCGTACTTAGGCAATAGGCGCGTATCGTCTCGAATCAAAACAACAACTAACTCAGCCGTGTCTTGGATTTGACTCCTACGCATCAGCCGATATGGCGAATAATGAGCAGCAACCGAGGGAAAGCTTGGTAGCATTAAAAGAGAGAGTTCGCGAGAGAGTGAAAGAGGTAAAGTGTGCACTTCAAATGCAGTAGAGAGCAGAGAGAAGATCGTTTCATAGAGGCCAATGAAGAGTTAACAGCGTTTTCGCTCTCCGCTCTTAACACTTTGATTATCGATGAGGTCTTTGTTAGTTAACAGTATTTACAGTTTTTCTACATGTACTTTAAATGGTACATGTACATGTACATTGGAAGATATAGAATATCTGCTCTTAAAAGGCGACAAGTTTAACAAACCTCTGGTTATCCAATCAAAACACTTTACTATTTTAATGAAAAAAATATTTTTAATCATTTTTTCCAAGTCAAACTCGCAGCCAAAGCCCTAAAATCAGGCTTTTGTTACAACTAGTCAATAAATCGGTCATTAATACAATAGAAAAATACATTTCTTTATGCGCTACGCTATTAAAAAAATGTTCTATTTACAGTTCTTGATCTCGGTAACCGCTAAGTGTGTATGCTTTATGTGGGTGTGTTATATTATCCTTTGTTTCAGTTATATATCACGATTTCCTTACGCTCTATAGGCTTCTCCAATCTTTGGCACAAAAGTTCCTCTTGAATAAATGCTTAAACAAGAAACCATAAATATAAAAACAAATATTTATCCCTGACGACGGAATGTGGCAGGCTTCCTCTTCCTTTCTTTTTTCTCCAGACCGTGTGCCGCTTTCTCATCTGAACAGTCGCAGCCGGAAGGACATGATGTAGAAGGCCAGGATGCGCAGGAAGATGAAAATGCCAAACAGAAAGATGAGGGCCACGTTGTAGTTCCCGTTGGCCATGTCCAGGTTCTTGAGTATATACTTGGGCACCACCAGGTGGCAGTACATCTCCTGGCAGTCCAAGCGTTCGCGGTCATAGCCGAAAATGGCCATCATGCATCCCTCCAGGCTGTACTTCAAGAACGATATGTCGAACATCCAGCGCATGTAGATCGGTGCATCCTTCTCCATCAGAAAGAAGCCGCTGAACTGCAGGAAGGGGCAGATGAAGAAGGGTCCCAGGATGCAGCCCAGCTTGAGGCTCAGCGCAGCCCCCACAGCCAGTCCGATGCTCTGCGACACCAGAGCCGTGATGAACACAATCAGGAAGAAGAGCCCGAACCGCCAGAGCTCCATGGGTTGCTGGGTCATCAGGTAGGTGGGCACTATGAACAGGGCACTGCAGATGATCTGGATGGGCAGATCCGCCAGGGTGATGGCCACATAATACGCCCTTAAAGAGTACCAGCGATTAAAGTGTTCCCTAGATACAATAGGAAACTCCAAGGGGACTGTAATTGAAGATCCCAATTAATATTTAAAAAATAAATCTAAATATTAAGGTATACTTACACTTTACAAGTATCCCCGAGAATGCACAGTACATGACAAACATGATCGTGTAGAAAATATACCGAAAGATGTTCAAAGTCTGAGCACCATCGTTGCCTATCCCAAAGTACAGGGTTCCGATCAGCAGACCCGTGATCAGATGGATGGCGAACCGCATCGTGGTCAACGAACTGTCCCGCCAAATCAGCAGAAAGGTTCTCAGCAGCAGGATGCTCAGCTGGCGGTAGAAGGGCGTGGCGTATATATTCTCCCGATTACACAAATGTGCCGGATCCAGTTCCAGCGCCGGCTTGGGTTTCTTCTTTTTTTTTGGCTTGCAGCAGCTTCCAGTGGCCTTGGCACCGACATCCCCACTTCCGATGCCCCCCGTCTGGCTGTCCCAAACCCGCGAAGAAAGCTCATTGATCGGTGTGAGTGGCTTGAAGTTGCTGCCCTGCAGGAAGTGCGATGGCACTGAGGTGGACATAACGGGTGCCGTCACCGGTGTAATTATTCCAGCGGCCATTAGTTGGTCTGAAAATTAAGGTATGCTTAATAATTTTGAAAAATTTAATTCTCCGATTTTCTAGCTTACCAACTTTCTTCATGGCCGCCAATTGAGCCACTCTGGCACTCTTGTTCTGTCTGTAATCCTCATTACGTCCGCCATCCATCAGCGCCACCATCTTCTCCAGCTGGTTGTCATCCTCTGTGTCATAGTCATGCGTAGCTATCTCCATTACTGCTTAGAAAATAATATTAAATTAATCTTAATTTAATGCAGATATCCATTTCAAACCCACAGTAATCCGCTGGATTGTAGGACTCCGGGCAGTGTAGATTGAGGGCCCCGAGGAATGGCAGTAAGTTCTGTGATCCACCTGCATAAATACATTGGCCCTCGGCAATGGCATACAGGTGATCGAACATGGCAAAGGTAAGTGCACTTGGCTGGTGGATTGTGCAGATGACAGTGCGGCCCTCCAGGGCTAGTTTCTTGAGCAGATTTATCAGCTGATTGGAGGTGGAACTGTCCAAACCTCTGTAAAAAGAAAAATGTAATTTAAATAAAGTTAATCTGGTTTTTGATATATTTTATTCCAAGATATACCAGATTTCATTGTTTCATTTATCTTACGTAGTTGGTTCGTCCAGAATTAACACCGGTGGGTTGTTAACCAGCTCCAGGGCAATGGCCAGCCGCTTCTTCTGACCTCCGCTGAGCTGGCCGGTCATCGTGTGCCGGCTCTCGTACATCCCAATGGCCTCAAGGATGCTCTTAACCCGCTCCCGCTTCTCGCTGAGCGTCATGTGAGTGCCAATCTTCAGATTGGCCGCAAAGTGCATGGCCTCCTTGACAGAGAGAAAGGCTTGAAGACTCGTGTCCTGGCGAATAAAAGCCACGTTTGGCTTGAAGGCTTTCAGGTCGCGTCGATTGCCGTTGACACTGAAGTCACCTGTATAGCCAAATGTTCTGGAATATTTAACAAATTAGCATTGATGGGAAGTAGGATTGGGTATGGGGTTGCATTACGTGTATCCTGAGAGGATATTGAGCAAGGTACTCTTGCCAGCTCCCGATGGTCCAAGGATGGCACTCAGCTCTCCGGACTTAAAGTAGCCTGTGAGACCCATGAGGACATCTTTGGTTTCTGTAACCAATAATATAAAGATTATTAAAATTAAATAACTCTTTTTTATACGGAAGCAAAGGGATTTTTTATTACAGAGCGTCTCAAGAGGTCACACTATATTTATTGGTGGGGCTTACTGATTATAAATCCAGTTAGGTAAAGTTTCTTTATCAATTGCAGACTGGGATTTTCAAGAAATTCGCCTTAATTTGATTATTCACTAAATTGGGTTATCTTACATATTATATCATGCGTAAATATGACGTTATTTAAACTTTGAGATTACTTTGATTTATTATATTTTAAAGGGTATGGCCCAAAAAATATGTTTAAACAAATTAGTAGTTTCTATTTGCAGAATAACTGAATAGAAAGTATATTTAAACTAATAATAGGGCATGAATTATTTATAAATTAAATATGTGATTTCCTGATGAATGGGAATGCCAGCATTAATGATTTGATCGCAGTTTTACTTGTGAAACGAGTGATAATTGCAGGGTGTCCCACATTCTCACATTGAACCGGGTCCGGCGATAAGCAAATCCCATTTCCCGCGATTAGTGTCGTTCAGTGCGGCCTCTATCGCCTTTGCACGCTTTTCATTGTACTCCTCGGTTGGATGATAGTGCCATAAAGAACCTTAGCTTTAGTTTGCCAGTAGATTGGATCGCCTTAGTAGTAGGTTTCGTTTCCTATACTTATGCCAACTAATATACAATGTAGTGGAGCATACTGAATGCCGTGAGGCTAGTTAATCTGCCGATTAGCCATGGCTACTGGCCAATTTAGATTTCAGGGGACTCTTCGACCACTTATCAATCCATTTTCGAATCTTATCGCGGCGAGTACTATGACTAAAATGTCGTTAAAGTGCCTTTACGTCTTTTTTAAATGCCCGCGGGCCAGATGTTGAACTAGAGCCAACAGGTGTACAGCGACCGATTTTATTGCAATCGCATTACGGCGGTGGAGTTGGACGCCAGGCTTATCAATGCTTTGCCATGGCCCTGTACTTGGTACTGCATTTTTCCAGTAGGGGGATTATGAGTAAATACTAAACGGGGAATAGTGCATCGAACACCTGCATGTTTATGATCTTTTCCTTATGTTACATAAGAAAAAATACTTGTCAATGTCAATATTACAAAGTTTAAAATTAAAAAAAAAAAATGGTTACAAATTTTTATTTGGCATGACGAAGGTCAACCAAAGGTAAAGTAATTGAATCGATTTCATTATCAAATTGATTGGTAAGTGCGTTAGTAATTTAATGGAAAATGCATTAGGCCTTATCATTATGTTACGGGTTTTTCTTTAATTTATTGGCAAAAATATTTGTGGAATGCTTGACTTTTAGTCTCGCTAAAAGTTAATTAAATAGTTAAAACATTTGCATTATGTGTTCCTCAATTAAAACCATCTAAAATCTGTAGACACGCTCAGGCTGGCAGATATATCCGCTCACTCTTAAAATTTCTCACTAAATCGTACCGGAAACTGTCCCCAACAATTGCATCTGGAGCGTGCTTAATAGAAAAGAGGAAGCTCACGCTCTCCAGTCACCTGACTCATTCCAGAAGTCGGCTTCAAAGTCGGCCTCCTAATATATTCTTTATAGTCTCTGAAACGTTTTAAGAGTGAGCAAAAAAAAAACTCACTTAAATTTAATGACGACACGCGAGGAAAAACAGAAATCAAATAGAGCAAAAACAGATATCTCAATTAATGGAACTTAAGTGACATCAATTAAAACGTTTTCGTCGTTTCTCATAGAGCCAAGAATTCTGCATTATTATGCTTAATCGGAATGCTTTCGTATCATCTACATTTACGTATCTTTCTAGGGCATCTATGATGAATTATCGTTTATATTCCTTGTACCCAATGCCATAATAATAATAATAATATTTATCACATGTCCGACATGCGTCGTAATCAGAGTCGTAATCTTACTTGTGTACACGTATCCATGTACGATATACCCATATCGATTTGCTTTCACTGGCTTCTGATTTCTATTAAACTAGACAAAAAGCAAAACAAAAATCAATGGTGAAGAATTCATGTATGCTTTTACTTTTCATTATCATTCCCCGCCTGGGTCGGTAAGTTGATAAAGGCATGGTTTGTAGATATGGAACCCGAGTAGCATTGTAGGTAATTTGGACTATGCTTTGTTGTCGACTCAAAATTAGTGGCCTTGGTCAAAATTCTGTTTGGAAACTCAAGAATTTAACTACTTCCAAATCTGTGAAAAGCTTAAGATAGGAAAGTAGTTTTGACGTAGGTGTTCACCCATTTATCCACTTACTTCTAGGTATGACTGGCAATAAATGCCATACGAGTATTGAGTAATTACCAGCTAACCGTTCTTTTATGTTTACTATAAACAAAGGCAATTAATTAGGAATTCATCGGAATCACCCTCGTAATGTTTGCGTATGATTTATCGTGTGTATAATCAGCGTGCGGCACGTGCCATAATTTCTATCAGGATCATAATCAGAAACTTAAATGAGTCAGACCATGAATCACCAGGGATACTTTGAGGGGGCCACCTGTTCACTCAAATATCTATTCGGGAATGCCTATCTATCAGGGCCGAACTAGAGTGACTCACAGAGACGTAATATATTTCCCAACTTATATCCACGATAAGCGGGAGTATTCACAAGAAGTATCAAGTAATTGCGATTGTAGTTATGCATGTTGCAAGGGCCCTTCTTATCGGCACTGTAACTGAGGGATCGGCAATTGTAAACAAACAATAAAGCAGGCGCACACACGCCGACATGCAAATAGGTTCCGTGAGTTATTTTTAGATAAAAAAAGACCACTGACCCTCATATTTAGCCCTGACCATGCAACCACACTTCTTTTGAACCTGCGTGTGCACAATTTTAATTCAATTGAAGGGGCTCTTTGAACCCAATGATTGCTCAATCAGTCGCTTGTCAATATGGCAAATTGAAAGTGTCTCCGGTAGTTACATAAAATAAAGAAAATAATAAAGACAAAGCCACCTCAACTGATATATATATATATTTCCTTTGTTGGTCTCGCCTGTCGGACTTTACCCAATATTTAAATGGGAAACCTGAAGTGTGCCCACACGCCGATAATATTTGGTAGATTAGAAAAATATGCTTTAATAAACGTATTTTGAATGACTCTATCTGGAGAGTAATGAACCGAAACAGTATCAGATTTGCCTTTTCATTCAATGAGTCTGCTTCAGATAATTGCGGCACAATTTATATTATGATGGTTTCATTAAAAACCCATTTTTGACTGCCCATATATAAGACTCATTTAAGTTGGTCTGGACTGGTTAACTTTAATTGCGTTTGCTGGACGTAACCGTATTCATATATATATCCAGGCTGTCAACCCTTAATTATAATGGCCACCAATGCGTGACCGGGACCAAGCAGGCAATTACATGACCCTGAGGCGAATACTCTTCAGACATTAGCTTTTCGTTTTGCCAATCTATATAACGAGTGAATACATATATCTTATAAACATACATATATGTCCGTCGTTTTATTAAGGTGTCAGAATAAAGAGAATATTAAAAACGTGCCGTGTAAACTTAAAGATTGTTTTCTCTATTAACCAAAAACAAAATGTGATTCTGCGAACTCGTCTGGGGCTATATGTTACACCAAAAAAAAAAAAAACAAGAGTTTAACCTTTCTACGCGTTGTCTTAAAAGTATACTCAAGTAGTATAACGGGTTTAGTATAAATTTTATACTTCAAAATATCAAATATATACTACAAAGTATAATTTGTATACTCCAAAGTTACAATTGTGTATTTTCGAGTATTATTTTTATACGAACCTACATCGAAAATTCGATAACATATCGCGTTAGCTGGAATTTAGTGCTTTTCTGTTTGTCCCGTTAGTGATTATTCTGAAGTCTTGGTGCAATGTATACTTTCGTAGTATCAAATTAATAGGCATCTTATTAAGAAATTTTTAATACTCAAGAGTTTAGAATTCATGTAACAATAGTATAGTTTCTATGACGATTTTTTTTTGGGTGTAGGTAATTTAACAACAGACTTGACATAAGAATTATATTGTTAAAAGTGTGTTATTTTGACCCCGCAAAGTAATTTGTGCATCCTATTCTAGCAGCAATATAGGGGAACGTTAAATTTTAAATCGTTAGCTTCTAAAAACTCTTAGAACTGGGGAATTTTTGAAAGGTATCTCCCACTTACCCCTCTTGAAGACGCCGAATTTGGTGGTGTATCGAATGTTCTCGAACCCAATGTTGATCTTCTTGATGGTTTTGTACTGTTCATGGGGGAAGATGGATCCTCCGCTGGTGGCACTGGTGCTGGTGCTGTGCTGGGTCTCCTGGCTCTTCTGACTGTGGCCCGCCGGTGAGGAAAAGGGGGTGGCGCCGCCCATGGGAGTGCCATAGATGGAGGTGGAGCCGGCGGACAGGACCGTATTTTCCGTCTCGGCCAGTGGAGCATCGTGCGACGTGGACTGCGACTTGGTACCGCCGATGTGCAGGGTCAGGTGTGGCGGTCGCTTTGAGGACAACTTCTTGCCGGGCACGGGCGTGGTGGGACGGGGTAATCCAGATCCAGATCCAGAGCCCGATGCCGATGCCGATCCCCGGGATGGTATGTTTGACTCCGAACACGACTTGAGGTTGCTCAGTCGGATGACATCACTGCCGCCGGTCACATTCGGCGACACCGCGCTGGCCAAACTCCAACTGGACATGCTGTCGGGACTCGCACGTTATATTCGTTTATTTTATATTTTCTAGCACTTTTGATCTTTCGGCTTTGGGGGCAACCTTAACCCGCTTCGGTTTCACTTTTATCGCGCGCTCTTGCTGTCAGTCTGCGCTCTCCAACATTTTATGCTCATTTAATTTGCTCTTTCCGCTCGGTTCGTCTTAGGCCTGTTTTTTTAGTGTTTGTAATTTTTAAGGCGCGTCAACAATTAGAATAAATAATATTTGTTTCGCCAAAAGTGTGAGTGTGTGCGTGCCTGTTGCTCATTTGAATTTAATTTTCGCTCATCACGACCGTTTGGCATGCTTCTGTGTGAGAGAGAGTTCATTCCCCCAAGAGAGGCATAGGGGCAGCGAAGGGGTTCTGAGAGACCGGCAGACAACCTATTTAATAAAAAGTCGAACTGGGCGGGGGCGGGGGCGGGGGCTGGGGCTAGTGGTGTTCGCCTGTTGCTAATCGGACCATGCCTCCAAAAACTAGAATAGCGCACCAACACACAGGGGCGCGTTCATGTAAGGCGGGCGCGAGAGCATGTGAGAGGGCATAAACAATGTTTGTTGTTGCTACTGGTGCTTGCTGTTGGCCCCACGGAGAGCGAGAACTAGGCAGATGCACAGAACAGGCTCCATGCTCGGAGCCAGCGGGCACCGCGGGGGAGGAAAGAGCCACACAGATGAGTGCGCTACAATTAATATATTCCGGCGTATGAGTATCACATTTCAACTTGCATTATTAAATTCCCTTTACACGTTTTTAGTTTTAGATTACTTAACTTTAATTTTTATGAATTTCTGTACGATCATATAATGAAAATCAAAGGAAACCAGAAGAATCTGGTTTGATCAAGATATTTAAACAATCTTTATTAAAAACTAAAAAAAATAAAATATATAATTTAAAAATTAATAACTCAAATGTAACTTTATTTTTGACACCCTTTGGATCCACAAAATATATATTCAAAATATTTTTTAATATTCTACACTTTTGTCAAATTTTTGATTAAAACAAATATACCCCGAATTTTTATATTGTTGTGTAGCGCAAGCGAAATGCACTTAAAGCTTCTTCTTCTTTATGATGCAAATACACATTTGCTTATATTTAGCACGTTCTCTTGTCGCTCTCTCGCCTTTGTTTTGAATTTTGAATAATTGAGACGCACTTTTAATCGTTCTTAGTCTCTTATTTTTTCTTCGTTAATTTGGCCCCAAACCTAGTAAAGCAGGTGAGAAAAACGTAACCGCTCTTCGACCAGCTGATATTTTCTTCATGTGTATGTGTGTTGGCCTAGCCGTCGACTTATTGGCCCCTCCGTCATTCTCACGTCATTCGCGATTGGCAGTGTTGTTGTTTTTAGTTTTGCCATAGGCTCACTCACTAAGTATTTAGTATGTAGTTCTCACTAAAAAGTATATCAAATTCTATGGCTTTTCAATGTTTTTGTTGTTGTTGTTGTTCCTGCCTTGCGGCTTATCACTGTGCATGTGTGCGCGGCGGAAAAGAGAGGAGCCGATAGGACAAAGGCTAAACCCCATGCTGTTGTGGTTGTTGCTGTTGTTTTTGTTGCTGCTCTCGATGCAATGCAAGCCACAAAATAAATTGAGTTCGATTGGTGAAAAATATATGATTATCACGGTGTTACTACAACTGATAAGCGGAGTGCACCACACACGCACACATGCACTCGAGCGCACACCCACACACACACACACACAGAGTGTAGAATTAACTGTTGAACATTACCGCGCGTAATTATTATATAGAGGGATATATCTTTTCCAGAACCGAAGAGCTGCGCGATCTTTAGCGGCCGTTGGCGCGGCACGGAATGAATTCAGGAAAGTTGGAAAAATATGAACCAGGCTGATTAGTGGCCCCACTCTCCCGCGCCGTCTGCGAGAAAGATAGCGACCAAGAGGCGAGAGAGCGCCCGACGGGAGAGAGCGCGAGCTATCAGCTGTCTTTGGCTAACCCCCCCGAAACACAAGGCCTGAGGTTTCTGATGTTCTGTTTATGATTCTGATGACTTCTCTCCGCCGCAAGGGTGTTTTTATGTTTATTTGAATAATATTTCGAGTTGTTCTTTTTCTGGTATTTTTTTAGGGGAAGGTTTTCCGCCACAACTCCTTTGTCTCGGCTTCCACTTCGGTGTTCTTTGTTCCAATTCGAATTCCCAATTTGCAGCCAAACAAAGCTGGCGAAAAACCAGTCAAACCAGTTTTCATGACCGTCATCAATGCTTGCAACTGACAAGCGAAATCAAATAGGCAGGAAAATCATAGATTTATGAAAAGCGTGAGGGTTATGTACAAGTCAAGTCCCATTTATTGTTATCTCTAATTATTTTGATTAATTTTAGGGTCTTCTGAGCTGCTTATATAAAATGTATGCATATTTTAGAAATTTAAATTAAAGCGCTTCTATTTCTAGCCGTCTGGCTACATTGCCAGCATATTCAACAAACGCGTTAAGACCTGTGTGTGCTGACAGCATTGCCAGGCTAAATTTATGTGATTTCAATGGCGGTAGAATTTAAACTTGATTTATGAATTTTGTCCGCCTTTGCAAAATGCATTTAAGTTATCGGGAAAATAGAGTGCCTGAAAGTATGCTACAAAATGTTAAATCTTTCAAAAAAAAATAATTTGGCATCTCAAGTATTTTTTGCAACTTTGTGGAACGTTTTAAATGGATATTAAGACTATATCTATTCCTGAGACAGGCCAGTTTATTTCTTGCATTTTTCGCTATTTTAGTAGTTTATAACAATTCGCACTCTATCAAAGATCTTAACTTTATTTCCATAGTTTAATTTAGCATAAAAATATTCTTTAAATTTTCATACAACATAATTCGGGTTTTTTTTTTTTTTTTCTGTTTTTCTTGAATTTCTTGCTTTAGTAGTGCTCACTGTAACCTCGACTGAGCTTTCGCCACCTCACAAAGGTAAGGGGGCGAAGCTTTTGCGTAAAAGCTCCCCTAAGTGCTGAAGCAACACTTGGCAGTTAATTGTTATCATTCCGGCACCAACGCTTGTTGCTTCAACGTGTCTCGGCCACCGCGTCGGCTACGCAATTTTTCCGAAGAGCACCCGAAACGTTACAACGCCGGTCATCTTTTTACCAACTTTTTGGCGCGCGCCGCAAATTAAAACGGAATCGTGTGACGAATTCAGACGGATGTGTGCATCAATAAGCAAAAAATAAATACAAGGATAAATGCATTGAAGGAAATGTAAATGAAAGGGAAAATATCACAAGGTCGCAGTGATTACCATTCAAAGTGAAATTGAGTTTCAGTGAGTGAACAGGAAATTGAAAGTGAAAAAGTGAAGAAGTGAAAGCCAAAGTTCAGAAATCAGTGAAACAAATCATCAGCGAGAAGAGCAACATCATTAAGTAAACAAAATAACAAATATTATTTGGGATTTTTCTCTGAATGAAAATGTAAACGAGAAAACGGAAATTCAATTTGTTTTCGAGCGCCCACAATAAGTGCCGACTGCTGGGGAAACTATATCCCTACCAAAAGCACTCTCCGATATTTGTTTAAAATAATATAAATTCGACGTGTGATTGTTTACTGCAGCGTGGATGAGGAAAACAAATAGGCAAAAGTGTTGGGCGTAAACAAAGGCTGAAATGAATGCGGCCAACGCCATCGGCTAAAAGCAACAAAAAAAATCCAGCCAGCTATCCCAGAGATACCGCCCTGGTGAGTCTAGAATAAAAGTATCTTTTGTATCTTCTGGGCTTGAGCCTGCCGCCTGAAGCTTCGAATGTATTGATTAGATAACGACGAGTGCCGAGCGCTCTTTTCACGGGGGATATGTACGTACAAGAGTTGGTGCTGAATTCTCGGAATTCCCAAATAATTTCTCTTGTTCGGTGCATTATTTTTATCGTTCGAGAATTACGCCCTGATTGATGATCGGTTCAATTGCCGCACGCACTGCGCAATTGATATATTCCAGTTGACTCCGATCAATCTAGATGGGGTGTTGATGCCTCCTCACCCAGGTAATTGCCCGGCTCACGCCCCCTTTTGGGGTACACTTTGTATATTATGTATATATCTGAAGAGACGCGAGAACAGACGTTCCCCTGCGCTGGGTTATTTCAATTTTTATTAGATTGTGCCACGGTTATTTTTTCCACTCTTTGGCTCCCAACTTTTTTTCTGTTTTTGCAGTTCGGCAGCGGCCACTTTAAGTGATAAGCAAAGTGTCGCCATTTTTACCGTGCGTTCGTGATTGTGCCTCGTATATAAATACCGCTATATATATTTTGTCAGTTTAGTGACTCCACTAATTATCGAACTAAAAATTATCACACTCTTTTAGCATGCCCTTCCCCCGGCTCCTCGGGCTCCCCCACCGCGGCTTTTTATTACAGCTTAAAGTCATGTTATTTATTATTGAGAGAGCCTCGGGTTGGCCCAAAGCGAACAGCAATGCCGGTTTGGCCGATGGGTAACAATCAGTATATATATATAGCAGCCTGCACATGATTAAGTAGCCCCATTTAATCTACTTAAACACGCGCTACAATTGATAAATTTTTTTAGCCAAGAGCGAGTGCGAACGCCACTGGCGAATCAAAGTAAAATTAATGTCTCCCTGATCGCGCAAATTAATTTTATGAATTTGCATAAATTCCATAATTTTCTGTGTGACCAAGGGCTTAATAGAATTTGTTCATCGTTTCCATTTAGCAGCTGCAAAGGATATAAGGATAAGTGTTTAAAAATCAAGTTGTCAGCGGTTTTTCGATTTTTTAAACCTTTTTTTACCTTAAACGACAAAAAAGTGACATTTACCTAAACAAAAAACTATGTTGCCTTACGTTTTTATTGACACATCCCTTCTATACGATGAAAATTGATATAATTGTTTTGTTCTCTGCGTTTTTGCCCATAAACCTTGCCATTTTTAGTGGAGAAAAAAACTTTTTTCATGGAGAAAAATACGTGTTTATTATAATAACAAGCTATTTTGTTTTATTTTTTATCACACTTCGGAAAGTTAAACGTTTTTTGTCAATAAAAGCATACAAATAAATATCCAATAATATTCATACAATGAAAAATGATATATTATTTAAAGTAAAATTCCATAAACCTTAAATTCCAATGAGCCTAAAAAAAGATGTGAGAATTTTTTTGTGAGGCGAACATTCCGCGATAAATAAAAACTCCAAATTCGCACAGATGTTTGGTAGACGTCATACCTCTCACCTCTCTATCTTATTTTGTTATTGTGTCAAGTTGTATTATTTTTATTGTATTTTCTGCACTATCTAACGAATACACATAAATGCGTGTATACAATGGCGAACGTCGTAGTATCTCATCAATTATTTCGCGAGTAGAATAGACATTGGAAAGCTTTAAAAGGCTGCCGCTAAACAGTCCACGGACGATCACATATACACATGCTCACAGGAACAAATACGTTAAAATCGAGACAGACTACGAGTGTAAACATTTAAAGAACCTTCCAACCTAATGCCAGTTTGTCCAGTAAATGCTACTGAATAATACAAACCTATAGTGCACTGACGAACCTATCGGTTACTGGTGGCTGTCCAGGAACGATACAGTTTTGTCTTCCAGCTAACAGTTTGTTTTGATATTCTTTTTTATTTCAAGTTGCCTTAGGTGGGCCTTGAATTTTATGTAAATATTTATAAAAGGAATTAATAGGTATATACTATATATTTTATTTTTAAATATACCATCTTGCGAGTTAAACAAACAATATTACAATATATGCAAATTTCCGTTTTATCTTTTCGCTTTTATCGCTTTAAGCATGTAGGTATTTTCTTATATTTTTGTGTAAGATTAAACATTATTTACATACTGAACACCATTTGGTTTTTATTAGCTACCGGAATCAATAGCTACAATTCCCCTTAAAATGTTCAGGTGTCAACGAATTCCTTAAGGCGATTTGTATTGTAATTTCAGGTAATTTCCCGTCATGTCTGGCATTACAAAATATGTAGTAGAAAAATAGAAAACACCAAAATGTAATCAAATACAATAAAAGCTCCGACAATTTGTCAGAAAGCAGTGGACTCTGACCAATCGATTTATTTTCCAAAACCTAATTAGGTATTAGGAGCGGGAATTCGAACTCAGAACTGACCATTGACCATTGCAAAATGGTTTAGCACAATTTGTTTAATTGGTTATGGTTTGTTGCTGATATTGCAATTAGAGGGGAATTTTTTAAATTTCATACATATGTATATTTAGCTTCGAAACATTCATCCTCAGAGTAAAGTCCATTTTAGCACTTGACTCTGTTTTGGCTTGTTCACTGTCGCTTATCATCGATAGTCTGCTACGAAAATAGCCAAAGAAATTCCGACATTAGTAATTCGTTATATTATGAAGACGATTCTAATATCCAGAGGCAGTCAAATATATCACTTTCGCACATTGGAAGCGGAATGAAAGCGATTCACACTTTGGCCTCGGCAACAGGCATAAGGCCTTTCGCATGGTCCTCGTTGATGGTAAAAGTTGTGTGCTCTTTTTCCCAGCCGAATTCGGCAAACCAAAACAATTCGCTCAAGTTGGCGTGAAATGGAAAACAAATTGAACTTATCAATAAATCGAGTACGCGATAACGATTAGAAAAGTGGCCGTACAATGACGCGACTGAATTCAAACCGAACCGCATCGAGTCGAAAAAAAAAACCCATAAGCCACGAATCATACTCGTATCGAAAAGAGTTGGCGGCATTGAATGTGGCCCCCAGTTTTTTTAGAACAATACAGATAAGGTGCCAAAGTCGTTGCTCTTGTTAGCTTTGTTGAGTTCTTACCTTTTAATAGTCTCGAAAAATGGAATATCAACTTGGAAATCTTATTCGGAAAACTTTAATTTAGTTACTTACATTTTTAGTATAAATAGGCCTGCGATATATGCAAACATTTCGTAACACTGAGTGAGCTATCAAAGCAAAAACCCCTTTAAAATCGTAAGCACTCAATCAGCAAACTCAACTCAAAAGATCTTAACCAATTTCATTGGTATTTGCCTGATTTAACGTTTGTTTGCTGGCATTAAGTTGGCAACACCCGACACTTGTGGAAAATTATCAAATGATTAAAACACAAGCATTTAATTTATGAGTATCCAACGCCTTGGTCTGGCCTCCTCCACCTGGTTTGGCTTCACCTGCCGAGCTTAATGTGTCAGAGGCGGTCAGAGACAGAATCGAAAGGCGACGCACCTACCTCACACGCAAAAAGGCTGAAGCTATCAGTTAGCTTTATTTAAAGCGCTCAATATCTGGAAATTCCACGCTCCTTTTATTGATTGCAATGTTCTTTGGACTTATCACACGATTCAGCCCAAAAAAAAAGAAAAAAAGCGAAGCTTTCGTCGGCCTTCCACATCTCTTACAACCTCTCTTATCGGGGTCGTGTTTGGCACCCGAAACTGAGGGAATGCGTCATCTTCTCGGCGGGAATGTCAAATATGTGGGAAATTCTGCTTTCCTTAACTGGATATGAGGGCTCATAAAAATGTGTGGGTCATTTGGCCAAATTGAATCTATTGAGCAAGTCATTAAGATTATTTATTGGAATATATTCTCTTGGCCTTTCCTTGGGCTTACTTCGAATGTTTGAACTGCAAAATGGAATAACTTTATTGGCAAGTAAACACTGCTGGCCAAAATCAGACTTAATCAGGAGTTGTTGACAAACCAAAGTCCATCCTAAATCATCCTCGTTATATCAGGGCCATAAAGGCCAAGCCAGCCGATTGATTGTTATCTATTCAAAGTGCAATCTACCAAATGTGTGTGATTACGGGCCTGGCTTTTTCACATGAGCTGGTATCAAATAAATCGGAAATCATTCGAAAATAACATTAAAGCCTTTGCCATTTGTAAACACGTCAACGTGAATCATTACGAGTGCAATAAATTAGTTCATCGAACCAATTGTTTTCATCGTTCAAAGGACAATCGACTGAAAACATGCTTATCTCGGTGGCCTTTAGCGAAAGTTAGACTTTGTACAAAAGCTCTGATAAAAAAAATAAACAGAAAGAAATGCCGAAAAGCCAGCACACTCACTTTGATTTTGATTACTTTTGATATTTTTCTCTTCTGGCGTTCTTTTGTTTGGTTTACTCAAAAAGTGTCACCCCCTGGTGTTTGTAACTTGTGACAGTATCACCACAAAGTGTTTGCTTATCGTAATAGGGTGTCCCTATTATCCACTATCTGATGCTTAAAAAGCGCGCGTGTTCCGTTTTATTATTGCAATCACACGCAAATGCGGTTATGAAGTGTCCATAAATTAACCTAGGTCAGTAAAGCCCCTGTTACTAAATATTTTTGTATGCAGAATTATCATATTGCCTTGTATATTCCAGGGACCGTAACGATTATGTAAAACAATTATTATTTAAAAATAAAAATTATAAAATAATAGTTGTTGCTTATTTTTATAAAAAAAGATAAAGATAAATAATATTTATAAATTAGTACATCCTTGCAAATGAAAGGTATTAGACCGATTACATATATTTTTGGATTTTTGTAATACAAAATTTGGCTTAGAAGATATTTGCATTCAATTTTTATTTCCTAGTTTGAAATATAAAATTTTAAAAATTAATTTTATTTAAGTTTTAAAAATAGTTTTATTTTATAATTTATATTACAGTTCAAATGGTTTATTTTTAATTTTTATAATACAAATTGGCAAAATAGGTGGTTTTTTTTTTTTTAAACAAAATGGTAAATAAGCTTTTTTTTAATTTTTAAAAATTAATAAATAAGTTTTATAATAACTTTTTTGTGTTTATCTTTTTTTCGTTAAAATATAAAATATACATACATTTCGTTTATCTTCTTGAAAGCTACTTAGGTCTTAAATTTTTTTAAGCTCATAACTCTTATTTTAGGTCCCTGGTATATTCTGTATATTTTAGAAATAATACGGTTATTTAGTACTTCCTTTACTATTTTTTTTCTTCAATATTTATGCTCTCTCTTATCTTATTTTTACAATAAATGAAAAAACTGCACCACCAACTGATCATTAAATCTAGATGAAGTCTAAAAGTATTCACAATATGTTAAATAAATATAGTATGTCTCTTGAAATGCTATAGATATTCTTTCCCAATGATCTTTTTCCGCTAAAGTTTCCCAAGTTCAATAAGAATGCTTCTTTAAAAAAAGGCTTGACAAGAACGCAGGTGACAAAACCGTTTTTAAATTCTTTACAGAATATTCCGTATACTTGTCCCGCCAAAAAGTAGGCAGTGTTTTTGGACAACTTTCGGTCATGACAATGCCATTTCCCCGAGTGATGAAACGCTTTATGGTCGGTACACTCGACTTACTTTTATTGTTCAAACTACGCAAATGGTGTCAAAAGTGTGTCAATACATACCGCGCTAGGTCAGGAAACCCGTCGCTGCAGCACCGAAAACACTAATGCCGGCCGGCTGCTGACGTCACAACTAAAACGTATCTTTTTCCACCTAATTACTCCGCGATTTCGCAGCTGCTTAGTTCCGTTTTTAACGAGTCGCGGTGAACTTGGGGCTGGGAATAGAGGAACCCAGCGGTCATGACGCGGCGCCTGGCCGGGAGATTTACGGGCGTGTTTGCCGAGTATTACGGAGCAACAGCTCCGGGCAGACCCGGGGCCCCGCCCACTCAGACAAGTGATGAGATGAAGCCGTAATCTGTAGCTGCCTCCCGTCCACAGAACTGCGTAATCGGTTCGCCGTTTCTTAGATGAAATAGTAGATGTTTACCCGCAGATTTAGATACGGATCGCGTATAAATAGAGTGTCTCGGGCTATTTCACAAGCCATTTTCGGACAAGTCGCCAGTGGCCAGTGTTAGTCGGTTATCGTTTTCGGGAAGGAGTTATAGCATGGAAAAAGGACACCAGAACCAAAAGTTTTCGCGCAAGAGCTTTAAAGCAACCTAGGACCTCCTCCGAATAGAGGCCTCTCCCCGACTGTGATATCCGAGATTCAAGGATCAAGACCTAGAGTTAGCTTAGTTAGTTAAACCCAAGGACTCCAAGGAAGAAAAGATGCTCCTCAACATATTCAATTCGGGCATCTTCCAGTGGCAGTTCCGCCGCCAGCTGCTGGTCTCTTTGAGCGGTATGTTTGCGGAGATAAGACGGATTTACAGCTCAACTGGGTAGCGGAAAGTTTCGGGCATACAGATCCGTGTCATGAATTAGACAGAAGCCATAATGCCGCCCACTCAAGGGTTGCCCCAAGTTGACACAAAGTTGATGGCTGAAAACCCAATTTCACGCGTGCCTATGCAAATGAGTGGCCTGAGCTGTTGATTCGCCTGATGTCATTCGCTGATCTATGTATGTGTTATTTTAGCCACGCTGATAACCTTCTGTCATGGCATCGCTTTGGGTTGGCTGTCGCCCATGCTGCCCAAGCTCCTCTCCCCCGACGAGACGCCCTTGTCCTTCCACATCAACGTGGACGAGGCCTCCTGGCTGGGAGCCGTCATCAGTATTGGCGGCATTACCGGCAACTTCTCCTTCTCCTACCTGATGAATCGCTTCGGCCGTAAGGTGTCAATCTACGCCCTGGCAGTGCCACACACGGTTCGTGTTTTATCCTCTGAGATTTTTCCTTTAGGATGGGTGCTTAACTTGTCGTATTTCTTGTTCCCCCTTTCGATCCGCAGTGCATTTGGTTCATGTTCTACTTTGCCCAGAGCATCGAGTGGCTTTATGTGGCGAGGGTGTGTGCCGGCTTAACTGGCGGTGGCATGTTCGTGGTCCTGCCCATTTTCATCGGCGAAATCGCTGACAATAGGTGAGTGCAGTGGATTCACGTGCAAGTGGAGAGGATAAAGCTTTTAATGGTGTGCTTTCAGGATGAGGTTTGGCATCTTTGAGACACTTGCAAAAATAAATTCAGTTTAAGAAGGATCAGAAAATTATAAAAATACAATATTTCATAGATTATTTACCAGAAAACGTTGGGTACTAAATCTATGAATTATTGAAAATAATACCAAGATATACGAACCTCTTTTTATTCAAGGAAAAAATCTTAAGGCAGCTACGTCTTATAAGTCTTTGATCTTTGCCTTAATATTTAGCTTCCTCAAGGATTATACTTTTGAAAAATATTGCAAAAATAAATTCAGTCAAAAAAGGATCTGGAAAATATTGAAATACAAATTCCACTAGATAAATTACCAAAAAAAACTTTTTGTTAAATTGGGCACTAAATCTATGAAATTTTGAAACTATTGCAAAGATATAAGATCCTCTTTTTTGTCAGGAAAAAGGATTATACTTTTGAAAAATATTCAAAATAAATTATAATCTCTCTATAGAAATTAAAATTAAAGAATTAAATAATTCGTATTCTTTAAAGAATGATAATAAAACCTATTGCGTTTAATTTATGAACATAAATTCTTACAGCAAACATTTCTTAAAGATTTCTAAAAATGTTGAATAAAGACTTCTCCCTAGTACTAAATGCAATCCCAGAATCGAAATCAATATAACTGCGAAATTGCTCTCCATGCAATAAGGAACGTTTTTGGCAAACGGAAGCCATGTAAGTTTCATTTCGATTTCCTTCCTCCTCCGGCAGCATTCGTGGGCGCCTGTGCTCCTTTTTCACCCTCACCATGAACACGGGCATCATGGTGGGCTTTGTGGTGTCCTCGCACATCGCCTACCATGTGATTCCCTGTGCCGTGGTCGGCCTGCCAGTGCTGTATGTGTTCCTGGCCACACGTTTCCCGGAACCTCCCCAGCAATTGATACGGTGGCAGCGGGAGGAGGAGGCCGAGAGGTCCCTGAGGTTCTATCGGCGGTGCGATGGACCCAATGTATCCAAGGAGGCGGAGCGGGCGTATCAGAAGCAGTTCGACGAGATGCGTTTGGCCATCCAGCAGCAGAGCAAGGACTCCGACAACAAGGCCCTTTCATTGGGCGATTTTTGTAAGTGAAAAGTGGACTTTTGAGGTTTCCGAGTGGAATTTCCCCCTATGATGTTGCCATGGTGTTGCCCTCTAATTGCTACATTTTTGCAGTCACCAAGCGGTCGCTGAAGGCCCTGGCCACGGGCCTGGTGCTGATGATCGCCAACATCTTCACGGGCACCTTCGCCTTCATCAACTACATGTCGAATATCTTCGACCAGGTGAACACGCAGCTGGATCCCAACACGAACACCATCATCATTGGGGCCGTGCAGATCCTGGGCACTTTGGCCAGCATATACGCCGTGGATCGCTACGGCCGGAAGCTCCTACTGATCGTGTCCTGCGCCGGAAGTGGCATCGGAACCGCCGCCTTTGGAGTGTACGCCTTCTATGTGGAGCAGCAGAAGGTGGACCTGTCGGCCTTCTCCGCCTGGCTTCCCGTCTGCCTGATGTCCTTCATCATCTTCATTGCCAACGTAGGCGTCATCTCGGTGACAATGGTGGTGCTGGTGGAGGTCCTGCCACAGAAGATCCGGGCGGTGGCCACCAGCTTCTGTCTGGGCTGCCTCAGCTTCTTCGCCTTCACCTCGCTGAAGACCTTCCCGCTGATGATGTTCCATCTGGGACTGGCGACCACCATGTGGTTCTGCGGAGCCGTCAGCGCCCTGTGCCTGCTCTACGTGGTGGTCTGCCTGGAGGAGACCAAGGGTCGCTCCATGTATGACTAATGCCGAATAAAGTTAAGTTAGTTAGCCGTTCCCAAGCCGTGTTCTTTTTCCTGCGGGGCATTAAACCAAAACAAAACACTTGGAAACAGTAGCCGCGGGAGGAGCCCCCAATAAAAGCTGGGGAGCTGACAGGGGCATGATTTATGACCCAGTCTGCCCCACCTGTCGCTAATGCGGTGTCAACAATTAGCTCTCGAGCTTATTATTTACAAGCACTCGCCTTAATCCCCGACAGCGGCGGATGTGTGCTCGGCAATGCGCCTGCCACGTGCAGGTCTTCCATCAAAGGAAGAACACCTCCTGCCCGCCTACACATCCTTTTTAAAACTTTATTTTACATTTGGAATCCACTTTGCACAAGTTTATGTGGCCTGGGTAATCAAAAGTTACATACTTCAGAAAGCCTTAATTATTAAAGTTAAATAAGTAGCTGACGACAACTTACTTACTGCACACAGCATGCATTCACATTGTCTCAACTTGAAACTTGATTTTCGTTAAAAATTAATTAATGAATTTCCAAGAAGGCAAAGCGGCATTAAGTGCAATTAGTTCCAAAGGTTTGTCTTACTATTTTCAAGGGTCCTTAGGTCGGAAATTCGTAATCCTTTTGTGCCCAAATCATTAATGGTGTCTAAAATTAATTCTATGAAATTGCCAGAAGTGTTCTTTCATGGAATTGAATAAATGAAAAATGCAATCAAACTTAATAATAGAGTCGTACACTAACGAAAGGTACTCTGTATTTAGTCTTCGATATTTTATATTTGGTTCGGAAACTACATTTAAATATTTGGATTAATTATTGTAAATTGAGCAAAGAAGTTGTTTAAATGTTAATTTCAGTCCAAACACAAATAAAAACCAATTTGCTGAATTATTCCGATTGCGATTATGATTATCACTGATAGCAGTGGACTTGTGCGTTATTTTATGAGTCATTATTCAGCGGGCAGGTGGTCACAGCACATTATAAAGGGAAGGGACCACCTAGGGCTTATTTACTTGATTATTTATTTATTTATTACGGACTTGCAAATGTGTTGTTTGCCCACATTTATGGAGACAATCGATAAGTATCTATTAATACTTTATCGTGTTGCTGGTAATCGAATCACTGATGTCAATATCAGCGGGTCGTTGCCTTAATCGATTCTTAAGGTTTTTTTTTTCGTTTTACTTTCTTATCGATATACATTTTGGTGATTAATTTTACGTGAGAAGTCTTCTCTGAGTTTATTAATCAAACTTAAAATTATTACTGTTCTATAAGTTCTTTAAATAGTATTTATGAATCAAATATAAAGGATGAGCTGTTTTAAGATCAAATAAAGCTGTTTAATAACTATTTCCTGGAAAATTAAATTCCTTATAAAAAATAAAATCAATATAAATAGGAAAATGACACATTGTATTTTTATAAGTCCTTTAAATAGTATTTATGTATCAAATAGAAAGGATGAGCTGTTTTTTTATTATAAGAAAAGGAATATTATATTAAATTCGTTATAAAAATGAAATCAATATAAATAGGAAAATGAAAACCGAGATTTTCCTGGACCTTAAATTTCCGGTGAATAGTTGATTTAAGCCCCAGTGCCTTATCTTTTGGCAATGCTGTTTGCATTCAAAATTCTGGTCATAAAGAAGGCTAATTGCAGTACCACCTCCTCATTAGCAGGTGATGGAAGTGGTAGCGACGGCGATGCTGCCACTGGCTGGATGGATGGAAGCGAGAGCATGTGCCGCTCCAAGAGCCCCAGGCCGGAGCGCGTATGTGTGTACACTGGGCAATCGGCAATCAGCTCTTAAGTGGCTTTCCCGGTACCCCCTTTATTTGTATTCACTTCATAAGTGCAGCCAACTTTTAAAGCTTTTCTTGCCTTTGTAGTGTTTCTATTTTGTTTCTATTTTTGCAGCTTGTTCCAATGAACTTGCCTTGACTTTGAAAAGGCAACTAAAGTTGCTTATGCAAATATTAGTTTGTTTTGTTTTTGTCAGTGCTTGATAAAAGCCCGAACAGGGTAAAAACGAAACTGTCAAGTTGTCAGGGCTGGTTACTCGACTCGCTTCGAGCCATTCCAAATATGACTGCTATGCCGTTCACCGCCGCCACTAATTAAATTCATAATTTCCATGTGTGTGGTCCCCCGCCTGCCCCTTGCAGGCAGCTTAAGCATATTTACTCTGATATTAGGTGACATAATTGGTATTCGATTTCAGAATTGAGGTCAGAATTGAATGTCTATTTCAAGGAAGAGCACACTCCTTGCCGCAATTTCAGGGTGTAAAAGTAGGAAAATGCCATTAGTCTGGGTTCTTTAATTTAAATTTAAAATTGGCTGTGTTATTTACCTGATTTCTCGTTATAAAACACCCCAACAATTCCTGGATCCCATGCGCTATTCAATAAAATTCCCCCGTTTAGTTGCATTTGATTTCAAAGGGAAAAGGATTCCACCATAAAACAATAAAGAGCTAACAGTTTCGATTACTTTGTGTATTCCAGCTAACGCATTCAACTATGTGGAGGTACAGCCATCAGAATGCAGAGCCCCAGCAATATTGGCAGTAGGATAGCAGTGGTCCTGGCAGCCCTCATCGTGCTGGCGGGGGCTTCCGACTCGTTGGGCCTCCAGACTTTGGTAAACAGCTCCACTACCGTCATTCCAACTGTGGTATCCTTGGGCAAGGAGGGCATGGCATCCGACGAGCAGATGAACACCCATCGATATGTGACGAGTCTGCCCGATTCCGGGAGCTCTAATGGAACTGTCAACGCTCAAGGTTCGGTTACCAGGATGCGTCAAAACGTGAGTGCACTGAAAACATTTTTTTTTTTTATAAGAATATATTAGTTTAGTATTGAGAAATTGAGATAAAAAATTAATGAATTAATTACAAATTGACTCAAATACTTTATTTTTAAAAACAATTTGCTGAACTATCAAAATGTACAATAAACTCTGTCATTTTAGGATACCAATTAGTATTATCTAGTATTAATTTTTGGTTATTTAAGTAATAAAACTGAAAACATTTATTTTATAAGAAATTATTATGCTTATTATGGGCAAGAAAGATTAAAAATGCATAAATTAATTCAAAATTTACTCAAATAGTTTTTTTTTTAAGAACAATTTGCTGAACTATCAAAATGTTACATTAAACACTATTATTTAAGGATACCAATTGGTATTATCAATATAAATTTCTGGTTCATTTAAGTAATAATTCTCCTTAAATATCTTTTAGTCTCTGAATACACTTGAGCAACTTGCAATTTAAGAAATTCTTCCTTATTAGAAGGTTTATTGACTTAATTAATTTTTAGTGTAATCAGCTTATTAGGAAACATTTATCGCATTATCTGATTTTCTTTCCCCATACAGCCCACGCCGAGTGGAGAAATCACGGAGGTGAGCACCAATGTAACGCTCTACATGGAGAAGATTCCACGTCTGCAGGTGCGATGGCAGGATAACCTGCCTGAAGGTGAGTAAGCTTAGAAGATGCAGTCAGAGTTACCCCGTAAATGCCTGCCAGAGGAATGGGAGTCGCAGCCACTTAATGATTAATTAAGCAGTAAAGTATTTCCGTGCAGTATTTTTTTTTTAATTTACTCCAAAGTAATGTAGTTATTTTTTAAGTTTCTCGAAATAAAGCAATGTATCACAGGATCCGTTCGGTCTGCGCTTCCTTTCAGGCACTTCCTACAACGTCCTGGTGAGCGCATTGAACAACACGAGATGTCCGGATGCTCCATGCAGTGAGTACGGCATCAAGCGCAAGCCGGCGGCACCCAACTTCGTCTACCTGCCACTAAATCCCAACCTGAACGTGGAGTCCGTGGACTGCAACTACATGTTCGGCTGCCAGTACAAGGTGACCGTGGAGACTTCCAACGCCATGGTGCGCCGCTCCGCCCGCGTCTTCGTGCCACGTGAGTTCCTCCAAATATATTTACTGCATTTAAGTCTCTGAGAAAGTTGTTACAAAAGTTAAGTTAAAAGTTACAATATCCCCTGCAACCTACTTTTAATGGGTATTTCATAATCGGCTCACTCGCCTCGTTTATCCAACACTTACTAACAATTGCGAAATAACCAAACAGAGTGCCTGGAGGGCAAGTGCTCCTGCCAGTTGGCGCCCACACCGCCCAGGGTCCTGGCCGTGGGTAAAATGCTCAGCAACGACACCATCAGCATTAGCCTGTCGATCCTGGCCAGCGAGCAGATGCGGAAGGAGCAGGACTCCCGCCTCCACGACACACTGAGTGCATACAAAATGCAGTTAAAGTGAGTATTTGCGGCAATTAATTTGTGTTTACTGATTAAGTTAATTCCATTCAGAATTTAATTGGGTTAACCAAGGAAAATTGCACATATTGATTTAATGCCATGTTGTTTACTTGTTTAATTAAGCATTAAACTCGAAAGCCCTTGGCGATTCTTACTGACTATATATATTCCTTACTTTTCCTAAAATCAACATGTATCTCTGAGTTAATAACAAATTGCTTTCTCTAAGGTATTCCGTATTTCCCTCCGAATTTACGCAGAAATTCCACAGAAAGCGCAGCTCACCTATTCACCTTCCAATTAACCTTTGCAATTGCTCCACTTTAACATTTTCCGATGAATCTCCCCTTAATGGTAAACAAGCCACATGAGCTGCAATCTCTCCATATTATCTTTTTCGACGTATCTGTCTTTCGTGGCAAAAACACAAAATTAAATTTTGAAAGCAAGTTGTGGCAATCAAGCATATAAGCTGAATTTCCCCTATATTCAAATTTGTGTGGCAAATACACAGCGCGGTTTAATTTCCGGCGAAGAATAGCTCAGCAACGTAGTTAATAGTTGGGAACTAAAATTATTGTTTCGCCAGAATGGATAATGTAAAATATTTTGCAGAATCAACGAGGAGACAAACCCCTCGCTGCCCTGGGGAGGAGTGCTGAAGCACCTCCTGACCCGTGTCCATAAGCTGAGCGAATTGGGCTTGAAGCCAACGCCGAAGGGTTTCGAGGGCAACATGAAGCTCGGCCTGGGAACGCAGCTGAAGGAGAAGGCCTCCCTGAGCCTGCAGGCCGTCATCATCGATCCGGCGGGCTGTGAGGGACCGCGCAGTGTCGCCAAGGTGCCAGGTGAGCAGGCAATCAAGGTATTATTTTAATAGAATTATCCTTTAAATCGTTTCGAATCACAGTGCCCGCCAATCCCGTACTACTGACCGAGGGTGACAGTGTGGTAAGACGGCTTTCAATATTTTATAAGACTTTAAATTGATAGTTTATTTAATAGAGCAACTCCATTATGGTCATGAGCGGCATGCTAATAGCCATCATCCTGGCCGGCCTGATTATGCTGCTGCTGCGGTGTCGCCGGGTCAGGACCAATGCCAAGCTGCAAATGCAGGAGCAGATCTACATCCAGACCTTTGCCACCTCCGCCATCGAGTAAGTTGCTCTGGAATTAACTCTGGGATTAAGCTAACCCCGGGGGTGTGGGTTCTTTCTTGCAGGATGGAGGACAATGTGAACTATGTGGACAAGTATGTCGAGGTAAGTCATTGAGTCAATCTTCTTTTAAAAATCCTAACCACGCAGTTTGTCCAAATATATTTGATCAATATTGATGTGGAGGTAAGAACCTAGAACAAGTTTTTTTAACGCCTTAAATCTTACAGTTTACATTTAAAGCAACAAAAATGTTGAAAAATATTACTAGACCAATTCCTTATGCATTTTTTTACCCTTTACCCTTCCCTAAATTCACCGCGCAGAAGTCTCAGGTCCTGGGCCTGGCCGACATATTCGAGGTGCCCCACTCGGCCATCCAAATTGGCCGCATCCTGGGCGAGGGAGCCTTTGGTCGGGTGCACGAGGCCACAGCCAGCAACCTGCGCCGAATGAGGGGCATAACCATAGTGGCCGTAAAACAACTGAAGCGTGAGTCCCTAAAACTAGTTAAAAATAAAAGCTATAAGTGTCTTTTATAGCAAATCCCAAGGCGGATGAGGTGGCTGAGTTTCTGTCCGAGATCGAGATGCTCAAGGGTGTGGGCACCCACCACAATGTGGTGTGCTTTCTGGGCTGCTGCACCATCAAGCCGCCCTACCTGATGATCATGGAATATGTGGGTCAGGGGAACCTGGTAAATAATTATCTAAAATATAACACAAGGACATATCAATCATATTCCTTTAAACAGCAAACTTACCTGCGCTCCTTGCGCAAGGAGGCCGGCAAGTTGAAGCTGCGAAACGCCAACTACACCAGCTGCAGGCCCATCTCGGCCAGCACCAACATCGGTGGCTCCTCGTCCGCCAAGGCGCCCAGCGTGAACTATATCGAATTAAAGGCCTCGAGCCAGGCAATTGATGTGCAATCATCCGCCGGCTCGAACACAACTACCATAAATGGTTATGGCCCCTCGCAGCCATCCCGTCGAGAGTTTGCCGAAAGTGCGTGGAGTCCCTGGAAATTAAATTTAAACAAACTTACCTTCGATTCTTGAATTGCAGCCACCTACAGCATTGTGGAGGACGAGGTGTCGTTCGAACACGTCCTGGACAACAAAGAGCTGCATAATTTCGCCCTGCAAATTGCCAATGGAATGCGATTCCTCGAGGAGCAGGAGATAACGCATCGGTTAGGATGAAGACACAAAGAAATTGCAGTGACATGGCCTTTAAACATTTAACATTTGATTGCAGTGACCTCGCCGCTCGCAACGTATTGATTGACAGCGATAAGACTCTGAAAATATCCGACTTTGGGCTGTCGAGGTATGGCATATATACAAATACAAAGACGCGAAAGGTGAGTCCAAGCTCTTTAACTTTTTAACAAGGAAATTCAAAGGCGTTGAATACTAATTATAATATTTCTTGATGCCACTCTATTCTTAATTTTCCCTAATTTAATCTCAGCTCCCCCTGCGCTGGCTCTCCATCGAGGCCATTCGCGACAACATCTACTCCAGCAAGAGCGACATCTGGGCGTACGGCGTGGTCCTGTGGGAAATTGGCACCCTGGGCGCCTCGCCATATCCCACAATTAGCAACAGCGAGCTGATACCGTTCCTGCTGGCGGGCAACCGACTGGAGAGGCCAGAGATCTGCACGCCGCAGGTGTACACCATCATGCTGCAGTGCTGGCTGGAGGACCCCGAGGAGCGGCCCACCTTCGATGCCCTGTACAAGGTCCTTAGCCCCAAGACCGCCTACGTCGATATCAATAGTCTCAGTGATGACTACGTTTTCCCGCCAATTACCGAGAATAGGGAATAATTTCTAGTGCAGACCTCTCTAAGCGATAATTCCTAAGCGTTTAAGTTAGTTTGTTGTTTTAAGTGTAGTTTCAATATATTCTATAGTTATCCACGTACAAATATCTCCGTCTGTGTGTGCGTAGAGCCGGATCAAAGTGTTTAAGATAAGTGTAAATTGTATTTTAAGTCTACTTTTGCTATTCTTTAGCTTGATAAACTTTGTATGTTATTGTATAAATAGTTTTCAAGGACCCAAGAGCTGGCAGGCCCACCTGCCCCCGGCTGCTGTATACGAACGTAATTTCGATGTGCTGTGAGTTTCAAGTTTGAAATCAATTTTTCTTGTTCATTTTATTGCTAGTGTTCATGCGTACTTTTCAGAGTTTTAATAAAATTCAATTAGAGGAACTATGCAAGGTCGTTTCAATGTCGCACGCCGTAAATTTCATTCCAGGCATCAAACTGCTTGCAGTCCTCCGCCGACACACTCTTGGAGATAACCCGCAGGGCCGTGTTGAAGTCCTCCATGGTAACGGCGGGCAGCTGAAAGGGTTAAAGGCTTTTAGTTCAAAATAATAACGGCGGACGGATCTGTCTTTTTCTCGATCCGAAACGTGTCGATCGCTCTTTTTGCCAAACCAAAGTGACCGTATATTCTTTTCTTAAAAATCTAGCTTAATTCTATGCGTTAGGACTATTATCGATAGCATTATACCAACTGGTCACTAATGTGAGAATGACCGTGTAATACAAAATGAGGTGTTTACAATATAAAATATAAAATCGGTGTTATTACCTCATCTGGTTCAATGACCTCCATCTGATCGGCACTTAGCGACCGCAGGGGAGCCATCGATGCATAGCGACAGAGCGTGTCCACATCCGCCCCGGAATAGCCCTCGGTGAGCTCCGCCAGCCGCTCGACCTCCGACTGGTCGAGATTGTGTTTCACCTGGCGAATTATCTTCTTGATGATTTGCTGCCGCGCATCCTGGGTGGGCAGTGGCACGTACAGGCGGCGCACGAAACGGCGACGCACCGCCTCGTCCAGCTCCTGCGGTCGGTTTGTAGCTC
Organism: Drosophila rufa; assembly: GCA_018153105.1. NCBI lineage: Eukaryota > Metazoa > Arthropoda > Insecta > Diptera > Drosophilidae > Drosophila > Drosophila rufa. Next base: position 21,129,395 of record JAECXS010000096.1, read on the forward strand.
CAATTACCAGTATCCGGGTCTCCTCATTGCTGGCAGCGCCATCTAAATGGATAAGGAACTCGTTTTTCAGGCGCAGCGTGCTCTCGTTCTCGTTACCCGACCGCTTGGAGAGCAGTGAATCGACCTCGTCGATGAAGATAATCTGGAGAGGATTGGCAGACATTAAAGTAGCTCAGCTGGCTCCAGGCTCTCTTGAGATTTTGCTCAAAAGCCAGAGAGAGAGAAACACATAAAAGTGCATTCTATTTTTAGATTTTTACGTTCTCAACTTTGTGCGAGCGGAGAGAGCGGCATATTCGTCGCCAGCTGGCAAATAGCTTGCATACTGCAAATCAAATGTATGGCCGTTCGGCATCTTAGTGGTCTTTAGCATTAAATCAAGGGCTTGTCGGAGGACTCAACCGCAGAAACTCAAAGAAAACCAGTGGGAAAGCTAGTCGAGTGTGACCGACTGTGAGATACCCGGTACCCATAGCAATGTGGGTGAAATTAAATAGCACATGAACATGGAAAAAAGAAAATGTTGACCAATGAAGACAAATGTTGCTAGAAACATGTTGAGCAACACCCAAAAAAGACAAATGTTGCTAGGGACATGTTGAGCAACACGCACTGACACTCTCTCTCAAAAAAGCAGTGCGATACTGACTACTGACCTTTGCTTCGGAACACTTTTCGAGTGTCTGAGTACTTAGCTTTTGAGAGAGAGATGTTAATAGTGCACGTAGCTTTAAGAAGCATACACAGAAACTTTATTGTTTAATAACTTCCATGTTTATCATCCGATTTTACTCAAATTTTCAGAATACGTCCGCGAAAACCTACTTATTTATTATATATATTTACTTTAAGCCAAAAATTACGACTATAGCTTATATACCGTTTTTTATGAATTCCGGGGGCGGAAGTGGGCGTGGCCAAATTTTAAAACAAACCTGATCTGCGTGCAACAGATTCCAATGTTGTCACTAAATTTGGTAGCTCTAGCTCTTATAGTCTCTGAGATCTGTTGTTTCACACGAACGGACGGACGGACAGACGAACATAGCTAAATCGACTCGGCTGGTGATGCTGATCAAGAATATATGTACTTTATGAGGTCGGAGATGCCTCCTTCTGCCTGTTACATACATTCTCGGTTGGCACTAACTTATAATACCCTTGTACCCTATGGGTACCGGGTACCTAGAATCCCAGAATCGAAAACATGAGCATGATTATTATAAGCTCGTTACTCACAGCTGGCTGATGCGCAGCGGCCACAGCAAACAATGTCTTCACCAGCTTCTCGGCCTCGCCCACCCACTTGGAGGTGAGGGTGGACGGGTTAATGCTGAAGAACTTGGCCTTGGCTTGCGATGCAATGCTCTTGGCGATTAGGGTCTTTCCGGTACCCGGTGGACCGAATAGGAGAACACCGCGGGGTGGACAGCGCACGCCAGTGAAGAGGTCCGGACGACGCAGTGGCATTATTATAGCTTCTAGGAATGTAGACTTCGCAGATTCCAGGCCAGCAATATCTGCCCATCCTGAAATAAGTGGACACATGATGATGCCTTCAAGTTATTTCACGAAAGCGTTTGTGTAACTTGCCGACGTGCTTAAAGTTGTGCAGGCTCTCGCCAAGAATTTGCTCCACCATCTTGGGATCGAGATGGGCCAGGGATGGCGGAATGTTGGGACTCGACCTGCGGTGAAGCGTACAATTAAAAATATTGGTTATCTTGGTTATCTTATGGAAAAGCAGGAAGGAAGCCTTTACTCACGCTGGGCTGGTGCTCTGGCTCTGACTCTGGGCTACGGGCGATACAAAGTTGGAGCTGACGGAACGCTTGCCGCCCAGCGACTTTTTCCTAAAGTTCATCATCTCGGATGGGGCCTCTGCGGACGCTGTTCTTCGAATCGCGCCCGGCTCATTATTCTTCTGCAAGAATAAGAGGACAGTGTTTGTGTAAAACTCTGATAAATAGGATGCAAATATTCTAACAAATGCACCTAGATTTCCGTAGAAAAATAAAGGGGAAGATTGATGATAGCATACAAAATTCTTCAAGGGAATTTGTATAAAAATATATAAATAACTAAAGTCGGAGGTTGTTTTCGTAAAGTTTTAAGCCTTAAAATAAATAAATAACATAAAGAAGAGCCGCAAAAATCGCTGTGAATATAAAATTAAATGCAAATAATATTTATTCTGAATTGATCTTTAAATCCCAAACAATTTCCGAGGCTCTTCTGTGTGTTTAACCTGTGTCACTACCTTTAATTCGTTCAGAATGTACTGCTCCCTTGCGGTGCGAAAGCCCAGACAATTAGTCTCAGCCGAATCCTGCCGTTCCTGTGCTCTGTACTCGCCGGTATTAATCCTCTTAATTGCCTGACTTTCTGTTTCCGCATGTGGAACTTCAGCCGGTACCGGTTTTCTACTTAAGTAATTATCTGTTGTTTCCTTAAACGAGAAGCGCTCCAGGTCTCTGGAAATCACTTCGGAGAGCTGGCAGCTTTCATAGGAGCCTCGGCAAGCGGGCTCAAATGCACTCGGCTCGGGGGCGCTCGGCACATACTCCTTGGGGGTCCTGGAAGCCGTCGGCCGTCGACTGCGTCCTACAAGCTCCTGGCAATGCTTCAGGCGCTCAATGATTATGGGTTCGATGCTGTCGTCCTGATTCATTTTATCCTGATGCTTCCGCAGCACATCATAGCAGGTGGCGTCACTGGAGCCCCTGGACAGGGATTATAATACATTTGCATGTGTGTGTGGTGTATGTATTCACAGAATAATCCTTTGTTCGCAGTGAAAGACGTGCATATGTACATACATTGTCTGCTGGGCGAGGAGCAGCTTTTGATTGCGCCAAGCGCATTGTTTGCTGACAGCCGAAGATTCCCTTGACTTCCAAACAGCTTCGTTGGCTGCATACTTCCGGCTCCACAATTCACCAGACATGTTGAATAAAGTATAAATAAGTTAAATACAATCCGTGTGGCTTGAACAATCCCGGCAAAAGTCAGATGGTGCGTGGAAACAGCTGTTTGGATGCTAGCTGAGTTTTATAGCAGTCAGTCGATCTCGATTGATTATCGCCGTGAAGCGATTATCGGTTATCGATTGTGGCTTGTTGGCGGTTATTTGATAGGTAAAACATTTAATTTGTTTAAAAATTTAACATTTATAGAGTGAATGAAGTAGTCATCAGTTTTTTCTATAAATACGATGCCTTTTAAAAGAAAATGTATAAAAATACATTTATAGAGAACATACGAGCTTGCAATCCCTCTTTGCATTTATTCACAGCAGTCACGCAGAAAGGTCAGCCCACAGTCGATATGAACAGTTCAATTAACCACAGACAATATGACCCGGTCACAGATTTTAATTTCATTCATTCCCTCTTACGGCAATGGAGTTCTTTGGAAAAATATTAATTCCACAATTTTTTATTAACAATTGAACAAAAGTCAATTTACAAAATAAAAAAGAAATCCTCTTTAATACCGAGTACTACGAGTAACGGATTAATCGATTTTGTTGAAACAGACGAGGAAAAGAATGTAACGAACCAGAAAAATAAACGTTAAGCTACGTCGAGGTATCTCATAGTCTGAACACTAATTTTCTGCTCTTAAAAAATGGCCTATGTGGGATGCAATCTGCTTGGAAGTGATTAATTAATAATTTACAACAGGCCTTGTCGTTAATCACTGCATTGTTCCTACTTTATATGTTTTTGTTTACTTATGTTCATGTACTCCAAAGTCAAAAGCTGAGGTTTAAGTATTCTTTCACATTTTTAAATTTGATAACTCGATTTAATATCGAGTTACATAGCATGTAGAAAATGATCTGCAACCAAGTCCAAGTTTTTCGGTATCATAGCAGGCAGCTGTGATAACTGCCAGCATTATCGATAGGTTCTCGTCCGGAGATATATCGTCTTTGAAATATTTATTCTTTTTCTGTAGCTTTTTTTTTAAGCAAAGTGGCGTCTCGTATTAAGTTTTGGTTTTACATGTTAATGGAAATTAGTTATTGTATTCCTTTTACTTAACTCTGAGGGCTTTAGCCCTTTACTGCATAGTTTTCGCGCTTAATTAATTTTCAATTGCTTTTAATTGCTTCCTCGGTCTCAATTAAAATCGCTCGAAAAGTAGTATTGCGGCGTGAGACACCCTAGTCCGCTGTCCGCCGGAGATTTCTCCATCAACACCAGTAGCAGCCGAGACGGCCCCGGATCTTATCGCCGAATCGCGGTCTGTATGCTCACGTTGGGCAAATATATGCCTGCATATTGCTCATTTAAACTGCCAACTATACGAAAACACGTCCGGACACAGTCTCCGGTCGTGAGTGGCCCGTGGAGTTCAACTGGTGGCGCATAGGACCACTGGCTTATCTCCGGGCGAGGGCTAGATAGCGGCGCCGATGCCATAAATACCCCTCGTCGGCCATTAACGGATTCTCAGTTTAGCGGTCAGTGCAACGAGCTGCAGGTGATTCCACTGAGAGAGCTACAGTCGAGGAGCCGCATCGTCATCATCGGATTAAGGGATTAAGGATTATATCAGAACATGTGCCTGCCAAAGCGAGTCGGTGGTCCGGCCATCCAGAGTATTGCCACGGCTGTAGGTGAGTCAAGGGAATTTCTCAGAATTATCTATGTTTTTTTTTTTTTTAATTTTTGAAGTGTTATTTATATTTAAACATAAATATTTATGATTAGTTTAAAATAAATCAATTTAAATGCAATTATAAAGATAAGTAGGTATTTTCTGGTATCTTTAATACAGAATAATACTGTAAAATACATTACAATACATTCTATATACATATTACGTTCCCAGGCAATATTCTCTGCTTCAACTTTGGTCTGATGTTTGGCATTACCCCCGCCCACATGGCACTCTATGAGTCCGAGTCGAGAACACCCTTGAACGTGGCCACGGATCCGGCGGGAACGGCGTGGCTGACGGGTTACCTCTTCCTCAGCGCCGCCATTGGAGCTCTGTGCTCCGGAGTGCTGGCCCTGAGAATCGGTCCCAAGTCCGTGCTGCTATGCGCCGGCCTCCTTCAAATCGTGAGTTTATTTAATTAAATCATTCTAGGTCAGGTTTTTACAGGATGTGCTTGGCTTGTTGACTTTCCCATTCAAATATTCATAACTACTGAATGCGTTTATTACGCGCTAATTTATTCCTGTGGTTTTTTCAGTAAATAAAGCCTGATACAATGTGTTGATCTTGATATAGTTTGCATATTTAATCGGATTTAATTCTAATTTTTAGATTAATTGATTATGGTTTATATATATAGCTTTTTATTTACTGTCTATTTATTGAGAATATCTGCAGTTTAATAATAATCGATATTAAATTAATATAATTTTCAATAACCCTTACATCCATTGAAATTATTTATTTAGAAAAAACTCCCATTATTTCTATTTGCAGACGGGTTGGTTCTGCATCCACTTCGGCTACGACATCATCCACATCTACGCATCCCGCCTGTTTGCGGGCGTGGCTGCCGGCGCCTCCTTCGTCGTCCTGCCTATTTTCATCAACGAAATCGCAGAGTCGCGCGAGAAAGCCGCCCGGCTCACCTTCACCATCGAACTGTGGCGCACGCTCGGCATCCTGGCGGGCTTTGTCCTCGGCTTCTATGTGCCGTACGACCTGGTCAATATCGTGGGCTGTGCCGTGTCCTTTGCCTTCACCATGTGCTTTCCCTTCGTCCAGGAGAGCCCGCACTACTACCTGCGAAAGAATAATATTCCGTGTTTGGAGAAGTCCCTCCGCTGGTATCGCGGCATCAGGGACATCGACGACCGCGAGAAGCCGGAGTATCTCAGCGAGCTGGCCGAGTTCAAGGCCGAGCTCCATAGCAAGGAGAAAAATGTCGGCTCGCCGCCCATGTCCCAGAGCTACATCGTCCGGCTGACTTTCGTTAGTTTCCTGCTCACCGTGTGCGCCAAGCTGAGCGGCGTTTTTGTCGAACTAAATTACGCATCGGACTTTCTGGGTCGCACAGGATACTCCACCGAAATTAATTATGTCGTTTTGGCCAGCGCCCAGTGTTTTGGGGCTCTACTCGCTCGCCTCGTCGGTCCCCGGCTGCCGCGCAAGGTGAGTGTCTATCGGCATGTGCATTTTAATATCGGCTTTTCAATTAAGCCTCCGATGTGCAGTGAAACAAATTATTTAAACTTTGTTTATTTGAAAAAAGAAATGCTAAAGAGGGGATACCTCTTTCTAGCATTTTGAAAAAGAGTAATGAGTGCTTTTAAGGTTAAAGAAAATCTGACGTAATGGTTAAAAAATAACTTAAGTTTCATTCTTAAAAAGTTTATTTTTGTGTGGCTGTGTTAAAAATTATTATTAATTTGAAAAGCTTTTATTTTTTTAAATTGTTTAAAGCTAGTGACCGCACTTCTTTATACTTAATCGATAACAATATCAATCGGGCAGCATTTCTTATCGATAGTTTTTAAATGTTGCGTTATTTCCATGTTGGGTTACGTTATTTTCAATTATTCAATTAAGAACCAAGAGCTAACAATCTTCAAATTCCTATTTCATATCAAATATTGCCCAGTGTACATGCTAATTAGATTTGCCTATCCCCATGCAGCTCCTCTTGTGCCTCTCCTCGCTGCTCTCGGCTGCAGCTGTCATCACACTAGCCCTGTTCAAGAGCTATGGCCATTCGTGGCTTCTGGGAGGCTGGGCGGATCGGTACCTTCCCATTATCCTGCTGGCTTTCCAGCTCGCCTTTGTCAGCTTTGGCCTGTACCCGCTGGCCGCAGTGGTCAGCAGCGAAGTGTTGCCCACAAAGGTGAGTGGTGGAATCCCCAGGGATCTTTTGTGTGTGTGTGTGGAGGCTGTATTAATTGTGGGAATTCTCATTCTCCTATTGTGCCCTTCCAGCTGCACGACTTACTGTATTCACTGGCCTCTGCCTTCTCCTGGCTGCTGCTCTTCGGCATGATAGAGGTAAGTACTTAGTGTAAAGCCGTTAATGCAATTATACTAATTAATTCCATTCCATTCCATTCAGGCATTCAATGCAGTTAAGGCCACCATTGCCCCTGGACTGGTCCTGTACCTGTGGGTCTTTGCCGGCGCCTCCATATTCGTGGGCCTGATTTCGCTGCCCCTTCTGCCGGAAACCCGGAATCGCCGACCGTCGGCGGTGCAACGAGATCTGGGCTACGTGGACGATGGGGGAGTGGCCAAGGTATCGGCGGGGACCAACGGCCACATTGCCACACACATCTGAGATGCTCGAGTACTTACGACTCCTAGTTTTACCTTCGATATTAGTCAAATGCTTAGTTCTTACACCCATTAAAGTATGCAATAAAATAAGAATTTTGAAAACAGTCGCCGCATTAAAGGATGGTCTTGTTCTTAAAAAATAAAAATAAAAACAGTCTCTAAAATATTGGATTTTTGCTTTTTCAAGAAATATAAGTAACCTCTTCTTTTAGCAATTTTTTATTCACAACTAAATCTTAAAAGTATGCCTTGAAATATCTTTAGTTGATTACTCATCCGCCTGGCAACCGTGAGATCCGGAAACCCATAAAGAATTATGTCGCGCACGTCACTTGACTTTTAAGCCAAGAACTTTATCTCTTTCCCCGAATCTTGTTGTTTGCCAGTGGGTCATAGAAGTCTCTACGGATATCTAATCTTACGCTTAGCAAACAATCTTTCCTTATAAAAGCCTACCTCCTTCACGAATGATTTGAGATAAAAGTTACGGTAGGTGGTGTCTGCTGTGCCATCAAGCACAGAAGTCTAGAAAGATGTTCTTATGAAATTGTCCAGTGTACAGTGGACAATGCTTAAAGGGTAAGTGTCTTCTACGGATATTAATTGTATTTTTAAAAATAATGGGATAAAATGTATATTGCTGTGAAGAGTAATGCTGGGTAATCGAGATTTAGATTAAGTTAGATTTAAGATTTAAAGCCAGATACTCCATTAATTAAAGCATATTTACAATATGAGATTTATTCCATCTGACTTTTAAAGGTGTGAAAGGTAACTTTCTAACTTGTTATCCAATATGCAAAAAATCTCACATTTATAGCTTTTCACTAAGAGAAATTTGTACTGTGCCTGATACACGTTTTTTTGTTCTAGCAGATAAATTTCCACATAAGTAAGAAGCTGACTTGTGACTTACTGGTGCCGCTCTTTTTCCACTATATTTTTTTTCTTCTACAATCGCATCATATTTAATTTGAACATTAACTAACAAAGCAACTCTATCATAATGAAAGAAAATGAGAAAATGAGTTGACAGAAATTTCCCAGCAAATATATGGGTATCTCGCAAGAGATTAGAATAAAACTAAAGCTCTCCAGCGATCTTTGTGATTACTATTATGATTGATCACGTGATTGCTATATTAGGTATTTCCCTGAATATGAATAAAAAAGAGGAAATATAAGCAATTACTATTAGTATTATTATTTTAGCCATTAAGACTGAGTAAGTAGATCAAAGATAAGTACATATAAGTCAAAAAGTGATCGGCTATATTAAATAAAAAATACATAATTAATACTTATATTTGACAAAGGTTATATAATTAATACATACATATCTATGACGCAGGCTATTGTTCTTGGTGCAATACCCGATAATAACCTTATCTGCTTTATTTCTTTTTAAGATTATTAATGAGCTTGAACCACGTCAGTTGCCTTCCCGGTTGAGATATTCCGGATCACTCATCTGCCGGCACCACCACGCATCACGCATCACTTTCGCATGGCAAAGAATCCCCTTTTAATTCATTCACGGCGCCAGCTAATCCTAATTTACGCTCTAACGGGCTGAGTTGGCGCGTATACGTGGGCTGCTACATATATTTCTGGCCTAATAATGAAAATACGAATATTTATTAAGGAAAATAGTTTTATTGTTTTTCAAAATATTCTCCATCAAGATTTACACACTTTTGCATGCGCTCAAACCAATTTTCGAAGCACTTTTTCCACTCTGATTGACACACCTCAAAAACATGGTTTTTGAATGCTTCAACAGCATCTTCTGGCGACGAAAATCGTTGACCACCCATTTTCTTCTTGATGTGAGGGAATAAAAAGAAGTCATTTGGTGCCAAGTCAGGACTGTACGGCGGATGACCCATCAATTCGACGTTTTGGCCAGTCAAAAAGGCGCTGGTTTGAGCCGATGTGTGAGAGCTCGCATTGTCATGGTGCACAATGATTCGTCTTCCCTTGTTCGTTTTTCGAATTTCACCGAAGACTTCAGGCAAACAAATGGTGGTGTACCAATCAGAATTGACCGTCCTACGTTGCTCAAGAGGAACAGTAGCCACATGACCAGTTTTTGCGAAGAAACAGGCGACCATTTGCTTCGAAGTGCTTCTTCCACGAACAACTTTCGTTGGATTTGGCTCGTCTTGGAAGACCCACACGGTCGATTGCTGTTTTGTTTCGGGCTCATACGCATAGATCCATGATTCGTCACCTGTGACGATCTTATAAACGTCTTTTGAAGCACCGCGATCGTATTTTTTCAGCATTTCTTTACACCAATCCACACGAGCCTTCTTTTGAGCGATTGTCAAATTGTGCGGGATCCAACGAGAACAAACCTTTTTTACAGCCAGGTGCTCATGCAATATCGAATGTATGCTGGTGGAAGAAATGCCTAGGGATGCCTCTATCTCACGGTATGTCACATGACGGTCTTGCATTATTAGTTCACGTACGCCATCGATGTTTTCTGGCACAACGGCTGTTTTTGGACGACCTTCGCGGAATTCGTCTTTGAGGGAGCGTCGGCCACGATTGAATTCGTTGTACCAGTTTTTCACAGTGCTATAGGATGGTGCTTCATAGTCATACAAAGATTTAAGTTCATCGCTGCACTCTTGTCGTGATAATCCACGCCGAAAGTTGTGAAAAATGATCGCACGAAAATGTTCACGAGTTAATTCCATTTTTTTGCGAAATTGATTTTTTTAAGTAACTGTAAACAACACAAATGATAGTCGTACGTCAAACCGTTCTGAGTACGTTTATGCTTAAAAATGTCGAACTTTTCAATGGAAATGTCAGATTCCACCTAACAACACTTAGTGTTGCCTAGGCCAGAAATATATATAGCAGCCCACGTATATGGCCAAAATGCGCGACATTTCTTCGGGGCAGGTATTATCTTGACAGAGTAAATATTTGCACGTCTAAAGTCATATTTACAATAGCAATTATTTAAACGCCGCTTCCTCTCTCTCACTCGGTGGGGGGAGTGCCTCCCTGCATATAAAATCAGGAAAAAAAAAATATAAACAAATACCATATAAATAATTGTAATCGGCCCAAGGGGTAGCAACAACAAATTTGCATTCACACCCTGGGGCAATAATTAACTATTCTCAGTTGCTGCTGTGACAGTGGATTTGCTTTGCTCTCGTTTTTCCAGAGCATAATGAGGCAGTGATAACGGTCTATAATCTACGCTGCTCGCTCAGTTCGTGTAAGCTCGTTTACGATCTAAGGCAATATATATAAATATTATCATCCAGCCACTGGTCTCGCTTAGTTAAACGCGAACACTTACGGTTACGGACCCGCAACGGACCCTGGATCCGGTGGAAAAGTTAATTAATCGGAGGACCCTTCGGACTATGATTTTATCGGCTAATCTTTAGCCAGAAAAAAATAGCTAAAATGAGTTCGCCCGGCAGTGCTAAATACCAGTACCTGGCAGCCATAAGTGGTTAGTTTCATTAAATGGAAACCATAAATTATTTAAAAGATAAATAATATAATACAGTGTATATTGAAGTAAATCCAATATTTATTAGTAAAAACAAAACTAAAGTGTTGTATTTTGTGCCTTAATATTTAGTAAAAAATCTCATTAACTTGTAAACTTTCAAACTCTGCCTAATTTCATCGAAGGAAGCTTAACTGTTAATGAAATTTGCTGCTAATGAAATAAATACAAACAGAGTTCAAGGACTGCCAAAATGTATACGAACTGTAAATGAATTATTATTATTTATCCGCACAGTTAATATTATCACCATATCGTATGGCGCGTTTTGTGGTTGGCCCTCGTCTAGTTTTCTGGAACTGGCATCCGATAGGAGCCCCCTGGAGACGGGTCCTTTAACGAAACAGGATCAGGGCTGGGTGGCGTCCACCATTTGCTTGGGCGGCCTATTTGGAACCATTGTGTTTACCTGGCTCTCGGACAGAATTGGCCGCAAGTGGAGCATCCTATGGATGGCCCTCCCCAACTTGGTAACTTTGAAATTAATTAATTAAGAAAGATTTTTGTAAACGCTTTCAATTACAGCTTGGTTGGATCATTATTCCCTATGCCCGCAACCCTACACACCTAATCATTGCCAGATTCATAGGAGGAGCTGCCGGCGGAGGATGCTTCACCGTCATTCCCATTTACATAGCCGAGTTGGCTGCCGACAGGTGAGACATTTTGCTGTCTGTGAAGTATCTTACGCATATATAAGCACAGAATTTGTGAAAGTTTATGGTAAAATATTAAATTTCTTCTTTGCCAGTGTTCGTGGCGTTTTGGGCACCTTCCTGGTGCTCACCTGCAACGGTGGAGTGCTCCTTGCCTTTGTTTTGGGCTACTACTATGACTATGCCACTGTGTCCTGGATTGTCTCCACCTTGTCCTTTGTGTTTGTGGGCTGCTTCTGGTTTATGCCGGAGACGCCCCAGTTCCTGGCCAAGCTCAAGAGGGTGGAGGCGGCAGAGCACTCGCTGCGCTATTACCGCAACATAAGGACCCATCCGGCCAAGGAGCTCAGCGAGGATCTGCAACTGGAACTACAGAAGCTGCAAACCGCTGAGAAAACCACAGCGAATGGTGACAATAAGGATGATGATGATGATGATGAGGATGCCAAGGGTGTGACCTGGGCGGATTTTGGTGAGCAATTCTGCACACAATGAAAATCATTTTGCTGCGAAAGATATTGTTATGGAGGAAATCCATATTGTGTTTTATTTGAGGCCTTCAGTTCTTCATGAATTAATTTACATATAATTAAGTGAATAATCGTATAAATTTCGCTTAAAGTAAAGCCATTTTAAAATAAGAAAAGCTTTAAATTGCTTCTGGGAATTTTCTGTGAACACACTGCGTATACGCAATATGAATATGAGTTAAATTTTCTTATTTTATATTACATTTTCTCTGATCCCCTATCCCTACAGCTGAGGTCAAGACCCGGAAGGCCTTCCTCATCGGCCTGGGGCTGATTATGTTCAACCAGCTGTGCGGATGCTTCGCCATGCTAAACTATACCGCCGTGATCTTCGAGCAGGCGGGCGCCAGCATGCCCTCGACGGTGGCCGCCATTATCGTGGGTGCCATCCAGCTGCTGGGAACCTATGCATCCACTCTCCTGGTGGAGCGCCTGGGCCGGAAGATACTGCTCCTAGTGTCGGCACTGGGCATTGGACTGGGCCAGAGTGCCATGGGCATCTACAGCTACTTCCAGGTGCTGGGTTACCCAGTGGAGTCCTTCAGCTGGGTGCCCATCGCCGGGTTCTCCTTCATGCTGTTCCTGGCGGCCTGCGGACTGCTCTCCCTGCCCTTCCTGGTGATATCGGAGATACTGCCGTCTAAGGTCAGGAGCACGGGGATCATGCTGCTTCTATCGGTGCTTTGGTTGATTTCCACCTTCATTATTAAGGTATGATTTTGGAGGGAGTCGTTATTAAAATATTTAAGTATTTAAATATCCATTAATCTGCAGATGATGCCCATTTTCACGACCTCTCTGGGAATGCATGGCACCGTCTTCATGTTCGCCAGCTTGTCCTTCAGCGCAGCTCTTTTTGTGGCCATATTTGTTCCTGAAACCAAGGGAAAGACAGTTGAGGCTCTTTTGGCCAGCCTTTAGTATTAAAAAATTTATTTAAAATGACTTGTTATTGTTTATAATAAAATCTCCAAGGAAATTAATAGAAAAGGTATTATCTATACAACCATAGATGCCTTGATTGTTATTTGGGAAAACTTCAGCAACAATGACTGGTCTGTGTGTTTACCTTGATCTTCCACAGCTATCGCCTGATGACTGTTCCTTTTGACAATGAAAACTCTTTGATTAGATAAGATCTGTTGGGATAAGTTCATTTTTAAGACAAAGGCTGGTTACTGAGTTTATTAATGAACAGAAATAGGTAATAGGTAATTTAATTTAACCTTGATTAACTATATGTTAAGCCCTGTTACATTTTTCTATGAGTAAGAAATTTAATACTTAAATTCCCATTCTGACTCCATGATGAGAAAGTAATTTTTAATGTGATTTTAAAAATTAGCCAACTATTAAACAAGGAGAAGGATTTATTTTTTTATTTATTTAATATTCAATTCCTTTTTTTCTTGTAATTTAATAAAACTAATTCTTAGATATTTAAGTCTTTAATTAAATTCAAAAAAGGTCAAAAAGGTTGCTGCTCAGACTACTTAAAATTAAGGGAAGTGTAGTCTACTTCTAGGATATCAATTTCTCTCTTGAAAATCTTGATTTTAATCCCTTTTTATTTTTTTTATTACCTCACATACGCCCCTTTTAATGCCTATTCGTAATATAGTTATGAAATTTCCGTCATCACCTGGAATCAGAGCTTCTAGACTTTCTAATCTCTTTATTTAAGAATAAAGTTTGTCGGCTCTGGAATTATCTTTACGGTGCAAACAGAAAACAGACTGAGAAAGTTTTTTTCTCGAGCCCAAAACACGCCATTAGGCGTTTTGGCAACCATTATTGTATTGTTTTGTATTTAATACAATAGTAACATTTGGCCATGGAGTTAGTGTGGCTCGCCGACTCGGACAAAAATTTAAGGCCCGGCTGGACTTCAAGGAAAACCTCGTCCTGGCTGGATAACGATGCAGGGATTGGTCATGGCCATCTTCCTGGAAAAAGCAGGCTGAAAGTTTTGAATCTGAGGACTGATTGGTCCAATTAATAATTTATATTCTATATTCTGGTTTTCTGCACCCTCAAGCTATTTGGTTTGTGGCCACATCCAGCTTGCTTACATTTATTTACTTCATATTTCTCTTGCCCCGAAACTAGGGGAAAGTTCATGAATCAAGATTAAAGTTTTGCTGTGTAATTTAAGCCTTGGAATCCTTAGATAGCTTAGAATGCAATGGAATTTCTATGGTATTTTAATTGAATGTATGTGGGCTTAAGCCTAAATCAAATAAATATTATAACTGGGAAAACTATGAATTTGTTTGTGTTTCCAATTATTGCATTAAATTGCATTAAAGGCAAATTTTCAAACAAAAGGTATTTTCTTACCCACTCTGACCTTATGACCTTATTTTTAATAAACTTCCTTATAAATTTACAATTTAGCTTGGCTACGCAGTTACTTTAATTTTCAGCATACTTTAAAACCTCTGACTGCCATATTTCGGCACTTCCTATCTTATCTCCTCGCATAACAGCTTGAATCTCACCTAATTTTCCTCACTGCCTAAATCCCATTTATCGGAATATTTTCTCCTTCGACCTAATCCACTGAGATGCCAGTTGAGTCTGGACCAACAACATAAATAGCTTAGCGCCAGACGAGACAGACGAGCCCCTTTTTTCCAGGGTAAACAGGGCAACATGGCGTGTTTGGATTGTGAAATAACTTGGGCGCCATAACGAAAATAAAAGAGGAGACTAACTTGATATACTAATTGCAGCCGCTCTCCTCTGGCTAATCTTTACAATGTAATTTGAGAAGTTTAACACAATTTTGTGACTCCGCAAAATCCGAAAAGACAAAGATATAGATAGATATAGCAAACACAGTGATCACAGATATTGCGGATATAAAGTTTACGGATTTATGGAGGGATTCGTTCCCGGAGAGCTTTTCGGTTTCGTTGGTTTTCATAACTAAACGCTTTCGCATTTGCGGCGGAGAACTCGAGGCCAGCTGACACTCCCTCCTTGTGGCGATGACAAAGTTATTCCGGAATTCGCTGCTGCAGCACAAAACCCGCTACCAGCTCCTGGCCACAATAATTGGTGAGAGCGAGGAGTTGTGGAAATTTAATTACACAGCATAGTTTATGCAATTTTCTTTGCAGTTAACATCATAACCTTCGGCCATGGCGTGGGCGTGGGTTGGCTCTCGCCGACGCTGACCAAAATTCAAACGCCCGACTCGCCGTTGGACTTTAAAGTGAATCTCGCTGAAATATCCTGGCTGGGCTCCATGTTGGGACTGGGCAGTTTGTGCGGAAACTTGACCATCGCTTTTCTGATTGAGCGGGCTGGCAGGAAGTTCTGCCTGTATCTGATGGCAGGACCCTACACGGTGGGTACATCCCACGATAAATCCGCAATACAAACATCCTCATTTCCCCTTGCAGTGCCTCTGGATTCTGATATACTCCGCCTCGAACGTGTACTTCCTGTATGCAGCCAGATTTTTGTGCGGCTTTACTGGCGGAGCGGGATATGTGGTTGTGCCCATTTTTATCAGCGAAGTTGCGGATAGTAGGTGAGGTTTTTCTATGGAAAATAATGAAGAAAACAAATTAAAACTCACTCAAATTAATCTCACAGCATTCGTGGAGCTTTAACTTCCATGGTGATGTTATCCGTTGACTTGGGCATACTGGCTGGCTATATACTCAGCACGTATCTGGACTATCACGTCGTGCCCTTCCTGGCCATTATCTTTCCCGTGGCCTACTTTATTGCCAATCTAATGCTGCCCGAAACAGCGCCATATCTGCTAAAGCGAAGCCAACTGAGTGCAGCCGAGAATTCTTATAGATATTACAGAAATCAAAGAGATGCAATGTACGAGCAAACCTCTAAAGCAAATTTCGATGAGCTTCGCAGCGCTGTCCTGGCTCAGCAGACAAAGAACTCCTCTCCGCTGAGTTACAGGGATCTAAGTGAGTTGAAAAAAAATATTTAAGGAATTAAAAACATTTAACAAAGTGTCTAAAAGTATGCCACATATATTATATAAATATGTAGCATACTTTGCAGCTTAATTTCAATTAAATTTTAGATTTCTTTGATTTATTTTAAATATACAGGCTTGCTCCGGTTTTCACTTTTATTTTTCGTTTTCGTTTTAGACCAAAAAAGTACGTTTTCGTTTTTAGGTGCTCCGGTTTTCACAAACTTTTTGTCATCGTTTTGTTATCGAAATATTTAATGGTTTTTATTGCTCAAACATATGACTTGGATGTTTTGAGAAGTATAAGGAATGCTTAAATGCCTTTACTCTTTTTAATTGTTTGTTTTAAAGCCAAATAAATGATGATATGTCTTTTATACCTTTTTTTATTGGTAAAAATTCCATTGAAACATTAAAATAAACTGTTTTATTTATTAAAAGCATATTTTATCCTCTTTGAACAATATTAATGCCCGCCTTTTAAATTTAGAAGCATTTCGACTAGATTGTTTTGTTCCATCAACAGTACGGCAGCACTGGCAACCAAAACGAAAGATGTTGTTGCCGATGGCAAATAATTTGTTCCCAAATTCGAGGTGGGGTCAGAAAATAATTATTTAAAAAGTAAATACGAATTAGTTTGATCTACTTATGGTATGAAATGAACATCAATAGACCAAGAAGTCAACTATTTTTTTCCTTTTGCAATTAAGAACCGATTTGATGTAGAAAAAGGCATTTACTTTTAATTTCGACAAAACAAACTTGCCCGTTTTTGAAAACGAAAAAATCTTGTGAAAGTGAAAACGGGAGCACCGATTTTTCGTTTTCGAAAACGAAAACGAGAGAATCTTGTGAAAGTGAAAACCGGAGCCTGCCTGATAATATTTTTTTCTTTCAGTGACCAAGCCCGCCCTGAAAGGCTTTGCAGCCTCGCTTGTCCTCAACTTGGGCTACCAGTTCAGTGGGGTTTTCAGCTTCATCAACTACATGTCCGACATTTTCAAGGCCTCGGGCTCGATTGTGGACGTCAACACCGGCACCATCATCATAGGAATCGTCCAAATCGTGGGTGTGTACACATCTACCATATTCGTGGACATCGTGGGACGACGTCTTCTCATGTTGATCTCAACTCTTGGGGTGGGCATCGGATGCATTGCCTTTGGCTGCTTTACGTACTTTGCACAGTTTCACGATCTCAGCGACTACGACTGGCTGCCCTTGGTGCTGATGATTTTTATTTGTTACGTGGCCAACATTGGACTGATCGGAATTTTCTTTCTGGTGTTGGTGGAACTCTTTCCAGTGAAGGTACTACTATTATTGTATATTTCATGTATGATCTTATGGATTGATCCTTTCAGATTCGCTCGCTGGCCACCTCTATGTCTGTGATATTCTTGAGTCTTCTGGTCTTTGGCACCTTGAAGTTGTTCCCGCTGATGCTGCACTATTGGGGCATTTCTCTGACCATGTGGTTCTCCGCCGGCTCTGCCTTGCTCACGTTCCTATACTTCTGGCTGTTTTTGCAGGAAACTAAGGGGAAATCCATGATTGAGGATTAAGGATTGCATGCAGAGCGTGCCCGGGAAGAAATCTATAAAATATAAATAAAAATGTATTTAGAAATAATAAATTTACCAAATAAATAAAAGAAAAATATATTTAGTAGAGCATATTCTTGAATTAAAATTACTTCTTTTAATTTCTTGACAAGCTCTTTTAATGATAATAATAAAATGAGTTCAAAATGGTTAGAGCTTTCTTCAGATAATAAAATAAAAAAGGTTTATTAATAAAAAATATCTTGCATTTATTTAAATAAAGGCGCAAAAAGGGTTGAAAATAAACTAAACTGAGACCTTATCTGAAAGGTCTCAGTGCTTGGCCTTATAAAGATAATTTAAGGGAAAGATAGCATGATATGGACATCTCTCTTTGATTTATAAAGATATCCGAATCAAACTTGGCTGGAGGTCGCTTATAAAACCCTAAACCAGCCAGAACTTAAAAGGCACTCGGTAATTTAAGGTTTACTTTATAACGTCTGAGGTCCAGGTGTTTATGTCGACTCTCTGAGTATACTTAAGAAGTTCACAAACACTGATTTAGTTATCACTGTTTACATAATGAAAGTAAAACGGAATTAATCTTATTTGGTGAACTTGGTAATTGATTTATATTTGTTTTAGATGAACCTCCAAGCTGTACATCTGGTGAAATTGTTTCGCCAAACTAAAGTCAAGATTGTAAATATTGAAGGCAGCTATCTGGTTTAGATAAACAGGCGAAAATGGTACTTAAGTGGGAGCTCAGATGGCAGACGACAATATTTTTTTTGTAGAGATTTCACAGTCATGACGTTCTTTGAGAATCCCAATTGTCTCCTGAGTCGGAGGAATCGTAACCAGTTCCTGGTGACCCTGCTGGGTAAGGCATCCCTATAGGAGGAATTTTATTTAATAAGATGTATCCTCTTTCCAGTGAACATTGCTCCCTTTGCCCATGGATTGGGCATAGGTTGGATGTCGCCGGTGCTGCGGGATCTCACCACCGATCAGTCGCCCCTCAATTTCGAAGTGCTGGTGGAGGACGTCTCCTGGATAGGATCTCTGGTGGGCATGGGTGCTATGATAGGGAACATACTGGCTGGCACTTTGATGAATCGCATTGGAAGAAAGCCGGTCATGTTCGGCCTGGCAGTTCCCACCTTGGTGAGATTAGGCTTTACATAATTCTAGAACTATTCTCGAAGGACTTGCATATTTTTTTAGATATTTTGGAGCCTTGTTTACTTTGTCCAGAGTGTGGAGTTTCTTTACCTGGGGCGCCTGATGGCAGGACTGACCAACGGGGCCTTCTACGTTGTCCTTCCGACTTTCCTGAGCGAGATTGCGGATGACAAGTGAGTGAATTATATTATTCTATCTTTTATAATATAACTAAAATCTTTAAATCCTCCACAGCATTCGCGGTCGACTCGGTTCCATGATTCTCCTGACGGTGAACACGGGAGTACTCATCGGCTACATAGTATCCTCTCACTTTAATTACTTTGCGGCGCCTCCGTTCATTATGGCCGTGCCCCTTTGCTATATAGTCGGCAATTTCCTGTTTCCGGAAACCCCAATTCATCTCATACGAAAGGGAAAATTCCAGGAGGCCAAGGAATCCTTTCAGTTCTACAAAAATATTCGCAGAGATGATATCAAGGCTGAGAGTGAGTTCGAGGACCTGAAGCTGAAAGTGATCAAGGCGGAGGTGGAGAAGGCCAAGTCCTTCAACTACAGGGATTTCAGTGAGTGTGAATCGGTATTTATATTTAATAAGTATTAATACTTAATTATTCCCGCAGTCACCAGGCCAGCTTTTAAGGCCTATGCCTCGGCGGCTGTCGTGCTCATCGCCAATCAGTTCAGTGGCAGCTTCTGTGTCTCCTCTTATTTGTCGACCATCTTTGCCGCCTCACACACCACCCTGAATCTGACCATGTGCACGGTGGTCATAGGATCTGTGCAGATCGTGGGCACCTACGCCACCACCTTGCTGTGTGATAAGTACGGCCGCAGGGTCCTCATGCTGGTCTCCTCCTCGGGCTCTGCCGTTTGTCTGGCTGTGTTCGGGAGCTTCACCTACTTTGCCCAGATATATGATCTCACTGCCTTCGGGTGGCTACCCCTGGTGATCCTCTCCTGCTACGTTTTTCTCTGCAACATAGGCCTGGTGGGCTGTGTCTTTGTTCTGCTGCTGGAGTTTTTTCCAACTAAAGTGGGTTTCTTTACTTATCTCTAAATTTTTCTATAAGTATTAAGCATTGTATTACAGATCCGCTCCGTTTGTGTGTCATCTACGATAGTGGTCCTAAGTGCCACCGTTTTTCTGGCTTTGAAAATCTTCCCCATCTGCGTGGCTGAATGGGGCATTTCGGTGACCATGTGGTGCTGCAGTGTCAGCACGACTCTGTGCTTCATTTACTTTTACTTATTTTTGGTGGAAACCAAAGGCAAGTCGCTCCTGGAGAATTAACTTGAATGATCAGTTTGGACTGAACAAATTGAGAAAGTCACCAAATGCTCTCCTGAAATGGATTCCGACTGCTGGCTAGGAAGTGCTTCCTCCACAGAAAACAAGGGAAAGCCATTCAGTGCTTGGTATGAGAGAGTTGAGAGTTTATAAAATGAATATGAAAAAAGAACAGAAAGGTAACTTCTTTTTAAAAACCAAATAAAATGTAAACTTCAAAAAACCGTTAATTCCTTATGTAATCTTTGGCAACCGTTTCTCTGCGTGTATCTCCACTGATTGTTGTAAAAGCACCTTGGTCTTATCTGGCCAAGATAAACCGGTTAGAAAACATTTAAGGGGAAGCTCGGACGCTAGACGAATCTCAGTCAGTGTGGAGAAAGCCTCGCAGCCATGACGTTGAAATTGCGACTAGCCTCGGTCTTTGCCAATCCCAACTGTCTTCTGGGACGCAGGAATCGTCATCAGTTTCTGGTCACCTTGCTGGGTAGGACACTCCACTGAAAGCCAAGAATGATTCTTAAAAACTAACCCTTCCAGTGAACATTGCCACCTTTTCCCATGGCCTGGGCGTGGGCTGGATGTCGCCGGTGATGAGGGACCTCCAGACCGATCAGTCGCCTCTTGATTTCCCGGTGCTGGTGAGCGAGGTATCCTGGATAGGATCGCTCGTGGGCATTGGCAGTGTGATGGGCAACCTGCTGGCCGGCTGCCTGCAGGATCGCATCGGACGCAAGCTGGTCCTGTTTTTCATTGCCCTGCCCTACACGGTGAGATGATGAGTCTGCATTTCTTTTTAAAGAGATTATATTTCACCATGTTGTTATGGAAATATCTTCTAGACCTTTTGGTGCCTGATCTACTTCGTCCAGAGCGTGGAGTTCCTGTATATAGGACGCCTGATGGCCGGCATGACTGGGGGCGCCTGTTACGTTGTCCTTCCGACCTTCATAAGCGAGATTGCGGACACCAAGTATGTACTTTAGGGGGAGTGTGCTGGATGAGCTGATGATAAACTAGTTGGTCGTAAATCTTCCGTAGCGTACGCGGGCGACTGGGCTCCATGATCTTGCTATCGGTGAACACGGGCGTTCTGGCGGGCTATATTGTGTCCACACATGTGGATTACTTTACAGCCCCGCCGTTCATTATTGCCCTGCCCCTCTGTTACTTCATCTGCAACTTCCTGTTTCCGGAAACGCCGCACCATCTCATCCGCAAGGGAAAGATCGAGGCAGCCAAGAAGTCCTTTATGTTCTACAAGAATATCAGGAGAGATGACATCAAGGCTGAGAGTGAGTTTGAGGAATTGGAGTTCCTGGTGACCAAGGAGCAGACGGAGAAGGCCAAGTCCTTTGATTACAGGGACTTCAGTGAGTGGTTTTCTTCTGAGTTTTGAGAACAGCTTTAATTTGTCTTTATCCTTAACTTCAGTTACCAAGCCCGCCTTTAAGGCCTATGCCTCTGCCTTTGTCCTGCTCGGCTGCAACCAGTTCAGCGCCAGTTTCTGCGTCACCACCTATCTGTCGGATGTATTTGCCGCCTCACACACCACTCTGGACCTGGGCATGTGCACCATTGTCATTGGAGTCCTGCAAATCGTGGGAAACTATGCCACCACGCTGCTCTGCGACAAGTATGGACGCAGGATCCTCATGCTGACCTCCACGGCAGGAGCCGCTGTTTGCCTGGTGGCCTTCGGCTGCTTCACCTACTACGCCCGGGATTACGACCTCTCTTCGGTGGGTTGGCTGCCCCTGGTGATCCTGTCCTTTTACGTATTCCTCTGCAACATTGGCATGGTTGGCTGTATGTTTGTGGTTCTGGTGGAGCTGTTTCCCTCGAAGGTGGGTTCTAGTAAACTTCCTTCCTTCCTTATCTATAAATATTTCTCATTTACAGATCCGATCCGTGGCAGTCTCCACCTTTGTGGTAATTCTCAGCAGCACAGTATTCCTCACCCTGAAAATCTTTCCCATTTGCGTGGCAGCCTGGGGCATCTCAGTGACCATGTGGAGCTGTAGTGTCATTACGTTCTCCGGATTTCTGTACTTCTTGTTCTTCTTGGAAGAGACCAAAGGCAAATCGCTACTGGAGGCTTAGTGTGTGTTTACCGGAAAGATAATGGTTTATCAAATTCGTCGCACCTAGGCGATTAGCCTAAGCTAGTCGTTATCTTTACGGCCCCGAGGATACCGTCCAGATACTTAAGCCGATTTCTAGGTGGAATGCCCTTTCAGTGATCAGAGATACTCGGGCAATGCAAGACTGAATAAAGTGCAAGTTAGGTTGCTTAAAGCAATTAAAATTTTCTTTAATTTCTGTGTGAAAACAAAATGCTGACCAAATTCTTTCGGAGACCGAATTGCCTGGTTAATCGCAGGAACCGATACCAGCTGCTTACAACCCTATTGAGTGAGTGAGTCCTGGGAGAGTCAAGGATTTCCTGGATAAAAGGATTTTCATTGCAGTTAATCTCATCTCCATATCCCATGGCATTGGCATTGGGTGGCTCTCGCCCACCCTGCGGAAGCTGCAGTCCGACTCCCCAGTGGGCTTCGAGTTAAAGTCCGAATTCGAGGTGTCCTGGGTGGGCTCCATGCTCGGAATGGGGTCGGTGACTGGCAACATCCTCATAGGGTCCCTGCTCGGGCGCCTGGGGAGCAAAAGGTGCCTTTTGTTCATTGCCATTCCGCATTCGGTAATGTTGGGATATTAAACAAAGGAATACTGTTACTGATGCTTTGTGCTTTGTGTTTTGTGCTTTGTGCTTTTAGTGCCTGTGGCTCCTGGTCTACTTTGCCCAGAGCGTGGAGTACCTGTACGTGGGCAGGCTCTTAGCGGGCATCTGTGGCGGCGGCATGTACATTGTTCATCCCATTTTTCTCAGTGAAATCGCTGATGCCAAGTAAGTGGATATGATTTATGATAGATGTCGCGATTAATCTTTGTAAGAGATAAGATCAAACTGCTACGTCACGGCAAACGGCAGCTGGCGACAAGTCAAATACAAATACTTACAGTGACGTCACTAAAAGTAGTTATTTCGCAACTTAAGTTAATCTGGTTATTTGTTTATTCTTTTACAGCATCCGTGGCACCTTCTCGGCCATGGTGATGCTATCGGTCAATGTCGGCGTTCTGGTGGGCTACATAATGGGCACTCACCTGGCCTACTACTCGATTCCCTGGATAGTTCTCGTTCTGCCCCTATGCTACCTTATATCCGTATTGCTTTTTATACAGGAATCGCCCATGCATCTGATAAGAGTTGGAAAATACTCGGCCGCTGAGAGATCGTTCCGTTACTATAAAAACATCAAGGACAGCGATAACATACACGATCAGAATCGAGCCATGGAGGAGTTTGAGGATATGAAAGTGGCCCTGAAAAAGGGCAATGGCTTGAATGAAGCTATTACGCTAAAGGACTTTTGTAAGTAACGAGGGAAAACAATTTTAAATAAGATAAATCCTTATTATCTGTCATTAATCATAGTTACACAAAAAAAAAAAAAAAATCGTTATATAAACGATACTATTGTTACAGGAATTCTATACTCTTGAGTATTACAAATTTCTTAATAAGATTCTTATTAATTTGATACTACGAAAGTATAACAACTATACTAATCTGCACCAAGACTTAATCACTAAACCGACAAACAGAAAAGCACTAAATTCCAGCTAACGCGATATGTTATCGAATTTTCGATAAAAATAATACTAAAATGATAAAAAGAATACTAAAATGAAAAAAAAAAAAAAAATTAAAATTCCCAAGTGAAACTATAGAGTATAAAAACTATACAATTGAGTATACAATTGATATTATGAAGTATAAAATCTATACTAAACTTGTTAAACTCCTTGAGCATACCCTTATTTTACCCTTATTTTTTTTTTTGTGTGTAGTACTTAATAATTAATTATTCATTTCATGTCTAATTTCCCATTAATTTCATTACCTTCCAGGCTCTCGCCCTGCTCTTAAGGCCTATGGTCCGGCCTTGGTCCTACTTATTGCCAATCAGTTCAGTGGCCTCTTCACCATGGTCAATTACATGTCTGATATATTCGCGAAGTCGGGTAGCACCATGGATCCGGATACCTGCACCATAATCATTGGAGCCGTCCAGATTCTGGGCACCTACGTGACCACCCTGCTGTGTGACATCTGTGGCCGGAAGCTGCTCATGCTGGTGTCCACGGCCGGCGTGGCAATTAGTTTGGCAGCCTTTGGTTTTTTCACCCATTACGCCCAGAGCCACGATGTCGGAGAGTACAGCTGGGTGCCCCTGCTGCTCATGTCGATGGATATATTCCTGGGCAACATTGGCCTGGTCGGCTGCTTCTTTGTCAGCCTCGTCGAAATATTTCCGGTCAAGGTAGGGGATTTTGATTGATTTAACATGAAATTAATTGCATTTAAAATTCCCGAGTTTAGATACGTGCCAAGGCGGCTTCAATGGCAATTGTGGTTTGCAGCACCTTCGTGTTTGTGATGCTGAACATTTTCCCAATTTGCATGAAACAATGGGGAATATCGGCGACCATGTGGTCGTGTGCCGGAGTCACTGCATTCAGTTTTCTTTATTTCTCCATTTTCCTGAAGGAAACCAAAGGCAAGAGCATGTTGGAGGATTGAATAAAAAAAATGTGATTGCTGGGTACTGTGTCTTTACTTTAAGATAATTAAATTTTGGTGTTTATTTACCATTTATCCTTTTTACTTACTATTTAACCTTTTGTGACCCATAATGATTCCGCGCTTTAATAAATTACAGCCTCTGCGGTTTCAGCTTACACTTTCATGTGTGTACGTAGGTATATTTAAATAAATTTAATTACATATAATTAGAAAATATAAACAAAATACAATTTATGCCATAAGTTCATACAGTATTTTTTTTTTTTGCTTTCATTTTCAATTACTGAAGGTGCTTTACAATTTTCCGGGCAAACACCTTCCACTGATGCTGCCCAATTAAAACTAATTAAAAAACTAGCATACTAAATCACAGTGTTTTTTCCCAAGCGAAAAAAATTTGCAATATTCTACAAAATTACTAGCATTTCATAATAAACATACAATTAATATTTATGCATCGGCGTATGTGTGTACGGGTGATGTGGGTATTGTTGGGCCGACAGCTTTTATTTGTTTATTTTCGGGGTGGGCGGGGATTTAGGGCTTTAAAAGGTACATTAAAACATAAAGTTTGCTTTATTCTCGATCTCTTGTTTAAGTTTTTAGCTTTTAGCGGCAATAATAACACAAACGGCTAACAATTAAAAAAGGCATATAAAACAAAACAAAAATGTACGCTGACAAAATGCAACACAAAAACAGTTTCAATCGCACTGCCCAACCGCAAACCTCGAATAACACGGCTAAATACAATAATAATAATCGTAATCGTAGGCGTAGAGATAATTGTAATAATAATAATAGGTAGGTAAACGTAAATGGTGTGGCTTGAAAGTAAATTGAATCACAAAATTGGCGCCATTTAGCAAGTTTGTTCAGTTGTAACGGTTTAGCATTGATTAGCATTAACTAATTACGTATCACTGGTTCGATGTGTCTGCTCAGATATATGGATATAGCTAGGCAGCTAGGAGATATCACGTCTTTTTCGGGCACCGCAGGTAGCGCAATACCGCGTATCCTAGGCAGCGAAATACCAGAAAGAACATCATCAGTATCAGCGTGTTCAGCCAGAGCGGTGATGTCGAGTTTTGAGCATTGAGTATTTCCTCATATGGAATGAATTCGGTTGACTGCTGTTTGCAAATCTCATAGCTACTGGGGGATCCGCACCTGGAAGGGAAGAAATGTAGTATTAAGTATTATTGAGTACGTGAGACGATGTGCTTTGATACAAGGCTGCTTAGTATTAAGTATTATCGAGTATGAGAGATGTTGTGCTTTGATACGAGGCTGCTTAGTATTAAGTATTATTCAGTATTTGAGACGTTGTGCTTTGATACGAGGCTGCTTAGTATTAAGTATTATTTAGTATGTGAGACGTTGTGCTGTGATACGAGGCTGCTTAGTATTAAGTATTATCGAGTATGAGAGATGTTGTGCTTTGATACGAGGCTGCCAAGTATTAAGTATTATTCAGTATTTGAGACGTTGTGCTTTGATACGAGGCTGTTTAGTATTAAGTATTATTGGGTATGTGAGATGTTGTGCATTGAAACGAGGCTGCTTAGTATTAAGTATTATTTAGTATGTGAGACGTTGTGCGTTGATACGAGGCTGCTTAGTATTAAGTATAATTGGGTATGTGAAATGTTGTGCTTTAATACCAGACTTCTTAAAAATCTCCTAAATAATTATAGTTTCGAATGCCAAAGCTGACCTTATAGTATTATTCAGTATTTGAGACGTTGTGCTTTGATACGAGGCTGTTTAGTATTAAGTATTATTGGGTATGTGAGATGTTGTGCATTGAAACGAGGCTGGTTAGTATTAAGTATTATTTAGTATGTGAGACGTTGTGCGTTGATACGAGGCTGCTTAGTATTAAGTATAATTGGGTATGTGAAATGTTGTGCTTTAATACCAGACTTCTTAAAAATCTACTAAATAATTATAGTTTCGAATGCCAAAGCTCACCTTATAGCCGGACCCTCTCGAAATTCCAGTATCTGCATGTTCTGGTAGGCATAGTGGATCATGGAGGTATACTGGATCCAGCTGAGGCCCTCCGGAATGCGTGACGATAGGTAGCCCCCAAAGAGCTGGGTGGCCAGCGTGTACAGGGCACTCAGGGTGATGCTCACGTTCATGTCCATGCAGCAGGCTCCAATAAAGAAGCCCACACTCTGCGCCACAATCGTGTTGATCAGCAGGAAGATGAGCATCAGGAAGAAGAGCTTTAAGCTGCGGGAATACAAGAATTATGAATCATGAACTCAGCTCCAAGACCTCACAAAGATCATACTCACCTAGTGCAGCCCAGCATAGGGTAGCTTATCATGAGGTAGACCGTGGGCAGGGTGATCACCAGGGGCAGTTCGGCACACATCTTGGCCAGGTAATAGGCGGACAGGCGATAGGCCCCGGAGCGGCGTTCCTTGCTCACCACCTCACGCTCCGAGGGGACTAAATAAATTAATTAAAAATAAATAAAAGATAATAATAATATATAAATAATTCTTACATGAATTTAGCGCCCCGAAGAGGGCAAAGAGCATCCAGTAGGTCTGCGAGAAGAACATCCAGCCCTGGAGGTCATGCAGGAACTCCTCGGTGCGCGGCAGCTGAAACCAAATGGCGCCGGCCATCAGGGCCAGTCCGATGGTCTGGAACCAATTGAGCTTGGAGAGCATCCGAGGCTTGGCCTCCTTGAAGTTTCGGCTGGAGAGCACGCAGAACTGTGTGTGAAAGCTTGTGGGATACGAGAGCCACTCATCGCTGTCCCCGCCATGCTCCGTCCCACTGCCCGCACTGTACGAGTGGCAGTCACTGGAGGCGCAGGAGCTGAAGTTTGACTGCGAGTCGGCGCCGCACCACACCAAGTGCTGGGCCGCCTCCTCGTCCTCCTCCACCTGGCAGCCGCTGCCCGGATGGTGCAGGTTCTCGTACTGGTGATGGTGATTGTGATTGTGGTGGTTGTGGTGGTGCCGGCTGGCGTGGTGGTGATGCTGGTTGTAGTAGTTATTAATTATGTCGTCGATCAGGATGCTCTCCGGCTGCTTCTTATCCGCTGTCTTCGACTCGCTGGCCTGGTGGCGACTGCTGCTGATGCAGTTCCGGTTCAGGTAATTTCCGTGCGACTCCCTGGCGGCTATGAAGAGCTTCTCACGGATATCAGGATGCGACTTTAGTTGCTCCACTGAAAAATTAAAATTAGGTTCTAGCTTGAATAGTTTTTAAAGGGTTTACCCTACACTATCTACTTGTTAATTAATTAAAATACCTTTTAAGAAGGTATAAAAAAGCTGGCAGGGCTACCTTTTTAAAGTAATTTCAAAAGTAAGAAATATTATTTTAAGTTCTAGCTTTGTGGCATACTTTTAGGCAGCAAAACACAAAATAAATTGCAATTTATTTAAACCTCACTTACACACAAAATCGGCGGGGTTATAGTGCGGCTTGATAGTCACTCCAATGTCCTCGAAATGCCTGTATATATTATGCACATCCCCAAAGTACGCTGTTCGTCCTTGATGGAGCAGTAGCAGCTTGTCGAACATGTGGAACATCTGCGACGAGGGCTGGTGCACACTGATCACGATCGTCTTCTGCTCCAGCTGGGCGTACCGCTTTAGCACCTTCATCAGCGAAATGGCCGAGTGGCTGTCCAAGCCGGACGTGGGTTCCTGTCATTCATTAATAAAATTCATTAATTAAATTCTTATATAAAATTCCAAAAAATAAACTTACATCCAAGAGCATGAGCAGCGGATTGGTGAGCAGCTCACAGGCAATGTTGGCCCGCTTCTTCTCGCCGCCGGACAGTCCCCGGTTGAGGTAGTCCCCGAACTTGGTCTGCTGGCAGCAGCCCAGCTCGAGGGCCTCCAGAATGTGGTCCACCTTGCGCATCTTCTCCGCCCGCGGCATGGACTCCGGCAGTCGCAGCAGCGCGGTATAGACCACCGTTTCTCGCAGTGTCAGTTGGGGGAAGAAGATCTCCTCCTGCAGCACGTAGCCGATCCGGCGGCGCCACTTCTTGGTCAGCGGCTCGCGGTTGAGGAAGACGCTGCCGCTGTCAATGTGCCGCTGGCCACTGAGGCAGTCCAGCAGGGTGGTCTTTCCACTGCCCGAGGGTCCCATGATGGCCAGGACCTCGCAGGGACTGGGGAGAAATACACACAGGATTAGGGTAAGGTGCGAGGTTCATTCCGATTTCAGATGAATGTCAGTGCTGCCAACTATCTTGCTGATATATTATTAATTTGTAAGTTATGTTTTAAGCTTCAAGCTGGCAACACTGCTTTCTTGCGTTTATTTTGTGCGGTGTTGTGTTTATTTACTTTATGCTGGCTGATCTTGTTACCTGACAAATCCACTCACATCGGAAAGTATTTGCCGCTCGTTGTGCAAAACGTTCAGGTTCTGAAATGTCAATTGAAGTGTATGTTGCTGCTGCTGCTGTTGCTGCTGCTGCAGCTGCTGCTCGGGCTGGTGATGTGAATGGGAGTTGCATATGTTGCTGTTGTGATGCTGCTTCCTGCGGTCCCCCGAAGTCCTTTCGAAGTGGTAAGACAAGGACGCCGGAGAGTTGCTGCAAGGAGAAACATAAGATAGGGAAACCAAAATTGAGTGTCGGTAAAGACAAATCACTTTCAGGCACACTCAAAATAGACATATCACTTTCAGGCACACTTCAAATACTTAAGTAACAACCACACTCATTGAGAGGAATATACTAACAAGGTCTAAACACTTTTCATTTAATAATAAATTCCTCGGCTTAAGTGAACACTTAAGAGGAATTTACTTATTTAAAAACAAAGCTTAGGAAGACCAAGTTAACAAATTAAATGTTCATTTTATTTGCCTGTTATAAGTAATTTCTTAAATTGCATTACCAAAAAACTTTACAAAATCAAATTAAATTCAATTAAAAATTTAAGCAAATCGCATTTGTGAGCTTAATCAAGCTTTCTCCGTATTAATTAGACCTGCATAAATTACATGCCAGAATTAATAACTATTAAAATTATCTTGTAGTTTTCGGGCCACCTTTTTTGTTTCAATTTAATTTTAATGCAAAGCTTGCATTCTCCTAATTAAAAATTCGAATGCCAGACTCCTGCATTAATTTCATGTCTGATTTATTAGCTATTATGATTATGATATAGTAAAAGGAAAAGTAAACTGCACCAACCTTTTGTTGATATCCGTTTAATAAAAACAAAAACAAAAAAAATTAAAACAAAAAACAAAACAAAACAAACTGAAACGAAAGTCAATGTACCCCCACACAGGCGACAAAAGTTCCCTGATTTTGTCCCCTCTTTTTATTCCCCTGAGAATATATATGGCAAAACAATACAGTTGAGGCCTCTGTCACAGTTGCAGTCGCAGTCGCAGTCGCAGTCGCCGTCACAGTCGCCGTCTCACTGTCAACTGTTATCGCCGATATCACATGTGTGGCGGTCGCATTATCACTCAGTTCGCACACACACATACAGGCCCAAAGAGAGCGAGCGAGCTGCACGGAAGGGAGCGGAGAATGGAGAATTCCGGAGCCGTGTGGAACTGTGCGTATTCTCCACTGATGCCCAGTGTTTGTGGAGAGTAGGGGTATATGGGTCCTAGGCCAGCTCCATATTTATGAATAATTATAGCATCGGTTCATTAAAACTATATTTTTGGTGACTGTATAAATAAAGAAATCACTCTTAGCTAAATCTATCCTTAAAGCCCTTGGCAGGATTTTCTTTAAAAAAGCAAAAAAAATAAAAAACTGCCAACTAAGTTGCCTTAATTAAAAGGCAATATTATTTTAATGAAGGAAATTGAATGAAGTAGGAAAACTCAAAGCTTGCTTCTCACTTGCTTTCTTTTGCCCTGGAGACTCTCGGTCAATGCTTCGAGACTTTACTCCCACTACCGCACAAACACAAACACACAGATACAGAACACACACAGATACGCACACGGATAGGAGGAGGAGGGGCACAAGCATAGGCGGACCCGGAGTCAATAGCCTCTTGCATGGGGGATTCTCCTCCGTTCTGTTTGTGTACCTATCAAATTTATTTAAATATTTTCCCTTGGCCATCATCCGAATGGAGCGTAGATAAGGCCGTTATAGTTATAACATCTATTTCGGGATCTCTAGAGTGGCAGCGGGAGGAGGCAGCTCATCCCGGCAGAGGCAGAGGCCGCCCCAGCATCGTCAAATCAAATTATTCGAAGAGCAACATTTTAATTTACAAATTATACAGAAATGTAAATTTCTGTTGATCGACTCTGGTAGGCGCCGAAAGTAAATAGAGAGTCCGAGGCGGCGAGTGCATTGAACCGCACTCAGTGCGTGCGTGCGAGCGGGAGCGGGAGAGCGCCG
The DNA here is from genome assembly GCA_018153105.1 of Drosophila rufa. Taxonomy (NCBI): domain Eukaryota; kingdom Metazoa; phylum Arthropoda; class Insecta; order Diptera; family Drosophilidae; genus Drosophila; species Drosophila rufa. The sequence continues at coordinate 21,160,417 of JAECXS010000096.1, forward strand.
GCCACTGACAACACAGACGGCAGACAAGAACGGCCAGAGGGAGGGCGGCAGCGGCAGCGGGAGCGGGAGCGACAGATACGGGGGCCCAAGTGGGGGTCAATGCAGTCAGCGTCAGAGGAGAGCCAAACAAAGCCAGCGCGAACACAGATACTCACACATACTACAAGCGCACGCACTCGCACTCGCACAGTCAGAGATACTTTGCATGCAGTGTATCTGATGAATACATTTTAGTTTACAAGCGCTTTCAGCGGTGCCCAAGCTTATTACAATAGCCAATGTCCGGGTCTGATAGCCCCCAAGCCCCAGGCATACGGACATTTTTACAGAACCCTCATCATCATTCAGCATTTTAAAAACAAATTGAAATAACCTTTCAGGCAAAACTAAAAGCACACATTTTGTGATGTGATTTTAGCCAAATGCTGTTGCCCATAGCCTGCTGCGAATTTAGTAAGCCGCAGGTAACTTTAATTAAATAGGTTCGTAAATAATGCGTAATTAGAAAGCTTAAAACATTATTTTATATAGTTCTTTGCGGAAAAGTTTTTTTTTTCTTGAAATATAATATATAAAAGGAATAATAATAATAGAAGAATAATGAAAACGTTAAAAAATCCTAGAATTATTTATTATTGAAATTATTTATTATGAAATTTAAAATCTAAAATTTTTTTTATGTTGTAAAGTTTCAAGTAAAGTATGACATGGAATTTATAAGTGCCTTTCATAATAAATTAAGGCTATTTAATTTTACATATTTTATATTAATTTTATTTATACAATTCCCAAGTATGGCAAACTTTTAATCTCTATTTACATTTAAATTTACCAATTTGGGTGGATTTGGCCATTCCAGTCTGCTGCTTTGTTTTCCTATTTGGATTTACACCAAAGTCGAATACTTTCGCTCGTGAAGCGCTCGATTGACGTAGATGCCAAACAAAAACAAGAAACTCTAAAGTAACTTTCCAAAACAAAAATGTGCAACAAATTCGAGAGACTTCTGCAGAAACGGTTCTGCCTCCACTTCCCCCTCGAGCTATGAATAATAATGAATATTAAGAAGATCCACAACGTTTAAGCTTTCGGCCCATTTTTGATTCGGTTTTCGCATGACACAATTCCCAATTAAATGACAAGCACCAATTAAACGATGATTTCGCACAGAACATCGCTTTTGGGGGCTCAGCTGGCGTAACACGTGAACTCACTCGAGGTCACTTCACACACGACACGAGCTTAATTTTGCTATTTGGCTTTTGCGGGGGAGAAAATGTTGGCAGCTTAAAATGAGGTCTTGGGAAAAGTATTTTAATATCTCTATCGACTGCTGTACTCCCTTCCGCCCACCCGCACTTTCTTTTAATTTCAAAAGATTACTTGGAGCGCTACAGGGGAGTTTGTCCATGTGCCAAAGATCACGTAGGCCAACTTGTCACAGCAATCGATTTTCAATTTTAACTTGGCCCCGAGAATATTGTTTGTTGCCTATGAGGAACTCTGTCATTGGAAAGCGTAAGTCAAGAACGTGCTTATTGCATTGCATGCATGTCATATGCATTAAAGCTGGAACAAGGACGAGGACAAGATTGATTGGTATGTTGTTTGTCGCCTGCTTTGGTTGGCTTAAATGTCATAAGCTTCTTAGGGCAACGCAATGCGAAATACCATAGGCAATGTAAATTCAAAAAATTAAACATATTTCTGAAATCAATTAATTTCACAATGGTACTGAAGGCAACAGTTAATTGATTTCCTTGTTAGGATAATCGGATGAAAGCGTACTTGTGTTGTGTAATCTAAGTAGTAAGAAAAGCTCTTGATAATTATTTTCTTAATTTTTCAAAGGGGTTAAGGGGTTTTAACTCTAAATAAATATCTTCCATAATCGAAACAAACAGTGTCTGCCAATGAAACTTTCGAAAGGCCAACCCTCAAATCGCTGGAGAGCCCATTAAATCCGTGCTAACTTCCCCGAAAGTTTCCCCCAGCTTCATAATTTACGTAATTAAGCCAATCTGACCTCCTCCAGTTTGGGGCCAAGAAAGTCAGCCAGCCAACCAGCCAACTTACTGACCAAGTAACCGGCCAACAATTTACCTAACCCACGGCAATGATGCCATTTCTTTGGCTCTTGATTAAGGCCAACACCAACGAGAGGAGAAAAAAATAAATCTGAATATGTTTGTGTTTTTATTTTTTCTTTCATATACGAGTATATATATTTATTTTTATTTTTTTTCTTCTGCTCGGCTTGGCGTCGTCGCTTTCTTGGGGAACTCTCCTCGAGGAACTGGAACTGGCTTCTTGAATACGCGAAAAGGTTATTGACTTTTACAACAAGCAAAACAGACGCCAAAATAAAACAACAACAACAAAATAATATAATTCACACACACGCAAAGAAAGAGAGAGAGGGAAAACATCGCAGAAATTACGTGAAAGTTTGGCATTGCATACGGCGCGATCCATAAGTGTGTGCGTATACGCGGAGCACGCAATCAAAAGAAACATTTTTGAAATTCTTATCTCGTTTTTGTTGTATTTGTCGCATTTAATATGGATGATATTGTTGGTGGCTTTGTGGCCCATTGTATTTGTGAATACATTGACCGATATTAAACAAGTTGCCAAATAAAACAGATGATCGCTGCCGCTACTGCTGCCGCCGCTGCTGTTTGTTTGTATATCGTTTATCGGAAGGGCTCGAAGAGTTCGTTGACTTGGCTTTTGTTTTGCCTGGCTTTATTCTGGCCTGGCCCGTGTGTGTTGGTATTTGTGCTGCCTTCATAATTTCAATATAAATAGATGAATAGAAAACAAAGTCATTTGAAGGAATTGGGTCACCGAATTTGCGCAATTTATTTGATGTTCTGTTTTAATTTAAATTTTGTAGTCGTAGTATTTCGTTTTTAGCAGTGCCGCCTTCATTGAACTTCCCAAAAACATTTGACAGAAATTCCTGACTTTTTTTCAGATTGTCGCGACATTGCCATTGTTTTTTTTTCGATACCTCGTACTTGAAGGGTGTATTCGGTGTTAAATTTGCTTAAATTGTTGTATTAAACCAGTAAACTGGGTGTAAAGTTCTTTAAAAAACTTTATTTCATTTTCAATAAGCAAATCATTTCTTGAATCAAGTTTTACAAATTCCTTAGCCATAATTTCCACAAAGAAATAAACCGTATAATGCTTTAACTAGGGCTATCATTTAAATTTAAAAAAATTTGTGATAAATTTGATGTTTTATATTAAAAAGAGGGGCTTCTTATTTTATTTAATTTATTATTTTTGGGTTTTTTGAATGATACCCTTCTAAGTTATCCAACAAGTTATTAGAGTAATACGTTGCAAGGTATTTCCGGGTCGGGAAACTTGATTTCTTCTTTTGTTTTTGTTCCTAAGACCACGCTCAATTGACTTTTTATTTGCGTGCTGGCGTTTTTTCTTCATTTTTTTAGCAGCTCCTCTGCTTCATTCTTTGTGTGCCTGCTCCTTCCCCTTCAGCTTTATCCTCTCTTGCTCCGGACTCCTCTTCTTTGACTTGTGTTTCTGTCTTTCTTTTTTTATTTTGGCGTGTTACTGACCCAATTCTTTTGGCAGCATTTTTTTTTTTTTTTGTTATTCGAATGTGTGTGTGTGTGCGGGTCTTCTTTGACGAAATTTTATTCGACTTGTTTTTTTATTTTTTGGTCATTTCTTTTTGATTTTTTATTTATTGCTGGCTTAATTTGCGGCCTTCTGCTCCGAAGGGGAACTATTCAAATTCGTTAAAAGTTTGTTCCCGATTCTTGTTTTGCAATTTTTGACAAATGTGCCAAGGCTTCTTGGCATAGAAGGCTGATGTTTGGTTTTATATTATTCTTTTGGTTGAGCTGCGACTGGAATCGCGAATCGAGGAAATGCAGGTCAGGCGAAAGAGAGTGGTTAACTAACTGCCGGCAGAACAACATGTCGTATACGTAATTTATGCATGCATATCATGCATATTTATATCAAGTGTCTGCGCGAAGACCAGTTCCCGAAGTTCTCTCTTTCTCCACCGTGTGGGTGTCTCTGCTTCTTGGTTATTTATTTATTTTTCCCCGTCGTTTAATTGAATTGGAAAGGTGGTGAGCCGGGGAGCAGTGAGCGGCGAGAAGTGATCGCGATAGAAAGCAGAACCTAAACTAAACCAAACTACTTTCAGAGTTGACCAACTTTGGCAGCGGTAAAAAGCTGAAATTAAAAATAAGCCTTTGGACTGCTCAGATATCCTGTAAGTACCAAGGATCGACATGAGATGGAAGGATATTAAGGATTGAGTTAAAGTTTAATAACTTAAGTTTCCTTGCCAAGAACATCAACTTTGTCATGGTATTTTCGGATATTAAAAAAGTTGTCAGGGCCTTGAAAAGTTCCCTTTTTTAATAAGGATCCATCGTCTATCGATTTTCCTTGATTATAGTGTTCAGGAACCATCAATGAAGCCTTTATGAAAAATGTTCCATCGCTGGATTAGGCGATGAGCCGGAAGCGCATTAGAAAGCCCAAAAGGTACAAAAGTTAACGCCCTTAAAACGATGCTCAAGTGACATGCAATGACCCATACATCAAATGCCACTAACCCAACCCAAAATGGCCTTCCCAGCGACCCGGGAGCCATGTTACATAACGCCCCGAGCGGCGTAAGCGTAATTGAAATGTGAGGTCAAAACCATCTCGTGGCGGCCAACAAGAAAGGGGGAATTGCAACAAACACGGCAACAAAAGGAGGCAAACGACGCCAAGTCGAGTCAAGTGCCACTTGTTGCCGGCCACTCGAGTTCGAGTGGGGTGGAGGTGTGGGGGTGCTGCATTTATCTGATGCCACTTTCGGGCAGGAAGCAAATATCGCGCATACGACATGTGTACGCCAGCCAAGCAGCCAGCAAGCGAGCGAGCGAGCAAAGTGAGTGTTTTTCTAGTGAGCTCGGTGAGCTCGGAGTCGCAGTCAAGTTGCAATAAAGATTCAAAACGCAGATGAAATGCTGGCGGCCTGCCTGGCTGGCTGGCTGACTGTGTCGTGACTTTTCAAGCAAAGATATATGGCAAATGAAACAAGAAAGCGCTTTCTTCTTTCGGCCTGGGCTTGGGCCTCGTCTACGGCCCCATCTCTGGCTGCGGTTTCACGAACTTTCACGTCATTGTGTGGTAATTAGCTGAGCTGGGAATTATGCTTCCTAGTTGCCAATTGATTGGCATCCATCTGGGGCGTCTCCCCCAGCACTCCTCGCTGGCTCGCTCGCTCTGTGTGGATCTGGAGATGTGTATAATTTAGCATATTAATTGACACAGTTTCTAGTGTTTCTTTCTTTGCTTTCCTGCTCTCTGGCTCACGCACTTTCTCTCGGGGGCCTCAAGAAACTTTATGAACTATGTAAAAATTATAAAAATGCTGTTGAAATTGCATTGCAAACGCAAAAAAAAAAAATGCAACAAGAAAGCAGCCGCAAAGTGAAAGAAAATACTTAATGCAATTTATTAGCTGAAAGTGTCACTGCAATTGGGTCAGGGCAATCACCTGAGAATGCCAATCCACACCTGCCTCTCTGAGCCGCAGTCTCAGTCTGAATCTTTTTTGGCCTGGCCAACACGGCGGCAATTGCATCACCACACTGAACAGTTAAATAGTCAAGATATAGACGCAGATAAAACAAAAACAAGAGCCCTTTGTGCGAATTAGTTGTGCAAATATTGAGTTTGCCGTTGAGCGCGATTTTCGTCGAATTTTTATTTGTTGCCTTTGCTGGTAAAGAAAATAAACGGAAACAAAAACAAAAACATTAAACGGAATGCGATTCAATTATCTCCCTATCTTGTGCTGCATTGGCCAGCTATAAAAATGCGGATTTTCAAAGGGACGTAATCAATATGCTGCAATATTGTTTTATCGGACTTAAGCAGGTAAATTTAAATCGATGCCACCCAGCAGAGGACTTAAATTTTTCTACTTTATAGCTATATGTTTAATGTGTTAATGAGCCACACTCGGTAATGATCAACCTAACCATTAGGACAATAAATCATTTACATGACTTAATTATTTTTAATTGGGCTGAACGTGCAAAGGATGCCAACGGGAAAGCTCAGGTGAGCGGTAAGATGCTCAAGAACCAAGGCAACGACAATGGGGACGGACTGGCGGCGATGATAATCACCCTCGTATGCGTGACTGAGTATCTGCGAATGCGACCCACACCAGCTGGGTGATGGGGAAAAGAAAACTGAGTGAAACTGAAGAAAACCGAGGAAAAAGTCGACACAAAAATGTCTTTGACTGCGGAAAATGAGGCAGCGAAATGTCGTAAACAATGCAACCGGCGAAAGGCGGAGAAAAGTCTAAAGTATCTGCAACATTGTACACAAGTATCTGCATGAGCCAAAAAAATTAATATGTGAAATCTGTGAAATTTCCCGAGTGGCCTTGCACCTGTCAAAATCTGTATCTCTCTCTCTCTATCTATCCATGACAGCAGAGAATCCCAATCTAATTTGAGCCAATTTCGGTTGTCAGACAAACCAATTAAGTGAGCGTTGAACCTTGTTGGCTATTTGTTTTTCAGCCAACTTTAATTGAACTTTTTTTACAGGTTTTAAAAACATATTTGGCACATGTAATGAAAAAACAGAGTGTGCTTTTGTTTATTTGATTAATTACATTAGTGTTCTTTAAATCAGTTAATTTTATTTACAAATATCAATTAAGGTTTTCCACTAAAGTGCACTAATTGAACAAATGAAAACCGATTGAGTCTTAATAAGAGTCCGACTTTCCAGAGTAATCCCGCACAATGCTGCGGATTTATGCCAAACGCTCATTAACAGAAATAAATGTAGGTTCGGATTTTAGCAGAGGATGGCGTGGGTGTGTTTTATTACGTTCTAAATATGACTATAATTCCTGTTATTATGTCCGTCGAGCTCGTTTCCTCGCCCATTTACGGTAAATATCCAAATTACAGCCACATCTCCCTCTCTCTTTCTGGGACGATGAATGTGTAATTTTTGGGCGTAGCATAAAGCGGAATTGCATAGTACAAAGTGGCTTAATGACTCTGGCCAGATACGGGAAAGTTCGGCTCAACTAATTGGATTGAAAATGTAAGCCCTTTGACGGAAGTAATTTGCCATTGTTGTGGCTATGCGACAGGGGATCAATTTTTGGTTTTATTGTTATTAGTATAATAATAATTATTTGTTGTAGAAATTTGTGTTCGATTACAAAGGATATCTATGCATATCAAAAATGTATTTATTTTTAAATTATAGCACTTTAAGGTAAATAATAATTTGTAGTCAAATAAATCATATTAAAATAGTTGATCTATTTTGTTAATTTAGTATTATAGTAAATAGTTTAGTTTGCGAAGCTCCGATCTTGAAATTCGTTGCCCACCCATGATTTAACAAGTAAGAAAGCTACAGTCGACTGTGCTCGACTGTGAGATACCCGGTACCTAAACGTTTGCGCTTCAAACTAAAAGGCAATTTAAAATTGTACATACATTATAATAGTCTACTTCGATACTTCTTAAAATAAATCGCCTCTCGAATTAGCTCCCGACCTTAACAATTTAATGTCATACTTAAATATGAATGATACATTTTATAAGGACGCCAAAAAATGAATTATGTTATTTTTTGTCATTTCTTGCTATATTCTTTAATCATTTCTTCTGCAGTTGGCGCCATTATATCGCACGGCCAAGGCTCGAATGCGCCACCTGTCGGCTATAGCTTGCAACAGCAGTGCCTTAGGGCGGTGTGTTAAAATTCTAACCTTATTGCTAATATCTCCCATGTTTATCATCCGATTTTACTCCAATTTTCAGGAAACGTCAATTTTATTTTATTTATTTATTGTATCTGTTAACTTTAACCCGAAAATAACGAGTATAGCTTATTTACGTTTTTTATGATTTTTTGAGGGCGGAGAGTTACCAAATTTGGTAACTCTAGCTCTTATAGTCTCTGAGATCTGTTGTTTCACTCGGACGGACAGAGGTTGGCACTAACCCATAATACCCTTGTACCCTATGGGTACCGGGTATAAATATAATAAAATTAATACAATTTATAACAAATTAGTATTCGCAAAATAGAAATGGTTGAATTTTTAAATGTTTGAATATTATGATCCCACTAATCACTGCTATAGGATATACCATATAAGGATATGGCTGACAGCTTCTTTAACTAATCGAACTCAATAATACCCCCAGAAAACATCATATTTTGGTATTCCCCGCCATCGCGGGTGATTCCCGCGACTGCGTCTGATGTCAATAAAAAGCCAAGAATAATTGCAAATACACGTAGCCTGGCCAACTGATCGACCGAATAAGAATAAGAACAAGATGGCACGGGCGATGAATAAGCACAAAAGGCAGACGACGAGGAGGAGGATGAGGAGAACGGCAAAGGAGACGGAGGAGGAGGAGGAGCAGCGATGAAATAGAATGAAACGATATGAAATGCAGCAACATAAACACACACAAACCACAAATTGCAAGGCAAAGCGAAGGCGAAATGCAAACAAACAAACAACAAACAGGCAAATGACGATGACGAGAAAAGACGCGAGAAACGTAAAACAACAACAAAAGCGCAGAAGAAGAGGCAGAAGCGGCAGCACCAGCGACAGCAGAAACAAAACGTGCGAATGGCGCTTGTCGGCGACGCCGGCAATGGCAGCGACTGCGACGGCGGCAGAGACGCCGGCCATTGAACCTGCAAGTGGAGCTCAGAATTGGCGAAAGTGAAGACCCACTGCCGCAAGCGGAAGAGGGACAGAGGCAGTTAGAGAGAGAGACGGAGAGCACGAGAAGAGGCAGCGTGCGAGCGGGATGGACTACGCACGATCTTCACAGCTCAGAGGCAGTTAATGTTGTTGTTGTTGTGATGACGCAGCAACAGTAACAATAAAAGAATCGGAGACTAAAGTCTAATAATGATTTTCTGAATACCCTTACTGAGCCCGAAAAAGCAAAAAAATAAAATGAAGAAAAAAAAGAAAAAAGTTGCCTACTTATTGGCAGCTTCGACCAGAAAGTTCCGAGAGAGAAGCTTAAAACTCTCTACACAAAAAAAAAAAAAAACAAGAGTTTAACCTTCCTACGCGTTGTCTTAAAAGTATACTCAAGCAGTATAACGAGTTTAGTATAGATTTTATACTTCAAAATATCAAATGTATACTCCAAAGTTTAGTTTTTATACTCTATAGTTTCAATTGTGTATTTTTGAGTATTATTTTTATACGAACCTGCATCGAAAATTCGATAACATATCTCGTTAGCTGGAATTTAGTGCTTTTCTGTTTGTCGCGTTAGTGATTATTATGAAATATTGGTGCAGATGAGTATAAAATTTATACTTTCGTAGTATTAAATTGATAAGCATCTTTTTAAGAAATTTTTCATACTCAAGAGTATAGAATTCATGTAACAATCGTAGTAATCGTAGTGTAGTAATTACCTTACCGGTTCAATCGTTTTAAAATAAATGTGTCTATAAACCTTACCAAAATAATTAATTCAGTAATCTTTAGTAATCTTTGCTACTCAGATTTTACCTATGTATATACAGGGCCTAATCTGTAAGTAATCAGAAGGGCTTTATATCACATTTTGTATCTCCAACTTATATGATTACTGAGCTCATATAGACTGCTGATCAAGATAAGATACTTTCAAGAGCTCTCTTGTACTTTACAAGTACCAGGAAAACAAATTATAATATTTAAGCCCCATCATATAGAATCTATAGATGTAGTAGTACTATCTTCATAAGGCATAATACCCCCAGCAAGGGTATTCAAACACAAAACTGATGATGCTGCAGAAACAAGAAAATGCGATTAGAAGAAGTGGTTGGCAATGGAAGGATGGTGGCTTCAAAAGAATTCCACAAAGAAGGAGACACACTGACTGACTGACTGACTAACTGACTGACTGACTGACTCTTGGCTTCTTCTGCTTCATCATCATTAAGTTGATTATCATTGCTCGTCTTCCTCGGGCCGGCTTTAATGCAGTCACTTCTTGGAAGTGAACCCAACAACCACCGAAAATAAAAGAAAGACTCCAAACGGCTGAAAAGCGAAAGAACCCGAGAAATTCTGAAATTCTTGATCGCATCGCGCACACGCAACACGCGAGTGAAAGAGACGGCCGATGGGGCAATTTGTTTAAAATGTAGGTCTATGGGTTTCACGAAATCCTCTATGGGGCACCGGGGGCCCCCATGGCAACGGATCGCAGATGGGAACTCAAAAGAACAAGAGACTGAATGAGTGTGTGAAAGAAGGGGGTACAGAGGCGGGTTGGAGTGGCTTTTTGCTTTCCTTCCATTATTTGGCCAAAAGTTCTGGCTGAATTTAAGCCAAGGCACGCGATGGCACTGAGGGAAACTGCTTGAAAAAAGCTATATTTAGACTTGGGTAGATTTTATTGAATAGATTGATGACTAGACTCTTTAAAATGAATATTTTCAAGATAATAAACAGCTATTTAAAGATAGTACGTTTTTCAAATTTACTTTAAAGCCAAATAAGAAGTAAAATCTCTGTATAAAAGTTAATTTCAAATTCTCAAAACCACTTAGAAGTGAAAATTCCTGCATATAAAAATGAATCTATAACCTATTCGTCCAAATTCGCCTTTTAGTAGCTAGAAAATAAAGTTTTTGCTCTACAAAGATAAGAAAACAAATGAAAAATATAAATTGTATACTCCTATTTCACTTTGTTAGCACTGCTGTCAATTTGCTCAACTTCTTTGTAGCAAAAAAAGATGCAACTCATAAACTTAAAGATTTGATGTTAAAGCGCCTTAAAAGCAATTCTCTTGCCCTGTATAAAAGTTAATTTCAAATTCTCAAAACCACTTAGAAGTGAAAATTCCTGCATATCAAAATGAATCTATAACCTATTAGTCCAAATTCGCCTTTTAGTAGCTAGAAAATAAAGTTTTGGCTCTACAAAGATAAGAAAACAAATGAAAAATATAAATTGTATACTCTTATTTCACTTTGTTTGTTTGCTTTAAAACTGCTGTCCATTTGCTCAACTTCTTTTTAGCAAAAAAAAATGCAACTCATAAACTTAAAGATTTGATGTTAAAGCGCCTTAAAAGCAATTCTCTTGCCCAAGTCTTTTTGTTTTCTTTTATTTATTTTGGCCTAATGTCATTACACAAAAACGAATCCAAAGCAAGCCGGCGAAAAAAAGTGAGTCAAAGCCATTTGTTTTATGGCGCGGCGTCTGGCTAAATGCATTTGGCATTTTATTACTGTGGCGGATTTATATTTGCCATTTTTTATGATTTAATGCCGGTCAGCTGGCCCAAAAGGATAGTTAGACGAAATGTTTTATGTGCGTGTTATGCAACAGTTTGCAGTTTTCATGCTTCGGTTTGTCCACTAATTATCATACTATATGTCTGGAACGCCAATAGATCCTGACGATTTTTATTGATATTGGCAAGTTGGGAAAAATTAAAAACGATTTCTACTTTGTTAAAGACTGGAAAAACATGTGAACAAATGAACAAACTTTAAATGGTATTAATTGAATAAATACTTTTAATGCTATCATTCAGATTACAATAAAAGCGCAAATTAAATGTCAAGTGCCCCTGCAAAGATGAAAATATGCAGAATTTTCCACATTGAACTGTAATTAAACAAAAAACCGGCTTAAAATTCCAATGCCAAACAAACACTTTAATGGAAATGACATAATGTAAGTAATTTGCCAAATGGCGGCATGCCTTTTTCAGCACTCAACATAAATAAGTTTAAAAAGTAAATAAAACCGCATAAAACACTGGAAAAGCTCTCATACGCCATGTGAAACCGACGGAAATGTGATTATTATTCAAATATTTAATATAAACCAAAAATAAACCAGTTTGAAATTCATTTTAACAAATTAGCTTTGTAGAAAAAAAGTAGTTGCAGGGAATTTTTGCGAGGAAAAAAAACCCATACGCCTCGTGGGCCAGCGGAGAATATACATCCATATAACAAGTAAAGAGCAGTAAACAATTCCGAAACTAACGAAATGGGCAATAATCATGAGGCTGCGCCGGGTTCAAGAACGTTCATTCGGCATGAACTTGTAAAGGTCACCAAATCTTTGCAATAGAAGTGAATGCACTCGACCAGTAACAGGCCCAGGCACAGCTACAATTTGAGCCGGCAATAATAATATAACGCCAGAAATAAAAAAGATAGTCGGGCTGACAGCTGCTGCTTACTGCTTACTGCTTACTGCTGCTGCAACCGCAATTTAAACTAATAACTTGCAGCGGCACGGGCACGGGCACGGGCACCGCACCGACAACAACAATCAGCAACAATGACAATGACAATAATTTATTTTTGAATTAATTTTTATTCGTTTGCTAAGCGAGAACAACAACAATGGCAATAGACGTATGCAACTTCCAACCACAGAGACATTGTCAACTGCACTGTGGATAGTATTCCTATTAAAAATGAGTAAAAGGGCTGAATTTATAGAGAACTAATTGTATGAATTTTAAGAATTATTTAAAGTTATATAAAAATGGTGATTGTAAATGTAAATCATATAAAAAGATTCCAATGAAACTTAGATTAGAAAAATCGTACATTTAATGCGCTAAGTTTTATTTAAACTTGAGCCTATATTATTTAAAAAAAACCTTGTACAAGTATTAGTCATTTTTTAGTTTCTCTCCAAAATATTCCCTTAAGGCAACCGCTAAAAGTAGGCAAAGATGTTTTTTTGCAAACTTTTCTCAATCTCCTACTCAATTTGTATTATTTCCCAGACCTGGCAGCACCACAGTGCCAAACTGTCGCCGCCGTTGGTCTTCGGTTTCAGTGACTGTGACTGTGACAGTGACAGTTGTCACAGTGCGACGCCGACGTTGGCCTCCATTGCAGCGACTGCAGCAACCGCTCCCCGTCTGCTTCTTGGCATTGCCCATTGCCCCCTAAGCTCCCCGTCGTCGTCAGTCATCAACGCCCTCGCACACGTGTCTCCGCCCTGGTGGGGGTCTGTCTCCAGCTCCCCGTCTCTGTGTGTTATTGACACTGCACACTAACGGTAGATAAAAGCCAAACAGGGCACACACAGCTCACAATGTATGCAGCGATCCGAACAGAACTGAACTTAGCCGACGAACAGAGGCACCCAGCCAGCTCCTCCGGCTCTATTTAATTTTCTATTCTAGATTAAATTATAATAAATTGCAATTTTTTCAGCCTATCTGTATTTTTTCCCCTTTTTTTTTTGCTTTGCATTGCGCAATGCGTTTTCCTGTTTCGGTTGTCTGACAATTTGTTTTGTCACGCCTTGTTGTGTGATTTTCTAGATCACAACTCGGAACGAGATGCAACTGGGCGCCCACTCGGCAAAATCTGCTGCCTCACAACAAAGTAAGTTCAACTGGAGCGCTGTACATATTTTTTAATAGATGTCATCCAACTTTGGTATCCTAAATCCCTTACATTCCATTTTGTAAAATGTTTTTTTACAGGATTGTTAAAAAAAAGCATGTCTCAGAATAAATAAAAATATGTCTACATTAATTGCTAAAGCAACCGTTTACTTTTTTTCTAAAAGCATGCATCACATTTTACCCCTTGGCACTGAGTGTGGGGTATCTCATAGTCGTGGCACTCTTTAAAAACGAATGCTAGGCAATACAATGTAAGCAGAGTAATACTTGGAATTCCCTTAGTTACAATATGTAGCAATAAAAGAGGGGTTTTTGAATAAAATTGTTTCGATATATTCATCAATTACAGATGCTTAGGGTTATAAGGCAGTAAAGATAACATCTCTGACTTTAAAGAATATATATTGCGCCGATAATTGCCTGCAGATGCTCATACCGTTAATTAACATCTAGGGTTTTCGGCATTAAAAAAATCTAACAAATAAAATAGGAAACAAAGGCTTTTTCATGCAAATAGGTAAAGAACCAAAAATCTATTCAACAATAGATTTCAAATTGAAATAGGAAAATAGCCAAAGGGATCATGAAGCGGAGGAGCTCCTCCCAAAATACCAGAACGAAGCCTTTCGCGCGAAAAGCTTTTGTTAAACCTATTTTGATAGGCAGCCCAGCTGCACCCCTTTTCATACCTGCCCCCAAAAAAAACCTATTCCCATCTATTGCTTTGTCTAGCCCTCAATCCTTTTTGCCTACCTAGAAACCCAGAGCTGAAACTCAACTCCCCGGCCAGCGTGTTCTATCGAAGCAAATTAAACCGAGCCCAAATTTAGCAAATGCGCCATTTGGAGTTTGCCTGAATTTGGCACGCCTTTGGATTTCTCCCAGCACTCATGTGAGAGTGTGTGTTATCATATTAAAACTTGACCTACTTACGAGCTTAATAACCGGTTTAACACACTAATGAAACTTTTTGTTGGTTTGTAAACAACTTAGAAACTCTGCAACAAATTGTATCCTGAGAGGGAGCTTGGCGAATTAATTCAGAAAGCCTGAGTTCTACGTTTCCGAATGATTGCCAAAATACTTCCTGTGTACTACAATAGTTACATTTGAGTCAAACAAGAAATCTGGCAAAAAGCCTTCTTAAATGCTTTGTTTTTGTTGGTGGGAGAAAGGCACAAGTTAACATTTCTCCGCATTATACAAAACGTTTTGTATTACACAATTGAACTTGATACCACACTCGAACTCTGACCCCCACCCATCTGTCTCTATAGTTTTATTGCTTTAAATGGCTGATTGTTTGGAGTCAAAAACAATGCTTGCAGCCTCCTCCTTAGCAATCGTTTGTTTGTTTTTCACATTTTGTACATATTTGCTCTGCTCAATTTCCGAAAGTATTTCCAATAAAACTCGCCGCCGGCTACATGAGCTAAATAAATTGTTTAGGGAACGAAATTGAGAACAAAATGCATTGTTTGTCCTTCGATTTGCGGCTCACCCGGAAAAAGTTCAATAAACTGTAATCGACAAAACCACCAATTGGTTTGAGATTTCTTGAATTTAAGATGCAATGGAATTTTCATTTTCAAACGTTTTGTTCTTCTTATGTTTAGCGCTCTGAAGTTTTCTAGAGATTTTATAAACAAACATTGGTTTTTTCTGTTCATCCACAGATGGTTTGCCGAAGATGCGAGTTAGGGCATACAAAAATAAGGAGTTTAAAGAATACCACATTAAATGGCTTTGGTTTGAACAGGCTTATAAGAATATAAAAAAAGGCAATGAAAAAAAAATTTAGCTTTAAAAATTCAATATTAGAAATTCATTCTAGTAATAAAGAAATATTCATTTTAGCTTTCCAGAGTACCCTAGAATCCCAAGTACAATTTTATTTTAGCCATTAAACAATTATCAGGCAGAATTTGTTTCCCTTTTGCTTTTTGGGGGTAACCTGCAATTAAGTTAAGTCCATTACACAATTGTTTTGGCCTGCCCTTTAGAGGTGGCTCAATTAAAGCCTGGCTATAATGCAAATACGCTGTGAAACTTCAAGAAATACCATAATCATTGCCATTTGCCAGAGCTCTACGATCTGCGATCCAAGATCTGTTGCAATTCTTGGAAAAAAGCAAAGCGGGTGGTTTTTCCCTTCCCGACTCCGGCTGCGACTCCGACTGTGAGTTGGCCAGCGCGGTTTCAATTATTTATTTTAATTCGTTTGTCACTCCGCCTGTCGCCGGACTGACGGACAGCCTTTGGGTTAATGCTGAGATCGAGCTCGCACAAGTCTCAATTATGTGTTGGCAAATTAAGTAAATTAAATTACAATGAGAATATTGTTGGGTCGGTCCGATGCCTTCGAGTGCAGGCTTCATTATGTGCATTTAACGTAAATTTTTCAATTATTATGCGATTCAGATTGCACTCAATGTCGCCGATTTCTTGCACTCACCGCTCAAGAATTTAAATCCAAGATCTGTCTTTATTTTTCTTTTATTTATTTTTTTGTTGTTATTTTGGCTCTTCTCAGATGAAGAGCAATTTAAATGCACTTCATTTTCTGCATCTTTTCTCGTTGTTTGCCTTTATCTTTGGGCACGTTTTATTTTTCGCTGCTGCGCTTGTGATTATTACCGTATGTTTGCCGTTGCCGCCGTCGTTGTCGCAATTTTGCCTGAAAATTGGTTCGCAGCTGACCCAGTTTATGTTGCAGCAGCAACAGCAGCAGCAGTACCAACAGCCAGAGGATGGAACTGATGCTCGATTTGGTATCGGCGAAAAAAAAAAAAAATTAAATAAAAACAAATACGGCAGCGGCAGTCACTGTTACATGTTGCACAGGGACTGCCTGCCAGCCATCAATGATTCATTCTGAATGGTGTTTCGTCCGTAATCCACTTTGGTGTAATGTTACCCATCAAAGGGCATAGATGAGGTTTAATCAATAATTTCAAGAATTCAAATCTGTTCGAAACTAAGCCAATTTGCTGTACCCTATTCCTTCCACCTTAATTAGCTTTGCAATCGAAGAAGTCTTTGCAAAACGATACCATTTTGATTAAGATTTTTGCTTAGTAGCCTTAGAGAGCTATGCATAGGCTATTGATTAGTACTAGACTGCAGTAGAAGTATTCCAAGTTCTTCCTAAATCTTAAGTTTTCGTCGAAATCATGTCTAGCAATTGCCCTTGATTTATTGCATCCGGGAACCCCTTGAAAAAGAAATAAAGAAATTGAACAATGCAACGAACTTTTGCAAGGCCAGTTTGGCAAATATGTTCAACCATATTAGTTTTCCGGAAAAATGTAATGAAAAAGATCTACCCTTAAACTGCCTTGTTAGTAGCTTTCCAGCTAAATTTGTGTCCCAAAAATGCGTTTTTGGTATTTTGGGGAAAATTGCACAGCTTAAATGCAATCACATCATTGATTAATTTTAAGTGCTCACAGGAAGAAAAACAATAAATAAATAAACACAACAGCTGCTGCTGGCGGCATCAGCCAAACTTGTAAGCCTTTTTAATACAGGAAAGGCCAACACCGACGCCGGGCTGTGAGAGTGTGTCCATAATCCCCCATTAAGTGCATCAGGGAAAGAGAAGCAGCAACAAAATCGAGGGAAGCAGCTACAAAACTGCAATAACGAGCACAACCTATCCGAAAACCTGCTCCTTGAAGAGAGAATTGGGTTCTCTTCGTGCGAATCGTAGTTTTTTTTTCCTTTTTTTCAAGTGTATGCATTTTTCAGTTAGTCGAACTTTTTTTTTTGGTAATCTTTCTTTGTGAGTGTGTGCGAGAGTGCTTTGTGTATCTGTGCAAAATGTAACCCAAATAACAATGCAGTTTTGACCTGTTTTACAATATTTTTTTGGGGACAAGCACAAGGAAGTTGCAGCGTTCGAGGGGGATTAAAGGATGCCAACTGGAGTGTGCAGGATCGGCCTTAGCAGATGCTGCACTCTGCCAGATGCACTGGGAAATATCATACTTATATCCCCAGCCAGTCGCCTGATACCCCTGGTTAATCCTCATGACCAAGGCAGCCAGGAAGTTCGAGTTTAAGAACAAGTTTCCATGCCGCTGGGCTATCATTTAAGATGGCAAAAATGTTGCAGCTTACTGCACTTCAACTTAAGCTAGTATCGAGTATGAAATTATGTATTTAAATGCGAATTTAATACATGATAATTATTTACAATGTAAACTTCTTCAAAAACTTGTAAGAAAAATCCCAATAAATATTAATCAAAGAAATTAGCTAGAGTTCTCCACAACATCCCCAATCAAGCTTTGAGTAAATAAATAAATAAACCTAATTTAAATTGAGCCTCAATTTAGACCATCAATTTAGAAACAACTCATAGTGCAAGTTCTCCCTCACAGTGCCGACTAATTAATTGTCCATACAACTTTTTCCGAGTAGGAGTAAACTGTATAAATCGGGTATCAACTCAATACCAACCGAATGCAACCGGTATCATTAGGATCTACAATGTTGCAATCTCGTTCTGCAGTGGAAACCGAATAGCCCCGAGGATTACACCTCCACTTTCCCCACCTTATTTAGAATGAATAGCTATGCTCCGTCTGCCAAAAAATAAAGTGCCAAAAAGAAAGACTTTGACTTTATGTGTCGGTAGGAGAATTGCACTGAAATTGGGTCAGCGCTGATTGAAAACTCACCTTTTGGCATCAACTAAAATGCTTTTGCCCATATTGGCCAGGCCATTGGATGACGTTAGATTATCCGTACTTGGTATCGTTGTCTGTGATGTGTGCGTACATTCTGAGGATGTGGAGCTAGAGCTGGAGCTGGAGCTTGAGCTGGTGCTGGATGATGACGATGATGACGGTGACGGGGAATCGCTGGTTGCCTCAATATCTGTGGCAACTGCCGCATCCGATGGGGCTGCTGCTGCGGTTGGTGGCTGTGCTGCAACTAGTGTTGCCGCCACCGCAGTAGTCACCGGTACGGCGGCAGCCGGCTCCATTTCGATTTGGAGGCGACAATCGGCAACTATTTTGGCCAGATTGCGTCGGCTGGCAGTCACCAACGGTACCTGCTCCGTTGTTGACTCGCTATCGTTGTCGTTGTCATTGTCCGATCCCATATCGACCGGCTCGACACTTTCCACAATCATCAAATTCATTGGCATTTTTTCGTAATGAGTCGCTTCGCACTTTGCCTTTTTCTTGGCTTTCAATTCCTCGGCTTCCTTTGGAATTTTCGGAATTTTAGCCAGCTTGCGAGGAGCAGCAGCAACTGCAACTGTTTCCTGTTTGGCTGGTGTTGCTAGTGTTGCTGTTGCTGTTGCTGCCGCTGTTGTTGCTGCGACTTTTAATGACTCCTCTACAACTTGTTCAGCTGCTCCTGCTGTTGACGATCCCGTCGAGTTTATTACCAACGAAGCTGCCGCCGTCGTCGTCGTTGTTGTTGTTGTTGCTGCTGCTGCTGCTGCTGCCGCTGCTGCTGCTGCTGCTGATGTTGCTGTTGTATTTATAATTGCCGGCTGCTGTTGCTGTTGCGTTGCTAGCGCTGCGGCTCCACCTTCTGGTATGATTGTTGCAAAAATTTGTTCGCCAAATATGAAAAGATCCTTGGAAATAATCATTATCACCTTTTTGCGAACGTTTTGCTCTTTTTTGCCTGTGTGTTTATGTATTTCGGGTATATTTAAATGTAAATCTTGTTTAACGTATATATATATCTGCGCTTATATAGCTTTTTGCTCGCCTTAAACACGTTTCCTTTATTTTAATGCATTAAACATATTTTTGCGGTTGGTTAGATTTTCGGGGATTTCTTTAAAATTTCATAATTCCCTGGCTTTTATGTCTGGTTCCTTTTTTCTGCCGTTTATTTTGTCTGTAAAAGAGAAGAGTAACGAGGGATTATTAATTAAATATGATTGCATGTTGTGCATAACTTATGAGATAAATACGTTGTGATCCAATAAACAGGAAATTATAGCTGGTTTTAGGCTTTCCTAATTGAAAAATTTAGTTGCAATTATATTTACAACTTGATAATTGCAGTTACTTATTTAATCTCCAATTAAAGCCACTTGGCCTTGAGCTAAGCTTTGTAATTTATTTTCAAGAAGGTAAGGTAAGTTGTTGTGGAAAAATTAAACGGAAAATTGTTCTCCATAACTTTAACATTTGATAGAGCTGCCAAAACTTTCAAACTTTTCACGAACTTGTTTGAAACTTTACACTTTCGCATAGCTTTGAGTCTAATATTTTCAACTTTATTATTGACGTTCATGTAAATTGTTTACCATGCAAGGACTCATAAAATTAAACTTCTTGAAAATATTTCACTTTACTTCAAGCTAAATTCACAATGTAATTCTATATATATTTTATTCACATTTCCCAAAATTGAACTTCAACTCCAAATTTATGAAAAAATCTTCAATAAAATGTAATATTCCGATTTAGTTGAAAAAATCAGAAATTGTTTATTTAGTCGACGCGGCGTCTGCGCAAAATGTTATTTCCTCTCCTCTTTTTTGCCTCCTGCAATTTATCAACAATTTGTTTCAGGCACTGCCGCCGCCGAAACAGTAGCAGAAACAGAGAAGGAGACAGGAACGGAATCGGGGCGAAATAGGAAGAGAGAGGAGAGAGATCGAAGTCGAATTTTGTTATATTTGTCAATTATCCCGCGCGAAACAAAGCGCCAAAAAAAACGTCAGTTTTCATTTTGTGCAATTCGAATGTGTGCGAATGAATGCGAATGTGAATAAAATATAAGCGTGTACAAATAAAATATGACAAAAACAACGCACCCAGAAAGCAACGACAATGCGAAGACGAGTTGGGAACGTATTAAAATTCGTTTTATTTTTCTGATATTAAAAATCGTCAGCACTTTTTTTTGCAACTCAATTTCTTATAGATTTTTTTTTTTTTTTTATTCTTTTTGTTTTATTCATGAAACATGTGTAGGTTTCTTGTAAACATTTTTGATAACACGCGACTTTTTCTTTGGAGAAGGGGGGATATTTGGGGACTTGTAGAGCCGAAACCGAGTAAAACGAATATACGAAAAGGCGAAAAATCGAACGAACGGAGAAGGGCACAGCGACGGAAACAACAACGATCGGCCAGAGAGCTATAGCTATTCTGCTTTTCCACACAACGCGAGTTCGGCGCGCTTCAGCATTGAAGAAAACATCCAACGGCGCCCGATTTCGATCTTGTACTGATCGCACAGACCGTTAAACGCTCCCGCCGTCGCCGCCTCTGCCGACGTCGCGGCTAGCGTCACTGCCCCTGACGGCGTCGCTGCCGAGCACAGTGGGCGGAATTCAACTCGAATTTTAGAATCTGAAATCTTAGCATATTTTGTACAAATGAAACGAATGCATTAAATTTAAAAACATATTTCTGGCGTCCTTGTTACATATTTGTATGTGAATTTAGATAGCTAGCCATTTTAGGGTAATTTTAACAAGCATTTTTGTGCATTAAAATTAGCTATCCACCTAGATTGGATTCTTCTTCTTTGTTAGCTTATTTTACATATTATCTGTCTTGTTTTTTTTAACAAAAACTGTGACTATAAGAAAACGAACTCTGTGGGACGCCAGAGTGACATTTTCCCTGAAATGAATTGCAACTAAATAATTAACAACAACAAAAATAAAAATAAATAAATAAAAATCAGAAATTCAAAATTAAATCGTTATTTTAAAATTATTTATTTAATTCCTGTAAATATATTATTTTGACCACTGTGGCGGGGAGCAAAGAGCTTGTATGAATGACATTCATTCTCTCTCACAAGCGTCCGCTTGTCTCTCAAGCGCTCTCGCCGCCTACGATCTGCACGTGCGTGTGGCTTTTACTCTCTCCGCAGCTTCTCTTTCGGGCTCTCCACACTCTTTTCATTACACTGCTGTTACGATCAGTTCCCTGCCATGTTATTACAAGCTCTGTAAATGCCTACGGTTGCTGATAATAAATATTATTACAAAATTCACGTATCTATATGCTTATTTTTAAGGCTTTCAAGAACATAAACTTTAATTGTTCCAATTAAGATTAATTCTTCTACGCTGTACTATATTACGGAAGCTTCTTAGAAGATAACAAATTTTCTAGATATTTCTGGGGCACTTCAATCTCAAATAAAAGCTTACAGCCTAGAAAATTCAGCAAGATCTGTGATTTCCCCACTGATAAAACTTGCTTTAACAGTTGCTTGTTTTTCTAAAGCCTGTCCCTTTCCCAATTACATGCTTTTTATGCTATATTGCATAGTCTGGTACTCTAATGTTATCTGCTTTTAGCCGGCAAAATCTCTGATAATGCTCGTTGATAAAATATAAAAACCCATAAAAGCTTGTCTGCGGCTTGGCTGATCTCTGATTTCGACTTGACGATAGAAATTTAAGGTCTTGATTGGCAACCCAGAAGTCATTCAACAAGTTTCGAGACGTTTTTGGAGTAGCGAACGACTTTTACGCGAGGCTTCGTGGCCCAAAAGCCCGAGAGCTTGAGTCATTTTATTCACTTTTGTTACTACAAAAATACAAGCCAGACGAGACAGTACATACGTTAATTTGTTTGTATCTATAATTCTATCTGCTTTTAATAAATAAAAATAAAACTACCATGGAATTATTAGATATCTTACACACACCCAAAAAAAAATCATCATAGAACGTATACGATTGTTACATGAATTCTACACTCTTTTGTATGAAAAACTTCTTAATAAGATGCTTATCAATTTAATAGTACGAAAGTATACATTTTATACTCATCTGCACCAATATTTCATAATAATCACTAACGCGACAAACATAAAAGCACAAAATTCCAGCTAACGCGATATGTTATCGAATTTTCGATGTAGTTTCGTATAAAAATAATATGGAAAATACACAATTGAAACTATAGAGTATAAAAAGTATACTTTGGAGTATACATTTGATATTTTGAAGTATAAAATCTATACTTAACTCGATATACTGCTTGAGTATACTTTTAAGACAACGCGTAGAAAGGTTAAACTCTTGTTTTTTTTTTTTGGGTGCATCTAAATTCGTTAGAGAATAATTTTTTATTGTTGGTACTTTGAGTAAATATTTTTGAGTATTTTAGTTGTGAACTTAATTTATTTACGATTTTACTGATATTAAAATAGCTACTTTTGGTTTAAATAGCTTCAGAAATAAAACTACAAGGGAAGGTATTATTAAACATTTGGTAACAAATCAATTTTCTTGGATTTGTAAAGTTCGAATTATAATACAATTGTTATTTATCAGCATTTCTTAAGTGCTCTTTTCTTAAATCAGGTTTTTCAATTCGCTTAGATCTGAATAATGAGGCTCTTTTGTTCATTAAAAGTTCGCTAAAAAGGGGTTGCTTCTAGTGTTTTTATTAAAATAAACAAGTAACGAATAAGTTAATTACACATGATACACCCCTCTTCTAAATGTTTCAAATTCTGCGAGTTAACTTCTCCATTTCTTTCTAATTCGTTTAGGCAAATTTCTGCTTTCCAATCTTATCAGTCATTAAACTCGCAGAGGGCAACCGCTGCGTATACGCAATTTGAATGCGTATACGTACGTGTCGTGTGTGCCTGTGTGCGTAATCCACGGATATGCAGATGTGTGGGTGGCCAAGGCATGAAGGAGAAGCGCGAGAAGAACGAAAGAGAGAAGAACGCACTGGCGACTGTACGATAATAAAATGTGTCAGCTGTTTGGGCTTTCTGCCTGGGTCGTTGACCAAAGCACATGGAAAATAACGCACAATTGCATATTAGGCCTAAATAATGATGATTTTTCAGTTTGGCCTACCCCCGCGTTCATGGAATCACTAAGTTTATTATGTTGCCATAAACTTAAGAACGAAAAGAAATAAAATAAAGTCGCCGCGGCGACCGCAATTCTTTCCTCCTTAGCCTTTGTTGTTGCAGTCTGCGAGCGCTCTTTTCTTCGTTATTTTTTTTCTTAATTTTCGGTGCGTAGCTCGGCCTCTCTATAAAAAATTATATTTCTTGTTGCTGTGTGTTGGTGGTGCTAGTTTGTTGTTCCTTTTTATTTATACGCACAATGTGCAAAATGTGCGCACACACACGCACCCCAGCGCACATACACGCACACGCACTTGCTCTTAACCTTGAAAAATAACACGGCGCGTAGCTGTTGTTGCTTTTGCTTTATGGCAGCTTTCTTTTTGTTTTTGTTCTCAGCCTGAGTTTAGGTGTTTACTGTACTGTGTGTGTCTTTTGCTCTTGTTTTTCTGCCTTCGCTGATAAGATTCGTATTTTCTTTATTTTCTTCTTTTTTTCCCGCTTTTTTCGCTCTTTTTTTCTGTGTAGAGTGTAGAGTGCGTGAGTGCGTGCGGTCGTTTTGTCAATGTGTGTGTGCGTGTATGAGAGAGGGTACAACAAATATTGAAATTCTAGACAAATTTTATTAAGCAAATTGGCGAGAATGTGAATAATTTTGCGGTATTCCAATTTTCGCTTATATTGCTTAATTTTTGTGGTCTTACGTGGGAGTAAACATCTGCATATGTATGTACATAACACAATTATATGGGTAACTAATATTATTAAAGTGTAGCTGACTTTAAAAATTAAAAAAGGTATTACCAGGATTTATTTAAGTTTATGTATTCAATAAAAACACAAATTGTAATATGTTAATTTACAAATATTAGTGCAAAAAATAGATTTACATGTGCATTCTGCATGTTTTTCAGTGTTTTCTCTTAGAGTTTAACAAGAATTAACTTAACAAGTAAGAAAGCTACAGTCGAGAGTGCTCGGCTGTGAGATACCCGGTACCTAAACGTTTGTGCTTTACACTAAAAAAATATATTTATATATTTAAAATTGTACATACATTATACATACTCTACTTCAATACTTCTTAAAATAAATCGCCTCTCGAATTAGCTCCCGATCTAAACAATTTAATATCATACTTAAATATGAATGATACATTTTATAAGGACGCCAAAAAATGAATTGTGTTATTTTTTAGGGTTGCATGATATTTAAAAAATATCGTATCAATGATATTGTCATTTTTGAAAAATATCAAAATGATTTTTTTAAATATCAAGAAAAAATATCGATATATCGAGTATTTATGATATTTAACCTTTTTTTTATTTTTAGGATCAGAAAGCCTTTAGAAATCTCTTTCTCTCTATCTCATTATTTGTATACATTACCTCTCTATTGATCCTAATGATCCACATGAATTCATTCAAACAAAACTAACAACACAAATACTTCATATTAAGCTTTTATTACTTAAAGCAATGGAAAATACTGTAAGTTAAAGTTAAAGCTATTTCCAATATTGTTTCGCCAGTGACTTTAAAAATACACGATTTGTTACGTGCCGATCAGTCATACGGCTGCGTGAGTCGCACACTACACATTTAATTGCCGAAGCCATCCTTTCTGAGGATACCGAGCTACCTGGTATTATCAGATAGCGTAGTGCTTACTTAGACAAATGTTGCATGGTCTGCTGTTGCGAAGTCCAATACTGTATTGGGTCAGCTTCCCAATTACTATTTGGCAAAGAAATATATAAGTGGAACTCGTTTTCGTAGGGGCTGACCGAAAACAAAATATCAGAAAATATATTTAAAAAAAAATTTATGTATCGATATTACAGCTTAAAAATATCGTGATAAAAATATTTATTTTTTTGCAAATATATCGATATTTTAATATTTTGATATATTTTCGACAACCCTATTATTTTTTGTCATTTTTTGCTCTATTCTTTTGTCGTTTCTTCTGCAGTTGGCGCCATTATATCGCGCGGCCAAAGCTCGAATGCGCCACCTGTCGGCTACAGCTTGCAACAGCAGTGCCTTAGGGGAATATGTTAAAATTCTAACCTTATTGCTAATATCTCGCATGTTTATCATCCGATTTTACTGAAATTGTCAGAAAACGTCCGTTATTTAACGTTAATTTATTTTATCAATTAACTTTAACTCGAAAATAACGAGTATAGCTTATTTTACGTTTTTTATGATTTTTGAGGGCGGAAGTGGGCGTGGCCAAATTTTAACACAAACTTGATCTGCGTGCAACAGATTCCAATGTTGTCACCAAATTTGATAACTCTAGCTCTTATAGTCTCTGAGATCTCTTGTTTCACACGGACGGACAGACGGACATGGCTAAATCGACTCGACTGGTGATGCTGATCAAGAATATATATACTTTATGGGGTCGGAGATGCCTCCTTATGCCTGTTAAATACATTCTTGGTTGGCACTAACACATTATACCCTTGTACCCTATGGGTACCGGGTATAAAAATAAAGAATACATATACTACTTGTATCCACACTGAACGGATACTGTTGCTGGATTTTAGCTTACTTCTGAAACATCAATAAATCCAAAATTTCTCCTTGTCTTTGACAAAATCTCTATGATTTGAATTTATTTTTAAAATAATCATATAAAAATACATCCACTGCACTTACTTAAACCTCCCTACTCTCAAGCGCCGTGGAAACGTACTCTTTATTTGACGAAATTGTTCCTGATTTGTTCGCGGTTTAATGAACTTGAACTCTTATCAGGCAGAGAGGTTTCGCATTTGTTGATATAGCCCCGGGGAGAGCTGTAATGCAACAAAAGAAGCGACACAAAGTCGGTGATCTTAGTCATTTGGCGTCACGCGGATTTCTTGTAGGGTCTTGAACTTGAGCGAATTGGGAAATAAAGCAGGACAATCAGAATTGGGTCGTTACCGATTTTAAGTTCAGATAAGGCATAATAAAATCAAAGCCACGTTAAAAATAAACGCAAAATATAAAGAATCATTATATAAATATACAAACTTATTCTTAATTATTTTTAAGTATTAAGTATGTAGTTAAGTAATTTTATTTTGTCCTTCATTGATTTTTAGGTTACTTATTTTACAGAATGTATACTTGAATATAATTTTACCTTGGCGCCACAGACTTACTTCTGACTTGCCTCAGTCCTACGCCGAAAAGTATGCTTTAAAATGTTTATATAGTTCCCAGAATAGAAACCACACCTTAGATCTATAATCCAAATAAATATTTATTTTATTTTATTTTCAGAAAAGTTTGATTTAATAGATATTAAAATAAAAACCCTTCTCTCAGGAAGGAATTTCAACATCAAGTTACCATTCCCTTTTTAACCCATCAGGTTTTCATGTCAAAATCATTCAGTACAAACACCCAGCTAGACTAGCTAGACGTGCTCAGAACGCTTACCGTTTTAACACACATTTACCTTA
Organism: Drosophila rufa; assembly: GCA_018153105.1. Classification (NCBI taxonomy): domain Eukaryota; kingdom Metazoa; phylum Arthropoda; class Insecta; order Diptera; family Drosophilidae; genus Drosophila; species Drosophila rufa. Next base: position 21,187,180 of record JAECXS010000096.1, read on the forward strand.
CACAATTATTAAGAAGTATTATTCAGCAGCATTGCATATTTAAGTAACAATGTCTTCTCTTCGCGATACGCAGATAGTCTCCATCTACGACCTGGTGATGGAGCGACGCCGCAAACATGCTTCTGAGTCCCAATTGAAGGACTTTTCCATTGGGGCCCGTAATGGGATTCGCAGGAAAGTCGATGAAGATGCAAGCCCAATTTCCAGGGAATGGAAAAAGAACTTGCAGCTTCCTCGAAAGAAAGTGTTGCGTGCAACGGCGTCATTGCGAACTCTGGAGTCCGAATCCACTTGTCCGCCAAACGCTGTCACAGCCTCGCACCTGACGAAGAAGCAGACATTCATGAAGCTCCAGCCGCCGGTCAAAAAGGAGATCATCGCCAAACTGGTGGAGAAGATGTCCATTGTTCGTACCAGACCCAAAGCCGAGTCCGTTGACCGCCAGCCGCCTCAGAAGTCCCCGAACCCTAAGTCGAAGAAGGGGTCCCGCACTCACCGCAAGGAGATGACGAACCTTGGCACATCCCGAAACAAACAGAAGCCCGGCAAGTCCAACTCCAGTCTGGATAATCGACAGCCGCTATCCCCAAAGAAGCCGAATCGCGGTCCGAAGGAGAAGGCGGATCGCATTCCCAAGGAGAAGACAGCTCCGATGGCAACGCCCAAGATCCCGAAGACCCCGAAGACATCCCGTCTCCCAATGCGAAAGGCTAAGCAATCCGAAGGGTCTATTAAAAATGCGCCGCTTTCCACTGATCGCTGGCGTGTCTAAGGATACTAAGAACTCCCGATCGAGATATATAAGATACATCCAATCAGATTAGATAATATTCGCAGCTTCCTACAGTTTCCATAAGAAGGTGACTCTTTTGATATCCATAAGGAAACCAAAATCAAATTTAAAGTTCTCTTCAAGGATAAAGAAAAGGCAGACTTCATATAACACTACCTGGTTCATAAATTAGGAAACTGTTAACCATTCAAGGATTGGATTTAATAAAAGCGTGAATAAATCACACTTAAATTTTTTTTTATACAACCCAGTAAAAATTTTAATTCATGTGGTGAACGTATCTGTGTCGAATTCTATGTGTAACAGGGATGACCTTAGGGATGCATTCCCAATTCAGTATGTTGTAAGGGAGAAACTCAGGTACACCTGAATCAAACGCTGCTGCGTTCTGTATAGAATTCATGAATTCATGGGAAGCAGAGCAGTAACAGAATCAATACGATTTACCCCGATCGCCTGCTTCAAAGCTGCTTCCAATTCCACATGAAAGATGTACATATTTCAGGAAGAAAATACCACTGAAAAGGTGTACAAATATATAATTACTGTAGAAGAAATTAATTTATGTTAAGATCTAGAGCAGATATACATTTTGAAACCCCATAATATAAAAATGAATATAAGTAACTCTATAAGAGAAACAAAATAAGTGAGTACACAGTTTTTCAGTTTTTTATTTTTATTCATTTGATTTTATAATAAATTAGAATTTGTATTACTGCTGCTTAACATTCGGTTGCTTATTCTTGTATTCTCTGGTTTACTAAGCCTAACTTTTGTGACACAAATCTTTTAAGCCAATTCTGCGACGGCCAAAATTAATTTGACAAGAAGTATTTATTTTTTTAACGGAGGCGTCAGAGCCAACACTCAAACTTGCTCAGCTTAGAACTAAATGTATTTGCTGGTTGCTTTTGTTTTTGTTTTCTTTTGCCTTGTGTTTGTTTTATTTAAAATGCAACTACTACAGACTAACAATACTTGGCTATATATGCATATATATATATGGTACATATATATAGTGTATATAGAGTATGCTTAGCAATTTTTTAATTTGAATAGTTTGAATAGTTTCTGGTTGCTGATTTGTGTATTGGTATCGGTATCGGTATCGACTGTAAACGGGCGCCAAAAAACGGGTCAAGGGTAAAGAGTTAGGAGGAGTTGTACAAAAGAAAACGATTTGGTTTTACAAAAATATTGTACACAATAAACGTTTTGTATAATCGTTTTTATCAAATTTCCTCTAGCCAAAGACTGGCAATTATATTATATACCGTAGGCTAACATTATATATATTTATATACTCTTTAGTTTTCAGTTTGCCAGTTTTGCTTTGCGCTTGCTTGACACGTAAATGAATTTTCTAAAACAAAAATTCAGGGCGCTCTCCGATTTTCCCTTTCCTGTTTTTGGTATGTTTTGTGAGATATGAAATACTTGAGGAATTTGTAGATACACTTGTCTAACGCAAAGCCAAGCAAACATAAATGCCGTGTTCACAAAACGAAAACAATTGCTCTAATCTAACTAAAATGCAGCTACTTATGACTTATAAATTACACGTTGCCTTCCTTAAGCTTAAAACATAATGATAAATGTGTATTGATGACAAATTGATTTGTTTTCCTATGTTTCTCAACTGTGCAGTGGGTTTGTGACTAAATTTTAGTTGAATTTCAAATTCAATTTCAGAGTTTCTTGCTTTTTGGGAGCTTTTGCTAGCCTGTGTGTCGAAGACAATTGGATTGGATTAATTGAAATTGCACAAAGACTTCGGTTTTTAATGCTAGCGTACAATAATTTCAGCCAAAGTTCTTTCAGTCTGAAAAAACAAACAAAATATTTGAGTAAAACGGGTTAAAAACGAGGCAAATCAAGATCTTTACACAGAAAAAGATTATACGGATTAGTAAAACACAAATAATAGTTAGGTGAGTGCGAAAATGATTAGTTTCTACATAGAAAAATTAAGAAAAAACTAAGATTACTTACAAAAAGTACAACATTTCTACAGTGAGTTTGTGTTTGTGTTTCTTTTCTCGCTTTTCCTCGCTCTGAACTTTTGCATTTAGTTTTTGGAAACGAACCAAAGTGATTATTAAATTTATTTTACATTTCATAAAATCATTTAACAAAATTTTGTTGGCCTCAAGTTTGCTTTACGGAATACAAAACTTATTTCTAAGGAGTTGCTCTCTCTGGTTGCGATATATATGTTGAAAATCAATGGTTAAAGCTTGGGTTTATCGATTCACGATTCTTGCAACATTTATCGCTTCAGTCAGTGGGCCAGAGGGTAGGCCATTCTCGACGCAGAAGAACATGCAACAATTTCGGGGGTTTTTTGTGTTTTGCTAACTAAGAGAGATCAGTAACAAATGCCCGCTAGTACAGTGCGTTTCAAAATGTTCAGACGAGCGTTTAACATTTAACAAATAACCCTTGTGTTGTATAGAAAATTTCTAAGACTTGAACGATTTAAACTTAATATAACTTCAGGAAACTTGTTTTAAATTCAACGATTTTTTTTCAATTTGAAAATATGATTTTTTAAATAATCTATCTGCTAAACTATATTTTTTATTTCCATATTTTGGTTGTAAATATTTAACTAAGTAAAAAAGAAAGCAGATTTTAGATATATTAGCTAGTAAACTAAAATTTTATTTCCTTATTTTTTAACTCTATGTTGCAAATATTTAAATAAATAAAAAAGAAAGCAAACTTTAAATAAATAAACTATTAAACTTAAATTGAATTAATGTTTTTTGTTAAATCTCTGTAGATTCATCGATCAACTAACCTGCCCATCATGAAACGCACTGTTCGTGTATACATGTGTGTGTGTTTGTATGTTTGTTGTGAGTGTTAAGGTTACAATTAGTTGTCGCTTGCTGGTTTCGCTTGCTGTTGGCTTGGGAAGTGGCTCTTCGTTATTTCACCGTGAAAATGAGATGCTTAGAATTCAGTGTGCGTTGCCGCCGCCATCGACATGGACTCAATGCTCTGACGCAGGTGGTCATCGTTGTAGATCTTTTGGCAGACAATGCTCACCTTTTTCAGCAGATCGATGGCCGTCTGCAGCACCTGCTGCCACTTGTGCAGCTCATCCTCGTGGGCCATCTCCTGGTCGCGCAGCAGCTCCAGCCACTCCTGATTCGTGTTTGGCAGTTCCCTGGGAGAGCAACAAAAATCATAAAAAGGGAAAAAGGGAAGTAAATCTCTTTGAAACTCACTTTAAGGCCCCCAAACTGGGCAGGCGCGCCCGCCGACTGAGATCCACATCAATCCGTTCCTCCAGTTTCCAGAGCTTAAGTAATAATATCACATTTAATGCCAGCATCAAGCACAGCAACAGTATAACCAACAACGACAAGCCCTTGTGTTTGAGTCTGCTGTGTCCCTGCGCCAGCTGCTGGCCGTCGCCGCCGCCGCCGCCCAGGTGCAACTGCTGCTGCTGCTGCTGCTGGAGATGCTGCTGCACTTTGTGCTGGTGGTGGTGATGGTGCAACTGATGCTGCTGCAGCTTGCCGCCCTCGAGCAGCAGCGGGTGACTGGAGGCGGCGCCGACGCCGGCCGCCCCAGCGACGCCTCCCGCAGACAGCATTTGGGTCTCCAGGGGGTCGCCGCCGGTGAGGCCGGCCTGTGCCGTGCCGCCTGCCTCCTCCAGGGGTCGGATTTGTGTGGCGGTACCTGCGGAGAAACGGGGTGACGAGCGCGTCGAGAGGAATGGCAAATGGCAACGGTTAGAAATCAAATCATTCGAACGAAAAAATCCAAACTGAATATAAGCAGTGCGTGTGTCGGCGGTGCTGGGCAACAGAATCACAACATTAAGAGTACAACAAAAGATCGATTAGCTAGTAAATAAATCAGGCTGTAATAAAAGGCAAGTTATGGTCGTCCGGCTGGCTACTTGACATAGCTGGCTAAAGTTCATAGAAAATGAAACGAAATCTTATCGAAGCGAAGCTTTGATAAAGGCAAGGAAAAGTAAGCATTACAGTTGGGAAAAATAGTTCGATTAATAGAAAAAAGGGGAAGCATTCCAAAGGGAAGGTCAAGTTCCATGGTTAATGAATGGTCACTATCTCTGTAGAATTTATGGCTAATCAATCATTTATATTGCTGCAGTTAACTGTATAATAAAGTTAATATTTAAAATCATTGTAAATATTTGCTTGTAATCAAGTTCCTAGAATTCTGATATATGTATGTAAGCGGAGCTGTAGCTTAGCTTAATTTTATTATTTATGTAAGTTATGTAGATAAAGCATTGTAGTAAAGTATAAGATGATGAAAGATTGCAAGATTTCTTTTTAGTTTTTGGTTTTTTTCGCCTCGTTTTTCTGCTCTTGATGACTCTGCCTCTCTCCTTTACAGTCTTACATATATGAGTTCATTGCACTTTTACTTGATCTATTTATCTATTATAAAAATCCCTTAAAGAAAAGCCCAACGCATCATACTTCTCCTAGAGACCTCATTAGTTTTTCTTATGTTTTTTGTCAAATTTTGCTGTCTGCCTTCGCGAGCTAGATAAGAAACAATACAATCTGCTACCCAAGTCGTTAAATGATAAGCTGACAGCATATATAACTCCTTTTCAAGAAAGCTGCAGATAAATAAACCTCAAAATAAGTTAAGATTAGTTTAAAAATATGCAGAGTTTGAAAATGGTTATGCGGCTATGATACAGGGCACAAGTTTTTATTCATTAGAGGCTTCATTAAAACCTTGAAAGAGACAACTATATGTGTGGTTCGGTTCGGAATTTTTTTCGTAATACCAATTTACGGTCATACCAATTTAAATTGTAAACAATGAGAAATGGTGAGAATTTAATATACTTTTTACAATTCAATTTAATGCATGGAAGATGTCTAGTAATTTTTTCGATAGACCCATCGGGTTGGTCAATTAAGCCCAGTACTCAGACGGTAAAACAGTTTGCAACCCCAAAAAGATTTTATCTTTTGAATGTGACCGCGTTTTTTTAATTAAATTAAATTAATGAATTAATCTCTCATTGAAAGTGCTGTATAGTCGTTTTGCTCGCGCTTAGGTAAAACCCCATGGTTGCTGTCAAGCCTCTAATGAAAACTCAAATTAATGAAGTTTTTAATGGAGTGTCATAGCCGCATTAACAACTGGTAGCAACTGTAAATAAAATCGAAATAACCAAGGCAGGCTAGGATAAACTTCAACGCTTCCCCTGTGACAATTTGCCGGGGCTAGGATAAGATCCAATTAATTCAAGCTGTACCTCTGCTGCTCGACTGAAAGATAGCCTTACGATGATGCCAATGGGGATGCTGATGATGGTTAGGCTGATGATGATGGTGCGAGGAGTGCCTGTGATCGTGCTGGCCGTGATGATGGTGATGATGGTGCATGTGCAGGTGCTGATGCTGCGCCGTCTGCGTCTCATGGGGATTATGCGGCGAAGGCGACCCGTGAACGCTGTCATTGTCCGTACTGGTTGTGGCCTTTTTCGCGGATGATGTCGATGTTGATGTTGCGGACTGCTGAATCATGCCTGTGATGTATGTTGGTTGTTGTAGCTGGTTGTGGCTTTTGGTTGTTGTTTTTGTTAACATGATGTTGATGTCGATGTTGTGGTCATGCGTGCGTTTTGTTGTGTAAGGTTAGAAGAAGCAATTGGCAATTGGCTTTTGGCAGTGTTATCGGATTCGTACTCTGATTCAATTAATTTAATGTATTTTAAGATAAATTGCTTTGCTATGTGGCTGTATTTGTTGTTGTTCTTGTTGTTGTGGTTGTTGCATTGTAGTTAATCGGTTAGAGTGGTTAGTTAAATTGATTTGCTTACCTCTCCTCGGCCTGCGTCCCTTGCCCTTGGCGGGCGGAATGCAAGTCTCGCTCTGGAGCGCATGCAGCTGGGCCCCGAAGAAGTCCTCCAGTCCCGCCCACGTGTTCTTCTCGATGAAGCCCTTGACAACGCCCCAAATGGATTTCTTGTACTTGATCTGGGTGTGAATCGACAGCATCGTGTGGTCGTCAACAGTTCTTTAAGAAAACATAATGAAAGAGGGAAATTAAAAAAGTGGGAAAGCTTCAGTCGAGTGTGACCGACTTAAATTAGACATGAACATGGAAAAAAGAAAATGATGACAAGTGAAGACAAAAGTTGCTAGAAACATGTTGAGCAACACCAAAAGAAGACAAATGTTGCTAGGGACATGTTGAGCAACACGCACTGCACTATCAACATCTCTCTCTCAAAAGCTAAGTACTCAGACACCCGAAAAGTGTTCCTAAGCAGTGCGATAGAGCGAGAAGGTGACTATTGACCTTTGCTTCGGAACACTTTTCGCGTGTCTCAGTACTTAGATTTTGAGAGAGAGAGATGTTAGTGAACGTAGCTTTAAGAAGCATAAACAGAAACTTTATTGTTTAATAACTTCCATGTTTACCATCCGATTTTACTTAAATTTTCAGAACACGTCCGCGAATGCCTACTTATTTATTATATATATTTACTATAAGTTAAAAATAACGATTATAGCTTTTATACAGTTTTTTATGATTTTTAAGGGCGTAGGGGGCGTTTCCAAATTTTAAAACAAACTATCTGCGTGCAACAGAATCCAATGTTGTCACCGAATTTGGTAACTCTAGCTCTTATACTCTCTGAGATCTGTTGTTTCACACGGACGGACGGACAGACGAATAGACGGACATGGCTAAATCGACTCGGCTGGTGACGCTGATCAAGAATATATATACTTTATAGGGTCGGAGATTTCTCCTTCTGCCTGTTACATACATTCCCGGTTGGCACTAACTTATAATACCCTTTTACCCTATGGGTACCGGGTATAAAAAATTAATGTTGTTCGGGAATGGGATTTAGAATGGCAAGAGTGATTGATGAATGACTCACCTGGCCAGGCAGAAGTGTATGAGCACACTGAAGCTGTCCGCGTATGGAATGCCTGCATTAACACTATTTACGTCTATGGAATACAGCTCGCCCGGCTTGCTGCACTCCCGCATGGTTTGGTACTCAGTTACCTAAATATATGCAGTTTGCAATCAGTTTATTTGCTCTATTCTATTTTGAGCTTGCTGCACACTCACCTTTGAGGTCTTGGGTCCCACCGAGGCGGCCAATTGAACTGTGACGTTCACGGTGCGCACATTGAGACCCTCCTCGTTCTTGGACCACTCGCCCAATATGAGGTCCGTGGACTTGCGCATGGCATGGAAGTCGGTGATAAATTTGGACTTGCTAAACAGCAGATTGAATAGAGTGTCCACGCTGATGGGCAGAATGGTGTGGACGATCTGGCGACCCTCGTGCGTCGACGTGCACTCTGTGGTGGGCACAAAGCTGTAGGATAAGAGTTGATATTATTCGTATCTTATAATCTTAATAAATCTAAGTATTTAATCGATTTGCAAAACTTACGGCACATTATTCTCCTCCGAGTCCGACGAATCAGAGACATCCGTGGGCACAGTCTCGTCCACGTTTTTGCCACCTTTTTTGCTTGGCTTTCGCTTTGATTCCAGCTTGGGTTCCAGAGCAGTGCCAGAGCCGGAAGCGGACGCGGCAGCGGCAGCGGATGTGGCAGCTATAGCTGCTGCTAAGGCGGACGCGTTAGAGCTCGTGCTGACCTTTTTCTCGGCGCTCTTCTTATCGCTGCCACTGCCGCTGGCTGCGGCCGTGCCTGATCCCGAAACCGAACCAGAGCCAGAGCCCGCCGTGTGGTTGGCGATGGTGGAGGAGGAGGCTGTGGTGGAGCCGGCTGTGGTGCTGCCGCTGCCGCTGGCGCTGGTCACGACGGTGGCCATGGTGACGCTTACCGACTGCTCAGCGGGCTTCACGGAGCTGAGGGTGAGCTCCTTGGCATTCTGCTTCATCTTCTTGTTTAGCTTGCGAGAGCTTTCCCTGGTCTTATTGTTATCGGAGCCACTGGCCGAGGCGTTGGCCGAGGATTTGGAGGAGTTGAAGAAGTATTTCGTCTTAGACTTTCGCGGAGCACTGGCTCTGGCACCGGCACCGCCGCCGCCGCTGCTGGCGCTGCTGTTGCCGCTCTGTGGCGGCAGCTGGGGATTCGACTGGTTGGACTGATTCGATTGCTGCGACTGGCGCTGCGACTGGCTATCGTCATCGATGGCCGTCTGGAAGTCGAAATCCGTCTCGTTGTCGTTGTCCAGCGTGGGATCGATGTAGTCCTCGTCGTCGGTGGTCAGGCCCAGTTCCTCGCCGTAGCAGTTGTGCACATATTTCCAAATCTCCTGCGGCGAGAACTGCTTGTTCATCAGCGTGTTCTGCCAGACGCGAAAGAGCATCAAGAAACTCTTGTCGCGCGAGGTGAACGTGGCAAAGAAGTACTTGTCCTTGCCACTGGCTATCGAAATGGCATTGGGTATGACCAGAGCTGTCTTCTCCTTGGTTATGGCCGTCACATCCTTCCACTTGATGCTCACGTACGTCTCCCAGCTGAAGATGTTGGCATGGAAGCAGACGTAGTTCTGTGAAACGTACAGGCGGCCCTGGACGAGGATGTCGCGTTGCAAAGCACACGAGTAATCTGAAAAAGAAAGTAAAGTTTAAGTAAGTTGATTGGATTAAAAGCTATTTCTAATTACTAATGATTACTTAGGTAAATGATTTGGACTAAAAGTGATTTCTGAACTAAGTTTCTAAACTCGATAATGATTACTTTTTCATTTTTGCAATCACACTCACTCCGCAACATTTGGTCCTTCGAGCCGGATTCTATTGCTTACGTATTTCGATATAAAGCTTAGGTAAATTAATTGGACTAAAAGGTTTTCTAAACCAAGTTTCTATACTCGATAATGATTACTTTCTTGTTTTACAATTCTCCCTACGCAACATTTGGCCCTTCGAACCGGATTCTACTGCTTCGATTTAAATCTTAGGTAAATTAATTGGAGTACAAGTAATTTCTAGACCAAGTTTCTAAATTTAATACTAATTACTTAATTTTTTTACAATTCTCAGAACCCTTTTTAACATTGACAAGTAAAACAAATTTCCTTCTCTATAAAGATAATTATGGATATACCTAAGCTCTAGCGCAATCAAAGATCGCATCTAATTAAGAATTTAAGATTAAGCACAAAATAAAGTAGGGTACGCTTTTACGCATTTAACTACAAATATTTCTTTCATAATTGAACGCACTCTGAATGTTAATTGAAAATTATAGCACTTTCATTTTGCGTTTATGTTTTATGGCTGTCAATTCACAACCATTTTTGAATATTCATAAATTACTCATTAAAAATACGATCATTATAATGTACAGATATTTACTGATTCGTTACGTGATGAATTTTCATCTTTAACCAGAGTTTTTACAATACTTTAACTTGCTATATCTATGCAGGGAAGTCTATTTCAAACTGAACGTGACTAATTCCCCCTGAACGTAATCACTACGAGCTGTTGACTGAATAACTCACCCACAATCAGACGCTCATCGTTGGGCACGTCCTTGAAGAGCTTCTTGAAGTCCTCGGCCCGCGACTTGTAGTTGGGATAGATGACGTTGTACCAGGACTTCTTCTTGGCCCGCTCCGACAGCCGCGAGGGCTTGGCTGGCTTCTCGTTGGAGGTGGAACTGCTGCTGGTCACCTGTTGCTCCCTGTCGACGCGCAGCAGGCTCAGTTCGTGCGGGGTCAGATCGCTCAGGCGGTGCTGGGAGATGTCCTGCTGGGAGACAAGCGAGAGGGAGAGCTGATCAAACACCATGAGGATTTCCATTTATTTGGTGAACTGTGGCGGCGTGAACAAACATTTTAGGTCTAACTTAATGGCACCACCGCCCCCGTTCAGCTTCGATATCTTTGCTTTTGGTTTTGGCCACCTGTTCGCTCTGCTTGTTAACTCTTTTTTTTCGCTTTTCGTTTTTTTAGGGGTGATTCACCGGCTGTTCCTAGGAAACTACTCTTCGGCCAGGTGTTTGGCTTTACCTCTTATCACACACCACACGCTTGTTGTTCGTTTACGACCCCCAATTATTTACACAAAGTTCGCGCTGCAGCACCACCGATCGTTATTATTTTTTATGTTTTTTTTTTTTTGGCATTCGCTGAGACGCCTCGTCGCTTATTGAGTTCTAATTTGCTATTGCCAGCAGAGCGGGGCCAACGTCAACGGAGCGTTATCAATTGGTTGGGAAGCGAAAAAGCTTGGACCTACGAACAGTTTATGTGGCGAGCTTTCGCTTTGAAGGGTGATTCTAATCAGCTGCCCGCGCCAGGTGTGAGAGAATGTAAACAATACATACTCACATATGCTCCTCCTTATCGCCCCCAGCGATTAGATTGAGCTGTTGGATGGTCACTCGTGTGGTTGTTAATCTCGATACGTCTGTCTGTCGATCCAACTATCTATCTATCCAGATTTTCAGCCATCGATCGCTCTCACTCGAGTGTATTTTAATTTGATTTGAGCACTTAGCTGCGGCCATTTCACACCTTTTTCGGGGTGTGCGTGTGTGTTTTGTGGTGCTAATGGTTCGAATCAACAAAGTTTGCTAGTTTTGAAAGCTTGTCAAGCTTTTCTACCAAATTTAAATACGAAATAGGTATAGTTGTGGGTTTGGCGACAGGCCCTTAACATTAAAAAATTATATGGGAACGGCAATTGTACTTGAAATCTGTTTGGTAACTTTTTTGTTAAAAACTTTAGATATCAAATTAATTATTTATAAAGAAACTAGAGTCTAAGGAGTATGCATTTGTTAAAGGTTTGTCCATATGCTTTGACTTCTGAATAGTTTCGTAACAAATTATAGAACTTATCCTATTTGCTTCTTGAAAAACTTAAAAAAAAATATATTAAGAACTATAAACCAAACAAAAGAAATACTTTAAATATAAAATATATAAAAAAAAAAAAGTTAAATGTTAATTGCAATTCAGTTACCTTAACCACCACGTCATCCCAAGTAAAAAATATGACGGAATAGACCCCACGACTTGCAAACTTAATTTGTTTTGACTAATTAGTTAACCTTTTGAATTATCATGCTCACATTTAGGAAACTTTCTGTTAAACCATAAACCACTCGAAGTTTCCTTTGCTGGAGCTGACTTTGAGCGCTCACTGCTTCTCGAAATAATGCTAGATATTTTTAGCTATGATGTTAAGGTAATAAAGAATAATTTTTCAAAAATGTCACAGTCTTCCAACCCCCTGAAGTTGGCATACAATGTCATGTTGGTCATTTACCATAAGACTGGTCATAAATTATGAATCATTACTCAGAAGCATATGGCAGAAAAAGTCGTAAAGTTCTGTTAAAGCCTTTTCCAAATGCATTTTTATGAGGGCTGCAAGACTGACCCAAAATATGACTCATGTATACGGTGTAGCCTGTATTCTAATCTGTAAAATTAATACAGTTTAAAGGCTTATCAAAGTTACCGAAATTCCTGGAATTCCATTTTTCAAAATTTTTTTTTCCCACAGCTTTCTCTCCACTCACCTCATCGCGTCCGCTGCTGGATGTGGACAACTTCGCTTGACTGGCGCCCTTGCCCTTGGAGCTGGTGGAGCTCTTCCGGCTGCCTGGGCTGTCCGTCAGGGAGCCACCTGGGGCGGTAAATCCGTTGGAGTCGGCGCTCTGCACCGGCTGATCTCGGCTCGACTCGCCGCTGCCCACTATATTAATGCTAGGCGTGGCACCTTGGGCAGTTGTACTGGAAGTGGGCCCAGGTGGACTAGTGGAAGAGACGGCCTGGGTTAGACTGAGGTTGCTGCCCGAGGACTCATTTCGCTGTGTGGCGAGCGAGGCTCCAGCTGCTCCAGGTGGAGAGCCGCCGGCTGTGGCTGTGGCTGTGGAAGCGCTCTGTTTGGAGGACAACGATTTGGAGACGCCGCTCTGCTCTAGGCCACCGGTAGCCTCCTGTATGGTCAGGAGTTTGGTGCTCAAAGTGCTGTTTGTGGTGCTGGTAATCGTGATCTCCTCGGTGATGGAATCGCGCCTGTAATGGCATTTGGGAAACGGAGTTAGTAAGGGGATCAACTTAATACTCCAACTACGATCTACACCGAGATTAAATGGGAAAAACTCTTGAACTAGGCATGCAAATTTGGAAGGTATTTGATGGATTCTCTTACGGAATTGGACCAAGGCCTGGCTGGAGAGTTTCTGGAGCATTGATCCCACACCTACCTGTCGCCACCATTGCTACCAGCAGTCGTCGTCGTCCTCTCGGCTTCCGCCTGTTCCTCCTCCGGCTGCGATTGCTGCTGCTGGGGGGAATTCTCTCTGGGCTCTGGGCTATCCTCCACCGGATGGCTCGGTGACGGCGACGGCGACTCTGACTGTGACGGAGACTGTGACTGGAGCTGATCGGGCTGGGTGGTGGTCTCGGGTATCATGTTGGCATTGGCAGGGGTCTTGCTACTGCTCGGTTTATCGGCAGTTGCAGTGGTTATGGTTACACTTGATGTTGTTGGGTTGGTTATATCAATATCTTTAATCCTACAATAAAATGCATATATAAACAAATCAAAAGAACAAATGCCAAATGAAAAGACATGCCCAACAAAACGATGGAACAGCTACAAAGGGGACTAAGTACTTCTAATACATCCACAATGATATATTTTAAAGGACTCCAAAGGAGATTAGGGGGAAACCCTTTGAGGTAAGAATCTACATTACACCAACTAAGGATACAACAATAATCCATCTCAGTATTTTCTAATTTATTACATTAAATTCTAGCAAGGACATTTTATGAAAGGAATATCTAATGCTTAGCTTAATGCTTAAGCCTTCACCTGATAGTCTTTTCTTACTTTGTTTCCCAATCAACTTTTTCTTTACAATTTTCTATTATATTCTATTCTTTTAAGATCAAGAAACTTTTGCTAGCCAGGTTGCAATTCATTAACAAAATTAGTTCCAAGTAAAGCAGATAAGGTGGCGACCACAGGTGGGTCCACTTGACATTTTTTATAAGCGACTATATAATTAATTCTTTTAGGCTGATAAAGCCTAATTTTTCTTGTCAAACAAAGACACAGCCAAGGAATTAAGGAGCAAAGAAATAGAAACCATTTCTTGAAGATATTGAAGTGCTTATTAAAAGGATATTTAATTAAATTCGTTCATATATAAGAAGTTAAAGAGACACTCATTTATTAAAATTTATATCTCATTAGAAAACATATAAACAAAATAAAAATACTTCCGCCAAAGAGAAAGACAAACCCTCAACAAAAAGAAATTCAAAAATTCTTCTCAAATTCTCGCAGTGATTAAATCTCGATTACGCAAATTATTTCCACAAGTTCAATGGCCTTGGCGGATTAACAAATTGCCAACGATCTGCACAAAGACTCATTAATGTTTCCGCCAAAGCCACAATCAGCATTATTAGTCATCAACAGCGATAAGGACAACTGTCAATTAAAAATTGTTAAGAAGACAGCAGCAGCCTTAACTGATCGCCGGGTTAAGTAATTTCGCTTTTAAGTAATTTCCGTTAATTGTTCGCCACGTTGATAGCACTTGTGAGATAGTTTCCCATGGTCTGAGGAGAGCAAGCATACCAGAGAACCCGGTGTTTCCGACTTTTTCGCAACGTTCGCCGCAACATTTTGTACGCGCCTCGAAGAGTCAGAAATATGGACGAGTACGAGTACGAGTATATTATTTTCAATTAGACGTGCTCTTGCCTCCGTGGGCTGCGACGGAATGGTGTACCAATTGCCATTAAACGATTGTAATCAATTCTATTGTGCACTATACTCTCCCAGACCGTGTGGGCGTGTATGTGTCGTGACACACAATTGTTATTATTTTTAATATATACATATACGCGGTTTGGCACTGATAAGCGGCGATAAGATACTCCCGTCCGTGGCTTAGCTTTTGATAAAGCGTCTAATGGTCATGGAAATGCGGCTAGCTTTCGAGTGTATTTGTTCAAACCAATAAAGCCTAAAGCGATTTAACCCACTTTCCTAATCCGAACTGAGGCGCACAGAACAATTACAAAACTTGGGAAAATGTATTGGGTATTATTGGGTACTTAAAGCAAACACAACTGTTTTTTAAATATGCCTGTTAAAGGGCGACTGCACCCACAGGCTATATATAAAGGTTACATATGCAAATTTCATTGTGACACATTCAGCTTTAATGATTTTTTAAACATTCTAAGTTCAGGAGTACCCTTTAGTACAACAAAGTTGTAATACACTCGCCTACCCTAATACTCTCCATAAAGATAATCAAACCTTATCTTTTCCTCTATTTGCAGAAGGCCAAATAAATACCCTTTGATTAAATAGAGAATCTACCATGGAAATAAGCTCAAACATCCTTATCAGCTGGGTTCAAGTTCATGTAACATGGAGTATTGTTGGGATGAAAAACATTCGAGGCACACACATCGCGAATTGAGTAAACAAAAAATGAGTGGAGTAAAAGCCATTAAACGACGATTACGATGCCCCCACAATTACGTATGTATTTATAATTGCGAATGTGTGAAAGATCAGAGATAATCCACACTGGGGGCTATACGGTGTGTATATAGAAATAATGTCTCTGTGAGTGCTTAAGGGAGGTTCAAGGGTTGCGAGCGCCATCTCAGATAAGACCGGGAATAACAAAGTGTATATAGCTAACCCCGTTTTTTAGTTATTTCAAACATTCAAGAGTGAATGAATTGAGTTGGAACTTGAACGAGATTTTTTCCTCTCAGAAATTAGGAGATTAAATATATGCCAAAGAGTGGCGATGATAAACACATCATTAATTTGAGTACTCTTTGAGGACTATATACTTTCAGAAGCCTCCAGGGCGCAATTTGCGATAACGGATAATGTCTAGAACACCCCTTTAATTGTGGTGGTTAACAAATTCCGAGAATATGACAAAGATCCGAGATAAGAACTCGTGATATTGCAAAAGATCAATGTTATTTATAGACTTGCCAAAGCGACATTTTATTTGTTTTCTAAGATAAATTTCTGGGGAATTTATATTGGGGGGTGGATAAATTATGGGTTTGTAGTTGATACACAAAATATTTATAGTTTGAAATAAACAAAAACAAAAGCAATGATTTCAAGGAATTCATAAGATACGTCACACGGTTCTTGGAACAATTTATCAAAGCAATAAATGTCGTTGCATTTTTAATATCTCTGACTAAGCTTTTCTGATGCAAATTTTTGCGTATTTCTCAGCTAAAATGATCTCTGGGAACAAGCATTCTTTAATGTCACGCAATTAGTGATAGAGACAATTACTTCTACTGACAGACAGCAATTACGAATGAAATTGCACCGGCTAGAAGCTAGAATAATAGACATGTTAGTTGGTGGTGGTGCCCCCACAATACCCTCTATTGAACTTTGGCCTTTTGGAAATGAAAGCCGGGTGCCGGGGGGCAGAATGCATTTCTGACATGAATGGCCACTGGCCATAAAAACTAACTACGGCATTTAGCTGCACAAATAAGCCACTTCAATTACCCACAACACCTAGAGTTTGGAACTGTTATATGTTTGTGTTGGCCAGCATGGGGAGGAAAGGAACCTTCAGAGCACTTAAACTCGGAGAAAAATCAATAGAGTGAAGAGTGGAAAATGTATTACATTTTCTTTCGCTTGGGCTTCTTTGGTTCCACGATTATCGTTTTCCTCGGCGGCTTTTTTACTTCCTCCTTCGGCATTGGTGTTCGCTGTTCTTTTTATTGTTCGGCCAAAATCTATGTCATCGCTGAAAGGCGGCCCGAAAATCGAAAATCGACAAAAGAAAGGCACAAAAAAGTGGCCAAAAGTCTGGCAGAGACCAGAATCGGCATCGGCCAGCGCGAAGAATTGATGACGAAACGTAAACACGGCAGAAAATAATTCGTATTTTTAGCACTGCTCGGCGAAATTTCATTAATTTATGAACTATCCCACACGGCGCTGCTCCGCTGTTTGCTGTTAATTATTTAATTAATTTTCCCTGTTCAGTGGCGCAGTTTTTGCCAAGTTGCCGTTTTGTTCTCTCTGTTGATTGTCATTAGCTTTTGTTTGTTTGTTTGTTGTTTTGTTTCTAAGGCACGCGATGGCGTAAAATGCGAATTGAGGCGCGAGAAACGAGAGACGAGAGACGAGAGCTAGCTAGAGAATTGAGAAGCGGGAGCTCGTGCCGGGCACGTCATCCCAGCTCGACGTTCCGATTTGCACTCGAGAGCAGCCGCCGCGAGAATGGCAACAAATCCCCCCGGTTTGGTTCGGCTTGCCTGGCTCTGGGGTTGGAAAATCAGACCGAGAGATAGGAGCCGACCCACTGGTCGAACTTTGCATACGCTAGCGGAATTCTTTCGACTTTATTTCCAGATACAACTCCCCCAAATGGAAATTGATATTTAAAGTGGATACCGTCGTGGAGACACCTTGTGGGGGTCTCCAACTACAAACACCTGCCTCAAGGCTAATCCAAAATATTTTTGTTGGCATTCGGATTACGTATAAAACGCTTCAGTGCACAAACACCAAAAAAATATATATATCATTTCGCTATATAAACACAGTGAGTGAGCGAAACTGTAAAAGCATTTGTAAATATTGTAAATTGTGGAAATCCTTCAAGAGTTAACTTTAATTACAGTCTTTTGGTGTTTGGCAACATATAATTATTGCCCAAACTAAATTTAATTAAAATGTGATAAACGATTAAGCACCACAATTAAATTTTAACTGCAACCGGCTAAGCCCAAACAAGTTGTTGAACTTGTGAACTTGTTGTTAATAAATAACTAAATTTATGAATGGAATAGGTTACTTAATGTATTCCACAAGTTTCCTACTCTCTATGCATATTCATAAGAACTGTCTGAACTCGTAGAATGGAGTTGGGAAAATATAAAAATAACTTGGTTACTGTTTATTTATTTAAATACCCTGAGGGTCGATAAACTATTTAGAAAGGCAAATTTTCCATTTAATATTTGAATGAAAATGGTTATTATTAATTTGTTATCTATTAATTTGACTAGCGATCCCTTTCATTCAATAAATAAATTGATAAGCAGCGCAGGCACGATAATAAGTAAGTCGTATTTCGCCAAGAAATGTTTTATTTGTTTACTGGCCGTTCCCAACTGCAAAGTTTCTCCCTGCCTTAGCTCAAACAAAATCGATATCCCACAGGGCCTTACACTGCCGATACGCCCTGTACCTTTCCTTCTTTCCTTCTTTCCTCCAAAATGCGAATCGCTGAGGCAGGGCAACTGTTGCGCAACCAAGAGCTTCCAAAAGCTGGCTATCAAAATGCAAGTGGCACGAGGAGGTGGCAATGAGACTGGGGCAGGCACCTCGCACTATCACTCCGGTGGCAGCGAGTGGGAAGAGCTACTGGGGAAGGGGTTAACAGGTAGGTAGATAAGCCGAAAACTGAAAGCAGTAACAAGGGGCATAGATATGTATAAACGACATGCAATATGACCAACAGCAATGGGTTAAGCATGCAAACCAGCGGGCAAACCTACACCACAACTTAACACGCATAACTCTTAGGTATCATTTTGCACAGAAAAAAATTATATCAAGGATGAATTCGTTAAGTTCGGGATCTATGTTAATTGTGGTATACATTTTGTGGAAATTAACACCATCCGACCCTAATAGGCATTTAAATAATGGCCTAGACTTTAATAGATTGTCGCAATTAAAAAGAAACCCGATCAGTACGATAAGAGAGATTATATCTTGTTTCAACAAATTTATTGTCATTAGACTGCATAAATATATGCCTATTATATATAGTAAAAACTCTACATTTTAAATAATATTTTATATTTTAATAAGAACAACTTTCCCTAAAAATATATTACAATTTTCTTGATTTAAAAACAAATTCTATTTACAAAGTTAGCCCGATTTCCTTGATATAACTTTATTTTCAGTGCAAAATGAATATATAATACGTGGGCTGCTACATATATTTCTGGCCTAATAATGAAAATACGAATATTTATTAAGGAAAATAGTTTTATTGTTTTTCAAAATATTCTCCATCAAGATTTACACACTTTTGCATGCGCTCAAACCAATTTTCGAAGCACTTTTTCCACTCTGATTGACACACCTCAAAAACATGGTTTTTGAATGCTTCAACAGCATCTTCTGGCGACGAAAATCGTTGACCACGCATTTTCTTCTTGATGTGAGGGAATAAAAAGAAGTCATTTGGTGCCAAGTCAGGACTGTACGGCGGATGACCCATCAATTCGACGTTTTGGCCAGGCAAAAAGGCGCTGGTTTGAGCCGATGTGTGAGAGCTCGCATTGTCATGGTGCACAATGATTCGTCTTCCCTTGTTCGTTTTTCGAATTTCACCGAAGACTTCAGGCAAACAAATGGTGGTGTACCAATCAGAATTGACCGTCCTACGTTGCTCAAGAGGAACAGTAGCCACATGACCAGTTTTTGCGAAGAAACAGGCGACCATTTGCTTCGAAGTGCTTCTTCCACGAACAACTTTCGTTGGATTTGGCTCGTCTTGGAAGACCCACACGGTCGATTGCTGTTTTGTTTCGGGCTCATACGCATAGATCCATGATTCGTCACCTGTGACGATCTTATAAACGTCTTTTGAAGCACCGCGATCGTATTTTTTCAGCATTTCTTTACACCAATCCACACGAGCCTTCTTTTGAGCGATTGTCAAATTGTGCGGGATCCAACGAGAACAAACCTTTTTTACAGCCAGGTGCTCATGCAATATCGAATGTATGCTGGTGGAAGAAATGCCTAGGGATGCCTCTATCTCACGGTATGTCACATGACGGTCTTGCATTATTAGTTCACGTACGCCATCGATGTTTTCTGGCACAACGGCTGTTTTTGGACGACCTTCGCGGAATTCGTCTTTGAGGGAGCGTCGGCCACGATTGAATTCGTTGTACCAGTTTTTCACAGTGCTATAGGATGGTGCTTCATAGTCATACAAAGATTTAAGTTCATCGCTGCACTCTTGTCGTGATAATCCACGCCGAAAGTTGTGAAAAATGATCGCACGAAAATGTTCACGAGTTAATTCCATTTTTTTGCGAAATTGATTTTTTTAAGTAACTGTAAACAACACAAATGATAGTCGTACGTCAAACCGTTCTGAGTACGTTTATGCTTAAAAATGTCGAACTTTTCAATGGAAATGTCAGATTCCACCTAACAACACTTAGTGTTGCCTAGGCCAGAAATATATATAGCAGCCCCCGTATATTTTTTGATTAATCTAATAGCATGTATGGGGGCGTGGCAACTCACATGGGCGCCGCATTCAAGCTGGCAGTGCGTTTGTGCTTGCTGTGCGAAGGACGATGGAACAGGCTCTGGGCGGTGGCCAAGGACTTGGGCAGAGCACCCTGGCTGGATGACTTGCGCAAGGTGACCAGGCGCGATCCCAGACCCGAACCCGATCCCGATCCAGAACCCGAACCCGATCCGGAGCAGGAGGAGGAGGAGGCCAGCGAGGAGCTCGACGAGGAGGTGGACTTCTGCTGGTGGTGCTGGTTCTGCTGTTGTGCCCGCTGCTGTGTAACAAAATGCATGACAACGGCACTCGCTGCCGCCCCACAATTACCGCTCTCTCAATTAATTGCTCACTTCGCGTTGTTGCTTATTATATTTATTTCACTTTATATCCAGGGCTCGCTCGCGCAGAGCTCTTTTATTTACTGATTACTTCCTTTATTTGGCCTGGCAAACGGTACTTGCTGACGTCTGCGGATGTTTCCTTTTACTTTTGTGCGCTCTCATAGCTAACGAAAATCACTGCCACGTCGCGCTTTCGATGGACTAAGAGTGTCTGCACGGTTAAATGCTATTTTTGGGCTACTTCATTATGAGATTCATGTGTAAATTCAGGCGTTCCGTCTCCGTTCCGAACGATTCTTCACTTTTTTTTGCGCATAAAAGGTATACGTCGCTGGCAGGGTTGCTAGGTGTCGCTGGTGCCAGACGCCGCTCCAAACAAACAGGTGATTCCCAGTGAACGTGCCATGGATGTGCAGCACAATATCTTCTTTCCTTGGCACTTTGTTTAGTTTGTGGTGATTTGCTGGTTTTCAGTGAATAAAATGTGTGTATATTAAATGTCGGCAATTGTCGGCACCATGGCAACCCCCCGCCACAGCTGTGCGGGGATGCCAACTCGTCGCGATGGAAAAACAGTTGGCAGTTCTTGTTCGGCCCCAGCTGGTCACACTGAACCCGGTTATTTTTAAAAATTTTAATTTAACTTTAACTTTATTTTAGTAATATCACAAGCAAATACACAACACTTGAATTGTTTACAAAAACGTTTGCTCCCCTTGGCGAGAGTGTGACAGCAGCATTAGGGCTATTGCAGGCGCTGGAAAGAGAAACAAAATTAACTTATTAAAAAATGTAATGTTATTGGGGAATAAAACTAATAATTTCTAGCTAAGCGAGATAAATTTGAAATAAAAAACAATTATAATAGCAAGTCTTAATAATACTCAAGCTGGAAAACCGTTTGGTGTCAGTACAATGCTCGAATTGCCGCTCTTTAAAAGTCCTCGAATCAGCGCCAAGTCATCGGGCGTCAAGGACCATCCGGTTAATTGACCCACGGACTGCAGTTCCGGGCAGCTGTCCATCAGTAACTGGAAACATATATAGTTATAGGTTAAATACTTAATTAAATGGTGAAAACTTACCTCCACAGATTGCACAGTTAGTTCTGGCGCTAGAGTGAACCAAATATCCTCCAAAACTTTAAAGTCGTGCTGCATAAATATGCTGGAAAAAGGAGCATAGGTTAACAAACTTTGACTCTATTAATACTTTTAAGGACTCTTATTTCCTTACCTTACTATATCCTCATCCGTAAAATCCACCGTGTCCACAGCCAACCGCTTGAGATCCGTGGATTGGCACAGGAAGGCCTTCAAGGAGCTCGTCATGATGGCACTACTCAGGATCTCCAAGCCCTCCAGCTGATGGAACTTGGCATGAGCCTGTCCATAAGACAGACTATCAATCATGTAGCAGTCAAGGTCAATAAGGGAAGGGCACAGACGCGCCAGCTTTCCCAGCTCGAGGTTTCCCGATCCCTTGATCATCGTGAGATGTCGCAGGTTTTGGCCAATTGGTCGCTCCAGCAAGGGAAGCAACTCAGCCACCACAAACTTGTAGATCTTCAGTTTCCTCAGGTTGCGCGTATGCAAGGCTCTGAGGCATCCCGTCTTGGGCGAATCCAGGTAGAGGGTTTCCAGCCGTGGACAAGTCTGCATGATCACCTGTAGGGTTGGCTCATCCGTGCCCGTGTCGTGGATATACTTCAGCCGACACTTGAAGCGATCATCTACATTATCGTAGATGAACTTCAAGGAGGCGCCCACAAAGGAGTACGTGGAGAAGGTCTCCACATGCGGACAGTGTTCCAGGATCAGGGCAATGTCGGAGTAGCAGATATTCTCCTCGCCGGGCATGCCAACATCCACAACTGTAAGTGAAGGGCCGCAGACTCCTTTGGCCAGAGCATCGATCCCGATCTCGGTGATGTCTGTCTCCCCGGAAATGTCCAGGATCTGTAGCCGTGTGCAGCACTTTCCGATCTCCTCCAGCAAACGGTCATTGGCTATATAGGGGACATATAGCTTCACCAGTTGCGTGCAGCGTCGCACAATGTCGTACATGTAGTGCATGTGCTCCTCCTTCACCCAGATTCCCTTGATATTCAATACCCGCAAACCCGCGCCCTGAGCAGCAATCACCTGAGAATAAGCGATAATAATTATTTAATAATTAATGTATTTTTAAGGGACTAAGATCCTGAAAGGGGATACAAGGATTTTATACCTGCAGAATTTTCTCGTAATAGCTGAAGGGAAACACCTCTGTGACCAGAAAGGTGACTCCACAGTTTAGCAACATCTGCAGGCAGGTAAACCTCATGTTGGCCTCCAGGTAATCCGAGCTGAGGATCACCCGCAGCAGATCCTGGTATATATTCGATGTGGCTCCCAGCTGGGCCAGATACTCGTTCAGCTCCACCATCACGATGTTGATGTCCAGGTGGACATCCGGGGCGTACTGCACGTAGCTTATGGTGGACACCAGCAGGTTGGCCAGCTCGGCCAAGGCGCTGTCGCTCAGCGAGCGGACGGTGCACTTTTTCGACATGTCTCTGTTTTGGTTTTCGCTCAGAAAGTAAACAAAATGCGACGCAGAATACGATAGCAGGAGAGGATGCCTCGTGGTTACATCACTTGGAGATCAGAACTCGGGTGTTGGCTCTGCTCCTTTGGGTAACACCTATAACTCAACCAACTTTTTGTGGTAACTATTCTGCGAATTTCAGTTTTTGGCTCTCTGGCGGCTTGTGAGTATATAGTTGAACTCTGTATTTATAAACAAAAATAGATTCTAAAATTATATAGGCGATGGAAACCGATTTTGCACGCTGCGAACGAACGAGCGAGCCAACCGATCCGAAAGCACAATGCGAACTGAGAGCCATGGGACGCCAAAAATGTTTGTTTAGCTTAAAATTTATAAAAAAGACAGTAGAACTTCTAGAAGTTAAACAAAAAGTTTCTTTTGAACTTCATTATTAAATTGAATAATGAAAACGGATATTTAAAGCCTATGCCACCATATCTGTTCTGATTTAAGCAATAAATAATGATGTTTATGAAAGTGTTAAGGTTTTTTATAAACCAGGGAAGGGCACGCCTTTGCTCATTGCTGCTCTCACTGCTCTTTCCGTTATGTTTCGTACCCAACAGTGCTATAAAAATACAGTTGGTGTCAAAGAAATCTCTATTGTTATAAAATTTAAAAAGACTTCCCTCAGCAAATTGTACAATCTTATAAATTGTTTATTCATTCGACATCGATGCATCCAAAAGAAACCTGTAACATAAATATTTGATCAATGTTTCGGTGTCTCGAAATCTCTTCAAAACTGGAATGTTTTGTGTGACAGAAGTTCGAGGTAGAGATTTTCGACTGTAGAAAAACCAGAGAGAATACTAAGAGAGAAGCGTCCAACTGTCAGTTTCTAGAAGAGACTCTACGGCTGCAGGTAGCTGGGCAGCTTCATGCGCATAAACAGCCAGGTGGTGAAGAAGGAGACCAGGATGAAAATGAATCCCATGGCGGTCAGCAGCAGGCGATTGAGATTCGTCTTGCCCGGCGAATGTGTTTGGTCCATAATAATGAATCCAAGGCCGCCGATGGTGAAGAGGAAGCTGCTGGCCAGCCCTTCCATGATGTACTGCCCGTTGACGCGGTACGGCATGAAGGCCACGGGACGCGAGTGCCCATGCTCGTCCACAGTGGCTCCCACACTGGGGGGCTCCACGATGACATCGTAGATAATACCTGGGGGTGGGTAAAACAGTGAGATTAGCCTCTGGAAACTGTTTTGCTGGAAATCACTTACCTCCCGTCACCAGAAAGTACGAAACCAAAATCACACTAAAAACGGCCATGGGCGATGGCATCGGAATGCTGAACTTTCGCACTTTGATGTTTGGCGGCACCAGAATGTGGAAGGGTATGTTATATAGTGTCTCAATCATGATTAAATCCACCGATATCGGCTATATATCCAGAAAATAAAGGCTTCTTCCTGTGTTTGGGTGCGGCGTCGCAACTAGAGCTGCAAAACATCGGTGTTACTATTAAAGTTATTAGGAAAGGCATCTGACGACGGTCAGATTGAGACTATCTAAAAGATAGTATCTATAACTTACTTGCAAAAATACGGGTTTTCTATAAAAGGCGATTGCCGGCTTAAATACAATTGATTCCTTTTTCTCTGCCGACCAGTGTGGCCAGATGAAAATTTTGGGTTTCCCCCTAAAAAATCCCAAAAGTCGAGTTCTGGCAAATGACGTCATTTGTCAAAACCTTCCCAGTGTGACCGTCGGTGGCAAACTAAAAAAAACCGCAGAATTTTGAATTATTTTTCTATCGAGTACCTACGGTCACACTTAGTGATGTGAGTAACAGACTTAACAGACCACTGTTAACCGCACTGTCATCGCCACTGTTAACCGAAATAAAACAAAAAACAAACAAAACGCAATTCACGTACAAAATAAATTAAATAACAGCGTAAAACAAAGAGCTTACAAGCATGGCAGATGCCATTGCCATTGGGCCAGGTGGGCTGCAGCTAAATCAATGAAAATTGGTCAAAATCAACCAAAGGAGCACCCAGCTAATCTGTATATTCTTTCCAGGTAAACAGCCGGCGACAGCGAAAAGGGTGCAAAACATATTCGATTTGAGCCAGTGGCAGAAATCGCGCGCCTACCACGACCTAATTGGCTTCATCAATGGCACCAGCTCGGCGATCCAGGGCATCAAGACCACGGACGAGATGTACGAGTCGGAGATGATGCGCAAGCTGCTGGGCGTCTTCGATGCGCTGGAGAAGCTGGTGGAGCAGCATCCGCCGCTGGAGCAGCCGCAGCGGTTCGGCAACAAGGCCTACCGGGACTGGGCCTGCGAGATGCGGGAACAGGTGCCGCAGTGGCTGCAGCAGCTGCTGCCCGCCGCCAAGCAGAAGTACCAGACCGAGCTGGAGCTGTATCTGATGGAGTCGTTCGGCAATGCCACCAGGATTGACTATGGCACCGGTCACGAGCTCTCCTTTCTCTTTTTCCTGTGCTCGCTCTTCAAGGCGGAGATCCTGCAGGAGCAGGACATTGTGAGTGCCGCCCTGAGGCTCTTCAATCGGTATTTGGTGTTTGCCAGGCAGCTGCAGCGAACCTACAACATGGAACCCGCCGGTAGCCAGGGAGTCTGGTCGCTGGACGACTTCCAGTTTGTGCCCTTTATCTGGGGCAGTGCACAGCTGGCGGGTAGGTCTTATGCAAGCTGCTCAGGCCTTGAATTTGTTCTCTAATCTCTTGTTCTCAGTCAAGAGCCCCTTTGATCCTTCGAAATTCGTGGACGAGCAGATCATCAGCGACTTCAAGGATCAGTTCATGTTCATCAGCTGCATCGATTACATCTGCAAGGTCAAGACCGGCCACTTTGGCGAGCACTCCAACCAGCTGTGGAGCATCACGGACGTGCCGTCTTGGGTGAAGATTAACGCGGGCCTCGTGAAGATGTACCAAAAGGAGGTGAGGTCTTAACTTTCCTCTTTAAGCTTTTAACCTTACCTGAATAATCCTTAGATACTGTCCAAGTTCCCGGTGATTCAGCACGTCTACTTCGGCGAACTGATGTCCTTTGATGTCGTGCCTCCTGGGACGACACTGACAAGCGCTCGATTGGGTCATGTTGCTCCGCCGCCGTCGAAACGTATCTGCATTGGCAAACCCAACTTGGTGCCGCCCGTTCCGGCAGCAGCGCCTCCACCTCCGCCCGCCGAGGCTCTGGCCAACAGCGATTTGAATGTCGGCGACTCCAGCAGCGAGAGCAGCGACAGCAGCGTGGTCCTGCGTGCTTCGGCCTCGTCGGCTTCCCTTGTGGCCGCCGCTGAAGGATCTGGTGACAAGCCCAACACTCAAGCCGCCGCAGGAGAAGTCACCAAGGATCAGGCGGCAGAGTAAAAGATAAATTATGCGATGCGATGCGATCTAACCTGTGTTACAAATTTCTTATTAATAGCGTTGACCCTCGGTCCAGTAAAAACTCTTTACACAAATTCAAGTTTATTGTTTATTTTTTTAGAGAGAAGGAAATGAGGGATTAATTAAAAGGATTAAAGGGTATATATACTTCATAATATCAAATTTATACTCAATAGTATAGTTTTTATACTTTATAGTTTCAATAGTGTATTTTCAAGCATTATTTTTATACGAACCTAGTGCTGTTCTGCTTGTCGCTTTCGTAGTATCAAATTAATAAGCATCTTATTAAGCAATTTTTAATACTCAAGAGCATAGAATTCCTGTAACAATAGAATAGTTTCTGTGAGTGTTTTTTTTTTTGCTTGTAGTGATGATAGTTGCAAGAATGTAAAAGGCAATCCTAATGACACAAGAAAACCTGATTTCCAAATAGCATCACAACCAAGAGACCTTATCTATAATGTTTTCACTGCCAAAATTTATTAGCCAACCGTCATAATATCAAATTTATACTCAATAGTATAGTTTTTATACTTTATAGTTTCAATAGTGTATTTTCAAGCATTATTTTTATACGAACCTAGTGCTGTTCTGCTTGTCGCTTTCGTAGTATCAAATTAATAAGCATCTTATTAAGCAATTTGTAATACTCAAGAGCATAGAATTCCTGTAACAATAGAATAGTTTCTGTGAGTGTTTTTTTTTTTTGCTTGTAGTGATGATAGTTGCAAGAATGTAAAAGGCAATCCTAATGACACAAGAAAACCTGATTTTCAAATTGCTACAACCACTGGTTGGAGACCTTCTCTATAATGTTTTCACTGCCAAAATTTATTAGCCAACCGTCCTGCAGAAGCTTCCTGTGAAATGTATTTCACTCCATTTAATTCAAATTTTTCACGCCAAAATCACAATAAAGAAAATGTAAATCCCAAGCCGAATTTGATGGAAACAAATGTACATTAGCCCCCATCCTCCCCAAGGCGTTTTAACCAATTCGAGAAACAAAACAAAAGTAAGAGGAAAAATGCAAAAATGTAAAAAAAATCAATATGGCAAATGAGGCATGCAAATAGATGAACTTACATCAACTTTTGCGGATGTTCCTGCCGGCTTAAAATAAGACGAAATTATAACAAATTCCAAAAAAAGGAGGAAAGTGCCCAAATATAAAACAAAAACTTTTGTGTGGACTCCCCGCCCCCCTGGAAGCATAATCATTTATTTTCGACACATCATTTATCAAACTGTGCGGCAGGAGCCAGCTTGTCACGCCTCCCCCTCCGGCATCCTGTCTCCTCATTTCGTCACTTAAAAACTTCCTCCGGCATAGTTTTTTCTTTGTGTTTTAAGAGAAAATAGCGAGGTAGCGCTTGCATTAAAACTTTGCCGACGCATTTTGATTGAAGACTCGGGAAAACATGAAAATGTTTGGTTTTCTTCCTTTGTTCGGAGCAAAAAGGAGCAAAGAGCAGCGGGCCAACTTCGGTCATGTTCATCAATTTGACCCCGCCCCATCCTACGGACGAGCGAGAGGAGACCGTTCTGGGTTCAGTTTCGGTTTTGTGTTTTTGCAAATTGAATGAAATTTGTGGGCGAGCTGTTAGCAGGCGTTCGAACAAGGCTCAAACATGATTGAAGGGCGATAGATGGTCGGGATGGGGCTGGCTGAGGCTGAGGTGGCGGTCGCTGCTGATGGATGGATGAATGGCCAGGTGGATGGACCTTTTGATTTGGCCAAGTGTAAAATGTGGTTCGCAGAGGGTACAACAGCATTTGAACCCAGATTTCTGCTCTGGCATTTGGCATCAGCACTTGTGCTGGGGCGGTTCCCAGAAATCAGGGTTATCTTTGGCATTAAATGTGCCTCTTATAGTTTGATTGTTGGAAATTTGTTGACCCAAGACAGTATGATAAGCATTTTGTTGAAAAAACAGAACTTTAAGGGCTGTCCGTATATTACTCTCCTACGTAATCATTAACATTTTTGTTTGAAAACTTATTACACTTTTTTTATTTTGATTTAAAATGTTCACGTTGTGTTTACATTATGAGATCTGCTGGCCTAAATAAGAGCCGGGGATTTAAAATCATTAGAAAAAGTTTCGGAATATTTTACATTTGTAAATTGGTCATTTTGGGGGTATAATATTTAATAGCATACTTTTAAACCCAATTTTAGTTGGTTTTAAATCCACAGAAGCTTTTGAGGCACTAAAAGTTGTCGGAATTTTACTTTTAGAAATAATTTAAATAATTTTACAAAACTATTTTAACTTTACTTTATTTTTAATTAGATTATTTTAGTGTATTGTTGATTTTAAATCAATGATTACTCCTAAAAATTCTAAAAAAGAATGGCCATTAAAGGGATTGAAGAACTCAGCGACCTAAATATATTTTCGCAAACTCTAGGTGCATTTGGAATAGGTTCAAGATTCCTTTTTCCCAAAAATATTTCCTTTGTCATGTAATCTTCAATTTACTTTAATTTTTAATTAATTTTCAAAACGATTTAAGTTTGCTGGTAACCTTATTCGCTTCAGAACTCACAGACTCTTCACTTTTTCTAAGAAAAATATACTAAATAGCTCCCTTATTTAATTTTTGTAAGCTACTTACCCTTTTTCGATCAGCACAGGTTATTTCTCACCTTCCACACTGTCAATTACCTTGTGGTCTCCTCCGTTTCGTTTTGGCCCAACTTAGCTCAACTAATTACATAAACACCCCTTCCCCGTCCAGACTTCCCACAAAGAATGTGCAATTTGCGAAAGTTTAAGATTTTCGAAAGGAAGTCGAGAAGTGGCAGAAGCCTTACACAGGGAGCTGCACTCCAGGAACCGAGGGAACGATGAAGTCGGGGTACAAATAAGTCTGCGGAGTGACTCTCAAGCCGTGGCCAATACACATAACTGGCTCACAAAGTTGTCGCAAAAAGTTCGAGGAGCTCGAGCGGAAACTAAAAAGGGAGTTGGAGCAACTTTCACGTGTGCAGAGTGAAAATTAGTTATTGTCTATGGATAGTGCGTGGACATGGATAACACTGGGAACAAGATATCGAATCAATTTGGATACTCATTATACATGTAAGGCAAAGAAAATTTAATTTTGAACCTATGAATACCATGTAGTAAAATATATAAAAATGCTGCTTCATTTAGAATTTCCTTTTTGTGGCTTAAGAAAGGTATATTTATTTTATTACAAAACATAGACTTAACAATTAGGTGTCCTTTTTTCCGAGTGCCTCAAAAAAGGGTTTGAGCAGGCTCTTTGTTCCACCACCTCAATGAGGTAAAGTTCCTGATCAACTTTTGTGTTTTCTTGGCCAAGGAAGTCGACTGGATGGCTGGGGCCGAAGTTCAGCTTGCAACTTTGTGTGCGACATTGACCAGAGTCCAACACACACACAGCTCCCCCGCCTTCCATTGTTCCATGCCTTGGCCCCGAGATTTTCCCACTCCAAAGATTAACTAAGGCCAAAATATGCGACTGGCTTTTTGGGTTCTCTGTTTCTGGTTCTTCGGGTTGCACAATGTTTTCCTTCTGTTTTGTGACTCCATTTACCATTTGTGTGTTTAACCAGCTGACGGCACAAAACTCCCGCCGCCCCCCTCAACTCCCTTTGGCCATGACACGGACACGCCCCGAACAGGAACAGGATCCCAAATAATGAATACCAACAAGTTGGGTTTTAAGTTTGGTATAGCAGGGTATTGGGAATGCTGAGTACCTTCTAAGGATTCACAAGTTTAAAAGTATCAGAATTATAGGAAATCCCTTGGTTCGGAAAATATTTACCACAAGATAATTTTTAAGGCAACCTATACAATTTTTAGCCAACTACAAACTTTGCCAAAGGATTCATACAAGTAGTTTGGTAAATTTTAGCAAATACAGTTTAGACAGTTTAATCCCAAAGAATACCAGAACTCATTACGCCCTGGAAGGGCACAAATACCCTTTTGGGAAAACGGGTAACCAAAGAGTTAAACGTCCATGAGCCAAACGCATTGTTGGTTCAGAAGTGACCAGGAGGAACCCGGTATCCCGAGCCAGGAGTTAGGAGCCTGCTGTGTGGCTTTATGTGCCGCAGCAGCTGACAATTGGGAGGAAATTGAGGGTGGCTGAGTGGCATCTGCCTTATTCAGTTCTTCACTGAAGGACAGCAACAGAAGGCGATTGAAAAACATATCTGTGAATTATGTTTTTACGGCCGTTGTTTTCGGTAGAAGCTGCTGCAAATCCATAATTTAATTTTCAGTTTTAGTTTACGATATCCCCTTGTTCAGCTGCCTTTCGCTTCTGTTCATGAACTTTGCATTCCATTTAAGGAAGTAGTATATTTTGTGATTTGTGGCTCCCAAGTCAGTAAGGAATTTCCCCAACCTAAACTAGTCTTCAAGTTAAATAAGTTCATGAAGTCCAGCCAGGACTGAGCCAGCTTTAAGTAACTGAAATTGGCAGCTCAACCATTTTCCCGGCTTTTCCCCTATTTTGTAACCACTCGAGAGCTATCCCTAATACCGTTGGAATTACAAAGATTAACGCTAATTTCCGACTACCAACTGCGGCTCCCTTAACCCCCTAACAGCCCCCCGCTGGCGCGCCGTGGCGCTTAACCCGCCAAGTCATCAAAGGTTACAAATCACTGGCAGCTTCAACCAACTTAAAATATTACCCCGAATGGTTTGAGGAAAACTTCGTCATGCAAACATGACTTGCCAGGCTTCGGGCATCCTTCGAGGGGGTTCTTTTTTCGAGGGAGGGGGGTGGCTGTGGGAAATTCTAGAGCGGCGGATGCGAACGCATCCGAAATGCGAGCAGCGAAATTGCAGCTTCTTCTTTCACCTCGGGAGGTTTTTTTCTTATTTATTTTAGCTGCTATTGCCGGCTTCCGGTTTGGGAATAGACAGCTGCCAGGCGATGCATCCAGGGTCGGGTTGTGGGCCCCTCAAGTATCTAATGTTCTTATGGAATAAGTAAAACAGAATTACATAAGCATATTTACTTTCAATTTGGTTGCGGAACCAAGATAAGAAATATTGTAAACTAGTTTGTGTAAGAAGCGAGGCTAAAAGCTACAAATAATATATTAATTAAACGGTTTGAGTTAAATTATCTTGACTACTTAATTTCGAAAGAGGTTTCACTAATTTATCTAACCACTCTCTTAAGAAAAAACCTAGCCCACGCCCCTTAATCATCGCACTGATGCTCTTTTGCTTCTCGGAACCCTTCTCAATCTGCCAGCTCCTACTGTGGCTCCAAGAGATTACATCCCATCGATATGTGCTCTGGCCGCTGGCCAAAAAGTGGGCAAACATCCTAAGTCCTGCATCCTTCGGTCCTCGCTTTATGCTCCTCCAAATGGGCGGCCATAAAAAAGTGCGCGTGTGCGTAGTTTTTTTTGCTTTGTTCCCTCCACCCACCAATGTTTGTTTTTAATAACTTTCGCAATTTCTTTATGTGCTTTACGTGCGTGTCCTCGGGGCCTCGTCCTGTGACCTGGTCAGGCACCTAGCTTATTAATTAGGCCACAAAATGTCCCCGAAATGCGTCCAACAATGTAACAAGCACACTCTTCGGTTTACGATGGAAGCCAAAAGCAATTAGAGTAAGTGTGAGTGACGAATGAGAGCTAAGGCTATGTTTTAATTTGTGTGTTGGGATCTGTGAAAAATATATATTTTTTTTTTCATTGAATAAGCCGCTTAAAATAATATTTTGGAACATTAAAACATAATCTAGGTGTTACGGAAAGTAAGAAAACTGAACTAGAAAATAAACAAAACAAAAGGATATTTTAGAAGGAGGACACATGCTTATATAATGCCTAAATATTGCAGTAAATAAAATTATCTTATTTTAATGCCATATTTTACACACTTTTGCAACAGCAGGCTCTGAAAGTTTGAAAACCACAATGGTCCCTTTAGCGGATTTGGATGTGTTGACATTTTTATGTGTCCTCGGTTTCTCCGTTGTTTTTTGCTTCCTTTTTTTTGGCATAGTTCTGTTTTCGAACTTTTTTGAGGTTTCTAGCAGAAGCTCAGTGGAAAATATGCTGTCTTGCACGGAGGCCCCGAACGGCATTCAAATGCACAATTGTTGTCGCCCCAGCGACGTTGGGACTGCCCTTCCTTCCTGCCAGCGTTTTTTCTCACCACATCGTGTGTGCACTTCGTTGTTGTTGATTTTGGTGATGCTAAGACTGGGGATGTGGTGCTCGGGCACTGCGAAAAATAGGGATTTTGTGGGGAAATTTTATTGAATTGAATTTTAGGTTAACAAAGATCATGTACGTGTGACGCCGTGCTCTTGGAAATCGAAGCTTTGATAGGATATACAAGTAGACCCCTTGAAATATACTTACCAATAATCTAGACTCCAAAACGGATTTATGGTTGATTTCTCTGAGTGCATGCTAAACATCCGGTGGCTGCTTTTGATGCCGCAGTGCTCGCTTTCTCCATTCTGTAGAGAGCTGAGCTGAGCTGCTGATGCTGACGCTTTTTGGGCGTGCTGCTGTCGCTCAACTTCCGCTCGAATAGAGTGAAAAATAGCATTTTAGTGGGCACAATCCGCCAGGGGCCAACCTGCTCGTGCTTCCTTCCTCATCCGTTATCCTCTATCCCGCTCACCCTCGCCCCTTTGCCAGATTGACAATACAAAGATAAGGAGAGAGGCTCTCTGTCTCTCTCTCTCTCTCTGAGTGGCAGCCATCTTGATCTGAGATGTCAGCTGTTAAAGGCTCGCCCACGCCATCTCGCTCTAACCAAATTAAATAGTACAATTTACTCGTGTGTCGGTGTGCATGCATGTGTGTGCGTTTAGTAATTGCAAAAGTTGCCAACGAAGTTTGTCAGTTATAAAGGGAATTCGTATAAACACACACATTTACGCATAATGCACGGCAAGAAAAGTATTCCTGTTGAGATTAAAAATAAATGATCAAAATATTAAAGAATTAAAAAAAAACAGCATATATAACTTAAATTTTGGATCGCAACAGCCAGGACTCCAACCCACGGTTCAAAATACGACTGAACAATTGAGGAGAGTGGGTATGTGAGCGAGATGGAAGAAATGTTCAAATTTTATTGCTTGATAACTCCCATGTTTATTATCAAAATGCGATTAAATCTTCAGACATCTTTCTTACAATAATGTTAACTTTATTCCTAGTTCTAGTTCGTACCAAATTTGTTAGCCAATAGTTTTTTCGATAATTTCTCTCTGTGCTGGGAACTGCATTTCTGTGTTATTTTTTATGCGTTGACTGTGCAAAGAAAAGTAAAGTAAAGCAGAAATTGCAAACGACTTAAATAAGCAAACAGTAGCGAAAAGCTCACAGCCATACACACACACACTTGCATCGAAACTGCCACACACACACATACACACACACATATGCAAATGGTTCTCATGAAAGAGAGTTCAGATGTGCGGGCGCGGTATGACACTACACTGGGATGCTTTACGACCTTTCTTCTTAAAAAAAAACAAACACATTTTTCGCGCTCAGCTACTTAAATAAACTACTTTTTACTACTAACTGGCTTTTACTGCCATTGTTGTTGTTGTTGTTGTTCCTACGGCCCTACTGTTTTACAGTTACTTTTATGTGTCGGCATAAATTGCGAGAACTCTTGTAATTCCATGTTTTTGTTGCTGTTGTTTGTTCCTATCAAAATGAGTTTTATTTTTAGGTGGCAACTCTGTTGTATGGGGGAGCCATAAAGAAGGTGAACTCTAAAAGGTGGCAACACTGGCAGGTCACGAGTTTAATAAGACATAAAAGGGTATTATTTGGAAGCTCTAGGGTGTGCTTATGGGGTTTTCTCACTGATAATAATTTAATTATTCAGTAATTTATAAATTAAGATACTAATAACTCCCCAAAATTAAAATATTATAAGAAATATTACTCATACGACACGTGTCCATTTACCTCAAAATTCTTTCTTATAGTTTCGACGACGTGCAATATTATTTGTATTTCTCTTAGCTACTAAATGTAATAATAATAATAAATAATCCGTCAAAAACTAAATTAAAATTTTAAGAATGTTCCCAAAATTATAAGCTTGTCAGAAATATTATTCATTAAAACTCTCCTCTCCATTAAAATTCATTCTAACAGTTTCGACGACATGCTATATTTTTTTCATTACCCCTAAGTTACTCAGGTGAAAGGAGAAAGCACAGGTAACCACATTTTTGCACTCCGCTTTATAGGTGACTAGCACGAAAGTGTTCTCCCCGAAGTGCAACAAATCAAAGTGCACTTGAATGAATTTTTCATTGTTTTTAGAACTTTACAATTGTCGTTTTGGTATCGAGCTAACTTTAGAGTTTAAACTGTCCCCCGACGGACATCTAATCAGTCAAAGAGTTGGACCAACTTTGCTCCACGGCGCCCACACACAGTTGCCGCCTCCTGCAATTGTAACTTTGGGCCCGGACATTTCTCCGATATCCCAACTTTGGCGGCTTTCCAACTTGACTTCCAACTGCCGCCTGCGACAAGTGCGTTTGACAGCCGTTCGGGGCTGAAAGTCGAAAGCCAGCAAAACAATTTTCACATTTGTACGGGACAAAGCCGGGAAAGGCGTTTCAACACACCCCTCGAAGGGTCAACGTGATAAAAGCTGTGCTCCTGATTTCGGGGATATGTGTAGATGACTTTGAAGGCTTAACTTTCAAGCGGGCAAATTGGGCATAACTTTAAGACCTTGAACTATTTGCGGCTTTGAGAAAATTGCATGTTCTCGGCCTCGTTAGGGTTAGGAAACTGTAGAATATTTTATTAGAATTATCTTGTGTTAAGTCTTACTATCCTGATCACCTAAACACTAATTTAAGTCCTTGGAATTCGTCGAGATTAGGCTGCCACCACTGCCATGGCTAGTCCTGCGAATCGAAAACCTCAAAGGCGTAAGCGACACTTGTGGGTGGCCCATTAAGCGCAGGCATCCGGGAGATGCGGTGGAAAATGTGTGGCAAGCTCGGTGGATAATCGGGAGAAAAGTGGCAGCCGGAGGAGGGGGACGAAAATGAGTGGGGGAGAAAGCTTTTACTGTTGCTCTGCGCCCTTAATTGGAATGCACTTGAAGCCGAAACAGAGAGAGGGACTGCTGCAAAAATTCGAAGCACTCGCCAGTGAATTGGCTGTGGCTGCCCCCCACAGGGCCAATTATCAAAGATCGGTATTACCCACAATTCCCCCTCTGGCCCCGGCCAGGAAGGAGATGAAGTGAAGTCAAACTACTTGCCATAATCCCTTTCAATCAACTATCGAGAATCGGACAGAGAGTGAGTTGGGGAACTCGAATCAAATTCGATTTGATTTCGTATTTATATTCAATTTATTCTAGATATTTGCTGCTCTATTCAGCATTTTCCACTTCGATTTGCTGTGCTATTCCTTGGCTTGCGCTTTTTTAGCCTCGGCCTCAGCCAAAGGGGGAAATGAAATCAAGCAAAACTTGTGTATTTTTTGTTTGTACCAAAATTGAATTTGGATTTCGATTGGGATTTCGATTCGACTGCAAAGCAGTTGAATTCCTCCAAAAGAGGGATCGAACTCCGAGCTTAATGCGGATACTGCGCTAATGTAATGTAACATAAGAAATTGCCGCAGTCTGATCCCATAATTTATGGTCCGGCTCGAAGCGCTGCGGCTTAACCAGCCCTCTCAGCCATTTTAAAAATCGCTTAGCGTTTTTGGCACAAATGAAACATCAAAGATTTACGAGCCATGATTAAGGCATTTTGCGGCGCCCTTACAACAAAAGCGTCGAAAAACAAAGGCCAACAACATCGCTTTGGCCCAAAGGACGCCTCAACGTGGCAACGAAAGGAGTGCAAGTGTTTCTGGGTAAAGTGTTGAGGCGAAAGTGAAATTCCCCCTTTTTATTTATTGAATGTGCTAAGCAGAGTGGGGTGCGCCTTTGTTGGCAGGATGGGATTGGAGATTGGACTCCCTGGGAAAAGGAGGGAAAATAACCAGATACAATGGAAGATGCTCTGGGGAATCGCGAGCTTTAATTGCGGAATGGTAAAATACAAAAAGAAAATAATTAATTATTATGTTTTCTTTTCTACCAACTGCTGTGGTTTCTATTAAATGTTTCTGCTTCTAAAAAATAATGGAATTCATTTTGTGATAATAAGAAGTGATAGAAGTAATAATAATACAGATATTTCAAACATTTTTTCCCAAAAGAAGATTTCTTTAACAAAACTCACAGATATTAAATAATCTTTTTTTAGGGATAAATCTATTTTACGAATAATTTTCTTTCCTAAGGAAAGGTGAACAAAGTTTTTTATAAATTAAAATATAAATAAATTTCAGCTTAAGATCAAATGGATGCTAATTTATGAAGAACTTCTCCTTTTTTGTTAATTTTTAATATGCATAAGCATAAGTAGAAAATATATTTGTTTCCAAAACTTAATTATATCTGGGATCCTTTTTATTTATATTTCATTTTATGCATTTTAAACTTAAACCTTAACTAATCAAAAAGGAGTAAACTAAAGGCTTTTATTAACAAGTAAAAGTAATTTCGAGATTCAGAATTCTGCAACGGCTTAGCTGGTCTTTCAGGGGCGAAGTAATTCCACTCGTTGTTCCCATACGCAAAAGGACTTATTTTGTAATTAACATGAGCTTTTGTGAGCTGACTTTTTCGTCCCCGGGCCATTACTCATGGCCCTTTAATTATGCCGGCCAGAGAGATTTGCTTACTCGCAGTGCCTTCACGCACTCAATCCGGTTGGAATTACTCCCTATAACATCACCGTATCCCTGGCTGGGTGTGAGAGACCAATTAAGCTCCGCTTATTGCAGGTCAGCACCGATGTCGATCCCACAGCTGATAACGGACAATTTGTGTTGGCATCTCTGGGGGATTGAGGCCACCGCCCTCCATCTCTGGTATCTGGATATCCTTGCATAGGTTATTATACCTTTTGTGAGAAGTTTGTAGTGGAGCAAAGAATCTTCGTGAATTTTAAGTGTATGGAAATTTTTTAAAGTCAATCTAGATATGTACAGATGTAACTAAACCCTATATTATTATTAGCTTCCACAGAAAAAAATTTATCCTAGGGTATATAGACTTCGACCTGCCAAGTTTAACTCCATTCACATTTTCCCCCCTCAACCCCTCGAATGATTTCCATTTTTTGTTTATTTGCGCCGCGAATCCTTTGGAGGCTTATAGTTTTGTAATTGTTTCGGGACGGACCCCCGGCGCTGTTGGGGCTATTTTTGGACTGATTCTGCCAGTGCACCGCTTCAAATTGCTTCTCGGGTTCGTTCCGATTTTTATTCGCTGTTTTTCCTTGTTGTTTTCGGTTAGCGCACAATTTGCATTTTCGGGGAATCGCGGGAAATTGGGTGTGCTGCGAGGCGTGTGAATAATGTGTGAGCTTACCGGGCTTACGGGGCCTCACAATCCGGATGCTGCCGCTTGGGTGCCATTTCCAAAATGATTTGTAGGCATTTTAATCTAATTAATGTTGTCGCGAGACTGGGCTTTACAACAGCCGCGATATACTCAGAAAATAATAATAGCAAGAAGGCTATGGTTGAATGACTGGATCTTAAATTCTATTCGTGATTGTTGCATTT
The DNA here is from genome assembly GCA_018153105.1 of Drosophila rufa. Classification (NCBI taxonomy): domain Eukaryota; kingdom Metazoa; phylum Arthropoda; class Insecta; order Diptera; family Drosophilidae; genus Drosophila; species Drosophila rufa. The sequence goes on from JAECXS010000096.1 coordinate 21,225,222, forward strand.
GCCTGATTTAAGCCTATTAATCTATATTCTACTTGATTTGACACTTGGTGTACTTAAGTGTATAAGTGCAGGAAGACAAAGTAAATGTGATAACAGAATTTAAAAATTTTTAAAAATATCCAAAGAAGTATTTCTGTAGTATTGTGCTATTCATTTTTATTTAAATATAATTTACAAATATTAATATACAAATATATCAATATACATTAAATATATTAGTACCACATTTTTATAGCCCTATTTAAATTACTTTAAAATTTTGTTGTTATCATTACAATAAATTTTAAACAATTTATTTCTGTTCTGTACTCTCCGAGAGCAAGACTGGAATCCGCAATATCCACATTGGCGCCCCATTGCTAATTGTCTACCAAGTTGTATTCCCATCCTTTCTTTATTTTTCACTCCTTTCAACTTTGTTCTTCTGCAGCCATTACGCGCACTTGTCGTCGCTGTTGTCATTATGCTTTCATGGCTTTAGTTTTGCCCTGGGCGTAAGTTTTCTAAAAAAAAAGGGAAATATGATTACAAAAATGGTTAAAAGGGGTGAGGAAAGGGGTTGTGGCCAAGTTGTTGATGTCTTAACGACTTTCAGCCAAATAGGAAAAGTTCTGGCGGCCCCTTTTAAATCTCCTGCCAGTGACTGCTGTGCCAGAAAATAAAAGCTAGTACAGATTCTGCGGTGAACTTAAAAGATAATTGTATAAAGTATGCATTGAAATGTAATTAAAAAAACTAAGTAACTGAAACTATAAGCTAGAACTTAATATTAATAATTTGATAAATAGAAATTAAAATTTTATTTGCAGTTTCTTTTATGATTTGAAATATAACTTTGATACAGATTTTTTTGTTCAACAAGCAGTGAGTTATTTTTATGTTATTTTATGGAAATTTCTTTAACATTCTAAAAATAAAATCGAACAAAGTAAAAGAAACTCCTGCCATACACATTTTTCATTTTCCTGCCTTGTTTACTTGGCGTAATGGGAATCGAAGGCAATTCCATGTGGAATTCCCTTACCATTTCGATTGAAAACGAACATTTGATACGCAATTTCAATAAACAGATGATACCAACACTTAACCTCGGGCAGCCTTCAAGCCTCCAGCCCACCCCCAGACCACCTGCAACCCCATTCAACCGTCGACAACCAGGTGATTGTCTTTTTCGAGTCCCACGGCATTATTGCGAAAAGCTTTGTGCAAATTTTCTCATATTTCCTTGGTAAGCTCGCCTCGAGGAGACGTCAAGACGAAGGCAAACGGCATAAAGCAAATATAAATATGCTAAAGGGGGAAAAAGGGAAAAATTGGCAAGGAAAGAAAAAGAAATTCTTATTTGTTTTTATGTACTTTTCCCTTTGTGTGGCCCAGTAATTGTTATTTGATACACACAAAGACCCAAAAGTTATATTATTATTGCGCTTTTGGCATATTTGCAAAAGAGATTTAAAAAAAAACAAAAAATTAAATCGATAGATATAGAAATTGCCTTGAAAATGTTCTATTAAAGGGATCTAGTCTAGTCTGAGGGCGAAATTCAATTAAAAAACTTCAAAAGCTGCCTAACTATTTGCAACTGCAATTAGAAGAGAGCGGCAGGCGTACACACACAGATACACACAGCTTGATTGCAAAATTGGGAAACAGATACAAATGCAATTTATACAGATACAAGTACCCAGCTGAGATACAAAAACTTCGCATTGGCAAAAGTTTTGGCTGTTATGTTACAAAAACGCATTTCGATGGCTGCGAAACTGCAGTTCCTAAGCCGACTCCTGCTGTTTTCAGTATCATCTGCCACACAGATGCTAACTTTGCAACTGGGTTTTGACACAAATTGTATGAAACTATAGCAAATGCATGCATTTATTTAATATAAATATAAACGTAATTAAATAAATTCCCTTACATGAAATTGTATTTGAGATAAAACCCTCTCTTATTTGTCTTGTTTTTAATTCTCCCTCGAGTGCTCATATTCCTTCGGCAGATGTGGCCAATATAAGGACTTACACAGACTTTATGTAATTAAAAAGTTTAGTAAAGCAAATGGCAAGTATGAAGGGGAGACATGAATAAACACAAGGATTTGTATAATGATAAAGATGCATCAACTTGTCAAAGTTTTTGAGCCACAAAAGTGCGCATGAGTAAGTTGGATGCACACGATAATGTTAGATGCCTCTGAAAATGGGCTACAATGTTTCTTTTTTACTTAAAGAACATATAAAGATGTTTCTTTAGATATTATACATTTATTTATTGATGGTTCCTGTTTATTATTTGTATAAAATTAAATTTAAATTCCTTAAATTTAATTGGGCTTATCCTATTTACTTATTAATTCCGCTGAAAGTATCTGCCATTCCTAAAGCTGCTTATTTATTTTTAATTCAATAAATTTGTTAGTCATTATCAACCCATAAAAAAGAGATTATTAATTTTTAAATACCAGGGACAGATCAATTTGTTAGGCATTATAATCCCATAAACTTTTGCCGCCCAAAAGCAAATTTGTGCCCTAGCGTTTGGTATTTATTAAAAATGTATGTTATTATTTATTAATCGAAAGCGAACCGTACATTTTTTTTTCGAATTGTCCCACAATCTGTGGCCATTTGACCTCACACCGAATCATAGGTTAAGAGTATTACTTCTCTATGTATATTTTTTTATGGCGATTTGATAGCTTTCGGCGATAAATAAAAGCATTCCCTGAAATAATTGGCAGCCTGGCATTTTCACATGTGAAGCGTTTAAAGCTCTTCGATTTTTTCCCCTTTCAACGTTTCAGTTTGTCATTTGTGATATATGCCAGAGCGGATTTATGTTGGGCGCTGTCAAGGGTTTCGTCATTATTTGTTTTCCGGGGCCCCATTTCAGTGGAGGGGCTCGTTCGCAACTTTGCGGCATTTGGCATTTGCATTTTTATGGCAACACTTTCGGGGGCCGCAATTATTTCCCCATCTCGAGTCCTGCGAACCGAACATTTTATTGCTCCTGCATCCGCATGCGGACCTTTATCTCCCTGCTGGCTTCTATTTGTTTTTTGTTTTGTATTTTTGCCAGGCAAGCGGAGTCAGAGGCAGAGGCTCAACCGTCATTTGGCAAATATATTGCAGTCACAACATCGCATATAACACATCAATATCCGGCCCAGCCACGCCCACCCACACATTCCGCCCCCGACGATTTACACATAAACAGAAGCAATAAGCGAACGAAGGGCGAAAGCAAATTGAAAGCGACAAAACAAAACTGAAGCGTTGGGAAATGCGAGATTGCCGTGGTGATGCTAGGACAATGCAAGGACTTTGGAATACTCTGTAGTAATTATATATTTTTTTTAGTTTCCTTAAATTGTTTGGGAGATATACCTAACGGAATTAGTTATATAAACTAATTGTAGTTAAATGACGACTGTTGTTTACTCTTTTCTTATTTTTCTGTTAAAAGTATTTTTCATTTTAGTATAAAATAATTTTATAAAACATTTTAATTTATAATTAAGACATCCTAAAATATACAAGGAAAGCCTTCACGCACTTCAAATAACTCTCTTAAATGCAAACAAATATATAAACACAATTTTGGATTTTACAAATATATGTATTTTAAATCCTCGTATTAATGAATAATTTTACGTTAAAGTTATTTTTCATTTTAGTATAAAATAATTTTTTAAAGCAATTTAAATTATAATTAAGACATCCTAAAATGTACAAGGGAAACCTTTACGCCCCTCAAATATCTCTCTTAAATCAAAACAAATATTTAAATACTATTTTTGATTTTACAAACACATGTATTTTAAGTCCTCGTATTAATGAACCTTTAGCTCCAACTATCCCCAATATTACCCTTTAATCTCCCACACTGATGTTCAAAGGGAGTACAACAAAAAATTGGTTGCACCGGATATCCGCTTTTTCAGCATGTGACGGAAGTTGCCGTTTCTGCTGAAAGGGGGTGGGGCTTAACTGATAACTTCCCTTTCATTTTTGGTTTGGCTTTTTCGTTGTTACGTTTTTTTTTTTTGCGCTCCTGCTGAAGTGTTGTACGGCCTCTGCAAGATCTTAATTTCGATATTGATGTCAAATTGTCGCTCGGTTTAATTAAAAAATGCAGCAGGACGAATACAGGAAACATGAAATGAAACAAGCCGACTGAATTGGGTCCAGTTGCTGGGGCGGGGGCCGTTGCTGTGGATTTTCCCGCTGCGTTTTTATTTTCTGCACAATTCCGCAGCGAGTTTTTTCTCCCTTACACGGGCCCTGCCCCGAGTGGCTCGATTTGAGGACCAACACGTCGAATGGTCAACAAGGTCCTGGGCTCCATGGCGGCCTTGAGGTCATCCGAAAGTTGGCATTTGTACTGCATGCGGAAAATTCTTTGAGCTCAAAGTTGTCAAGTTTGGTTTGCGGCAAAATAGTGCTTTTGGCCCCATTTGAGATTTAAGTTTAAGGAAATGGAAGATAAAATATTTTCTGCTAGATATTTGTGAGGTTTATTCAGTAAAAATAAGGGGAATAAATATAGCTTTAGTTAAATGAAAATATATTGTCTTTTACAAACCGATGCGAGTATATTTTAGTCTATTGTAACTTTATGTATTTTTTGTCTGAGTTTTAATACAATTCCTCTTCACTTTGTTTAATTAAATAAAAAAGCCTTATTTGCATAGAAGCCGCATTAATAATTATTCCTTGGTTAAATAATAAAAATGCATAATTAATTCGAATTATTTAATTGGTAAAGTAGCTGAAACTTTAACTGTTGCAAAGCATAATTATTTATTGTTAATTTAAATAAAAACATTTTTTCTGTTTCAAGAGAAATCATGTTTAATTCACGAAAACATGTGCTCCCAACAACTTGATTTATCTCGATGGCTCACCCCGGTATTTTCATCGAATATAACAATTTTTGACCCATATAAAAATATTATAAATTAATCCACAGGCAAATTGTGCATTTCATCAATGCCATTCGGGTTCATCCGCATGCAGTGCTCTCCTCTCTGATGGCTGCTACCAAAAGTCCAATATACATTATTGATTTCAATTTAAAATTTATTTTGCTTCCATGCGCCAGCAGCGATGATGACAACGATTTCCATTTTCCAGTCCCAGCCCCAGCAGATCTATTGTTGTTATTGTTTTTGCCAGCCGTTCTTTGGGGAAATCGGACCCATTCTGTCCCTTTCGTTTATGTCTGACATTTTCAACGCCGACTCGCTTTGATGGGTAATGAAAGATGCAGGCTTTCGATTGTCGATGTTATCAAATATTTATGAATTAAATGGAAAATCATCAAACAGATAAGCCCAACAATGTGGTGAAGGGATGTGATGGAGCATCAGCCTTTGATTGTTGTGGCAACAAAAGCAAACAATTTTAATTGGACCAAGCAATGTTGTTGAAAACATGGATTCCTCGGAATGTAGTATAGGGAAAAATATTTTAAATTATTTTGTACAAATAATTACATATTCTAGTGCTTCATTCGATAAATATTTTTGTAAATAAATCTTAATTTATAAAAGCAAACATTTTTAATTGGAGCGAGCAATGTTGTTGAAAATATGAATTACTCGGAATACAATACAATTAGCATTACTCGGAATACTACAAAAAGGGAAAATATAATACAATATTTTATATAAAAGAAAAAGGAATTGTTACAAATAATTAAATATTATAGTGTTTCATTTGATAAATATTTTTTTAAATACATTTTAACATCTTTGTTTTTAAGAACAAAACTTTAAAAATTCTTTTATATTTCATGGAACATTTCTCGATTTTGGAAGTGGCTCTAAACTCTTGAAGAAAGTGAAACATAATGAAGGGCACACAAATTGAAATAAGCGCCGTGCAGTCAAGAAGGTATTATCCAAAATAGTCCCACAAAAATATACACACAAACTTGGTGGAAAGTTTCTAAGTAGCCCAGCGAAAAGAACTTGCCTCTGGACGCTAGAGGATGCTGAAATAACTTCATTTTCAGTTTGTCGGTATGCCTTACTTGTAATTGCAGTTTGGAAGGCGAAAATTGCCTCGAATTGGGCAAGGAAATGAGGTCGCAAATTGAAGTTTTGTTGTATGGACCTGCGAAAATTAAATTGCCAAGATTTAGGCCAAGGCTTTTTTGAAATATAGTAAAAGTAGTTTAATACAAGAAAAAGGGATTTGAGAACGTCATCAAAAAGTGTGATGGTGACATAGACACCAAGCACTTTCAAACGTTTCTCATTTCCTCTCTCTACGTTTTTTTAAAACTTAAGAGTCTATAATTTATTTATATAGAATAAAAGCCTTAAGAGAAGGATACACCATGGATTTTATTCTAAATATACTTAGCTTTAAAAAACCTTTTTTATTTATATTATTAAAATATGAATATTGAAGATGAATTATAGAATTAATAATAGTTTTAAAACATATATTAAATAAATGATTAAATACATTTCACAAATCTAGAACTCTCAAAAACATCTGCTTCTATGTTTCTCATTCCCATCATATCCTCTACTTATATTGATAAAATATTATTTATTATCAAATCCATATTTCACATTCACAGTCCCTTTCCGAACAATTGATTCAATTCCGTATTCCTGGCTCGTAAAACGTTCTGCCAAAACAACACGGCGCTAGGGACACTTCTTGGGCTGTCTCTCAAAAAAGTTTTGAGCTGTAAATAAAATATACACATTTGGCACACTAACGCTGTATGGAATGGAAATCGTGCCAAGCGGGGTCAACTCTCTGGCTCTCTGGCACTGTCAGCAGTGTTTTTCCCCTTTTCCCCATTCAGCTTGTGTTATTTTTTTTATCTCAAAGAAGTGTACGTGAACCAGAAAACGGAAAAAACATTTTCCCCGCTCGGAACTGGCTTTAGTTGTGGCCCAATAATGGCGCAACAAAATGAAATCCCTTTACCAATTCTTGTTACAAAAGTTGTTTCGCAGTTTTTGTATTCCTCTATTATTTTTTTTTGTTTGGCTCTTAACCTTTGAGAATGTTTCAACCGAGAGTTGCCATTGAGAACATGTGGCCGGCGTCGTTAAAATCATATGCTGCGCTGGTCAAAAACTGGCGAAATGCTGGCAATCAGATAATGTTGACGTGCAGCCAGCCATGAATGGGATATACATATGTATGGCCTAGAAAGTTTGGTATTCAGATATATTTAAATTAAAAATTGTAGCTCAAGTTGTATCACTATGATTTATGAAAAAATAAACCTTTGATCCTTGGCATGTATATTTATTTACTGCATATTAATCATATTTCCTAGGACCCATGTTCAAAGTTTGGACTCAAAACAGCTTGTTTTCCTTAGGCGCACAAGGACTCTTTTTTTACTCATAAATAATCGAAGTCCTAGCCATTCTTCATAAAATTTGGCAAAGAATTTGGCTGAAATTGTTATTCTACATTCTAAGCTTTCCTACCAAGTACCAATTTCAATCTCTTAAGGGTCAGAATCCACCCATATTTTAGACTTCTGTTGAAACTTTCCAATATCCACGGAGGTGTAGGGAATTGCCGCTTAAATGTTCTTCCGTTGAGGGCAAGATGAGGCCAACATTACGCTGTGCCCCCATTTTGTGGCCACACTCTGGGGTCGTCTTTCCGCCTCATTTTCCATTTTCCAACCCCCAGCCTAGCTCCATCCTCGAAAGGAGGTGGCGAATCCGCTTCCCAGTTGTGTGCATTGGATTTCATGACGTCATTAGCGTTAATGGCTGTCCGTGTGCATTATGCACAAGTTTAAATATTCATTCTGAATTCAGTTTTTGTTTAATGAAAAGTTACAGGAGCTGCAAATGAGCGAGCTGTGAACGAAGGCAACTTGCATTGAAAATAATGAGCCATAAAGTGTTTGCCATTAAAGTTGCGGGCTAACGAGAGAGTAAATTTGATTTAATATATTTTATTTTGGATGTGTGATTTTATAATAAGATGAAAAATAGGTTATTTCTTGATAATTGGTTTCTTTCGCTCTTTGTGGTTAGATATGATCCTGGATATTAATTCAAGAGTTACAAAAGTCTAGAGAATGCCGAGTTCCGTTGCTGTCATTTGCCAGAGTCTGAGGATGTTTTTTTCTGTGGGTTCCAATTGAGATGAAGATGATCGAGTTGGTGTTTATCAATGCTTTTGCTCCTTTTTAAGGACCTTAACCTATAGTGAGCCCTCAAAGTCAGCCATGATTTCGCTCTGCATGTTCATATCAATATTGGCAGCCAACTGCAACAAAGAAAAGGATCAAGGAAATATAAATTAGATTAAATTAAATTAAACAAACCGCTTCGCGTCTGCGCCGCTCCTGCTCGGCCTGTCGCTGTTTTACTCGTTCAGCGGTGGGCTTTTCCGGCGGCGATTCCTGTCGAGGAGCTCTCTGCCAGTGTCCATTGAGCGGCTCTCTGATGCCACCTAAAGCCATTAACTCAAGCAGTGCATCGTGGTAGTCCATTAAGAATTAGTCCAAAGAAAAAATGCTAGCACAATTTCCACTTTAATTATTTTAGTTATATCCGTAAAACCTATTACTTATTTGAGGACTGACACTTGGAAAACAGATTTTAAAGCAGCAGATCGATCAAGGCCAACTAAAAAAACTTTGGAGTCATTCTTTTGTATTTTAAAATATTTTATATTTTTTTTGTTTTGGGTATCAGTTGAATATTCTTAGCTAAACCTTTCTTGTAACGCTATTTCAATAACAACTCGGGGTTTCAGTTGACCGCTCACAGCTTAAGTGAAGTTAAAACCTTTTTCATATTATTAATAATATTGTTTCTGGGGTAGACATAAATCAAATTTAATATATTAAAATAAATCTTTTAAAGGATATTGGTAAATTTTTTCCCTTGACATCCCCAATTCAAGTTGCTACTGTGCTTATTATGTGTGTCTGCATGAGTGGTGTGGTTTTTCCTTTCATCGAAGAGTTGAAAGGATTTGGCCTGTTGTCATGGCGGCTTTTGTTTCCACTTTGTTAGCCAAGCCAAGATAAGGGATTAGGTTCCACGTGGCTTTTGCAAGAATAAAGACTTTCCACTGTCAGATTTCAGTTTGTCATTAATGAGGTGACTATACGATGTGCGTTAGTTGAAGTTGGGGGAAAATACCTCTGAGGTTACCGTGACAGTATCCGATTTCATAATTAATTTAAAGTCAGCATGAGCTGAACGCTTAGTTTGAGGAATTTGATTGAACTCAAAGTTGTTAGGGGAGGAGGTTATAAAAATAGTGAAACATTCCTTTGCTTTGACACTAAACACCTCACGGTGGGAAGATAATGCTGCTCATCACATTTCGGTTTCCATGGCCTTTTAAAATCCTTTTAGCTTTCACACGTTTTTCACACACAAGTTGTGGCAGCTGCAGTTGGGTGCAATAAACCCCTTCACCCCTAATGCCGCCCCCACTTGTATTCTGGCCAGAAAACGAGCTCGCATGAGTTGGCTTAGTCAGCGCTTACACGCAAAAGTCGGCTAGAATGGCAGCATAGTGCACATATAAATTCGCATATATCTTTATGTGTATATTTCGCATATATTTGTATATTTTCTGGACTACATCCAACGAGGCATGCGAAATGCCACCGAAATGAACACACACCCACACACTACACACTCCACAACAAAGGGGCGAAACAGGAGCAAAATTGTGCAGCAACTCAGGTCTGGTCGCACCCTGGTTTTAGTTTTAAATTATGCTGCGCAATTTTATTTTGGTCAGACCATGCCTTCCTTCCCAAAAGGTGTTAATCAAATGGCCAGGCATGTCCCACATGATAAATGTCCCGGCAGGCAGGGAAAGGGGTGCGATGAGTGGGAAAATCCCTAGGGTTTTCCCCGTGGAGCGTGAGGTGTGCTCAAAACCGCTTGGCTGGGCAATTTTGAATTTCAGTATTTTATTATATGTAGTTGGCAAAAATTACAAGAATTTAATTGGAGCCAGGAATTCGAACATTTTATTGAAGTTCGGAATGGTGCAACAGCTTCTAAAACGACAGTTGTATTTTTGTTAATAAAAAGTAGAGTAAGAGGTTTAGTTTTATCACGAATGGTAATAGTAAAATTATCCATTCTATGATTTCTTTAAATGTTTAAAGATTTACTCGAACTTTCTATTATTATTTTGTATATTAAAATCCCGGAAGAAGCTTGTACAAAAGCTTAAAAATATTAGAACTGAGATATTTTATTACCTCGTAATCAATAATTGAATAAATAAATAAATAAACACATGGCCCCTATGATTTTTATAAATAGGTGCATTTAAGATTAAATTAATGACTCTCCCTTTCCAGCAAGTAATTATTTAGTTTGTACCTTATACATATTAAATCGGATGTAAATAATAGTTAAATTAAGGATTTTTGGGGACCTGTCATCAAACGGAGAGTTTATTGCTTTAAAATATATAAAACACCACATAAATTCCTTGGTCTATGGGGACCAATTTCCTCTGGGGAATTAGTATTTCCTAGCAGTAATATTTATAAAAAATAAGCAAAGGATTTCTTGCCTGCTTTCCAAATCCTAGTGACCAGCTGAACTAGTTCAGCCCCCGAAATTCGCACTCGAATGCTCTCAGCTCCCCGTATTAAGTTCCGGCTTGGCCTTGTTTTGCGGCCAAGTTCCCCCGTGCCGCATGCCCCGAAAAGTATGCCACACTGTGTGTTGTTGCCATTGCGAATATCACAGTTTTTCTACACCATTTTGCTGCCTGCATTTTATGGCTCTGCTCTGCTCTGCTCTGCGCAGGATATGCCGCAACGTGTGTGCGAGCAGGAGCGGACGAGAGTAATTGTTACATGCATTCAAGTTGACTTGCTGCGGTCTATCTGCATTCCCCCCTCGGTATCCGGCACCTATCGCCTTCCCCCAAGCCATGTGCATTGGCAATTTAATGTCACGACAATGCCATATTATTTGTTATCCTTGCTATCCATGCTGTCTCCCCCCGTTGGATATATGTTCCTGCGACGTCGAGTTGTGCATAATAAATTAACCACATGGCCGCTTCGAGTTTGGCTCATTAAAGCGCATTTGTATTTAGTTGTGCATAAAACATTAAGCGAAAATGAGCCAACGTGACCAGGACGAGGCTTATGTGTGTCCTTCCGCAAGTGCGTGAGTGTGAGTGAGTGTTTGTGCGATGTGGGAATTTGTTTGTCCGTGGACTGGCGTAATTACACATGTATCCCACTGCTCACTGGATCCGGATCCGAAAACGAATTCATTTCAACTCATATTTACTATGGACGCCAAAGTGAGAAGATTGCCATCGAACGAGCGATTTTCTCCCGCGGGCTGGCGGCCAGTAATTATGTGATTAAACGCGCCCGACTCGTGGGCCTTGTATTGATTTTAAATTGAATCAACTTATAATTAAGTGAACGGCCATTCATTTGGCCCTCATGAGCCGTGTGTTTTCGGCACAGGTCAAAGGGAAATTGGATTAAAACGTGTGTCACTCTGCCTCCCTAATTATATTATTCACACCTAGCTATATGTTTCTAATTAGAAAATCTTAACTGACGGAAAGTATATAACATTAAACCGAGTTAATTAATAGCTTTTTGGAAGTGTTAATATTATACTAAACAAGGGTATAAAAATATAAGTATCTAATAAGTAATTTATAAATTTACTAAAAGCTAAAAGTTGTTAAAATTGAATGTTTTTTTACAATACATCAATATACAACAGTACCCACAAATTATGCAAAAATTCCCCATAAATCCCAGATTTTACGCCCAAGAAAAGACCCAACTTTAAATTATATAAAATCTCGTTTTTATTATTATTTTAACATTTTCTGAGACCTTTTCCCATTCCACGTTAAAAACCATCCCACAAATCTTTGTCCTAAATTTTTACATTAACCATAACCATAAGTTATCTCCTATTTGTTTATACTCCTGCTATGTATAGGAAAGCAGACCCCAAAAATGTTATGATAAACTTTATTATACCAAAGCCTAGTATTATATGCATGAAAATGAAATTTATTCGCTAAATACCGAGGAGAGGGGCCATGACCTTAGTCCTCTCAGCCGACTTTTCTCTGCCCTGTCACATTCGCTTAGGCATTCGGTGGGAAAAACAATTTAAACTTTCATTACAGTCAACACATTTCGCCCCCCTCAACCGTAAACCCTCCTCACACATTTGGCCACTTGAGCGACACTCATTCATAAATGCGAAAGAGTCCCTGTGCGGGTGAGTGGAGTAATTTTCCAGCAGCTTCACCTCCTTGAGGAGGTCCTTCTCTCTCTCTCGTTTTCCTTACGTATTTTTGCTGTTTTCTCATACCCTTGGCAAGGATATTTGGTTTTTTAGAGAACGAAAGAGCAATTATTACGTTTTGAAGAATACTAAATATCGTAAAAAATCAAATATAGAAAACATTTTACTTAGCTATATTTATGTATAATTTGTAGATAAAAGTTATGCATTATATTTAAAAAAATTTAATTTCAACTACATTCTCGATTATAAAAATAAACTCAATGAAACACATTTTATTTAATATATTTAAAAAGTTTAAAAGTGTATTTAACATATCTGCAACCTTGGCGGACTTTCCTTGGATTTTTTCTTCTGTGATATTTTACTCTACACATTTTTGTTCGCCTCTCTGCGTAGTTGTAGTAGCGTTAGTTGAGTAATTCCCAGCAACATCTGTGAGCGCCTCCGCATTTCCGTTTCCTCTACACCCTTCTGCGGCTTCCGCTTCCGCTTGCGCCCACTATGTGTTATCATTATTGCTCATCAGGCGTTTCTAATGAAGTCGTAAAAATTGAAAACTTTTAAAGCATGTGAGCGTGTCCTTTATCTCTCTCCCTTCTCCCCCTCCCAAGTGCGTCCTTTTTGTGGCGTTGCGGCTTATGTGTTTTGCTTTATTGCCTTCTCTTTATTTCGGTACATTTTTACCCGCCCGTCATTTCAGACGGGTCTCTCTCTCTCTCTCTCTATCTGTTTTTTTTATGTCTCTCCTCGCCATTAAATGTTGATTTTTCTTCGCTGTTTTTCTTCGCCAAACTCCCTGTTTGTTGTATATTTTTCGCATTTGTTGAGCAAACTCGTATAATCAGCTTTAAGCTCTCTATGCCTGCAGCTTTATAAGCCGGCCCACGCCGGTAAATATTTGCCAGCAAACTGAATTTGTTTGCTCGGTCTGGCCCGCTCTCGATTTAATGCTAATTTGGTGTTTTGGCTCCGCAAATAATTACAATTGCCCAAGGATAAAGTGCTGGGTCTAGGAATGGTTTAATTTTAATTTGAATGTGACACCTACGTAAAAACTAGCCGCAGGCGGGATTAAATATGCCAGAATAATTCCCTTAATTAGTGGTGGCCTTTAGGACTTGTGAGGGTCTTTGTTTATACCAGCAGAGAGCTTTAATATGAGTAACTTTAAATACATTTAATTTTATATTAAAAATATAAATAGAGAAAAGAGAAATAAGAAATAAAAAATAGAGAAAAGATCAACTCTGTTTTCTGAGATTGCTTGCTAAGTCAAAGTTTCTTGTGTCATAGAAATGGCAACTTTTGGTTAAAAATTTATAAAATCTTAAACTAATATCTAAATTATAAGTTCTTGAGCCAGGACATTTCTTTAGCCATCCCTCAGAATGGTTTGCCGCTTCAATCCCTTCTATATAGGACCAAATCCCCCCAGCTGCTGTACGGAAAAGGTTAGCCTGTGCAACTGTCCCCCATGTTCGCCGGATACAGGATATCAGGAGCCGCGACCTGTTCACGAGGAGTGCAACAAGGGAGTGACGGAAAAGGAAACCAAAGAAAGCAAATGCAATCCGCCATGCATAGAAGCTCCCAAAAAAGAAAAGTCGGAAAAGAAGCATAAGAAAAAGAAGGATAAGAAAAATAAGGAGGAACATAAAGATAAGAAGGAAACCCAAGATAAGAAGGAGAAGTAAGGTTAATAGTTATGTCCTGGGAACAAGCTAAACGTACAAAATTCCAAATAAAATAAAACTTATATATTACTAAAATTTATTAAATTAATTTAATAATCTCTCCCTGTTTCCAGATCTCAGAAATTGACTTGTAAATGAATTTCTCAACACACAACTTGTTAAAATTCAATTATATTCCGCTCATCCATATAAACATAAGTCATACCGTACAGACCTTATAAAATCAAAGTCAGCCACCACAAATATTTTCCAAATTGAATTTTCCCCTCAGAAAAGCGCAAGAACACGAGGCAAAGGCAATAAAAACTCAATAAAAGGCCATTAAATCCATACATATAGTATATAAAAGAATATGGCAGCAAAGACTACAAACAATTTGTTCAAGTTAACGCTTCTTTTCCAGCACAATTTTCCCTTTTCATCTTCATCTTTTCTTGGCCTGGCCGCCTGCCCTTTCTCGTCCTTTGGCTCCTTGGAGCACACTAATTTCATTTGCTCCTCAGTAGAGCTTCAAGGATGCAGAACGGCGGGTTGGGCTTGTAATTGATTTTATTAAATCATTTGCCAAGCCGAGGAGAACGCAAATTGTGAGACAATAGGAAATTACTGAATTAGAACAACCATTTTCCCAACTCGTTTTTTTTACTCTCCCCGGAAGTTGGGGTGCATTTTGACAAGGAAAAATTAGCAAGGACAACTTGTCCTACAAGTTATGGCATGTGTTTCCCCTGCCCTTTTGCATTTTCTGATTTCCTCTTCGATTTTTCTTTGACATGAGGTCGGTATATATTTTTTTTTAGCATTTTCTGAGTTATTTGCTTGTGGCATGCCAATTTCCGTAAGAAAATGCAAACGGGAAATTTGGTATTAAGACCTTGTTAAGTTTTATCTTCAGTTTACTTTTATTATTTTTATGTATAAGAAGTTTATTTCCATTATATATTTTTAATATTATCTGCCTTGAAGTGCCTGTATTGATTTCATCCCGAAGTCACTTTGTTTTCCAATGAATTCTTGCAAGTTGCAGGAATTTTCCCTTTCGCAGCTTCCCAGTTTTTCAGCTTTTCAGCTTTTCCTTTATCTTTTTCTCTCGTTCCGTAGCTCATGTGTCACTGACATTGTTATCCTTTCGCTCGCTGGCTTATTTCTGTCGCTTTGCAAATGGAATACGTATTTTCCTTTCCGCATCTATGAAATCTGCGCAGCTCCCCGAAAGCCGAAAGAAGAAGTGGCTTTTGCCACTTCCCCTTGGAGAACTCGGCCATGAGCACTTGTCCCCCCATCTTGGTCCAAGTTGGTCCGTAATGTATGCATCGGTATGCAAATCCAGGCGGGCTTCATTTATCATTGACGCTGACTTTTATGCAAGCCATAACTTTCGGATGCGTCTGGGGCGGACATTGATTTGACTGGCGAATCCCCGGGAGGGTCGGTCAACGGAGGTATCGAATTCCGACTGTGATTGGCCAGATTGATGTTGTCTGTGCTCGTCTCTCTTTGATTTCAATTAATTAGTCTTGTAATTGGGGGCAGGTGTCGCTTTTGTTGCCGCCTTTTCATTGTTGATCCTTGAACTGCTCTTCTCTCCCTCTTTGGTATTTGCCGGCAATTGCGGCTAACGATTTATTTGCATACAATCATGCAGTAGCTGGAAATTGCTACTGATTCTGCTGAATTGAAAGGGATTTGCCCAAGTGTTTGCTCTCTCGAAGCAGCTAATTAGTTGAGCAAATTCAGCATCGTCTAATTGGACACTTTTGAGTGGAAACGGAGGCCTTATGGTTTGCGGTTTCCAAAGAGCGTTAAATCGATAAATGCGGCATTGAATAAATATGGTTTATTGTTTGAACTACATATATTTAAGCTGATATTTAAGCCATAAATTGGTTGTGGTTAATCTTTACTTAAGTTGGAGTTCAGTTTGACTTTTACATGTTAATTGAATGATTTATAATAACAGAAATTCATAAATAAAATAACAGAAGAATACAAAAAACAATCACCGAGTAAACATACATAGTTAGGATGCTCCGAGCCAGAATTTTATGACTTAATCGCCTTTTGCTCTAACCAGAACATATGGCCTGAATTTTATAGTTATAGTTAAATGTTGTATGGAAATTTGATTATGTTTTTCTCCGCCAGCTAACTGTTGCTCGCAACGCAGGAGTAGTTTTTATGGCCATCGTTATTTATGCATATGGCAGACAGAAGCCAGAAGCAGAAGCCGGGCAACGGTGCAGCTTGGACAAATAAAGCAAAATATTAAATGCGGCAATACATTTTCCCCGGCTCCAACTATAAATAGCTGTCGAGCCACTTGAAGCAACGTTCGCAAATTATGTATACACGCTTCTGGCCTTGGAGGAGCATTTAGTGGGGGAGGGTGGGAGGCGGTGGTGGTTCCTGTGGCTCGGACCAAGGACAAACATTTTCGGTAGTGGTTTGTTATTCCTGCTCGTGCGTGTGCTAATGCCAACACGTCGCGCTGTGTTTGCGTCTTCATGCTTTCCAATTAAGTCCTGGAGATAAAACAAAAGCTGGAACAAAGGTGGAAAGCCAGTAGAAAGATTCCTCGTCCTCCGACCGGAGAGACAATGGCGCTGACTTGGTCCTGGTCCTTGTTTTGTTGTCCTTTGCCATTTGTTGCCTGTCAAAACAACTTTAGTTAGGGCCATCAAGCGTGCCTGTGCCTGTGCCTGTGCGTCTGTGTGCGAGAGATGGAAAACATTGCCGGCTTTCGGGCGCATTCCGAATAGTTAACTTTCGGAGACTGCGAATGGGAACATGGAAATCGATTGAACGAACACACAGGCGCCCGCCCGAGTCTTTGTGGCATTGATCCCACACATACACACATAATTAAGCAGCTTATATAGGAGATAGTTAATTATGGCTGAAAGCGTACGGAAGAGATCTGAAATTTGCAAGGAATTGGTTACCCAAATTGAGTAAGCTTCTGGCCAAGCCAAAAAGCTAAATGGGAAAAATGTAGGGAGTATATAAGAGGTAAATAACGAAATCAGAAATGTTCTTGAATATGTTCTGATAGGAGTGGAAAAGCACTTTTCCATTGTTCAATTTTATAAGCTGTATTTTAAGGCAAAAAATTTGCTAAATTTCATTCTAAATCCTCAAAATAATAGCTCTAGAAAGAAATTCCCTTAACATGCCTCCGCCTGATAATCTTTATATTTATTCAAGCTCATATTAAATCCAGTTCTCCCGGATTATGTCCCCATTCCCTAGGAATTCCTCCCCTATTATCTCCCATGTTATAGCGGCCACTCACTTAACTTAATTATGTGAAAAATAATATTTTTCCGCAGCCCACGCACTCATTTAATGCCCATTAAATATTAATGAATTTTGTTGATTGGGCGAATATTGTTTTTCATGAGATTTTTCTTTGTTCCGCTGATGAGTTCTTGTCCTTGGGGTATTACAATGATGTTTAACAGGCCAAGAACAAAGTCGCAATGTACTTAATAATTTTAAGAAGCGTAACAGTTGTTTTTCTTCTTTTCTTTCCAATAATGCCTTCTTTTCTCATTCAGCCAAGGGAGAAATGGCTCTGCTTCGAAGTTCAATCAATCATGAAGAGCAAAATAAAACCTACTGGTTCGAATTTGACTTCTGATGGGCAATGCTCAATAAGCAAATAAAAAAGCAAATTAAGCTAAGCGGATTTAGATATCGATTACGCACACCCACAGCTACAGCGAGGGAGAAATATATATTTACGCATTCACGCAATGAAAAATGCTGCGTCGCCAATTTTGTCGCGACATTTTGCAAACTTTTTGAGCAAATTGAAATTTTAAGCTGATTTATGGCCTGCTCCTTGTACCCTGTAAACAATAACAGAAAAGTCATCAGTTGGTGACGTTTTTAGTTAGGAAGTTTTGGAGAAATTTATTCACTTTTGGGGAGTTTTTAAACTCTAATAACATTTAATAATGGGCCTCGTTCGGTCGAAAGGCTCACACGAAATTCCTAAAAGATACCAAATGTCAAGAAGTAATCCGCTTATGTGTGCAAATTTGGTGAGAACATTGAATAATCACTCACTCCGACAACAGACAACAATAATAAATAAGTCATTTGCATTTGTTTGGGGCATGAAAAGGCCGGATTACGAAAATGCGTGTTTATTTTGAATAATGGGAATTAAAAAAAAGGTGAGAAAGGTTAAAGAAAATGGAAAAAGGCTGTCTGGTTTATTAAAGAACTAATAAAGTTGGGCTGGGATTTGATTTAATTAACTGAGCCTTTGTTATTATATTAAATATATAAAAGTAATTTGGGTTTCACATACTTTCTTTTGAATTTTTGTAAGGAAGGTGTTTAAATATATATTTACTTTTTGTAAATGTCGAAATCTTTAAATTATAATAATTTTGTTTAATCGTAGATGGATTCCTTAGACCAGTTTAAATATCTAATTCTTATATTGTATTGATAACATTTAATTGAGATCCCACTGAAGTATTGTTTTTACCTTATGTCTTATATTTTGTATCTAATTTTATGTGGCTTTAATTCATTTTCTGTCACTTTTAACCTACAAATAATAACACTTATCGTCATCATCCACTTGACTCTCTAACGTGTTGTTAATTATGTTTCCGGCAGCAGTCTGGCAACGACAGCCTCATTACTTAGGCCGGACCATGTGCATGAGGTAAACTCCGCAAGACCCAAAAATGATTAATGCTCGAAGTCAGCAGGCTGTAAAAAAAGAATACGGCAAATATGTGAAAGAATCTAGATGATAGATGAAGCTATGATACTCTTTTCTGTGATATATATAAAGCTTACATATTTCTATAAAAAACATTTCTCCTGCAAAGATTTTTATAAATTAAAATACTAAGCAATATTCATAGGCATTTTACCAATAAGTTCGAGATTTTTAACGATACCTTGCAAAATTCCTTTAAAAGGGCATTAAAAGGATGCTCTACCGCCCACTTTCTTCCCCATTCTGTTGGCTTGTTAACCTGTAAACCTGTGTTGCAAGATGTCAGCTGATAATCAGTGAGAAAGGGCGAAGGGAAGGCTGATACGAAAAGTATGTGTGCGCGCTGGTTATTAACACGCCACGTAAACCGACAATGACGTAAGGCTGACTACGTAACGAAGCAAACACAAATACTTGCCCCGCCACCATCAGGACACCATGTGAGTGTGTGTGGAAGTAGCAGATCCTGTCGAGAGAACTTGAGACTGAGAGAACTCTCGACACCCAGCAGGCGGCGCAAAATTGAGGCAACTTTCCACGGAAAAGCAGCATCAGAGACCCTGAAGGGGGGAAAACAGTAATTAAACTAGTTAGGCAACTAATAGAAGAGACACTAGGAAATGCTTGACACAAAGTTAGGTAACTACTTAAGGGTAATTGAAAAAATAATTGCAATCGTTGGTACAAGAGGTGTTGAATGAGAAAGAGGGAAAGCAGAAATAGGAATTAGGTAAGCAGTTTAAGTGATAAGATATTTATAACGTAATGTCGAGTAAATAAATTTAAACAACATAAAAATTAAGAGTTTATGCTATAAACAAAAAATATACATCAAATATTCACTTACCTCTGTAATTTCTTTGCCTAAAACTCCCATCTAATACCCTTCAATATTTTGGGGAGTGGGAAGTTCAAACCCCCTTGGTAGAAGTTGATGCCCCGTGATAAAACTGCGGAAGCGGAAAAAATGCCGATAGCATCTGCCCCAGGAAGGCAGGCTGGCTGGCTGAAAGGGAAGCTGCAAAATGTTTGCCAAGCCAGGTCAGGCAGAGTCCTTCCTCCGGACGGAGTCGAGTCCGTGAGTTGGCTTTTTGCGTATGCCCGACACACGCCGTCTTAAATGCGAAGGAACACAGAATAAGGAAAAACTGTTGTTCACCTGTCTACCCACGCACGGACACATACAAGCAGGACCCGCCTCAACAATTTTCCGCCATATGTGAGTGCGAGTTTGGGTGGGATTTTCCACCGTATAAACGATTTGCCTGACTCGGGGGGTTAACCTTGTCGCCTGCATTGCTTGCCGCCATTTACGAGGAACATCTGAGCCCGGCTGTCGAGCTCAGCTTCCGTTCTGAGGCTTCTCGAAAGGAAATCGGTTTGTCTTCCGGCTGCGACATCCTGTGCTCCTCCGCTCTTTCTTTCTTTCCACTCTCTCAGTGCACTTCTTTGATTTCCTACCGAGTTAAACGGCAGCAAAGGTGCGCGTTGTTCTGGCTAACGAGCTGAATGGAGTATCAGTCTGTATGTGGGAATGTTCCCTGGCATGTGCAGCTCAGAAAGTGACAGAATTTATACACATGAAGGCTAAGTAACAGACATATCTTTCAGATATTTATGAATCTGTAACGTTGCTTGCCTCATTCGCCATTCAGTAAAAGATTATAGCATGCCTTTTAGAGTAAAAGTTCCAGAGTAGCGAGGTTTACACAGAAATATATAAGAACTTGTATAAAATACAGCCAAGCACCGTTTAACTTTTCCTCCCCAAAGCACTTTCCTGTTGTCATCGCAGAATCTCTCAAGTATTAAATCCATTAAAAATTTCATCAGGCTTACACCTCAAATATTTTGTGCTGTAGCATCCTCTGGCCCCAAACGATTTGGCTTATCTGCCTGGGAATCGCTAGAGAAGATGACACTTTATTTTCTGTTATTCCTTATGCGGGGCATGTTTGGCTTCATCCTTGCTAGACCCCAATGGAAGGAAGACATTTCATACCGAGTATACTGCCTTGCCCTGGTTTAAAATAACTTGTGTCTTCAGCATTGCTGTGTCATTTTTTAAGCACGACCAAATTAGCGCAACGAACTCGCGTTTAAGTATGCACATATATTTCTGTCGTGTTTACGTGTCGTATGCGTAATGTGCCAAGTTTTCATCTCGTTCGTTCCCTTTTGGTACCTAAAAAAAGCGTAAAAAAGAGGGCCATGCGGCAGGCATTACGGAGTTGAAAGTTAAGTCGTTTAACCTACATGTGGGCCCAAGTACTTAGCCAGATTTGATGGCAGCTGTGTCCCCATTTGGCGAGCCTTTCCTCGCCCTGTCAGCAATTACATTAAGCATACGCACCGTTGGGCTAAGTTACACAAAAGAAACGACATTTGTGTTTGTATTTTAATGTTTTCATTTATTGTTTTTCGTTTTTGTGGCATTTCTAGTTGATTAAAATTAAAGTTCACTTTTAATCATTCATTTTTGTGTGGAGTACACAAACAGATACACAATATTTGGTTTTGTTTTCTTCATTTCTTTTTAGTTTTTTGCATACTTTTTAATTATTCGCATTTTGTCAGCCATTCATTAATACAAAACAAGGAATTTATGGGGAAAAACATTCGCTTTGCCTGTCTGAGATAAAAAGCAAATACATTTTCATTTGGATACCCTAAATGATTTATGCGAATTCGAAATAACAAATAATCGATGACAAAACACAGGAGACAATCCACTTTAAATTGTTTTTGGCGCTCGATAAACATTTAAATAATAATAATATCTGCTTCACATTATATACACATACATATTCCATACAGTTGTCAATGATTTAAATGATTTTCACTTAGGTGTAAATTAAAACTAATGATAACATTTCATGTTTTATTTTAAGTACAAGGTTGAGAAGACTCTGAGCTTGGGTGTGGGTCATCTGAAACGGACTATATGTGGACACTAATCAGTGGAATTTTTCGTATAGATCGTAATTGACTTGAATGAATGAAGGTAATGGTGTGTGCTGGGCGGGATTGCAAATCAGTTACAGTTCAGCTGCCAAAGGTTGCATTATTATTTCCTTTTTCATATAGTTTTTATACATATACAAAAAATTAATCAGTCTAAGTACATTTTTTGTATGCCTCGTATAACTTCAACCCCCCGGGAGCATTTGATTTGGAGTGACAAAGTTGGTGGTGGTTAAACTTGAACTTATTCCGTATATATATATGCAGCTATAATATAATCCTGTGTGTGTGTTTGTGAGTGTCTCGGTGTCTGGGGTTCAGCAACAAATCAACATGGGTAAATCATTACAAGTACACATACAGTACACAGACAATCCGCATCGCGTAGGTAGGCCTCCTCCCATCCGACTTGCACATATATCACGACCGATCTGCTAAATCATCATCTCCAGCTTAGCCTGGCCCGGCCAGATCTCCCTCTCACGCGTACTTGCCGAAGGACCAGCGCTGCGTGGACAGCGCGGAGTTGCAGTGCTGGGCACTCACTCCCTGCTGCGCCTGGTCCCGCGTGTCCAGGCACACGTTGATCTTGTGGTGCCGCACCAGGCCGCCCTCGCGCATGATCCATCGCTGGTTCTCCGAGTCGTCGCAGGCCTTCAGCACCACCTGGGAGCCGCGGGCAAAGGTCACCAGGGTAAGGCAGAGGTCGTCGTGCTTGATCTCGCCGCGCTTGGAGAAGGCCCACTCCTGGTTGCCGCCCGTGTTGTGGCAGGGGAAGATGCCTAAGGGAGTGCATAGTTAAAAAAATATTACAAATTAAGAATTAAAAAAAATGTTAATGTCTGAAGCTTAGTATTGGGATTTCCGAATAAAAAAAATACAAACTAAAAAAAAATAAAGAAAAGTCTTAGAGGATTTTAAAAAAATATTGCAAGGTATATTTCCAATGATTGATCAAAATTTATTCGAGTAAGTTATTACTTGGGCTAAGAAATAAAATTTTGATTTATTAATAAAGTAAGAAAAACATGGTGGTAATTTTATAATTTATTAATATATCCTTTCATTATTTCTCTGTAATAATATAAGGGAGTGCGTAGTTAAAAAAATATTAAAAATTAAGAATTAAACAAATATTTTAATGTCTGAAGCTTAGTATTTAGATTTCCGAGAAAAAAAATTAAAGTAAAGCCTTGGAGGCTTTTAAAAATATGTATATCCAATGTTAGATCAAAATTGATACTATTAATTTATTTATCATTAATTTTTTAGCACCGATTTATTAATAAAATAAGGAGAACATGGTGGTAATGTTATAGTTTATTAGTATATCCTTAGATTTTTGCTCTGTAATCATATTATAATTAATATGAACACTTACCCACTGTGCCGTCGATTAAGTGGCCCATTGTGTCCAAGCACTCGGTGCTATCCTGCCGGAATTGGCCCACCTCCTGTGGATCGGGGGCCTGCAGGTCGGGATAGACATTCTCCAGATACCATTTGAAGGGCTTGCAATGCAATTTCTCCTTCAAAGCCAGACGGTCGTCAATGCTAAGCGAAGGGAAAATAGGGGCGAGAATGGAGACAGGAAAACAATGTGAAATAAATAACTAAGCTAAACTATTTGTGCACGAGAAGAAATGCTGAGAATTATTTTCAGGAAATTATATATTTATACTTTCTATTAAAATAAATATTTATTATCAGTGCACTCACTTGCCGAAGGGAATGTTCTTGGCCAGCGGCACGGCGTTGTAGTAATGTTGCTTGTAATCGTCCATCCAAACCTCCGCTGCCCGCCTCGTATTCCGGGCGAAGACGTTGCCACTGCCCCCGGGGAAGGTGTACGGATGCCGCTTGCGGAAGACATGGCCCACCCGGCTGCAGGGGATGATTTCCAGGCTGCCGCCGCACTGCCACACCCTGAAGGAGATCTCCAGATTCTCGCCGCCCCACACGTCCATCTTCATGTCGTACTTGCCCAGCTTGTTAAAGTACGCCTTGTCGATGACGAACAGGCCGCCGGCAATCATCGGTGTCCGGATGGCCGTGGTGGGGTCATTGTGGCGCACGGCCCGCTCCGAGGGACTCAGGTATTCCCACTTGAAGATCAGGTTCCAATCGAAGCCGCCTCGGAGGTCGGCCGAAGCGCCAATATACTGGAAGTTGTCCATGCTGATCACATCGATGACGGGGCAGACCACGCGGGTGGGATCCTCGCGAACCCGTTCCAGGAGAGGCTCTAGCCACTGCTCGTTGCACTCCACGTGGCTGTCGAGGAAGGTCAGGACGCTGCTCACGGCGGCGTCTGCTCCTCTGACCCGAGACCTCACCAGACCCTCGCGCTTGTCGTTGCGGATAACGCGGACCTTGTCGATTTTGGCTAGCTCCAGGCCGTCCTCAGCTGGGAATTTAAATGGTTTGATAAATAAATAAATGCTATATCTTAGTAAAAAAAAATATAAAAAATATTTAATATTTATGTTAGCTTATATACTAATATATATCCACTTACGATGATCACTGTAGTCATCTACCAGGACAATTTCTCGTATTAAATGCTCGGGACTGCGGTTGAGCACACTCACAATGGTTCTCAGCAAAGTGGACCTGGCCTCGTTATGGAAGGTAATGATGACACTCGTCTCGGGCAGATCCTCGCGGTATTTTTTGGTACGGCACCTGATCATTATTAAATAAGTATTTAAATAAGAAATTAAGTAAATAATAAGGTTTAACCTACATAGGATTCCTGGTGTCGGGTATTTCTCGATTACTGGGCAAAGCATCGCTGGCCTCCTGATTAAATCTATTCCTTATATAAGGATCCTCGCCATTGCGCAAGGACCCCGCTCGTATATAGCCCGCCTCGTCGAAGTATTCGATTTCGGTGCCACCGCCCCGCCCACTGGGAGCCACAGGCAAGCGACCACCAGGTCCGCCTGTTCCTCCACTGAGACCCTGAAAGTTATAGGGAAAAGCTTTCGATTCAACCACTTAACTAAATTAAATTAAATTATATATACCAGCGGAGGAAATACATTTAGCTAATATTTGTAAATGAATTTATAAATAATAGCTCTTATACAGATTATATTTTATTTATGTATTAACCACTACCTTCAACACAGCGGTAATTAAATACATTTTCGCCAGAGGCCCCTACCTGAGATGTCTCTTCCAGAGCCACAATGCCATTCAGCTTCAGGCCATGGACTGCGTTGCGCTCAAAGTCCTTTACGGAGCCGATTAGGATGACATTGCCGCCGGGATCGTCGGCCCCGCTGCCAGCTGCTCCACCGCCGACCGCTCCTCCTCCGCCGCCGGCTGGTGCCCACTGGCGGGCCGTGGAGGCTGCTGCCGCCGATGAGGAGTCGTCCTGATACTGCTGCATGGCGGTGGCCACCTCACGTAGTCGCAGCGCTCGATTTTCCACCTAAAAGGACACAGAGAACGCAAGGGGGAGAGAGGAGACAAGTGCTTTAATTTATTTCTTTAATCTGCGCCACATTGGCGACGTTGACGCCCGTACGGGGCAATAACTCAACTCAACTGGGAGCAATTGAAAAGCACTGGAAAGCGTGAAAAAATGGCACAAATAAGTATTTAACGATAATTTGAGGTAACTAAATTAAAATATTTTGTGTTAAGAATTATAGCCAAGAATTATTATATTCACATTTCATTTTCTTGAATTTTTATTAATAAACCTGTAAGGCATTAAAAATTTGTTCAGAGTGTAAAAGTAAAAACGCAAAAGGGTTGGGCGTTCGTGCTGGTCCTGGCAAAGTTTCACCAAAGTTTCCAGCTCGCAACACAACAGGACAATATAGAACGGAGCCCAGAAGCAAACCATTCCGAACAGTTTTCGTGTTTGGTCCAAGATTAATAATCTATAAATTGCAAATGTTGCCAGGACCAGGGCCCCGGGACCCAGAGGCGCAGACCACCACGCCCCAGTTTGAACAAAGCCCCAGATTCCTGGCCCACTTTCTTTGCTAAAATAACATGGAAAGCCTTTTAAGAGAAAGGCCTAAAACACTTTGTTACCAGCGCCCACATTTAAATTGTATTTAAAGAAAACAATTTCGCTTAAGGCTGCAGGGAATAGTATTTTAAAAATTCAATAAATTTTAAAAGCAAAACCAGATTTGCCACTAATTGGCTAAGAACACCAGCTCCTCAAAGTTTTAATAGAATTAAGTTGCCTTTTAGGTAAATCACAAGACCGACGACAGTCCACTTTCGATAACCAACGAATTGAATGACAATGTGTCTGGTTCTATATACAAACCAGACAAAAGGACATCAATGTCCCTGAGCAGACACCAAAATAACCTTGAAGCCTTACAATTCTCATCCCCAGATAAATGAGAGAAACGAGGGAGACTTCACTTGAGAGAAAGAGGTTTAAATAAATAAGTTAAAAGTGCCAACACATCGAAGCACGAAATGGACAGAGTGCACGAATTATTTTAAATGGCAAAGCTGTCGGGTGAGATCTTGCATTTTGTATGAATCGGGCTTATAGAAAGGCGAGGGTGGAGTTACTATGAAAAGGTGCTAGCTGTGTGTGTTAAAAATGCGTTTAAAATCGCTGCTAAAAGGCAACATGTTTCACTCGAACCAATTGGAATGGGAAAGTCCCACAAAAGCAGGCAACAAAGAGAAACGCTCTCAAAGAGCGAGAAAAAGCGCTCCACTTAAAATTAAAATCACGCATACGCGTATGCGTGGCGTATATACGCCGCGTACGACGCAAAGTGCCAAAGTCAGCTCAGAAAAAAGAAATCGCTTTCAATACGCTTGCCACACATAAATCAGCGTTAGAAGAGCTGCCGATAAAGGAGCTCCTGACAAAACTCTTGACAAATAGATTCAACGCAAAAGGGCAATTAATAATCGTGCCAGGCTAAGGGTTCCGGGAATTGGGTCAATGTTTGGCACAGCGAAAAGATTCATTTGTCAATTTAGTTGGGGTCAGTTAGTCGCAAAAAGACGCCTTCGAATTAGCTAGGACAGGCTCTCTCCACTTCTTTGAGTGGTAACAGATGCCGCAACCCTTTTTTTTTGGTCTATCGATGGCGTTTTGGACATTTGATGAAAGCCTTTTCAAGTTCTTAACGGAAATAAATGGATCGAGCTTGGCTTAATGAAGTTTAAACACATTTCTAAAAGCCTTAAGGCATCCAGTAATAGTTTTTCCCATTAATATACATAATAATAATAATTTCAAACGAAAATGCAATTTACTTTTTGCGCTGCAGTCCAAATTCAAGGCAAAGAGTAATTCAAATTTGAAATTTGAAAGAATTTCTCATCCTTGGCCTGCCAGAGTGCCACCTGAACTCGGAGAAATCTGAATTCTGGGAATTAATCTCTGTATTCTGTTTCAATTTCCACAACTCCTGTCAATTTTGGCTCAATTCCGATTGCCATTTCGGGGAAAACAGTTTCAGTTTCACATGCCAAACACCTCGAGGCCGAAACTCAAGCGATTTGAACCGAATGGGGTCCTTAACGGGTTCATAAACCAATCACATTTCGTATACACAATGAAGACTATGGGGGCCAAGGAGTAAGCCTTCAAGCGCAATGCCATCGGAAATGCATTGTGTGTGTGGCACAGGAGTCTCGGTCACTCGAGTCTGGAGAGCTATTTGGCATTCCGAAATTATCGGCAAGCGAATCTTAATTAGTTTCATTGTTTGAAGTGGAAACTGTGGTCGCTGAATTAGCCAATCCTAGTGCGTGGGCATACGCAACGAGACTTAACGGACAATTTCAGCGATTGCTCTTCCAATTAGGCGTTAATCAGCATCAATTTTCGGCTCCTTCCGAGGACTTATTTTTGTCTAAAATGAATGCAAACTTTCCTCTCCATTTGCAAATTTATTTGCCCCTTGGGCTGGCAACTCCCATTGCAAACGAAATCTATATATAGGCTGCCTCTGGAGAGAAGTGGCTGAAAAGCGATGTGTCTGACGTCAAGAGAAAGATGATACTTTTTTTCTATTTTTTGCACCCAAGGTCAAAATCGAGACTTCATATCGTCCCACTTGGAGCTCATCAAATTCTAGTTTGCTGCGAATTGTCATTAGGTGTCAGCAAAAAACTATCATCAACTTTATTGGTGGCGACAAGTTTGCTTCAAGTTTAACCAGAGCAACAAGTTGCCATTTATGCTTTTTTGTTAGCAAGTATTTGGTCAACTTGGGTTTATTGCTCGAGTTCAATGTTTGCAGCCAAATAGCGATGAAATAGCCAAGAAAAACAAATTGTTTTGTATTGAGTTCACAGCCATTTGATGGCACTGATTGTTTTTTGGGGTCAGACAGAGAAAATATGAAAAATATGAAAACCAAACAGCTTTTATGGCAAAAATGGTCTGCTTCTGTCATTACAATGATTTGTGAGCAGTGTTATTTAATGAACTGCAGAAATAAACTCAATTAAAGGATGATAAATATGGGCAAGTTACTAGGAGTATTTTTGTACATTTTCATATATTTTTTTTGGGAGTATGGTAGCCTTTTCTTTTTAACTTAATCAGCTTCGACATCGTCTCCGCCTAGCCCCGAATGACTGCTCTGCTAATATATCGAGCTGTAGACAAATCCAAATCCTAATCCAAAATATATCCAAAATTGATAAAATACTGTGTGGCTCTTTGCAGTTCACAATGGCCAACAATTTGATGCCTCACCAAGTCGAGGAACTGCAGCCGCAGCAGGAGGTACTGGATCCTCCAGCTGAGTTAACCAACTCGAACCTCGATACAAATTTGCCAAGCAATTCGGTTCTCAATGAGATCATCACCGAATCCTTGGGCCCAAAGCCGGCCAAGCGGCTCTCCCTTCGAACTCTGGCCCACGTGGTATTGGCGCTGAATAGAGCTCTCAAGGCGGTGACACCTGATCCGGATGAGGCTGCCTTGGATTACTGGCGCAATCTGGCCAAGAGTCGCGGGGAGATGAGCTCGCGCTACTGCCAGGTCATCGAGATGCAGCGCCAGCGGATCGAGACCCTGGAGTGTGACCTCCGCACTCTGATCAGTCTGGCCCGCAAGACCAAGGAGATGCTGGCCGAGTTTGCCTTGGAGAAGCGGGTCGGCCAGGATCATGGCGATGGCGAGCATCCTGTTTAGATTTGGAATTCTTTTTATTTGGCATTTTAATTACAAACTTGAATGGAAACTACAGTGCACAAGTGTTTGGTTTCACTTTCACCAAAGAAAAACATACACGTAATGAATTGAGATTTTCCTTTTTCTAATTAGGGACAATTTTCATGTTTCCTGGGTTTCTTTTAGTACTGTTCTCCCTTTATACGATTTTAATTTCCTTTTTTTATGCTGACCGTGGTGTATGTGCTGTCTCCCCTAATTCACTCAACCTTAACCATTATTTGGTTTTATTTTGCTGTCTGTTTGCTTAGCCGAGAGTGGAGCGGAGATTTCTTTAATCTCGGTTCGTGTTTTGTGTTTTTTTCTTCCACAGTTTTCTACGGTCTGAGTCTGTGGCGTGTGCAGTCTTCCAGCTGAATGATTTTCACATCGAAAGAGCCCGGAGAGCTGGGAAAAGCTCCTAACTGCATAATTTAGTAATTGGAACGTATCAAATTTAGTTTTCACCCATAAAACAAAACAAAACAGTAATACGAACAAATGGCTGAAACTTTATCGTTTATTGCAATCTGGCTCAGGTTGGCCGTATCGTTTTCTGCATTACGAATCCGAGGCCACTCCCAGCTGGGTCCAAGAACAAGCAAATTCAATTAAAAGTCTACGCACGCAATTTGAAACCAAAAATATTGACAACAAGTATCTTGTCTGCAGCCAGAAAAACAAGAAAAACCAAACAGCCAAGCCGACCATTGAACTCGAACTTTGATCGAAAATTGTTTACGCCACATGACATGGGCCCCCAAAAATCTTGTTGTTCAGCCAGACATTTTCGGTAAAAGTTTATTTAACCAAAAAGGGTCTCATATTTCGGCAGAATAATCAAAAAGTTTCCGATGCGAGCCTTTCTTTTCTTTTGAATATCAATTAAATAGTTGGCAAGAATATTGAGAAGGGTCTCCAGGCATACGCATATTTATGGAGACTTATTCAGTTTGTTAACAGTAAATGCTACGGGATAAATACATGTTAATGGTTCACAAAAATCCCATAAAAAAAACCATTTCCTTCTTTTTATTATTTTAAAGCTTACTGGCCACTTCCCCTTGGCCTTTTATGATTGATTACAAAACACAATTTCTCTAGCCATCAAAAAAGATGTAACTTGGCCTAGGAAAGAAGATTTTTATCAGGCAATAATGACATTTTTTTTCTTCTCTAAGTTTGTGGGCCAACATTAAACCAGACTTTAATGTCAACAAGAAAATGGAGACAGAGCCGAAACTGATGATGAGTCGATGGCCAAAACAGAGTAGAAAATCGAGTAACGTGTTCAGCGACCCATGAAAGCGAACACAAACCATAATTATCTGTTATGTTTGGCCAACACCAGCGATGGATTGACCCAACAAGTTAATGGCCAAAACTCACATGTGATGTGCTCGAGCCTTCGCCTTCCACTCCCCCGAAGCTGCCGCTGATGGATGATTGTGTGGCGGCAACTGCATGGCGTTATGCAACTCGGCTGTGGCTGTGGCATGGAAATTGTGTGCCATGCCAACAACCGAATTGCGGCCGCATCAACCGGCAGCAACAATTGCAAATTGTTTTGGTAGCAAAATTTGTGTGGCATCTTCGTCGTTGGTTCCCGCTTTCTATACCCTCTACTCGGGGGTATATTCGTGGATATTTGATGAATGAAGAATTTGCATATATATTCATAAACGCATACGAAAAATAAATGCAATTTTTTGAAATACTAAAAATCACATTAAGTTGTAGATTGAATTAAATTAAGCGTTATATATGAAAACAAGCGATTAAATATGCTTTTTTAATACTGAACCTTTCTATGTTTTCAATACCAATAAATACTAGGCACATTGACAAAGGAAATACCATATATATATTTATATTTCCCTGTAAAAATATTTCCTTTAGGACAGGGTATCCCGAAAGGCGTTTCCCTCAACTCTGGCGAATCTCCTTTTTTATTTTCGGCCATCCAAACGATGGGTAGCAATGACATGAGCTTCCTCATGACGGCAGCTGCAGTTGCAGCAAACTAGTTTCTTTATCTGTCTTGCAAAACTCAATTAAATATATATAGATATATAGTTATTTGCTGTTTGCCTGCGGCTTGATCTTCCTTTCTATTTCTGCTAAGGTCATGCCATAAATCCGTCATCTAAAGGAGCATAAAGATTTATTGGCGAGGCAAATTTTGGAATGGTTCATAGAGGTAGGTCCATTATGGTGATTAAAAGGCGAATGGCTTATTTAAAAAGGAGTTCAAGATAATGGGGTTTATTTATGACAATAACAATTATTATTGATACTTTAGTGAAGTTGTAAAAGGTTTCTCTAGTGATTAAATACTTATTAGTTTGTAGTTCAAAGTTCATGTGCGGCAGAGCCACTCTATTTCGATTATCTAGCAACACTTTGGAAAGTGTTGAGTATTTTCCAATTAAAATTAAAGCTGTTGGCTGTGTCAAGTAAATTTTCCTTATGGCTTTTCCGGTGGCCTACGATCCCCCAGCACTTTCGGTCTGGGGACCACAAACATTTGGCAGCTTGCAGTTGGTGGCAAGGCAGATGAAGCGGCAATAAATTGCAAGTTGCAGCCGAGCGGCAGCTGTTGCATGTTTGAGGTCTCGGGTACCATGTGTGTGTGGATGTTTCTTGCCCAAATTGCCACTGAGAGTGACTTTGCCTAAGTGCCTACGACTTGTACAACACCACACCCCTGAGCCTGAGCCACCACCAACCGCCTCAATAAAGCCGACAAGACACGGCTGCTGCTGCTGGGCTCCGACAAGAGATCTCTTCATAAAATATATTGAAGTGCTTTGCATAAATTTCGGTCTGTGACTCAGAGACCCAGACAATGGCTGATTGCATGTCTCTGGTCTCTGATCCCGGGGCGGGCGGAAAGAATCGAGCCTAGCCTTTGACTTTCCGAAGAAAGAAGAAAATCAATTAAGGCCAACTCGGATATTAGCCTGAGAAATTCACGCCTGCCAGCTATTAACTCACTTTATAATCAACTGGTGGCCGCAAATGTGGGCCATCCATTAAAGCGGACTTGAGCCGAACTCATACAGACTATATAGACCATAGACAACTATAACAAATTGTGGACTCTGATATGGCTCTCGCTTTGTATTTTGTTTTCCATTATGCCCGTCTGTATTTGTCTCCGTTTGATTGTCTTTGGTTGTTTTTCATTTGGTCTGGCAGTGAATATGTGACTCATGGGCGAGCAGAGTTTTCAATGATTAAGCACAAATAGGAGTCCGGCAGCAGCTGGGAACGCCCTCGGAAAAAAGAAGGAAAATGATATACGAACAGTGGAGCGAATAAAATATAGAATATAGAAAATAAATATGAAGATTAAGCATTACATTTTAATTATTTACCAATATTAAAGGGAATATTCTTGAAGATTTTATTTTTTTATATATTTTACAATTAGTTTTAAATATTTTTTTTAAAAGAATATATTTATTTTCCAAAAAATTATGCTCACTGTGCATCCAAATAGACCGGCACATGTCATCAGTCAGGCTAGGGTGAACTCACCCATGGTCTGTCGTCGGATATACAATCGCAAGCTAAGAGATACATTCGAGACAGTTCAACCATCGGTTGATGGATGCACTGTTTGCAGAGTGTCGCCGGGGAGGACAAATTGCCAGAAGCTGGCGACAGTTGGATAGCAGAAAAAAAAATAGCAAAAAATATAAACAGCCAGAGAAACATGCTAAACTAGAAACCAACAAATGAGGATTCATATTAATGCGCAAAAATTTTATCTCGCTTCTGGTTGCAGTGCCACTTTTTGTTGTCATTTCAATTGGAAATGGAAAACGCTTCGCTTCGGAGGAGAAGCACACACTCAGTATTAGGTGACCCCGACCCATTAAGAGCCACATCATTATCATCATCGCAGTCATCTGGTGTGGTCAGTGGTCAGTGTGCGGTCTTTGTTTATTTGCACTGCCAATTGGTGTTCATCCATTTCAGTTGGCAATGTTTTAATTGGAATATTACCAGAGCCAATGCGGCTAAATATTTAACCGCATTTCGATAAATGAGCCAATCACGATAATCAAACGGATTAAATATGAAATGCTCCACGCATTGCGGTGCTACTTCGGAAGCGGTTTATTTGCCAAACCCAATGGGATTTAATTCATTATGTTTTAGTTTGCTGAGTGGTGAGTTTTAAGAGAACCACATTTAGTTTTAATGAAGTGTGGGTGGCTTGCGATTAATTATTAAATTTAATCTGGTAAATAGCAAATATTTATGACATGTTTATTAAAGCAGGATTCTATTGTTTTATTATTTAAAATACATATAATTTTTTAAGGCAAATAATACCTATCAAGCCCAGCTTTGCCCACGCCAAAAACAATCTCAGCTAAATGTTCGATGTTTGCCCTTTCCTCTCTGGATCGACTCAACCAAACCCCACAAAAAAGTCATACAATAAAACATAGAAAACCACAGCTGTTGGCCATAAAAAAGGGGAGAAGCAAGCCAACAAAACGGAGGTGAATGCCACTACTTAAGTGGCTGAAAATGTCCGAAAATTGCAACAAAAAACATTGGGATGGGGAAGGAAAAATGACTCCACCAGGCCGCTTTTGGTATTCAGTTAGCTGCGAGGAGATAAAATAAAATAAAATACAAAATAAAAATAAAAACGAACGGAATACGAACGGTTGCCCCGGCAATTGGAGACAGTATTCCATGCATTTGAATTGTCGTCGTCGGTTCGACTTTCTCGACTTGTTCAATTGTCTGCGCCGCTATTATCGCGGATACTTTCACTTGCTGGGCTTAAAATTTATATTTAAATGATCATCTTTGAGTTGACATTTAAATGT
Source organism: Drosophila rufa (assembly GCA_018153105.1). NCBI lineage: Eukaryota > Metazoa > Arthropoda > Insecta > Diptera > Drosophilidae > Drosophila > Drosophila rufa. The sequence goes on from JAECXS010000096.1 coordinate 21,258,934, forward strand.
ATTTTGATCATGAGTCACGAATAAAGGTCTCGCTGGAATCAAAATGTCAACAGGGGTCTTAAAATTGGCTTTAAATGAGCACCGTGAAAGAGGAGTAAGTTACAAAATTGTGCAGGAATTAAGCTTTGTAATAAAGTAACTTGTTGAAAAGGGTTTAAGATATTTTAATTAAAATTTTATCTTTTTGATGTATAAAACATTTTTAAATTCATAATAAAAGAGATAAGAAGTATATCGTTTTAGCTTACACATTGGGAGCTTTCTATGCGATGCACTTTACTTTTTGTGCATATTAAAAATGTTTTTATACGTTTCAGTAATTATATTTATAATTATAAATATATTTTTGTTGTTGCAATTTTAACTAGAGCATTTCAAGGTCACAAAGTAATTCGAAACAATTAAATGGGTCAATTACTGACCCACATTAGAGCGGCATCCGTCTCTCCCGTCATTCCCACGCCCCATCGCCGGATCGTTTCTCAGCTTTGGCATCTGCCCATCATTAAATAATTATTATTTAATACCCCAAAAATCGTCAGGGGGAAAAAAAGCCATACAATTTTTGCGGTGGCCCTCACTTTTGTTGTTGTTTGGCCATGTTTTTGTTTGTGTAATCGCCAGCAAGTAGCACTTAACCGAAGTGTTGTTATTTCTGCCTTTGTTTTCCTTTTCGCCGGCTCGTGGGCGCCACTGGACTCCCTCGTCATGTGAGTGGTTAACTGGTTGTTACGATGTTGTTGGATGTTGCGGATTTTGCAGGTCTCCGGAGCTGAGGACCTGTGGAGCTGCAGGCCTCCTCCAACTCCTCCTTCCTTTGGCATAATGAACTTGAACTTTATGACGCAAAACACGTTAAGTTGACGTATCCGAGTGACGAGTGTTGGGCAAACACGCTGTCTCCCCAGCATTTATATCTTGTAGCGTTTTATGTTTATTTTTGGTAACATCATTTTTGAGACGAGCCCCGGTTAAGTGGTGTTGGGTTATAGGGTACATGGATATGTGTGTTTGTTGGTATTTCTTTGTCTGTCAGTTGGTCAAGTGGGTAAAGGTTAAGCTTTAGGGTGGCATTAGTCCAGGTTAATAGGTTTTAGGACCTTGGAACCCTCAAATGTAGTGATTACAGGTTTAAATTGGGTTCGTTGCACTTTTAATTAATTTTAATTGAGCTTAAAATGTATCTTCTGAAACTGTATATAAACTGTAGTTTCCAATTAATTCACTAGTTTAATTAAAATTATTATTTCTGCGAAGCTAACTTTGGTTTGATTTAATTTTGAATCCCTTATTGGTTAATTTATTCGGTTATTTTTCTTTGTAAATTAAAAATAAATAATCAGCATGAACAAAACCGGTTCTTCCCTTCTGGCATTTAAAGAACAGTCTTTGCTTAAAGTTCACCGTGAACCAGCTCTCCTTTGTCCCGCCTTCGACAAAGAAATTCACTTTCCTGGCCGCATTTATCATTGTTATGCCATTTGTGGGTCTCTGCCACTGGTCGCAATAGGAAGCAGTCCAAACAAGTTGTAAAATAACAATAAAAATCAGCAATCGAAATTGAAAGTGGCCCAGAGGCAACTACCAAAAATATGGTCGATGGCGATGGCGATGGCACCGTGACCGGTTTGAGCACGCGCAAAAAATGGGTTGGCTTTCAATAAAAAAAGTAAGCGGAAGCCTTAAAAGTGTGTAATAACAGGAATTAAGTGTCTTTAATTAATTAAATATATTTGTGCCTGTTTGAAAGGGGCTTTATTATATTAAAATATTTTATAAAATCAATCGATAATCCCAGTTCCTGCTCCCAAGTCCCTATTATCCAAGCCTCTTTAATTAAAATTCAATATTAAAATCAAATATATCACATTACCCTTTTCCCAGTAATCCGAAATGCAATATTTTTGGCATACAAATTTATTTACTGTGCAGACACACACCATCGGACCGGCGAATAATGTGGAGAAGACCATAAAGGGTAAAATTGCCAAGCGAAACCCGACGACCTTGTCTCGGTGCGTTAAGTTACGGTTACGGTTAAGGTTGCGTAATGGACGATAGCAAGAAAAAAGCGGCAGAAGCGGCCGAAAAGACCAAGGAAGCGGCTGCAGCGGCCACAGAAGCGGCTAAGGAAGCGGCCAAGGAAGCGGCAAAGGCGGCAAAAGCAAAAGCAGAAGTGGCCGCTGAGGAGGTCAAGGAAGCGGCGAAGGTGGCCAAGGCAAAAGCAGAAGCAGCCGCTCAGGAGGCCAAGCAAAAGGCAGAGGCAGCAGCTGCCAAAGCCAAAGCCAAGTCCTAAGGTCTCCACCCTTTGCAGTAGGTTCTCCTGGCTGTCATCTACAGCAACAGCTGCCAGGGAAAAGCCAGGCAAAGGCAGCTGAAGAAATATCAACAGCAAAAGCAATTGCCGTTCAGGAAAAGCCATCGATAGCAGATATTTTCAGCTGCAAATGCTGTTAAGGAAATGTCATTGACAACAGCAATAGCTGCCAAGTAAACAGCAAATGCAGCAGAGGAATTTACCAGAGGAAAATCAAGCCAAGAAAACTCAGCAGCAGAAGCAATTGCTAGAAAGGATATAGCAGTAGCTGCAGCAATTGCAGCTAAGGGATATGGTATCAACAGCAGCAACAGCCCAAAGCTCTAGCTAACCACAGAAATTGCAGTAAAAGATAAAGCAGCTACAGTAGCGAAACCGAAAGTTTAACAGCAGAAGCAACAATGAAGCAACAACATAGAACATTAAAAAAATATCAGCCACAACTGAAGCTGCAACAATGCAATGAATATTGCAGCATTGATAGCCGGACGGACAGCAAACACAACAGCAACATCGAGAGCAACATCAGCAACATCCCCCGCAGCAGCAACACTCGCCAGCAGATGGTCAGTTAAGAGAGGAAATCTGGAGGGGCAGATAACCAGTTTTGGTTAGGCCCATTCAAAAAGTAACATATATATCCATAGCCGGTTGAGCGAGAAGTTTGTCATTTAAGCTGACTGTGACCTCCAATCCCTACCTTTCCCCTTAGTTCCCCTCAACCCCAGGTTAAGCAAAATCAAAAGTCAAGCCTGTCTGCAGATAGGCATCGTTCGTTAATTATTCATAGTAAATCAAAGCGCTTATCAAATGCCAAAGAAGCAACTGAACTTTGTAAATACAACTGGGCGAGTTTTGGAGCTAACTTCTTCTTCTTTCGGCCAGTTGTCATTGAAAGCCGCAGCCCCAAAACTCAAAAAGTCAACTTGAGTTGCCTGATAAAATGCTAATTTGTCTGCCGTTCGTCGTTAAATATAGATGGGAAACTTTATTGCTATGGACTTTTGAGTGACCTGGCATTCGAAAAAGAATATAAAACTTCTCTGCAATTAAGACCATTAGCAGCCAAAGATTAATTGGAACAGCTCTCAGTTCTCAGAAAACTCTATATTTTCAAATAAAATCTCTCAATCTTTTTGTATCGTTCTGCTTTCGTCATGGGCTGGCTCCAGCCACCACACACACTCACTTTTATCCTCTATAAAAACCAGTTTGATTTCTAAGCCCGATCATTGCCGTCTATTGAACTTAATTGAAATTAATTTCCATCGACCGAAATGTTAATTTCGAGCGCTTTCAAGAGCAAATTACGTTATTTTTTTCGCTGGATCTTTGGCATTCTTTTGAAGTGAGTTTTTTGTGGGTAATGCAATGTGGATTGTCAACCAGAGCGTAACTTGCTCTGTCACGCAAATGTTTAGTTTGCTTTTTGCTTTCTGCTTCACAGCCAAATAGATTTATTTATTTATTATATGTATTTCTACCAACTGGTCTTTTTTATGGTCCAATCCAATGGATGTGCATAGCTATAAATCGAATTCATGAGGCGTTAAGGTCTTTGAAAGTATTTTAGTTTGAACTTGAAATTTTTATAACACCATCTGACTCTTTTTTCTCTCTCTTTTCCTATATATATTTTTTTTGGGCAAGGCCATAAAAGTTAAATGGCAGTCGTTATAATAGATTTCTTTTTTACATATGAGATCGCGGGCGGCTGCATGTGGGAAAATCGGAAAGGAAAACTTCTGGAAAAAGTTTCTGTCAGAATTTGCATTTATGATGGCATCATTTGCATATGACCAACGATGCTGGAACATCTTCAAGTGTCGAGCAGATGGAAATTATGGCGATGTGGTATATATATAGTGGGTTTACGCAACGAAAAAGTCAAGAGAACTTCTTTGGCAGAAATTAATTCTTAAATAAAAATGAATAGTAATTGCATTATTATATTATAAACTCATTTTCTCATGCTTAAACTTTGTGTGCTTCTTTTACTATTCACTTTCTTTGCAGCTCCCAATTTAAATCCGTTAAATAAGCGACTTAATCCATTCGTGACCCCAGATGAGAGTGGAAAACTTTAGTCACAAAAAGAGAAAGTTCAATTTTCAAACACTGTATTGAGAAGCTGCGGGAATCCCAAATGGTTAACCAAAGTAATTAAGGCACAAAAAGAAAGAAGACCAACAAGAAACGCTAACTAATCAATCGGTTATGTAACCAACGCCCCGCTGCTAACAATTAAATTAAATTAAATGTGTGATTGACTTGTGTGCAAGTTTTTGTGTTATTTATTTTGCTTTCAAACCCCATTTCGACGCTCTCGTTTCGATTACGAATCAAGTCAAGTCCGACATGAGATGGCAGAAAAACTCGGATATGGTTTAATGAATGAAATGTCATTGAATGGCAAAGAAGTCCAAACTGGAGAAAGATCGGATTGGATGGGAGTTTAGTGAGCTAAAGATGGATGCGAAAAGATTATATTATCAAAGATGGAATTTACGTAGATTCCCAAACAAAGATTTCCACAAATAACTAGCCTTCCTATCGTGGCTCTGAAAATTTCCCACTTCACTTGACTGAGGTCTATCATCTTAATCTATTTTAGGATTCAAGTACTTGAAGAATTTGTACTAAGCAAACAATTGCTCATTAAGCCAACCCGAACCTATCTCCCCATGATCATAAATATTTGATAATGTCAAACTCTTCAGATTCCCCCCAAACAAGCATAATCTTATCTGCAAGGTTTGCAGCTTTAATTTAGCTTGTCCAGGAATAGGTAAAAATTAAACGTGCGTCGAGCAGAGGACAGCTTATCAAAAGTGGGAAAAATGACTGAAAAACCAATGTCCGAGAGTGCAGTAGCAATGAGTGGACTGTGGCAGCATTTCCTGCATTTTATGCGCAGCGCAAAAAAGCCAAATAAATCAAGTTTACATGAAAAATTATTTCGGTGTGCTGGTGGTGGTGGTGGCGCAAAGAAGATGATTGCCGTGGGGATTCCGGAAGGAAGGGGCCGTGTCCACAAGTGGCTGAAACTCCACTACTGACCACCACAACGAAGGGGATGATGTTGATGATGATGACGTCGAAGCGAGAGCCTGTAAAGTGCGCTGTGTGTATTTACACTCACCGACATTTACGCACACACACCACAGCATGCATCTCCATAATCGGCTTCATTTGTGCAGATTTACGTTTTCATTTTTAAAAACACTCTGCTTTGCTGCTGCAGCTGCCTTTTCATAATTATTATTTTCCTCAATTTAAAAACCATTGCAAAAGATCAAAAGTGTAATTAACAGAGCATTGTGGCATTGTCTTTTCACACTTATTTAATGTGGGTTTTTCTTTATGAATAGTAGTACTTTTTAATTAATATTTGTCAGGGAGCTTTATTTCTTAGTTGTAAAATATTTAAAAATATGTTCAGATTATTTATTTATATAATTATTACATTTTAAAGTGTATTCCAGTTACCATAGTAACTATTGTTGCATATTTCAATATTTCTGAGTGGGTGCAAAAGCTTTTAATATTATTTAAAATTTTTTTATGTCTGATTTTAAATTTTTGGCTGACTTTTAAAGCATGTTTCAGTTGAGTTGCTTCTGTTTTTCTGTTTTTTTGGTGTGAAATATTCAGCAGATAACAGCAACGCCGTGAATGCCACAGCATCTTTCAAAGTGGGCAATAAATTAAAAGGGTTTTTTGTTAAACTCTTAAAAACATTTTAAAAAAGTGCTGCATGCGATGTTTTCACGGAAAAGTTCATTTTTTGCTCAGTCACTTTGTAGTTGGTCCTTGTTGTATTTATTTTATTGAGTATGTAATTTCTCTCCTTTCCGCACGCTAGCAAAATAAAATGCAGAAAAAGTGTATATATTTGAAATTGCTGAAATAAATTGACATTTTGCCTCATGTGTGGGGGAGTGAAGTGAGTTCTTCCCTTTTCGTGCTGAAGTGTACTATATTTGTTTTTTTTTATCTACAGAAAACACAAACGAAATTTGCTGATATTCTTGAGGGTTTGATACATAAGTAAGCAAAACAAGCCAAATTCAATTGAAGTACACGTGTGCCACTGACAAATACAATTTAAAGCCACACAAATAAAGTGAGCTGGCTTGTAAGTGCACATTTTATATTAAGTTTCAAGATATAAGTGGAAAATACTACTTATTTGTATAGAGATAATGTTAATGAGTACCCTGATACCTAAAGTGGGGCACAGCCCATGTTAGATGACCTCTTCACAACCCAAAACTGTCTAATAAATAACAAAAAAAAATGGTAACTATAAGCATATGGGTTGGCACCTGACAAGCCAAAAAACTTAATTAAAACTTGTAAAGTAAGCGACAAAAATACAGTTGGGGAGTAGATGAGATGGTGGCACCTGGCGATACGTGAGGCTAATTATGTGGAGAGGGTACTATGTGCGACAGGTGAGAGGGTGTTGAAGAGGAAAAAGAGAAAACAATGGAGTATCAAGACGGTAGCAAATCCAATAATTACTATGCAGGGTGGCATACGCAACGGACCTCCCTCTCTATCCGATGCCATCATCGCAGTCTTCGTTAAAAAAGATGATAATGATGACTCAAGCGGAAGAGGAAGAAATAGTGGCGAAGGGTGGCTCCAATTTTAAGTTTGAGTTTACTTTTTGTTTCTTTTTTTTTGCCAGGTATTGCATGATCTGAAAGGTAAGCTGAAAAACGGCTCACCATTAGCTCCCATGTCGTAGAGACAAAAAAAATAAAAGAACACCTGGGCAAAAGGAAAACGAAAGTGACGCAGTATAGTTGAAGGCAGGTGAGAATAAATGAGCTTTATAAGTACTTTTCTTTTGGCAACGTCTTGAAAAGTGTGTATTGAGTCGGTCCTGGTTGAGTTATTGCCGCCGATACAATCTTGTAATTTTTGCCTAACTTAAAACTTACCTTCTCCGTGCTGGACTGGAAGTAGTAGACCATCACAAACATCCAGATGATGCTCACGAACACGATCAGTTTGATGTTGCGGCGCATTTTGGACAGCTTTAATTTATATATTTAACTCCTAATTGGGTTGAGGACGTATCACGTATTCACTGCGATATTTATTTATTTACTTTTTGGTGTTGTTGTTTTTGGCAAATGAATTATGCGGTTTTCACTATTGGCGGGTAAAAGATAGAGAAGAAACATTGGGATGAGTGTAACTAATATATTTCATTTTCGTATCCATTTCAATCTATTTTTCTTTGCACTGTTTTTCAATCATTTCCATCTTCACTTCATTCATTTGCCTTAATTGTGTTTGCGTTTTAATTGTTTAACTCTGCTGAATATTCAATTCAATTGGATTTAATTAGGCCTCTCCATGAATGCGAACCGATTATCTGGAGCTTTAAATGGTTTCGGCGTTTAATTCTCTCTCTTTCACATATATTATTTGCCCTCGGGGGTTTTCTGCCAAATGCGATGTTTATTTAAAGTTATTGAGTGCTGGCTGGGTGAATTTAATTGTTCGAGGGCAGACTATGGGAAATTATTGTCATTAAAGTTGCGATTATTTAAATTGCATTAAAAATTAAATCGACAATATTTCAGTGATTAAATGGAAAAAGATCTTATTTTAAAGGTAATTGAAAGACATATTCAGTAGTCATTTCTTTCATAATAATTTTTAAAAGTTTACAAACAAAAGCTCCCTTAAATAAATATTTCCACAATTAACCCAGACCTTGATATTATTTTCAGTTTTACTCATAAGTTCTAGATTCTAAAAATTGTTTGTTTATTTCGAGAATTTATCTAATCCCAAAAGCCTTATCGTATGGTATCAGCCTTAGAACCCGATAAGACCCCCGAGCCCACATAAACAAAGTTCTTCTATATCCGAACACTAAACGTTTCTCAGTCCATTCACTCAAATTACATCACACGCACTTAATGGATGCTAATTAAACGCTCACAAAGCCGAAATCGGTAACGTTTCATTTGGTTTATTTTCGGGAATGTCTCTGGGAAAAGGGAAAGTGAGCAGCAGCTGTTTTGGCCAGCGCAATTTAACGGCGTTTCGATTGAGGATGGCTTAAGCAGCAAGCAGCAAGCGGCAGACAGCAAACAGCAAGCAGCCAGCATTACGCATACGCAGCGTGGCCTTACGCTTGATAAGATAAGAATGGCAGCTTTCTTATTGCACAGCTGTAATGTTTTTTTTTTTTTTTTTTTTTTGGCATATAAATCAAGCACAAGAGGGAAATTATCACAGTTTACTGGCCATTCCGCTAACGGCTCAGCCATTCACTTGTTCTCATTATTGGCGTTTACCGTTTTGTCGATTATAACGACTGTTGCTAACACGAATCTCGAATTGCAATCGCTGCCCGTGGCAGCCGCGCTTTGCCACCAAAAAAGCCGTCGACTGTTCTTTTTCGTGGGCCTCGCAATGGGGAAATATGTATATAATCGGTAGAATCGGAAGTGTAGACACGAAACAGACGGCGTCGCAGAGACAAATGGCCAAAAAGCGCAGCGGTAGCGTGTATTTTATGCTGCCAGTCCAATTGGAACCAGACCGAATGGGTGTGAGCGTATAAGAGTTGCGTTCGAGGCGGTTCGATGCCAACATGTTGGATACCGAAGCCCCGGCTTGATTGAATTATTAGTTTTGTTTTTGTTTGGCTAGAAGGGTTAGGCGGCAGCCAGCCAAACTTGGGCAGCTTTCCCCTGTCTATATAATAGGTAAAGTTGATCGAGAACTTCAAGCAGAAGAAGCCTCGTGCTCTGCGGTTTGATGATAATGAAACTCAAGAAGTCAAACTTTATTAATTTGAATTAGCAGTTTTGATAAATTTTCTTTTGCTATTTTAGATGGGTTTCAAACAACGATTAAAGTCGAAAAGTTTTCTACTGAGAAAAACATTACAATTTATCATAGAATATATTTTATATTATAAGCAGTATTTATTTATGTATTTATTATTCCTACGGAATAAATGAATACCTACACATATGCCTCTAGTCTAATGAGAACTTATTTGAACGATTATATGTTTATTATGCATTTCATGAAGTCATTGCCCTTCTAAACTTCACTTTATTTGAATTTTTACCACACCACAATTTTATTTTTACTCTAAAAGTTTTTATTGGCTTTTAGTTTTTGGCCAAAAAGTTTTCTGTTGGTTTTAAATTAAAATTTTAAGCGAATTTGTTAATTGCTCTGTGGATTTATCCAACATGTTCTAATTTGAGAGAAAGTTATAATTCAGTTCTATTTAGCATAAATAAATTATGCCTGCAAGCTGGGTTACTTTTGATTTATTTCCCTCTAGCGAACATTATTTTATTTCTGCCTGGCTATTTTTTCCCGCAACTTTATTTGGAATTTGTTTTTTCACTTTTAATGCAGTTTTTGTGCTTTGAATTTAAAATTTCGTGTAATGAAATATTCATTTAAAATTGGTGAAACAAATTTCAATTATGCAGATTTGAGTCAACCAGCAAAAAAAAAAAAAAGGCGGACAACTTTAGATGCCGACAACAATGGAATTCTCCTGTGTGCTTATTTTTATTTTTTCTATCCTTCTCGTGTGCAGTTGGTGTAAAAAAATGTGTGCTTCACTTATAAATAGCGTATGTGGGGCAGTCCGAAAAAAGGATATGGGTTAGCAGGAAGGATGGACAAGTGGTCTTCTCCGCTGCTCTTCCTTCGCCGGTGTCCGGTCCATTTAAATTGGCTTAAAAACTCAACGAACAGGCAACAAAGTCATGAATATGCACACAGACAGTGGAAACAACAAGGCAACTGAAGAATACTCGAATAATTACACAGACACAAATGCTCACAAATAAAATACGAACGAGTATATGTGGGGGTGTTCCAGTGTCTGTGTGGGTATTCCATTAGGCGTAATTAGAGCATTTAGCATCGAGGAAAAAGTTAAGAAAAGCCAACAGCAGAAACTGACAGATTCAGTCGGTTCTCCGTACAGCGAGCGCACATGCATATGTATGTGGGCATGCAGCACGCTCAGATACAGTTAGCCGGAGTTGCATTCCACACACCGATACACACGCACACCCGAGCACTCTCGCAAGTATTTGTACACATGCATGATTGCTCTTTTACCACTCAGACAATTAACTTAAAGTTGGCAAGCAGCCGACGGCAGATTGTCTCTCGGAACTGGTTCATTAGCTGCCTTCAAAATCGGAGGGAAAATTTCGTGCAGACTCGGAAAAGAATAAGAATTATGGCACAAAAGCAACTGATGCCGCTCTTTTTATTACCAGAATATTCATGATACTTCAAAGAATATAGTAGAGAGCATTTTATGTCTTAGAAAGTCGTTGGTACCATAAAAATATGGTTTTTACTGTATATTCACTTCCAAAATCATAAAAATAGGTTTTTTTATTTTATTTAAGGGTTTTAACGCTGTTATCTCTTCCAGTTCTTCCAGGATCAAGAATTATTTTATATCATTTTCTAGCTTGATATTCTTTATTTTCATGACTTCATACTCCAATATCACGTATACGACTAGTTGAACAATTATTTTAATAAAGTTTCGACCTATATTATTTCCATCATCTGTCTGTTGGTTATTATTTTTGCTTACAATGAGCTAGTTCCCCAGCGATACACCCAGCACTTTGTGTATTTCCAAGCCACACAAAACCCAGTCTCGCCCCCGACTTTCGACTCAAGTACGATAATTAAAAGTTGGCTAAATGTGGCTGGCAGCTTCCTTCTTCACCATTGCACTGCCACACGAATGCTCTCAGCTACTGATTCTGCTCCTTGGGCACCTGCTCCTGCCTCTGCTCCTGATCCTGCTCCCGTGACTGCGTCCTTCTCTTCGTTATTATGGGTGGCATTGCCACATCCATTTGATTGCACACCATTTGCAGCACAAACGCACATGTGCGCCTCACGTCGGCGTTGAATGCAGTCGAATCTCAACTGCACTGCACATTTAACTGTCATCTCGTTTCCTGCATTCGGTATATGAGAGTTTTGTGTGTTCCCCACTGAGATAAATATATCCAAGAGATTTTTATTTTAGTTCCTAAATACACAAGTGGAATCGAAAGAGGAATTTAAAGGGCAGAAGAAAGAATGACCAACAGAACAGTCTTGAATAATTTCCTGACCCATCTAGGATGCTCATATTTTGTATTATTTAAAGCGATTGGTTAATTTTAAGTCCGATTTATTACACAAATATTTTTATTGCATTATCTGGAATTAAAAAATTATAACCCTTCTCATTTGAGAATATTAGTGATAAAAATTTGCCACATAAGATGGTTTCGTTTTTTCACTATTAATAGAACCTTTTTCATTACATCTTTATAATTTTTACCCATAAAAATTCATAAACATATTCGTAAAACGACATTTTGTCGTGCAGTGTATATCTCCACTCATGTACGCCTTTCATGCCCCTTGCTATCTGCCTCACGGAAATCAAAATATAAATGTATTTTGTCAAATGCTGGCACAGAAGTTTCCTCTTCTAGCAGTCAGCTTCCTCTGCATGCTCAGCGCCTTCACAATCCTGCGGAAATGTTGAAAATATCATAAGGAGGCGTGATGCTGCCGCAAATTAATGCATAATTGCATTAGTCACTTCACTTGTGGCAAGAGCAGCAGGAAGTCTTGCTTGCAACCGCCAAAATTTGTTGCAAATTAATGGCAAGTGGAAGGCAGGTGAGAGCAGGTGGAAAGCCAAAGTGCGCTTAATTTCCTGATGACAGCCGTTGAGGGGGGAGCTGATAACTGGCATTAAGTATATGTTGGTGCGTGGGCGTGCACGAGGATATTTATTGCAATTTGAAAGCGACTTAAGTATGCGGTGGTCCTGATAAAAGCTTCCATGACGATAATAAGCATGGTAATGCCTATGCTCTGCACTTGAATTAGGAATTTGTGAATTTCTGAACATTTTATGGGATTAAAGTAAGCGGCTTAGATTGTTAGACAAGGAAGGGATGCATGTTTGAAGGAATCTTTGATAGATTGAGGTAATTTCTGGTTTTATTCCGTGCTCAGCAGGAATCAGGAATGCTTAAAATAAGGGTTTAATCTTTAAAGATGTAATTCCACAATTTGAAATGATACAAATAAAGGTAGATAGAGTGTGAATTGAGATTAAAGATGCAAAATGTCTTCCGTACAGTTTAAACATATTTTTGAAAATAATATATTTCCATTTTAGTTGATTTTTTTTCCAATTTCTACTAAAAAAGTACAAGAAGCAACGATTTCAGAAACCTAAGAACCTAAAAAATATCTAGATTTTATGTCGCACTATCTATTTTTAAATTTTTTTTAGATTTGAATGCTAGTATTTAAATATTTTATTTCCCTATTCCTTTACTCAATGGGCTTCTAGTATTTTTCTTTGTGGGTAATTTCGTTCGCTCATTTCGCCACTCTCTTTCCCTCTCTCCCTCTCTATGTTTCGTTGCATTTTGCAATGCCGGCCTTGGTTCGCTCTCGCCTGCTCTCCCACTTTCTAGCAAGGGTGGCGCTCTCTCCCGATTAACGGGGGCCAACAACTGTGCTCTCTCCCTTTCCCTGTCTCGCCTTCCCATTAGCTTCATAACAAACTGTCCATCAGCTGCTTCAGCGGCAATATAAAAAGCACCACTGGCGTTATTGTTGTCGTTGTTGTTGTTGACTTTTTCATTTGCTTTTGGCACGCGCTTCTTGGCGACTTTGTTTGTCTGCCTTCGATTTTTAACAAACAAACTGCAGAATGCAAAAGCAGACGCAAACACAAACACAAACACAAACAGAAAATGCAAATGCCTGCACATTGATTAGTTGCAATTTTCGCTTACATATGAAATACGACGTGAACACGATTATTTATCACTTGCTTAATGAGTAATGGATTTATGATTTTGGACTATTGCTTGCTTTTTCTCATCTAGCACTAATTTACAAATTTGGTATTTGTATTAAATGCACTTTGGTGTTTTGCTGCTTGCTAAATTACTTGTACGAGTTGTGTGTACAAAAATATACGATTAACTATGTTTAATTTGTTAACATCGAATTATTTTATTTATTTATTTGGTGGCCACCGCGCGGCTACTTTCGTTTCGCGTTTCGTTCGACAGACTGAGTTTTTCTTGCAGTTGTCTGTTTTATGTCTGTTTCGGGTTGGTTTCCTCTTCTTCTTTTTCATCGCGTTCGTCCCTTCATTCTGTTATTTTTTTTGCTGTATTTTTTGTAGCCAGAGCGTTGTATGAAGTAACGTTTCTTCTTCTTTTTGTCGCGCATTTCCGTATTTCGTTACCCTTCCGTGTCTGCTGCTCTCTCTTAATATCCCTCTCAGTTCGCTTTGGGGGTAGTTTCCGTTCTCTCTCTCGCTCTCTATCTCTCTCCCCCGTGCGCATGCGCATGCACCATGTTTTGGGTCTTTCAAAAGGCAAAGACCGTTAGACGGAGGTTTCTATCCCGTAAACTGATTCTTTATAAGAAAAAAAAAAAAAAAAAAAGAAAACGTTAATCTTTAAATAAAAATAGTTCTATTAATCTATCAAATAAACTTTCAAATACATTTTTTCTCCAAATCTTTGAGATTCTAAAATTTGTTAAGCCACTCCAAAGTTTGAGGTTAAGTTCAGGGTTTATTCCTAATGAAAGTTCGAGGAGAAAGAAAATATAAGGAAAATACTAACATTCACTTAAAATTTTTTATTTCACATATACTGTATCTCTAATTGATTTTGTAATCATATACTAAAGAAAGATTCAAATTTCGAATTGTTTTTAAAATACAAAATATAATAGATAAGGCTTTAAAAACAATTATTTTTAATATTTAATTCTGAATTTTCATTTGGATTTACTTTATGTGCGGCATCGAGTAGATAAGCTTGTTCCAAAAATTTGGGCTGTCCCGCCTCAAATAGGTGTTGAGTACCATGTAGGCCTTCAGCTCGCTGTCCAGATCGTCAAAGTTCTCAACATCCGGATAGAGGATAACGATCAGCCGCTTGCACCGATCCTTGGAGGTGGCGTGCAGAGCGAGCCGGAACTCCACTTTTCCCCAGGTGGACTCCACAAAGTTCTTCGTCATCAGGATGATAATACGCCGCGAGTCCTTCACAGACCGGATAATGCATTCCGGAATGGATGCGCCCACCTGCCAGTCGCGCAGGTAGAAGCACAGGCGGAATTTCCGCTGGCCCTTCTCCAGAGTCTCCACAAACTCTTCTACAAGATTTTCGTCCTTGTGAGTGAATGCAAGGAAAGCATCGAACTTCTTCATGCGTTCCATTTCCATTCGGACAGCCATGCTCATGCATATTTCGTGCTCGTAGAACCAGACTAAGATAGGCTGCTTAAAGTAGACCAAAGTGTTAACTGCTGTGATCATTATAATGCAGAAAACTATAAGAAATAAATGGTAGATAAAGTAAGAGGGGCATATGTCAATCTCTTCAACCAGTGCCAGACGTTTTCCCAGATTACTGCAAACCATTTCAGAAAAATCGGGTATGAATAGCGAAATATCTTTAGCGAAGGCGAAAAGTTCTTTTTTTTCGCAAGTACAGGTCCATGGATTTCCAGACAAATATACAGTCAGTCTTGTAGAGAGGAATCTTTGTGATTGTAGGTTGATTTCCGTAATATTATTATTTCTGAGGTCCAAGGTAGTTACGGAGTCGGGCAGAAGGGGTAATCGCGTTAGTTGCTGACCTTGGCAGTCCACGGTTAGGGCTGAACTCTCAGAACTGTCAAGGCAACACACGCAGCTGTCGGGACACATTGAAATATTGCAACGATCCAGGGCAATGGTGTATTCCGACGGTTTCCGATCCTTTAAGAAAAACAGAAAGGATTTCGCCTTGCAATTGCAGTTCCAGGGATTTCCAGACAGTTCGAGCTTGGTGACATCTTGAAAACTTAAGGAGCCGACAACCTCATCGTCCAGAGCCTCTAAGCTGTTGTTGCGTAAATCCAAGAAGGTCATGTTATCAAACAAAATGGAGCCTGAAAGGTCCTTGGGAATTTCCCTGATGCTACTGTTGACCAATAACAAGGTAACCCTACTTGGAATACGGCTCGGTAGTTCTGGGTACTTCACAGCTTGGCTGCTGCAGTTGATCAAAAAATTATCTGTGTTGCGATCAAAGCAACATTTGCATTTTCCGGGACAAGTTCCATTGAGTTGATCGAAAATAATATCGTATTTGTGAGATATTAACTGCAATAGTTTGACCAAGGACCTATTCTCGCAATTTACTCTCCAGCTTATGCCCGCCTGTAGAAGTTCAACGCCGCCCAAAAAGAAATCCGAAACATCACTGCCAATGGTTTTGATATAATTAAAAGAGATGTCCAACCTCTTCAGCTTCTTTGGAAGTTGATAGATGTCAAGGCTGGTTATTTGGTTATCGGCTACGTCAAGGACTTTAAGAACATTGTAGCCAATTAATGAGTTGTTGGGCAGCTGAGTTAATTTGTTCATTCTGAACGAAAGCTCAGCTTCCTCGCAAATAGCAATGGGTAGTGGTGGAATTTGTGAGTAGCCTAAAAAGGTACAAGTGATATAAAAGCTACTTAAAAAGTCATTAATATCACAGCGACACTTCTCGGGGCACTTAAGACCGTTTTTTCCCAACGTAAATTCACAGTACTGCCACTCGGGATCGCAGATAAGAGCAGTTAGATTTTCAAAGGGTTTATAAGGCCCATTGAAGAATATATACTTCAGCGACAAATAATTTTCAAAGCACTCCATGTCAACTTCCGGCTTGCCGTGAATTGATAATTCCTCCAGGTTTTGCTGTAATTCAGGCGAACTGGAACGGAGAAAAGTGAATGTTGCAGAACTGGTAGTTGGATTATAAGTGCAGCTTATAAACTAACCTGAAAAATTCCAGCTCATCACAGATCGCAGGCTGTTGAAGGCGGAATCCTCGCAAGTCCAGCTTTCTTAATCGCTTTGTGTTTGCAGTTACATAATCATTTATTGGATATAAATTCTCAGATCCCTGAAAATCGATATCTAGCTCAATGGGTCCATCTACATAATGAACAATCCTCTCTGTTATTAAATAGTGATCCAATCTTAATTCCAATGACTCTGCTTTCTCCAAACCAAGCTCTCTGAGATATTGCCATCCCTGGCGAAATCTGGAGTCCTCAGGATTGGGAATTCCCAACATCTCCAGGTGAACCAATTCCGCGATTTTATCCGTAACTCTGCAAAGATTCCCTTCTGTTGAGTTTTGGTGCCTCCAGTGCAGTGTTAAATTTGACTTCACTAGTTTAAGTTCATATTCGTTTGTTGTAATGGTTTCGTTAACTTTCTGGCATACTTTGGGACTGCTTCTATTGCTATTAAAGCGATTGTGATAAAGTTCGCAGTAATCATCACTAATATGTTGCAAAAAGTCTCCACCGACTAAAGCGATTAAACAAAACAGCAAAATACTCCACATTCTTCGCTCAGAGCCCGGCAAGCGACTGCTTGGTTATGAGCTAAATTTATCAAAATTCAAGAAAAATCATACCCAATTCAAATAATCAGAGTCCCAAATCAACTCAATCAAAAATTTGTGAAAAATTAATCTCCAGGGAACTTTGCTCGCAAATTAGCTCAAAATAAAAATTCAGTCAGTCAGATTGACCAAAATATGAGAGTTATATTGCTTGTTGAATTTTTAAATTGCGAAAAATGTATATTTTTGTGGTTAAAAGTTTAAATAAAAGGGGGAACATTTTATTTTCTCTTAATCTACAATACAATTTCTTACTTTTTTACATCTTATTACTACATAATCTGCACCAATTAAAATTCTAAACAAGTAAGAAAGCTACAGTCGAGAGTGCTCGACTGTGAGATACCCGTTACCTAAACGTTTGTGCTTCACACTAAAAGGCAATTTAAAATTGTACATACATTATATATACTTCGATACTTCTTAAAATAAATCGCCTCTCGAATTAGCTCCCGACCTAAACAATTTAATGTCATACTTAAATATGAATGATACATTTTATAAGGACGCCAAAAAATGAATTATGTTATTTTTTGTCATTTTTTGCTCTATTCTTTAGTTATTTCTTCTGCAGTTGGCGCCATTATATCGCGCGGCCAAGGCTCGAAAGCGCCACCTGTCGGCTATAGCTTGCAACAGCAGTGCCTTAGGGCGGTGTGTTAAAATTCTAACCTTATTGCTAATATCTCGCATGTTTATCATCCGATTTTACTAAAATTTTCAGGGAACGTCCGCTCTATTTTATTCATTTATTGTATCTATTAACTTTAACCCGAAAATAACGAGTATAGCTTATTTAACGTTTTTTATGATTTTTGAGTGCGCAAGTGGGCGTGACGAAATTTTTAAACAAATTTGATCTGTGTGCAACCAAATTTGGTAACTCCAGCTCTTATAGTCTCTGAGATCTGTTGTTTCACACGGACGGACAGACGGACATGGCTAAATCGACTCGTCTGGTGATGCTGATCAAGAATATATATACTTTATGGTGTCGGAGATGGCTCCTTCTGCCTGTTACATTCATTCTCGGTTGGCACTAACTTATAATACCCTTGTACCCTATGGGTACCGGGTATATTTTATGGAGCAAGATTTAGCATAAACTTAGACTGCTTTTAATAATGAATCGTGGGGCATCGAGTAGATAAGCTTGTTCCAAAAATTTGGGCTGTCCCGCCTCAAATAGGTGTTGAGTACCATGTAGGCCTTCAGCTCGCTGTCCAGATCGTCAAAGTTCTCAACATCCGGATAGAGGATAACGATCAGCCGCTTGCACCGATCCTTGGAGGTGGCGTGCAGAGCGAGCCGGAACTCCACTTTTCCCCAGGTGGACTCCACAAAGTTCTTCGTCATCAGGATGATAATGCGCCGCGAGTCCTTCACCGACCGGATAATGCACTCCGGAATGGATGCGCCCACCTGCCAGTCGCGCAGGTAGAAGCACAGGCGGAACTTACGTTGGCCCTTCTCCAGAGTCTCCACAAACTCTTCTACAAGATTTTCGTCCTTGTGAGTGAAAGCAAGGAAGGCATCGAACTTCTTCATGCGTTCCAGTTCTATTCGCACAGCCATGCTCATGCATATTTCGTGCTCGTAGAACCAGATCAGAATGGGCTGCTTGAAGTAGACAAATGCGTTGAGAGCCATGATCAGTACCATGCTGAAAACGATTAAGATTAGAGGGTAGATGAAGTAGGAGGGACATATTTCACTCTCATCAACCAAGGCCAGACGTTTTCCCAGATTACTGCAATCCATTCGCGCATAGTCAGGTATATATTCCGAAATATTCTTAGCGAAAAATATGAACTCGTTTGTTTCGCAAGTGCAGGTCCACGGATTTCCAGACAGAAATACTTTCAGTCGTGTAGAGAGTAGTAAATTGTATATGAATTTTTGTGATTGTAGATTGATTTCCGTTAAATAATTATTTCTGAGATCCAAGCTAGTTACGGAGTCTTGCAGAAGGGGGAAACGCGTTAGTTGCTGACCTCGGCAGTCCACGGTTAGGGCGGAACCTTCAAAGCAACACATGCAGCTGTCGGGGCACATAGAAATGTTACATCGATCCAGGGCAACGGAGTATTCTAAAGGATCTCGGCTCTTCAGTAAGGATAGAAACTGTTTATCCTTGCAATAACAGGTCCAGGGATTTCCGGACAATTCGATAGTGGTATCATTATGGTTATTGTAAAAGCTTACGATCTCAGCATCAAGAGACCTCAAACTGTTGTTTCGCAAGTCCAAGTTCGCAATGTTGTGAGTGATAAAAAGCGGAAGGAGATTCTCCGGAAGTTCCGTGATGCCATTGTTCCCCAGCAACAAGGATAGCTGGTAGGGACTATGGTCTGGTAGCTCTCGGTAGTTCACAAATCGGCTACTGCAGTTGATCAAAAAATGTTCTGTACTTCGATCAAGACAACATTGGCATCCTCTGAGACATTTCCCGCTTAATTGTTCAAAGAAGACTTCCTCTGCTCTTGAAATTGATACCAACAATTCCACCAAATGCTCTTCGTCACAATGTGCCATCCACCTGATGTCATTTTGATAAACACGATCGACGTCCCTTAGGTATTTTGCAACTTCACTGTCGATGGTTTTGATGGGATTATTTGAAATGCTCAAAAAGCGCAGTTTTCTTGGCAGTTGATGGAGGCTGAGACTGGTTATTTTGTTGTGAGACACATCGAGATTTACCACTTCGTTATAGCCAGGCAAGGTGTGGTTCGGAAGCTGGCTTAAATGATGACTGGGAAAAACTAGTTCAATTCCTCTATCGCTTGGAATGGGCAGGGGTGGAATTTCTATACGGGTTCCCTCAAAGCAGCGAACTCGAAAAATATCCATGTGGGAGCACTCGCAGTCCGCAGGACATCTTAGTCCATTTGTACCAATTGTGAATTTACAACGCATCTCAGAATCGCAAATTAAAGCGGTTAGATTCTCAAAGGGTTCATAAGGCCCCTCGTAAAAAATGTACTTGAGTCTACGATAATTTTCAAAACACATCATTTTCACTATCATTTCAACATCCAATATTAGCTCTTCGAGGTTTTCTTGAATTTTTGGCAAACTGTAAAGGTATATATATTATTTATTATTTATTTATTATTATTTATGTAAGGTTTTAGGGCATAACTACTCACCTAAAAAATTTGAAATAATTACATAGAACAGAATCGCTGATACTTAATCCTGTAATACTTAGATATCGTGATCTTTCTATGCTTGCAGCAACATAATCATTTATTCTACCTACATTTACAGATCTCCTAAATTCAAGGAATACATATATTGGTCCCGCCTTATAATGAATATCCATCTCGCGTATCGTAACAAATTCCG
The DNA here is from genome assembly GCA_018153105.1 of Drosophila rufa. Taxonomy (NCBI): domain Eukaryota; kingdom Metazoa; phylum Arthropoda; class Insecta; order Diptera; family Drosophilidae; genus Drosophila; species Drosophila rufa. Next base: position 21,279,133 of record JAECXS010000096.1, read on the forward strand.
ATTCTATGGAAAATTTATCCACATGGTCCACATTAAGCTCTCTAAGGTAAAACGATGAAGGTCGTAGTCTGGCATCTTCTGAGCCGTGGATACCCGATATCTCCAAAGCCGATAGATTTTTCATTTCACTTGATAATGCAACGATGTTCCACTCCATAGAATATTCATCAGTCCACGTTATAGTTAATTTTGACGTTCCTAAATCCAGTTTATATTCATTTGTAATAATGGATGAGCCCATTTTCTGGCAAGTCTTGTCACTGATTTTACTGGCTTTCAAATAAAGTTCACAAAAATCATCTCGAATATTTTGCAAATGGCTACCAACGACTAATGTGAGGGAAACTAAAGCCAAACAATACTCCAGAAGTATCCGCATTGTTCAATCTGAACTCGATAAGTGATGAATTTGCTCTGAGCTCCAACTGGAAGCACCCACGGAATTATATTAATCAGCTCAACCCAAAAAATGTATACAAATATCTTGGGAAAAAATATGAATTAATGTTCCCGTAGGAAAACAGCTGTGAAAGAAATAAGATAAGCAGAGGAAGTAAACTTCGGGAAGCCGAAGTTTGTATACCCTTGCAGTTTGCTATTGGACCCAGAAGTTTTACGAATTTTCCAGATTGTTATTTAAATTTATTTATTAAAATGAAGTCGTGCGATTAAAAAAAATTTTAATGGATTTTTAAATTTAATAAATAATATCAGTTAAATCAAATAACATAGTTATGTCTACTTTTAATATATTCTTGTTTGGTACATTGCAAAAAGTAATTATAATACACTTTGTAAGAGTAAAAAAATATGTATAAGTATTTTATTAAATTCCTAACTTTCCACTTGTGAAGCTCACTATTGTACTCTTTTAATTCGATAAAAATCCTTTTTTTTTTTAGAAATTAAACCCTTTTAAAGAAATTTAATTAATAAACTCTTTACAGAAGCTAAAGTTTTTTTGCTTTTAAGTACATCTTGCTACCAAATACTAAAACAAAAATAGAAACTAAATATGATTGTAATCTAAATTGCCAAACCCGACCCGAAACTGTCAAAAATATGCGATTCACTTCTCTCTCTCCCCCGAGTTCCCGAGTAAGTAAACCTTTCATGCGGCAGATCAGAGCAATTTAAACCCGCGCGCCGGATGAGTGCCAATAAGGCGAGCAACATAAATTCATATTAGCGTGCATATATTTACACAAAAACACACAGAATAGAATAGACAGAAGTAACCGAACGCAAGCATACTCGTACATATCTCAAACATATCCATATTGCGTATTGAAATTAATCGCTTAACCCTTTTGCATATGTCACGTTCCATTCCCTCCCGAAAATGTTGGAACCCAGACAAGGGACCATGACGGTTGGGTGGAAAAGTCTGTGTACAGCCAGCGAAGGAAATAAACCGAGCTCAAGGACGACATCTCCATCGACCAACCACCCACGGTTCTGCCATTTGTATGGATTATACATGGGTAAATCATTAATATTTTTGTTTTTCTTAGCATTTTGACTTTCTGATGCCCTACGGAAATTTGCATAAACTGGGGTTTTTGTCGCCTCTGCTTTGGGAGTGTGTGTGCGCTATGAAAATTAATAAGGCAGGCTCCACCCATCTCTCACTTCCTCGGGATGTTTTTCCCTCCACCTTGTCCTTTGTTCTTGTTAATCCCAGCCATGCGAAAGACGTCTGGGAGCATTTGATAAGATTTTGGCCCAATGACTCATCTTCTGCGTATCATTATCCTCAGAGACCCCTGCTGATTATGCCGGATGCTGTTGATGAGTTTGAATTTGTTTTCAGTTCGAAGGGTTGTGCAGCGCACCAATCTTAATTGGTGTTGATAATGATTATGGCGTATTTTTTGCAGAATTAATTATTTGGGCTAAATATAAGATTGTTATAGGGGATTAAAGCGGCTATTTCAGCAGCTGGCAGAGCTTTATAATGCCGAAAAAAGTCATAAAAGTATGCTATAATATTTTATTGCCAAAATGAGACAAAACTTAATTCTAAAATGCATATTTATGTAAGTTTAATGATTGAAGATGATATTTTATCTGTAAATTCTATTACCGAACGGAAATCAGACACCTGAAACACATTACTCTCCGCGTCCATTCACTTTCCACATTCCGAGTGGCCCAGACTTTCGAACCCATCCCCGTGAATGAACTCGAATAGCCGAATGCATCTTATGTGCCGTCGCTTCCTCGACCAGGTAAATTGCAATATTATGCTAGACTGCGAGTGCCGACGTAATCGCCCTGAGAAACTAGGAAAACGGGTTAATAATGCCATAAACGAAAAGCGCAAAAAAAAAAAAAAGAGCAGCAGCAGCAGCAGTAAAGACGACACTTTCGTGACTGGCCAACCAGCCACTCTACGATGTTTGTTTGTTTGTTTGTTGGCTGGCTCGTTGGTTGGTTTGTTTGTTTGCGCGCCAAGCGGAAAGTGAAAGGCAAACGCGATGCGAGTCGGCCAACTCGGATGGTTTTGTTTGGGCCAGGAAAAATAGCTGAGTAGACGGGCAGCTGGCCCAGCCTTGTGGCAAGCACACAATGCCCCCGTCACATGTGCCTTTGTTGCTGTTTTATTGTCGCGGGGCATGCCGAGGAATTAGTGTCTGCCTTATCACAAGGTGGCAGCAATAGCTACTTGTGCACCGAAAGAAATAGCCTTCATAAATTACTTATTCTTTTATAGGGAATTATATTTAAGGTATTATTTATGCTCAAGAGTAACAGAATAATATGCAGACATGAGAGTCTCTGAATATCACGTAGCCGACCTGTTGAACAGCTCTGGCTTTTAATACTATAACAGATGTGTTGTTTTCTAAATTAAATACTTAAAGTTGAGTAGAAAAATATATTTTAGATTAAATTAATGATTACTTATTTAAGTAAGCAGTTTAAATGATAATAATTATATATTTAGTGTTCCTTAAAATTCATAAATATTGCAATATTGCTCAGAAGCAAAGAAGGACTTTCATGAAAACATGTAACTTTTATGGAAAATATATATTAACTTTAATTTAAATAAATAATTATAATTACATACATATCGGAGCTTTCTTCTCTAAAATAACTCAAATTAAACGCTTGATATGTGATTTAATAAAAATCAAATGTATATATTTTGTTTTTCTGTGTGTACAACGGCAGCAATGGCAGTTACCGAGCTGCGGGTCCAATGACCTCAGCAGTAGCAGCAACATCATCATCATTGTCGGAGAGGAATGCGCTCGCAGAAACATATGCTAATAAATTTCTCATAAAAAGCTCTTCACAATGCCAGCGCATCACGCTCGACAACAAGTAAATAAGTCGGCAATTGATGAAGGAAAGTCGACCAAGTTAATACCGTTGGTGGCTGAAAAAGAATTCATGAAAGGAGGCCTACCTTTCAATGTGCCTTAATTTTATCAAATGCCTTAAATTTTTATGAAATATAAATGCATTTACTTAATATTTTCTGTATTATGATAATAATATCAATATGAACCCTTTTATTATACACTAAACTAATTAAATCAGTATCAGTCATAACTCAATTAAATTACTTACTTATTTAATGTAGAGAAAATATATTCCTAAAGCGAACTGACAATATTTTTTGGGGCATGCACTACCCTTTAATGAAATATAACGTTTTTATTCCTTTCAGTTTATTCAACCACAAATATACCCCACAGTTTGAGTTCATATAGGAGGAATAATCTTCGGATCATCCTTCGCTTATAGTCCCGTCTTCCATCCACAATCCGCATCGAGTTATATTTCATGTCACAATCGCCTCTCAAGTTATACATCAAGCTCACCTTTAAACGCATTCACCCCTCATACCATCCACGCTTATCTGCTGTGGATTTTCCCCTCAGTCAGTCAGCAGGAGGGAAAATAATAAGCCGAAATATTTTCCAGCTGATTTTCCACCATTTATACAACGTTCGTCTGTTGACACACACAATGCGGCACCGGAAATAATTGCACTGTAATGGCTTAATTGGTATTTATGATTGCAGATCGCCGTACGCCCGAACGTGAGATATTGAGATAATTGTGATTTCATTTATTGGCCTTGTACTTGAGGAAGCCGGGGAGATTTAATATTGAAATTATTTCAGCAAGGGCTTCTTTGTATGCAGACCGCAAATAAGAGAAAGCGAAATATTAATTTATATTGAATGGGTAAATTATAATTGTGACATTTATTGGGTGTGTAAAACGGCCCTAATTGCATTCGTTATTATTTTATGGTATTTACTTTGGTTTATTTATATATTTAAAGCAATATTTGTATGGAATGTAATCAAATATCCCTTAAAAATTTGGTATAGGTTATTTGCATTATTATTTGGCATTCAAGAATTATTAATTTTCTTGCAATATTTCCCCTTCAAAGTGCTGCTGCAATTTGTCAAACGGCTTTCATTTTGCAATTGTTATAAATTTTCTAAGAACGCCTTTACTTACCTGCAAGAATTTGCGATTGCAATTTGTCGTCATTATTGCCGCGCAGTTGTAAGTTTACAGCTTTTGTGAGTTTATTGGCAACAAATGGGCGCTGCTCGGCAGCTCGTTAGTTGGACTCGTTAGCAGTTAAGGTGCAATTTATAAATATGTTGATGCCGCACCTCGGGAAAGTGCACAGAATATTGCATTTCATAATGGCCAGCGGAGGCAGCGGAGCGAATTGATTTGTGCCATGTCACGTAGTCACGGTCCTGGCTTCCAGAACTGCGAACTTTGGTCCTCGGAGGATACTTAATATCCCTTCAATCCTCCGCACTCGCGTAATTTTAGTTGCGGAAAATAGTAATCTTCAATACCCGGCCAGAGTGTGGGCTTTAAGCACGCTTTCGCCCTTTCGGCCATTAGCATAATCGATGCCACTTTGTTTTCCCAGCTTCCGCTCTGCTTCAGCCTCTGCCGCTCCCATTATTCTCGCAAGGGGGGGGGCGGGAGTACATATGCCCGAAAGTAAATGAATTAATTAACCATGTCACGAGCTTTAAATTTCAACAAAAGGCAGCCACCGAAGTCGGAACAATTGCAATGCGAAAATTTAATTAAGTTGCAGGCATCAGCGAAAGAACTTTGTTGCCCCGGGCTCTTCCAGTAGGTCCTGGCAGTCCTCCGTCTCCTACATATATATACAGTTAATATTGCAATTAAGTTTTCGTGCAAAAAGTTGCGCTGCTTAATTGTAAAACAGTTGTTAATTAGATTTATCGGGGTTGTCTGGCCAGAATGGAGTTTTCGCGGCAACTTTAATGAAGACACGAAAGGAGTTCACAAACTTGGAAAGCTGATGTCTTAGATTGAACTTTGCTGTTTATATTAAATTAAGCAATTATAATAAAGGCAACGAAAGTTTATCATTACTACTTAGTTCTTGGTAAATTTAAAACCAGATAAACACCTCAAAGTTTATGTCAAAATTCACAGAGCAGCATTGGAAAGTGAAAGGAGTAATTAAAGGCAATACAAAATAAGGAAATGTGGCAGAATAAAATATGTAAACTTTCTAGTAAAACAGACCAAATAATTGTAATAAAAAAACCTCGTCAGTTGATAGATATAAAGGTTTGTAAACCATTCAACATTTTAATGACTACTCTATTTGAATTGTAATTAAAACTGTGTGTTTAAATCTGATTTTTTGCTACAATCTCCTGGTAATCATACAACAAGACATGCAAAAAGTTGAGTGAACATTTTCGCTAGCACAAATTCCGCTGGCACATCATAACTTGGTCAGCGTTTTATGCGCTTCAAACTGTACGTTGCTGCTTTTGGATATGAAAATGTACATTTTCAGGGAAATGCTGGCACTCCCTTCACTCACTCCACCGTTGACATGACAGCGTTCTCGTAAAATGAATTGTACATAATTCAACGGGCAGAAACTTTAATTGCTCGTGTGATAGAATCAGCTCCTCTCTGGCCTTGCTCTAAATTTCCTCTCGAAATGGAAGACACGTGTTGGCATTTCTCCCGCCCTTGTGAAAACATATTTTTCTGCTTGCCGTACTCGAAAATGTTATGCAAATTTACCCATTTACAAATTTACCAATGCGGAGATGGAAATGTATTTATTGAAATTAATTTAGGTTCAAGCGGAATTGTTTCCTGTACAGGAAATTTGCTTGTATGTACATTTCGGCGGATTTCCGGCTCAACAACAGCCTCACATGAGCAACACATTTACCATTAGGAATCTCTAATGCAATGACATTTTTTAAATATCCCTTAACTTCGTCCAACTTTGTGAAATGTTGTTATTTGTATTTTAAATTTAAATATCACCAAAGGAACCTATAGTTTTGAAACGTATTGTGCCATTTCGATTACCCACAAATATGTATTTGCATGCGGAAAACATTGCTTGTTCAATTTCATATGCAAAATTACAAATGTTTGTGGCCAGGGCCAAAATGGAATTGATTGTTGGCCAAAACCGGCACCCAACCAATTTCCCACGAACTCAATTAACTATAGTTCCGCATGAACTTCTGCCGCACATTGCGGGGTTTCAATTTCAATTATGGCAAATTCAGGATAATGCATTGAAGTGGAGGAATATTTAACCGAGTTCAATTTTACTCGTGAATTAAATTCACAAAGATTTCAAGACAAGGAAAATTTTTAAAGCAATAGGTTGTAAAGAACAAAAAAAGCACGAGTACGTGAGGCTTACCATTTTAATAAATAATACATTTGTTTTATAAGCTCTTAGGTTCTATTGATTTTATGCTAAATAACGTATTTTTTAGAAAAGAAAGCAGAGATTGAAGTGTTAGTGAATTTTTTTAAACTATGTGTGGTTTTATTTGAAGGGAAAGTTTACTAGTTGTGAATTTAAATGAACTTTTTAAATAACGATTTAGGCCTAATTTGATTTAATATTTTATTTAGTAAATGATAGCTTTTGATTCTGTAAATATTATATTATCACTAATATTTAATTTTTTAATGTTTGTACATTAGGTGACCTATATTTTTTTTAATTTAATTTTTTAATTTATCTATTTATATTATACTTATTCCTAATTAAATGAAAATGAAAGATACTAGATAAAAATTATTCTAAACATTTTCAAATCCACTTTCTTTATAGCCAGGATACCCTTTATTTTCCCTACGACTGTTTTTTCTATTTGATAGATTTTATCTTATTTTCCAAATGTTTTTTGTCACCCATTGGATTGACACTTGAAAGCCAGCTAACCCAGACACGTAGACTTAGACGGCAAACGATCCAGCGTCATATATTATGTTCCCGGCAAGGACATCAATTCCATTCGCAGGGCTCTGTGTGTGTGCGTGCACATCGCAAACAAATAAAATGCCAGAGCTAGGAGCTCCAGGGTTCAAGGACAGCTGTGCAATTGTTTGGGCCGCTCTCGGCTTCCCACGTGCATAATTTGTGGTCAACACAGACACAGAAACGGAGAGTGGTAGCTGCTGGCTTGGATTCCAAACCGAGAAGTGTGGGTGTCTTGCAGGGGGCGAAAACAAAAAAATATATAAAAGAGATTCGCCCGAGAAGTGAACTTGGAAGGAGCCTGCGGCCAAGAGGACTGCCAGGGTCGTTTTTCAGGACCTTACCCATGTCTGCTTAGCGGGGAGATAGCGAAAAGTTGTGGGCCAGGAGGAGCACCGCAACGTCAACATCACGTAGAAAGTGGGTTTAAGTTGTAGGGGTTGGAAGGACCTCCCCCATATTAAGGTTAAAACCTGCCTCACTTGAACCGATGCTCGTGCATTTCCATAAATAATCTGACCCAATTCGAGGACAGATTTGGAATGGCAAAATAATGTGCCATTAATCATTAATCAATATGGAAAATATTATCACAAAAATCAACAGAATGGATTTCTGATATTAAACATATTAACAAAGGCACGTTTCTACGTTTCTGTTAAGCTTGTATTTATAGTTGTTTCCATTATAAATCTTTTACTTAATTTAAAGTATTTCATTTGGTTGTATATTTTATTTATCATCAAGTTGGCTTAAATTTCTTACCGCTATAAATTGTGCAGACAACTAAATAAACATCACCCAAACCTCTATTAATATATATATAATAGGTATTCCAGGCACTTACATCGTTGTATGTCTAACATGTAATCAAATGCTTAGAAATTTTATTATCATTATTATTTATTTTCGTTATTGCTCTGGCCATTCCCCGTTTGTCTGTGACACAAATCGCCTTCTGTCTGGGCATAAATAAAGCAATAAATCAGTGAAATACAATACATCACCTGTGACCCAAATGCCCAACCCAACTCAACCTTCGTGCACATTCCTGTGAGCAAAAAAGGAGCAAAAATGCTCACATAAATTATGCGAGCTTTGGCCGCTGCTGGAATATGACATATTTTCGACTTGGACTTTGACACTGACCAGGGGTTTTGCGTTTTCGCCTCCTTTGACTATTTATTAGCCTGGCATTTTTCCGTTTGGTAATGAAATAAATTAATTAAGAATCAATTTGGCTTGTCAGAGAAGCTGATTTAATTTGATGTTTCTCTCGTTCCTCTTCCTTGAGCTGAGCTTTGTGGCTCAATTATTTTTCAGTTGACAGGGCATCAAAGGGAATCCAATCAAGTTGATGAGGGAACTGGGAAAAGGTTATAAATTAAAGGACAAAATGTAAGGAAAAACCTCATTATGAATAAAATAAAATGCTTTTAGTTGATACCTTTTTGTGTCCATCTTATGGCATAGTTTAAAAATTTAAGTTCAAAAAGGACTCACTCCCGCACGTGCAAGGACCTCTAAAAAAATCATTTATAAATAGCCTTGTATGGTCCTTCCACGCTGCACTTCTTCAAAGCTTTCAACTACTTAAGCCGAGAGGGAATTTTCATACATATTTTTAGTGCGCCTTTCCAGCGAAATAAGGATAAATAGCCACTTGAGCGGGGCGTGAGTATCCTTCGGCTAGCTCACGAGCATCCTTGCCAGTTTTTTGAAACATACGAGTATATGGACCGTGTGGGGGCGTGTGTGTGGGGGCTGTATCCAAAATGATTTGCTTCGCTTAAATTTCTGCTTTGAATGCACGTAGAAAATAATAAATCTTGGGCGCACACACACGGATAAACTCCCATGCGTGTTAACTGTAAAAGTAATGCACTAAAAAATAGCTAACCGAAGACCAAGATGGAACCAGGGGATTCCCCTTTTGCCGTAGAGAACGGAACGAAGCCAAACCGCTATCTCCTTCTCCAGTGCAAACAAAACTTGGCGGAACAAAATGCAAACATTTTCGCTAGCTTTTCTTTAGCATTTTTTGCTTGCGCGGGAAATGGCGGGAAATTGGCGGCTGGGTCGGAGGAGGAAATTTGCATTGCCCGCTGGCACTCGCTTGCGGTCTGCTACACACATTTACCTATCGCGTGCTTTTCATTTCGCCCTGTTTTTATTTTTTTTTTTTTTTGAGCCATCCAGAATTGTTGTGTTTTCTGTTTTTTATTCAAATTCGTTGCATTTTTATGATGCCAACTAAGTGAAGCGGAAAGGAATTGCTTACCGGCAAAATACCGCCATTGATAAGAAAGTGTAGCATTAATTAAGTTCATAAATTGTAGAGTTTCTTCACAATTTAGTGGTTACACTTTTGTTTATTTATTTGTGCCTTTTCCTTGTATAACAGAATACTAATTGAAGCACTTTCAGCCTGGCATTTCACAATTCACTCAAGAAAAATAATTTAAACCATTTTAAATCCCCCTAAGACCCAAATAAAAGCCATAGAGCATTTTAAGCCACTTGGCTTAGTTTATTCACATTCTCTTTCAATTGACCCAACTGGAAATTAAGTTTCGGCTCGGAAATTTCATCTGTTTGACCCAAAACAAACCGAGAAGGTAAATTTACTTATCACACTTAAAACGCATTGCCTTTGAATTCGGACTGAGGGAGAGAAAGCAGGGCCTGGCATATAGGGGAAATTCTTGCAATTCACTTAGCCGAAGGAAAAGCCACGCATTGCATTTAGCCCTCCGCTGTCCGCCCTCCCTCTCTCCCTGAGCTCTCATCCAGAATACATTTGGCCGTCCAGCAGTATCCAATTGCAAGCAATTTCTATTGCCCCCCTCGCACGCCAGTGGCCCCCCTCTTGGGCCAACGCCATCCATGCCTTCTCCAGTGACCCAATTTCTCACGTTTGGCTTTCATGTTTTCTGCACCCTACAGCCCATTACCACCACTGAAAGGGGGTGTGCGTGTACACTGGAAGAAATTAAAGAAAAACCATCTCATTTCCAGAAAATTGTATTATAAATACTGAAGTAATTAACACTTAAAAAATAAATAAATATATGTTGTTTGGTATAATGAGGAGAATCTGAAAATCCTCAAGTTAATACCAGCATAATATTTAATAAGGGTTCCTTGATATATATTTAATATAATACATATACACTTGATGTATTAACAGTAACAACATTATGCATTATTATTTATTATTCAATTATTCAAAATCTAATGTGCGAATTCAAATTGGATTTTTTTTTTTAATTAGGAAAAAGTCAAATGAAACATTTCCTTATATCTGAACAGGATTGCTCGATGTAACATCAATAAATGGTGTATAAAAAAGGCAAACATGGTAAAGAATGAACACTATTCGTAACTAAAAGGCGACATGTGTATATTTTACTTTAAATACGACCAATTTATATCAAACAATTTTCAAAAATTAAATTGAACTCAAGGTAAACGAAATTGAATGTGTAAAGTTTTTTATTTTCACCAAGATTATAAATTTAAATACAATTAGGTTAAGCTTAAGGCCTTAGTTGATATAGCTTTAATCATTAATTTTAATTTTCGTTAAGCTGTTAATAATAATAATAATAAAAATACAATTAGGTTACTTGTGTTCCAGAAAAAATTTGCAATAATTAATTGTTTGATATTTGTAATTAGATTATGAACTTTTCGTAACTGGTATCCCTTTTTTTCAATTATTTTTCCCAGTGCCCTACCAGAAACCAGCTGCCTGCCTATCCCCCTGCAATGCACAGCCACCTCTCCTCCTCCATGGCTGTGGCCTGTGTTACATTTAACGACTTTCGAGTTCAAATTGTACAAAATTTACGATGCTCGGCTATCTTCGCACTCGCTCCCAACAAAAAAAATTGCTTTTCTCTGGCCTGACCAATGCTGCTGCTGCTGTTGTTGTTAGTTCTGCTCTGGCCTTTCCGCTGGCGTTTTCACCGCTCGTAGCTGTTGTTGCCTTTGGCCGGCGTTAATTGAGGCGCAAAATGAACGCTGAGAGTGAGGGGAGCGGAGTGCCTGAATCGGAGGGCAATCGCCATGAACAATCATTGTCTGGCAGGCATTTAATTCAATTGGCAACGGTGGCGGCATAATTAAATTCGGCTTTTCATAAATCATATCAGCAACCGTAGCTGTAATCATTGTTATAATAAACATAATAATTATAATGTTAATGGCGCACTAATTATTTAAAATGCATTCCCCCGGTTATCGATGTTTTGGTGCACTTAACATATTCAGTCGGCTTCAATTTCAATGTTTAATCACTTGAAATGGCAACGCTTTGGCCTGACTATTGGGAAATATCCAAAAATTAATTATGCAATCGTTAGTGGTTGAGGCTGGCAGGCAGCACAGGGTCCAATTAATTTGAAACTGGAGTAAGCATAGGATGTTTGCTCTTAGAACAAAATAATTGATACATTGCGTATACGTGATAATTGGGTGCGTATACTTGATATGACCATTACCATTAGTTGAAGGACTGTGATTTTGATTTAATAAAGGGAAAAATAGCTGAAAAAGCCAATTACTTGATTAAATATTGCTTAATTCAATTAGTGATATTATTATTTTTCCAACTGAAGTGCATTCCGCACTATAATTATAATCTTTCTTCCTCGCCAAGCTCGGAAACTTGAATAATAACCATCCGAGTAACCTCAAAAAACGTTCAATGTCATGCAGACTAAATGCTTCAATGCATTTCGTTACCTGATAACCATTTGGCTCGCTTACTTTGGTTTATTTGTGTTTGCACGTGTAATTGCTGCACGTTGCTGCAACCGATTTGCCGGACAAAAGGCTTATGAAAAGCCGCTGCCTAAGCCTCCCCGACTTCAACTTCAACTTGGGTCCAAACACAAAGAGGCCCATAAAGTTACCGGCTTCATTCATTTGGCGGCCTCCCAGCCCTCAAGTTCATAGTGGCCATAGCTGTCCATCCAATGGACATTGGTTTAAATCTTTTTACCCAAAAAAAGTACAGATAATGCCTGATGAGTAGTTAAAAATTTGTACACAAGTGCAACCCATCTTAAATACAAGAATTAATTATACTCTGAAAGTTTGGTCGATTACATTTTCATATGTATATAAAGGAGAAAGAATATAGCTTTGAACCACTGTTCACTGCCATCAAAAAGGTCCCAGCTGAGCGTAGACTTAACTATGTTTTTTCAGGTCCTCTTCTTCAGCAGTTTCTCTTCAACTTTATCTCTACTTTTTATTTTCTGTTGGCTGCTGGCATAGTTAGAAGGCGTTTGGCGTTTGGTTCGTTTGCACAATCTGGTGTCGGTCGTCAAGGTCGTCAAAGATGCAGTAGCCAAAATGGCAAAAGCGAGAAAAACGCCAAACCACATCTCTTTACGTAAATCAAAAGCGTCACCAGCACCAAGTTGGCCAAGAGTCGCGTGGAATGAATACAACGAGCGGCGGGCCAATTGCATAAGGCGCGCGTGCAAACACGATTCCGGCGATGGAACCACCTTTGCCTCCCAGCCCGGCGGGGGCATCTTCTTCATCCGCTTCTTCGCCAAGTCAAGCCAGGTTGGCTGCACAAGGTTTATGCGGAGATGATATCAAGAGTTTGTGGAAATCTAAAAGAAAATTTTAAAGAAAGTTATTTAAGAACCAATGAGGGTTTTTTTAAAAAAGCTTGATATTTAAAATGGTAAATCACCTTAAATTCTGTTAAATAAAAAATGCGAAATAAATTTTTAGTGCATACAATTTAATTTTAAAACTCTTTTAGTATATTCTGCATTTTAATATTTCTTCTAACCATTAGCATTACAATTTTTGTATAAGCGCATAAACATTGCCCGTGTCGCATTAATATTCATACCTCCGATCCGAAACATTCGTGAGAGCATAAATCATCAGACACTTTTTCTGGCGCTTGCATATATGTACATACCTGTACATTCGTACATAAAAGCAGTTCAACTTTTTTGGAATTGAAGAATAAATGCAATAGCTTCAAACAAAAGCTTGAAAAAGACAATAGCCTGACTAAAAAACAATACGATGAGTCAGCGCACGAACAATAAATGGAAGAAGTCTTTAAATTAAGGGGAAACCTATACTTTAGTCGACCAGCTTTTTAATAAAACTTACAGAACATTTATTAAATATTTAGCCAAAGCCAAGATTTAATACCGACAAGTTAAGCAAGGTTAACTGAATTTGATTTATTTATTTTAGATTATTTGAAACTCCAAACAAAAATGCCTTGAAAAAATATTATTTAAAATGTCAGTCTCATATTGTTCTTGTCAACCTGCTTTTTAATTAAATATTTATCAATAGATTTTCTACCCTTAATATAATAGAATATTTTTAAAAAATATTTAATCAAAGCCAAGATAGAATATAACAGCTTGGTAAGCTGAAAAAATACCTTTGAAAAATATTCAATAAAAATGCCAGTCTTATATTGTTCTTGTCAACCAGCTTTTTAATTAAATATTTATCAATAGATTTTCTACCCTTAATATAAAAGAATATTTGAAAAAATATTTAATCAAAGCCAAGATAGAATATCAACAGGTTAGGCTTGGCAAGCTAAAAAAATACCTTTGAAAAATATTCAATAAAAATGCCAGTTCCCTAGTGTTCTTGTCAACCTGCTTTTTAATTAAATATTTATCAATTTCCACCATTAAATTAGTAGAACCTTTATTAAATATTTAATAAAAGCCAAGATTAAGTATCAACAGGCTAAGCTTGGGTAGCTGAAACTGATTAATTTATTTTAATTCCTGTGCAACTTCAAACAACAATGCCTAGAAAAAATATTTAATAAAAAGGGCCGTCTCCTATTTCTCTAGAATATCCCTCAGTTTGCCGCTTTTGTTCACAATATTCCGTTGAAAGGCCAACACAAACACACAGAGCTAACGCTTCTTTTGTTTTTCTATATTTTTCTGTGTGTGTTTTTTTTTAGCAAATCCAATAAGCACTTTAATCAAAGTCAAACAAAAAAAAAGTCACCAGGCTTTATTTCACCTTTTTCAGCGAAACACAGAAAACCTCCACAGGGCTTAGAAAAAAAAATAATAAAGAAAAAAAAAACAGCACAAAAATAAATGGAAAAGGAGTAGTAGAAAAAATTGTCAACTTCTGACCAGCTGTACTCGGTCTATTCCCCATGGGGCATACACCGCCACGAAATTTAATTTGAGTGCATTCGGTATTACCTTCTCTTTTTTGTGTACCTGAGGCCAAGCGAATAGAGAGGAATAAACACAAATGGCTTATGACTAGAGACCAGGCCAAAGGCATTGAACCCAGAATAAATTGAATTGTCAATGGATTGCAGTGGGGATCTAGGTAGCTAAATAAAACTATTAGATAAGGAATTAAATGCAATGGTTATTTTATATTTATACAGAGCTGACAAAATATGTATTTTGCTGACAGTTAACTAAATCATTCGATTGCCTTATCCTTTCAGCTTGCAAGTCCTTAAACCAGCTCAAAGGCAGCTCGAGGAAATTTAATCACCGTCACCGTGGTTAGTGGGAGACATTCATAAAGCAATAAAGCTGCAGTTTACGCAATCGCTAATCAACAATTAAAATTCACTCAGCCGAGCGAAATGGGGTGATGTCTTTGAAGTTCAACAGCCAGAAATTGCATGATTTATGGCCAGTGCGGGCCTTGGCCAGAGACAATGATGATTGTAATGGTAATAATGCCGGGGCATTATGATTTTAATGAGTTACAAATGAAAGTGTTTCTTCAGGCCAGCCTCATTAAATGCCTTTTAAAATGGTTTCGCTCGCGATTTTATCTCTGTATTATTTTTCTCCTTTTTTCGCGTCGCATCGGTGTCTGCTGACAACTCAGTTGGCGATTTCCTGAATTATTATTATGTCTTATGCCTAATTTCAAATGCCATAGTTCGGCGTTGTTGCCTTTGTCTTCGTTTTTTTTTCAGCCAAATATAGCTTGGAAAGCGAAAATAAATAATAAATAATAGTAATGGAGTGTGAGGGAGAGCCGCTAACTGTTGTTCGCCATGCTACAAACTATATTTATTTGCATGCCGGCCGCCATTGCATAATTAACATAACTAATTGAATATTTAAGCATCTCGTATTGCCAAATTTAGCCAACAAAATTTATTTTTTGAAATGTTAGCCCATTAATACATAATAAAAATGTATGTTGGCTCATTAGCCTGTGGCAGGGCAAAAGTCAAATTTATTGTTAAATATTTAAATTGATATAAACAGCAAACTTTACAAACAAATGAATTACTTAATAATAAAAAGCTTTGGCAAAACCTTTATTTGAGTTATGAAATACAGCTTTGTGTATGAATTCCATTTAATTGGTTCATAAATTAAAATGAAAAATAATTAACTTGAATATTGAAAGTGCAAGAGTTCATTTACCTCATTTTTATTCTTTGTTTCACCTTAGTTCGTTTAACTTTAGACCGAGAGTAAATTTCCATATCGGAGGCAGAGATCCAGCTAATTATGACCCAGCATTAACCTCCTGGCTATCTTAATTTCGATCATTATTAGACTTCAGTCTCTGTAACCCAATTTTTCTCTTCTCTCTTTCGAATCTATTTTCTCTCAAGTTCTGGGTGCCCTTTTTATATCATTTTCTTTCATTCTCTATGCCTCGCTAATTTTATATTAAAATCAATAAAGTCTTGTAAAAGCTGCTACGCCCAAAAACAAAAAAGGGGAAACATACGAGAAAAGGTGTTATTTTTTTTGTAGCAACATTTAAAATGCAGCAAACTGGTTGGTCCCCGGCCCCCACACATCCGCACTTCGGAGCCAAGTTCAAGCCATTTTAATATTTGACTGCTCAACAAATGCTCGTTCTGTGTGCACTCTCGTCCTCATTTTGTATTCATTTAATATTTCCATCGACTGCATACAATATTAAATACCCTTGAAGGAATCTGTTTGTGTTTTACGGAAACTTCTTTTATAGACAAATCCATGAATATTAATAAGAAAGACATTTAATGTGGGATAGGGATATGGGAGGTTTGGGGCTAATGGTTTTGCAGAAAAAAAAAGATTAAATATGGCATTTTGGAATAACTTATTTAATTATAAATAAATAATAAATAAATTAATTATAAATATAATATAAATTAAATAATCAACTCTTATTTAAAAATATTTGGATGAAAATGTATTAACTTCAAGGGAGTTAAAACTTAATTTAATATGAAATGGATTTATTTATTTGTTACACACAATATATATAAAGATTAAATGTAGCATTTCTTTTAAACTACTTCATAAAATATTTTATAAATAAATAAAAGTGTATTAAAACTTCCTATATACTATAAAATTTTTCTTAGATTTTCGTTACCTTTATTTTCTTTTCTCTCCCTATCTTTGTGTGTGTTTGGTCATTTAGTTTGCCCATTTTATTGTCTTTTCCAGGGCTCTCGGTACAATCAACTTTTCGAGTTTCTTCTGGTTCTGGCTAGCAGCCGCTCCCCCAACCACAATTTCTCCCATTTCCCTCTGCTCACCTTGGTGAGTTGAAACAAAATGCATATTGAATTTGAATTTGATTAGGAATGTCGGTCCGTCGACACACATTTTGGCATTGTTAATTTATGCACACGCTGAGCAGAGTGTCCGCAGCAGTTGGCCACTGATTGGCTGCCAGGTGAGGCGGGGCTGATCATCGAAGGGGGGTACTGCTTTAAATGGAGTAATTACCGGCGTATTGAAAGGTGGCTGAGGTCTCCCCTCCGTCTCCAGTCCCTTTCTCCGACGATGGTCCGCATAAGAAATGGGTGAATGGATCGAAGTGGGCTTTGGCCAAGAGTGAGTGGCGTTCACAATGCGGGTGTCGGTTTTGTCTGTTTGCTTACACTGGGAAATACAAAAGTTAAAAGAGGAAATTAATCGAAATTAATTAAGTGTGTTTGAACTGAAGAAATACTGAGAGATTTCTAACCATTTTTTTTTTAAAGCATTCAAAAATAGGCCCTGATATAATTTCTGTGTTTAAACACAGAGAAAAATAAAAGTAAATTGAAATAAGAATGTAGGTAACAGTTTTCGGGTAAAGAAATACTTTTAAGATTTCCAAACACTTCCTAGGGCGTCTAAAAGTATGCTATGATATATTATCTTTAGAAAATGTTGTTTTAAAGCCCCTAAAAATTAACCTGGGAATATGGAAAGTTATATGAGGTAAGAAACGAACTAAAATAATAGTATCTAGGATGAATAAATTCGTATGAATTTCTAAACACTTATTAAAGCTTCTAAAAGTATGCTATGATATGTTTTCCTTGCGCAATCTTGTTTTAAAAAATTTAAAAACATACACTGAGTTAAAGGGAAGTGAAATGAGATAAAAAACGAATTGAAGTAAAAGGTTTTGAGCTTAAGAAATACTTAGAGATTTCTAAATACATTTTTAGGCATTTAAAAGTATGCTATGATTTACTTCCTTTATGTAATCACGTTTTAAAAATCCACATATATATAGTTAACAATACTTAACAAGTTTAATGACAAATACAAATAATTAAAAATATTTATTTATTATTAATTATTATTATTATCCAGAATTTCTCTTGCTTTTCTGCGAGTGTAGCTACCGGCAAACGTGTTTGGCATGGGCCAGACCCGTGCGGCCGAAGCATCACAAGTGCCAAAGTAAGCACTGCCCAGTTAGTGCCCGGCCCCTCCAAAAATCCCGTCCCCCCCAATCCGCTCGCACTCGTAACGCTCGAGTTAAGTCGGTCGGTAAATTATAATGCGAAACTCTTTGCGCAGCCGGGCATATCAACAGTTGGCTCCCCTAACTCGGCGGCATCGAACCTAACCTAACTTCAGGTAGCCCAGCCGACTTCTGGCGTTTTATAACGCCCCCCGGAGTGGCCATTGTCTGGCCTGGTATATAACCAGCCTATTATGTTACCGGTGACAGCTCCGTATTCCCCTGGATAATCACTCTATATATCGCCAAATTGCTTTCGCTCGCTTCAAATTACTCAATTGAATTCAATTTCAGAGACAGAGCCACAGCCAGAGCCCCTAGATTAGTTCGGTTTAAATGCGGCATAATTGATTTTCACTGCCATCCAATTATTTGGCTCGCTGTCCGAGCTAATATTATTTTATATTACGCGTAATTTGAATCCAACTGTTTGGTTTACTGCCACTCTTAATGAAACAGTCGGGCGCAACAGATGAGAGCTGTGATTTTAATGCCATGTCCTTCCTTGTCACTGCCTGCCGCTTATCCTTTTTACGCGGCAATTTCCGAATGCATTTATCCTTAATGGATTGTGCATGTCGGCGGCTGAAACTTAAGACACTTCGCCCTCGCACTCTTATACGCGGCAATGCATGACTGTTAGGCGCGTATAAGAGTTGGCTTTTGCTCTGAGCTCGAGCCACTCGTTTGACGCCGACGCTTGCAGCAAGTTTGACATCAGCATGGGTTTATTTTCAACTTCTTAAATATAGAATATAATATATCATTCTCTTTTTTTAAAATATAGGAATATTTAATAATATTTAAAGACAATTTAAACAGTAAAAAAACCCTATAGAGCTTAAAAAATTATACGAAATAAATATTAAGAAATAAAGGGAACATGTTGAAACTAATATTTAGGAAATTATACGAAATAAATATTAAGAAATAAAGAGTACATGTTGAAACTAATATTTAAGAAAAGATCTGTAACAAATAGTGTCCCTTAACCCAGAAAATTATCTAATAAGCTTTAATGTTAAATTCCTTAGCGAAACAAGCATTGTAAACTCTTCTAGCCTAAAAATCTTCCACCCTTGGCCAAATAAATTCCTTAAGCCTTCTTAGCACAAAAAAAGCACTCTCTCTTTAATTTACCCCGACCTCCTTTAGCTTCTCTTAAAGCTCCTGTTCCGCGAGGCTGCTCTATTCAAAAATAATGGCACTTATTCCGCTGAACGCTTCCGCAATTCAATTACAGCCAGCGAACTCACACTAACAACTCGAGGAGGCATTTGGCCCAGCAACAATTAGTGAGCGTTTGCAAATTGCTCAACACTGGCACAACATCTTGAGGTGCCAAGAAGTTTGAGTTTTGCGAAAACTCAGTTAAGCAGAAGCAGCCAGCAACTGCCAACAACTGCGACTGCCACTCGAAATGCAATGCACGAGCGGCTCCTGCCCGTTAATGAGCAGACGAGATGAGAGTTGGCCAAGAAGAGGCTTCGAGATCGCAGATTATTAAAAAACAACAGCAACAAATAATGCAGAAAAAGCGCGAAAAATGATACATTCCAAGATGCATTAGGCACATAAATTCGCTTACACAGAAACAGTTGGGGTATAATTTTTAGAACTGCATAAAATTATTTGTTATGGAGCTTAAAGTACCAGGAATTTACAAGAATATTTTCTGATATTTTTTTGGGGAATCTCTAAAATGTTAAAATTATATTAATATAATTTTTTAAATATTTTTATAGTATAGTAAAGTTAAAGTTAGTATCTCTTAAATCAAACCAAGAATTTATTCCAGTTGTTTTCATTATTCATAAGGCTTAGGGCCCTTTATAAGTTCTATTATCTTGACCGCAGCTGTGTATATCCAAAAAAAAGTGCAACACACACACGTTGCAATAATTAAAACTTGGTTAAAACACTCTGGCCAAAAGAGGGCTGGAGGGGAGGCGGGCCACAATGCATCATCGTGTTGAAGTTGCGATGCGAAACGACCGCACCTAATTGGTTTTGCATGAGTTAGTTGCTGCTGTTTATGTTGCCGTGGGTGGAAATGGGTGTAAAAGGGGGCGGCGAGAGTTGCCAACACATTTGTGGCATAGGTGGCAAAACCCAAAAAGAAATAAACAAAAATAAGGGATCGAAAATCATGAGAAATTATGCCACTTTGACTGGTGTCAATTTATTGGGAGCCAGAGAGCGATCGGGGTGATGTGCGAGATTAGAGCTAAAAATCTTCAAGGATATCGGAAAATAGGACAATCTTGGTGGATAAATATAGCATACAATATTTATAGCAATGTTTTATAACTTATTCCTTATTATTATAATATATCTTTCCCTTTAAAGTTTAAACACATAAATGCAAGTAAATATGGAAACTCCATTTTTCAACACCTTTGTATCCCTTCACTCGGATCGATTGCAATTATTACAAGCACAAAGGCAAATACAGAATTTAATGGCGCTTTTCGATTTGTTTCGATAAATGCAAATTGAGTATTTTCGTGTGCTTTTCGAACGAATTATGCCACATCATGTTGGGGCCACCGCCGCCTTCCCTCTGCTTATGTTATGACATAATTAAAGCCCGACACATGTTTGGCTTGCTTCTCTGCGGCATGGTCACCTGTCCGCCTGTCCACCTGTCCACCTGTCCGACTGTCCGCCTGTCCCTCTGTCACTGACATGTCACGACACCTGGCGGGTGCTGATGAGACTGATGCAGGCGAAGATCGGGGGCTGGCGGCGATGTTGAGTATGCACATTTTAAATGCAATTTAATGGACGCAACAATTTACCACACATTTGCTATATATATATACATATATGAAAAATCATCCATTGAAATTGAGGGGGAAAAAGCCGAAACAAATGAAACGATATTCAGTTGCAATTTATCTTTAAAATGGGAGCCAAAGTGCTAGGAGCTTCCACCTGGCCACTAGCTCGGCAAGTTAAAGAGTTTTTGACTTCACATTACTATACTCTACTTTAAAAAAATATTAGAAAATAAATTATGATATTTACAAAGCCCTTCTCTTATGTATGTATATTAACTTTGAAAGCCTTATTTTTAAATTATTATTTACAAGTTTTTTTTAATCATTAATAATTTGTAAATAACTATCAGGAATTATAAAAAAAATAGTCATAGAAGTGATATGTTATAGATATTTTGAATTTCTCACGAAAAATTATAATAATGTATTTTAAATTTCTTATTTTTATTTTAAGGTAAATTAATTTACGATCTGTTTATTAAGTAATTTTTATTTAGTTTTTCTTCTTCAGAGTATCAAAAGTTCCTATATAAAATTACATTCTCTTCCTATTTTATTGCATATATTTATTTTTCATTCACACGCTCGCTCGCTCGCATATCCTGGCCATCCTTTTGGACGCCTGCATAGCTACATTTTAATATTTTCCCCAGATGAGGACCCAGGATGAAGTTATGGAGGAGCTGGCAAGGCAGCGGCGGCCATATTTCACAATTTATTGTGCTTGTCAATTGCAGCCAGGCAAAAAATAAAAAAAAATGCAACGATGCCATATGCATACTCGCACTACTTCCTCAATAGCTTCAGTATTATATGCGCAAAAGTTATTCTACTGGAAATATTGCATTTTGATATTTATCATACGACTTGATGTCTGCAAATCATGGTTGCTGCAAGTGGCTCGCTTTTTGTGAGCGTTTGCTTTTGGCCTTGACAATGCTTTGCTTTGCTTACAAGAAGGTCGGATTCGGAAATGTTGGCCAATTATTCAAGGTAAAATATATATTTATAATGCAAGGAATTTTGCATTAATTTAGGATTCATAGTGTAAAAGCAAGTGACTAAATTTAAGGAAATATTAAAGTTTACTTGGGTAAATGACAATATTCTAAAGTTTCCTTTATTGGCACAATCAAAACCTTACTAACCTATGCCCCATGTAATATTTAGTTGTATATTCAGTTGCTTAAGCCACAAAAACCCATAATTGAGCTAATTACCTCTAGTCTTCGGTATCAGAAATGCATCACAATTTATAAATGACGCTTAAGTGGCTCAAATTCAATACGCTCAGGCTTTGCATAGTCATTATTTGATTGCCAGTGTGCCGTCTGCAATTATAGGTAAAATATGCACTTATATTTCTAAATAAAAATATGTAAAAATAGATTCCAATTTATTTCAATAAAATTCCATCAAAGGCTTCCACGTGTAGGTGTCGCACAACAAAGGCACGACAAATGCTTGCAAATCCATATGGATGTGTGCAAATTTGACATTCAACTCTGCCCTGACCCCTGGCATTAGGGAAAGCAAACATAATAGCAAGGTAAAAAAAAAAAAACAACTTTGAGGGGCAGGTTGAGTTGGCTGGGCAGATGGCTTGTAAGTGGCTCTTTGACTCGGCCATTAACACAAACTTGACACATTGATGACGACGTTGTTATTGGTGTTATTGCCGCCGTTATTGTTTGCGCTGTCGCCCAACACTTGGGCGTTGCATGGCGCAACTTTAGATTTATGATAAGTCACGATTTAAGCTGTCTTGAGCCAAGCAAAACATGGCATGAAAAAGAAAAGCATTTTTTATGCAATCGAAATGCAGTTTTGGCAAACAGTTGGCGCTCATCAGGCAGCCAATTAAGTTGCTTAATTGAATTCCGAGTGGAAAGTGCTGAGCAAGCACACAACGAGATGGAGAAGACGCCGCAAAACAATTTAGCAAACGAGCAGAGGAAAATTGAGGATTTTATTTCACTTCTTCTGCCATTTTCTCCACACACAAATAGTAACACTTTTTCTGGGATTTTTCTCTGTTTTCTTTTGTCTTGGATTTTTTTGTGTTGATTGCCTTGTGAGAGGTACAACGATAGTCAAAATTGAGTATTCAGCAGTAACAGATTATTGGAAATAGTCTTAGAGAAATACTCTACTTTCAAAATAGATTTATTTTGGGGATAAAATGTAAGCTTTTATTTTCTCTTAAATAAATTTAGTCCCAATTCTGAGATTGCAAGTAATAAAAACTATTCAAAATCTTTTAAAATGCTGTTAGAAATCGAGCCTTTTAAATATTACATATTAATACTAAGATTTATAATAAGTATAAACTAAACCAAGTATAAACCAAACAACCAATATTCAATTTTAAAGCAAAAGTTATTTATTTTTGTATTACCTGAAATACGCAATAAAATAATTCAAAGTTCTTCCCGGGATTTAATATGTAAACAGAGAAGAGCCAATTATTTGTTCAGCAGAAGAACCGAAATACGATGGTCTTACTTTTACCATTGTTCCTGAATTTTGTTTTGTTGCTGGCATTTTCAGCAAAATGTATTCCCATTTGTACTGTCTCGTCCGCCGTTTTTGCTCTCCACCCCGAGGGACTTTTCGAGAATGACGTCCCTGCACTGCCTGCACTTCACATAATTTCAATGAACCGCATTTACGTTTGGCTCGGTTTATCTCTTCTTCCTCCGAATATCCGTCGGCGCCGACATTGCCGTGACAATGCCACACTCATATATACACACACATTACAGGGCTGGATAGGATTACACTGGAGAAAATGTGTATTTAAAAATAGTTATTGATTTCCGAACATTTACAGAGGTTTTAGGGCTTTCTTTTTGCCAAAATTTAGATCTAGATTTAAAAATATAAAGATACTATTTTGAAATTTAGCTGTGTAAGTAAAAGGCTTTATGCAAAAAAAAAAATATCACAGTGATTTAAAAATCAATTTAAATGGTGCCCCAAAGTGTGCTACAAAATGGTAAATCTAATAAAACTAAATAAAATGCGAAAACAATTTTTTTTAAATGTAAGTGCCAACTTAAATAAGGAATTTGGAGTTCTCTAGAATATATACAATTATAGAAAATATGATGAGATTCTCTAAAATTGTTACATGAAGTGTATAATCCCGTGAAGCAATTATTCAGCGATCCTCCTAAAAGTATGCTATGAATTTACCAAAATTCAAGTACTAAATACTTCTAACAAATTGTGATAAGATTTAAAATCGAAGTGCTTTTTAAAAATTAAGCTGACTAGCTGCTTCTAAAAGCTCTCTTCAACATATTTATTACAATGTTCAGCGTTTTTTCTCTGTGTATGCACCGACTGAGTAGAGTACTCTCGTGGAGGACGGCAGTCATCGAAGCTCGCAATTTGTGGCTTTCGCCACCCTTAATGCCAATCTCACAGAGGAGCCCCATCTTGCAGTCACCACCCCCTGGCACCACCCCTATGCCTCATACACCCCCACAACACAACCAGCACCACCCAGGGGTCTCCCGATTCCAACCATTCTTCTGATGCACCGCGCGCTATCTCGCCGCATTACAATTCACTGACATAATGCAAAAATCGCAGCAAGTCAGGCGCAACTCGTTGATACGCCGCGTGTTCTCCAACTCGCAATCCTCTCCGTTTTCCCTGCCTGATTGGAAAGGGGTAGGGAGGGGGGCAGGGGGGAGGTAATGGTCCATTGTCCTGGGGCTGGTAAGGATCGAGGGTATTTTGTGGAGGCCACTAATGGAGAGTAAGCTAATTAAAATTGGGAAAAATACCCACAAAGACCTTGAACTAAGCAGGTGGAACCTTGCGGATTTATGTCCAACATGCAGCTCTTTAAATTAGTGTTGAAATTTATGAGTTAACAAAGTAAGTTTAGGAAATTAATTAGCTTAAAGAACAGGTAGTATTTATCGTATCAGGTAATGATATAATAATTGTCTAAAGGCAGTGCTACATTTAGAAAGATTCGTTTCAGAAAAATGTAATACTAAATCTCGATCTTATATTATTATTAAATCGAGAACTTTTAAAGGTATATTATTAAAGGTATGTATTAAATTATAATTATCTATACTTTCTTCTTAATATTAAAATACAATAATATTTCTAAATATTTATTATTCCTTCACACATTTTACTTCCCTCAAAACCCCCCATCAAGTACCTCCCACTTATTATAACTTTATTGCCCCTAAAAACACAAAACAATTAACCCTATCATTGCCCTCAGTATGTACCCCCTTGGGGAAGTATATCACATGCCGATAATCGTCAAGAACAATCCAAATGGACACCGAGAAGTATATAAATCTTGGATTTACGCGCCGCTTGGCTGGTATCAAGGAAACACTAATAAATAGCCTCCATCGACGACTAATCAATAGATTAGATTGAAGCCAAAGGTACTTTAGAAATATTTCTCAAAATACTTAGTCGTACGACCAGAGTGGAAGGCAAAAGTTCAAATGCTGAGAGGGACATTTATTATTCTGGCCCTTGTGGCCATAGCCGGAGCAACAGATGACTTTGATCCTTTCATCGATATACCCTTCAAGCCCATTAAGACATCGGTAGGGTGTACCCTTTCAAACGGAAGCGGAAATAATATTATATAATTCCGTTACTAAACTTAACCCTAGTCCTAGTTTTTCAACCACACTTAGAGATCTGATTTAAGCTCTGATTTTCGCTGCAGGCGGAGCGCATTGAAGCGCATGGGTACCCGGCCGAATCGCACTTCGTGGAGACTCCGGACGGCTATGTGCTGAATGTGTTCCGCATCCCGCACTCGCCGAGCCTGAACAATGCCGCCGAGCGGCGTCCGGTGGCGTTCATCATGCACGGCCTGTTCAGCTGCTCGGATTGCTTCCTGCTCAATGGGCCGGAGGACGCACTGGCGTACAACATGGTGGACGCCGGCTACGATGTCTGGCTGGGCAATGCCCGGGGCAATCTCTATTCGAGGAACAACACGAGGTTGAATGTGAAGCATCCGTATTTCTGGAAATTCAGCTGGCACGAGATCGGTGCCATCGATCTGCCTGCCATGATCGACTATGTCCTGGAGAAGACAGGGGAGGAGTCGTTGCACTACATCGGTCACTCACAGGGCTGCACCTCCTTCTTTGTGATGGGTTCCTTTCGGCCGGAGTACAATGCCAAGATCAAAACGTCCCACATGCTGGCCCCGTCCGTCTTCATGGGCAATACCACGGAGGGTCTGATCTTGGCCACGGCCCCCTTATTCGGAACACCGGGAATCGCCTCTGTCCTCTTGGAGAACCAAGTGTTCCTGCCACAGAATAGTTTCATTCAACGGCTGCTGGACACCACCTGCAGCAATCAGCCCCTGATGCTGAGCTACTGCAAGACCCTGGCCATGCTCTGGGGCGGTCCTGAAATTGGAAACCTGAATGCGGTGAGTTATATTTTTTATGAGGATTATATCTTATCTTATCATTATTTATATAATCTATCGCAGACCCTCCTCCCCCAAATCGCTGAGACACATCCCGCTGGCGTGTCCTCCAATCAGGCAATTCACTACATCCAATCCTACGTCTCGAACGAGTTCCGCTTGTACGATTGGGGAAGTCGCAAGAACCTGGAGTATTATGGAGTGGCAGAGCCTCCTTCGTATGATCTTACCCAGATTACATCCGAGATGTATCTGTACTACGGCCTGTCGGATGGCTCGGCCAACAAGGATGACGTCTCTCGTCTGCCTGATCTTCTGCCGAATCTAGCCGTATTGCATGAGGTCCCCATTCCCACCTGGGGCCACTTGGACTTTATATTCGCCCAGGAGGTCAAGACGATTATTAACGATTTGGTTCTGGGCTACACCAAAGCCTACGATGAGAATATTAATAAACATTAATGCGGATTTAAGTTAATGAAAAATTAGGAAAAATTAAACTTTGAAAGGGAATGTATTTCGGGGGGATAATATTGTTTTAATATTTATTAATATTTATTTAATATTTTAGAACCCCTTTAAAGACACATTCTGACTCAGATTAATTACAGATAACAAACACACTCAACTTTGACTCGCATTTGTAATAAGTTCTCTCCACGTTTTGGCCAGAATGTGGAATGTGGGCCAGCTAATTGCCAGTTAAGAACTGTCTGCTGGTCGGGTTATCTCAGCCATTCCCTTAACTTTGTCTGGTCACGCCCCTCTGATGTACAAGTTTCCCTCATTTTTTTTTTTTCTCCCGCCCGGTTTGTTGACAAAAATTATCGCTGGCTGGATGACGTGGCTAGCTGCTCTCATCTCCTCTTACGGCCCCAGCCCCTTCTGGCCCTTTGCGAAATTACAGTAATTAGCACTGTTCTCACACCAGTTTGCTTGTTTGGCGGTTTAGTTGGGGACAGTTGCAAATATGCTTATAATGATGATTTATGCGGTTCGGTGGGTCGGTCGGTGGCGATTCGGTGAGATTATTTCGTGTGATAAGAGGATACTGGGGATAATGCATTGATAAGATGGATTCATTTATTGGTTGACTTGGGAAAGGGTAAGGAATTTATTTAAAACGAGAAAGTAGTACTTAGTAGTAATAATAAAAAAAAACTATAAATCTGCTCTAGATCCTAACATATTTTAGGTTTTTTCTACAGTATTTATATATTTATTAGTAACCCTTCCCTGAAAAATGTACAACTTTCGCGTGGAATTGGAAGCAGGCATGTGCCTACTACATACAGAAAAATCTCTTTCGTTTTAATGGGTAATTCATGTACTGATTCTGTCACTGCTCTGCTCCTTATGAACTCATGAATTCAATACGGAACGGAGCAGCGTACGATTCAGGTGTGCCTGAAAATCTCCCTTACCACATGGTGAATTGGGAATGCATCCTAAGGTCATCCCTGTTACACAAAGAATTCGACACAGATTCGTTCACCAGATGAATCAAAGTCCGACTGGGTTACCCTTTGGCATTACTTTGCTTGTATTTTTTTTTTTAATTCAAACATGACTCATATAAATTGATAGATTAAAAAGTAGACATTGACCAAAGTGAAATAAAATCAGATAATCCGAAAATTCTCAGGTAACGAGTAATATTTTCAATTTCCCCATTCCCGATGGCTGTCAAAGTGGCTTATCAATTTGATTAATTTTAATGCAGGTGCTTAGATTAAGGTACCACGAATTAAGCTAAATTTAAACGCCATTATCTTAGCCTCCTTGTGGCGGCGAACACAGCCCAGATAATTAATTGACTCTAAGTAATGCCCATTGACTGCTCACTCGACAGAGCTTCGCACTTGGGATGGCTTCAATCGAGCCAAGCTGCTGGCAATTAACCACAGCTCCTTTATTAATCGCGGACCAGTGATGTGGAAGCGGATAATGTCGGTGACGAGGAGGCCTCGAGTGCGTCAGCAGGGGCATAATAAGTGCAGAGTTAAGTGAAATTGCGAATCATCAAAGGCGAGACAGCGAAATAAAATTAATAAAGTGTAAAGGGATTTTGTCGCGACAGCCTGAGGAGTGCAAGAGCTGGAGAAGGAGGAGCACAAATCTTTTGCAGACAGCGACTGAGCGCGCGCAGGACATAAATCTGCCGGGGGATTCCGGCTCAAAACCCTACCTGTCCGGAGTCCAGAGTCCGCGGACCCCCATCGCCTATAATCCTTTATTTTCGTTTTCAATTTGTTGGAAAAGGCAAACAGAAAGTGTTAAAAGTATTTCTCATGCGGAAAATCCACAGTGACTGGCCAGGCGCTGACAAACTTTTCTCACCCAAACCCAAACCCCCAGTCCCAGCCCTAGACCTATCCCTACGATCTCCCCGGCTCTTTCTCTAAGTGGCTGCGACACTTCTGTATGCATAATTTAAACAAAAGTCGCCGAAAAAATAGGAAGAACGAGAGCGGAAAAACAAGCAGCAACAAAAAGTTGCAATTGCAGAAATTGAAAAATTTTCCCGCATAAAAATATGCGCCAGGCATGAAAAGTCCAAGGGAAAACAAAAGGAAAATCAGCAGAGTCCCTAGAACAGAATTTTCGCTGGTAATCTTGCTCTCAGCCAAAATGTCGGCAGAAGTGTCGACGAGCATGTCCTTGTTGTTTTTGGCCAAATGTTTATTGTCAAAAAGTTCCGCAGAATGCAGATTGCCACAAAAGGGGGAAAGGGTCACCGAGAACAGGGACAGGGACAGGGACTATTTGTGTTACCTTTTTTCGGGTGATTTACATTACATCTTTAGACTCTTTTAGCCAGAAATATTTGTATTTCTTGCAAAACAAAATCCTAATTGACTAATTTATAATTAATATTTGCACTTATACTTAATTTAAATGTAAAGCCTTGTTCTCGCCAGGAGTAACTTGGACTTAAAGTAATTAAATATATATTTGCTCAAGAGTTTGTCATTTTCACCAGCTTTTTTATTTTTAAAATCTTTCTTTAATGTAAAATTTACACTTTGCTGGTGAAAACTCTTATAAATTTAACAGAAAATAAAATGAGGTTTATGGAATGGCTTGGATAAAGTTCTGCAGGCTACAAAAAATACATACGTAATTAAGTTAAAGGTTGGTAGTTCGTTTTAATACATTTAAAATAAATAAATATATAAAGTAAACTAATTTAAAGTCTTATAAAAGAGGTGGAAAACATAGATCAGTAAAAGCAAGTTTTTAAGCCCGGTTGACGTCTGTGCTTTCCCACAGCTTTCAGCAAAGTTGACCAATACTTGCACTTCAGTTTTACCCGAGTAAAAGAAATGGTACAGCGTGGCAACGCCAAGGTGTACGATATGTGTAAAACAAATGTAGAAAGTTTCTATTAGCTTAAAATCTGGCAACGCCATTTCATGAGCGCTTTTGAGTCTTTCTTGAGGGTTTTGTGTTTTTCCCCCTATATCGAGTGTTTTCACTCTCTAAAACTCAAATTTTCAGAGTACATCCGCGGAACTGTACCTATTACATATTCTTTTTTGTTATGCCAAATTCAATAAAACAGCTTTCCCAAAATATTGTATTGTATTACACTCTCGGGATAGAGAATAGCATTCTCCAGTAGAGCCCAACATGTTTTTTGTGGCACCGCAGCCGCCATAAACTATGGGATTGCAGTAGCTCCCATATTTGATATAAACCCATTTTGGGAAGTGGGCCTTGCACATGCCGGTTGTGGTGGGAGGGTCATCGCATCGATAGGAAGAGTTCGTATATCCAAAAACAATTAAAAGAATGGTTAGTTGGATTGGCTTCTCCATTTTCCTGCAGCAGTCGACGATTGAGAATCCCAATCGAATATCGCTGTATATTTGCAACGATATTATTTGGGAAGAGCCACTAATTGGACATGTAATTTAAATTTGAAATGCCACAAATTTGACATTATTGATTCGATATTGCGAAATAAATTCTTAATGCTTAACTTTTGAAAAAAAAAAATACATTTTTCTTAGATTTTAATTGTGCTGACGTCTGTGCATTTTTTACCAGCTTTTTGCAAAGTTGACAAATACTAAAATAAGTAATAAAATAAGTAATAAAATAACGCCAATAATTCCCGGTACTTTCTTGGCAGAATGTACATATCAATAAAGCATTGGTATACTTTTGCATTTTTGTGTCCTACAATATGTATATGCCTCACTTTATAAGTGACAAGATAATGTTAACAAATCCTTGTTTCCAAGACAAAAACTCTTCTTTTTTTAATTACCATATAAGTATGATAAGCTCTTTAATATGGTATATTCGATAGTAATGACCACCGATAAAAATATACTTTATGCTGTCGGATTTATCTCCTTCAATAATCTAAATGTTGGGGCATTGGTCGTTTTACGCAAGCAGAATAGCATTCTCCAGTAGTGCCAAATAGGTTTTTTGTGGCACCGCAACCACCATAAAATATAGGATTGCAATAGTCTCCAGATTTGATATAAACCCATTTTCGGAAGAAGCCCCTGCACTGGCCCATTGTGGTGGGAGGGTCATCGCATCGATAGGAAGAGTTCGAATATCCAAAAACAATTAAAAGAATGGTTAGTTGGATTAGCTTCTCCATTTTCCAGCAGCAGTCAACGATTGAGAATCCAAGTCGAAATCGCTGTATATTTGCAACGATATTATTTTGGAAGAGCCACTAATTGGGCATGTAATTTACATTTGAAATGCCACATTTAGACATTATTGATTCGTTATTGCGAAACAAATTCGTTATGGTTAACAGTTAACAGTAGTTGACAAATACTAAAATAATGATAATAAAATAAGTAATAAAATAACGCCAAGAATTCCCAGTGCTTTCTTGCCAGAATGTACATATCAATAAAGCTAAGTTATACATTTTTCATTTTGCACACCTTTGAGATCTGCCTGCTCTTTATAAGAGACAAGTTAATTTTAAAGAACCTTGTCCCCAAGACTAAACAAGTAAGAAAGCTACAGTCGACTGTGCTCGACTGTGAGATACCCGGTACCTAAACGTTTGCGCTTCACACTAAAAGGCAATTTAAAAATGTACATACACTACATTGAACATACATATGTACATTGGCGCCATTATATCGCACGGCCAAGGCTCGAATGCGCCACCTGTCGGCTACAGCTTGCAACAGCAGTGCCTTAGGGCGGTGTGTTAAAATTCTAACCTTATTGCTAATATCTCCCATAATTATCATCCGATTTTACTGAAATTTTCAGGAAACGTCCGCTCTATTTTATTCATTTTTTGTATTTATTAACTTTTAACTGAAAAAAACGAGTATAGCTTATTTAACGTTTTTTATGATTTTTGAGGGCGGAAGTGGGCGTGGCCAAATTTTAAAACAAACTTGATCTGCGTGCAACAGATTCCAATATTGTCACCAAATTTGGTAACTCTAGCTCTTATAGTCTCTGAGATCTGTTGTTTCACACGGACGGACAGACGGACATGGCTAAATCGACTCGGCGGGTGATACTGATCAAGAATATATATACTTTATGGGGTCGCAGATGCCTCCTTCTGCCTGTTACATACATTCTCGGTTGGCACAAACTTATAATACCCTTGTACCCTATGGGTACCGGGTATAAAAACTCTCTTTTTTTTAATTACCATATAAGTATGATAATTTCTTTAATACAGTATATTCGATAGGTTCGATGCGGTCGAAGATATATCCTTCTTTCAGTGTACTACACTGTCGTGATTTTATGGTTTTACGCATGCAGAATGGCATTCTCCAACAGAGTCGAATATGTTTTTTGTTTCACCGCAGCCTCCATAAACTATAGGCTTGCAATAGTTTCCAGATTTAATATAAACCCAACAACGAATTTAAATCTTAATTACATAAATATGCCTATCATGGTGGTGGTTGTATTACACTCTCGGGATTATGTCGTTTTACACATGCAGAATAGCATTCTCCAGGAGAGGTGAACCTGTTTTTTGTGGCATCGCAGCCGCCATAAACTATAGGATTGCAGTAGCTTCCAGATTTGATATAAACCCAACTTGGTATGTAGGACTTGCAAAGTCCTGGTTTGGTCGGAGGGTCATCGCATCGATGGGAAGAGTTCGAATATCCAAAAACAATCAAGAGAATGGTTAGTTGGGTTAGCTTCTCCATTCTCCAGCAGCAGTCAACGGTTGAGAACTAAAGGCGGATATCGCTGAATATTTGCAAGAATATTATTAAGAAAATAGCCACTAATTAAACATGTAATTTCAATTTGTAGTGCCACATTTACACATTATTGATTCGCTACGACAAAACCAATTCTTAAGAAGAGTTTTTTTTGTTTTAATTTACAAATTGAGCTGGGGAAAGTTTACAAATTTGATCTGTCTCATATTAAATATATTCCATGGAATTCAAGGAAACTCGAGAAGTTACCAGATTTTGTCATATATTTATTAATCAAGAAAAGTTATAAGTTATAACAATAATCCTTTTCTTTTCTGTTTTTTTATTGAAAATGTTTTTAAACTTACTTTAAGTCCGCCTTCGGCCTAAATACAATCAGAAGTGAGTCATGTTTTTCCAATTACTAAACTCCCCAGGGAAATTGACAGAAACTTCCTCAACTGGCAATGGGGGGGCCATAAAATGTTTGACAAATTGCCATATTTTTGCAGACACAAAATCGAGCTGCAA
The DNA here is from genome assembly GCA_018153105.1 of Drosophila rufa. Taxonomy (NCBI): domain Eukaryota; kingdom Metazoa; phylum Arthropoda; class Insecta; order Diptera; family Drosophilidae; genus Drosophila; species Drosophila rufa. The sequence goes on from JAECXS010000096.1 coordinate 21,312,112, forward strand.
AGTGGGCCACTTGATTCATTTGGCATTTATTTAAATTTGGCAAAAATTTGCAAGCTAATTTCATTGTCACAGCCCCGAGAATCTGGGCCATATTCACTTGCCATTGCCATTCGGGGGTCAATTGTTGTGTCTGACAGCGACAAATGTCAGAATGTCAAATCGCAGGGAAACTGTTGGGCAAACAATTTGTTTTATTTGCATTTCCCACATTCCGAACGCCTAAAAATATGCCAGCAAAACGAACACATATGTGCGTCTGTCTGCCGCCCAAAAAAAAGGGGGAGAAAGGAAAAAGTTACAAAATCTATGTATTTTTTCGTCCAGTCATTTTAATCCACTTTTCAAAATTTATTATGCAGAAACGTTCAAAAATGTCGCGCCAAACTTTGCTACTGACAAAAAACCAGGGACGAATATGTCTTATTGTCGGGTTACATTTTTGTTTTCGGGCACAGACTAGGAGCTGTCCACATGTTTTGGGGGGTCATAAATCTGCAATTACGTCCTCGTCCAGCAGTTGTCCTTCTCCTCCATTTTCCGGCGCCGGAAAAGTTGATGCATCGCCTTTTTCGATTTAAATTCTGCAACTTTAAGCGGCATCGCCGATGTGACATCTAAATTATGCTTAGACTCTGTTTGATTGGAGCCCTGCCTCTCTCTCTCTCAGGCCCCGGGAAAGTTTCCCAGTTAGTTTGCTGGCCCGAAAAAAACAAATAAACAAAACAGTTGAAAAGAAACTTGAAGTTGACTAGTTGCCACTGCCGTTGCCCTTTTGCAGAGCTCCCCTCGGAGCTCTTTATTTCATTCAGGACTCTCTCTCTCAGTTTCAGCTTGAGTCTCTGCTTTTGGTTTTTTGCTAGCCGGTAATTTTTGCCATTTCTTGGCCCAGTCCTGGATGCTCGACTAACTTGTATGCGTTCATGCTTGGCAGCCAATTCAAGTCGTGTCATTTTGTTGAGTTTGTGTTGAGAGTTCTCCCCCAAAGCCCCCATTTGCAGCATTTCCAGCTTTTGGCCCCAGCTTTCACCGCTTGTAATTCAAATGTCAGTCAGTCAGTCAGCCAGTCAGTCGTTTGTTCGTTGGCTCAGTCGGCACGTCAATGTGGGCCAAACTTGCTCTGCCAGGCTCTTCCAGCCACTTGAGCCTTGCCGACCCGAGAGTCTGGCTGCCACCACTCCTCCGTTCTGCTCCAGCTCCAGCTCCACCTCCAGCTCCAGCTCCTGGACAGGTGTTGTCTCATTGGTATCCCTGTGTATATCCTTGCATCCTTGCCTGTGCGTGTGCGGTCTCCTAGTTTTTCCTTGAGTTTTCCGTATATACAGTTTGCGGCCAGCAGCTCGAAACTGTGTGTGCCTTGCGTGCAAGGCAGGGAAAAATAAATTATTTATTGAACTCGGTTGGTCGAGCACACGAAAATTCCAAACACAATAAACTACATACATGGATAAATTGATTCTTGTTTAGTTTCTGGGTAATCAACTGTAGTCTTTGCCAATCTCCGATCAAAGGGAAAGAGGCACTTTGCCCGAGAGTTACTTTGTATCTATGAAAATTTATAAAAAAAGTTTCCTAAAAGATATTTTATATTGACTGAATTTCCTCTATTATGAAATATTTTTTCTAGTTAACAAAACGTTTTCAATTTCATAACTGCCAAAGGTTAGCTTTGTAATAAACTGTCTAATCTGAGTTAATAACTTTAATGTTTACATACTTGCTCCTTTAGCTTCCCAAATTTACTCTCCGTAGCTTAGCCCACATAAATGAAAACTTAAATGCCAAAGTTGTTAAACTTTGAGTAATTGGCGAGTCAAAAGCTTTAAGGCTTCAAGCTGCCAAAGTGTTTAATCTCCCTAATAACCTTAGGTGGGGCCAGGACCACCCACCCTTCTGCTACGCTTAAATATTCACCGGAGAACATCAAGGAGTGAATTCATGGCGTTGCCATCTGGCTGAAGTATGCCAGGGGGGCATTGTGAGGAGGTCCTGGCATTGTTCCCGCCAAAGTTCACACTGCCCCGAGTCCACAACTCACGGCTTATGAATTTGCGGCCTGAGGAACATCAGCTTCTGGTCCAGTATAGCCAGCATCTAGCCAGGAGCGTATAAATTTCAGAGAGCCGAGCTCCGAGAGGATAGGTCAGTGCCATAAAACGCTGGCTAAGTGAAGCTAAAAACGGGTTAAATTGCAATTACGTGCCGGCAACTTGCCCCCGAGCATTAGAGGGCCGCAACATGTTGATTGTCTGGGTCCTGGCCACACCTAGCTACGTGTGCTCCACCTTGGACTCTGACTGGGCATAAATTCTGGCGGAGCCGTAGCCCTAGGCAAGCCGGAGACGTGCCCGTTATCTACGGCCCTGCTGCGTCTGCGGGTCTACAAAGTTTTTAATTAAAAAATGCAGTCGCCTGGGTTTATATTATATTTTTTTTTTCTCTCTTTACTGCCACGACAAATGGCCCTGGCAAATAAATAGGCGAGCATGCATATTCCAAAGGCGAAAAAATCGATTCCTATTGCCAAATCAATCTGCATATTAACAAATACAAAACAAGCCGTAAATATGTACATAACTTGGCCCTAGGAGGCGCAGCCTGTTCTTGTCGTTTCTTTCTGCGAAAGTTTCTGGCCATGGTCCTTGCACTTTCTTACCAGCTTCCTTCCTCTTTTTTTGGGCAAAGTAAAATTGAAAAACTAATTTCCAACAAACAAAATCGAAGCAAAAAGCCTCGCCTGCATCTGTGTAGGAAAAAATTCGGTTTGCATAAAATTACCATAATACAATTTCGATAATTTCCTCAAACTATGTCGTTGACAGGGGAAGCGGAAGAAGTGGCGCTCAACTTGAGCTGCAACTTGGCTTAACTCGGCTTGACTTCTCCTGACATTTCCTCCGGCCAGGACCCCGGCCCCCCGGCGATGACAGTGTAAGCAACAACGTGTTAACAAGTATTTCCCCTGGCTCTGGCTCTGGTTTTGGTTTTTTTTTCGGCACCTAGAGTGAGAGTGACTGTGACAGCGAGGCGTCAGCGTGTGGACTCATCAATCATGGTCCTGGTGACGTGCATGGTCCTTACCGCCTAAGACAGCGGCGGGTTCAAGGCTGTTGACGTGACGCAAAGGTCAAACTCAGATTTATGAGGTGATTTGCAGTAGCAGCCTGCAGGTGCTGAGATTTATTGAAGATCTTAAAATAATCTATTTGAAAGAGATTTATCACTAAAGGTGAAAAATTGAAAACTGAAGAGTCTGGTAAATATTAATATGTTAATAGTTACTTTCATAGATTTATTCGCATCTAAAATATCATTAGAATCAAGTTTATCTTTTGAGTTAAAAGGGGAAATATCTTATCCAAACTTAATTTTGTAGATAACAATATTTGCTATTACGTTGTCGCACCTTTTTGAGATAAGTTGTTTTATTCTGTGAAGTATAAAGAGTCAAAGTCAGGCATCAGCCAGACAGTATTTGCAAAATGTTCACTACTTGCTCAGTACTTGGGGTGACACTGTTCTTGATTACTCTGTGTGGAGCACAAGGTAATTTATTTTATTTATTTATTTATTAATTATTAATATTTTTGAATAATTTCTTTTAGGCTTCCCTGACCTAAACCCCTCACAATTTACCAAAGTCGGCAATGGCTCCTACTACATCGAGACTCTGACTAGAAAAAACTGGTTTGCCGCCTACGAGGCTTGTCGTCAAATGAAGGCCTCCCTCATCGCCTTTGAAAGCTTGGAAGAATGGAACCTCATAAATCAATACCTTCGGGATAGGCAAATCTATCGAAAATACTGGACAGCCGGCACTGACTGGGCGGAGCAGGGGAAACATGTTTGGTTTTCGACTGGACAGCCGTTGTCGTTGAACATTTGGTATCCCGGAGAACCGAATAATTACCAAGGAGTGGAACGCTGCGTTGAGGCAGGACCTGGGCTAGTGCCTTGGCTGAATGACATTGTTTGCTCGACTTTGAGGATCTATATTTGCAAGGCACCGGAGGCACAGACGCCGTCACAGCCACAGACAATGGGGGAGTGTCAGAGAGAGAACTTGAAAAGATTAATTTTAATAAAGAGTTTTTATCCGGGAAGGTGAAATTTTAAGGTACAGAATAAGGTTAATTTAAATATATTTTTAATTTTTAAAAATATAATTTTGTGTCCATAAGTTGCTCAATAATTAAGGTCTGTTATGCCGGACTGAGGTCTTTCATATATTTTCCTTTTCTGTTCTTTTCTATTCCCCTCTGAAAATAATATATATAAAATCCCCCAAGATCTCCCATTCCCTCTTTGTATATTCAAGTCGTATATCATTACACCTCGCTGATATGTCACGCCACATCGCATTATATCGTGGGCGTATCGTCAGCCCCAAGTGTTTATCCAAGATGCCACAGTGTTTTTCGTGCGATGAGCTTAGCGGAAAAGACGAGAAGAGGCAGGGCCTGTGCTGACAAACTTTGGCTTATGCACAATTCAGATTGCATTGTCAGCAATTTTTCCATTTTTGACTTTTTCCACATGCCAACTTCTCGACGAGCTATTGTTTTTCTCCCATTTCCATTCCCTTAGTCGCTTTTTTCTCCTCATTTTTTTGTTATTTTCTAGCTTACGCGCTTCGCCCGCACAGCGCAGACATGACAAATGATGTCAGCGCCCGTGCATAGTTTTCCGGAAAGGAAAACACGGAGTCGGGAGGATCTCCGCCTGTGTGACAGTGTTGAAAAATGTGCGCAGCAAAATCAACACAAACATTTGCCGCCGCCCCAAGTTGGCCGCACTCGGGCGTGACATGTTTTTCCAGCGCTCAGAATCCCAGCGGAAAGTCCAACTCGAGGGAGAAAGTTTCGAAGTCATATGAGAGGGCATTGATTATCATAATTGCAATGAGCTGAGCTCCAAAAGTCAAACGGCAACTAATGTGGGAAGCCAGAGGGACTTGAAATAAATAAAAGATACACATTAAAAGGAACACTTGATCCGCAAGAGGAATTACTTCATGAACTGACATCATCAAATAAGTTTTTCTGGGCCTCTTGGGTATTATTATTATTAATTTAAAAGGAGACTTGAAATAAAAGTTGTATAAAATGTGGCCAACATAAGGAATAAAAACAAACTTCTTAAGATTAAAAAGTGAAGAAATTCAATGGTTAACAGGAAATAATATATCTTTAAAAATTCTCCTATTTATTTCCAATTCCAAACAGCATCTTTCACCTCAAGACTGAAACAGAGGGAAATCTTATGGAGCCAATCGTGGTTGCCCTTTGCTGGCACGCATCTTAAATGTAATTTGCATTTGCGTCAAGGCGAACGCACAGCAGGGAACCGTCGGGATTAAGGACATAGCCTCGCCCCCGGTGTCCGGGTGCCCCTCCCCTTTGGCTAATTATAATTGTCCGTCTGGCAGGACACCGTCTGATTGTGAGAGTTGTGAGCGAGGCTGGCTGCGCTTAATTTGAGTTGCCGCAAAATGACTTTGCCGGCGCTCAACTTGTAATTAAATTTTGACATCAACTGTCCGAGCTGCGACAGAGAACGAGTGTTTAGCTTTGAGGATCATTGACCAACATTGCAATTCGTATTCATTGCAAATGGCATTGAATGTTGTTTAATTTTAAATGGGAACATTAGGTAACAAGCAGAAATATTTGTTAAAAGCAGAGGTGCTCACACAAAGCCCCAGAGAGGCCCTAGAGCCGGCGCTTCGGGGGCCCTGTGTGAGTAGCTCTGTTTTTGAAAACTACCAGAAATACAGCCTCGGGCAAGGAGAAACTCTGCTCTCGTGATCTCAGCTATGGTAGGAGTTACCACCTTAATCAAGAGATTTTCACAAGCATAAACTTCATCCCGGAAAAGCCTTTTCCCTGCAGTTGTTTTCGCATGTAAGCGTGCAGTTTTCCTTGTTCTCCGTCCGCCTTAAACTACTTACGCTCCGGGGCAGATGTGTGTCAATAAGCAGAACTTGGTGCTGGCCCAGGCATCCGTCTCGAGCTGCACTCATCTCCATTTGAGCCATAAAGCTAAGTAACTTAAGCACAATGCAGCAGAGTGAAAGCGAAGGAAAGCTGCCCGCCCGGTCGGGTCGGAGACGGGCAATTGGCCAAGTTATCATAGAAATGAGTTATTTGTTAGATCCATCATCTTGAATGCATAAAGGAGAAAACGCGCAAAATTCAGTCGGGTACGCCTTGGTGCCGGCAAAGGAACGACGACTGACCGCGTCCACATAATCAAAAAGCAAATTGCATGGCACGAAAAAAATAAACATAAATTTCAACTGCAGACTATAAAGCAGCTAAAAACGAGCAGAACAAATACGGGCAGGACGAAGGAAGGAGCGTTTGGGCGGAAACCAGAAACTTGTTAACAAAATTGCATCGAGTTCATTGACAGTTGATTGCGAGAGTGCAGGAGCAAGTACAAGTTTCTGTTTCCCGACAGCACCACAAATATTTATTTGGACAATTGCCTATAAACAGGCCCTGCTTTGAGCAAAGTTTTTAGTTTTAAATACCTTTAAGGGGATTATTGAAGGCCATATTACTTAAGCCGAATGTTCTTAAAGGGAACAGAAAGGAAATATTTATGAATTATAAATATATATAACTTAATCTGATTGAAAATAAAGTCTGAAAGGTATCTGTGTTTTAACTCACCAAATAAATAAAGGACCTCTTCCCTCTCTATTATCTAGAAATAAATATAATTTAAATACCTTTAATATTATTATTTGTTAATTTTAAATCAGAAACTGGTTTCCGCTTACATATTTTGGCGTCCCTTGCCTATCATTTAGCTGCAACGACCACGCCACTTCCGACCGCATTTCCAGGTTGTTCAAAAACTGTAGTCTACTTAAAAGGGCAACGGTGGCGCGGACGAAGCGAAATTCATTATCAAAAATGGCTCAAGGCAGCTGGCACAGGACGAAGGACGTCGGGCAAAAGAGTGGCTAGGCGGGAGCCCACCTTAAAGTCCCCCAGCCGCGGCTAATGAACGTTGGCGGTGGGGTGAGAGTGTGAGGAGGGGGCAATAACGCGGGTCGCCACCAAAATGTCAACTGGCGCATGCCTCTTGGGCAAGTAATTATGTTTGATGACCTGGCGGTAGCCGCCCGGTCTGTCTCTCTCTCTTTTAGTTGGGTTAAAAAGCAGGGAAAGTCAGCGGAGGCAGCGTTAAGATTATAATGCAAATATTGAATGGCTTCGCCCATCTATATTTCGCCCAAAGTAATATGACGAACTTTGCAATCAGTTCATAGTTTGGATTGCCAATTTGTTCGTTTATCGCCTTGTAGTTCTTCATATTAATTGCTGTTAAGTTAAACTGGCTATTGGAATCATTTTTATTAGTTTCTTTTTGTTACTTATGCAGTTGTTGAGAAATCGGATTTAATGTTTATTGCCTGCGACTTCCTTGGGTGTCCTTTGGAAAGTAAAAGCAAGTTCTTTTAGCAAACAAAAACTCCGATAAATATAAATGTATTTATATAGGTATATGTAGCTTACTATGTAGATTTACAAATATTTAACGTGCCTAAATAAAATAACAACAACTAATCCGCTCTCATAGCCATATATTATTTCCTTGTAATAAATTGACAAAAATGTAGTTCTTTTTGTTTCAACTTCGTTTCAATTTCGAAAAATGGTTGATTTAGTCCAGCGACATCTAGCTTTTAGAAATTTGAAAATAAAAAACATAGATTTAAGTTCAGCTACTAAATAATATAGGAAATGTATAGAATAAACCACAAAGTTAGGTACATGACTTACATCACTATAAAATTTCTACGAAAGGGAAAACATTGAACATAACATAAAATATAGAAAAATGTTATGGCAAACATTAAATTTAAAAAATATAGAAAACTCGTAAGACATAGAATTCAGCCGACTGAAAAGTATTTTAAATCCTAAATAAGTAACTCAGTTTTTTATTGTTCATAAAATAAAATTGAGTTCCTCAAACACAAAACATGAGAATTGTGAAGCCAATAATTATTAGCTTATATTATAATTATAATTATACATTTAAAGCACATTGCAAATGACGTTGAACATAGCACAAAACATTAAAATATAATATGTTGATGTACAGGCACTTTATCACAATCCTGAATAATTATTAAGAAAGAAGGCCCTACAGGAATAACGTAGAATACGAAAAATGTGAAACATAGAAAACTAAATACATTGCTTACAATATGGAAACATAGCACATAGCTTGAAAAATAGACAAAAAGGACATCGTCCTTCTAGCGCCATAACGCATTCCTTGCCACCAAAGGATACACGTGGAACATAGCCCAAAATATAGGAAAACGATTTAACAGGACCTCATATGAAAAATTATTTTAAATTAGTTTAATTTCTCTGATAAATGTTCTACCTTTTACCGCGATTTTGTCATTATTGTCGTATCTAGAAAATGACTTAGTAAAAATATGGAAAATAGGAACAAGGTTAACTGTAGTCAGCAGAAGGTAGAAGTTTTGAGATAAATAGAAAACCCACTAAACATAGATTACAAATGCGAGGATATCGCTTAGAAAAATAGAATAATCGCAGGAACGTAAATTAACAAAGAACACCCAACAGGAATTACATAGAATAGGAAAAATGTGGAACATAGAATCCTAAATTCAATGCTTAGAACATGGAAACATAGAACGTAGCTTTAAAAAATAGACAAAAAGGACATCGTCTTTCTAGCGTCACGCATTCCTTGCGAACGAACGATACACGTGGAACATAGCCCATAATATAGAAACATGCTTTAACAGTGCCTCATATGAAGAAATATTTTTAAATAGTTTAATTTCCTGATAAATGTTCTCCCATTTGTCATTATTTTCGTATCTAAAAAATTACTTAGTAAAAAATATGGAAACTATGAATAAAAATAACTGAAGTCAGCAGAACGTAGAAGTTTTAAAAGAAATAGAAAACCCACTAAACATAGACAAATGCAAGGATATCGCATGGAAAATAGAATAATCGCAGGAATGTAAATTAAAAATGTATTTTACTTTCCATCGAGTAAAATGTAGTTTACATACAAACGTAACTTTGCTGGCGCCTTCATCGTAATTCCATAAAAGCTTTTTTTGCAGGGTTGTCTTGACGTTGAAAAAATTTATAAAATTAAGGAGCTCATTTATTCAAGCGTTGCTTACCTCTTACCAAACCGTACTTCCATTGATATTAAACATAAATTAGTTAATCGACTTAAGAATTAGTTAAGCGAATTCTCATCCTTTCCTGTAAAGAATCACCCATTAAATGCATTTCAGAATCACCTTGATTAGTTAATTATATTTTCATACCGTTTATTTAACTTTCATATGAATGATCAATATTTCACAATACTTTGAATATCCAATAACGACCATTTGATCGACATTTTTTTTGTCCAACAAACTGAATAAACATAATATCTCAGATAATATGTGGCAATTCTTAATATGTCAATTTCTTTAAAGGTATTAATGTATATGTCGGTGCATGTCAATTTTACTAAACGTCAAACGAAACGATATGCATTTCCTATATACGTATAAGATATATATTTATATCCGCTTTAAATTTGATCTTTTTTGTATAATTTAATATTAAATATATATATATATTTTTGTTTATCAATTTAGAGACAAACTTTGTCGCAAAACAATGCTGCGCTGGTGCAGAGATTTTAGTTATTCAATTTATATATTTTTTAGATAGTCCTTTTGTTCCAATAGTGCCCATGTAAATATATAGAAAAGTTCTGCTACCCTATAAAAAGTAGTAATATAACCAAATGAAGCCAGGTGACACTTGCAATGCAAATCAAAGTATAAATTCATCATTCATCGTCTTGGGAGAATATGTACATAGATCAATCGAAAGTTGCTCCCTACGATTCCGATTTGAAGACAAATATATCTTATATTCCCTTTTAGGAACAATGTTATTTTTTCAGATGATTCTATCTAAGGATTGATTATGGGATATATCAACATTAAGTAACATTTGGTGCATTGGTTAGGTGGCTCTAGATTTTTACAATATTTCCTAATGACTTTAAAACCGAAAAAACCGCATCAGCCATAGATTAAGTACAAAATAAAACAAATAAACACCGCCATTCACATGAAGCACACAAATCGAATGTATTTATCGTGTCTGTTAGGTTGCGCTCTGTCTTTTACAATATTTAATATGTATAGCTTTATCTATATAATATATATAACTTTATTTGTTTCTATTTTATTAGTTGCATTTTATTTAGCTGCTGATTTGCAAGTTGAAATTACTTTAAGTTCATTCATGTTTAGTTTTTTTGTTTGTTTTCCATTTCGTTTTTGTTTATTTTTAAATTATATTTATAATTTAAGTATAATACATTTTGTACAGATTTAAAAATTAAATTAAATAATAAAAGATTTGATAGATAAAAGCGGTATTCCGCCGACGACTGACACACTGACAAAATAATAAATTGGCCCTAAGACATAGAGTTTCCTATTTAGCAACGTATTTGTAGATTTATTTATTTAATCTATAATCTTAGTGGGATCGATCAACAAGTATTGGAAGGGTATTACCAAAGTATAATACAGATGTTGCATTTAAGTTAAAAGGGTGCCATATCTTTTAAGGTTTTTTTTTAACTTTCTTTTAATTTAATTCTTTTGCTTAATGGTGGTCTTCGTGGGTAACTTGGTAGCTTGGTCAATTGTTGTTTTTGTTGGGAGTAAGGGGGTCCAAGGGATCTTATACTGAATCAGTCGTAGTCACCAGAGAGGGCAGTTTCTATAATTCTAGATAAACGTCTAAACGTCTAAAGGCCCTCTTAAAAGTCTGATTTTCGGTATAAGATCTCTTAAGAGCTAGTGATTTTTGTATCTTTCTGTTTTCTGTTTTTTTTAAGCAGCATTTTGTGTGTAAGCGCCACTGTACTTGATGCGTTCTGCGTATAAATAGCTGTATCTTAGGTTCTCTATATGCGTATTTCAACATTAGTTATGTTTGCGTTAAGTATCTCTGATAACCTCCATCCATCCGCCATCCATCCATCCATTCTCACATCTGTTCTTGGCCCGCTTCTGGACTTTAAACTAAGTTACGTTTTTTTCAAGCGAACCACACTTTGTCCCCCTGGCGACCCCTGGTGACCCCCGCTTGCCGCTTCCTAGAGCTGCACCTGGAATGTCTGCGCCGGCGCCTTGGGCGGTGAGATGAACGGGTTGGTGCTGTGCCTGGCCAGCGGGGACCGCGAGGTGCTCGGCACCGGCATATCCGGTGACATTTGCTTGGCCGCCGCCACATTGGCCGCCCACTCGGCATCGAAGGGATCATCCGGACCGCCGCCTCCGCTACCGCTGGCCAGCGTCTGAGCTCGACCCACATTGGCCAGGTAGCTGGGCCGCTTGGGTGCGGCCGGGGAAGTACTGCGCACCACCTGGCCCAGCCACTGCTCGGCATTGGGCAGCTCGGTGGCGGCCTCGATGCCCTGCTCCGATCGCGTGGGCGACTGCTGCGAGTGGAGCGTCTGGTAAGTGGGCGTTGTGCTGACCACTCGCGGTGTCACCTGCGCCGTGGGCGTGGCACTATACGAGATGGCGTGCTGGCCCTGTTTCTCGGCGGCAATGATGTTCTGGTTGATGCTGCGATTGTTGTTGAAGTTCAGATCATCGCCGGCGGCCAGGAGGGCATCGGACTGCGACAGCATCGACAGGCCCTGGCTGAGCTCCTGGCACAGCTGGCTCACGGAATCGGCGGCCACCGAGGCGGCCGACTGTTCCGCTCCAGCTCCAGCTCCGGACTTGGCCGGCGACACCTCGGCAATGGGCGAGACACTGCGCAGCGGCGTCTGCAGCGGATTCCCGGCGGCGGCGGCGAGGAAGGCTCGCTGGCGATCGGCATTGGACGGAAGATCATTGACGCGCAGCGACATCTGGCGCTTGAACGGCGACTGGCTGCCGATCGTGCTCAGGCGGAAGGAGCTCTGGCGCTCCAGCATGTTGGGCGTGGCGTGGGGGCGTTCGATGGCGAAGGGATTGAACGGCTTAACGGTGGCTGCCGGTGGCCCCGGCATCGATCCCGCCACGGGACCGTCCACACTCCGCTCATTGGTGCCCACGGTGGCCATGGCCAGGCGCTCGGTCAGTGTCTGCTGGCGGAAGGATCCGGTGCGCGTAAAGGTCGAGTTCTTGGTGTCGAAGGTCATCGTCACGCCGCACTCCTTGTCGCGTCGCTGCTTCCGCTCCAGACACACGGCAAAGGCACAGCCCACCGCATGGGACAGTCGCTCTCCCGAGTCCTTGCACGCCAAGAAACCGTGGCACATCCAGCGACGCGTGGTTCCATCCCGGCAAATGTAGCTGAAGCCGCGCTCGTGGTTGCGATCCGGCGCACAGAAGCTGACCTTCTCGATGGTCTGGTCCACAATCAGGCCCTTGGTCTCATCGTCCACCACCCGCAGGCCATCGCCACTGACATGGAGGAGTCCGCGGACAGGACGTCGTCGGGATTGCTGAATGGGGAAGAGATCAATTAGTCAACGGTTTCGATTGAATTTATTTCTCAGGGAGGAGACAGAGAACAGCCAAAGCAGAAAGCAATCAACCAGACTCAAGGTACTATGTATGGGCATCCCTGTTTTTGCAAGTTCTCCGTTCTGACTCTTTGTTTCCTCCCATAATAATAGCTTCTTCCATCACTTACCCTGAGCACCTTGAGGGCCTCCTCGCAGACTTGCATGCCGCGCGACTCAAACACCTCCACGCAGCCCAGATACTTCACTGAAAAGGAGCAGGTGGCCGATCTCACAGCCTCTTCGTCGGCCTGCCACTGGTGCGGCTTTGAGGACTCGGGAACGCGATCCTTGCGACGCCGGAACGAGTCGCGAAAGGAGCGACGCAGACGATCCATTTTCTTCGGCGATTTCTTGCTAAACCGGAAGGAGGCGGATTTCTAAAGAGCACACACAGGATACATTTGGTACAATCGTTAGTTAAATAAACGTCATTAAATTATCATACAAGAGAGAGAGTAAGAGAGATCGAAACAAGTGCGAGTGAATACTGCTAGACAGCAGTACCAACCCCGGAACAGTTCCGAGTTGAGTTCGACCAAAACCTACCCCATTTTTAACGTCCCCGAATTTTCCGCGTGTGAAGCCGCGCTCGAGTGGTTCGTGCGTGTGAGACGAAGAGTTTCCCATGATCCGATCCTAGGCGTGAGTAAATTCTCTCGAAGAACCGTTACAAGCGCCGGCTGACAGCGTTGCCAGATGGCAATGCGATTCTCGTGTGTCGTGTGTGTTTTGCGTGTCTCGTGCGAAATTGTATTCCGCTTTATTGATCAGTTTATTGGCTCGTCGGGTAGCGCAAATTTATTTGTTCATTGAATTTGAGTTATGGTTTTTGATTAAATTAAATTGATGGGCGATCTGGAATATGTTTAGAGATTTCTATGGTTACAATTGGGGGGAAACAACAACAACGCACACAGCTCTCGTTATCAGTGCTGACGTCGTCGTCTCCAATATGCGTGAGTCACAAACTGTGGGCCCTCGCACTTCCCTATCGCTATCGACACATGAAAGCACTCTGGCTTATCGGCTTCGAATTTTGATTCAACGCCCCCTCGCTTTTTGTCATTGAGCGGAGATCAGAAGTGCCCTCGGATATAGTACACCCATTATCCATTAAGCACACGGGAAAAAAAACAGGAAATCATAATTATATTGAATTTCAAAATTGCATAGTTTATTTTTGATAATACAAAATATTTCTAACACACATTTAAGTTGTTGTTTTTATAAAAAGATGCCTGGTAACTGTGATTTGTACAGTTTAAATGGAATTTCCAATTTTTAGGCTTTAAAATTTGTTTAGAATATATTTAATCATTAAACACCACATGTAAACACCACAAATTATGCTCTATCTTTCATTTTAATATTAAAATCTGACGGGTATAATTATCTTGACAATTTAATTGCAGTTTATTCAGATTTATTAGTTATTATGAGTTTTAACACCACAAATTATATTCTTTAAGGAATAGCTAAGCCATTACTTAGATTTTAATATTAAATCCATGAGAAGAATATTTTCCTACAAATTAAATCCCAGTGTTATTTGAGTTATCACGACATACCTGTTACTTTAAACACATTTTAAGTAAAAACACTATTTTAACTTGTAAAAAATGAATATCCACCATTTGGTAATTTACATCCCTATTTCCCTGTAATAATTTATTTTCCCAGTGTACGATCTACTATACATTAAAAGCTTTTCGCGACGAGATACCACCACCAACCTCCACTTGGCTTGGCCCGAACTAGAACTGAAGTCAAGAGGAGCAATTAATGCCAACGGCCTCCCCCTGCTTATCGCACAATGGGCGTGGTGGCCGAGTCGAGTGTCTCACGTAATTGTTTACATACATATTTAATATATCATTTTTTCCTAGATTTTTTTTAGCATTTATTTGCCTTGACTTCGGTTAGGCTTTTGTTTTCTCAGCGCTGCGGCGACACGGCTGACATTTTTGTGACTTTATCACATGCCTCGTATTGCGGTAAATTGTTGATAAACTAAGCGTCCGTAATTATCGCAAAATCATAACAAAACTTTTGTATATTTTGTTTTTCTTTTGACTTTGGCAAAATAATCTGTCCGATTTGATTTCGTTTTTGACTTTGACGGAGATGCACCGAGTTTAGGGATATTTTTGATGTGTTTTTTTCAACTCCCAAGACTTAAATAATAAATAAACTCAAGCAAGAGATAGGGGCATTCAAACAAACTTTGTTTTTAGCTCTTAACAAAATATTATCTAATATTTATATGAATTAAATAGGGTAATCTGAGTGCTGTTTGCATGTCTAGCACTCTGAGAACCCACAACCAGCGCCGCAATATATAATAAAGTTTAAGTGTTTTCCCACCACACTGGCACTGGCACTGCATTTTCCCAAAGTTTTTCCTAGCCAAGATCTCTCACATTTTGGCCCGGCCATGTTAATTGACCAACTCGAAACGAACACAGGCGGGCGGCTGGCAGCTAATTGGGCTTATTTGTCCAACTTATTTGTGACTCTGGCAGCTCGAACACAGAATTTAAAGTTCAGTTTCAACGTGTCTCGCATTCCGCTGCAACTTGACTTTCTTCTCATCGGGCACTTAAGCCGCTGGGCTGTAACTGTAAACGTTACGAAACCAGTTTTGACCATTTGATTTACCTCGAAGCTTTTCGTCTCAGTTTATTTGGTGACCGACCACAACACGGGCAAGGGCAGCAATCCCACAGCTTTGCTTTGGCTGGGGTTTTGGTCTCGGTTTGGTGTTCTCTGGTTTTCTGGGCTTCATTAGAAGAAGGGCGTTGACTCTGCTCCTCGGGATGCTGTTTGACTGCATTTTTCCCCCTTCTAAGCCGATCTAAGCCGGCTAATCGAATTGTGAACACGTAAAGCATCTAAACATTCTGTAAAGTGGGTCAGAGGTTTATTGGAATAACTGCTGGTGGAGGAGGGGTTAGAGTTGATGATGATTTACCACAACTCTCTGGCCTTTGGCTTAAAAGTTTTCCAGCTAAAGGGCAGCAAATAACAATAAAAATGTGAATAAATTCAGAAGCCCGAGGGCGACATCTTGGCTGCTGCTGCACATTTTCCTATTTATTTTCATGGAAGTTACAGCTGAGTGGGTTTAAATTGCAAAATATTATTATTGTAATGGTTCTACACTGCTAATACTCAACAAAAAAGGGGTAGAAAAAAGCTCTTACTTCCATTAGCTTTAAGTATCGCCTATAATTGGAGATTCTGCAATAAATTTTCGCTACCAGACCCCATAGAAATTCCTTAACTAACCACTTTAGAGCCCCATAAAAGTTAACAAGACATGCTCGAAAGTTTTACCATCAATGATTCATGGCTTACGCATGTCTTAGGCAGCGAAAAATAGAATAAATTCCAAATCACGCACTAAAAGTAAACATGATTTCAGAAATGACAACAATCAGTTGGTTATTGCCTATCGAGGGGGAAGGGTGTGGGTCACCATCCGGAAGGGTTCATTCAACCAATAATCGAGACACGAAACAGGTTCCAGCCGTAATAAAAAATCTGTGTACGTGTTTGCACGAAAATCAGATCCGACTGCAGTTTGCTTTGATAAAAAATGAAAAAATAATAATATAAAATATGGCAGGCGAGAGATATTTCTTTCCTTATCAATGTTTACCCTGATATCCGAGCATATTTATTTTCTCTTTGTGATATGCTAATTAATAGGGTATATTCCATGATTAAGGTAAACATAGAAAGCTGTCGATAAAAGAATACTTCTAAAAACCCCGACTTTACTTAGGGTTTAGTGGGGCTTGGACTGACAAATTAATCGCTTCAAAAACTAATTTTCTGTCTGCCACTTCGTTGACCTCTGACCATTCTTCTCTTACACTTGCCACGACACTCTTCCTAATTAATTCATTAAACTCTTTCAGAGCTGCTGCTGCCCAGCGGACCATAAATCATGGGCCACATGTCGCTCCATCCACTGGGCGGGCGATGACATGAGCCCACTGTGAAATGCCGTGCTAGAATATGGCGATATTTTCCAGTTCGTTTTTAATTTAGCATTAAACAATTAACCCTGGGCTGACAAAACAAGCGCAGTCAATGACATTTTCGCCTATATCGGCCTGTGGCATGTAGCAATTCGTTATTTGTATTGCATAACCACAATCGAGCCTCGATATAGAGTGGGTGTCCGCCCGATGTAATTACACTTTGAGCTGTGAATATGCCCTCAAAAGGCCAACGACACTTGTTGCATTCGGAGCAATGAGCGAGGAAGCCAATGACTCCTGCAACAGTCTAGCCTTTTTCCAGGAACGAGTGTTTGTGGCACCTCGGAAATCCCATTGGAAAACTTTCAGCCTTTCATCCGGCTGAACAGCAGCCTCCCACTGGCTTACCATCAACGATGCTTCAACATTTCTGTGGCTAAATGTGGGTTGTAGTTGCAATTGCACCAAAGTTATGGATTTTTGATTAGAAATAGACAGAAGTGGGCTACGCTTGATAGAGGCAGTGGTTATATACACAGATTAAACGGAAATCACTTGCTGGGAATAGAGCTAGCCTTTGAATAGTAATGGGATTTTTTATGAGAATCTGGATTCTTTGTTGTTAATTGATGCCTTTAAAATATTTGTACACCGATTTAGTGGATTATTGATAAACGTTAATTTATTTAGTAAAATATTTGATACCTTAAATTTCCTATATTTATTTCAAGTTCATTCTACGATTTAATGAGGCAAGTACCTCTCACTTTACACTTTAAAGAGCCTTGAAATTTAAAACATTTTTAATAATATAATCATATTAAAAAGTTCCCAAAGTTAGCCCATTAATTAACAACACTTTTAAGTGTTCATTCAATAGTTTCTCCCTTGGCTGAGCCAACTTCAATGTCAAAACTCACATTACACAATGCACTTTGTGAAATTTCACACGCTGGCACGATGATGATGGTCAGAAAAGGATACACATTTTATGGCTTCCTTTCTCTGGCTGCTAGTACTTGATATAAAATTATAATTATTCCCGCCATACGCTCTCCGTCTGTCTGCCTGTCTGCTGTCCTTCGATTTTTTAGGGACAGTGGCTCGGCAGCTAGGGGCGTTATCAACCACCACACCACCTTCATCGAGTGTTCCTATGCCCCTGGGTCTCCTCTGCTCTCCTCGCCGCATCCTCGTCCTGCGAGGGTTGCCCTCAACTTCTGGAATTTATAATTTTTTATGCTCTTCCTTGTGTCGGCGGCGGTCGTGGGAACTTTTCGTTGTTTTTTTTTTTTTTATCGAAAAATAAATTTGAAATATATCAGCCAACGTTTTGTGTGAATATTTAGTGAAGCAATTAAACGCTTCTTATGTGTGTGTGCATGTTTTTACATTTTTTATGGCTGGTGGGAGCTCAACGATAATGACTTCAATTAGGCAGCCATAATAAGGTGCAATGAAGCATGACCCCAAGGATTTTGTGCGGGGCTGTGAATTATTATTTTTGGCCCTTGGGAGATTTTAAAGGATTTTTTGGGAGGGTTCTATATATTAATTATTGAGTAAATTAAATAGGAAAATATGTACTTTTATAAATACAATAAGCCAGGAATTTACTTAAACCAAATTTCCATATTTAAGGATTCTAAGGATATTCTAAATTATAGAAAAGCTTTAATACATCGTATTAATATTACTTAATTTAGTTTCTTTACTTTCAAATCTGTTTAAAGATAACCTGATACGTCAAACACTGAACTCTGGCTAGCTATAAAATCTGTCGCAACCTGGTCTATAAATTCTACTTTAACTCTCTTGGAGATACGTAAGTTAATTCCAATGAGCTTGTCTAAATACTTTTTAATTCCATGTGGCAAAGGGGGAAATGGGGAGTTCACTTGATAATAAATCAGCAGAGCAAGCTGCCGCCAACTCTTTCCCTCTTTCGGTTGGCCAATTTATAAAGGAAGTGCGCAAAGAGTTTGCAAAACCAAAAAGCCGAAAAAGGTTTCACGTAAATAATGAGACAGCAACAAAAGATCTCACAGCATCTGGCGAACTGTGCGGATTTTCAAGGGAAGTATGCGAATTTTTTCTTCTTTCTTCTCGGTGACGCATTTAACTGTACAAGCTCCTCTACAACGTCTTACGGTTGAAATTCAAGACAATGACAATAGGAAAAGAAGTCGAGAAAGGGTAGAAAATAATTGTGAAAAACAGAGTCTGGGATTTCGAATGGAGAATCCTTCGATGTTGGGAATCCTGAGCCGCTTCACGCACCGATGCTTAGCTATTTCACACGCTGACCCGAAAATGCACCCCTAAAACGTAGCGAATTCCAATGCACCCAAGTCCTAGGCCCTCTGGTACTCTGTCCGATGCAAGCGTCCTAATTACTAGGCAAAGGACACAGGGGTATGCTTCATACATAGTAGGTATTGAGAGTGCGCATAATTATTAGCTGTCAATTGGGCGTTGATCTGACCATTATGTTACCTGGGTGCTATGAGGGAATTATATCCGCGGACTTGGGCAGGGGGTGTGGGAAAAAGCAAAGTGTGTGAGAAAAAAATAGGGGTGATTGGGGGATGCTGAGGAGATGCTGAGAAGATGCAAAAAATTAAATAAAGGAAAATGCAACTGTCTCGGAAGATATTTCAAAAGAAAAGCAGCTTTAGAATTGACAATGGATCATGAAATGCAACGAACCTTTATTAAGAAGAGTGGGAAAATGTTAAGGGATTTTTAGATCCAAAGATAGCTAGGTTTTGTTATACACTGATATTATATTCATAAAAAAAATGTTCTTTAAATATGCAAAATATTTGTATTAAACTTTGAAGCATGAAGTTTTATTTTTTAAACTTACACAAACTGGAAACCAATCAATACATTCAATATCCCTCATGCAGACGGCACACATCCCTAACTCCAACACCACATCCTTTGATGAAACGAACTCCAATACGAGCATTTCCAGCAGAAAACACTCGAGAGAAACCTCAAAAACCCAACGAACGGAAGTAGAAATGCAGGCACAAGAAGAAATACAAAAAATAAAAACAATAGGCATGCCTGAAAGGCATACATACGTGGTTCTCGTTTGCCTGTATACCATGTACCTTTTTCCATATGTATATAGACCTTATAAGAAGTGTGTTCTGTCCTGGCAAACACGGGACATGCCAGCGAGCGAGCGGAGGAAGCATTTACAGCGGGTCGCAGTTCGAAAAATTGTTCGAAATTGTTTGCATCTGTCGTTCGCTGCCAGCAGTTGTTGGTCTGCTGCCTGGATCCTGGCATATGTTCGCTGCACGTGGCTAAGGATTCTCGAAGCATTCTCTCGGGTCCTGCCTTGTTAAGTGCCGCCTTCTGTTCTCGACATAGTGACTTCGATTTGCCACGATTTCCAGGTAGTCGAAACCTTTTGGTTCGTGTCTCTGCAGGACAGATCCTTCTCATGTGATGCTTGTTTGCCAGCCGGCAGATGCGAACCCGAAAATCTGTCTGATCTCAGCTACTCAGATAAATATTTTGCAGCATTTGCTTATGGATTTTGTTTACCTTCATTATGGAAATGAGTATTACGATGACTCAACTCACCGTGGCACACATAACCAAAGTTATTCGAAATTTTGTGAGCCAGGAGAACCTGTTTCTTTACAACAAGTTTTTCTGTGTTTTTTCTTTTTTTAAGGCGAGGAGCATATTAATGCCATTAGCAATCTGCAATTGAATAAAGTATAAACAATAAACAAAAAGAAATCCACAACTAATCATTCATCCAAGGCACATTTGTGTCATTACGAATTCATAACTCACAGAAATCAGAAGGGGGAAAATCATTGGGGCTTTCCTAGAACTGTTTTTATATGCACAAGAATTTGTAATGCGTTGAAAGCAAACTTCAACTTGGAAGTTTTGTTTGAGAATTTATTTTCAATGCTCAGAAGGAATTTTAAAAGCTAAAACAAGAATGAATTACTTACACCTGGTAGAAAAGTATTAGATTACAAAAGGAGATACGTAGAGACACTATATCTTCCCACTGCTGTGATCTTCGGAGTAAAAACGTCCGTGTAATCAACGTACACAATATGTAATATTTTTCTCTTCTCAGACAGGAGCAAACAAACACACAGACGACTTGTTGAAGAGCTCTTTTATCTGACAGATTTAAAATGAGAAAGGGATTTCTTTTCCAAATGTTGCTCTGCCAGATAAGCGGACAAGAGGCGGAGGAGAATTTGTTTACAGACAAAGTTTCGTGGAAAAATACGTGACATCACCATCACAACAGGCAGTAACTATGTTTAGATAACCGCTTAGTTTAGATGATTATCCAACCGATTTATGGCAGCAAAGGTCGAGTCAGTGGAGGAATCAACGAAGCCTGACGATTTTCCAAATAGCAGCCATCTCTCATGCCATTTTGCCCACTCTCTGCTCTGATAGTCATTGTTAGTAGTCAATGTGTGTAACATAGTTAGTTGGTTTTCTCTGTTCTCTGTTCCATTTGTCAACGCTTTTTTGCTTTTGGCCGTTGATTCGATGCAAATAGAGGCTCAAGCGAGCAGCTGTTGTCAATTTCCGGGTGCCAGCGCCCGAAAGTAGGCAGAGCAAACACATCCCACGGAAATAATCGATAGGCAACTGAACAAACAACCCATATATATTCGCCAAAAAGAAGCCATTCTAGTGTCAGGTGGAAAATGGGCATATTCGCCTCCCCCATTGCCCTATTAAGTGAACAGGTGTGCCAACTGTATTTTTGGGGCCATCAAAAGACCTGGGGGTACAGGTAAATAAACATGGTAGCTAACGAGGGTCGTACTATGACGTTAGCGAAATTGTAACTGTTTCAATTAATGATATCAAAGGTAAAGTAATTACATTTCCAGATAAGAATGAAAGGCTACTAATTTTGGGTTAATGAAAGTTTAATTTATCAAAGGTTAAATAGAAAGTATTCAGTCAATTAAATTATATAAGAATGCTGATCCAGTATATTATTATTTAATAAACCTTTCGTAACCTTTTTTATCCAGATTCCTTTTCATCTATAAGTAACATTTTATATCTTTTAATTCCTTCAGTCTCTTAAACATCTCTTGGCAACTATAATTACTTTATAAAACCACAGCAGACTTATTAATTCATTTATTTCCCTGCTGTTCCTGCTGCTGCTGACAACTTATCTCCCACTAATATTGACTTTAGCTCCTCCAAGTATAAATAACTGACAGACCGGAAATTGAACTTGTTCAGAGACGCTTAAATATAGAAGGAGTAAGTAGGATTCATGCCCTTTGACATTCTTAAGGCTCTGTGGTTTTGGGGCCAGAGTCAAGGCCAAGTTATTACCAAACAACTTGGCGTGTCGATTCGAGTGGCCAGAAAAGTTTTTGGCATTAATATGAAATGTTGGCTGAGCAGGTTCACGGCTAGTTAGCTAATGGCAGGCCAGGAAAATGTCAAGAATGCATAACGAGTTACAAACTTTATCAGGTTGTCTTTGAAGTCCTTAATGGTAACATATAATTAATTAAAAAAGAGGCCTTCCATGTATACATACATCTTTCGTATCTCTGCAGGCGCATTAATTTGCAAAATTCGCTATAAAAATGCGCCTGGTAATCGCAGCCGCATTTAAGTATCAGCTTAATGACAAAACGTTTACATGCATAATTATAGAATTTTTTCTTTGCATTTTTAATTTCCTGCCTTAGACGCAGAATGGAAGATAGATGTCCGCCTTTGTCCCGAGTCTAGGGGCTAGAGTCTAGAGACTTCAGTCTCCAGTCAAGTCGCGAGTCCCGAGTCCAGAGCCAAGTTAATGGCCCAGAAGTGGCAGCCATGACTTGGTCTTGGTCTTGGACTTGTTCCCGTGTTCTTGACTTGACTTGGCTGCTGTTGTTAATCATCTGCGTGGCTGCATAAAAATAGAAAGGAAATTCCATGAAATTAAAGTTTTATGCAGCAGCAGCAGCAGCGACGATCAAGTTGAAGTTGAAGTCTCTCTCTCTCTCCGTGACTGTTTGTTGAACTTGTGGAGAAGATGGAGTTGCGAGCTCGGAGGTGGCAGAGCTTGGAGCTGGAGCTGGAGCTCGGTCTAAGCCAAGAGTTTAGCGAAAGCCCGGCCCGGAGTGGCGGTGTGGCACGAAGAATGCAGTCGGCTTGGCATAATCGAAAGGCATGTGAGAAAAGTTGGAGTCGGCTGGCTGGCTGGCAGCCGCCACCAAACCGGTTCCATCCTCCAGTTCAGGCTCAACTTAAGTCCAAGTCCAACTGCACCCAGGCAGCATTATGTTCTTACTTTTTGCCCTGGCTTGTTACCAGTTTTTTGTCCATTTTGTTGGCTTTTCTCGGAATGTTTCTGAATGGTTTTTGCGCAAAGCTTTCGGCCTGAAGTTTTTATGAACTGCCGCTGAGATTTATAATCTGCCCAAGCTGAGGTAGCAAAAATGCAGCATAAATCAGGGAGGAGAGCCCTTAAAGATCTTAAAGAATATATTCCAACTGCAACAACTAAATCAACTCGAACAGCATAATTATGCATTCATAGTTTTGCGGCTGGGGAGAAGACTCTCTTCCAGCTTTCGCTGGGGCCAAGTTAGCATTTAATTACATTGTAATCATAATATATTTTCACCCACTCTGCGTTGGTTCCGTTCTCACCCGGCAGAAACCAATTCATTGGGAAATTTTTTACCATTTCCCAGTTTGTCTTTGCCACTTTTCTCTTTTATTTTCTACTTTGTTTGTTATCGCGGTAATTTATGCAGTTGACAGTCAAATAATTTGGCACACAGAATGCATTAAAATAAATTAGCTTGACAAAAGAGCTGGGAAAATGCTTGTGGTAAGAGAAAATGGCTTATTTTAAATTGTAAATATAGGAAGTATTCCCCAAAAGGTTTCGATTTCGCTTGCCTGTTAATTTGACAACCTCCAGTGTATCAATTGTTTATTCGGTTTTAGTCATGCGAAATGATTCATCGCCGCAGAGACGTGAGAGACTGGAGACGAATCGGAACTATACAGATACATATATATATATAGTATATACCTTTTACATTCATGTGATGAGGCTAAAGGCAGCTAATTGCAAATTTATTTTATTTCCTTTGTTAACCCTCTCAAATTGCCATGTTCAAGTGCAAACTGCAAAGATTTATTCACTTTTAGCTGAGTAATTTTTCCCCAAATTGCTGGTATCTATTCTATATAATGATAATGACCGTACCCCCTCATTATTTTAAATGTTTTAGAGAAAGGTAACAATGAAACCCTATCGGTATTGATAGTATTCGAATTATCTGTGTCAGTTTGGACAGCTGTTTGGAGTTATCTGTAAAGAAGTACGCCCTCGTCTTGACTCATGCATATTGGAAACGTTAAAAAACTGAAAGTTTTGCAAATATTTCAAATATTTTGTATTTTTTCTCACATACAAATGTCAAAGCAGCAACAACAACCTCGAAAGACATGCAAGAATTGTATGCAAATCCGATTTTGCCAACGAATAAAACTCGTTTTAAACCTAGCTTGGAGCTTCCAAGCTCTCAGATTCAAGCTCAACTTCGGTTGTTGTTACTGGTTTTCTGGGTTTGTTGTGATTTACAAAAAAATTTACCATTTATATATCGAAATCAGGTTGAGTGTATGTATGGTTTTCGGTAAATCCAAGCCCAGGTTTTGTTGTTCGCCAATTTTTGTTTTGGTCATCAAACAATCGTATGTATAATTAATAAATAAATCCGGTTCGGGCCTTATATAACTTGAAGCGAATATTCCGAGGATTTCTGACCGCGTATCGTTAGTATTTCTCTATTGAAAGAACACCACCTCGCACAGCACACAGCACACACACGGGGGGAATGTGGGGAAAATCGCAAACCGAAAAACGCCACGGCGCGATATAAAAATGCAAAACGATCCCCGAAAAAGCGCCACCGAGTGGTATAAATGGTAAATGGATGGATGTATGGATGGCTGGGTTCGGCCCACTAAGCTACCGACTGCTATTGACCCCCCCGATTTTCGGATATATCACTCTGTTTCACGCGGACATCTGGTTAACCGACGACGTCGACGGTCAAAATCGAATGGAAGCGGAGGGAAACGGAACGCGGTTATCCGGCAGCAAGCGGCAAGCGGTAAGCGGTTTGCTCGATTCGGCGGTTTGAATTGCTCTACTGTACTGGCACTGGACGGTAAGCATGGCTCATGGCTCACTCGCTCAGCACTCAGCGCCGACCGAGCGGCAGAGCGGAAGAGAGCGACAGCTGTTGCAGAGTGTGTGTGTGAGCACTGAGAAAAAGCAGACTATCATTAATATGCTGTGAGAAACTCGGAAATAAAATGTTTAAAAAAATAGTTGCAGGGATCTCTGTGTAGAATAGATAGATTGATTTTTAAATTAAAGTACAAAAATGTAATTACAATATTTAGTGTATTCTTTGGTCTGAGTTTTTGCAATTTATTTATATTAATAACAATCACACAGGCTATAACTACTTTAGTACTATTGGTCGGTCTTCAACATTTGCGGGGTTATATCACCGAATTCATACTTGGGAATTTTAGGTGCACTATTTACAACAACTTTTAGTACGTTCAATGTTCAAAAGCCAGGGGGTGGATTTTTTGACCCTCTCTCATATATTTTTCAGTCAATCAAACAGCAATAATTCAAAAGCTATTAAAAATATTTAACATTTTGTAGTGATTTATGTTGAATCTAAACAATAAAAGTTTCAATTTTTTTAAATTACAAATATTTTTCTCAGTGCAATTGTACGCTTGTGGCTTCGCTCAATTCCTTTGTGTTTGTTTACTACCAACAACAACCTCCGTCGCTCTGCTTCTTCCAGCTCACCTCCGCTCTGAGGTACGGGCATTTGTTGTTGCCGATAGTGACGGCAATGATAAAACTGCGACGCGTCGTTGCAGCTTGTAGATTTCGAAGAGTGTGAGTGAGATACAATAAGGCAAGAGAGAGATACTTTATCTAGGTTCAGGTAGAATCACAGATGCGCTGCTGCATTCGAAGATCGCGATTTGGCTGAGATAAGCGTGGCTTTAGGGATTTGCGGTTCGGCTTAGGCGGTGATAATTCCGAGAAAACACGTGTCTGGGAAATTCCCCGAAAAGGCAAGCGAAAATTTAAGGTGTTCCCAAAAATAATTAGTGGGCTGGGCAGGCAAAATAAACCAGAGGTATTTAAATAATTTTTAAGTAGCTTTAAATATTTGAGACGAAACAGAAAAGTAGCTAGAAGATGAAAGATGTATTTTCATTTGGGTAATACTAAAGCCAGGATTAAAATAATTTCTTGGAAAATGTTACAAGTCTGCTTTATTGTTTTGATTGCGGAATTCCCCAAAGCTGATAAATAAATCTCTATATTCCGGCATTATTCACAAGGGATGCCATTAATTTCCCTGTTGGGAACTTAATTTTATAAATTTATTTTCTTTAAAGTAGTTTAACACTTTGTATTTGCTCTATGGACAGTTCTAGCACCTAAATATAGGCTATGATTTTGGCACACCATAATTGGCGAACGATTCGTTAGATCACAGTGCTCATTCAAATAAATGTAGGGTATTTATAACCAGTTGTTGGTTTCATTTGTTCTGCAGCTGCCAGTTTTTGCTCTCTTGGAAAGTGGAGAGCGAGTTGAAGTATCTGTGGAAGTGATTATGCGACAAAAGAGAGTCACCAAAGAGAGTTACCATAGAACCCAAGTCAACTTGAAGCGAATACGATCGCCACCAAATGGTTATGAAATGTCACAGGACAAAGAAAGAAAACAAAACTAAAAACTGATTAACCCAACCAGTAATCAGGGATCGGTAATCAACGTATCGAACTTATCGATTTGAATTAGTTGCCCAACCTAAATTCCGTGACAACAATGGCAAATGATCGATCACAATGCGAGGCGATATTGAGTTGCGAGTGGAAGAGCGAGAGGCAAGGTCGTTGTTTGCTCCCTAAGAGAAAGTCTCCAGCTAAGGGAGAATTAGATAAAGCCAAGCTAGATAAATTTCCACGTGTGTGCGTGAGGGAAGAGAAAACCGAAGAGAATTTAAGATAATTATTCTCTTTCTGTGGAACGTGCGAAAAATTGCAATGCAGCAGCGACTTTACCTGGATTAAAGCCAGCTAACACATAAAATGAGGTAGTAAAAGAAAAATGGTACCAAGTCTATTTGGAGCAAACCATTGCTGCCCACACATGGCTCCCAATCACGCCAACATTATCGCAGCTTAAATGCAGAAAGAAACAAATTGGTGCAATCGCTGCAAAAAAAGCAGAACTGCACCGAGAAAAAAAATGAGCCGAATCAGTTCCGCATGGCAATCTTAACTATGTCTTATCTCTTTTTTTATTTAACTAAAAAAATATGTGTAATCTTATCTGTTTTATTACCTTAAAAGTTACATTTACCTATATAAATCGACTTAACTTAAATATAGAAAATGAACAACATTAAACATTTTTTTTTTAAATAAAAAATGTGACTTTATGGAGAAAATCAGGTTTTAGATTCGTTATCATATTAGAAAATATATGAAGAAAGGGTTCCCTGATCACAGAACTCAGATTCCTATTGAAAATAATTTAAAGATGACCAAAAGTATGCAATGAAATATTTAAGATTCAAAATCCACTGAAATCAGAGTATTTTGTAGCATACTTTTAGAGCCAATATAAAATTGATTTTGAATTCCCCAGCGATTTCTATGGCACCCCTGATTAATGTTGGCATTTTCTCTTCACGTGTGAAGTTAAATGTGTTAAAGCTGTAAATGCAAATGCTCGACCCTTTCAGATAAACCACAATGAATACAGGTATAGCACTGAAAATGGACGACCCCGGGATCCCAGACACGCCCACTCACACCAGACCTTCCACCGCCCACCACTAACGAACGACTCCAACGGCGCTGGAATGAGCAGACAATAGATAAGGCCCAGACAATGGAAGGTAAAAGGGAAGTGGAGAAATGTAGAAATGGCCACCAGCTGAGAAATCAATGTCCGTCAGGGAGTCAAGAGGGGATGG
Organism: Drosophila rufa; assembly: GCA_018153105.1. NCBI lineage: Eukaryota > Metazoa > Arthropoda > Insecta > Diptera > Drosophilidae > Drosophila > Drosophila rufa. Next base: position 21,339,779 of record JAECXS010000096.1, read on the forward strand.
GGGCGGCTGAGGGGGCAGACAATGTGCCATATGTGCAACCTAATCAAAATTTCAATCAAAATGCGCAAAATGCTGCAATGAAAGGTTCACAAAAGGCCACAACAAATGCGCTCAAATACACACTAATGGTTTAGCATGAGTAATCCAATCCCGTACAATCCAATTCACTTGAATTGAAGCCAATCGGGGGTCTATAATTGCGATTAAGAAGCCAATTACCATTACAATTTGTTGGGTCAATTGTTTGGGATTTCCATTTCCATTGGGAGACAAGAAGATTAACAAACCAATTGTTAGGCAATAAGTAAAATAATTTGATGACAAATTGAAAATGTAAGTATTAGGGGGGAAGCACAGAAATTGCTGTGCATTTGAAATCTATTGGAATGGTGTACAAAAGTATACTACATCGTATTAGGAAAAGGAATTAACAGTGAATTTTTGACCTAAAATATTGTATTGCATATTTTTGGGCACATTTTCATTGGATATTAAATTTACAGTGATATCTGTGGCAGCCCTGATTATAAATTGTATTCCGGTAATAATAGTTATTATTATTAATATTACTACTTTACTTAAGAAGTTTACATATACTTTGTTCACAATGCACTTGTTTCTCTCTCTCTGTTTCTCTATTTAAAGTTTATTAAACCGATACAAACTTACCCTTTTATTGTTAAATGTGTCTTCAATAGCTGAAAGATAAAATAGAAAGAATATTGATTAGATTAAATGCAGATAAAAGGTTAACTTATACTATTTAACCATAGAAGGTTGTATTATTTTATAGTGTTAAGTAATTGCTATTAGAATATTTATAGATCTTTGAAATTCAAGAAATCCAGTTATTGTTTAATCCAAACTTGCTCAAAAAGGCCGTTAAATAATTCAAACGGTTTCTTCAAGTTGGCAATGCTTGAACTCAAGTCTCTCTTAAAGCTAACTTAAGAGCCCGCTCACACACACACACAGGGCGCACTCAGCTGGCAATGTCAGTGACGCTCGCAAAAAGTTCCCACAGTCATTAGGGTCATGATGTGTCTCTCGCCTCTATTTGGTCTCGTGTTCACAATTTGTTTTTAATTTAAAATTGCATGTGCATGAATGCCTGCGCACATGGGCCTAAGAAACACATATGGCAGAGCTAATGTTGCCCGAGACTGTGTGCCCTAGCATTGGGCCCATAAGAGCACTGGTTTGAGTGGCATCTTGAGACGTCGCCGCCGCAAAGAATGAGTGGCTCGAGGGCTTAAAAGCTTGGTAGGCAGGTGAAAGAGCTTTTTGGGGCTTAAGCTCAGCTTGCGGTTGAATGAACTCGAGCTTAAAGTGACTAAAAAAAAGTTATAGCACTGCAAGCAAAGAGGTTTAATAAAGATATTAATTTATTGTATTTAATATAAGTACATTTTTGACCTCCGAACTTTTGTAACCCCAACTTATTTTCCACGATTCTTAAAAAATGTAACTAACAAAATGTAAGATTAGAAATCTAATATTTAATATTAAATTTATCTTTTTTGACCTTCGAACTTTTGTAACCCCAACTTATTTTCCCCGCTTCTTAAAAGATGTAACTAACAAAATGTAAGATTATAAATCTTATATTTAATATTAAATATATCTTTTATTTTATAAAAAATATTTCCACTGGATTTCCAAAATTAAGCGTAAATAGTTGTGACAAAAAGTGCATCTGAAATTCACAAGTACGAATTCTACAGTCTCTCGAATTCTCGAACCAATAAAATAAAGTGTTGTTCCATTTAATTATTCGAATCGGTTCGAATAATCTTATCTCATTAAGTGGTTTGCTTTCCATTACGCTGTTGTGATTGCGGATTTTTTATTCAGCTAATATTTATCTAATGCGATAAAAAGTGGTTTACTCTGGGCAATCGCTTCTCCCGTTCTTTATCAATTTTATATCCCGCAGAGAATTCAATTGTAGGGGCCCCTTTCTCAGGGGTTGACAGTTTTCCCGAGTACTTAAAAGTATACTCACACACATTTCACACCCCAGCAATTAGCCAAGGGTTGCACACGCCTCCCTTTGACCCTTATTCCGCCCCCTTGCCAGCCATCTCTGAAACCCTCACCTCCCACTTTTCCCGCGAGGCCAACGGAATTTTCAAGTGTCCCTGCTATAAGGTTGCAAATGCAATTATAAAGCATTTAACGGATTAGAGGCAATAAAAAGAGGAGATTGCTGTTGGAAAAAAAAACTATAATAAATACCAGCATTATAGGACATGGAAACCTTGAAGGGGTGAGAGTGGCGTGGGAACTGAACAGAATTTAACAGGAATTCAATTTAATTAAGCCTGCGAAACTAGGACAAAGCTTGTTGGGAATGCGATGAACGTTTTTCCCGGCTCAGCTGGCCAGAGATAAATCCGAAGCAGCTTTATTGGAAATTTCCGAAGCTAGTAATTAAATTTCATAATTAATTGTTTACCAACCGTGCTGAAGGCCTCAGGTAGCCATCTGCTTATTGGGGCCTTAAATATTAATGTTAGATCCAGTTAGCAATTCGAAGCTTACTCTTAATGCCTTTGGGCAAACTTTCCCCCTTTGGATTGAGAGTGAGACTCTATAAGTATATATTGACCATAACTATAAATATCTCAATTATGGCTCAGCTCTAGCTTAACCATTACGCGTCCAATTTGTTGGCGCATCATTTTCCATCCATTTTTCCTCAGCGCTCCCCCTCTCGAGATACAAATGGCACCTAAAGTGTGTGTAATGCAATTCCATTTTACAGCATTTCTTCATCAGACACTCCTCCAGCCGTTTCTGTGCGCTTTTCTGCAATCGCTGGAGTCATGTGCCGGCAATTGGGAATGATTCCATTGGACTCCCGGCTCCGTCGTCTGAGGTCTGGCTCTGTGTCTGCCTCTGATGTCTCACAGCTCGATTAGGGATGGCTTAAATTTATAGATATATTCAGATAGTTTGGATTTTCAGCTCTGAATTCGATATGTTAATTTGTTTGATTTTACGATAAGTCCCTATTTTTAATATATTTATTTCAATTTTTAGTCTTTTGGGAATACGCAATTTCGCCATTTTACATTTTAATTTAAAAAGATCTGTCCAAACAATGCCTTAAAGTTTCACTCTCAAAATGTATCGCTTTTATCGATATTTTTCTTAGCAAAGGTTACATTTTGACTCGATATCATGTTCAAAACATTTTTTTTTTTTACTTATATAGATTGTTCAGCCCTAAAACAGATGCAGATACAAACACAGCTTCGGATACAGCTGCTGACAACGACCGCGGACACCAATTGGAACGTGCCCGTTTAGTTTTTCCTTCGCTTGGTCTCCTCAGCTGCTAAAATTGCATTAATGCAATTCAGTTCTTTTTTCTCCGTCTTCTACTCTGCCTTTTTTCTTGCCATTTTCCTTAGAGGGGGGAAGACTGCCAACCGAATGTCAATTTGTGTGTATTTTGAGACAGGAGAGTTGGAAGCTGAGAAACTTTACATTCGGGGCTTTAAGAGAGCTGAAGAAAATTCAGATTCTTTAAGATAAGACTAATAACTAATTGTAACTAATAACTTAAGAACATAACTTGGTTTAAAAGTCATAAACAAAAAGAATAAAGACAGCCTTAGTTTAAGACAAATGTATTTTTTTTTTTAAATTCGAATTCAATATCTAAGACAATTAATAATTCTTAATTATTTTAAACTCACAAAATTATTAATTTACCCTCTCTTTGTATGTGTGGGATCATGAATTTTTCAAACCGCACCGGAAGGTGAATCAATAAAGAAAATATAGTATCCCAGTCGGCCACCTCGAGGCGTGGCTCTGCTGATTGCTGTTCTATGTTCTGGTGGGGCATGCCACAAGATTAATGATGGCCGTAAAAGTGCCTAAACTTGTTTTAGACCACGCCAAAATCGACACCCACACAAAAAGGTGCCACACATAGTATATATATAGACCTAGACATGGCTTACACATATAGTTGTGCAATTGTTAATCTTCCTTCTAGTTGGAGACCATAAACCAGAGACCGTCGGGTCGCTTAATGAGGCAGAGTGCCCTGCCAAAGGCGATATCTACTGTCTTCTGGATTTTCCTCCGCGTTTTCCATCTGACTTCGACCACGCCAAAGTCGTTTCCTTTGCCAACGCAAATATCAACACGGAACATCGTACATTCGTAGTGGCTTTTGTTGTAGTTTTTTTTTTTTTTTTTTTATTGTGGTTTTGGCTTTTTCAATTGCACTTGAGGTGCTTCTTCTTCTTCGCCGTCATCAGCACACACCTTGAAGGTGGAAAAACAATAATAATAAGACCAAGCATAATAAAAGCCGGATGTCCATTAAAGTTCGTCTTCCCAGCTGAAATTCTATAGCCCGTAGGTTGATTGGACTGGAGTGTGTATTTCATTTATCTTGGATACACAGAACGTGTGGGTGTCGGCTTATGAATTTGCGTCCTCTCATCTCTGGAATTGGTTTTTGCGGGAAGAGAAACCCTTGGCCCCGACACACAAAAAGTTAAATGTACCTCAAGGATACGAGTGAGGTAAGGAGAATTTGATTGAAATTGATTGGCCGGATAAAGTTGGGGAAAGTTCGGTTATTGGGTGGAAAAAGAAAGAAGTCAAATATGAGAAATGAGAACTGGTGGTTATGCAAATTATGTCTTATTTCGGATTAGGGTAAAGTCTTCGAAAAAATGTACCTTTTTAGTAAGGTGAGTTCGATTCCTTCACTTTTAAGTTAATCTAATAAAATAGTTTAAGGTCAGCCTATATTTCTGGGGTAAAAATGGTAAAATATCAAACACCCAATAAGTAAATAGAGTGGGATTAGCCCCTCTGGTTGACATTAACACGCGCCAAAGCCGTCAGGCCACTGATATGGGTACACAAATTATTTCGCACGCCCACGATATAAGATCCTGGGAAATTCCCACGGGAACTGTGGCCAGAACACGCGCCATGACCAGCTCTTGTACGAATTCCCGTTCCTGTTCCTGCCAAAACCAACGTTCCAACTCCTTTTCTCTTTCTCCGGAGGAGGAAAAAAAGCTGTTCTCAGCATTTACACTTGTAGCCGGGACATAAAGACAAGCGCCTGCCGCAGCGACGCTTAAGGATAATGTGCCGCACGCTCGGCCTACAAATAAAACACTGACAAAAAATCACCCTCAACTAAGAAAGAAAATAAAAATAAAAATCAAATCTGTAGGAAAATATCAAGGGTTAAAACGGATTTAAATAATAATTCCCAGGTCCTTAATTTTAATAGAATTATTTTCTATATATTACTTATCTTAAAAAGCAATTTTTCCCATCTATATATATAATTTTTGCACAATTTTCCCCAGTGCAGGGAGTGTCCTTGTTAACCCCGGAGTCCGGCACTGAAAATCAGCGAGGGTGTGCCGGATATCATGCAAAAACGTGCCGAGCACGAGCACGAGCCGCTGTGGAAAATGAAGGAAAACTTTCCAAGTTGCGCCAACAGTTCGTGCCTGGCGGTGACAGTTCCCAATCTAATTGGGCTCTGGGCTGCTTTCGTTTTCGTTTTCGGTTCGGACCGACGAGGCAACAACCCCATCAATCTGTCCATTGCCGCTAACTGACATATTAATTGCTCATAAAGCATAAACAGTCACCACCAAAAGTGTAGTCCGTCCCCCTGTGATTGGGCGCCGAGGGTTGTTATCCGCCGCCGATACTGTAATGCAAATTTTCCAGCCGCGCTGGGAACAGATCCTGCCTGTTGTTCCTTTACAGCAAACTGCCGTTTGACCTGAGCACATCCCCAGCTCAAGTGTCGGTGGCATTATCCTTGTCCGCCAGACAGTTGCCTTAACGCTTCACTGCCTCTTCGGGAGCGAAAGGATGGCGACGAGGGGATGTGAGAGCTCCTGCTAAATTGCTCATTAGCTGGATCACGGACTAGGAAGTACTATGGGTGAAGTAGAAAAGTGGCAAAGGAAGTGGAGTTCAGGTTTCTCGGAGCGAAGGATACCGTGAGAAACGAGTAAGCGGACTTTAAGTGACATAGGTCAGGTTTCAAAAGGTCAAAAGGAGCTTAAAAGATGACGTGAAAGATACCAATTTAATTTCCTTAATTAATCGTAATTTCAATATATATTTTTCACGAATATTTCAATCATAATAAAGTCGTTAAAATATAAAAGAGAAAGCCCTCAATAAAACAATTATATCTTCATAATGCATTTCACTCAATTTACAATATGTGCCTTGTCCTCCACCAACCGAGATCCGCGGAGTCTTTCATGCCCATCATCGTCAGGCCACTCTTGGCAGCATTAATTGGTAAATTGTTCAGCTGATATCACAATTTAATTATCGCACATTAATTGCCCGGCCGACGGAACTGCACCCAGCCGAAGAAGGAGGGCCATCTGGGAGCTGCCTACAATCGAATTAAAGTTAATTTTTCATGCTCTACTAAGAGTTATGCACACTTTGCGTTTGTCAACCGACGCAGCCACGGTGACACGGACAACACACACATACTATATACAGAATATATATAAATATCGGTTCCGTGGGTGAGATGGGTGAGGAAAGAAACGATTTACGGGTGGAGCATATCCACATCCAGTCTCTCCAAGTGGGATGCCAGTTGATGCCGCATCGCTGTCGTGCTTGGTTGCTCATTTATGACCACGGCGCTCCGGCAGAAGAATGGATGTGTGTTCGTAGTATCTGCCAGATACTCGTACTCGTACCCGTACCCGTTCACGTTCTCATTCACGTTCTCGTTCTCTCTTCCTCGGCACGCACACAGAATGCAATTGCTGGGCGGAGTGGAATCGGAAGTTGTTGATTCAAGGCTCCGGGTAGCAGCTTTAAGTCACCTTCTGGTCGTTTGATGCTTCAGTGAGCTGCGACTGCCGTCGCTTCCCATTTCCTCGCCGTATGGCAGTTCATTGTGCTCCCGGCAACTGGGTTACCTCTTTACTGCACCAACCAGGGCACTGATTTTATTTTAGTTCCATACCCTGAACCTAGCTGGGACAGGGGGCATCCCCGAGGGTCAGTCTGGTCATGCTTGGGGAGCAGTTAATTAATGTAAAAGGTAACTTTAAGTTTCCGCTATAAAAAAAAGAGTGGATGCAATCGCAAGTTGGGAAAAACTTTTTGGAGCGCTTAAGGTGGGGAAAATGCAACTGCAATTGAGCTCTTTAAGGGAATTTGTAAAGAAATGTAGTTCACCTTATTATTAGGATATTTGTTCAATCGGAATTGTAATTCCTTATTACTTTACATCTTCCCTGGGATTAACAAGCCACCGAAAGCATATCGATCAGCAAATGGTATTATGTTACATTATCCTGGCCTGACATTGCCAACACGCCTTTGCATTTCCATTGACAGATGACATTTTCCTTTCGGCTGATGGTGGTGCGAAGACGCATCTGTAATATTTATGCATATAATGCGCCCAACACTGCGAATGTATCTTTGTATCTCTGTCACGGATGCCATTAGATTTACGAGCATGCCGAGTGACAAAGAAGCTTGTTCCTGTCTGTCTGTCTGTCTCTGTGTGCCTGTGCAGCCACGTCGTCGAAATCTTGATAAATTTGTAGACAAACAGTCGCAGCTTTGGAGAGTCACACACCCACCATATGATGTATTCGTTAGTGATAATAAATCAAACACGAAAACCAACAAAAAATAACACTTTCCCAAGCTTTTCTTTAATACTCTTGAGTGGTTTGGCTTGGGGTTTTCTTTGTATTGTTATCAAAAACAATTGATATTCTTCGTGTGGGGGATATGATTTATTTGGTGATAAGAGAGCTTTTTATGAAATAATATTATTATATTTACAAGAAGTACTGCAGAACTTATTATTATTTGATATTAAGGACCCAAATTAAGGCCAAGAGAGCTTTAAATAAATGTCAAACGTTTAATCAAGGAGATAACTCTGGTTTAACCAATTACCTTGGTAATATCAGCTTATCAGGGTGATAACGCAACTAAATTGATTAACTTTGATAACAAAATTACTAGCAACTAAAGGGATTACGCGTTGATTCAATGCATAAATTAAGCTCTTATCACAAATGTTTTATTATACAAGAAATCGAATTAATTAAACCTTTACAAGGGGTTAAATAGAATTTCTAATATGCTTGCAATGCAGTCGAAATAATATGAAATCCTCGGCCTTCCGCAGATAGTTTCCATTTCTTATAATATTTGAAACTCTAATAAATCTTTTTATTGGATTTTAATAAGATCTAATGCCACTGCTAACTTTTTTAAGTCTTAAATTTCCATTCTTCGCCAAACTATACACAAAACTAAATCGATTAATCTTTATATCCCCTGAGACATTGGCAATCCCCCAATTAAAAGCTTTGGCGAAATTTCTATGCAAAATTGTATCTTTCTCTATCCCAAGGCTTTCCCATTTCCCCCACCCTACCCCAATCGCATCTTGGTTGCCAGGCAGACAAAAGGGTAATAATTCACTCCCCCGACAAATTGCCATCTTAAATTATATTTGACATTTAAATAATAAATGTTGATTGCGCTCTGAATCGATCGCTTCCCCATTTGGTTTTGTTATTCAACTGGAAATCATAAAGTTGATCAAATCGTTGCTGCCACCATTTGTCATTCGATCTTTGTTATTTATTTTGTTGTTAAAAATTCCAGTTTTGAAGCTTTAATTAGCAGATTTCTTTTTATCGCCTCTTTTTTGCGTGAGTGTGTATGTGAAAAGTTCTAATTTACACGCTCTTTCATGGTTCAATTAACATTTTCGAGTGCAAGTCATTGGCCAAGCTTTATCTGTATTTATGAATATGTATTTCTATATATATATGAAGTAAGGTCATTGTGTTTGCTGAAAGGCTTTTCGAAAGTAACCAATGCCAAAATGCACATACATAATACTGTTACCAACCGCCGATGCCGACAGCATGGACTTAGGGGTCTTAATATACATTATTATGATTAATCATCGGGCACAAAAACCACCGACCGACTAACGAAGCTTAGATACGTTTTGGTTTCACGCCCTCGGGTCACGGCAAAAAAAATATAAATTACATTTTTAACGATTTTTTTTTTTTTTTTTTTTTTTGAGCCAAAAAAAAGCTTGCGGCAATTATGACTGTTATTCTTTGGATTCAAATTCTGAACGTGGGCATATCCAAATAAGGCAAATTAACTCGGTCTTCTCTTGATGTGTCATAACGAAGACAAAGCGTTGAAATCACTGTTCTACTACAAATCCAATACTTTTTTTTTGTGTGTTTAAAGATCAAAACAAAGCAAGACATCGATGAGGGTCAAAGGATACACAAAAAAAAAAGCGAAGAAACCGAAACGAACGCGTGCCAGTAATGAAAACACAAAATAAAACAACAAACAGAGTGTCAACGAAGAAGAAATCCCAATAATGCAAGCGTAGCAAGTCGCAAAGTACACCAACATTCAGAAAATAAGGAACAAAATAGGAATCAACAAAAAAGAAATGGAAAGTAGGGCTAGAGAAAGATAGCTTTTAAATACCCTTTAAATTTAATTAAGGATAGTATTTTTTGGAATTAGTTACTAAAAAGTTGATACAAAATCTGTTAATGGTTTACGTTTGTGGCACTTTGATCTTAACTGAAAAAAATAAAGGGAATGTTCAATATTTTCAAATTCTTTTGTATAAATTGTAGAAAAGTTCTGCTCAGTTATCGGGCAGATAAACTTAAGTGGTTTTCTCATTCGTTTAACTGATATCTAACAGTTAAAACGGAACTAAACGCTAAGATTTTTAAGAGAACTCTACGGAATTCGACACTGATTTAATCAAAGCAACCCTGTACTTAGTTATCAAAGAACCGGCAATTAGGAAAACGAAATTGAGTTAATGGGCAGTTAGTCGTAGATTTAGACTGAGGGTTAAGCAACTGGCACCTTTTCGCGATATGGAGAAGCCCACTCCGAACCTTAACCGGCGAAAAGCGGCCCTGACCTAAACTCGATACTGCTAATTGCCACTCACTCTGCCCGTTATTAGCTCTATTTCGATGCGGAAGGGGAAGAAGGAAGCGGCAAGGTCACTGAGATGGCGGTAATGCCCCGCCAAATCCGGAAAGGGCATCAGATCGCGCGACCATATGGCGTTGCCTTGGCAATGTGACAAAATGCAAATGCGACTGCTCGACTCAGTCAACGGTAAGCTGACGGAGCTGCAGAAAAACGGTTTCTGTTCTTGATTAAATACGTACACCCACACACTCGCACAATCGCAATTCAACACGCACACTCACACTCGCTCACGTGAAGGAATAAAATCGCAGGAAAATAAAAAGAGCGCCAGAACGGGGCTCCTCTGAAAAGAAAATCAATAATTTGGTGTTTTGGGCTGTGCTTGTTGTTTTTTTTTGTTTTTTTTATGTTATTGTGACCCACCAAAAAAATTGTGGCACCAAAGGGGAGTACGAAAATTGGAGCAGCGTAGGTTCTCTGTGTGTGTGTGGCGGTGCTTGTGATGATTATATGTGTGTGTGGGCCTGTGAAATATTTATTCCAACTCACCTGTGCTAATTTAGTGGAGCTCTCGCTTTGCAGTGTGTGGAGTTGAAATTTTGACGTTTTCGGGAGCTTTTTTTGTTGTTACAAACTCCCAAGCTCAAAGCAATTTAAACATGTTTCTGTACTTTGCTCTTGGCTTTGTTGTTATTGCTTTTGTTGCCCAAAAAAAAAGCCGAGAAAAACAAACAAAGCAAGAAACTCCGTTTCGGACTGATTACACAACGCCAACAACAACAGCAGCAGCAGCAGGAAACTTTACGGAGCGGAGTTTCTCGGAGAGTTTTGGCATCCGAGCGGCTTTCAATTAAAATAATGATTCAGGGCCAAAGTGCTACACATGTTCCTGGAGTGTTATTATTCATTATTTTCCGTAAAACTCGCACGGAGTTATAATTTTGTTCGCCACAGATTTGCACCAAACAAATCGCCAACACACACACGCTCGCACACTCGCTCGCACGCACACACACGCCCGCCTGCGAACGGATGCCAGAGAGAGCGCGGAAAATAGCTCCACCACGCGAGAACAGTTAACAGCAACTGAGCTGAAACTCAAAAGCGAATCCAAACCGAGACGAAGGCAGCGCATACTGTGACTGTGTTTATGCGAAGCTCGTTTCATGTAATTTTTTCTTGAAATGGGGAACAAGTGTTCATGAAATTTTAGTATGAATTTGTGTTTATTACGTGGAAACGGTGGGTTGCAACTCTACTTTGTATAAATTAGGTGGCAACGGCGGGCGAAAAATAAACTAATTTGTATTTATGGTAAATGGATGTGGAATGATATGCTTTTGGACTGGTGGCGTGGGATCATAAGGTGAAGTATGACAAAAATAATATGACTTTTACTAGAATTTTTTCACTAATAAACAAATCTGACCATAAATAGTCTGGCATCCGTATTAATACCATTTCATGTTTATCTGTATCGCATAAACATGAGACATTTTAATTACACGTTTTCAACAGTTCATGCAATTTACAGCATAAACAGTCGACCTCGACGAAGCGTCGCTGCTGGCGCCACTTGGAGCCCGAGCTTCCCGAAAGAGAGAACGAGAGCGAGTGACTTGGAGCAGGGGTGCGTTTTGCGCTCAGCTGAGAAGCGCCACTTAACGGTAAACTGCCAATATAATCTGTGTTGCCAGACTGTTGCAATTAAGTGGCAAATTTAAATTAGGTAATTTATTCTTTTAAATTTCTTTATAAGCTAAAGCCCATAATTAATGAGTTTAAGCAATTATGCAATAAAAGTATAATTCCTTATGGTTTTACATAGATGATTTGTCATATTTATAATTCTTGGTTAAACTTTATAGGGTTAAATTTATCCTTCGTTACTTTTCAGTTTTGGATCCTTTGGGGTCCTGAAAGTGGATCTTCAGCGCCGATTCTATCTCACCAAAATTGCTGTTGCTGTTGGTCCTGGTCGACGGCTGCCAGGCCAATTCGGTGTCCACGAAATCGATGATATCCCCAATGCGAACGCGTCCCTTGACACTTCGCCGAAAATGCATCTTGGGAAAGTCAAGCGGCTGCACCTGGACTTCGGTTAGGACGCCACGGGCTCCGATGCGACCCAGGATCTTAATAACACGAGCTTTCGCTGCGGCAGGCTGAGACATTTTGATGCTTTATCAAAAAAAGACAAACCGAAAATGGCAGTGATTACTTGGATCAACTTTTTATATAAGTTTTTTATTTGAAAATTAAAAATACACAATTACAGACACTTAATGCTTAGCTTTATTTAAAATCGAACGTAATACTTTGAATGTGCTTAACATTGATTTCCTGATTCTGCTTAGTTGGGGACACTCTCAAACTTTCCCCGGAGGAGGACATCCCTCATAATGCCAGCGAGTTCTTCGTTCTTTTGTGCGCGCATCTCATCGATGAGGGACTCCTTGAATCCCGGATCCTTAGCCGGGTCTGGGGTCTCCTGCAGCTTCTGCTTCTCCAACTGCAACTGGGGCACATCCGCTCCGAAAGTGGCCCCAATTCGCTCCACACTCTGGGCTCCCGTATCCCCAATTAGCGACCAACTGTCCGTTCCAAACCAAATGCAAAGGGGTTCATTGAAATCCGTGACATGGGTGCGAAACGGATGGGTGGGACTTCCGAAGCCCATATGGCTGATGGTGTCCCTTAGTACCTTGGCCAACTTGGGTATCCGCTGGGAGTAGAATAGCAAGGCACCACCAATAAGGTGAGCCATGGATCTTAGGCACCGACAGGTGTGCTTTTTAATAGCGGGATCCAAGCCAGCGAAGATGTCATACTTCCCGCCCACAATCACAACGGGAAATGGCAGAGGTTCCCGGTTTCCCAGATCCTCCTTGTTGTGCTGACCCAATCGCTCCAGGGTTCGCTGTTCAAGGATTTCCCTGACGTCAGGAGTCAAGTTCTTCATCATTTGCTCAGCCGTATCCCGCAATCCCTTGTAGGCGCACTCCAAATCCGTCCAGAAACGCTGCGGCTGCGAGAGATCCAGTATTATAAAGACGGCCAACTGCTGCAGTCCATGTGTCCTCATGGGCACCTCCAGCAGTTGCTCTGCATTATCGAGGGAGCCCAGCTCCCACACATTCATGACCTGCGGTGATTTCCCACTGCCGATCCGCCGACCAAAGCTGTACTCCAGTGCCAGGGTGGGACGCGTTGTGTGCTCCTCGCGGTCAAAGAATTTGTTAATGGCCGTGGTTTTGCCCTGAAGAAAAAAATATATACATATTTCTTATTTAATATTCACTAATACGTGGTTAAATTTGTTAAACATTTATTTTTATATAATTCATAATGCTAACAACTCCTTACCACGCATTTACTTCCCAGTACAAGCAGAGTTCGCTCTTTGGGCATCGTGGTGGCCTCCAGTTGCCTCAGTCGCTGCTGTTCCTCCGCCAGCCGGCCGGCTATGTCCTGGATGCTGGGCGTGGCACCCTCGCCGCCCTCGTTATTCTTTTCAAACATTCTTTGGAGACGCTTGTGCAGGCTGTGAAATATCTGCGGCAAGCGCATCGCATGAAAAAGTGAAAAAAAGCCGAAACTAAATGTTTGCCGCTTTTAACGGTTGCCATTGGCAACTTCGACGGTCTGGCAACATCATTCGATGGGAATGGCAATGAAAGGCTTTGAGGGATGGCAACTCTAATTTGAATTTGTCTAAATTTTAAATATTTTAACAAACAAGTACACATTTAATATGTTTGCTTTATTATTCCGATAAGGATAGGAGTCTTATAAATTAGATCAAGATTTTATTTTTTTAAAGTGATTTTGGTTAAAAAATAATTATAATAAAATTGTACGGCACTAATATGTGTATCATATTACCAGGAGAAAGACAACACTAAATATATACAAAGCTGTCTTCAGGGGACCTAAAACAATGCCTAATAATTTATATTTAATTCATTTTTGTAATTTTTATTATCTTTTAGCTAAACATGATGTATTTTACCTACTTTCGTGCTAAACATGGCGAAGAAAGAATATTCTTCACCCCGTAAACTTAAAATAATACTGTCATAATATTTAAAAAAATGGAAAATAATATTTCCCACCGTAGATAAGAAGACGATAAGCCACTTTTGATTATTTACTATTCTTTAATCATAAGCCTTTCCAGTGACTTTACGCTTAAGTGTTATAAAAAGTGCGCAACAAAGGAGAAAAGTGCCCCCTTTTCCTTTTGCTATTTTGGGCGGAAATTAAAAATACGAAATCTACACAGAAAAACGGCCTACAGAAACACGACTGGACACAGTCGCATAAATAAAACAAGGATAACAAACAATGAAGAAGAGAACGCGGAATACTCGGGAATGCTCTCAGTAAAGCCAGATCTCCTCCAGAATCCCGTTGTCCAGCTGGTCGGCGGGCAGGGCTTTCAGTGTGCGCAGCGTCTCCATGTAGAAGGTCAGCTCCGAGGTGACCACTCCATGCTGTGGTCCCCCATTGTTGTTGACATTCAGCTTTAGGAGCTGCTCCCGCAGCTTGTCCTTGAAGTTGCGATGCACTACGCCGTAGATCTCGTGGATCTGCGCCTCGGGCAGCACGCCGGCGATGGCCTCGTGGAGTTTCACCAGATGCCGCGAGATGTGGCGGAAGGTCTGGGAGGGTATCGGCGGACGCGCCTCCCAGGCCTCCAGTTGGGCCGCTAACCGCTCCGAGACTATGCCGTGGATCTTGTTCTCGATCTCCTTGATGTGACCCTGGTAGTCCCTTTCGATGGCCTCGTACCCGCTCATCGCCTGGAAGTGCTCCTTGAGCTTGGGCAGCAGCCACAGGACCAGCTGCAGGGCCCGGGAAACCAGCGCCAGATTGGTGCTGGTAATGGTCTTCAGGCCCGCCACTCGCATGGCCCCGGCTCCGATGATCAGTTGGCAGCTGCGCGAGTTGAAGCACCTCAGCAGGTCGACCACATTCCGGGCATGGTAACTGGCCAGCAGGGGCAGCCTCTGGGCACTGCCTCCGTACTCGTACAGCATCCGGATGAGCATCAGCGAGGCGCTGACCAGGGTGTAAGGTTGCTTTCCCTCCACCAAGAGCACGGGATTGCCGCCGCCGTTGGGAATGAGGTTGCCACCCAGCTCCGGCTTGGCGTAGTCCCCGGCAGCCATTCGCTCAATGATCCGCTGAAACTCCTGCGGAATATCCACCTGCCGCCAGCGCTCCTGGTCGAGGAGCAAGGACAACTTCTGCTTTCGTTCCGCATGGAACCGTTGAGCGTATCGCGAGGCCTGCACCTTCAGGGCCAGCTGGAGCGGCACACTGGCCACCCCGCAAATGCTTCTCGTGGTCTCGCCAAACTGATCCACAATCTCCGCGAGCTGGGTGAGCTCCTGTTCGCTCGCCGAGCTCTTTTCCAGGCTCTGGGGGGACACAATGTTGGCGCAACGCTCGTGGCAGTAGTGGCAGACAGCCTGGAGGAGCTGCTGCAACTGGGAATGCAATTGCTCGTGGTGTCCCGGGCTGAGAAAGGCCTCCGAATCTATCAGATTCACCGCATCCTGGGCTCCCACAGCGGCGTCCGCTGTCTGCTGCATGATCCCAACCACCGCCTTGATGCGTTCGAGAATGGAGACGAGGGCCTGGCTGGAGCGCTGCAGGAGGGCAATCCACTCGGGCAGGGTGAGCTCCAGGGCCTGCTCCCCGTGACCCGTCAGGCTGATCTCCTGGTCGCTGTCACTGCGCGCCAGCACCTCGATCAGTAGCTGCTTAATAATAGCTCGAATGGTGGCAATGGCTTCCTGCTGATACGCCTGGACAAAGGTGAAGTTCTGCTTGCGCAGCAGACCCATCACAATGGCCACCAGCTTGTCCTCCTCGGCGCACACGCTATCCGTTTCCCGGAGGGCATCGGTCAGCGGTCGATTGAGGTCCGAGGCCGCGTAGCGTTCGAATTCCGTGGTGAGCATCTTGTCGATCAGCTTCTCCATCTCGCTGAGCTGCATGGGCAGGTGCTTGAAGCAGTGAATGCCGAGCAGCTCGGCGGACAGGATCTCCTGGGTGGTCCCGATCAGGTCCAGGGCTGCCACATAGTCCTGGGTGCCCAGGAGGAGCTGCAACATCGGCTGCGTCTTGTGCACGGTGGCCATCAGTCGGAGCTTGTCCAGCGTCAGGTTGTAGTGCTGCCTCCGCTGGGCGTAGCGCAGCACCTTAAAGCTGTCCACCACCGAGTGACTGTGGAGCTGGGCCAGCGCTGCCCTCAGCTGACGCACCTGCTCCGCCGCCTGCTCCATCTCGGCCAGAATGGCATGCTGCGTGGTCATGGCGTGGAAGAAGGCGCCGGATTTCTGCGAAACCTGCTGGGCAATCTTCACCTCCACCATGTCCAGGTAGTGACTCAGTTGTTCCTGCAACTGCCGGCCCGTTTGCTGGTGCGCCTCCGGCGTGGAAGCTGCCGTCTGCATGTAGTTGGGAAAGACCTGCTTGAAGGTGGGCGGGTGATGCAGCTGCAGCTGCGACTTCAGGAAGATCTCCGGCACCGCACCTAGGTGTGTGGGTGTTGTCGGTCCGCTCCCGCTTGGTCCTCCATTCTCCAGTGGCTTGCTGTCCCGCTCCAGCTGCTGCTGTCGCCGCTCATGCCAGCGGTAACGCTTCCCTATGCTCCCCAGATACACGGAGAAGTCCGCGTGCGTTATGTCTGGCAGCCGGGGAGAGGCGGGCACATGACTCCGGTCCACAAAGTGTTCGCCCCACTTCTTGGTGAACAGATTGCTCTGTTTGCCGCGCGACGGATCGTTCAGCACGGCCGGCAGGTTCTGGGCCGCCGAGTAGACTCCCCATTCCGGTGGCATTTCGCGTGTGTGCTGATTCACATGATACTTGGCCACATGGGCGTCGTAGTCGCGATCCGAGACGCCGTCGAGGGGAAGAGAGGCACAGACGCCATTGAAGCCATAGCGGCACACAAAGGAGCCGCCTTCGCGGGTGCAGTGGCGAGTGCGGAGGTGACTGAAAGATATAAATTTTGTTATTATTTTTTTAAGAGCTTTGAGAGTTATTTAAACAACTAAATATACTTTAAATTCACTTCTATTTCTTTGACTGTACATCAGCTAAGCAAACAATGAAATACAGCTGTTTTTACCTGCTGTCTGACCAATTTTACCTGTTCACCATCTTAGCACAAAAACCGGCAAAACCTTTTATGCTCTTCGAGTACAGAAAAGGTGTTATAGACTTTAACCTGGCCCTAAGACTCACTCTAGGAACACATTTTTATGAATCTCACTCACCTCACAAAGTCGCTGATGGTCTTAAAATGCTCCCGGGTGCAGTAGTAGCAGCTATGCCAGCTGGGCGCTCCTGGAACGATCCCTATCCCACTGCCGCTGGCCGTGGAGAGCTTCCTGTAGCCGGGCGTCGGCTCAGCGGACGTGGCTGCATCTCCCATGGATCTTGTGGTGGCCATCACACATGCTCTGCGCCCGTAATCCAGCGCCGTATGGTCTGCCCGTCGTCTGTGTTGTGCTCGCCGCCCCCCAATCGTTGACGTGTTATGTCAATGTTTGCTTTCTACCTTCGCTCGTCGCTCGTTGCCGGCATATGTTGCATTTTGCTTGCTCCGCGAATGATTCCACTCCCTTTTGGGGTTTTACAAGTGTCTGGTCGGGACCATTTCGCCTGTTTCTGGGTGTTTTTGTCGCTCCGATCAGCAGACGTTTAATTGAGCAATTTGTAAGTGGAACAATATTATGATGACGTACTGCAGTGTTGGAAAGCGACGCCGTGCGGTCTGACGGGGTGTGCGCACGGTCAGGCCTGTATGATATTGCATGATGCGGAAACTAAGGGGAGAACTTGGTACACAACTGTTAAGTAAGACCATGCTTCCAAAATATTAAAAAAATATATTAGACTCATTTATTTTCCTTGAATAAATTTAAACATATTTTTAAGGGGGATATATTTACATGTAAACGGGCAAATTGAGGATTTTTTTTCGGATATTAATCAAATCATCGTGGCACTGTGGATTTATTTAAAAGTTGACGTTTCGAATATTTTTTTTTAAAACAAATTTTACAAAATGTTCGATATTTGGAGTATGTAAAAAAACGTAGAAGCGAATTCTTCATACATGAAATATATGTTTCAAATATTATTTCTGTTTTAGTTAAATTAATACATTAAGACAGATAAATTATTGTGAACTAATACATTTTTTTATTTATTGATAGATTTTAAAAACAATTTAAAAAATATGTAATTATAATAAATCATATCAGTTTTTATAATCATATCCATCATACAAACTATCTGAGCAGCCATGTCGCATCGTGTGCAGGGTGTCATGTTCCCTGGTGCGCTTACCAACACTGCGCCTTGCAAAAATCAGCTGTCGGCAGTCAGTTGAAAAACTCACTGTTCGCACGGCGCACCGGCTTTTTAAACAGGAACCGAAGGGGGAGCTTATTATTTTTATTTACATTAAGCACAAGTACCTCAAGCACAGCCATGCGACGGCGAACCCTTTTCGGGCTTGGAGTGGGAGTAATTTCCTGCCTTTGGCTGGCATTAATCTTTGTCTGCATTCAATTTATCCAAAACTACGACAACTCCAAGTCCCGGGATCCCGTCGAGCTGCTCTGGTGGTCGCGTTCCATGTCCTTTTCCTACGACGAGAAGCGCCAGTGCGGGATCTACACTTGCCGCATCACCAACAAGCGACGCCGCCTGCCAATGGCCCGGGTTTGTACTCCCCTTATCCGCATCCGGCGGGGCCTTATCACGTTCACAAAAGCCTATTTTGCATTGTTCTCGTATCTCCAAAATAGGGCGTTATGTTCTACGGTTCGGATTTGAAGACCGGCGACTATCCACTGCCACGGGGCCAGCAGCATGTGTGGGCCTTGCTGCACGAGGAGTCGCCCAGGAATGTGCCCTACGTGGCCCACTCGGAGTTCCTGCGCCACTTCCACTTCACGTCGACGTTCAGCCGCTACAGCAACCTGCCGCTGACCACACAGTATCTGCCCAGCGGCCAGGCGCTCACCTCGCTGGATTATTACATTTCCTATGACAGGAAGTCCATGGGCACCCTCCCGTCGCCATCGATAGTGTTCCTGCAGAGCGATTGCGACACGATGTCCGGACGGGAGGATTATGTGAAGGAGCTGATGAAGTATGTGCAGATTGATTCGTACGGCGCCTGCTTGAAGAACAGGGATCTGCCGGAGGGGTTAGTCCTTTTTATTTAAATTTAAAAGTTATCCCCATTATTTCCTTATTTATTTTTAGTTTAAACAAGGATTACCTTAACAATCTGTATTCGCCCGAGCTATTGAAGTTCCTTTCCATTTACAAGTTTATGATTGCCATCGAGAATGCGGCTTGTCCCGATTATATAACTGAAAAGTTCTGGCGCCCCTTGGTCATAGGCGTCATTCCCATTTACTTTGGCTCGCCCACAATTAAAGTGAGTGCTTTTCCCCACCAAATAAGGATGCATCTCCATTTCAATGCTTTCAGGACTGGCAACCGAATAATAAATCTGCAATTTTCGTAGAGGATTTCCCACATCCGCGTGCCCTGGCCAAGTATCTAACCGATTTGGCTGAAAACCAAACGGAGTACGACTCCTATCGGACACACAAACTGTACCGGGACAACCCCATCTCAAATCAGCGACTGCTCCTTAACCTTATTACGCGACAATACCACATAGGCGACTCCTCGCCGGGCGGCTCCCTCTTCGAGAAGTTCGAGTGTGCCGTGTGCCGGCATGTGATCACAAGCTCCAGGAGGAGGCGAGCCAACGCCCGTCATTACAACTGTCCCATGAAGCCGGCGTTTGCTCCGCTGGAGAGTCAGGAGGAACCCCAAAATGTGGCCGACTGGCGAAATATGCTGGAGGTGGGCCGGTGTCAGGCAAAGCTTTTGGATGAGTTTTTTCGCCGCAACTACAGCTACCACGAGGCTGACTTCGATGCTGAACTGGGGAGGAGGATGGAGAAGGAGTATAAATGTAATGGACTGGATAACAAACAACTCCCGAGTGTAGCCTTACTTTGATTTGATTTTACAAAGTACCTACACTAACACTTGCTGTGATATTTAACGTTTATTAAATTGTATTAACAAGAAACTAATTGTTATAGAAATGTAAACACGTTTATTTCAATTTCTACAAAGTCCCTGTGGCGGCAAACAAACGTTATGGTCCTTATCTTGCCTCTACTTATCCATATCTTCATCTCGTTCTTGCTCCTGAATTGAATCAAAGCTGAAATTCATCAGACTGCCAATGCTCATCCGTTCTTTCGATACGGTTTGAGTATTGTTCTTATTCATGAAGAGGATGGAACACTCGGGCGGATTTGTACGGCCGTGATTATAATAATCCTGCTCAGCTAGAGGTTGCTTCTGAATATCTTGCTGAAGCTGCGAGATGCGAGTATCCGTCATCGGTCCTGAACTTCCTGGTTGCGATGAATCTCCGCTGGTTGTAGTAGTCTGCTCCGATTCGTGTCCCTCAAGAGAAGGGTTTCCGAATGGAGGCAAAGCCGATAGCTGGGCCTGATACTTCTGTACGGCCTGCATGAAACTTGCAGCGGCTTCAGGTGTTCCATTTGCCAGATCATGATTAATTCGCCTGCATAGCCTAAGTCCGAGAACCATTCCCTTGAACATGGGTGAAAGCACCCGCTCCTCGGACTCGGTGGCTCCCAGTTGCGAGGGCGTCACCAGGTGGCTAACCTCCTGTAATGCCTCGCAAGGAGGAAGAGGAGGAGGAGGAGTCACTTCACGCCTCTGGTTACTGGCTTGTGTCGGCATCGGGATCGGCACTCGGTGGTGCGGCCTTATCTTGGGTACCGTGATGCGATTGAGCGGATGGGGGGTGGGCTTCTTCACCAGCATCCTGCGCTTCCCGATCTTATCGCCAGATCGAATTTTTACCCAACGCACAATCTTGAACTTCCTGCATCGCTTGCTGGGAAGAGCACCTTCCGATTTAGACTTGCCGCATTTGCACTTGTCCTTGAATGGAAGAAACTGACTGGACTTTTTGGGCGGCATTGTTGCTAGTTAATCTGGATAATTTAGTTTAGTGAACTATGGAAAATTTGAATTTTTGAAGGAATTACTTATGGGATTAAAAGAAAGTTATACTGCTCTATGGGAGGCTGGATTTTTCAGTAAAAATACTGTGCGATACGAAAATTCTTGAAATATTTGATAAAATTATATAAAATTTTGTACGACGCTATTTTTTAGTTAGAAAGAAAGTTAAGTGTGAGCAATGAGAGAGCTCGAATGATTGTGATTTGTCGAGGCCCCAAGGGCTGGATATAATAGCAAAAGCCTACTGTTTGGTGAGGAAATTCTTTAAATATATCATTTACTGATATGATTTTTAATTTTAGATATTTGCACCCAAAGAATATTATTACCACAATATAACGATTTTTAATTTATCTCTCATTCATTGCCTTCTTTATTAATTAAACTTCTCCGCCTTCTTTTACATCTGCCAGTGCATCGTGGGCATCACCTCCTTGAGCTGACCCATATTCACGATCCACATGCTGCCGTTCTTCATCATCTCCATGGCCTTGATCATCTGCAGGGCAGCCTCCTCGGGCATCTGGCGCTTGGCGCTCTCCATGGCCTCCACCAAGGGCTCGGAGTGGTGCCAGGTGACGTTGTCGCGCAGGTTCATCATCATCTCACCGTTGGTGAGACCCGGGCACATGGCCATAAACATCACCCCGGTCTTCTGGTAGATCATCTTATCACCCATGGAGCGGGTGAAGCCCAGGACGCCGTGCATGGCGCCGGCATAGACGGCAAAGGCGGGTGAAGGTTCCAGGCCGTAGACGGAGGCCATGTTGACCACCATGCCGCCCATGCCCATCTGGGTCTTGTCCATGTAGGGCATGGCCATCATCGTGGCCTGGATCATGCCAGTCTGAAATGAAAAGTAAAGATCAAGATTTCCAATAGCAAATATTTAATTTATTTTCTTACCAGATTCATGCCCATCGTCATCTCCACATCCTTGTCGAGCAGGACATTCTCCGCATTGATCATCACATCGAAGTGGCCCATCGCCTGGCCCATTTTCTTCATGGCCTGATCGATGGACATCTTGTCCATGAGATTCATCTGCATGAACATCACCTTGACGGAGGGATTGACCGCCTGCAGCTTCTTCATCATCTCCACATTCTCCATGCGGTGCATGATGCCCATCATCTTGATGTCCTGCTGCATCAGCTGCATCATCATCTGCCAGCCGATGCCGCTGAAGCTGCCCACGTAGACGACATTCTTACCGCTCCAGTCCAACATTTTGATGGGATTTTTTATTAAGTTTGGAACTGCAATGGGATGGCTGACTGACTCCGTCTGACTGATTCCGAGTGGAGGTGAGTGCGCTTATATAATATCCCGGATGCCCCGGTCCAGATGTCCGGCGCATCTGACCAGATTACTCTGCCACGCGGAATGCAATAACATCGGCTATCTTCGAAGGGGTCAGGGGGTCGGAGATCGGACCTGAAGAGACGACAACAAGTCCCCAAGTTCGTCACCAGCTGTTGCCAGTGGGTGCCAGATAAGATCCTTATCGAAGCAGCCGAGGGCGTTGGCGTTGGTTTTGGTCGATCTCTCGCCACCTGACACAATGTCTCATCTTATGGGCGAGGTGTTCCTCATTATAAAATTTCACTAATTAATTGCAATGCTTAGAAGAAGTTGCATCAGATTTGGTTTGGTTTTTAAAGATTTAATATGACCTTAATACAAACTAAATACTTTAATTTAAACCTTAAAAAGGGTATATTGGAATGTACTTTTACTATTTTTTTAATTTGACAACAAAACCTTTCTTCTCCCCGGGTTTTTCACACATTATTTAATTATAATCAAATTTCCAATGCTTCTTTCCAATTAAAAACATCTAGTCTATATTATTCTTATAAAAGGATTAACGTACATTTATTATGGTTTCGAAGAGCTTATGAAAAACGCTTTCTTAGACAATCACAGATGTTTAGGCTACAAACGATGCTATGGAATATATATACAAATGCGGGAGAACACTAATTACTTGTCGATCTCAACCAAAATCAATATTATCTCCAGGCTCTCCACTTGGCTTCAATAAATAATCTCTAAATTTCATTTTGGCAAGTTTGGGGTTGTGCTCTCTTTCTCCGGGGGACTCCTTCTCCTCTCTCTCAATGGAACTTCAACAGCAAAAGACTAATGATAAAGGTCACTATAGTGGGCTCCAATCCTGATCCTCCTCCGCCAGTATTTGGTGGTTTGGCTGTTGAGGGTTTGGCCGAACCATTATCCTCTGTAACTTCACCATCAGATTTTAGATCTGGATTGTAGTCGCCGCACGTGGGGAAATTCTCGGGCACGGGTACCATTTGATCATCGTTGCCCACTTTGAAGACCAAGGCCATGCCGATCTCAGCGTGGAACTCAATGTGACAATGGAAGAGCCAATAGCCGGGATTGGAGGCCTCAAATCGGATGATGGTATAGCCTCCATCTGGTATGGTCACCGTGTCCTTGACAGGGGGATTCACGAGGTTTCGTTTGAGTAAATTGAATTGATCCAGTTGTTTGATCTGAAATTATAAATTATACAAAAAAATATTAAAATGTATTAATGTTACAGTATATAATTAATAACGGGTTAAAAATAATTTTAGGGCCAATTTCTGCGTTAATTATTAAAGTGCCCTATAGCTATCTGTTCGGAGATTATAATCATCAGATAAACTTATCGTAAAGCAAACCGGGTTTCTACCCACCTAAAATTTACCTGAACGTGGAAAAATAACATAGCGCTGTTAACCGTGCTGTTAACTATCGATTATTGCTGTAAATCACCAAGTTGTGCTGTAAGGCAGAACCAAACCACTATAAGTATTACCTGGTGCACTTTGCTATCGAAAATAAGCTGTTTTCTTGCTGAGCCAAAAAAAAACAAAATTTCTAAGCTGTAACTCTATCTCTCCGTTAAATTTTGATTGGGATAATAGGTAGGATTTTGATAGAAAGTTAATAAAACTTCTCTAAACCCCTTAAAGACCTCTCCCTGTCCCCAATAACTCACCATTTCAATGGTCACATTCTCGCCCAATCGCTCCAACCCCATGACCCTGAAGGCATTGCCGTGCAAATGGAAGGGATGATTGGCATAGTACTGGAAGCCCTCGTCCACGATGATCAGCTCGACGACAGCGCCCAGGGGCACCTGGAGGACATGGTGACACTTGCAGAACTCCGTCCGACAGTCGATGCCCTGATCCGCCAGACTGGTTTCGTTGCAAAAGTCCGAGTCCTTCAGCTGGCTCCTGGAGGGAAGCAGCGCCATGGCCGGGAACTTCAGGGTTATGTGATTCAGTTGGGGCGTGTAGAGGCGATTCTGCTGCGTCATTTCCATGTCCATGGCATAGAGATCCTTGTCGTGGAAGTCGGGATTGTTCTTGGTGTAAAAGTCGTAGTAGATGAAGAACTTGTAGTCCGCCTCCGGCTTGAGGGTGTCGTGATCGATCCCCGAAACATGGTCGTAGATGGGCAGGGCCCTCATCTCGGCCACGGTCTTGGTGTCGGGATAGCCAGGACCCCGGTTCATCACGTTCAGCTCGATGCCCGCGGCCTTGTGGGCGTAGCTCAGCTCCGCCGTGGGTTCCTCGTCGGGAGCTCCCTCATAGCGCAGGATGGCCACTTGGAAGGCGGATGTGAATACCTCGCTGCAGTCCATCAGGCCCTTGAGGCGGACCCAATAGTTGCCCACCTCCTGGTTGGCATTCAGCACAAAATCGAAGCGCTCCCCGGAATAGGTCACGATCGAGCCTACCTCCATGGCCTCGATGTCGAACCCGTCCGAGTTGATCGCCGTCAGGTTGTGGCCATCCACGGACACCACAATGGGGCAGTTGAGGTACTCGGCATTTATAATCCGGAAGCGGTAGCGGGATCCCCTCCGCACATTGTACACCTGATGGGGAACCAGCTCCAGCGGAATCTCGTTGAGGTTGCCCCTCTTCTGGCGCGAGTGAACGGGCAAGAGCTTGGTGCTGTTGCTCTTGGCCAGCCGCGCCTGCCGAGGGAGATTCTGGACAAAGTCCACCTGGGACTTGGGCAGAGGCTCCTGGGGCTGCGTCGTCTTCTCCTCAGCTCTGCGGTGAGACTGCTTGGCCTCCGCCCAAATGCGGTTGTAGTAGCGACCCCTGCCGTTGATGAGCAGGTTGTGGGGCTTATTATCCCCCCGGGAGTGATGGTGGAAGGAGAAGATGCTGGCACCCGTATCATGTATCCAGTCCTGGACCGTCATCACATGCTCGCTCAGATCGAAGTCATAGAGGTTGCCATGGGGCTCGGCTGCCTTGGGTTTCCGGATGATCAAGGCCCCAAAGACACCATCTCCGCGCTGCATTCCCGTGTGCGAGTGCCAGAAGTGGGTGCCCGAGAGATCGGCGGGAAAGGAGTACCTGAAGCTGGCATGCGGCGTAATCGGGCACTGGGTGATGTGGGGCACCCCGTCCATGTAGGGCGTTTTCTTCTGGTGCAGCCCGTGCCAGTGGATGGAGGTGCTCTCGCCCAGCAGGTGGTTCTTCACGTCCACCACGATCTGGTCGCCCTCACAGACCTCGATCGAGGGTCCCGGCATCATGCGATTCACCACCGTGATGCTCCTTTCCAATCCGTCGCCCATGATGCAGTGCGGCCTGGAGCAGTCGGTGAGGTTCCGCGGGCAGTCGTAGCAGGCCTTCGAGAAGGTCTGATACCATTCCACCACAAAGGTATAGTGACAGGTCATGGGCTCCGCTCCCACCTGGCAGTCCCGGCGGCAGGGATGCCGGAGATACCACTCCGCTGTCCATATGTCATCCGTGGTCTCAGCCTCATCCGCCTGCAGCTCCTCAACCCTCGAGGTCTTCAGGAGTCTGCAGTAGGGACAGCAATTCCTAATCTCTAGCCTCGAGGCGGGACAGTCTTCAGTCAGGGGCTGACAGCTCTTCTGGTAGGTGTTGATGATGATCTGGCCATTGGCCAGGCGTCCACACTCCAGGAGAGTGCAGTCGGCATCGTTGTGCCAGGACTCGCCCACCGCATACAGGGTGTGGTTGTGCTGGCAGTGGGTCCTCACACACTCCCCACAGCAGCTGCCTTCGACACTACGGAGCTCTGAGCCCTTTGGGAATTGAGAAACATTTATTAGAAATTATTTGTATTTAAAGGTTTCAATTAAATACTCACCACCTCGCAGTAAAACTCATTGCAATCCACCTGGGTCACTACTATGTGAGCCTGCGGATCCTTGGCCACTCCTGCGGCACAGGAGTACACCAAGCAGGGATCCTTTGAGGCAAACCATACAGCTCCCAGCTCCTTGCGGTAAGTGGTGTTGTTTTCCTGGTACAGGCAAATGGTGTTTTCTGAAAAAATTAATTTAAATTGTTCTTGAAATGTTTAAGATTCCTCAAAAATTAAGGGAAATCATTTTTGAAGTATTAAAAATATACCAATTTATTTTTCAGCTAGTTGAAGTTATTTCTTAATTATTTTAAATACTTAATTATATACTAAATACTAGTTAATGTTAATTCTTAATTATTTTAAATACTTAATTATATACCAAATACTAGTTAAAGTTAATTTTTAATTATTTTAAATACTTTACAAATAATTTCTTTTAATTTTAAACAATGTGGAGTTTAATTAAACTTTTATAAACGGAATTAGAGGAATATTAGATTTAAAAAAACATTTATTGGTTCTATAACCTACTTATGGCTAGGCTTCTTTCGATTTAAAAGCTTGGTTTCAATCTTCTACAAGAATCTTTATAAGCTTTATTAAATTTACCCCTTAACCCTTCTTATATCCGCTATTTTTATCAACATAATTAGATTTACTGCCTAATGGGTTATTAAACCAAAAGCTCTGACACCTCAAGGAAAATTTTGTTCAGGCAATTATTCGGCTTTGTTCGTGTTTGCACTGACAAACAATTGTTTAGTGACATTAAACGCCTGGTAAATATAATTCACGTGGCCATAAACAGAAAAGGCCGAAAAAGAAAAGACAAATACAAACAATTTGAGAGACCAAAACAATGGTTTTTGTTTTTTTTTTGGCGGTACATCACGCGCCTGAGACTACTCCGCAAATTTATGGCACATTTAATTGAATGTATGGCATTATTTTTCACACTTGTGCATTCTTTTATGTGTGTGCGAACTGCCAAGAGCTATTATTAGTTCATAAATGATCATTACATGTGCTAATTTGTGGGCTCCAGGTGCCTTGAACCCGGAGAGTGTTTTGAAAATATTCTGAATCACCATTGGATAGACGGCACGTGTGAAATAAATTGAAAGTGAGAATTGCGATGAGTATTCTGGATTAGTTTTTGTAGAGTTAAAAGAAACCTGTTTTAAGCAACAAAGTTGTAACAGATAAATTAGAGTATTTAGCAGTTGACATAGAAATAAATATATTTTATTATTGAAGCCACACTAAAATAAATCTTCCTGCCCCTCCATTGGGTTGTATCTAATAAATTTCGCCTGACATTCCTTGGCTATTTGATCCGGCTTTGATTGCTCATTTGCAATAAGACAGGTGCCGACATTCGTATGTTAATTGGTGCAGGTAAGAAGGCGTTAGAATGCAAATTAAAATGCCATTTAGATCCGGATCGAGTTCGGTTAACTGACCCGTTTATAATTTCCTTTAGGCCTTTAGTTAGTAATTGCTAATTGCTAATGGCCCTTAGCCCGTCTGGCATGTGCTGACATTAGCTTCCAATCGGATCTAAGGGTATGTCAAGTGCTCGGCTAATCTTCCCAGGCCCATAAACCCGGCTGACCATGAAGTCGACATAACTGAGTACATTTTGCAGTTTGTGATCAACATCACGAGCCCAAAGAAAATTTTCAGCGCCTAACTACTACTTGGCTTTTGTGGAAATCACTGTTAAAAATACACTCACATTAAAAAACAATTAACTTTAGGGCCGTCAATCGACACGATGTGATTAAGAATCAGATAAGCTGATAAGATGTTTTTGTTTAGCTTCCAAGAAACACACAACGATTTTGTGTAATTAAAAAAAAAGAACAATAAACTGTAAGTTTACCATCTATAAACCGTTTCTAGTTTGTAAAAAGTTGAGGCACGAAAAGGTATTTATAAATCTATTAAAAAAGCTAAGGGGTTAAATATAGCTTAACAATTTTAAAGGCCTCTAAAAAGTAACCAGATTATTAAACAATTTGAGAAAAAAGAGCCTCAACAGTTCTTATTTCAATTGAGATAAATTAAACTTTGTAAAGTTAAAAGTTAAGTGAAAACTACGAGCAATTATTACCTAATTAGGGAATATAATCAAAAGACAAAGGTTAATAAAACTTTTAATATATATAGCAAGGCTTTGAAGAACTCCCTCCTACCCAGAGCAGACTTTAAAAGTTCTTTAATAACAAAAGGCATTATTCATGAGGAAATCAACAGTTTTGTCGTGAAATGAAATATGAGCCGCCGGCATATGGGACCTCAAGCTCATCCTGGTTGGGATATTCTTGTGTTTTCCCTCGTTTTTTTTTTTTTAAGGGAGAGACTGTCAGCATCTGTTTGGCATATAAATTATACTACATACAAGGACGAGGAGGGGGAGGAGCTGCACGTACGTATCACATATAGCCGGCTCCGTTAGGCGGAGCTGTCTGTCAGTTACGCATTAAGGCCGCGTTTATTGACTGCTTTTCGGAGAGGGAGAGCGGGCGAGAGAGTGTGTGTGTCCGACGGTGGGCTGCATCGTTTATTGGCTCGTTATGGCCATTATTATGATTGCCTACTGCCGCCAACGTTTGTTTTAACCATCAGCCAAGCACTTGCCTGATTATTTGCCGGACTTACGCAAATTCACATGCTCACCGGGACGCCAGGTGGGCCGGCACTTCATATTCGCAGGTGAGTGCCAATCGGCATTTACATTGTCTAAAGAAAATACTTATACGGGTGCATATTATTACTCGGTGCTAATTTTCAACACCGGCATTAATGTTGGCCAAGGCCAGGACCTTTTAATTGCCAACTGAAGCTTCTGTACGCTGTCATGACGCTAATTATTTTGTCATACACAGTTAGAAATAAATGTAATTGATTTTGTTTTAATAGTAATATTTTTTTATATAAATAAATAATTTGTATTTATTTTTATAGACCGTCGGTAAGCTCAAGATTTAATTTAATTATTTTCTTCCAATATTTTTTACTACTAAAATTATATTAATGTTATAATATATTTACGGATTTAATAACGGTATTTTCTTTATTGTTATATATTTTATATGTATGTATACAACATATGTACATATTATATATAAAATAAATATTTATATTTATTTTTGCTCAATCCTGGATTTAATTTTAATGTTTTTAATATCTTTAAGAATTTATTGACGCAAATGTTTCTTTGTATTCATAATTTTATATATTTATTTTTATTATTGCCTTAAAATGCATGTAGAAGATTAAATAAAATATGAATAATAAGGGCATAATTTCAATTTTTATTTTAAAAATTTATTAATTTCTGGCTATTAACCTTAATTTTAAATTAAATTTCAGCTTATGCTCACCTTGCGCGTCATTCACAGTTTGAACTCCACTGGCGTGGCTCGCAAACTGTAACAGCACTGCTAACACCGCTGTTAACTTCCTGTTAATAATCCGCATTTTGTTGATGTTTTTGGTTTTGGTTCCACTTAGTGTTTTTGACTTTATTGTTGTTGCTGGTGTTGCTGCGGGCAGCCGGCTCATTTGGTCATAATTATGGCTTACGCTATTCAATTTGCGGTTATTGTTTTTGTTCCGATTGTTGCCGGCTGAAATTCTCTTCTTTATTTTGAGAATGATTTTTATTATTGAATATTTTTTGGGAGTTATTGAATTGCTATGCGGAAGTTGTTGTTGACTTTGTACCACAAACTGCCTGCAAATGAGAGAAATAAATTCAACATGGACTATTATTATTAGCACAAGTTGGGGCAAAAGGTTCAATTACACTTAATATGGTTATTATATGGTTATTATATGTATTTATTCAGCTGGCTGATGGCAGCATTTAGACCCAAATTGTATTGGAATTTCGTTCTTATGGTTATATATTGTACCAATTATGCATATTTGTCTGGCTTGGCAGATGGCCTCGTTGATTGTTTATAAAACGAGTTGTTACTGCCATTAAAAATGTTGTATTGTTTTTATAGGTGCCAATTGTGGGTTATAATGTGACTGAATATGAATAATTTGCCCTCGTTCAAGGCCAGTTGGTACTGTAAAAGCCTTGAAAAACGGGAATTTGGATTATATAAAGTGAAGCTCACCTAAAATCATCCTTAATTCTAACCACTAACCTTTTATGATGAAATAAAAATATTATATCGACTTAATAAGGCCTCCAGTGAGGATAATTTAAGGATAATTATCAATTCAAAAAAATAAAATAAATAGACTTAAATACTCTACAACAAGTAAATATTTCACTAAAAAAGTTAAATAAAATCATTAAATATATTTGTATGCTATTCCATTTAAGTTCCTTTAATAAATCCTCTTCATCGTCACCCACCCAATCAACTTTATTTCCAATTAACAATATTAACAATAACAATTACCCAAATTGTTCATCTCATTCTACCCTCTTTTCCAAACTCAATCAATGGAAATCTCCTCCTATAACCATATCGGCCTAGCATCCTTTATTGACCTCGTCGCCTTGAAATGAAGGAGCCCGACGCACATGGCCAAAAAGGGCAAACATATGAGGGAATATATTGTATATTAAGTTAAGTATGATTTACGGCCTGCCTGTAAATATCACTCATACGCTCCGTGGTGCCAGGCGCTTGTGCATTTGGTCCTACCAGCACATGGCCAGCAACTCAAGACAGTGGCAGCACCCTTACACACACACACACACACACACCAAAGTATACGGCACGTACAAATTTAATTAATTAGCACGCTGTTCCTTAAACACACACACACAGGCAGACGAAGCCGGAGGCAGCTGCTCACGTCCAGTGTCCAAAAGCCAAAGTCCGGCGGAATCCGAGGAGGCACAGACAGGGCCATATAAAGAAAACTGCGCATAAATTATGAACAGGAAAAACACAGGAATTATGCCGCCGAGGAAAATACGAAAGAAATTGCGTTAGGCATTTTTCATACACATCAAGTCTTCTTTATTGTCGGCATAAAAAATATCCTACGGAATATAGAGTCGTATGGAATAAGCAACCAGGTTGACGCAGGTTGTATATCTATTAATTTATAAAAATTAATTTATATGATAGAAAATATATTTAAATATAATTTGTATATATTTCAAATATATTTAAACATATTTAAAATAAATACTTATATTTAAAACTGCGTTTTATAATATATCCCAAATTGTATATACATATATCATACCCTATAAATTCCTATATCCTTTATAACTTTCTCTTTTTAATAAACCTCATTGCTCTTTGAAAATTCCTTTGTCATATTAAAGAGTATTCCTTAGTTTTTAAATTTTTTTTAAACTCTCCCAGCGAGCTACCTCTGTCTGTCCCCATGACTTCCACTTTTATTTTGGCAACACTTAAAGCATCTTAAAGATTTATGAACTGTGAGTACCTTGAGGGCCCCTGGGCCCAAACGCACTTCCGTTAATTAGGAATTAAGTGCCCGCCTACGTGGCACTTCATTTAAGTCCAGAAGAGAAAAACAACGTTAAAACAGCGCAAAATTCAATAAAAAGTCATTAAAAAGATATAAGCATTTAGTGGGTAATATCAATTTTGAATAAACTTTTGCTGCCAGCCGGAACTATGTAGAATATTAATAAATTATGGAGTCTGGGCCCTGTTCGAAAGCAATAATTAATCAATTGTCAAATATTTGCCAGATGACAGACAAGTGAATGATTTTTCATAATTAGGGCTCAGAGACTGGCGGCTCAATTAATTCTGATCATCTTTTCATTTGATTTCTCAACCAATTCTGATCGGTACTTTTTTAATCGCTGACTTGACTAAACGATTTAATTACGCGTTTGTCAATTTCCTAATACCTATTGGCACATATGTACAATTACTTTAATTAACATGCCCTTCTGGATTATCCCTCCAGAGTCCAAGTCAAAGTCAGAGTCACGTGGACAGACCGCTTACTCATGCTCGATATGGGTTAGCAGATTTGATTGGAGGTGTCATTAAAATCCCAGCAGGGTATTCCCTTGGAACTGGCACCAGGTGAATTCCTTTTGCGGTGACCTAATGAATATGTATAATTATTGCGCTGTGAAATAGATCTCATGCTGGGTTGGGTTTCTGTTCCTCTTGAATAAACACAGTAGCTGGAGTTCCCCTCTAGACAATTTACATATATTTAATGTTGGGAAAATATAAGGAGTTTAAAACAAAACCCTAAAGTTGAATAGATTTTATTTAATGTAATTTTCAGGTTTGGCTAATGCCTTTCATATTTTTTATAATTACTTGTGAGTTAATTTCCATTATAAAAATATTTTTCAAGTAGCCACTTGATCTGCGTAATAGCTGAAGAGAAATTGCAAATTAAATACAACTTCTATGAGTGGATACTCAAGTGTGCTCTTGTTTGGACAGTGTTTAGCTTTATAAACTCTACCTTTTATGTATATAAATTTCACATTACTTAATCAGGCATTCTGTGGGGTCTTCTTCGCCTTTACATTGATGGAACCCAATCAGATTACCTTCTTTTTTGTTGACTCATTTAATGGCCAATTTCTCTGACAATCAATCAGAAATTGTTGTTATGCAAAGTTTGTTTTTATACATTTGGTTTTTTGTTAGTGTTATTTTTTTCGTACATACTACCAAATCACACGTTCGTCAAAAAGTTGCATAATACCCAAAGTGTTTTCCGTTTCACGTTTTTACATATAATTATCGGGCCTCGTTTATAGTAATTTGATTTATTTGAGACCGTTTTTTTAACGAGTATCTTCCCTGGTCGACCATTTATTTGACAACAATTAGCCGATGCCGCTTGACCGCATTTTTGATCTCTTTGTTGGCCACACAGCATACGTATGTTGGGGTAGGCGGCCGCGGAGAGTGAAATGTGGCCAAAAGCGAAGACGGAATGGAAGATTTTTTAAGCGGCTTATCGCTGGGCCGGAGCTGCCAGTGTTGCGATTGCCAATTGGGGATTCCCTCCCTGGATTTCTCCTTGGGAAATCCCTGAAACAACACGCATCACATCCCGGTTCTGGCCAGGCCATCGAGTGCTGGCCACGGTCAGCCGGTTTTCGGCCAGAACCAGTCTTGGAAGAGCTGCGTGTATGTGCTTTTCATTACAGGCCGCAACCGAAAACCAAAACAAAGAAGCCAAACACAAGAGCCGAAGTCCAAATCAAAACAAACTTTGGGTTACGTGCCGACGTGGAAAAAGGCAACAATGCGGAGAACACAAAAACCGAAACCAATTTCTTAGATTTGTTTATGTTTGCCATTAATTTATAAATTGTGAATCATGCTTTTCAGAGATTAATCGTTAGGGATTTTTCTCGTTGCCGATTAGAATCTCTATGGACAAGCGACTGGAGCAATTATTTTTCGACGGCCAGCCCAAAAAACAATTTATGGGAGTTTTTTTCAATGTCAAGGCCGTTTGTAAGTGCTTGGCAGTGTTGGGAGGTATTTGACGGGGTATATGAGTTAATAGGGTATTTTTTGTTAAATGTACATATTTTTCAGGAATTTATATTTATGGGGAGTGTTCAGAATATTTATTCATATTTTTCTTATTGCTTTTAATATTAAAACAATAGCTTAAATAGTTGGGGTTTTATTAGAATGATATTTCAAAGAAAAAAGTGAAAATAGCAGAGCTTCCTTTGATTCTTTTAATTTATTTATGAAAATATTTAAGATGAATTATTTGAAATGCAAAATTTAAATTATTATTTAATGTAATATTTAACTTAAATAAATAAACGAATTTAAAAAATAAGCGAATCCTCCGATCGAAAATGTATAAATTTATTTATGGAAACATTTAAGAGAAATATAAAACAAATATTAATTGAAATAAATATAAATAAATAAACCAATCACAGTAAGTAACTTTAAATAAATTTGCACTGCTGTAAATAACTCAATTATTTTTATATTCATATTCCAAGGCCTGATTTCGCCACAATTATTACCGCCGGGTGTGTTTAGTTATATCAAAGTTTCTGTTTATGAAAGGTTTATGGATCCACAGTTAAAACATTTATGACATACGTGAATTGTGTTACTCAGTTCGCGCTCTCTCGGCTTTATCCCAGCGAGTTTATTCCACTTATCACACGACTCTGGGCAAAATGATATCACAAAATACTATTTGCTTAGCACCGACGCGGCCGTCTTTTATGGCGTCCGACCAGATTAGGGTCTGGGTTCGAAATTCGCCGTATGCGAATCACTCGTGGGACAAAGTCCTTTACACAATTGGCCAAAAAGGGATCGCTTCGGAGCGTTTTTTCTTAGCCAGATGCGCACCGCTCGCCGCTTAAACCGCAACTAACTCGCGCCGCATGCAACTAAGGCGCTTTTGAAGATAGCCGTTGGCGTTCGCCGGCTGAAGAAAACGTGCTAAAACTGAGTGTGATTTTAGCCCAGTTCATGACGGAGACTCGAGACCCTTTTGGCCCGCTCGTCTCGGCTGCTTCGGCAGCTGATAACGGTGTCAGCGCGCGATCGTCTAAGAGAGCAGCGGAGAGCGTGGCTTAGAGATGAGCGCGTGTCACGAGTTAAAGCTTTGGGAGGATGGAAATTAGAGATGCATATATATTATTGAATATATTTAATAAATGTCATGCTTATGGAATGATAAGTAGATTTTTTAACTAAGTTTAAACTACAAATAATTTAAGAACCAACATTATTGTACGAGAACATTGTGGCTAGATCCTTAGAAACTATATATCGGATTATAATGAAAAAATAATCTCACCTCAAAGGTAGCTAACTTAAGATTGAACTGAAAGTTGTGTTTAACTAAAGTAAACATATGGTAAATATAGTAAACATCTTGGCTATTTATTTTTTTAACTTTTTTCTTTACTAAAAAAAGTACATTCTTCTCATTATGCGATCCAGATCGTGACACGTAGACCCTCGTACTCATGACTTCCCCAAGAGAGACACAGCGATCGTAAGAGAGGAAACAGCTTCGTTTGGGGGCCTTAATTAACCCGCACTTGTCGCTGCTGTTGGCCATGTTAACAGCGGTACATGGTTAACAGAGATCTCGGCCGCTTATCTGCGTTGATTGGTCGAATGTTAAGAGCTCCCCTCAGAAGCTGCCGACCCGCTTCCGTCATATTGATAGAACCTTTCGCCTTTACTCGCATCCGCTGAGATCTGTCTGTGAATTTATTAAAAGCTGTCAGCCGCAGCATATTTGCATTGATATTTTAATTTTAACTTGTTGCCGGGCTGCTGCTCCGCTGACTTGTTCATTTTGATTGGTTTTTTCTTCGTTTTTTAATAAGAGTTTCAACTATTATTGGAATGTAGTTCGCTTGATGAGGAAACTGGATTTTTGTCGCGATTGCTACTCGAATTCCACCTGATTGCTACTTGATATTGGCACTGCCGTTAAATAGAATATTAATTAATATTTTCGTGTTGACGATATTTCAGCGTGATTGCGCAAAAGGTTATTGAACGCAATAATATACTCATATTTTTTATGGCACATTAAGGCGCGTTTTTTGTTTGTTGTTAGCTTGTGAACACAAATTGTAAGGCATGGGAGTTTGGGCCTTATAAAAATTGAATTTTATTGTTATTTTAAAATTTATTGATTGCTTGGAATATATTAAATTCAAGTGTAAAATAATAAAGCATTTAATTTTGAGATGATTTATATTTATATATTTGGGAAGAGTGTTCTTATACTATATGTTAGAAAATATGAAAATAATAAATTCAATACAATTTTATTTATAGATGAAATAATAAAAACAATAAATAGTACAACTCTCCATGAACAAGTTCAATTTAAATTGTTTTTATTTTTATGTATTAATTTAAAAATGTAAAACAGATTAATTTAACAATTTAAACATATTTTCTCTTTATCAAATTTATTTTTAGTGCATTGCCGAATTTTATTCACCACAGATGCCAGAGATTGAGAGGGAAAGCTCCGCTCTTGGTCCTTCGGCAACTTCATCCGGCAGCATCCTATTGTTTGACTCGCAGCCGAAGCGCTCCGGGCTCCCCGAACTCGCAGGACACGAGGGACCGCAACGGCATGTCCTTTTGGCAGGCTGCGCGCTGCGTTCAGTTTTCAGTTCGCTTGTGGACGTGCGTGCGGCAGGAACCTGCTTCGAGAGCTTCGGAACGGCATCGGAATCGGAATCGGAATAGGACCTGGCTAATGGCTAATGGTTAATACGGACGGATATGGATCTCGTGGAATGTTGAGAATGTGCCAATATGCCAGTGGGCCTATATAGGGCTTGTGTCGTGTGAGTGCGTGTCCTTGGGCGGACTAACAGGTCCTCCCGTCTTGCCAAGTGTTAAAGTGTGGCCAAAAGTATTTTCGAAAAAAAAAGAATACGATAGAAAAAGTGACAAATCTGCTGCCGGTTTTGTTTTTTTGGACGAAAGTTTTCCGAAAGGATTAAGGCACCGACCCGGACTTGTTGGAGGTAAGTTGTCTAGTTTGTTTGTGTTATTTTTTTCCGTAGGCTTTGTAACTCCTTTTTGGGTTTCCGGCTTTGGCTCCGAACTTTAATGGTGTCCCTTGATTTAGGCCTCGGTCGCTGCTGTTTCTGGTTTTTCCACTGCCCAGGGAGCCATAAAATAAATCAGCCAAAATGTAGGTGGCCCTTTGTGCCGACTTCAATTTATTTTGGTCTCCGATGTCCCCAACGCTCGATGCGGAGATAATCTATAGTAATGGCATCTGTCGTGTGCTAGTTATGGGACCAAAGAAATTAGCGTTAGATGAAATATGTTGAGGAAGGAAGAATGGGGGAAGTTGTGTTTAATACAATTAATTGTTATAAAACGAACTTGGATTTAAGAAACAATATTTAACGGAGCTTAATTTAGATCTCTTTTCACTGAAGAAATACTGTAACTTCAATAAATTGAATTGAATATTTAAAAATAATAAAAAACAATGCTGCAAACTCGAGTAATAATAAAACAAATATTTATGGACTATCTTTAATTATCAAATATGGTTAAGTTTTACTTTATTTAAGAATTGAATCCTTTTAAAAAATATTTTACAAGACTAAAATAATTGAAAACGAATTTTAGAGAATTAATTGTCTATTTTATACTAAGTCGTTAAGTTTTAAATAGAAATATAGTTTTAAATATACAAAACAAAATGTGATTGCATTTAGACGAGATTGTTAAGACGATGAATTTAACTTCCTTAAGTCTTTAATGGATTTTATATGAAAATGCAAATTATTTTCTGTTAGACATCGACTCCGTATTAAAATAAATATAAAATTTACAAATTAAAATACGTAATTTAATACCTGAGAGGTATTAATGTGAAGAAGTATCACTTATTTCTTGTTCTTTTTCTCGTTATAAGCTGTAAACCTGACTTTAAGCTCACACATAATAGAAAGTAGTTCAAGCAATCTACTTTGTTCAATTCCATGCACTTGACTTTAAAATATGGATTTTTTTTTGGCTTTTGGGTCTCAGCTGAAATCTCTCTTGCTCTCCAGCTGCCATTTCACTATCCCTTTGCTTTCTTTTCTCTTTAGTTTACTTTAGTTTTTCTCGTGTGCTGGCCAGAGGCAAAAAGGTTTAATTTATGGTCCTTTCAGATTGGCCCTATGCCCACGATACATTTGGGAGACACTTTTGCAGTGCCGAAAAACTTTTTTGTTTACTGTCAACTTTGGTGACATTTTATGTGTGGACCACACACAACACACACACACACCACAGACACACACAAAGACAGACGGTGACTGACACCACGACCAATAAACATAAACACAAAATAGTCGCAAGTGCCGAACAAAAAGAGCTGTAAAAAGCCGCCAAGAAATGCCAGTTAACTTTCCTCACATTTATCAAAGTTCTTCTCGCTTTTATGCGAGATTCGTGCGAGCAATGAAAATCCGTTATGCTTTGTAATTGAGTTATGAGGCGCTACCCGAAGCAGCAAGCACACAAAAGCCAGGACTACTTAACTACTGACTTACCCATACAAAGACATTCAAGGAGGTGGCATCCTTACACTGGGAACAATTGGTTAGTAAGAAAGGTGATGCATTTTATTAAACAATTTAAAACGTACTGAATTTCAAGCTTAAAGTAAAGTCAAATTTCTGAATGTGGCTTAAAATCAAATTTAGATTTAATTGACTTTCATTAATATCTGGAACTGATATTCTTCTTTCCAACTCTTTCTCCTAAAATGAACATACTCTTTCTGTGTAATGTAGACGTCACAGACAGTCGTCAGCTCAGGATGGGGAAAATGACTGAAAAAAGTTATAAAACAAAGCAAGGAGACAACCACGAAAGAGTGGAGCAGACACGAGAAATGTAATTAAGGCGACCGAGCAAGGAGCGGGTTGTGGATGCGGGAACGGGAACGGAAACGTGGCCGTAAAACATGTACGCAAACAGAAATTAAGGCATAAACTACAATTGTTCAGATTATTGCACGTCGTGAGCTTAATGCAGCAGACGAGCAGGACAAGGAGGACTCGTTTCGCCAGCGAATGGCAACACTGGGAGTGGGATGTCCTTTAATGGCTTTTCGCCCTGCTTTATAATTTCGCAATTGTCATTGTCGTCACTGGCATGTAATTTTGCTTTATCGAACCGCCGTTTTGCCTTGTGCACGCTCTCTCCTTCACTCCAACTGTGTGCCAGCTCAAGTGTTGCCAATGGGGCGTATACGCAATATGAATAATTGATGCTTAAATTGGAAAATGGCTCGCAAACAAATAAAATTCTAATTGAAGGGTTAGAAGCAAGCCAACAAAGGGGTTGCTTTCAGTTCACCTGAAGTACAGCTGAGGTTTCAGGCTATGAATTGCAAGAAAATAAACAACAAATAAATAATTTATTTAACTGGCTTACTCTATTTATATCCTTTACTTACATTTATAATAGTTGGTTACTTTTTTTTTATAAAGAATTTTATTCCATTTAATGATAATTGACAAACTCCATTAAGTTTTCGGGCCGCAGAGCTCCGAGTGACACTCAATTTGTGCAGTACATTTTTGGCTGCGGTAATTCATTATGAAAATGGCAATTACATTACGGGCTTTACTGGAAAATTACGTAAAAATCAATAAGCAAATTAAGGAAAACTAACGAGGACTCATCAAGCATTGGCTTATTCATAAATAAAATCGATCAATTTCGTATAATTAAATAGCAAAACGAATAAAATGAAATTTAAGTCTTCCGTAAGCTCTATGTTTCGCCACAAATTAGTTTAGTTTCCCTTAATCCATTTACCGGCATTTTAATAACTTTTGGGAAAAACTTTTGCTCAAAAATGCTACCAAGTTTCGCTCATTAATTTATGCTAAAAGTAAATCCTGAAGGTTTCGCTGAAACCGCAAAAACTTTCAAGCCCTTTATTGATAAAAATGGGATAAAGTTGCCGAAACGGAAAAGTTCCGCCCTGCATTCTGGCCTGCTAGCTGACAGGTCGAGTCAACGCAGGATATTGGACAAACTGGCGTTCTTAAAAATGCCACTAAAAGGTGAACTTTGCCGGGCTGGGAGGCGGTTAGCAAAATGAGCCCAAAAGCATTCGCAATAAAATTCCAAGAAAATGCCAGCGCGGAGTGGCTAGAAAAATGCCTTCCCTCGGCTGCCCTGCGGGGACAGCCAGCCATCAACGGGTACTCCCCCTCCAAGTGGGAATGGGGTGGGGGTTCTGGTTCGGGTTGGGACCCCAGGGCATTAGCGGGGACGGGGCCTGTCATCGACAACAGCTGCTTTCATGTCTGTGACCTACTGACTTGTGTAGCCTACTTTCCGGCGCATTCCCACACTCCTTCTTACCCATTTTCCTTGCGGAAGCTGCGCTTAATGGCAGCGTCGGCCTTGCTGCACTCGCCTCCTTTCCACCGCTGGCGTTGACATAATTAAGTGCATGGAATATACTTTAAAAATTTCATTAAACAGCCCGCCGCCATTGCCGTCACCACATAACCGATTTAATATAAGTACGAGTATGTGGACGCCTTGTCGTCCGGAGAATGCGCTTTCACGCATCCCAACTTCACGGCATTTGTCATGTGCTCCGTGATCTCATCGATGCCGCGGGCTGGCTGGCTGGATGGTTGGCTGGCTGATTGCCATTCCACATGACTTAATGTCGGCCCCGATAAGAAGTCCCCTTCCCGATGTGCACCAGGAAGTGATGGGGGTTGATAGCGAGCGACATGCGGCAATCATGTCGCAGATCATTTCTGGTGGAGTTGAGCAAAAAAATAGTGTCACCTGCCTCTCTCCGGGTGTGGGGAAAACGTGACAAATAAGCAAACAATACTGTCATATGCCAACAGTTCGGAACTTTGTAAATAACAAGGCTTGAACAGCAGGCAGGCTCTGTATTGCAGATATAGTAAATACGAATTTAAAGCTACATATTTGATGGAGAATATCTTTAATATTTAAAATACCTAAGAAATAAATGTATATATATCAATTATTTAGTTATTAAAGCGAATGATAGTTGTTATAAGCGAACGTATTACCTACAATTTATATTACCAATTTTTTCTTTTGAAAGAATTTAAGTTTATTTTTTCTTAGTATTCTCCATTCACTTGTGAAAAATGCATACAAAATTTAGATTTCCTTAAATGTTTAAGTTTAAATTTAATTTTGCAATTATATTAATAATAAATACTTTCTTTGAAAATGAAAACCAATCAGATTGATTTTTATTTGCAAGCTCTTAATTACGTTTTCAATTTAGAGACGATTTTTTTTATTTGTTTATTATAAGCATTTAATTTCGAAATATTTCTATACAAAATGGAAAATCATATCATATTGATTTTCGATTTATTTGCAAGCCATTTAAAAATTAATTAGAACCGGTGTTACATAAATATTGTCTCTTAATTACTCTTTCAAAAGGTTACCTAAACAATTAAACCCGAAAATTGAGTTAAAACAAAGGCCCAGATTTTTTGCTACATCCTGTACATAAAGCTCACATCCAGAGCAAACACAAAGCGGAGCGCACTTGTGTCAACAATTTAACAAAATCAAATACACGAGATTCGACAGAAAGCAAATTATTTAACCTGAAATCTGTGCACGTGATGCAAACACACGTGGCGCCAGGTGGGCTGCCTGGGATATTCCCTGCCAAAATGTAATTTAAGTTCGTAAAACATTTACTTTATGGCAAATAAAATGTACTGCCATGGCTGGGTGGATCGGTGTGTGTGTGTGTTTGCCTTGGGTTTGCCGGCAAACATGTTTGCTTTTAATTAAAGCCCAGCAGCCGCTGGAATGGGCGCAAAGCAGGGAAACTAAGCTTTTGCCAGCCGAGCAAATTGCGAATCCGATGCGGAATGGAATGGAATCTTTTTCAATATTCCAAGGAAGCGGAAGGGAAAAGCATGCGGGAATCCAGTGCATATTGCAACTCACATTATTTATGTGAAATCCATGTTCCCATTATATTTCATAAGTGCTGTTTGCCGGCGTAAGGGAAATGAAAAGAAAATAGTTTCTCAGACAGCTCGACTCCCTCCCCTCCACTTTGGCTGGCATAGTTCAAATATTTTCACATGTCAAACATGAAAAAAAAACGGGAAAATTTCCTAGTTTTGCGTTTTCCATTCAACAAGAAATAACCGAGGCGAGGCTGGCGGCCAAAAGAGAGGTGGTAGTTGGGCACTAAAATAAGTTATGTATGTTATGTGTACATGAACACACCCATTCAGGGCCGAGTCCTTTTGAGGCACAACTCCCAGGCAGTTGAAGAGATTTTCCAAAAGTTACGCAGCAACGAAAACACTGCCAACGAGAGTTGACTGACTGATGCGATGGGTTTTCCAGTGGCAATGTGGCGAAGTGGCGCTGGGCGAGGAGCGGAAAATCAAAAGGAAAACATAAATCCCACTCTGTGCTGACAGCTGCTGCGGATGTCGATAATAAATCTTTATGCTAGGATTTCCCTTTCAATAGTTAGTTTTATTTTTACATTTTTGCTGTTTTTCAAAGTACTTATGGATGAGTGGCCTAGACTAGGGTTTACAACAGAATTTTCATAAGGGAAATTGCTGCAAAAAGTGTTCTTCAATTGAAACATTTGTCATAACTTTGCTTGTAGCTTAGATTGTTTGTAATGGTTTTTTGATTTGCAATTTAAGAGGGGTTTTAATGGGATATAAAATAATTTATGATAGATAAAAACACTTGTTGTTTTTCATAGAAATTAAATTTAAAAGGTTTTTATAATGCAAATTTAACTAAAAATTAAGTGTTCTTTGAATGGTGGCCTGGATTAAATTTATGTTCGGTGTATTTTGATTTTAAGCAAGAATTTAATTAATAATGTAATATATATTGTGAAAACAATACCTTTTAAATATTGAGGTGAATTTTTCTTATATTTTAAGTGTATTAATAAATATAATTAAGCTTCTTCTGTTAATATTTGCCGGAATTCATGATTTTCTTGATTGATATTATTTATATTCAATATTTCTTTTTAATTAAAAGTTTCCTGCTGAAATGGTTATTTATTTACAAGGCGTTTCCCACGTCAAGAACATTGCATACATAATTTTCTTTATTGATTGGAATGGAATTAAAATAATTTATATAAATTATGATGGATAAAAGCACTTCCATTTTATACAGAAATAAAATTTGTTTATATAAAATTTATTACACTACATGTACATTTTGTTGTTCAAATTGATTCCATTTATTTTTGGTTTATTTTTATTTTAAGCAATCATGTAATGGATCTTCTAATAAATTCTTTAGAAAGGTATACAATATTTATACATATTTATTTTTAAATTAGAATACAATTTAAATTATTGCTACCAGTGATTCTCAAAGCATTTCATGCCATAAGATAATATTCCTATTAATTAAAGGTTTCTTGTAGATATCCTTATTTATTCAACTGTCGTTTCTTACTTTAAAAATATTGCATACATAAAGTTCCTCCTCTGATTTCCTGCCCCCTAATTATTTATGCATCTATCAAACATATTTCTTTGGTATAGAATTCGTTTTCGCTGGCAGGAGTAATAAATGGCATAAATTACAATTCAATTTCTTATGGTCTATTATTTAATGCCCCACAGGGGCTGTGTGGCCACGCCTCCGTAGGTCCGCATGTCCTGCCTGCCATACAGGGTGTGGGCGTGGAGTTGAGAGCCATAAAGTTGAAGCTGCTGCCAAATAGTAATCATATTTTCGGGCTAAAAGCAGCCAGAACAACAAACTCGCCGGGGATAATCCCATTCGGTACAGGCCAATGATTTCAAATGCGCTGCATGACGTTGCCACCCTCCCTGGTTTTTCTTTCTCGGCGTATTCATAATTCGATTTTTCACGAATTCCCCGCACCGCCCCGGAAAATATACTTAGGCGCCCCATTTGCTGAGTCGCCTTTTGCCTTTGCCAATGTTTTTGCGATTACGCCGGGTCCTTTCCCGTTCTCGTCCTTGTCCTGAAGGATGTTGTGGGGCTGGCCCGACAAGCGAATTATGGATTCCCTTCTATTATCATGGGCCAATGCTCTTTTTGCCCTAGTGTCGGATTATTGAGGCTCTCTTTTATTGTTTTGGACAACGTCCGAGTTTGTTTGGCCGACTTATTGTCCTGTTTTTCGTGTGTTTGCCGGGAGAAAAGATTCTATTCAGGGAAATCGAGATGCAGATTGAGTCCTGGCTTGCAAGGAAACTTCAAAGTGCTGGATAACATTTCCAAATATGAATATTTATGAATAGCTAAAAGGTT
This sequence comes from Drosophila rufa, assembly GCA_018153105.1. Classification (NCBI taxonomy): domain Eukaryota; kingdom Metazoa; phylum Arthropoda; class Insecta; order Diptera; family Drosophilidae; genus Drosophila; species Drosophila rufa. Next base: position 21,383,881 of record JAECXS010000096.1, read on the forward strand.
TTACAATGCAGTTTTTATTGGCCACACATATTCCATTGTTTGTCGTTATTGTAAATGTAGAATTTCGGAAAATATTCCAGCATTATTAATAGAAAAGTTTTGTTCAAACCCAACTATCCAAACTGGCTTCAGCTGTCCCATTTGATTTTCATATTTTGCCGTTCGAGTTTTTAAACTTTCCCTGGAGAATTTCGCGTCAGGAAGTTTTCTTCGAAGCTGATAAATAATGCATTTTCATGGCAGGCAGTCGCAAACAACAAAGATGAAATCTGAAGCTGGAATGTTTTGTCATTTGCCTGGATTTTTGCCTGCAAGCCAGCAAGTCAGATATAGTTGTTTGCCTCATTTGCAACGAGTCCTGCAATCAGTTTTCCATTTTTCCTTAAACTGAAAATAGAAGGAAAATATACATATATATTCTGGTCTTTGACAGAAACTTTGTGTGTGACATAAAGTCGTTAGTTTATTTTCTAGAAAATATATGATGTTTAATTATAGTAACATTTTTCTGAAGAAATAAAGAAATTAAAGAAGAATAAAATAAAAGAAAAGAAGAAAAATAAATAAGAAAGAAAAAAAAGGAGGTATTTTAATAAATGTTCTATAATACACAAGAACAAAATAAAATCTTTAAATATATTTTAACTTAATATTTTATCTAAAATTAAACCTGGCTGCAATATCTTAAGATTAAGCAATCAGAAACCTTTAAAGAAGTATTTTTCTTAGACTTCTATATGCTTTGCCATTTAAAAAACTAAATGAAAGTTATTGTTTTCGTTCAATTAACTCTTAAAGCTCTAGAAACAGCCAGAGAATCCTATAGATTCAACCTCCCAATATTCTTTAAGTTGCATATTTGTGTTTCTCCGATGCCAGGCAGGAAAATGACATCCTCTGTTTTCTGCGCCGTTTTTCCCGGCAACTTCCCTGCCGAGCTCGGTCCGCCTTTTGGCTCCGGTTGTTTCCGCTCCGGACAATTGGACAATGGCGGCGGGGCTGACCTTGCTGGCAGTGCTTTTCCCGCGACGCCCAAGGAGGAGCACGCTTCCTGGCCATTGATTTTCGCCATCATCAACGGCACTGCCGGCCCCCCTTTTGCGCTGGCCTCCTTGCATCCTGGCATCCCTAATTTACAAGGAAAACGCAACTCGATTTATGGGTCTGTGTGTGTGTGTGCACTCTTCATTTGCACATTATTTCGCAGCAGCGAAAGGGAAACGTTTTGTTTGACCCGAAACTTTTCCTGTTTAGTTTGTCCGTAGTTTGGTTTTCAGCAAAAGTTTTCCTCTTTTCGATCGGACTGTGGGGCCGGGGCCCAGCATTGTTTCGGATTTTCCGCATTTCCCGCAGGCCCTTCCCCGCATTTCGATTCGAAGTCGACATTATCTGTGCGTTCATTGCGCCATTTTAGTTGGATTTTTCAGTTTGCTTTCCAAATAGCTTTGCTTTAACCAGTTCGGGCTAATGTGGCGTATGAGTGACGTGGCGTTTATACAATTAAAATGGTTATTTCGTGCATTTCGTTTATTCGGGTCATTTATTTATAGCTCACATTAAATATTTAAGTTAATTTTCCAAATGATTTGATAGTCACAGAAAAATATAGGAAATAGTTAGCCATAATTTCTGATATTCAACCTAGTTTTAACCACGTGTAACCTTAAAGTTTAAAGGCCAATTGACAAGAGTCCTCTCCAAAAATTGACATCCCTCGAAGGCAGTTAAACAAATCACTTCCATCACAACACAGAATTGGCAAGAACTTATTATTCACTTTGGCACACACATTTGCGCACGCGGCTCCCTGGGAAACGAGCAAAGGACTTGATGGGACCCATCCTCGAACATGGCGGGCCTCAGTGAGCAGCTGATTGATTTCGGGGAGTCATGTCCCGGGAGGATGGCGGAGGATAGCGGCGCTGGAAAGTGCCACTAACAGGCGGTGCAGCCTGGGATGATGCAAGGAGATGGAGGCCAAAGCCCAAAGACAAAGCGCGAACTGAAAGCACTCAGCGATGAGGACCTGCTCCCCAACTGCTCCTGTCAATCCTTGGTGGCGGCAGGCAGCAGGCAGCAGGCAGCAGCCACTTAATGAATGGAAAGTCCCTCTAAACGCCGCCGAGATTGATGACGCACTTGATGCTGCCTCAGCTGCTCACTCGGCATCTCATTCCGACTGCGAAACTTTGCCAAGCCAGCCGTATTTGCCGTCGAGTGTCCTTTTTATATAGTCAGTCACTCAGTCGGTTGATCGGTGGAGTGGTCCTGTCACTACCTCTGCTTCTCTGTTCCCCGTTCTCTGCTCTGCATTCTCCATTCTGCGTTTGGGCTTTTCACTCTTTCTTTTCTCTCGCTTCTGTGACTTTTGTGAGCTCGTCGCACTTAACCAACATTTTGTCATTTTGACAGCGAACACATGGCCCGGGCATACTCCCTGCTTCCTTCCTTCCTTCCTTGCGAGTCCTGGCCGTAGCCCTGCTAAAGTGCGGCCAAGTAAAAAATTTGCATACTCAGCCAAAAGCGACTAAAACACACACTAAAAAAAAGAACACGGATAATAATATTTCTAGAGAATAAATTATTGATTTAATTAGTTAAAGAATTTTCTTGAAAATCTATACATAAAGGAAAGTTTTGTGTCCTTAAAACTTAAAAGATTATGGTTATTAAAAGCTTACCTGAATATTTACAATTTAGGTAGATTTTATACGAAATTTAATAGTTACTTTACATTTTAATAAAAAGCTTTCCTTTTAAAATTGTTATTTTTTAAAAACAGTTTCAATAATTGTTCTTATTTTAAAGTTTATTAGTGTTCTTACAATTATTAAATGCCTTCTTGTCTCAGTGCATACTTACACTTATATACATATATATATTTTTAGAAATTCCCAATGCAAGTCTCTCTCCATTCGTGGCCACAATTTCGGGCCATAAAACTGCCGCAGTGATGAGGCACAACATTTTCCTTGGCTTAACTTTCACTTTTCACTTTCCTTTTTGTATTGTATTTCCGCTTTATTCCTTCAGATTCATTCCTTCCATGGCCTGCCGGGGCTTACGTGGCAAATGCGTTCTTTCTTTTTTATTTTTTTCGAGTCTTTTCAGCTGCTTCACTCACACTTTGATTTGACAAAGTGAAATGAAAATAAGATGTATTTTTAGTCGCATTTTAAACATTCAAAAAGAGGTTTTGTTATCGCTCTTCAGCTGCTTGAAATAAGTAATTGGTGTAATAAATTTTGTCCTACTCAAAGCATTTATCTTCTTGCCTCAAAAAATCGTTTGAGATTAATATAGAAATGATTTATTATGGCATTGCTGTCTTAGATGTGACATTTATTTCCTTTCTTGAATTATATAATATATAATCTTAGTTTAGTTATTTAAATGTTGACCTACTTTCAGTGCACTATAAATAACGAATTAAATTGAATCGTAGACCTTGAGTGGTTCAAGGAAAGGCCTTGCACTTGCTTAAGAGAAAACTAAAATTCCAATTACGGTTCAACTCTGGCAACTTTTGCCATGAGCACATTCCTGAGAAATTCCATCCACGAAAAATATCTAATTAATTTTGCGTTTGTCAAAGGAAAATAGTTTCGTTGCCGGCGCACTTTGGCGCAACTGGGATTATGGCTGAAGTATTTGCATGTAAAATGTATGCGAGGCTATCATATACATATATATATGTGTGTACAAGTAACTTTAGGGCATACAACGCATTACTGCACATATATTAACCGAATCTCGCCATGCACATTACTCTACTAAAGTCCTTGGCAACCATTTTTTCCCTTTTTATTTCCAGTCAAAGGACAAACGAAGCGCCGAGGGCCACCGGAGGAAACGGGACGATGGCAGGGAAGATATGCAAAGCTAAAACCATAAACCCAAAGCCGCCAAATGCAAGTGCAGCACAAACTGAGCTGTGAGAGCCGAAGGAGAAGAGAAGCAGGAAAAACGGAAGTGCAACCTGTGCCCCCCAAGTCTAATTAGAAAGCATCGCACCGAGGCAAGCATATTGCTCATACGCCGTGTGGACCCCGTGTTTCTGTGTGAAAGTGTGTCTCTCCGTGCTCGAGTGTGTGTGTGTCTGTGTTTTTAGCTAAAATTCAAAGGTTACAACTCTTGAAAGCCAGTCAAAGAGTGTCGAAGTTTTTGTTCGATTTGTTTGCGAGCCACCAAAGGAATTACTCTGGCATGCGGCTGCTGTTGCCCCAACTGTTGCATGCAACATGGATGGCGAAAATCGGATTATACTCAATGTGGGCGGAATAAGGTAAGTTAATAGCAGCCAAAAAAAAAAATTTAACAAAGATATTACGGAATAAGATATGTCAAGAAAAGCACAAGTACAAATCAAAAGTAGTTTTGCTTCAACAACTTTAATTATTAAATAAAATTAGTAACTTAATTTTCTAAGCTGATCTAGTAAATATTTGAAAATACCAGTCACTATTTTATTTATTGCTGAGGTTTAATATAGCAATTTCTAAATAGGTATAGGTTTAAATCCATCTTGACTATAAATAAATAAAAAATTCCCGAAATTATGGTTTAAAAAGAAAATATATTTAATAAAATTGTAGTTGAAATTCTAATGAAATTTCATACAAACTTTTGAAAATGTTTAAAGGGGCTCTATTTTAATTTAAATAAAAATGTTGCAGTTGATTGTGTAGAGTCAAAGCACACTTAAACTCCATTTGTTTCATTTTTGCGAAATTAAATAATGGCTCAATTAAATTTCCAAACAAAATGGAATTGAAATCGCAAGGAAAAAGCATAAGCAAAATTATTTAGTGAAAATTCAGACAACAATGCTGGTACATATATTTTTCCCCCCATTTTATATATTTCTATCTCAAGTGAAGCTTCACATTTTCATAAAACCGAACCACTATTTGAGGCTCTTGTTTGTATTTATCTTGGCCATTGCCAGATCACGTAGCACATCCTGTTGATTTAATATATTCGCCATATTTGTGTAGTCATAGGCACACACACCCATGCTCTGGCCTATTTCTGGTTGCCCTCATGGATGGCAATGTGTATGTTTTCTGGACAGGATATTGGGCCAGGAAAGTTCAATGTATTTCCGCCATTATTTTGGGCATTGTTGTGATTACGCCTGGCAAAACAATGAAAGCGATACGCTGCCTGTTATCCGTGCCAACACAACTGAAAGGCAAGAAAAAATAACAAAAATAAAATAGAACTAGTGAAACTGTTCACATTTTCCGCTACAACAGGAAATGTTGACTCTTGTCTTTCTATGGCTCAGCCTCAGCCCGAGTTTCTGTGCCAAGTTTCATGTAAATAGCTGGGCCCTGGCTTTGAGTTGTAAGCTCCATTATCGGCATCGTCATCGGGCACATCATCATCATCGTGGTCGTCATCGTCGTCGTCGCCATGGTCGTCGTATGTGTGGAAGTCCTTTTTTCGGGATACATGAAAGCCTCCCGCGACTTGGGTCCTCGTCTGCTTGAGCGCACTTTTCTGGCTGAGAGCGTTTATCCAGCTGCAGATTTTCGTGCCTAGTTAATAATTTATGATTCCGTTAATGGGCAATGTGAGAGGGGCGATTAAGGGTAAAATCCCCAGGATATTTTCTCGGTTGCTCTTCCCGGGATTTTTAGTTCAGGGCTTAATAAATAAAAATGAGTTCCGAGTCTCGCTGAATTTTTTATTCACGAGCTTCCAATTACATTTAAAACAAATGTTATGCCATTTTTTGTCAGTCACTCGGCTACACTTTTAGCCGTACAAAGCGAGTTAATTTTATTGCTGCCAACATATTTTGGCCGCTCGGTTAACCGCACTTTGTAAAAATTAACAACGCAATTGCAATTGCATCATCAAAGTATACATTCTATCTAGCTTATTTTTTGCCAAACCGCAGCACTGACCACAAAAAAGAGAATGAAATAACAAGAGAAACTGCAAAGTTATTTGCAGAAATTTATTTCTACATTGCTTGGGGTGGTGGCACGCCCATTTTCAAATCCACCACGCCCATAAAGCAAAGCCATTAAATTGACACATTTCTGTGGAAAAATAAAATATTGTGGCATACAAAGAATCACTTGAATGCGGCCTCATGAGCGGATTGTGGGTGCACTGTAAGTAAATTGTTTTCTTAAAGTTTTTTTTGGGAAATTCAATGCTTGAAGTCTATGAGAATAATGCGAGGGAACTTAAAGCAAGCTTTGTTTTAGATTTATTTATAGCATAATAAATAAAGCCCAATTCATAGAACTGTGTATTTAACCAGCATTTTATCTAACTAAAACTGTACATAAAGAAGACAAAATAAAGTAGGACAAATTAATTGAAACCAAATTAGTATTGAACTTTAATTATTTTCAAAGTATTTAAAGAGCTGCTTCTTTCGATTTAATTTTTTTTTCCAGCGTCTAGGTTGAACCATGCCTGACTTTTATACACAAATATATAGTAATCCCGCACAGCGGCGACGTTTGCCGTCTAAATGGATGAGCTAGAGCTTCGGTTTCAGTTCTTCGCTTAAAGTTCTCTGGACTGCAATAAAGGCGACGTATGTAGGTGGAGGTGGTGTAGGGCGAGGACTGTTGTAATATGTCACACTACCACTACTCGAATGCTTGTTTAAGCCCTGACTGTGTGTGTGAGTCTGCATCCTTCCAGACTACATACACTCTTGCAGCATACTTATGCGGGCATCGCTGCCTGACTGGCATCACGCTGTCAGCTCGCCGACGTTTTTAGCACAAATAATACATGCGCATTGTTCGTGTGAGCATTAAATAGAATATGTTACATTGCTGTAAGTTGTTTGCTATTTTCCCTAAGTTTTTGTCGCCTTAAAGGCACAGAGAGCGCCAAGAAAATGCGCTTAAAATACTTACTGGCGGCTCAATGGAGCGGGAAAACAGGTTATATTCTGTTACAGAAATGCGAATCGTTGTCTGTCCAAAAAGAGAGAGATTGACATTCCTTTGATATATATTACATATGTGGCTTAAACACAGTCTGAGGGATGTGTTTCCATGTCTTTTGTGATATGCAATCCAATTAGGATTTTCTGAGAGCTGTATCAATTTTCCAGGTAACTGCATAGTTCAGTGTTTCCCAGGTTTCCCAGGAAACGGACCTGATATCAATTAAAATTTAGTGAGCAACCGACTGCATATGCTGCACACATGGAAATGCCGAAAATGCTGAAAATGACTCACATTTCACTTTAAACATAAATGCAAATCATAGATAAATTTCACAATGGCTAGGATTTTGATGTCTAGAACAAATCAGATATCAAATATTTATATTTACTGTTCATTTTGTTAAATGTGATTTCAATTTTGATAAATACTGTAAAATTTAAGTCCTTCCCATAGCATATTTTGGAGTAATAAAGGAAGTCCTATATGTATTCAATTTTAATGAGTGCATTTGAGCTTTAATACACAGAAAAATGTAGCAGGACCTAAAAAATGCAACAAATTTGTAAGGTTTTTTATAATTTAAATTTATTAAAACATGTTAACAGGTTAGACAAGGGGCAACAATTTAAGAAAGTGGTTTAAAAATAAATTTCCTCTTTATTCACTTAAATAATTTAAAGATTAAGGTTCTGAATCAAGTCCCTGGTCCTCCTAAATCTCAGTGAAGTAAACTCCCAATCATGACCAACATGATAAGCTTTTTTTTTATTTGTTATTCAGCCAAATCATAATGGGAATTATATACATATTTCGTCAGCTCTCTTTGGGACAGCGCTCGTGTGTGCGTGAGGATGTGCCATGATTATCATTGTGATTACGCGGCATTTTTTGTCATAAAAAAAGCGAGCAGGGAGCAGGGATTTCGGGAGCTAAGAGCCTGGCGCACACATATATTGTATGGGAATCAGTAGGTCTTGGGAGGGGCGAAGCGACTCTCAGAGATCCAGCTGCTCATCAACGCAGACAATTGCGCACTGATTGTATCTTTGAGATACGCACACACACACACACGCATGTGAGCACGGGCAATAAAGTTGCCACTGTGTGGTTGCTTTTCAACACAAATACATTATACTTAGTGCCGCTGGTTGTTTGTTTGTGCGCTTGTGTTTGTGTTTGCCCTCGTGTTTGTGTCTTTGTTGCTGCCGCTGCTGCCATTTTTCCCTCCGCCATTGTTGTGGATTTACCCAGCTGCCGTCAATCCCCTGCCATTGTGTGCGAATTAAACGAAATGGCTAATGAAAAGTTTAACAGTCAATAAATAAAGCGGGCAGAGCGGCATCAGACATCAAAGGCCCGGCGATTGTCCTCAAAATACTCGCAGGAGATAGATGAATGTTAATTTCCTTCTATTCATGATGTAGATAATAGTTTCGAGGTATTGTAGTCCGCAGAACTCAAATATAAATTTAAATAAATCAAATCAAGTTTAAATAAACATAATCAATGGTATCCCCAAACACCTGACCACCTTCTATGGCTATTTGGGCGAATAAATGGCAAATAACTTCGATATCGACTTGAATTCAATTGCAAGTCAATTTAACTTCCCGGCAGGACACCGCTGAAAATGGCTCATTGTCCTGCACCTTGAAAGCGGAACAAAAAAGTGAGTTGACGATGGGGAGGATGACAAATTGCTGACAAGCATTCTGCGGCATTTGCTGCAGCGCCAAAAAGAAAAGCCAAAACCGAGACAAAAATATAAAAAAGGCAAAAAGAAAAAAAATACAAAATAAGTTGAGAGCAGAAGTGAAATGCAAATGCTCGTGCCAGTTTCACTGCTCAAGTAGCCGCTTAGAGGCAAGTGCCAAAGACAATGGCTCAAAGCGAGTCCTCCCGCCACACACACACTCGCATTCATACTCACCAACAAGGCAAAGGACAAAGGACAAGCAACAGTGCGGTGGGAAAAGCGGGAAAAACTGGAAAAGCTGACAAAACCGCAGCCAACAAGGAGAACAACAATTTAAAATCAACAGCTGCGCGTGTCCTAACAGAAGGAGCTGGAAAAACGTTGAAGTAGCTACTTCAAATGCTTCCCGCTTGGTTTTTGTTTTCGTTTTTTTGTGGTTTAAATAGCCAAGTTAGGAGGGGGCGAGTGTTGGGCGGAAATAGCAAAGTAATAAATAAATTTCCTGCTCTTTTGCTGTTTTATGTTTGGGCCGCTTTATTGCGGCTTCGTCTGCAGCGCCTAACGCTTCATTAACTTTCTGGCTTTTAATATACTCGGCCAGACCCGAATTTCCGTCTTCCGCCCAATCATCCAGCGAACTCTTAACCCCTGTTCCCCCTCCATCCCGCTCTCATAACCCCTGTTATCCCACCGCCGTTGTCACTCAGTCAGGCGTTCATCGAGCTCGAACTTGTGTCTGCTGGAGGCCCCGAAATTGGAAAACATTTTTGGTTTCTTTTTGTTTGTTTCGGTGTTGTTTTTGCTCGGTACTCATGAAGCACCAGGGTATATTGGTAAATTAAAACATTTCCAAGCCTTTAAAGTTTGTTTAAAATTTCAGAGATATTTCAAAGCATTTTTCCATTCTTAAGTACCGAAAGAAAATAATGAGGAATAATATAAGGTGCCGCCAAAAAGTATGTTCTGCTTTTTACGCTTTAACTCCTGGGTATCTTATGGTCGCTTATCGTTCTGCCTTTGTTTTGAATTTGAAGCTTCAGCAGAAAAAAGGGCCATAAAATAAATAAACATTGAAAACGAAACGAAAATAAAAACGCCTATGGCCTCGCAAAAGCGAAAATAAAAGCAAGTAAGAAAAAAAGAAAAAGCCGCCGAAAAAATTGGCCCACTTTAACCCTTCTGGGTGTCGAGGTGTGAGATTTAGTGACACTTTAGCTGGAGGGTATTTTTAGCGGTCCAAGCTCTGGAAAAGAAGGTTAAGGTATGCCGTGTCATGAATTCCCCAAAAATCTGCTAATCTCCACCTCCAATAAATGATCTTAATCGGAATTAAAATCAAACATAACCGCTGTTAATGTCAAGTTAAAATAAAAATCTATAAAAAGTCATATTTAGACTCAAGATAATTTTACAAACTATATATAAATGATTCAAGAATTACTTAATACCTAAAAAATCTTATCATTGCCACTTTATCCCAACAAACCATCACGATTAAGTCCCACCCACATATATTTATTGCCCTAGATCTATACAATCCAATTGCTCAACTTTATCCCAAATCAATCCCTTGATTACATTTCACTATAAGATTGTGTTTCCTTAGATGTTTCGCATGATTCAATCTGATTCAGATGATTTCAAGCGCAGTCCAACTGCTCCCATTTAATTTGCTTAACTTTCTTTGAAACTATCTGAAAGTTTTGCAACTTGCGGTATATCTACGCTTGTGTTCTATAGTTAAATAAACTCTGTATAAACTTCACAAGCCGCACTCGCTCACTGCCTCGATTCAAAGAATTCTAACGAAAAAAGAAGGAACCCCTCCAACTCATGGGTTAACTCGGCACCACGCGTGCCAGTTTGAGTGCGTTGAATGTTGTGTTTATATAGGGGGAGCAATTTTTTAACTCACAGCAGAACAAGGGCAGCAAGCACGGCACACGAGCACAAAAAATGAACAGAACCACAAAATCATATTGTAAGCCTTGTCAGCTGGCACAAAGACACGAACTTACATACGCAGGCACTGCGAGAAAATTAGAAAGGACTTTTAAGGAGATAAAGAACAAGCTATGAAATTACCGATATTTTAAAACTGGAAATGAATTGAATTTTATTTTATTTATAATCGATAAAAATCCTTTACTTATATTAAATCCAATTATCAAATATTGGTACTCCATTGCATGATTTTTTATTTATAAATCTTATTCATAATTAATATCTCTATAAATTCAAGTACGATTTAGTTACTATATATGCATTTTTAATGATAAATTGCGGTATAGGACTTACCTTCGCTTATCTTAAAATATTCCCCCAAAATTATAAATGAATCTAAAACTTCTCGATTTTTCTCTGCGTGCACATGCGAGTATCTCTAGCTATTCCTATGCGTCCTTGTGCAAGGGTTTCCGCTTCCCCTACCCGCCCTCCGTGTGCGTGTGTTATTTTAACAGCAATTTTAATGAAGCGCGAAACCGTTGAAATACAATTTGTAAAGCTGCGAGGGGCTGAGGATAAGGGGGCAGGGCGACAGGAAAAACAAACTCAGAAATGTCTGGCAAAACCGGAGGGCAACCGGGACTCGAAGGCTGCGGGAATATCATCTGTTCGAGCCAGGTCTTTCTTTCCGCCTCTGGTAACGCCAAATAAAAATGGCTGGCAAACGCGTTTTGGCCCCGGCCGCGAATGCTATTACTTTGTGACTCGCGAGCGCGCGTTTTGTTCGCGAGTTTGTGCGAGTTAATTAAAAAGGGTTTTTGGAATCAACGCACAAAGAGGTGCTGGTGCGGCGCCAAAAGGCTAAAGGAGAAAGTCTTCATATATTTCAATGTAATTTCGTCTAGGTCATGGGGGGCATTAGGAGTTATGGCTAAATTTGTTTTGTCGGGACGGGCCCTCATAAAGCAGGCTCTCTGGGTGTTGCTGTATTTTCAAATGTGCGCAGGGTCCGTCTTTAAACAATTTTAAAAGTATTTTTTGTTGGGTTGCTTAATTGGGCGAAGTGAAATAAGACATTTTAATGTATTTTAAGCATGGGGTTTTTACCGAGACAAAGCTAGGCATGACTTTTTATGGTATCTTTTTATTTAAATATAAATTCGAGGTTAAGTCTCCTTTGAGTTACTTCAGTGACTTAAAACCTTTGAGTCTGTTGAATATATTTTATTGAAATAATTTAAATAAAGTGATAACCTTATAATAACACAGCTTTAAGGATTTGTATACATTCCTTTAAATAAATACTAAAAGTCCAGCTTAAATTCCCTGAAAGCAAGACAGAACTGCATTTGGGTTAATTTTGGGAAAACTTTGAGGAAAAGCTAAAGCTTTTAAGCATTTGCTACTTGTATAAGGCCACTGAAGAACTGTTGAAGCTGTTGTTCCTTTCAAGCTGCCTCGCCTGTATATAAAGTCATGCTGTTGGCCAAAGGACTTTTTCTATCGAAACCGAGGCTATCGTTCTTTTTTTTTTTTTTTTGTGTTAAAAGCCCCAAACGTTGTTTGCTTTGTGTTGGCCATGTTTGCTGTTTTTAGCGACTAGTGCAACGCGGCTGCCTAAGCCAATATTTGAGCAAGTTAATAGCCAAGAGCTATGACGATGGCGATGCAATGCCGGGCAACTACTCATCAGCAGCAGCAGCAGCAGCACCAGCGTCTGCGTCTAGCTTTCGTGGCGCCTTCGGCAAGCCCAGAAGGCTTCAAAGGGGGTCGAGGACGAAATGGGCTGCCGGAGGCTCGGGGACTTTGGGTACCATCACCCATCTATGGCTCTTCTCATGCCAATGCGCAATACACTTCCACTTTATGCACATTTCCGGACTCGCACGACAAAAAAGCAGAGAAAGGAGAGGACGAGCCAGGAGGCAAAGATTCAAGTTTTCCTGCTACCGGAATACCTTACACTTATATTTTAATATTTCCGAATATTATATTAAAATTAAATCAGTGTGGGAGAAGTAAGATAAGGCTTAGGTTTAAATATGACATTAAATTGCATGATATTTTCTTAATTGATGTTATGCACACCATTCTCTTGTAAGAAAATCACATGCTCTTCTTGTCAGTTTTCTAATACAGGGTACTCAAAGGAAAACTAGTGCGCGGAATGCCAGCCGCACACTGTGATGTTGCCGCTTTCGCGTCTGGCATGTGTAACTAGGGGCCCGTAACGGGGGCGGACACGGAAATGCCATTGCATTTGGCCAACAACAAAGGGGCCGCAATAGCAGGCGGGCGGGCCCTCAGAACCAGACGATGATGCATCGGATCGTTTCCATTTGAAGTGGCATCAAAGCCGTCATCATTCTCACTTTTGTTGGAGCTGTTGCTGCTGTTTGTGCTGGTGCTGCTGTTGCTCCTCCTGTTTGTGCTGCTATTGTTGGAGATTCCTGCCGGTGTCGCAGGACTAAACCTCTCTACCTTATTGACTGCAGCAGCTTTTTTTTGCGCATTTTCATGCCATTAGCGTGGATGGTGTGAAAATCGATTGATAGCATCTGCGGTCCGCAAATTCAGCGGATGCGGATTATGTTAAATTTTTAATTACTGGCTTGATTCTGGCAGTGGTTGAGGTCAATTACGGGGGCTTAAAATAAAACAATCAATCGATATTGAAGCTGCCATTAATTAATTAATGTTTACGGATAAATAAATGACATTTTAATGACAAACTGTGGACTAAATACAGATTTCCAAAGCAATTTAATGGGTTAATGCTTGAATTATTTAAAATTTATATTCTTTCTATTGTTTTTAATTTTTATTGCTATTTTGTCAGCCCTAACCCACTGTGCTTAAACCGCATTACAGCCATAAAATGACAGTGTGTCTGCGAGGGCATTTAGTCTGGCTAACTGAGGTAATAGGCCAGCGGCGAAGGGTAGTCAGAGGATGTCAGCTTAATGCTAACACATCTGGACGGAAACTGGATCGTTTCGTAGCCAGTTTATTGGGTTAAGTGCGAAACCGAATTTGATTTTTCACTTATGCGCACTTGACAAGCGATTTAAGTGCGTTTTCGCTGCGTTTCGCTAGCGGTTCGAAACGCGCTTAAGTGGAAAGTGGAAAATTTCGTTGCCTACTTTTGGGGCTGGCGGACTTTAAGCCGCCCTTATCTGACAGTGGAAATGTCTTGATCTGGGTTACACTACTAATCCCCTTGCTAAGCCTTTTGTTTGTCCTGCTCCCCTCCGCTTTTATTCTTTATTCGTCCTCTTGGCTTATCTGCTGCGCCGTGTCCGTGGCCATTTTCCGGCTAATGATCAAAGGGCCTGGCATCTCGGCGATGTCCCGATGGGATTCGTTACTTTCCCGGTGATTTTCCCGCTCTTCTTTTATTTTTTTCAGCCGAATATAACAATGTAATCGAGTGTAGACACTGCGATAAAGTTGAATTGCCCTGCTGAGGAGGAAAAAATGTTTTGGCAAAAGGGCCAACGTGGCGGATACTTGATTTTTTTTTTGTCCGCCTCCTCTTCCCGGCCGTGGAGTGCAAATGCTGAATTATAGTTTTGTGTGCGTGGCAGCAGGATAATTAAAGTATGGCTGGCAGTTTATGGCGCTGTGCTGGCTGCACATTAAGTCCGGCAAAGAATGCCTTTCAATTATGCCAGCGCCGACATCGTGCCCGGGCTCGCAACTACAACGCTCGGGCGCACCTGTGCACGCGCCTCAATGCGCACGGCTGCGCTTTTGGCAATCATCGTGGCTCCCCGCGCTCCTCCTAACTGACTTCTGGCTGCCTCCTACTGCGAGTTGGCCACCTGCCATTTGGAGGTATTAAAATTGCCCATGGATCATTGCCATTTTAACAGTTTTTCAGTTCAGAACTCGCTCGCTCGCTCTCTCGTCGTGCTTTGGCAATTTTTTCCCGTGCTTGAATATGTATGGAATGCTTGCCATGATGCGAAAATCAATTTGAAATAACTGTATGGCCCTAAAAAAGTGCACAAAAATCAGGAATACCAAAGCCGGAGTACAGAATAATTGCGTATACGCCGCGTTGGGTTCATTGTTCGATTTGAAATGGAAACAAGAACTGAATTAAGTGTGAAACTCGGGCAAATGGCATACAAAATGAATTTGGGGACTGCGAAAGTGTAGCTTAACTTTGTAGTGGAATGCAAAAAACGGATATGAAATATTCAGGGTCATAAATCATACACAATTAATCAAGAGTGCTCCAGAGTTCAGCTAGCATTTTATTTTTTTCCAAAAGGTATTTATAAATTCCCCGTAAATAAATGCACACTTTCCCGGCACTTTTCCCATCTATGGTCCGGCGTATGAATAAAGCAAATGCCGGCTGAACTTTGGCCTTTTCGGAACGCCGTAAATGCAATTTGCTGCCAAAGTAAAAATTGAAATACAAATTTTAAATAAATTGCATACAAATGCGCTTATTCAATTTCGAAAACAACAAAGTGGAAAACAAGAGAAAAACTTTTGCTTTTGCTTTTGCACTAACCGCAAAGCACTTGACACGCTCAGCTGCTGTCCAATCTAATGGACATCTCTCCGTCCACTTACATTTTTTTTTCGATGTTTTTTCCTGCCATGATGTCGGTTGAAAGACGACCTGCTGGGAGTGTGTCCTGTTTCTAAATCCCCCAGCTATGCAGATGCAGATACAGCCACTCCACACACACGCTCACCAAAAACAAAACTTTGGAAAATACCAATAAATGCAAATAAATTTAAGCTTATTTCTCCTAGATGGACGAGCGAGCTCCTTGTTGTTGCTCCTTGCTCACTTGGCTCCATGCAAAAGCCATCAATGTTTCGAGCAGTGTAGGATGTGAGGGAGTATCTCTGAGTGTTTGTTTGCTTTATCGTCGTCCTGTGTGCTGGATAAGCAAAATAATGGCATTCAGTTCAAAGGATGCCATAAACAAAGCCAAGAATCTATCGGCAAACAATGGGATGGCACATAAAAAGCACTACATTAGAAAGGGGAAGCGTGCAACGGACGAAACAAGGAGAAAACATTCTCAATTTGCCGAGAACATCGTGTGGAATTATTTATGTACAGGAAGAGATGATTAGCTTATCGGTGTTTTATACTGGTTTTACATTTTCCAGGCCATTTAATTAAACCGGATACGGAGTATACATTTAAACTTAAAGGGGATTAAGGCGGACTTTCTACAAGAAAAGTTACTTAGAGTGTTTGCAATTATTTATTTTCTGTGTAGCATATTTAGAAAATCTTGTCTTTCTGTAAGTGCATTCCCTTTATAACTAAATTTGTTCAATATCCAGATCCGTAACTAATAAAACACTTCACTTTTTTAAAAACTACACATTTTTCAAAAACTTTATTTCAAATTAAACTTAAGCTGAATTAACCGAATGGAAAAATACAGAGACTGACCGCAGACAAATACAAAATCCAATGGATCTATATGTGCGTATATAGAGATGTAGATCGTAGACATAGAGCAAGGGGTTAGCGCCGGAATTTAGATCACCTAAACGTGACGAACCATTTTCAGTTCCCTCTCGGAGGGAATACTGCCTCCCTCTTAGGAGTTCTTCTGTGGCACCTTGACGATGACACTCTTGACCTCCGTGTAGTTGGACAGGGCGTACTCGCCGTTCTCGCGTCCGTGGCCGGACATCTTGTAGCCACCGAACGGAGCCTGGGCGGCCAGAGCATTGTAGGTGTTCACCCAGACGGTTCCGGCTCGCAGGCCACCGACAATGTAGTTGGCCTTGTCCAGATCCTTGGTGAAGACGGCGGCAGCCAGTCCGTAGTCTGAGTTGTTGGCTCGCTCGATCACCTCATCGAGCTTCTTGAAACGAATCAACTGCTGGACGGGGCCGAAGATCTCCTCGCGGGCAATGGTCATGTTGTCCTCGACATTGGCAAACACCGTGGGCTGGACAAAGTAGCCGGGCAGACCCTCAGGGCGACTGCCACCGGCCACCAGCTTGGCACCCTGCTTCTTGCCGGTCTGGATAAGGCCCAGGATCTTCTCCATCTGCTCCTGGTTGACCTGGGGACCCTGCTCAGTGTTCAGATCGAAGGGATTGCCCACGGTACGCTTCTTGGCACGCTCCGCGCTGCGCTCCACGAACTCGTCGTAGATCTTGTCCTCTACGAAAGTACGGGATCCCGCGCAACAGCACTGGCCCATGTTGAAGAACAGGCCGAAGTGAGCCGTCTCCACAGCGTAGTCCAGATCGGAATCTCCCAGGATAATGTTCGGCGACTTGCCACCCAACTCCAGGGTGACCCTCTTCAGGTTCGTGTTGCCCGAGGCCAGCTGGATGAGCTTGCCCACATCGGTGGATCCGGTGAAGGCCACCTTATCCACATCACTGTGGTTGGCCAGGGCAGCGCCAGCGCCTCCAAATCCGGGCACCACATTGACCACGCCCTCCGGGAAGCCAGCCTCCTTCACCAGCTGCGCAATGTACAGGGCAGTCAGACTGGTCTGCTCCGCGGGCTTCAGCACAATTGTGTTGCCGGTGGCCAGGGCGGGTCCCAGCTTCCAGGCCATCATCAGGATGGGGAAGTTCCAGGGGATGATCTGACCGCACACACCCACGGGCTCGTGGCGGGTGTAGGTGAAGAAATCCCCGTCCATGGGAATGGTCTTGCCGTGGTTCTTGTCCGCCCACCCAGCAAAGTAGCGCAGATTCTTGATGGCTGTCGGGAGATCCACGTTGTAGGACATGCTGTATGGCTTGCCATTGTCCAGGGTCTCCAAGCTCTGCAAGGAAATTGTGTGGATTAGTGATTAAATCAATTTGAAATTATAAATAAATTGGAAAACGATTTGTAATCACTTAACAGATGCTGTGCGTGTCAGCAGGCACTTAAAAAATCATTTAGTATTTATCTGATACTCACAGCCAGGTAGACCTGATCGCGCTCCATGAGATCAGCCAGACGGTAGATAAGACGACCGCGCTCCGAGGCATCCATACGGCGCCAGGGAGAGCCCAATCTAATTTTTAAAATTAAAAAATAAATATTAAGTATACAAAAAACTCAAATAAAATATGTAGCTTCCATCCAACACTCACTTGAATGCAGTGCGGGCAGCTTTCACGGCAATATCGATATCCTCCTTATCGCCAGCCTGGATTTCGGCAATGGTCTGCTCCGTCGTGGGGTTGATGGTGCCGAAAGTCTTGCCCGACTTGCTCTTGTGCCACTCATTGTTGATAAACAGCTGCAATAAAAATAATGGTTAACAATAGCTTTGTTTATGGCCATATCATTTTCATAATCTAGCATATTGGATTTTTTTTAGATATTACAAACAAGCCGCTCCTCGGATTGATAAGCCCTTGACTCTGGTGTTTGTTATTATTAGCTTCTTTCGCGTGTGTAGTTGAATAATCGCAATCGACTGATTGTTCAGTTAGCATGTGTAGCTGCCAATCCCCCAACCTCTGTAATCTGAAACGTTTACCGGCTAACTGATTAGAATCTCAAGTTCCCCAGCGACTCGCATCATCACAAGTCGTCTTATTTTTATAATTTTTTTTTTTTTTTTTTTACGTATATTTATGTATACCTTTTTAGTATTTCACCACCGCGTTGCGAATATAAAACTTTCCGCCAGACATCGCCAAACATAAATATACATAAAAACACAAAGGCACGTGTGCAAGTTTTTGGCTGTCTGGTACGTGGTCAGACGATCGAACTAGTTTGTAAAGAGTGCCATCTTATCTGCATAGCAATGGCCCGCGGAGTTGAACGGGCTACTGGCGATAAGGAGTGGAAACTACCTATGGCAGCGAATATAAATAAAAAATAGGTGAATCAACCAGATAAGAAATTTGAGGAATTGTGCGAGATGTTGGGAAGATTATTTGCATTAGGAAAGCTGAATTTGGGATTGTTTGGATGTGCAAACTACTGGAAATATCTATAGATAGCCAGGATTAAATCAATCATTTTCGGGAATAACATTTTTAGGAAAGACAGGACTAAATTAAGAATTTTTGTGAATTATAAATTCACAGAATAGTCGGGATTAAATTAAGATGTTCGAGATTGAAAAAATAAAGTATGTTCATGCTTAGATTAAGAAAAGTCGGGATCAGCCCGAAATCCATCCTCCTAAATATTGAATATTAAAGTAACAGCACATATTTAATATTAATATTATAATTGGTTAATTATTTTAATTTATGTATGGAAAATGTATGTGCCCAGTTGAAATTATTATAAAGAATATATATTTTATTCTAATATAAAACTCATAAGTATATTTTGAAAATTTAGGGAAACACACCCTTATTACTTAAAAAAAAATTGTGTGCGATTCTGATATATTTAAGTTATATAGCGTTGCTTAGTTTTAAGATCTTTTAAATATCTAAACATTAAGAAATTATTTTTAGTTGAAGAATGATTTTTTTACTTTTAAAAAGATACAATCCTTAAACAACCTAGTGACGTTAAATTTTTAAATTAATTTTATTCTGTAGCTCCCCAGTTCCCTGATAACATTCACTGTTCCCCCAAGGAAATTATTTCCATTAAGTAGAAAATTCCCTCAATTTATACCCAAATGTTGAAATATTTCCCCAAATCCCCTGATAAATCTGAGCACAGAAAACCATTTTACTAACCAGTAACCACAAGCCCCTCCCCTTCTCAATTAAAGGGGACGAACGCTAGTTCTAATTGTCACACTAATGGAAAAAAATAAAGCTGGTAAAATTGTAGAATTTATGCAAATTTCCCCAGCGGCAATAGGAAACCGCAGTGAGACAGAAAGAGAAAAGAACCCAAGAGGGCGAGTATCGAAAGAGAATTCGCAAGCAAACAAATTTGTTTCTGTGCGAGCTTCTGTGACATAACAAAGAAAGGAAGAATCGAAATGGAAGGGAATGGCAAACAACGAAAATCAGAAGCAGAGGTAACAACAATAAATGCCGGCGCCTGAATTCGCCTGCATTCGTTGTTATTTTTGCTTTCGATTTCGCCTTTGTCTATTTTTTTAGCCGCCGGTCTTTCGATTCTCTCCGCCAGGCTAAACCCCTACAGCTTGCGATAAACATTTGGTGTACGTGATCGGAATGTTGCGAGTGCCCTGGCTTTGCTCATCTGCCAATTTATTTGGCAAGCCCTAATGGGCGAGACTAAACTGGAAAAGCAAAAAACTTGATTTCGCATATGTAGGGCATTAGCGAAGGGGATAGGAGGCATCGCGCGATAACAGCTGCAGTTGCCGGCGCGCCCAAGGTCAACTCAAAAACATGTTTAATTTGTGTTGTTTTTTTTGTTGACTTTTTTTCGGGCCCCTCTTGATAACTACCCTAATTTATTTAAATTTTGTTTTCACTGTTTTTTGTGGATCTGAACACTCACCCCGGTGTAGAGGACTTCGGGCGTGGTTTGGGGCTGCGGCAGGGCGGAGTAGTTAGCCACAGCAGCGGCGATGTTCTTGGTCTGCGTTCGCAGCAGGGAGCCAGTCTTCAAAACGCGCAGCATTTTGATCTATTCTGTTCTTTTGCGTTCTGATTTATCCGGATAAGAGAGACGAGAGTCGAGAACTGGGGGAACTAGAAACTAGAACTGCGTGTTAATTGCTCAGCGGTCGTCAGGCAACTGAGCAGATGCCGCGGCGTCGCCGCTCGCGAAAGCTACGGAGGAACTTTTCAAGAGTCTCACAGCGAATTCGGAGACACGTCACCAGTGCTGCCACATTTGGGTGACAATAATAGCTAGCTGGAATTCTTTTCGGGGCTATAAGGCAACCCTACTAGCAGATGCAACTCTAAAAAAATAAAATATATATAAGTTTTTGTTGAATTTATGAATTGTAATAAAAGTCAAGTAATTTTAGTAATTTAATTCACATAAATACTTAATGAAATAAATATAAAAACTAAAGCCTACATCATCTTAAAATAATAAAATATTTAATCAAAATTAACTAGCTTCCTTTCTGCATTCTATTTTGGAAAGTTATCTTTAAAAAATATTATTTAGCTTTTAGCTTAGTTGCCAACACCGATTGCTTTTGATAATGCCAGTGTGAGCTGGACTGGAAATACATTATTGCTACCTAATCTCTTGAGTAAGAGAGAAAGCCAGAGAGATAAAGAACAACAATAGCAAGTAGTATGGAAAACTAAAAGTACATCAAATAAATTGCATTTGCATGTAGGAGGTACTTTGTATGCGACAGAGAGATTATTATAATATTGTTTATCAAATTGCCAAGCTTTCAAGTGAGCGATGGGTAGATTAGCGTGGCAAGCCAGCACTGTATAAATTATCATACGATTTTACTTCGCAAGAGCAAACATTCTGGACTATTATGCTATTTGCCAAAGAGCTCTCTCCGATGACTTGCTATTCCTTAGCAAAGAGCCAATTTTTAGAATTTCATGATTAGGAGAAATTGTATGGAAACAAGGTGAAATAAAAGCATCTAGAAGCTTATCAGCATTCAGGCGCAAGTCAATCAATCAAGCACTCCAGAAATCTGTAAAGTGATAAGATGTTAATGTAAACAAGATTACACACGTTTTACGTAGACAGCAAAATGTTATTTTAACCCGGCGAGCAAAGAATTATCATTTTGATTTTGTTTATATAGATATTTTAATAAATATTTAATGCTCAAAACCAACAATACAATTTTATTTATAATTCCTGGTAGATATTTAAATAAATCTTCAGTGCTCGGAATCTACTATAGCTGATATTATAATTTAATAATGATCAAATATTTATTAAAGAACACCAAGCCATCTTTTCACTTTTTTACCAATTATATTTACCAAGCTAAATGCTTAATACAGATTCAGTACTAAAATAGCAATCCCATGGAATGTTTTGCCTTTTTATTGATCGTAACTTTGGTGTTTGTTTTGGCGCTGCTCCTCCACTCAATCAATGTTTCGGCTGACTCTTCAACATTTTTCATCTCTCGCTCTCTCGCGCCGCTTACTCGAAATATAAATTATTTTTAGCATACTTTGCGGCTGTCGGCCATAACACAAGCCCAAAATTGATGGGCGAAAAGAGCACGAAATGTATTTGTACATAATTCATTAAATACGCTTTAGGCCAATTTGTCAAAATCTGTGGAAATTTATTTCACTCGTAAATTGAGAGCTCAACGCGGCTGTCAAGCAAATCACGCATACGCCTCGTTGGCCGAAGTGCGGCCCACCGAAAACCAATTTCAGACGCAAAACTAAATCAATACAAAGCCAAAAATGCATACAATTGAAATGAGGGAAGGGGGGGGGGACTGCGTAAACATTTGTTCAAGTCCCAGGACCCGCCCTGCTGATTTTCCCGGGCCAATTACCAACAGCGAATAAACTTTAATGGTCATGCGGCGGACGGCGTCGGTTATTGATGATTCGGCTGTTGCCGCTGCGGTTGCTTTCACCGCCGCCGCCGCTGTCCTCGGCGGCATGAAATATTTAATAACCAGGAGCAAACAGTTTGGCGTAAAAAATAAATTGCATATGGACAGCTCGGCTCAGCTCAGCTCCACTCCGCTCCGCTCCGCCACGCTCTGCTCGCCAGGACATGCACTTAACTGTCACTGATTGCGCGGTCCGGACTCGGAAGGGAGTCTGGAATGTGCGGGTTATAAATGCGAAAATGAAATTTACAACAATTTGTTGGAAATTACTTTCAATTGAATTTAATTACAGCTGGTGGGAGTCGCTGCAGCTCCTCGTGCTCGTATAATTTTATGGATGATTACGTAAATTAAGTTTGGTTTGTGTGTGTGGCGTTCTGATACTCGTGTGTGTAGCGCACGAGAAGTGAAGGTGGAAATCTGATTAACTGTGCATTATTTGTTTGTCCAGGGAATTGATAATTACACTTCCAAAGGGAGAAGAAGCTAGAACTATTTGTGTAGGTGATTTTGATTTCAATTAAAAGTTTTAATAGCATTTTTAAGGTTTTCTAATACTTATAAAGTTTAAAAGAGATTCAATGCAAATTTGCCATCATTAAGGGCTTAAAAGAATTTATCAAAGTCCTAGAAATAGTTTTATATTTGTATAACAAATTGTACGAAAAAATGTTGCTAAAGCATTTATAATAAATCTTAACAGAGTTCAGCAAACATCCTAGAAAAATGGTTTTAGTTTCCCAAAACTATTAGCATATTCAAATCAAGGAATAATGGAAATGCTCGGCTAAACTCACTTTTGTTTGGTCTGCAAATATTAACAATCGCCAAACGGGATGAATGGGAAATCCATCAATTTTGTGCGGTAATGATCTCTGTCAAAGGCCAAATCAAACAAAGGAAACTCTAGACCAGAGTCTACGTGACCCACTTTGGACATTGGCCAGAAGCACAACCCAAAAACCTTAATGCTTTATGCTTTTGGCCAAAGCAGGAGAGAGAAAAAAGGGGGAAAAATAAAGCGAAATATATGCAAATGGCTTATGGCCTGGGTTTTGCTTACACTTGCTTGGCCCACCCACTTTTTTTCGCTTCACCTTTTTTTATCGCTCACTTTTTCAGCGAACCCGGTTTTTCATGGCTCGATATAATGGCAGAGCCCCGCAGGAAGGGTCAAGTTATGGCTCAAGTAATTTGTTAAGTTATTATCCCGCACACATGGCGTATGCGCAACGCGTACTAGTGATTCACATGCAAATTTGCGGAAATTTATGTTCATCCCTCGCTCGTTCCCATTGCAGATATGAAACCTACAAGGCCACGCTCAAGAAAATCCCCGCAACACGCCTCTCCCGACTGACCGAAGCCCTGGCCAACTACGATCCGGTACTCAATGAATACTTCTTCGATCGCCATCCGGGGGTCTTCACCCAAATCCTCAACTATTACAGGTGAGTGTCTCCGCCCCTGTCCCGGGGATAAGCCGTGCTAATTAAGCTGCTGAAAGCTGTTTAGACGTGCAATGACTGTAAACGAAAGCTGGGAAGGGGCCTTTAAGCGTGGTAATTACATCATTTAGCCAGGGTAAAAGGAAGGAGCAGCAGAGACATTTCCCTGGGAGAATTTTCACCTGAGTTGTATTTAGCATTTTCTTACTTTATTCCTGCCACCGTTGGCATTTCAATTTGTGCTCTTGCCTGCAATAATTGCCTTGATTTATGCAAACATATCAAGAGTCAGTTTTCGTTATGGATTACCCCGATGAATTTACAAACTAATAATTTAATTGCTGCCCCCGCGAGCGTAACGAACTTTTCGGTGGTCATTAATCTAAAGTTTTTAAGCTGCGAAAGTTTATTCCGTATTTTTCGGCGTCATTAGCGAGCTCATTTATCTTTGCCGTGAGCTGAGGTGTGATGACTTAAGTTGTTTAAAATTAATGAAAGTTTGTTTTGCTCATCAGCCGCTTCCGTGCCCGGAGGAGCTGCGCTGCTGCAGCTGCAGACGAAGCTGTTGTCGGGGCGAAACAACGCTGTCAGCATCGCACGCTGGCTCTTCATCTCCATTGATTGGGCAGGAGCGTCCATTACCCCATTACCCACCCGTATACCGTGCATAGCTCTGGGGGCTTTGGCCAAACAGTTTTCCAACTCAATTAACCAGGCACCGCCAACCAGAAAAAATGGTGTCAAAGGAGGGCAAGCATCGGAAAAAATACTGCAACATCCCGCGTTGATTGGAAATGTAGAGGAGTTCCGTTCCCCCTTGGGGTTATGATGATGGAGCTAGGGTCCTTCGGCACCACTGCTCCCCCATTATCCCGAGGGTTGTATAATCAAATTATGCACGCACCAAATGCTTCAGACAATTTGCGTGTAAAAATTTCATATAGATAAACGGCGGAAGTGGAAGCAAAAGTGCAGTTCGAAACAAAAGGGACTTGGCGCGCTGAGATTGTTATTTATCGATTACTCAGAGATTGAAATTTGTGTGCACTTGACAGCAGAGTGAATAATGTGCCGAAAGCACAATCGAGGGTTTAATTAAAGACGGGAATATATTAAGACATGATTAGTAAATAACAAAGCAGGTGGCATGCTATGGTGGAAGAAAGAATATTCAACATTAAATCTAATCTTACCTTGAGCTGTGATTTTACACACTCAATTGATTTTATTCATTGATTTTAATTAATAATTCCAGACTTACCTGCTACAAAAAGTACAGCTTGAATTTATTTCGAGCTTCTTGTGGCATAACAAAAATAATTCACTGACGGAGGCCGTAAACCTCATTTGCCATTCTTTAAGAACATTTCTCTGACCGAATCGATATAATTATTTATGCGCATTTAAGCGTCTGATCAGCTCGCGTACTGTTTGAGGTCAGCTATAAATATTGATTGCATCGGTTGCACGCTGCGTATGCGTAATATTTGCTATGCACACTTGATGAGGGAAGAACAAAAGGCAAGGATTTACCGAGGTGGAGGCTGTGAAATGTGAATGGCAGAGCGAGTTCACCAAAATGTAATTCGAGGACATGGGAAAATATTTAAATGCTGCAAAAGCTGTATGCAAAAGTGGGCGAATTGTGGATTTTATGGAGGAAACCAATTAAGAATCCACGTGAGTGTGCGGCGAGTATTATATCGAAAAGTCATGACAATAACTGCACCGCACGGACAGAGATTAAAGTCAGCGGTAGGAATACGAAATATATTTTTGTGGAATAGGTGATACCCTATTCTGAAAATTCCTAATATATAAATACATTAAAAAGCGAGGAATAAATAAGATTCCTCAATAAAAAAAAGAGTCCTTTTGGGCGCTGACTAACTCTTTAACTTTCTTTGACTTTCCTTAAGCCCTTTGAAGGGTATCTTCGATCCATTAAAATGCCCTCGCAATTTCCAGGCGGACAAAATGTCAAAACGTCAAAGTTCGTTGCGCGTGGTGGAGCCAGTAATCGAGCTGGATCAGGATCGTTGGCTGAAGGCCGCAATTCGCGAGTCCGCAAACATGGGTCGGAGCTGCGTCATTTCTTTTTCATTTCATTTTATAATATTTTTTTTCCGGCCATTCTTGGTGCGAAATGATTTTTTAAACTAGCACAAAAGCGCGGCCAGCACGGCCCGGACAAGGGAAAGCGAAAAAGTTGCGCCAAATATGTTGGGCAGTAGCGCATAAAAAAAGGACATTCAGAATTGTGCACACGTGGCGCACACACAAAACAGAGTGTGTGTATGTGCGTTTCGTGTGGAGGGATTGTGGGTGGTTGGGTTGCAGAGTGAAGATATCATCCAAAAATAAAACCCGGCAAGGACTTACCCCGCACTCGGCGACTGTCCGGGAGCTGATATGGCATTACAACTTGGCCAACAACTGCGGACAAGGACGGGTTTTTGGCCCCCCAAAACCGCTCCCCCCCCTTTTTTTTTTTTTTTTTTGCTGTCAGAACTCCCTTGCAGCCATTTACTGCAATTTGCTCACACACACACTGACATATGGAAGCAAGGAAGAAGGCTGTGTGCCGACTATGGGATACCCGGCACTAACATTTAATTTAAATTGAAAGAGCTGTCGAAAGCATGCAAAAATCTTGGAAAAGAAAAGGAGCAGGCTCAAAGTTACAATTGTTTGCTCTCCATTTGCTTTCTTTTCTTCAGTTAAATGTGCTAAATATAAATTATTGCAGGGGTTTTCTTGTTGTAAAACATAACAAACATACCCTAAATTCCAGAAGTTACAGGTATTCCAACGAAAGTATCAAAAGTTGTTGCACATGACCAAGAGAATGGAACAATGGCAAAGAGGCAGCATTATGAATATGCCAAGTGTGGGTGGGGGTCATACAGTGGAACGAGATGACCATGTCCGTTCCCTTGCCAGGTGGACGAGTACCCACACATTTACCTGCCATGCATATGCAAGTGATACGAGTTCCTCCAGCCCCAAGCTCAGCCCGCCCTTCGGTTGCGCAATTTGCAGCCACAGTTCCAGACGTGCCTTTCCGACCATTATATTATTCGGTCCGACGTTTAGACCCCGACATGCCTGGCCAAGTCCATGAATTTGTTTAGACGGTCCCGTTCTCAGTGGGAGACTTGGAGGAGAACTTATGACTTAATTGATGTGTCTAATGATATTCAAGGCATCTCAACTGGGAATAACTTAGCTTGGGAAAGGCTTGTGGGGAAATGTATGGCTTATAAAAGGAAATAAAGTACTTGGGTATGTATGGGATATATTTGGAAATGCAAACACTGAATAAATATATAAAAATATAGCTTCAAATATTACATAATTAATTTATACCTTTTCGATTTTGCGAAAGTAGAAGCTTTATTTATAAAAAAATATAAATTACAATATAGCCAGATTTATAACAAATGAAGTATTTATTTAACCCAAACCATATACGTTCTACAAATTCACAATGTTAATTTATTATGTATTACATTTCTTAGGCTACAAAGCAATAAAAATAATTCTTGGATAGCTCAATGGTTAAATCTTAAATCAGAAGTAATTTAAAATGGTTCTAATTTTTTTATTATTATCTCTGATTTTGAAGTATTAAATCATTATCTCTGTTTTTATATTAGGCTCCATTTTAATTTTTAACAAATAAATAATTTAACAATTTGCCATCCGCCAATAATTAAACGATAGTCTTTGACTCGAAATAATTCATCTAATTTTCCAATTCTAGCCTTGATGGCCAAAAATAAATTCGTATAATATTTACATCCCTTCAGTGAACACTTTTAATTGAAAACTCTATTATTTCCTTTATTCCTTTAATTATTCTCCCAGAACTGGCAAACTGCATTATCCCACGGACGTGTGCGGTCCGCTTTTCGAGGAGGAGCTGGAGTTCTGGGGACTCGACTCCAACCAGGTAGAGCCCTGCTGTTGGTCAACCTATAGCATACATCGCGATACGCAAGTAAGTTTACAAACAAATTAATTCTTAAAAGAATTAAAAATTAAATCAAAATGAATCACTTGATCTTCCCAGAACACCTTAGCCATATTAGATAAGCTAGATATTGAAAATGAGAAGCCCACGGAGGAGGAAATAGCCCGACTATTCGGCTTTGAGGAGGCGATGAGCAACGGCGAGCTTAACTGCTGGCAGCGTCTGAAACCCAAGATCTGGGCCATGTTCGATGAGCCGTCCAGCTCCACGGGTGCCAAGGTAAATACAATTAATAATATTAATAAATTAATTAATATTGAATATTTCTTCCCTCACAGATCGTGGCCGGCATGTCGGTTTTCTTTATATTTGTTTCTGTGATATCCTTCTGCCTGAAGACCCACCCCGGCTTCCGTGTGGACCTGCCCATGGGCTATAATGGCACCTATGCCACTGGAGTGGGTGCTCCTCCCCATGGCCACGATCCCATGGGTGAGCCACCGACGCAGACCCATCAGTACCATCAGCATCAGCACAGCATCACGCCGCCCAGCGGCAGCATTGGGCCCACCTTCCGTGTCACGAACTACACGAGCTACAGCAGCGCCAACTTCACGCCGCCCGGCCAGACCACGCCCATTGCCACCATCAAGGGCGGGCAGAGGCAGCGACTCCGACGGAATCTCATGGGGAATAACGGCAGCGGGAGCAGCCTCATCGATAACAAGCGGCACGGCTGGAACGAGACCTACGGCCAGCCGCACGAGGCCTTCTTCTACGTGGAGCTGGTCTGCAACGTGTGGTTCTTCATCGAGGTTATCATCAGGCTGATTGTGAGTTAATTAAAATTAATTATTATTTTAATTTATTAATTATGTTACTCCCACTTTTTCAGGTCTCCCCCAATCTGTGGCAGTTCATCAAGTCGCCGGTGAACATCATCGACTTCACTGCCACGCTGAGCTTCTACACGGACGTGATGCAGCGCATGGGCGAGTACACGGGTCTCCTGGAGGCCTTCTCCATAGTGAGGATAATGCGGCTCTTTAAGCTGACGCGGCACTCGCCGGGCTTGAGGATCCTCATTCATACGTTCAAGGCCTCGGCCAAGGAGCTGACCCTGCTGGTCTTCTTCCTCGTTCTGGGCATCGTGTTCTTCGCCAGTCTGGCTTATTACGCGGAGAAGTTGCAGGTGAGATCCCTTAATAATAAATCAATAAATTAAAAATAATTTAACATATTTGATCTTAAAAATATAATCAGGCCTGTTCCAGTTTACACTTCCGAAAAATCTACACGGAAATTATTTCCCAGACCTGTTCTAGTTTTCACTTCCGCAAAATCCTAACGGATTTGAATTTCCCTCTGTTAACCGAACGAAAATTCACGGAAACTTTCCGTTTGTCATTTGGCTATCGGATTCAGATTCGTCAGTACAAAAAATATGTATTTTAAAATACATTGCGATAATGTTAATTGCAAAGGATGATTGTTTTTCATTCTTTTATGTTTCAAGAACATTATACTTATTTTAAGAATTAAACCCAAAATAAACGCTTCTGCCGCAGGACAATCCGGACAACCAGTTCAAGAGCATCCCCCTGGGCCTGTGGTGGGCCATTGTGACCATGACCACTGTGGGCTATGGCGACGTGGCGCCCAAAACCTATCCGGGCATGTTCGTGGGCGCCCTTTGTGCCCTGGCCGGTGTGCTGACCATCGCCCTGCCCGTTCCCGTCATCGTCAGCAACTTCTCCATGTTCTACTCCCACACCCAGGTTGGTTTTTGGCTTGGCCTGGCCTGGTCCTTGGAACTATTGCTCTCCGATGTTTACCCTGTTGTGTGTTGCTTCTATTCCCAGGCTCGCTCCAAGCTGCCCAAGAAGCGACGACGCGTCCTGCCTGTGGAGCAGCCGCGACGCAAGAGGGAGCCCACTGCCCCCCATCGCGGACGGGCGAATGCTTTTAAGCAGACACCACCCACCGGGCCGGGATTAGTGGCTGGGGGTGGTAATCCGGGGGGAGCAGCAGGAGCCGGAGGAGGAGGAGGAGGCGGTGGCCATGCCATGGGTCATCCCGCTGCAGGGGCGCCCATGTTTAAGGATGCATTCGGCGGAGCCAAAATTGGTGAGTTAAGCGACAAGCTATTATTGTACTCGGTACTCAGAGGGTTCTGAATGTGGAAGTTTAATTCTTTAAATTATTTTAAAATTAATAAAACAAAAATATACGATTAAGTTTAAATATTTAAATAAATTTATTTGAGCTTCGAAGGCATAAAGATAAATTTGAAATAATAAATTTCTTTCGGAATACATCTTTCATGCAATTATTCTTTATTTCTATTAAATTAAAAAATTTATTCAAATATATTAAGCTATAAAATCTGAGTACTGGGTATTGCCAAGGTCGGTTTCCCCGACCATTGTCCACTTGTCAACACGTCTCTGTCTCTCTCTCTCACTCTCGGATTTTATCAAATTTAATTTCCTTTTTTGTTGCTTTTTTTGGCCTGCAGATATTTAGAGCAGCCTCACAGCCACACAGACAAATCAGATACACTGACACACATGCGGCATACATTACACACAGATACTCGCTTCGCTTTCCCTCGCTCTCGGGGCTATAATTAATTTCATTCAATTCCTTGTTTAATTATTTTATTATTTATGCACCCTTCACTGGCCCAGTCAGCTGTTATTTAGCATTTAGTATTCCCGGGGGTCCTGCCTGGCCCCCAGTGATTGCGAGTGGTAAATTTCCATTTTACTGATTATTCAAAAGCATCGAAGGCAGTCGGCAGTCGGGAGCAGGAGCTGGGACCTTCGCCACATGCATGTGGCTGGCTGACGATGACGTTGCAGGCGGCCCCGGGGCCGAAGGACTTAAGTGGATATATGCACTCAACCGAAGACAAGATTTCCCACTATCCTCCGCTCCTGGCAGCAGCAATTGCAGAGCAATTTCGAGTTCACTGAAAAGGTTATAAATTTAATGTCGTACGAGGATTTATAATCGTTGCCGGTTGTGCTTAGTGCCCTCGATTTGGCTCTCGGGGTCACTTGCCTTCTGCTTGCTTAAGTTAACTTTGCTGAGTCCATTAATGGGGGGATTTGAATGCGGATAATCCCGATTATTTATGGTCATTCGAAAGCAGAGACTGTAAACGTGCAGTAAGTTTACCATTTGACTAGTTTTGGGGTTTAAAACGGGCTATTAAGGCCGCTGAACTTGATTGAGAGTTTATTGAGCAGAGTTTACTGTTTTAAATTTAAACTATAAAGCAAGGACTAACTTAAAAATAATTTGGGATCATTAAATGTCAGGAATTATTACTTTAAAAAAAAGATATTAAATAAAGGAGTATTTATTAAATAGTGAATCAATGTAAAATTAATATTTTTTGTTTAAGTAAAAACTCCTCTAAGTCATTTTACTTCAGCTGACTTACAGGAATTTATTTTTTAATGAAAATATACAATTATTTGGACCAGAAACCACATACAAATCATTTAACAAAATCTTTTTCCCTTTTCATTTTAAAAATCATTCTTCAATTGGTGAACTCTTAACATTGGAGTATTTTGTAATTTTTTAATTATACATAAGTGCTTGGTTTATATTTATTTTTGGGGTCTTTACCAAAAAAAGTTTGAAAATTCTTAACACTCCCCCATGTCCGCCTCTTTAACCCCTTATTACCCTTCGATTTAATGTGTCTGCCTATTGTTGTTTAATTCATTTTGTTCTTTAATGTTGCTCCTTCGTATTCGTAACTTGTAACTTTGTGTGTGTGTTGCTGTAACGACATGTGACCGTATGCGTGTGCTGTAAATGTGTATGTAACTGTAAATGCATCCTTCCGAACTGCGAACTGCGAACTGCGAATGGAACTCAGGCTCCGCGAACCTGAACGGCGTCAATGTCATTGGCCTGCATCACCCGGCGAGGACGACGACGACGGCGACACTGCTGCCAGATCCAGATCCCGATCCAGATCCGACGCCGCTGTCGACAATGACCTACCAAGTGCCTATGCCCGTGCTCCAGCCCCCGCCCGCAGTCTACAGTCATGGCCACGCCCACGCCCATGCCCACAGTCATGGGCATGCCCACGCCCATGGCCTTGGGCACGCCGCCTCCTCCGCGTCATCGCTGACGGGATCGGCGGCTTCGGCAGCTGTTGTTGCCACAGCCGCGGCAGCCGCGCCCGCCGGTCCCGCGTTCATCAGTTGTAAGTGCCGTCCCGTCCAGCGTCTCACTGTCCTGTCTCTGTTGCCCCTGCCTCCTCCCCGCTTTTGACTCGTCCACCCTTGCCCGCCACCTCTTCTGGTGTCTCCTCCTCTTGGCATGCTGCACGTGTAGAAATGTTTGTTTCCTTGCCATTTGCGGAAATAGGAATATTTCCTTTTTATGTCTGTGAAACTGTGCACTGAAAGAAACTCAGCCCTTAGCTTTAAGATTTGGAATTTATTTTAAAAGAAAGAACATTGGATAAGTGATTTTATTTTATTTATTATATTGCTAAGAATGAGATGTTATTTCAAGCAATTTTATTTATACAAGATTTTATATATTTTTAATATTTAAAAAATTTTAGAAAAAAAGAAAATATGTTTTCCAGATGGGGAATTTATTTTAATGGAAAATACATACTACAAGTATTCTTATTTTATATATTTATTTATTTTGAGGGACTTTATATTCAAATAAACAGCACAAGATATTTTAAATAATTTACATTTTATAGTAAATAATAAAATATGTCTTTTACTTTATTTTTGTATGATCAGAGATTAGTTTTCTAAGTAATAATAATAAATATAATTTTATTCATACAAGATTTTATATATTTTTAATATTTAAAAAATTTTAAAAAAAAAAACATGTTTTCCAGATGTTGAATTTATTTTAATGGAAAATATATACTACAAGTATTCTTATTTTATATATTTATTTATTTGAGGGACTTTATATTCAAATAAACAGCATAAGATATTTTAAATAATTTAAATTTTGTAGTAAATAATAAAATATGTCTTTAACTTTATTTGTGTATGATCAGAGATTAGTTTTCTAAGTAGTAATAATAAATATAATTCCAATTAAATATTATATTAATTAAATAAATATCCTAGAACCCAGAACCCATTATTTATTAACCCAAAAATACTGAATCTTGATGTATTTCCCTCATGTTTTCCCCTGAGTGCACCTTTCCGCTTAATGCCTTGCTAAGATCCTTTTACGGGCTTGCAGCAATTAGTCCTTTGGGTGGGCAGGCACACTTAGTCCCACACAGACACACTTGGCCCCGGTGTCATTGCCCCAATGGGCTTGTTAAAATTTATCGCATGCCATAAATCCTTCCCCGAATGCCATAACTTTGTCACTCCGACAGTCAGTCAATAAAAGCAGCTTGCAACAAACACAAAGCAGGCAAAAACAAAAAGAGAAAACTTTTTATGTTTATTTGCATATTAAAAGCTTTCTGCCCACTCCTTTTTATTTTGGGCATTTAACTTTAATTACAATTTTATTATGCCAGCCGAAAATCCTTTTTATGTCATATTTCAAAATGCCCAAACAACACACGGACACAAGCATCTCTCTGTATGCACCACACACTTGGCCTCTCAAACACATATAGAAATAAAGTTCATTTATCGTCAAACAAATTGAAAAACTTTTTCCATTTGCTCGCCTGGAAAATCGCCCTGCTTGCCGACCAAAACGAGGCGAAAAAATTGAATCAAAAGTGTGAAAATATGAGGAAGGAAAACCTGTCGAAAAGAAGGGGGAATATAATGCGAGGAACCTGGTCAGGAGAATTTCTGCATGACGTGCATTTTAATTAAAGCCACAAAAGCTCAAGTGTGCCAGCTCAAGCCCCGGCTTTTCTTATTTTTTTTTGCCTTTGTCCGAGGAGGGTCAACCGGGGAAAACGGAAGGCAGTTTGCGGCTCTCAAGGCGATTAATTTCTTGAGCCACTTGTGAGTTTGTGTAAAGTGCAAAGAAACGAGGAATCCAGTCGAAAGTTGCTTAGCTGAACTTGCTCGCCTGCCGGATTCCGGAACTTAGAGGGAGCAAGTGTTGAAAGAAAAAAGAACCATAAATGTTAATCCGAAAGGGACGTGCAAGTTTTCAGTCATAGTTATACATGCGAAAAAGTCCGGAAAGCATTGCCCTTAAATTTAAATGAGATGAAGGAGGTAATGGCTGAGTATTAAATGGTAAATGGGAAGCCTAAGCACATGTTTATGAAAGTGGTTTTAGTTTTAAGCTCAAGGGTCTGCTTAATTATTAAATCTGTGAAAAGGAAAGTTTAATTGGTCATTTTAGAATTTATTTTATATATTCTTTGTGCTATTTTTAAAGCTTGTTCTACTTAGCTTTCCACTTTTAAAAAATCCTACGACTCATGTAATTATTAAGTGTTTTCGCTGTTTGCGCTGCTGGCTCCGTTCACACGTAGCGCAACTTTTTATAAGCCGCTTAGAAGACACAACTTGGCCCATTTCCTGGCTAAAAAAAAAACGGCGACGGAGAGCAAAAGCGTTGCATACTTTGGCACGTTCTGAGCCGGGGAAAATGACATTTCTCTGTTTGCCGGAAATGCAGGAGCGGCGACATTTGGCACGGGTACCGGGCTACCCCTGCTCCGCCCCTGTAAGCTGTAAGCTGCTTTCCATTATGCCAAGGTGTGGCAAGTCGAGGAGGGAGAGAGAGAACCCCCACTTGGGCATGCAAATTTGCAGAGCACAAAAATAGCAGCTAAATCATTAGCAGGCCGAGTCGCTGCAGGAGCTACAGTGTTACCTCTGGCGGCTGCCGGTCTTGTAGTGGCCATTAAACGCACACACACCAGCACAAACACGGGCCAAGGAGTGAGCAATTTATGGCCTCAGTGGGTGAAAAGTGCATGCCAAAGGCAGCAGGCCGACCAGGCCAGGTATTTCAATTAAAGTCAGTTGGGAGCACGAGCGCCCTGCGGCCCAACCTGCAATTACTTTGCAGTCCTGGGAGTTTGCGTAAATTAATTTTAATATTTAAAGTTGTTGCATTAGCTTCAATACAAACTGGAAAACTGCGAAATAACTTGTCGGAGGAAGGGGGATTTTCCAGGACAGTCTATGTCAACTGCAGTTTGCAAAGTTTGCGGCGTTGACAGCTCCTTGATGGACTGCTTGGGGTTTCAATACAGAACTTTCAATTGCTTAAGTTAATGTTGTTTGATTTTAAGTGCCTTGTATTTATAATTAAGATTTTCCAGTAAGAATGTATTTACCTTTAATGTAGCTGTACATCCTTTATTTTATTTCATATTTATTTACTGCTAACCTTTTTTATAAATTGTCAAACTTGAACTTCCTTAACCACTTCTTATCTAAGCCTCCATTTAAACTTTGTTTGCCCGAAGTTTGTCCAAATAGATTTCCCCCACTTGCAATTATGCCAAGTTCAAAGTTTTTCCCGTTCGCTCGTCAACTGCCTTTTGATAGAAATGATAAAAAATGTATATATATATACTTTGTGCGAGTGTATTTATCTATAGAAATATTAAAAATGATTTCGCAACTTTTCACGTTTCTTTATTTTTCTTTTTCGTATTGTTGTTGTGTCTTGCCGCCAACTTTTTAGCCTGAGAATGCCATGTAGTAGCAAAGTTTAAAGTTTTTTTCGTAACCAACCACCCGCCCCTCTTGGGTTTTTCACTACCTCCTTGGTTTTTCTCCCCTCCTCAGTGTTTCGTGTTTGTTTTCTTTTCGGTTCTTTTTGGGGGAAACTTTGGCCGCGCTCCACACTGTTTGCTCCGACGGCACTAACGCATTTCCCACGGCTTTTCCGGCCCGCTCCTCTGACTTTGCAGCGGACTACTTGAGCGTGCCGGCGGTGCAGAGCCTGCAGCCGCGGGCGGCGACGACTGGCCACGACTTCATGCTGCCGCTCCAGCCGAAGCTCCTCGGCGCCCTGGGTGAGTGTGACTCTCGTGGGGATCCCTACGGAGACCAAAAGTTTTGCGGACAGATAGGCGGAGGCAGGCAGGCGGTTGAACCCACTTGTAGCCACACACACATAGTTTGAGAGCCTTTGTGCGGCCAGGACAATGGTTCGTGTCAGGTCGAGGGCCGGGTGACACCGGAAAGTTATCGCGCCACGGCAAAAGGGTATTTCAAATCAGTGTCAGCCTCGGGACAGTTGGTTTTCGTGCCATTCCGGTATTTTTAAACCTAAATAAATAATTTTACAAAATTTATTAACTTTTCTGTGACACTTTAAATATATTTAAAGGAAATTTATTATAGTAGGTGCACTGTAATATCATTCTTCTCCTAGTTCTAGAGTGGCCTCTCTTAGCTGAAATCTTAGCCAATTCTTTCTCACATGAAACCAAACACAGTCTTACACCCACACCACCTTTGGATACCTCTTTATATAGTTTAAAATAAAATTAAAATTATAACAAATCACTACATTTTTAGAGAATAAAGCAGGGATCGTAAATAACAGTTATGAGATAAATAAAAATTGAATCCAAAACAAAATTACTGCGACGATATGAAAATTATGCATACCTTATAATTGAATTGCTATAACTTTTGAACGGCGCGGTATATTTGAAAGATCGAAAGATGTATGCATATATAAATTTGTATCATATGACGTATATATATATACATAAATGCATATCACATATAAAGATACATTAAACGATAGGTATTGAGACGTAGATTGAAGATATCTTTCAATCTTTCAAATATACCGCGCCTTTCAAAAGTTATATCAATTTAAGTTTTATTTTAAATTTTTAAAATAGAAATTGATAAATAAAAGTTATTTTGGATTTTTCAAAATAAAAACTACAAATAACAGTTATAATTCAACTTTTATATAAAAATTTGAAAATAATAAATATTTTTAAATTCAGTAAATGATGTACTGAAAAATAATAATTATTTTTAATTTTTTTATTAAAAATCAAATATAACACTTAATTTGCATTTATTTTTTTTTTAATCAAAAATCTTATCTAAATCTAAATCTTATCTAATCTAATTCTATTTTTATTTTGCAATTTTTATTTTTAAAATTATAACTGTTACGATCCCTGGAATAAAGTTTATATTTATCTGAATTTAATTTCAAAGCGATATAACACCTAGAAGCCTAGTTCTAGAGTTAGGGTACCCTTAGGGCCTTCCTCCTATTTCCCGCTTAAAAGTGTGTAAACTCCTTCACCAAACACCAGACCAGAGGCGGAAGTGCCGAGGACGCGAAGTGCTGGTTCATTCACTTCACGGGCCCTTACAGATGCCTGCACAATGCGTAGGCGATAAACCAATCGCCGACATGTCCTCGAATGCACTTCCGCTTCCGGGTGCGCATCCTTCAGAGATACTCAGCCGCAGCCAAAGTGTTTACAGTGGCCTTCTCTTGTCTCTTGTCTCGTTTCTCCAACCCGCAGAGCGCAAGGATCAGCATCCGCTGCAGCTGACCGCCCACAACCTGGCCACGGACACGCACCAGATGATGTACCCGCCCCCGCCACCGCTGCCGTCGCACAAGGCCCAGGTGCTCAATGTGCCGCCCACGCTGAGCATGACCCACACCCAGATGCCGCCCGGGATGGCCAGCATGGGTCAGCGCACCCCGAACCTCAGCTACCGGGCTTCCCATGCCGGCCAGTCCGCCCAGGTGGCCACGATCCAGCAGCCCATCCCCCATGCCCACGCCTGCCATGCCGCCACCAACTGCAACATCAAGATCTCGGTGGCCCCCGAGGAGCTGCGCGGGCCCAAGGTCACCTTGGTGGATGATCTCAGCGATGAGGTGAGCCCGTCCTCCACGGACGACTGTGGCGACTGCTGCCTGGTGGAGGACAGCGACACCTACGACGGCGGCCCCACCAATAATGGGGTGCCCAGTGGTCAGGAGAACGGAACGGATGCCCTGGGACTGGACGATGGACTCCTGGACGGCGATGACGACGAGGGCAGCTGTGTGGGCGGCGATAGTGGGGATAGTCTGGGAGGGATCTACATGGGTCCCAGGCATTGAAGGAAGGGAGAACCTGCTAGGGTTTAGGTATTAATGTGAATGTCTCGTGAAATGTGCTACTCTAGTCCTAAGTCGCAGTTAGGATCGAAATCTCAAAGGATCTGTGTATATTTAAGAAATTTTAAACCAAGGTCAACCTTTTATTCAGCTCTATTTTCTTAACTAAATTCTTAGCTCGCGAATTTCACTTAAAACTAAAGTCAAAATTTAAAATTTATTGGCACTTTTATATGTTTAGAAAATACTCTTACAGGTTGGCACATCTTAAAGCTAATTCTTATTATTTCAATATATTTTCAAGGCAAGAAGAGGCATTTTTTTTGGTAATTCTGATTGCAGTTCTTTGCTAAAACTATTTAAAATTGAATTAAAATTTATTCAATTTATAAACTGCAGGCCTTAGAGCTCCTGAAACTGTGAAAATACATTCTAAGCTTAGCTAAATTTCAAATGGAAAACCAGGATAAAAATTCCCTAACTAAACATAGGCAGTGCCCCTATAAATTCTACACAAAAAGAGTGAGGAAGAAACTGCCAGGCTACAAGGGCTCCATTGATTAGTTTGCAAAACTAAGTTTAGTGCTGATATAATTACATTTAAACACTAGATCACTGCCTAGCCATGTTTAGCTCCTTTTCATTAATTTTAAGGCTGTGCAGCTTCCACATGCTGGACCCATTTATCAGCAGTTTTAATCAATCTTTGCTCTTTGCGACAAACAGCATTTCTTGTCCTGGCCAAGACAAACATCCGTAACATTTGTATCAGTGTCCTTATAACATGACAGATGTTGACAACTGTCATTGGCAGCGTGCATGTGGGAAGGACACTCTGGACGTGGATGTGGGTGTCCTTATGCAACCAAGCACGTCCGCATGGAGTCCGGCGAGCAAATAGGGAAGGAGCAGGACAGTTACGAAGGCGGAGATGGAGAAGGAGATTGAGAGGAGCTGCCCGCATACAAAGCAAACATATCGTCCATATAAATGCGACCACTTGTGTGCAGCCAAGCGGAGGATCCTTCGAGAAGGAGCAGCCCACTTCCCGGACACATCAAGGTGTTTATTGTGCAAATCTGGGGACGAAGCTGGCATGGCCAACTATAAAGTCGCACACTTGACTCGCAGGCTCCACCGCCCCGGACCCGCCCGAATCATGGCCAAAAGTGTCACCGGGCCATGTTTATCTGACACATTGACTGCCACCATTTCAATGAACTGGCGGACAAAAACTATGTCGACAAGTCGCACACAAAAGGCGGCGACAGCCGAAAACTAAAATGGCGACGCCACTCGTGTCCTTGGTGTCCTGTCGGGTCTCAGCACCCACTTCCCTTCCGGTTGGCGGTTTGTGTGGTTGACCTTGTAAATAGTCTTTTTGGGGTCCCATAAATGTTAATTGATTTATTCAAAGACGCAGGCGAGGGCAACTGTAAATAGTTAAGGACTATCCAAGGAAACAAAAAGTGAACAAAAAATGAAGCTGAACACGAAGTAAGGACGAAGTAGAAGACATATTTGACTCTAAATAAGGTTCAATGGTAATTTTTGGTCCAATATTTATAGTTTTTGATGATGAAGGCGAACCAAACTTTGATCCGAACTCATATACAATGTAAGTCTCAAAAGTTGGCAACTAGTTAAGCTCGAGATCGTGTTAAGTAAATGTGAAAATTAGTTGAGTCTCGGATCCAAATAGATATCAGGCGGTGAGTTAGTCAGTATAATCAAATCCGTTGGTCTGCGTGTGTGTGTATCGTTCTAAATGTACTCTTAATTACTTAGCTAAACTCGATAAATAAATTGTTTAATCATTGCCAAAGGGAGAACAATATAGTGTAAGTTTCCTTCGATTCGGCTCGCCGACTATACTGTTTTTTCTAGTTTAAACATAGATTCCTTACTTTGAATTGTATATGGAAAAAATTGCTTTAAATACTGTTCAATTTAGATAAAGCTCACATGTTTTCTTAAATTATAAAATTAACAGAAGAGGGATTCAAAATTAGGAAAATTTTGAGAGGATGATTAAAAACGTATATTGTTAATTCTTAAACTTAAACTGTAAGCAAAAGGTTACTGGAAATTAACCCTTTTGATATGCAAGTCGTTGCTCATTGAAGTATTGTTTCAATAGATTTAAAGTTAGTTTAAAAAACACCAGTGAGATACTAAACTAATATTAAACTTTTGCCTAGCAAATAACTAAGTTTAGCCCGGTAAATCCAATAAAAGAATCCATTAAAAACAGAATGAAAAATAAATCAAGAGAATCACCCACCACAGAGAGGCAACAGAAGAACCCGGCTGAACATCAACACAATTTTTGAACTACCTATAATCGGTGTGTATATAGATAATCTAAAAACAAACACAATTTGATTTCCTAAATGTGCAGTGGAGGGAAAACATTTCTAGAAAGTTTATTGTAAGAAACATAAAACAGAAAAACGAAAACAGTTTACAAGCAAAGCGAATTTTTAAATGTTGAAAATGATGAAATCCCATGAGTAAAGATAAATAAACAAACACGAGAATGTGGTGTGCGAAAAATTCCAATTTTAACAGAAATAAAAATAAAAATTCTTTCAAAAAGCATTCAATATTTCAATGATTTCTCCACATGCGCGCCGCGTCTCGTCATCATCATCATCATCAGTATCGCACACGTTTTTCCAGCCAAACCAAGACACGTACCGCATTTTATGCTAATCAAACCGGGAAGCGAAGGAAATTCAATTTCGGGCCACACACAGACAGAAGCCACGGACAGGATTTTTAATTTAAGGGGCAAACACGATGCCCCGCCCACAGCGAGTGCAAAGCCGCCTCCCACACTCTTCCACTCACATTTCATTTGGCCAGGCCATAAACAGAGGATCAGCCACGAGGCCGCCCTCATAAGGCCATTTAGAGGGAAATTTATGCCTGCCACCTCTGCAGTAAAATGGCCAAAAAAGAGGGAAAAAAGTAAACACACGGCCAAAAAATACCCTCGTGCGCTCAGAAATGGGGAACTGCAAGTGATGGCGTCTAATATAGACACTTAACCACTTACAACCAGGCTGGGCCGGCTGGGCTGGCCCGGCACACCCACACTCGCGCAGCGCAGGACGATTTTGATACACGTACACGCAGTTGGCACATCAAAGCGCAAATCCATTAAGCATTAAGCGGGACTCAGGTGCGGAACTATGCGGGCCAAGATGGGTTACATTTCGGTAGAAGACCGAATGCTGAATGCTCTGAATGAGTAATTATAAGGTAAGAAAATATATACAGGTGTCTTTTGGTAGGTAGAAGTAGGGGTAAACATCTGGCTTTTTCTTACATATTTAGAAATACATTTCTTCTAGCTTTTGCGGGGATAAAGGGTTAACATTTTGATTTTATTTAATATATTTGAAGCCCTTTCCTCAAATTAAAATAATGCCGGCAGACAAGTTGCCTACAAGGATCTTAGCTTCCTTAAAATGTAATATAATTTTTTGTTTATCTAGTAATAATTAATTACTAAATTTTCTCATTTATAAATATATTCATTGTAGCTTTCGTAGGGATAAAGGCTCGACATTTTGATTTCATTTTATATATTTAAAGCCCTTTTCCTCAAATTATAAAAAACCTACAGATAAGTTGCCCACAAGAATCTATTAAAATTAATTCAACTATTTGTTCCTTAAGTAATATTTAAAATACTAATTAGTGAATTAATATTGAGCTCAGCTTTGACATTTATTTTTTAGCGGGAAATTCTAGAAAATGTTGTATTTTAAAATTAGAAAAAGAAAGATAAGGAAATGATAATTTATTTATTTACTATTTGTTGTAGGCAAACGTTTTAAACTTAGGCTACAGGAGGATTCGGCCATAGCTACTGTGGCTTTCGGCCGAAAAATAATAATTAAATCTCTCCTCAAAAAAAAAGAGATTAGTATATTTAAAGGCAATAAAAACATATTTTTAAACGCTTAATGGTCAAACTCCTAACTTGATTTAGTAAGATTATTTTCCATTTGAAACTTTGCTTCAGTTCTTTTATTACAAATTAAAACAAATTTTTTATTTATAAATTGTATATTTTCCACCTGAAAAATTTAATTTAATTTTTGTTTATTAAGTATTATTTATTTGTTTTAAACACTAATGAGTAAGCAGGAAATTCTAGAAATCTTTTGCTTATAAAATTAGAAAAATAAAGATAAGGAAATTTTAATTGAATCTTTTACTTTAAAAAAGGAGCCTTATAGATTAAAGAAATCAAAATGGTCTTTTTAAACGTATAATAGACAAACTCTTAGCATGTCTTAATTGGATTTTCTTCCATTTAAATCGAAGCTTGAGTTTTTATCTTAAAAATTATAACAAATATTTTATTTATAAATTCTATAATTTCCACCTGAAACATTAACCTGGTAAATAGGCTTAATCGCTGGCCGTTGATAGGGTATCAGCCAAAATCCCTAGTTGGCAGTGAAGCAGGCAAAATCACAAAGCCCGGCTACGTGAGCGCTCGCTGCAGAGTCAGAGTCAGAGCCAAAAGCAACGGTAAAGGTATAGGTACAGCTATAGCTCCATGCCAAAGTCGAGGGCTTATCTGGAGCGCCGCTCCCAGGAGTGTGCTAAAGCAGCGCGGCAAGAAAAACCGAGGGAGATGGCACTCATAAGCGGGCGCAAGATTAATGAGCACCACCTGCCAGCAGACAAATTAGATGGCATAATTCAGTGTGACCCGCACACGGAACATATTTTCCGGGATTGGGATAGGAACTGGGATCGCTCATAGGTGTAGCGCCGCAGATCCGCATCGTTAAGTGCTGGCAAATTTATGCAAAATAAATTATTTGCCAGTTTGAAACGTGCTGGAGAACAACAAAGGGCGAGAGCGCCACTCGAGTTAAAGCGAGGAAATGAAACCCAGACGGAGTCCTCCCAGCATAAGCTGTTGATTTATGCCTGACTTGATAAAATGTCGCATAT
The DNA here is from genome assembly GCA_018153105.1 of Drosophila rufa. Classification (NCBI taxonomy): domain Eukaryota; kingdom Metazoa; phylum Arthropoda; class Insecta; order Diptera; family Drosophilidae; genus Drosophila; species Drosophila rufa. Next base: position 21,426,336 of record JAECXS010000096.1, read on the forward strand.
CCGGTTCCGTCTTGGCCCAGGAAAATGAAATACATTTTTTTCACATGCTTCCCGCCTGCCGTTTCGACAATTCGGGGAAATGGCTGAGGCACTCTGGCACTCTGGGCTGGGATGGCGGCTGCGATAAAAGCCAGAAGAAGTAATCAAAGTTAGCATATGGCGGCGATTGCTGCCTAGAAATGCATGGCAATCTCCAAATGTGTTCTCTGATTGTCTGCAACCCGTCTGACACGCCCATTTTTATTCATTTCCAGCTGCCGTTCTGGCTTCGGTGTGTATTTGACTTGTGCGAGTGTTTGTTATGGGCCAACAGGGTGTGGCTGATGGGGCGTATGAGTAACGTTCCTTTCGATGAGTAATCTTGGCAACTTCTCGGTCTCTCCACCTTCTTGGGGGGCAGATGTGAACTGTACCAGCAACGTAAGCGCTTTACATTCGTAATAACTTGTTAGGCTTAATGATTTAATTATTTATTATGATAAGTTTAACTTTTCTTTAAATTGTGTGAATTTTGCTGACTTTATATAGAAATATTAATCTCATTTGGACAGTTCTTTACGTTTTCAACTCAAACTATTCAGCTTAGTGCCTGCTAGATAAATTCTCCTGTAAAGCTCTCACCATTTTGGCTTTTAAAACCGAGTTAAGCGAGGGTCGCCTCGGAAATTTATTGCCATCGATTGCCAAAAGAAATAGCTGCAGAAAGAGTGAAAGTCCCTGACCACAGAACGAATCTTTAAAGAAAATAAACTAGTTTCATTCGGATTGGAAATAACTGCCGAAAGGAGACAGGGGACACAGGCACCGGATTCATCCTGTGCTATCGTCTTGGCATCCATTGCTATCGTCCTGGTCATCATCTTCGTCCTCGTCCTCGTCCTTGGGACAGCAACGGCCAGAGGACTGCCGCCTGCGACAGGCGGCCAGCTGGCAGACCTGCAGGGCCCGAAGCCGGCCCGCCATGTTCATGGCGAAGTAGCAGCGCATCATCCGCCAGGAGAGGCGGACATTCCGGCTAAAATTCCGGACGAACCGCGCCAGGTAGTACATGCCGTCGGTGGCCTCCAGGACGTACCACAGCAACGAAGAGCTCGCCGAGCTCGTGGCCAATCCCGACAGCCAGTAGGCGAGCCACGAGGGCTTGCAGCAATGGGAGCCCGTGACCATGCCCATTAGCCAGTGGACAAGCGGCGAGGGCTGGCAGCTCCGAGATCCTACGACGCCAAGGAACAGCTCCATCAGGAAGAACAGACAACGCTCCAGGCCGCACCAGACGATAATCGAGCCCAGCTCGACCAGGAAGATGGCCGCCACGATCTCGACCAGGAGCTGCCAGCCGCGTGACATGTGCCTGAAGCGATACGGATAGACGTTGGCGTCCCACAGGAAGCAGAGCGTGGCCACCAGGAAGAGCCAGCTGCCCAGGCTGGGAGCCGGCGAGCATTGGTCCTTCGGCTGGCTGAAGAACATCGAGCAGCCCAGCAGCTGTAGAAGGGCTGCCAGGCAAACAGCTATGGGATCCATTTTACCAGTTTTTTAAGATACCACACCTCTGTAAAAATAGTACGAATTTGGAAATATTTTGAGTAGAAATGTGATTAATGTACGCGTACTTGTACGGGGTAGGAGCGAGTGTGACTCGAATCTGAAAGTTATTTCAATGAAAAGTGTTCAGTAAATAAAATAAATTTATTCCCCTTTAAAAGTAAATATTTAAAACTATAAAGCAGGGATCGCAAATAACAGTTATGAGATAAATTAAAATTGGACCGAAAAAAAAATGACTGCGACGGTAAAAAAATTATGCATACATAATTTTTGGAAGGACTTTGCAGAAATGGGATAAATTTGCAATGCCATTTTTATTGTTTTAATCATTTTTAACTGTTATTTTTTGATTTTTTTTTTAAAAGTTCAATATTATTATTGGTTTTCAATTTTTATATAAAAGTTGAATCATAACTGTTATGTGTAATTTTCTAAATAAAAATTACAAATAACAATTATAATGTATAATGTATCAAATGCCAAATACATAAATATGGCCCAACAGCCCAATAAAAAATCAAAGCATTGACTTTATAGTATAAAGATACTGTTAACCATAAAAAAAATGTAGTTGAATCACTCTAAAATGTTTAAAGTGCCGCTTCACTCGCCTGTCGCCTCCTGATTGACAGTCTCTCTGGGTAATTAGCAACGCTCCAATCAGCAGGCAAAGCGTCAGAGGGAAAACCCTTCAGAGCCGGGCTCATTATACATGTATTGCAATTAATTAGTGTTTGTCAAGCCATACAAAGCCGCACACTCGGGCACACACTCAAACGCACACAGTGTATGTCACAGGCGGCGAGCAAAATTAGTTTACCGACCCGCCCACTAATAGTCTCGCATTACGCGCTTATCTAAAATCGCTCGGCCCAGCCAGTCAACCAAAAAAGTGCCAACAAATTAACATAACATTTACCGCAATTAATCAAAATTAAAGCGTCTCCATCTGAAAGATCTCCTCCTCGTCCCCCCCACACACAGAGATGGCCATGTCAATGAACCGCATGAACAGACCCAGCGGCGCCCCCAAAAAGCGTGCTAACAACCTCGGAATCAGAGTCCTTTGGCCTGGAGGCTGCCGAGGGGCAGCCAGGAGATGAATGGTTACCTGGCGGCGGCCGACTGCGAACTTGAATCTATCAAAGCCATTGGCATCGGAGCTAAGTGAAAGTGCCTGGAACTGACAGAGGGAAAGAGCCTTTTGGCCCAAGCAAAGGCACCGTGGGTTTGGGCCCTTTTGGGTTGAGAAAGTAAAGGGAAATTAGAAAATTAGTTGCTTAAATTTAAAGTTATAAACCAAGAGAGGGTCTTTATTAATTTTAAAATATAAAGTACTTGAGAAAGTAAAGGGAAATTGGAAAATTTGTTGCTTTAATTTAAAGTCATAAACCAAGAGAGGGTCTTTATAACTTTTAAAATATAAAATATCTAACGGAAATATATTTGCAATACTTTAAAGGAATTAAAGATTAGGACAGTGCATTTTTTGATCGATAAACTCTTGGATTAAATATAAATATTTTTAAATAATAATCAGTAATAGATTTTAGGGAGATAAGGATTTTACTTTAACAAATATTTTGTAATAAACCTACAAGAATTAATTTCCAGAGTTGTCCCTAATTTTACCCATTTTTCCCACTGTTCCCCACACACACATTAAGTCCTCTGATGAGTAGGGTTCATTCTTGTCAGGAATAGGGTCCTGTATTTGCCTGGCGTGTGCTCGTTCGTCCTTCGGGTTCATCTTGTCTATTTAAAAATTGATTTGTTGTTATTTACATGCGACATTATTTATTTGGGATATCTTTCTAAGCGATTTTATGCCGGCACCCGATAATTGTGTGTCCTTCAGGTCTTGTTGTCGCTGTCGAAAATCCAATTTGTAAGTGTCAGTGGCAGCGGGCGGAAAGGACGAGGCAGATCCTGCCAGCTATTTTTTTATTGGTGATTTCTCCACCGAAGCGAGAATCACAGTTGATTTCGGATGCAACAAGTTGGCGTGGGTCAGGATTCGGGACTGGCGCCTGACTGGAGGTGTCACAGCATGACTCTTGTTATTCTATTCCAAGGGAATACGTAGGATGTGTTCATTTTACCATTTTGGAGGAATAGATAGGGGGGGACACGCGTAATTGAAAGCATTCGTGTGGAAAAATCAATCAAAATTGTGGGCATTTGACATTTGAAAGGGTTTGAGAGTAAATTCCTACGGAGTAGTGGGAAATTTTCGTTTGGAAAATCAACAGTTTTGAAGGCACTCGGCCGGAATGGGATTAGCATAAATATTTATGCAGGACATTATAAACGAAATTAAACTGGTGGCTGGATACTTACTGTTGATTAACGCAATTGAATTTTTAATACATAATTTGCATTCTCTTAGGGTATTTACGAAAAAAAAAATATAATACTCCCTCAAGAGGGGAAGCACTTATTTTTCAATTAAATAATAAATCATTTCAGGAAGAAGTAATGACTGCAACGGCGGCAGCAATTAAGCGTAAACAACTGCAAAGTGTCTGGGGAGAATAATTTGCACTTCCTCGACCTGTCCGCGCCTCCTAGCCCCCTAGCCCCCGCTGGATGTGGCAGGATGCCAGGGCGACCGGGCGCCAGGATGCCAGGAGGAGTTGCGAGCAGCCGCACGGCCAAGTCGTGCACTTAAAATTTCATATAATTTCGCACGTGAAACTTTAATGAACTTTTCACACTCATTACACTCACACACACGCACGAGAAGCGAGATAGGGGCCGAAAATGGATGTGTCTGCTCCGAATAGGAAATCCAGCAGCGCAGTTGGGTTTGGGATTTGGAGGAGATGAAACTCCTTTAACCTTTTGGCTTGAGATGGAACCTTTTAATTTATTCCCATATATTTTTAGAATCATTTAATATTTATACGGAATTATTCTTCAGAGTTCTCTAAGTAATTATGGTTCTTACTTGTAATCTAATCATTTTTTTAACCATTTTATTGCCTAAAATAATATTTAAAGCCCTATAAATATTTTAATTTTATAAAACTAGTCTTTATAACCTTTTCATTTATTCCCATATATTTTTAGAATCATTTAATATTTATACGAAATTATTCTTCAGAGTTCTCTAAGTAATTATGGTTCCATCTTGTAACCTAATCATTTATGTTAACCATTTAAAGCCCTATAAATATTACAATTTTATAAAACTACTCTTTATTCCTCCCTTAAGTGCTGAAATATGAACTTTTTATAGCCTTCCTTGCTCCACTACGCCTCTATGCCGACACGTTCGCCATTCAAAGGATAGGAACATACGGATAATAGGGCGTTTGTGGAGCAGGTTACCCCCAAATTTGGGGTTTTTCGGGTGCGGCCTTGCAACCACATGCATTGTGTTGAATCTGCAGAAAGAGCGGGCACATGGGGGGAGGAGGACCAACTTCTAGCGAAGATTACTGCAGCAACAACAAGGACCGACTTGACTTGTCAAATCGTGCGCGTAAAAGTTTTAGCCATGAAAAGTTTTCTGCAGCTACCTGAAAGGGTCTGCTTTTTTAGCAGTTTATATGCTCTTTCCCCGCTGTTGTAAGAGATACTGACAGCTGGCAAATTGAAAGGGGGATATATTCGGGGATTTTAAGATATCCTTTATAAAAGATAATTTTATTTAAATATAAAAATATTTTATTACATTTATTTGTGTTATTTCCATTCCCATTTACTTGTTTATTTTACCTAAGATAACCTATAAAAGCTATTTTAGCAGCAATCATCTATTAATTTGTATTCCCTCTTAAGTATAATACTTATTATTAATTTCTTTACCTAATTTGCATTAATTTGAATATACCCTTGATACCCTGGAATAATCGGCTGCTGCAGCAACAAAGTTGTCTGTCATGAGCTGCATGTTGCACACGTGTCACGAGGCAAGGAAATAGAGCGGTGTCCTGGGGGCTTTTTACGTGCAGCAGCCGGAGCAAGTAGAGCAACTAGAGCTGCCGGAGCGAGTTGTCAAAGGCAGTGCCATCAGTTCCGCTTCCGGCACGCCCCTCATCTCACCTCCGGGCGAGGTACTCCCTCCCCTGCTACCCTTGCCACCCTCTGGAGACAAATTGAATTCGTTGGAATTGTTGCAAGTCTGCGGCATACGAAATGCGGACAGGCAGCGGCTGCCACTGCGGCAGTTGGCGATTTGTTTGTGCGTCCTTTTCTGGTGCGGGAATCGCTTGATTTGCATTTCCCGCCAAAGAGACTTTCCCCACGTTCACTGCAGGCCAGTTTTCCTCAGCCATTGGAAATCACGCTAATTGTCGGCACTGAAAATTAAGGAAGAGAGATGAAATTGTAGGTGAAAAATAAAATATGCAAAGATTTTTTAAGTGTTTATCATTTTCAATAATTACCCCAAATTGGTTTGTGATTAATTTAACAATTTATAAATAATTTAAAAAGAAAACTAATTGAAAAAGCCAGTGTTTCTTTGCCTTTAATGATCCACATTTTCTCTTAATTAAATATTCCCAAAGATATGTTTAAATTGATTTTCCCAGTGACGCATATTTAGGCGCAATGCAGATGTCTGAGAATCTGATGTTGGCATTTCCATTAATTGAAATGCAGATAGTCAATGAGGCTTGAATGCCAATGCGAGGCAAGCTTTTACCAAATTTGCAGTGTCTCTGAAATATTTATTCGGGTATTTATATGCGAATCGCTGCACTTTAACCACTATTTAAGGCTAGCTGCCGAAACCAGCCGCAGGATGCTTGCTTTGTGATGCAAATCTGACAACTCTTTGTCATACCGCCCCGCTTTCCATCCGAGTGCTGCCAAAGCTTGCTTTCGTCCTGTTTGGTGACAGGCCACAAACACAAACACAAAAGTCAATGCTCGCAGCTATTAGGAGAACAACAACACGGCCAGAATCAACATGGGCCACCCTCGTTGCATCCCCGTCGCATCCTTGCAAAAGTGCAGCAAGTTTTGCCAAATGAAGGATGAAAACAATGACAGAGTCTGCTGTCCTGTCGTCCTGGTGTCTACCCACCCACAAACAGAAAAAAACACCTTGCATAATTTATAAGCATTTCCATTTGCAGCCAGGAGTGGATTAGCGAGGGGAAAGGCGGGAAAGCTTGGTCTGGTCCAGGGCCTGCGACATTTGCATTTCCACGCAGCTTTAACACGCTCATGAGCGGCAAATGACAGCGCGGAAAAGCTGGAAAAACTGCCAGCTGAGGAGGGGAATTCATTTCCATCTGGCCTGCGGTCGAGCGACTACTAATGAGTGCAACTAAAGCCCCCAAGTCCCGGGTCTTTAGCCAAGTTAATTTAATGCATTAAGCAAATTAATTCATAGAAAATATGGAGGGAGGAGTTTCATATGCTGATTAAAAGCTCAAAGGATTAATCAGCCAGTAAAGATTTAAAGGAGGCAAATTAATAGTTTCCTCTTTCCTTGCTCTACTTAAAAACTTGATTGGAATTAAATTGGAAATTCTCTAGAACTTACTTAAATTTTAAAAGTTAAAAAAATAACACCCAAGAACCTTAACACTTGAAGTGTAAGTCACACTCAGCCCTTCCTTAACGGCAAACAAAAGTTTCCTTTCTAAGGACACTCGAGGTATCCTGTCCTCATGTGCCACACTGTGACCTAGGCAAACATTTCAATTAGTTCGGTCCTGGCTGGCGAGGCAACAAATTTCAAATTGTTTTGTCAGCCGGAGCCAAACTTGATAAATGCCAAAGTGTCGAAAGTGTTTTGCCGTCGCATCGGCCTGACGTTGAAAGCATTTAAAACACGATTTTCACATTTACTTTTCAATTTTGCATTGTTATCGCTTTCGTTGCTCCCTACCAGTTGAGTTCGCCGCCTCTCTTTCCCTCTCATTCTACACTGAAAAATATTAAATATTAACCAAAGATAATTTAAACTTGTTGGTAAACAGGTTTGAAATCAATTTAATAAAGACCTGAAAGTATGCAATACAAAATTATATGCTTTAAAATGATCTGAAAATACTTTTAAATTGATTTTAAATTCACCCAAATTTAATTAAATATTATTTAAAATCCCAATTAATGTAAACTTACCTATTTTATATTTAAATATAAGTAGTTATTTATATATAATTATTTCCTCACCGTGTACGCCTCTGGTTTGCCGACCTACTTGCCCTGACAATGGCGACATATTATGGAAAAGCGTCTAGGCCAGCCAAGAATTGAATCACACTCTATGGGGCCTCAGATTCGATTAAGTTAAATCGAATTTTTTGGTTTTGGCTTTGGTTTTGCCGATAAAAACATCAACCGTAGAGGGTGAAAATCCAGGGAAAAAAGAATCGGGATGTGGAGTGTCTGGCATCCTTGCCGCTGGCCAAGTTTCGCTCTTGCTTCCTTTCGAGCATAAACAAGATTTATATCGGCAATAAAATATTTCACGCTCCAGCGAAACTCAACTAAGAGCACACCTCCATAAATGGCAGTGGAAAAGGAAGTGCGAGAGCCAGGACAGGACGCCCCTGGATTCCAAAGCCAACTTCGTTTCAAACTTGTCTCGTTTTTGAGGAATGTTCTCAGGGCAGAGAGTGGCTTCATCAAAGGAGTGCAGATAATTTGTCATGCCAATACAAATTCCTGTGGCAGACACTTAAAGACCTGGCTAAGCTGAAAACGTGGCTAATGGGGTGATTATAAGTGTTAGTTGGAAATGTTCCTAATTGAAAGGAAAAGGCTTTGATTGAATTCCAGAAAATGTTAAAGTCTGTTAAGCTTAACTTGTATTAAATTGCAAATTATGACTTTATTTTTGTCGGTTTTTATATTTAAATTAAAATATGAAATATTTATATTAAAGACTTGAATTTAATCAGCAATGATTTACTTTATACGAACCTAGAAGACTTATTTGTATTATGTGAAGCCTTAAAGGGCATGAAGTAACTACAAATCCTACCATTGAAAGGCATTCTGATTTATGTCTAATGGAAAATTTATATTTAAGTATGTTTTACAGACTTGTCAACTCCATAATCATATATGTACAAAGGGTAATTTAAAGCTCTGCCTGCGGACTCCACTCCTTAGTCCTGGAGCACCTCCATTCACCATCCATCCAGCTCTGCCAGCTGCTCCTCCAGCTCCCACTCCTCCTACGCTCGCATGGCTTGTTAGAGCTTTTGTTATTGTTATCAGGCAAATAGGCTGACTTATAGCCCGCCTCCTGTTCCTTTGTGTCCTGTTGCGTTGTCTGTTGCATGTACAAACAATTTAATGCCCAGGATAACAAGGCTCCGCCAGCCAGCCAGGCAGCACACGAGCACACTTCGGCACGCAGCGAGTCACATGCCTGAGAGGAGCACCTTGAGGCCAGGACACTGCTGAGCAGGACATGCCGGCGGATAACCCCTCGCAGCTCCGTGCGTGTAAATCTCCTTTGGCCCCATAAAATGATAGCTCGAATGCAATTTCTGTCATTTTTAATGGTTTTATAAGTTCCACCAAGTCATGTCCAACTACTACTTATACCAGGGACAAGCATCTACACTCGAAGAAAAGGTGCCAGTAAATTCAATACTCAGACATCAGTATATGTGGGAAATATTAGACTTATATAAACTTGGTTGTACCTGTACGCTTCTCAGCTTAACTAGTTGCAAGCTCTTTTTGTTTACTAAATATTAATAGTTTAAAGTACCTTAATAATGCCTTAATTGATGTATTAATTTCTCTAATTCTTCCCTTTTTTTTAAGTGCATAGTGCGAGTGTTTGTATAGCACCTGCAGCTGTGGACCACTCCAGGTTGTTATCATTATGGCGCTGCTTGTTGGTTATTTGCTCGACTTTGCCACCGTGACTGCTCTTATTCCTGTTATTCCTCCTGTTTTCGACCTTAATACCTGCCAGGTATTAAGTTTGTTTGCTCTTTTAATGACTCAACCGAACAAAACGGAGCGAAACACGACGAGCTGAGCTGGACGGCACTGACTGCATCCAGACTCCTGTGCTGTTGTCCTGGTAATGGCAATTAGTGAATCATTTGTGCCACAGGTTACTGGGTATTACCCTGATTAGTCCCTGCTAATTGCTGGCATCACAGCGCATTTTGTGGCCAGCAGGTGAGTCCTGGAGTCCTGGAGAGTGCATTACGACTTATTTGACCAGCATTTAATGCGCAGGAATTGCCAAATTGATGGCCAGTCTGGAGGCACTTTCAATAAGTTCTACCTCTTGGGTGGCTTGAGGTGGACTAATGGCCAATCAAGTGCTTGGGATGTACAAATTATGCCAAAGGCACTTAATGAGTTAATTAAAAATTAATATTTCATGTGACATGCTTTCAGAGGGTTCATTTTTGAGGTGAATTTAGCAATGCTTTCTGGGGCTGATTTTAATTCTTTTCGGTAGTAAAAATATTTATTTACCTTATTTATTTTATTTAGAAATGTATATTCTATAGCCTTGAACCTGTTAAAAATATATAAATTCAAGTAACAGTATTCAAAGTGTTGTTTCGGGGTAATTAATCATGTTAAAATTGCAGTAAAACTCAAAACACTTCATATTTAATTTATTTTGATTAATCCAAGAACTGTTTACTGAAATAAAACTTTAATAATGTGATTACATTTTTATTAGTGTAAGTAGGAAGCAAATGCTGGAGCCGGTCCAACTCCTCCGGCTGTCGGGCATCGCTCTCTCTCTTTTTGGGATTCCTTTTTTGTGATTTTTCCAAGGCGCATGCTCACCTCGGAAAAATCGCCTGCTCCTCAGATGCTGCACTCGGGAAAAGCTTCCGTGTCCTAGGCAGACCGAACTGGGCTGGGGCTGGGCAAACATGTGAGTCCCCGCCACAGGACCTGTGCCAACACACCCGGCTTTAAAACTATGCGGAGTTATTAAATGCTATGCGAAAAGTTTAATTGAAAACGCAGCCGCGGAACCCGTGGGAGCTGCCAAGGCGGGCTAACTGCCCGGGGGGATTCGAGCCAAAATTGAATGTCGTTACATGCGAGCAATTGGAGGCAATTTAGCGATTTTGAACCGTGGCCAAATTTGCATAAATGTATTTAGTATTTAAATTCATCCCTTGCCAGTCATGCATAAGAGCTTAGTCAGCCGTGAAGAGGCTAATGCATATTGGACCTGACCGCGGACACTGTCCTCAAGTATTTGGAAGGAATATGAAGGCTTTTGACAAGGAATTAAAGCGGTGATAATTTAGATTTGATTTTGACTGGCCACTGACAAGCAAGTCGCGAAGTATCTAAATTATACCACAATATATAAATATAAAATAAATTATTTTGCACCCATTAAAACCAAATAAACGCCCCTGTAAATAAGACCCTATAAACAACCATGTATATAACTAGTACCATAAGTCTATATGTTAGTTTTAGTTTTAAACAAACAACTCTAACATCAAATAAAATAAAATAAAAAATAAATAAAAGTCGCAAATATTACGTATACGTAGTGTGATGCCATTGCCAGATAAAGGCGGGCTCATTCCGAGGGTAAGATATATGCACATTCCCACTATGGTGTCTACCTGTTTCCACCTGGCTCAGTCCTCAGCCAGGGGCCTGGCGTTGACAACTTCGGTGACAGTTTGTCGTGTCGTTTGGCGACTCCCCCCTTCTTCTGCTTCTGGCGCGACTTTTGCTTTCCGTGTTATTCTCTTTCTGCCACTCGAATGCCCCCGCGGCATTGCGCATATTTCCATCTTAAGTATTTTTATAGCTAATGGCCCTTTTAGCTTAATATCAACACACAAGTGACGCCGCCCAAAGCATATTCAAGCGAAACATACACGGGCAGACATGGGCCCGGAGAATTTTTTAAATTTTTATGCGTTTTCATAACGATTTTTATGCCTCGCTCAGGCTGGGCTGGGGCCGATGAAAGGGGGGAAGGAAGCGGTCGTTTCCTGTGCCAACGCCACCTGTTATCAATTGATTTTTGTGTGCCTGCCAATTGCCAGAGAGATGCGTGACACACAGGAGAAATGAAACAGCAAAATAATTCCGGGGGAGGCCGAAGGGAGAGTGCTGCTGGCTGATACAACTTTAAGGATGGCACTCTCCTCCGCTTTACTTATTTTTGGGGCAGCAAACAGGACACTTCCCATATCCCATTTCCCACCTAGCCCGGCTCAAAAGTTCAGGCAGTGCAGGAACAACAGACCGAACAAGTTGCACAGTTGTTGATTGACATGCCAGTCGTCGTGCTCTGCTCTCGAACCTCGTACCACACTGCGTATACATTATCTATGCGCTGGCATGCAGCATAAGCACACAAAGCCCCGACCCTGTGCGGAGTCGAAAATGGTTATTGTTATGTCGAGTCCCACACAGGATGTCCCAACAGCTGCTGGTTGGGCTCCGACCTTTGACACCGCACGAGGCACGAGGCTTTCAGTTCGATTTTCCCCTAACAGCTTGACCCTTGAGCCGTCCCAATTAGATGGGAACCAATTAAATTTTTAGTTTGGGCTGCTTGTATTCCAGCCATTACTCATGCTGCTCTGATATGTAGTGCAAAACAAATTGCCCGCCAAGTTAGCGCCCTTTCGCCCTTTGCCCTCAAACTTTGTTCCCAACCACGATGATGCACTTTTTGCAGCTCCAACTATTTTGCATATTTTTACAATTTTCACGCTGATAAAAGTGCTTCGCTTGCTCGTTGTTTTTCCCACCACTCTCCACGTTACTGCGAATTGATTTAATGACTTAAACGGTTTTAGTTTAAATTATTTAATTGTTTCTGTTAAGCTCCGTGCCTGCCACTGCTGGTGCTGTGCCGCCGCCCTCTTAATTGAATTAAATAATTTAGCGGTTGGTGGTTTTTTTCTTTCTCCTGCAAAGCACTCCGAACCATTTTGAATTGAAAGCGGAAACGAACGAAATAACGTGTAATTCTTGTGGGTGGGAAAACTATTTGAGGGCAGAAGCGGAAATGTAATTATAGGTAGATCAACAAACAATTAAAAATGCAAGCAATGCTTGACTTTAAAAAGGTTTTCTGGGTATATGATTCTTAAATGTCAATTAACCTGCTCACTCATGACAATTTAAATAAGTCGAAAGTCAGTCAATTTAACTGCTCGAAAAAAATCTACAAAAATATTACCAAGTTCGATCATTGGAAATTGTCAAACTGTCAAAGTTCAAATGGGGCGTGAAAGGGCGTAAAGCTGTCAATTTTTCAGACACACAAACACGTACTCCTCCATGTTCGTATATATATATTTGATCATAATTATGGCCAGAGCCTGACGGGGAACAGATGCATTAAAGCTGCTTAGCCCGGACCGTGACCGTACATCCCTAAATATGCTTTAAATTTCATTTTTATTATCGTAAATGCTTTCTGGGTCCTTTCGTGGCGTTTAGGGTCCGGGTTCGGGTTCGGGGGCGAAGTTATCACAGATGCGCAGCCATTTGCAAAAAGCGACAAACTTTCACACACACACACACCGAACACACACCCCATACAGACACACTGGCATATCCTGCGTATGAGTTTCGGTTTTTATGGCCCTTTGCTGTTAGCCGTGGCATGTTGCCGCTGTTGCTGCCTGTTTGTCTGTTTGTTGTCTCTTGTTGGTTAATTTACATTTTCTTGGTAATTAAAATGTGTCTTTAGAGCAGCGTGTGCCAGCAATCGGGGGGAGTTGGGGGCCAAAGTCATTTACATAATTATGTGTGGCAATTTCCAAGATTTTTCTGCCACAACCATTCGAGTTGGCGCAATTATTGGGTGTGCGAGTGTGTGGCATACATAAATTTATTACAATCACTCTTTATTCGCACATTGTCTATAACAATTTTTTCTTTGTGCCCTTGCTGGTCTTAATTAGCATATTATGAGATAATTTCCTACGACTTCATGGTTATTTTAGAATGATTTTATTCAACAAATTATGCTTTGCAATTAAGAAAGTATTCTGAATGTTTAACTTAATCAAGTTGAATCGTCGTGGAATGTTAATTACGATTTAATATTCATTACCTTAGCGTAAATATTCCATTGATTAAAATGAGTGCGAAACCCGCATCAGAATGTCAGGATGCGTAAATTATGGAATTTTCTGTCAATTGGTTTGCTTTAATTTATGCGAGAGATGTCCCGATAAATTTTACATTGTGCGAAATTAATATTTATGATTGCCGCAAATGCAATTAACATGATAAAAGGTTGTGTAATTAAACGAAATTCACTAGTTGGGCATTAGTACTTCCAGCTGCCGAGTATTCAATTTTAATTGGATTTTTAGCGACTCAAAAATTAAGCCTAATTTGATTTTTAGCTAATTAAAATGGGGAAGCACTATTGAATTTAATAAAATAGGTCAGTCCTGCTCTAAATTCAGCTTCAATAAAATAGCAAATGAAATCCTTTGCAGCACGCGCGATCTGGAGGATTTGTGCAAATAAAACGATGGCCGGCATTCGAGGCGTGTCCGAAGTCAATGGGCAGCAACATAAGTCAACACTAATGCCGGAAAATAATGAAAAGAAATGGCCGGCGGCTGCTAACTGCTCCTGGCCGAAAACAAAGGACCGGCCGCCGATCCGGAAGTGAGCTGCCCTCGACCATCGTCCTGGCAGTGGAGTGGCCTTAGAGGCGCTTAGCAGCCACGTTCCCGAGTAATCCGGAATCTATTTGGGCAAAAACCCAAGGAAACGGAGGAAATTCCCAGCTCTAATTATTGACAGCAACAGGAGGATGCTGGGTGTCAGTGTTGAGCAGCTCACAGGAGCAATTAGGAGAGTCCTGCGAAGATTGTAAAGTTCTGCTGTCTCGTTGTTGTTCTCAATACTTTGAGCAATGCCTCTAATTAAATGGTTCGGGATTTTCTGCTTTCTGTCGTTTGTTTCCAGCGACTTTCAATGAGGACGCCTCGCACTTGGACAATTTTTAATTTGTTGCAAATCATTTTTTATGTAGATGGCCCAGATCCTTGAGGAGCCGAAGGGAACTCCTTGGAGAGCAATTAGAAAATGTTTGGCGGTCTTTCTCTTCGCTTTCCCTTTTTGTCATCGGAAAAGTTTTGGCATCCGGCACCAGGGGCAGTCCCTAGAAAAAAATTAATCTTAGACATTAATTTAAAAGTTGGGGCCGTCTCGTGAATTTCATTCGGATTTAATGATCACATTAGGCTTAGGAGCTGAGACCAGCAAATACATCCTTTTCAAAGTGAAACGTTATTAAGACTTTAAAGAACACATTTCCCTTTGCTCTCTTACAAATGTCGGAAGTCAAAAGTCCGGTTCATAGACGCCTGCAGGCCACATTTAAATTCGTAATAAATTAATACTGAAAATTCCATTGACCAAGTTTCAAGAGGGGAAAAGGGAGAAAGAATACGAGTATTAGGCAGCCAATTAAATGAGAATTGCCTCGGGCTGCAATGGAAAAGTTGCGAAAACGGAAAATTGTTTAGAGTTAGAGAAACGGAAATCTAATTATGAACAAAAGAGAGGCAAATGGACAGCCAATTTATGTGCGCTCACACACACACTTCTTGCTTTATTTAACCTGAAAGCGCCCCGAGTCCGGCTTCGATATTCTACTTTTTTCTCAATTTTTTCTTTTCTTTGTTTCCTTCTCGCTGTCAAGTTAATGCAAAATGAAATATTTTGTATTTTTTATTGAAAGCCTTCTGCCTTGGCACATCAAAGAACGTCGGGGGCGGGGACAGAGTCAAGCTGTTCGCGGAAGAAAATTCGTTTGTCGATAAAGCTTAGTGCGGGAAAATGAATGGCGGAGCGCCATAATTTCGCATTCGAGCGAAACTAATTTCGAATTCAGCACACACGGCTAAGCAAGTCACAGGGTTTAAGATATTCGGGAGATATTCGACTGAAGAATACCCCAACAGGCATCTAGACATTTTATTAAAATGTGTATATAATTTACACAGAAAATCAGAGAAGACATTGTATTCAAGTTCGATAATAAAATACATTCTTAATTAAAGGAAAACCTCGAAGATGGACATGGCCCAGCATCTTTTGAATAGGAACTCCGAAAAGCTGTTAGCTTGTTGCTCTTTGAGCCAACAGTGCGTGTCTTTAAAGCCGGTCTCCATCGGCCAGGGACTTGGGCCGAAGTTTTCGCGTGTAAGTGGCCGTTGGGGTATGAAATATGCACAGGCCACAAGTGCAGGGGCTCTCTTCCCGCTTTTCCCAAGTCAAAGTTCCAGGCTGAGTTTCGGCGCTGAGCCCTCTCGCTTAGGCTGCTTATTAAATGTCCCTGGAAGGACGAAGGTGGCAACCAAAAAAACACCTTGGCCACGCCCCGCTTTTACGGCCTCTACGTGGGCCGGGCATTGAGCAGGCTTTTATTGGCCTACGGCAAGAGGGAGGGGGGCACAACATACGGAAAGTAAAAAGGATTCCCTCGGCGAAAGGAGCTTTGCCAGAAGTTGATTTTGTCTGCTTGTCGGCCCTTCGGAATTTCTATTTGTTTCGCAGCGAAGCGAAAGGGAAAGCCGTGTGGGCGAGAGGGTTAGGGCGAAAATGGCGAAATAAAAACCAATTGAAAAATTTATTTGCTTTCATAAATGAAATTGAAAATGATTTTCCCGGCTCTGAGTTGGGTTCGATTTTTCCGTTTTTGCTCGCATTTCTCCCACTCGATATTTGCAGTTGCGGCAATTTAATTGGTGGCCCACAGCGGCGATATGTGAAATATTTATGGTGCCTGTGTTGGCCAGTGTTCGCTGCGGTTAATGGAAACTGAATGGGGCTACTCCTGGCCACATATTTTCATTAGCAGTGGGAAAATCCAAGTACTCCAAGTACTCCTCAGGATATTTGACACTCATTTCGGCAATCAGTAAGTATGGTTTACTTTGGCTTATTGTGTTTGATTTGGATATACTTTCAATAAATAAAATTAATATTTTTTAAAGCGTCGCACTACTTTTTGCTTTATATTTTTTAAGCTTTATAGGGCTTTTGTAATGCTTAAGGCCAGAAATAAAATATAGCAGTCTACGTTTCTGTTTTAGAAAGGGTTTAATTTTATTATTTTACCATTCTTTTTGTAGTCACATCTTTTATCCCCCCAACTAATGTAAAAAATGTATACATTTCCTGGAATTCCCTGCCAACTTTAATCTGAATTCATTTCCCAGAAGCGGTAATGTTATTATATACTTAACAATGGGAACACCTGCGAAACTCACTTACCTCCGTCAGACGCTTCAGTACAGCTCAACCTGCTCCCGACAGCCTGCCTGCTCCCTACCCTTCGATTCTTATCCCATTATACCATTGTCAAGTCGGAGGAAATTTTCTCTTTCGCCGGCTTTTGACTTTAAAAACCGCAGTCAATGCCCTTCGCACTTGGCCCGCCGTCGGCCGACAGCCTTCAACATCAATTCTCGAAGCGAAACATAAAACTTTTCCCTATGAATGGGAGGATGGCCAAGTGAAAGTTGGCTGAGTAATGAGGGGGAGCGGGCCTTAACCAACAACCGATATCAGTATAATATAACAACATAACTTTCTGAACTTTATGAGCGCCGATTGCTGTTGTCATTTCACTTGCTGCCGTTAATGTTGCTCCTTGTTGTGGTTGCCGCTGCCTTTCTTCCTGCGGCAAAAGTTGAAGAAGTTTCGAGAGCGCGGTTTTTGCGAAAACTTTTGTCTTTTGATTTTGATTTTGCCTGGCAAAAGTCCTGTACACGGATCTTGAAGAGTTTTCCGTTTTCTTTTCCCCGAAAAAGTTGATAACGATTTGCTGCGGTTCCCCCTTGTTGACTTTGTGGCTATCGATTTACAGCTAATAAAAATGGAAATTTCGCATCGAATATCCCTGCACATGCACCTGTAATTAATCACATTTGCATGCGGCTTGGGTTACCCTCATGGCGTCGGGACATGGAACAATGGCCGCATTTCCATGTGGATTTTTCGCCGACAGTTTCGCTGAAATCCAACACCGCACACAGATGGGAGAGACCCGTGTTCCATATGGCTCATTGCGCGATTTGATTGATCCAACTGGTGACACCTCCCGGGGGAGGCGCAATGGCATAGGGGACTGGGAAAAAGCCACTTTGCCCAGCTGTGTCGTGTGCATTTGTCTAAAATGCCAAATATAAATATTTGTTCGGTCCGTGTTTGCGTTTCGTTTTCGGGTTTCTAATAAACATTGCGCTCTGTGAGCGGTAACGAAATGCCGACGATAAATCGGGGGCGCGGTGGGCGTGTCACGATTGCGTATTTGCACAGAGACAACAAGGACTCAGGACCTTGTTCGGGCTGTCGCAACTGATGCTGATGCTGCTGCTCCTGCTGCTGCTCCTGTTGCTCCTGCTGTTTGCACTTTGCCCCGAAATGTTTTGGGTTTCCATTAATTACATTGTCAATAGATTTCAATTCGTGTGGGTGTGTTTAGTTAATGAACTGTGTGCACGTGTGTGTGTGCGGGGCTAACAATAGATAGGGGTCCCGTCGTAGGATATTCTGGAACCAAAGCAGAGCAAATAGTTAATTTCCATTACAAAAGGCACGGTCAACAATGGTTTCTTGATATTAAGCAGTATTGTGAAGGGATTTTCTGGGTGGGAAACGGATTGGGTATGGCAAATAATAGCGATAAGATCGATAATCAATCAATAATTATCGTTACACCCGATTTTGCAAGGTATTTAAATCCAATATATCGAAAAGACGTATTGTGAAGGGATTTCCAGGGTGGGAAAAGGATTGGGTATGGCAAATAATAGCGATAACATCGATATTTAATCAATAATTATCGATACACCCGATATTTGTAACGTATTTAATTCCGATATATCGATAAATTCCCACCTTCATCTGAATAACCTCTAATAATATTTTTTAAAGGAACTTACCCATCTCTGAGCCTCTTGTCTTTGGCCTGGGAGTTGAAAAGACCTTGAATGGAACTCAAGCTTGTCGAACAAGCAGTTAATTCCAATCACAAAGGGCCTGGTCATCCATAGCTCTCTGGCTTATGAGGGGGAAGGATGGACATATTTATTCTTGGTATTCCCCAAAATTCAGTAATCCCCGAAGAGAACCCTTTTTGCGGTCACAGCTAATTGTGCGAGTGCCATTGATTTTCCCAGCCAAATGAATAAATAAATATTTCTGACTTTGCTGCCGTCGTAAAACCAGGAAGAGCGTTACCCGCAGCCAACCGTGCGTATACGTAATGCGCTCATAAATGCAATCCCAAAACTCCCGGCGGGAAATAAACATGGCGTGGCGCTCACGCTTACAAATCCCTCAAAAAGCCAACTTAAGCCGGCACAAACACACTTGCACATGCACACAAAAACAGAGCCAGCGGAGAACAAAAAAAAACACACAATAAAACAGGGAAAACGGGGTGGCAGAGGTGCAGAGGGGACAAGAACATACATTATCGTATCAATGGCTTATTGGAAGAGCAGGCAACTCGACTATATCCCCGTATAAATAACTCGCTGCCACTCCCGAAATGTCTCCCTCGCCTCTTCCTTGAGTACGTGTTCAAATTGAAATCCAATGCCAGGCTCAGTGAATCCCCTTTTACTGAGTGCCTGACCCACCTGTTTTGCTGCCTGAAAATGTTGTGATTCAGTAGCTGTCAACCTGAGTAATTAATGAATAATAATGTCGATATCAAATGTGGTCTAAGGATGGACTGACAAACAATTTTGGAATTTAGAAAAGTGATAAAAAAAATAGGAATAAATAAATGTGAGATGCTAAAAATACATATATTCAGCAGTCAAGGGACTTCCTATTTTTAAATGCTTGCAAATATTTTCTTATGCTATTTAATAATATTATTTTCAAAGAACTTCCCTTGCTAATTAGTCCTGCCCCATTTAAACACAATTTCCAGAGAAATTTAAACCCAGAACTGCCCAAGCAATCACGTACCTACAAATAGAGTGAAAATTTTCACTGCCAAAATAGTTATCTCCCGAAACAGGCCATTTAAGCGGCCGACGGCTCGATTAAAGCTGACATAACGGGGAAAAAAGAGCCACTATGTGTGACCGAAATGTTCTGCGGCTCATGAACTGTGAATGCCCTGGCCCGGAGCCCCGTAACCCCGCAAAATAATAGCCCAGCCGCCTGTGCTGACCACAGTGACCGGGGAGAATAGAGTCGCGTCTAATGAACAGGGACGTACCATTGGGGCAATATGCAGAGCTGGCCTCCCCCCGACAAAATGGATTTCGGCGGCATTAAAAATCAGTTTAGGCTGGCAAAATGTGAAAACGTAATAGCGAATCAATAAAGCCCCTAGCCGAGTGGGGTCAATGTGTGAATGTGGCATTACCCGGCTGCCATAACAGACGCCTGGAGTGACGGAGTGACGGAGTGTTTGTGGTCAGCTGTCGTGTGGCTGATGGCACTTTGAGCAGTGATTGAAGCGCTAGATTTGCATTTTCATTTACACTTTCATTTACATCTAAATGAAATGCTCAATTAGTCTGGGTTCTTAAATCATTTCGTTACACTGCCAAAGTCCAGATCAGTTATCACTCGTAGACTACCAGGAGATGGCGAACCTCACCCAATTCACGGTTATTTGTATTGTTTTTGCTCTGGTGCCCTTCCTGGAAATCGCATATGGAGGTATATATACCTATATTTCTGCTTAACAAGTACCTTTTTCGGAAATTATTCCCTTGCAGGACCCTGCGACGGCCCTACCTTTGACACCGCCAACTGCGAGGGAGACTTTCTGGGCTTTGCTTTCAATTCCACTTCCATCCAGTGCTATTCCTTTATTTACGATGAAACCGTTTCCTCAGAATACATTTTCAGTTCCAGAGGAGAATGCGAGGGTGCTTGTATTATAGGCAAATAGCTACGTAACAATATTTTAATTATATTTCCTGTATTAAAACCAATTAGTTATGGTTCAGTGGAACTTTAAGATGTAGTTTCGCATTTGAAATAATTTTCAAAGCGGTTCGTTAAATGGTTATTCCGCCTCAAGCCTAGTATTTGTAGGCTTTCGAAGAAGGTAGTAAGAAATGCACTTCGTATTTCTTGTTATGGCCCTGTGGCTAGCAGCAATGTTCAATACATCCAATGGCCTCAATAAAGGTATGTTTGGGTTAATTCACGAATATGAATTAATAAATAGTAACCTTTGTTTTTGCAGATAAATGTGAAGCTCCTCCAAGCGAGACTGGCCCTTGCAAGGTATTCCAAACAAGATGGATCTATAAGTCCCAAGAATGCCAGGAGTTGAAATATGGTGGATGCGATGGGACAGCCAACTTGTTTTTTACACAGGAAGAGTGCAGGGCAGCTTGCCAAAACAATAGTTTATAATGTGAATTAAATAAATTAATAAAATAAATAAATTAATTAATAAAATAACATTTTCTGAGATATATATCACTTTAATATTAGTCTAATACTTGCAGACAGCTTACCTCTAAATAACTATGTTTAAAAATAATAAATAAACTAAATGTAGCCTCAATTATACTAAATTTTTAAGGCAATTTAAGCAGAACCCTGACATTTATAAAGATTTTCTACGCTTATTACACAGCCAAAGCTGAAAGTATGAAAGGAAATTATCCGAAGTGCAGATCAGTCTCTCCTATTTTAAGAACCAAGCAAGATGAATAGACAAATGCTATGGCTGATCGTTGCCATCGCCCTTCTCTGTCTGGCATCTGCCAATGGCCAAAGGGGTTAGTTTGCTAAATAATACTGGAAAATCCTTCTGTATTCACCTGCTCTTCCCCCAGAAAACTGCGACATGCCGCCCACGCTGACCGGACCTTGCAAGGATTACAAGACTCGATGGTTCTACCACCAGGACCTCAAAGAGTGCATTATGTTCGACTGGGGAGGCTGCCAGCAGACCGAGAACCTCTTCGACTCCTTGCAGAGGTGCGAGTCACTGTGCCTGGGAATAGGCGAAGTCACCTTCACCTAGTCAGTGTGAGCACTGTCAACACTATCAAACTATGTTCGGAGAGTCCAAAATGAAATTCAAGTCTGGGTTATGCATTGTCCTCGTTTTGTTTGTGGCCGGGATCTGGGCCAGCGGCGGCGGTGCGACGAGTAAGTTGGTTAAAGGTTAGAGGTGGGGATCAGTGGCGGAGTTAATGCCCCGGGTTAATCCCCCAGAGAAGTGCGATGACGAGCCCAGCCAAATGGGACCCTGCAAGGCCGCCTTCGAAATGTGGCGCTTCATCAGGGAGCGGCGGGAGTGCGAGTCCTTCATGTACGGCGGCTGCGGGGCCACGGAGAATATGTTCGACGAGGAGGCGGAGTGCAGGGAGCAGTGCCTGGGCTGATGGCCAAATTTCGTGTACAAACATTCATTGCCCACCGATGGGATGGCGGCCAAAATAAAAGTTTTCAGCCGTCGGAAAGTTTTAAAGCCCCGCGTCGCTCCAAAAATATGATTTGTCTGCAAAGTTGAAATAGATTTCCAAACAATTTTCGTGGCTCTGCGCCATGGAAATGAACTGCAGTCCCGTTTTTTGATTTATGCTGATGAAAATTGAGTTTATGCGAAAACGATATTATATATACCATATAGTTTGGGGACCTGCTACTGGCCCCTCGGGTGCGATAATAGGCTGCCAACCGGGCCATCGCCTGGAATTCCCTTGTTTGCATTTCGTTTTATTTTTCATACGGCCGCGGGCACACGCTGCGTATACTTAATCCTATCCATCCCAGCCAGGTCGGATCAACTGGAACCGCCACGCCCCCCGTTCCGATTCGTTCCGTTGCGTTCCGCCCCCGCAATTCAATCCAATCAGTTCGAGGACGGTGCCCGGCCTGGCCTCACTTAATATGCAGGTCCCGGCGCAAATTAAAACCCGGCAATACACAGCAACTACCACAAACTGTTATTGTGTGTTTGCGCGCTGTCCGTTATTAGATTTTCCGACAACAGGCAGGCAAAGTTCACTTGTCGCCTACATCACATGTTGGCAGTGCTGTCGCCATGTTTCCTTCCCCGCCTCCGCCCCCGCCTACCCATTTCCGTTTCCGCCCTGCGCCCTCTCTATTGTGTGTGCGTGCGAATTAAATTCATTAGCAATTTGCAGAGCAGACAGCGGGCAATAAGAAATAAATAACCATGGGCAATTCCTTATAAACAATCTGCTTAAAAATGGTTACCGGAAACTAAGGAAATGTGTGACTTAAATTACTAAATTCCCCACTATAAAGATTACTTATCCAGATTGCTTCGAACTATATTTAAAGATCAATTAATGAAATCCCTCAGTAAGGCGCATCCCCTAACGCTTGAAGGCCAAGCTGGAGGTCTGGGCACACTGGGCCTTGATGTGGTCGCAGTCCCGCCTGCCCAAACACATATCCGATTGGTAGTCGATCGGATAGACTATGGGCTGTCGGTCGATGTTCCACAGCACCGGATTGCCCAGCAGCTGATCGTCGGGGTCGTGCTTGGCGGGGCACCTGCCCGCATACGACCTGAATCTGGGCGGCTTGTGGACCCGATTGTGGGGGTCCTTGAAGTAATCCCTGTAGTCCTGACAGTCCAGGTAGAACGAATCAACTCCCCATACCGAGGCATAGTCCACCACCTTCAGGCCGGGCTTGTCGCACTTGAAGATGTAGCGGCGATGCACACGGCTGCTCTTGGACACATTCCACATGTCCACCTCCGGAAGGTGCATCCTGTCGGATGTAGTAGAATGTAGTCAATTTACAAAGACTGAAATTGTAAGGAAAACGTATGTATAAGTCTGTTTTGGTATCACAACTGGCTGGTGTGAAAACGATGTTAACCGTATGATTCTGTGTTGTCGAATGAGAAGTCTAGTGAAACGAGCTAGCTTTCTACTAGGTCACAGCCTACTTCCGTATTACACTTTAACAAATTTAAAGCCACAATTTAATTATCTCACTTATTAGATTCGCCAGCTGGGAAACCAATTTGTTTACTGCCAATCGCCTTGACTTCATTACAATGGGGAAACCGAGAAGACCGAGGGGAAGAGTGGAGCTCCATGTACACGAGCATGTCGGCAAAGTAAACAAAATGGCATTGATCCATTAACTGGAAGCCTTTTTGCCACAGAAACAGAAATTCAATCAATCAGTGCTCAGTTTTCCTGGGCTTTGTTTGTCCACACCGTATCGTAGTAGAGTACAGGCAATAACAAGGCTTACCCGGGCAAAGGTTCAATGGGGTCAAGGGGGAATGTCGCCTGGCATCAATTAGGTGGGCTTTCTTCGCTCAATTGTCTGCCATAAACTGCAGAGGTCGAGACTGCTGCCAGAATTAATTAATGCTCTTATTACGCATACGACCCCTGGCACCGATAGCCATAATTACGCACCATCAAAGGTTAGAGAGCCCCTGTTCACCTTTCCTTATGAGGCCACTTTGCTATGACAGCGTAATCAGTCAACTGCTGATAATCACAGTTTTTCACTACTAATAGACTATTTGACCTTGTATTTATCAAAGGTTATAGAAAAGATAAGGAAGGAAAAAGGTAAAATAATTATTTTAAATTATAGCATGCTATTGTATCCTTATTGTAAACATTTAAGTGGAATTTACGTTAAAAACTATTTATTTATATTCTTAAGTACATAATATATCACACATTTCCATGCAAGAACTGGGTAGTTTAATGGCATTTCTAACTTCTGAAAACTTAGTTCCTCTGTCACCGCAGTTCACCTTTTCTTCTGAGGCCACTTTTCTATGACAGCGTAATCAGTCAACTGCTGATAATCACAGTTTTTCCACTCCTAATAGACTCGTTGACCTTACATTTATCAAAGGTTATAGAAAAGATTTGGCAGGGAAAACGTAAAATATTTATAATAATTATTAACAAGCTATTGTATCCTCTTTGTAAGCATTTAAGTGGAATTTACAATAAATACTATTTATTTACACTTTTAAATAAGCAATATATCAGATATTTTAGAGTTTAGAGTCATTATCACTCCTGAAAACCTCTATTCAAACTCACCTTAGTTCCTCTGTTGCTGATTTATCCAGTGCAACTTCCCGGAACTTGAACTTCCTGTTTCCAGAAGAATTATCATATTAGTTAGGTAGCAAAATCTCTTGTTGTTAGTCGAACTAAGCAATTGTTGAGCAATTTATTAATCTAATTATCGCACAGACTGACACGTGATTGATTGGCCCTCTGGGCAAGTTCAATGGCGATGTGAGAATATATTCACAATAAGCCATTAAGTCTTTGATTGATTTAACCCTAGATCCAGGCGAGACTTTCTGGCCAGCGACACGGTTCAAAGGGGATTCGGGATCCAATTCTTCCCCCCTCCCGGCCACGTCTGTGGCAGCTTTATGATATGTTCAAACATAAATCATGCATGAATGTGGCAGAAAAGCGATTTAAGTGGACTGGGAAGCGGAGACACGGGCATACACAACTTTTGTGCCAAAGTCCAACAACAGAACAACAGGCGGCGGCAAATTGCCCAACAAATCAATCAAATACATCTGACAGAGCTGCTGCTCCTGCTGCTGGAGAGAGAGTCCTGCTCCACAGGACATGTAAATGAAAGCGAGATGAAAACGAAAGCGAGCGAGAAAGCGAAAGAAAAAGCGAAAAGCGAAAAGCTGTGGGCTGTTATTAAAGTGGCTTGTTGAACGCCTGTTCCGTTCCGAGGACCGGACATGATGGCCAATGATGCGGATCGATTATTTTTGGGGCCCAAGTGCCAAAGTTTAAAGGCCTCAAGATGCCATCAAATATTCATGTTCTCTCTCTCTTTGAACTTGGAACGCGAATGGGCCACAACCTGAGCTGCATCGCTAATGAGCCAACGGTGGGACACTCCTTTATTGCCTTCCTGATCGTAAAATACGGCCTTTAAAATGATTCTGAAATATCGCGTATACGACATGTGTGCCGGAGTTCTTTCATATTCAGTGGCAAACATCATAATATTCTCGTTAATTTCATAGCTACTTTGCATTCGCCTCGGCCCCCAACACAAACATTAAAACAAATTATTCCGGCTCAAGTGAACTCAACTTCCAATCGACTTCATTATGCCACCTGCTCCTCGGGAGTGGAGCCTCAGGATTTCGCCGGCTGTTGGTTTTAGCTGCCAGCTGCCAGTTGCCAGTAGCCAGCTGGCACCTGCTCATCTGGTCCTGGATCCGCCTCGGCAGTCTCAACTTTAATTGCCAGGACTGCCTCCACCTTGCCTCCCGTTGTTTACTTTGCCTTTTGCAATTTTCCTCTCAAGTTTTTTCCTCGGTCTCCGCTGCTTCGCGCTTGTTTATTTGTTCTGTGAGACTGCGCATATTCTGCCTCCAAATTAATTGTTGACATTTGCATCACAGAAATTGTACAAGTAAAAATAAGAAACAGAAAAGAAAACATTTCTGGCTGCGGGCCTGTAGATGGGTTGATCCATCCTTCTCCCAATTTCCTTTTTTTCCCATTAATTAGGTAAACTTTTGCGAGAAATGGTATTTTTGTTTTGTTTGTATTCCAGTTGGTTAAGTGAGCGTTTGTTCAACTCGATTGGTTGCGAGTTCTGCTCCTTAATTGAGGCAGTAATTTCACTGAGTGATTTAACCAATTTTGGGTTTATTTTAGGCATTCAATATCCAAAAAATGTTAAAGCTTAAATCCTAAGCATTGAAAGGGGCATGTCCATTATAAATATTAAAATTAAATTACAGCACACACAAGGGATTACCTTCTCTTTGGCCATTGAAAGCTCCATCAATGTGTGATGTGTTTTAGCCATTGGGTAATGCTATTACTTGTAAAAACCAATTTCAAGCTGCAAAAGATAAAATCAAAACCACAAAATTGCACAGCTTAGTAAAGCTCTCGTTGGACACAGTTTCGACATATGTTACAGAGCGTTTCATAGTGATAAAGATTTACTTGAAATACAAATAAAATAAATTAAAATATTAAAAATAAAATATTCCTTAATAAAACTGTAAATATTTGTACATACAAATATCAAGAATATTTTGTGCTCTACATATTTCTAATTAATCTCCGAGCTTATATTCGTTCTACAATAAAATCCACGTAATAATGTTTTCATTATTTCAATTTATAAGAAATTAGTTCAATATATCTTACAACTATGACCCGCACTGTTTACTGGTATTTTCGGAACAGGCAAATGGCGATATGTAAACATTTTATGTGCAAACTTTTTCACATCTCTCGGAAAACTGTGAGCATAAAAAACGAAACTGCATAGCGAACGACTTCCTTCCCGGACCCGGACCCGGACACGGACATGGACCCACCCAAAAAAAACCTGTCGCCTCCCATTCGACTAACCGATGCAATCCTCAGGCCCTCGCCACCACATCATTCACCAAATGCATTACACAAATTGTTCGTTTATGGCAGGTCAAAGGCAGAACTTCAAGCGAAAACCGCACATAAAAACTATTAGGACGGCCCTCCAGGAACCAGAGCCCAGGACCTGGTTTTCCTGGCGAAGGCAAACAGTTCCTGTCCAAAGGTGGAACATCTGTCAGCGGAATTCGGGCATTCAGGCATTCGAGCGTTCGAGCATTCGGGCGCCACATCCAGCTCAGACATGTGGGCGACATTCGGGCGACATTTTGGCAACATTCAGCGGCTCGGCGGCAGACTGTAAAAGGGTTGCTTATACTTGGACTTCGACTGATAAATACCTTCTAGGGGAATTTTTTGGGAAGGTTTCAGTGTAAGAACTACCGCCAAAAATGGAGGATACATTTAATTAAGAGAAGAAAGTTGTGCGAAACATTTAAATGCAGTTCGCTTTCAATGGAAGTTGCTGTACATTTTTGTGTACTTCAGAAATAAATAAATAAATAATAAGGGAATTTTTTGGGAAGGTTACAATGTTAATACTACCTTCAAAAATAGAAAATACATTAAATTTAAAGAGGAAAGTTGTATTAAAAATGTAAAAGTTTCTCCACATTCTTGTTTACTTCAGAGAGAGCACAACATTGATAGCATTTATAAATTTTATAGTAAAATAGCCTTTCTATTATTTCCCTCTAGAGAGCCTTCAGTATACCCTTGAATCCCACCAGCGAGGGCTGCAAAAAATCGCATCGAAAACTAGCTGACAAACATGTTCCACTCATGCGGAGAGACAGGAGCAGCAACAGGGACACGAACATGGACGCGGCCCCTTCAGTCTCACTTACTCCCCCCGAAACGGATTGACATTTCAATCTCTGCTGGAATTGGAAGGCAATGGGTGCGATTTGTGCTCCATCTCCGTCTCCAACAACCCCCCACTTAAGCTACCCCTTTTTCTCCTTGAGCACCGCTCCGTCGTCGTCTTATTTCGTGCATATTTCACAAATTGCATCCGTTTGTCGCATTTGGCAGCCATATTGCATAGCTAAACAACTTCCGCACGACTGATTGTGAGTCAATTACAAAATTGCATTCTGCCCCGCGGGGCCAGGCACAAGGGTGGCTCCTGCCACTGCCCCTATTTGTGCTTTTAGTTTGGCCTTGTTTGCAGTTCCATTCATTAGGCCAAAGATGTTGGGCAACTTTTCCCCGGCTGAAATTAGCCCTGCCAAAAATGGTGGCAAGTGTGGAGCAGCTTGTATCGCTTAGAGTTTAGAGTTGGGAAAGTTTGCCGAGGAACTATGTGCATAAAAGGGAGCTGCAGAAGTGAGAACATAAGGGAAACCACTAGGAAATTTCCTCTGAATACTACATTTTGGTAAATTAATTGGGCTAGTATCTGTTGAGGGCTTTAAGTTTAGACTGTGAGATTTAATTCAATAGGTATTATAATTAAAAGATTATTATTTTTTTTATTTATCCCTTGAAAAGGTTATTTTCCGAATCTTCAACGAACCTCACCCAACGAACCATGAGTGAACCTCCGTTATTCTCATAGAAACCATTAGCAACATCAACTTGGAGTGACCCAAACTAGCCCCAGATCTGTCCACCAAGGGGTCGGAATTGCTTGACCCTGTGGACTAAGCGAAGATTTGCGGCAGAGTCACGTAGGGCGAATAAATTTTGTATGACATTGCTTGGCTCCTGGATTTCTGGACTTCTAGGGAGCAGGGAGGAGTATGAGGGGCTGCCATCAAAGTAGCGCAAATTTGTAACGGTAATTTAGCCTGGGCGTCCACCGGATTTCAGTTTGGAAAGATGGCTCGGGGAGGGCCCACTAAGTAGCCAGGACCATATTTCACGCAACGACTACAAAACAGACACGGACCACGCCCCACTGCCCACTGGCCACTGGCCACTGGGGACCCCATCCATTAGATGCCAAATTGAATTAAATGTAAAAATCTTTTGCACGCAATTGAGAAATGGAAAAGTGCAAAATAAATTTATAGACATAAATATGAAAGGAGCGAACGAGAAGGCAGGCGATGGAGAGGTACTTTTCAGGGCTTTTTACGACTTCCATAGAAATTAAAATGCCATTTAATGCTGCCAGCATATAAATTAAATGGCCGCGTTTTATGTTTATTTCCTCCGGTGTCCTGGAGCGACTAAGTCTCTGCTTCTGACTCTGACTCTGCAGCGAAGCGATTTGCCGGTAAATTGAATTGGCATAAAGACAAGCTGAAAGTTCGGCCCAATCCAGCGAGTGTCTCAATTTGGGGATATACCGAAGCCAAAGTCGTCGCCACGATCCAATCCCGTCTGCTTTTATGGCTGCAGATTTATACTCGCATTGTCTGCACTTCGAGAGGAGTCAAAAACCGTGCAATTTGTCCCATAGTTCGGCCGAAGAGGGAGGTTACTTTGTTGCCAATTGTTTATGCCATTTAAATTTGTTATGCCCATTTTATGTCTCTTTGCGGTTTTATGGCCAAACTTTTATTTATGTCTCTTTCGGTCACGCCAATTGCATTTGATTAGGGTTTTGTTGGCTCCATTCAGCGCCGCCGAAGATGGGTTTGCCGGATAAGCGGGACTGGGAAATGTTTATAACGACTTAATTTCAAAAAGATAAATACTTCAGGCAATTAAAAGGCAGTTTATTTGCTTTGAGTTTCTGTAGAAAGATAATTTGCTTTGTTTATTTTCTTTAATATTAGATTATCATTATTTATTAATGTATAGAACTATAAACTAATCTTTTTCCCCAGATTTTATTCAGAGATCTAAAATTAATTTAATTTAATTTATTTAATATGAACAACCTAGCGCTACAAGTTTAATAAGAAAACTTAAAATTTAGGTACTAGTCGCAATGGGTGGTAATTTCATCAGTAATTTTAACATAGATAGAAAACCGAACTTTTATTTAACAGTAAGCATAGCAAAATTGTAAAGACAGCAAATTAGACATGAAATTAAATAATTAACCTAATTACATTACAATTTTTTCTACATACATACATTATGTAAGCGGAGTTATTAGCTCAGCTCGATTTTATTATTATGTAAGTTTTAGATTACGTAGTAAAGTAGTAGTAAAAAAGTAGTAGTACAAATTTATGGAAAGATTTCTAGATTTCATTTTACCTTTCGACTTTTTTCCGCGTCTTTTTTCTGCTCTTGATGCTGCTGTTGTCTCTCTCTTTCTCCTATACAGTCTTACATATACGCTCTGCTTTAAAAGTCAAAGCCAAAAGGTCGCTTCACATTTAATTGTTTTTGTTCTTCAAACAACCACCAGACAAACTTTCTGGTAAAGAGTCCTTTGGCGGCATGTACTCCACCGAAGAGACTCAATCACACCTTCCGAATTCGAATCAGAATCAGAATCCCACTCCCACTCCGACTCCAAGTTCGTCAAGTGTCCACCTGCGGCGCCTCGGTGAGCGGTGCTCAGACAATGAGGAGGCGATGCCGCGGCACCTCCGCTTGGACCAACAGGAGATGGAGCTGGACCTGAGGGCCTTCGAGGACCGCCTGGTTGAGCTGGCCAAGGCCCCTAAGCCCTGTTCCCTTCACTGGCTTCCCATATGCGGAACCCTATTCGTTTGCACGGCGATCGGTGCCTGCCACTGGCTGCCGAAAGTGCGCGAGAGCCAGTCCCTCGTGATGAGAAGCCTTGCCAGCCGCGGCGCCCTCACCTTATCCCTGGCCACCATCGCCCTCACGATCTTCTTGGCCGCAAGGCACATCAACCAGAGACAGCCGGGAGCCGTGGAGCTCTCGCAGGACACCCTGGCCCTCTTCCATCTGCAGTGCGACACCAACGGCCACTTCCTTCGGATACCGCCAACGGATCCTGTTCCATTAAGGTCAAGAAGGTCCACTTTATAAACTCTGAAATTATTTCAATTTAAACTGAGTACCAGTAGGCCTTGGGATTGTACTAGAACTTGGCTGGGACTTATCCCTCATTGATTCCGTATTCAGCTTCGGAGCTAGTGTAAATAAACAAATTGTGTAGATTTGCTAACAATATTCTTTCGGTTTTTATTTATTTCTCTGTCTACATAAGAGAGTTATTACTTTTTCTATAAACTGTAACATATCTCAGGATTTATACAGGTACTGAAAAATGCCCAGACACTATTTTATTAAGTAATTCCTGGAATCGCCACAGCTTTTGCAATGGCTTTAGAGGAAATAAGTGGTATAAGGAAGCTCCTTAAGGACGCCTCTAAGGAGATTATACAAAAGGCCCCGACTACCTATGGAGGTCCCTGGAAGATATTGCCCCCATTCAAGTATCGGGGGCAACGCAATCCCGAGATGAAGTTCAACCACGGCACCACTACTGTGGGCTTTGTCTACCAAGGCGGCATCGTCCTGTGCGCGGACACCCGGGTCACCCAGGGCAACGTCATCCTGTCGCGGAGCATGCTGAAGGCTCTGCCGGTGAGCAAGCATATCATGGCCACGGTGGCCGGCGTTGCCGGCGATTGCTCCTTCTGGATCCGCACTCTGGCCTGGAAGTCCCGGCTACACGAGACGTGCTACGACGAGCCTCTGTACGTTCAATCGGCGGCCACATTCATCAGCAATGTGGCGATGGAGCACCGGAATAGGGGCTTCGGCCTCTGCATGAGAATGATTCTGGCCGGCAAGGACCTCTCTGGCCCCGGCTTGTATCGCGTGGACTCGAACGGCTTCCTCACCAAGGGCACCGCCTTCGCCGTGGGCAGTGGATCCGCCAGTGCTCTCAGCATCCTGGATAGTAGCTTGCACTTTGGCCTCACGGACGAGCAGGCCTTCGACCTGGGCTTTCGCGCTATCTACCATGCCGCCTTGGCAGATGCCTACACAGGCGGTTCCGTGAGCCTGCATTACATGGACGGAAAGACATGGAGAACAGTGGAGATTAAGGATTGCCAGGAGCTGCACGATAAGTACTCACGGGGTCTGAACTACGCCGGAGTGGATTTGGACGATGAGGAGTCGGTATTGTTACCCAGAAAGAGGATCAAAAGATGCTAGGCATTTTGTAATATTAATTCGTAAAACTAACTTAAGTTTGCTTTTTATCGATTTCTTAATTTATAAATGTTCATCTCTTGACCAAATTACGAGACAAGCTGAGGGAATTGGAGCGAATTTAAGCTCTGCAAATTAGTTATTGCATTTGGCACTGAGATTTGGCGGAGTAAACGTGGCCTGCTCTGTTAATTTTGCGACATTTAAGACGATTTATGGCCACTCACCGCCTGCAAATGGTACCGGGGTCCAGTAAGCAGATTCGAGTTGGGCAAATTGCCGAAAGTCATTAAGTTTGCGCATCGGTGCAGCGGCAACGAGATTTCCTCACCTGCCCTGGGTCCTCAGCGGAAGGACGGCGACTTAAAGGGCTCATTTTTATGCAATCCGAAATCCCATTTGGGAGGACCGCCGCCAAGGAGCAGGGCTCAGACTCCTGAGAGGCTCAGGCTGAGAGGCTGCCATAAATATAATTACAGTTTCATTTCCGCTCCGACTCGAAAGTGGGATTTTCGGCAGGCAGCTGGCAACACGTGGCGGATGAGTAATGCATGGTGTCCTTCAGCGGGAGAGCATCTGCTGTGGGAATAGTTGTAATATGTTTCAGCAACCCCTCTTCACGAATTGTTTCAATTATTTCCAAGGAGGAAAAGCTGCCATAAACGATGATGGAAGGGAAAATATCCTCGAAGGGATGTGAAGAATAAGAAAAGCGCAGCTAATTAAGTTCTTTTTATTAAGGCTATTTACGTTCGTAATACCCGTTAACTCAGCCGGACGAATACCAACATTTAATTTAGGACACTTTGAGCTCCGTTTGCGCCACTATCGCATCATCTTGAAGCCCATGTAGATGCCAAAGGCCATGCAGCAGCTGACGAAGGTGCAGCGCAGCTTTTCCGGGGCCAGTTTTCCTTGCCGGTCGCAGCAGAGCAACTGGAAGATGTACCTACAGAAGCCGGTGTAGGTGCGCGGCGGCGCTGGCTGGGTGCCCAGGGAGCCATCGGGGAGAACTACCAGGTCCTCCTCCTCGCTGTCCTCGCGCAGATCCACCCGCCTCATCAGCTCCAGCATCTCGTCCTCGACGAGCAGCGGTTCCTCGCTCAAATAGTCGGTGGTCTTCAGCTCGTGCTCGTGGTGCAGATTCCTCTCGTGGGTCTGCTCCGTCTTCGGGATTCGTTCGTCTCCGGCCGCGACTCTTCGAGGCCACCACCAGCAGAAGGGGGACGCCGCTCGCTTCAAGGGCTCCGGGCAGGAGCACTCGTAGTAAGTGGTGGCCGAGCTACTGGCACCCAGCTCGTCCTGAGACTTGGCATCCGCCTGAGCCCTTAGTTTCTGAAAGTCATAAGGAAGGGGCTGTAGCTTGGCCTGCTGAGGCTTTTCGTCCTCCGAAGGATTGGAGAGCGTATCCCGATCGGGTTCCTCGCTGTAGCGGTAATTGAAGTCCTCGTCAAAAAATTCTGGGTACTCGCCTTGGGAGTCCTGCTCTCGGTACTCGTCGTCAGATGCCTCTAAGCAAAGGCTATCCTTGTAGTTATCCTGCTGCTCATCATGATACCTTTCTTGTTGCTCAAGGCATCCTTCCTGAACACCAGCCTGGTCCTCCCCTCCGCCCTGGAAACGCTTGAGAGTCTCACCTATCTTGGTGGTGATCTCTCTGGCCGTCTCCAGCGAGAAGGGCAGCTTAATGCCCAGGAAATTGGGGTCGGTGTCGGAAGCAGCTGCAGGTGCCGCTTGCCGGTGGAACCTCTGCTGCTGCCAGGTCACATACCGCCGGGGCTCGAGGACCGGGTCCTGGGCCACCTGGCGGTATCGAAAGCTATTCGCCGACGGGGGATTGCTGCGCCAATTGACACTTTTGGGCTGGGGCCAGTAGTTCCGGGGAAGTGGCACGGGCCTTGGCACGGGGGTCCTGAAATTGTAGTGCTGCTGCTGCGGTGGCGGGATCGGCTGGAAGTTGACGTCCCCGGAGAACCGCAGCCGGCACTCCAGAGCGAACTGCTGCTGGGCCCGGAACTTGGCCCGCTCCTCGATCAGGGCGACGTGCAGCTGGCGCTCCGCAATGCGCCGGTTCCGGGAGGTGATGGGGCCCGGGAAGATGCGGTGGGTCTGGCACATAATGGACAGTTGGGCGTCCGTGAGCTGCCGCACGTCCTGGTAAAGGGGACGCTGACGCGTCGGAGTGGCTTTCTTTCGCAACATGGCTGGGCGTGCTCTTGGTGGGTTCAACTCCTGCTTTGGGGCATATTTTGGGCTACAAACAGCGGCTACTTGCCAAATATCGAATACAACGGGGCGTCTCCAGAAATTTTTGTTCTATTTTTCGAAATCTTTATGTTTGGAATGAAATGAAATTTTGACATTTTGCGGGGGTGTGCAGGTGTGTGAGTGTGTGTGGTTGTAAAGGATTAGAAAGAATTTACAATTTTATTTTTCTCTTGAAGCAAACTCATATTGCATCTTTCGGCTACCAGAGACAATAAATCACAACCTTCTGGTCTGAGGAAACTTACAAACGAAGTTGAGAAGCCATCGAGATATGCTGGTGTTTTCTTTGTTATGTTCTTTAATTTGATTTTATTTTATTTTTCTGTATTTTATATAGTTTTGATGACCTGGCTGCATCTTCAGCTCAATTGTAAAGTTTTCCCTCAGCTTTCTGTGTGCCTTCCCCTCTCAAAGACTCCAATTTTATATTTGGCGTTCTTTGTTTTCTGTTATGGCCTTTTGTTTGTTTTTTCATGGTAGAAGGGTTCAGTTTTTTGGAAGGGTTTTAGTATGGGATGGAAATGGGCAGACAGATGGGACCCTGGACAGATCAAAGGGATATGGAAACTTTAAGGGGAAACTAAAAGTCAAAACTTTGTCAACTAAGGGGCACTTTTCTCTATTTAAATACAATATTTAAAGTTGTGTTTAATGTAATATTTATAAATATAAAACCATAATATTATTAGAGTTTTTTAAAGGTTTTTTGGTTTAAAATTTAAACTTTAAATTGAGGAACCAAGCCTAGAGTAACAGTAGGTTATGTTTACATCGATTAATTCGTGTCGAAAATGTTTTGAATAATATTCATATTAAAGATTAAGAACTAAGTAAAACTGTAAAATAAGAATATATTTTTTTAACCAAAACGCCACCTATGCCAAAGCCTAAAAAGTTAGCCAAAAAGCTCACTTGACCGAGCTTTTTCTCGACTATCAACCAAAGGTACAGTGCCTTTCAAACCCAATATGTATTAAAGTTAAAGAAAATTATTACCCTCATATGAACAAGTCTCAATGGTTCGTTAAATATTCATAAAGTTTTATTAGTAAACATATATTTAGACTACGCACAACTACAAACATTTTGATGATTCGTAACCTAAACAATTTTATTTTCTTTTCTTATTTTTGGCTGAAAGCATGGTAAACGTTGAAATATGTTTGAAATTTATGTTTCATTTACTCTCTTGTATACTTGGGCTCTGTCTGTAAGTTTACTTTAAGAATATGCAATTAATTTGTTAATTTGTTACGCGTATAAATTGACAGCTTGTCTCTATTATTGTCATTCAAGAATCCGTTTGCCACGCTTTAAATATAAATATTCTCCATAAAGATTTATATATGTATACTTAAGCTATTAAGTATTTACAAAGCTCAACTATGAACACGAACTTGTAACGGCATTTGTAATTCTGATTCGATATTAATTGATATTTACTCGTATTAGTTAGTACTTGGCTCTAATTTCTTGTCTTTTTAGTTAGGCTTTTAGATTGGCTATGTGAAAAAACTCGTAGATTAACCATTAACAAATACTAGACACGAATCTCTTGGGATCTCTAAGAAAATGCATTCGCAGGGAGTTTGGATTGTTTACTTTTCGCTTCGTTTTGCTGTTAATAATACTAGGCATATGGGGGAGAGTGTAATGCAAATTTGAACTCAATTTAATATAATTATATTTAAAAATTATTTACACCGTGAAAGTATCTCCTAATTTAGACGATAAAGTTTTTCTTTTTGTTTTTGTTATTAACTTAAATCTTATTTCTCCTCGCTGCCTTGCTCTCTCTGTTACTTTCGGAAAAACAAACTAGATAACGAATGTGTCACATAAATTCGTTGCTGGCTTAGTACTTGTACTCTGGCAGACCCCTCTCTGCCTCCGCCTCTGCCGGAGGAGCTCTGCCTCAAATATGATCAATCTGGAAATTAGAAGCGACTTGGTCACCCTAAAAAATCCGCAAACAAACGTGATGACTCCGTCCCAGCCGCGATGCAATCCGTGGCGACCCTTAAAACTCCTCGTCGTCGTCGTCGTAGTCGTCGCTGTCGCTATCGTTGCTGGGCAGGATGTGGAAACAGGCCCACAGCCGGGACATGTCCACTCATCGTTTGCGGTTATAGGCGCCAAGCGAAGACTGCCTTCATTCCTTCATCTCGTGGCCATTGGGGCCCAGCTCGAGGAGCTCATGGGGCTCGGCGTTGAGCTGGAGAGTAAAAAATAAATATGGATAAGGGATAAAATGGGTTGGAGTTCTGAGATACTCCTGACTATATCAGACTCACCCTGTCCACACTGGCCAGATCGTTCTTCGACAAATGATTCACCAAAATAGTACCCAGGGCATCGCACATCACATTAATGGTGGTGCGGAAGCGATCCCTAAATATCAAGCAATAAAAAATCAAATCAATAAATAATCTTATAAGTTCCCAGTTCCCCGACTTACAGCAACCAATCCACAGCTATGATGAGGGACACATCCTTCGGCTCCAGGCCGACAGTGTCCAGCACCATGACCATGGTGACCAGACCCGCCTGTGGAATGCCCGCGGCTCCAATGGAGGCAGCCGTGGCCGTTATGCTCACAGCCACAATGGTGCCAAAGGAATAACTCATCTCACGGTATTGGGCGATGAACAGAGCCGCCACTGCCTCGTAGAGAGCAGTTCCGTCCATGTTGATGGTGGCGCCCACGGGAATGACGAAGCGGGTGACCCGCGGATCGATGCCCATGTTGTCCAGACACTTGATGGTCAGTGGCATGGTGGCAGAGCTGGAGCCGGTTCCAAAGGCCGTGGCCAAGACCTGACTGAGCTTGGCAATGTAGCGATAGGGAAGTCGTCGGGTGCCCAGGAAGAAGATCACAGCAATGGTACCTGTATAATTTCATAATTTCCAATATTTTTTAACATTTTAATAGAAATAAAAGAGCATAAAGTGCTTACCAAAACCATGCAGGAAAAGCCCTATCATGACTGTAATAAAATACCATCCCAAAGATTGTATTGTCGCAGCTATCGACTCCATCTCAATGATTTTGGCGGCTATCAGGAAGGCCACGCCCAATGGCGAAATCCTAAACAGAATGGGAAATTATAGTATTCATTTATATTATTTTTATTATAAATATGCTGAAGAAATTACCAAATAACCCATGAGGTGATGGTCATCATGGCCTCGCTCAGAGTGGTAAAGAAATCCTGCAGCAGTTGTCCCTTTTCGCGCATCCTGCCAATAGTGGTGCCCAAGATCACACTGAACATTACCAGGCCCAGGACATTGGAGCCCTCACGCTGAGCGGACTTAAATTCCCAGTTCTCCATGGGTTCTTAATTGGGAAATAAATAAGTTATAGTTAGTTCAGGCCGAAATCTGAATGAACAGGTAAAACTTACGTGCAGGGCTAATGGTAGTGTTCTCAAAGATCTCAGTGCGGTGCTAAAAATGCAAGAGGTGTGAGAAATGTGTCACAAAATTGAGCCGATTTTGAATAGATAAGAAGAATAATATAATAGAAGAAAAAGCTATTCATTCCTTACTTTTTAATTAGAAGAAAACTCATATCGTAAACCAAACTTTGTTAATATGTTTTAGAATTTAATTCCAAAAGATCTTTCCTAATAAATCCAAAAACAAGTTAATTCCAAGCTTCCGTAGAGATTTCCCAGTACTTTTCCGTTTTCGAACGTGCAAACTTTTGGTATTGTCTGTTATTCCCCTTCATTGAGTCGACAATAATCTAATTGTGCGCATGAATATTCATTCGGCCGCCTACCTACTGCCATGTACCATGCTCACGAATATGCATATAATTATTTATTTATGCGGAGGTACAATGTCCACATATCTGCCACATCCCGGGCTAAGTACTCTGATTCAATTTGCGTCTGGGGGCTCCTAAACCGTGCTGATACGACCCGTTCCTCTCCAGCTTTCCCTCTCTCTCTCTCTGCCGATCGGCCAGTCTGTGCGATAATTGAAATTTAAGCAGAGACTGACGAACCAACAAACACTTGTGTGTGAAATTCCCCCACTTGAATCTGGAATCTGGAATCTGGCGTGTAATTGAAATTGTGGTATCCCTATCATGTCAGTTTTGATTATGTGTCGCGCTTTGTTTCAATCAAATTCCCGCTAAACCGCAAAGAATTGAATAATTGCTACCGTTGCTACCCTCAACTCGACAGTGCTCAACAGTGCGTATGCGCAATTCGCCACAGATCAGGAACTCACCTGGAACATGGTGGACTGGATGATGTTGTCCGTAAACATGTTTCTGTTCGAGGGAATACAAAATATGAGTCAGAGTTAGTTCTTGAGTATTTCCTGAGTGGATCGCCACCACTCACCGCACCAGATCCATCAGCGTGTCTGGGGTGAGCACCTTGGAGGCCTTATCGATGCTCTCCGTCTGGGTCTCCACGATCTTGGCTCCCTGGCCGGGACGCAGAGTGGTGACCAGGCAAATGCCCAGAATGACGGCCGATATGGTGGTCACAAAGTAGTATGTGATGGCCCTGAAATAGGGATATTTTAATAGAAATATTTGAAGTATTTTAAGGGCACTTACCTTGTGGCAATCTTGCTGGACATGCTCAGGTCCAGGCCACCAATGGCGCTGGTAATTGAAGACACCAAAAGCGGCACAATCAAGCATTTCAGCATCCTGAAAATGTAATATTTATATTAAAATCTTGAGAAAAAATCCCTTTAATCAAAGTATTTAAAAATTATTTTTAATTTGTTTTAATTTCTTTATTTAAATTTATTTTTAATTGACTACTCACCGCAAGAAGATCTCGCCTGGAAAGGATATGTACATGATCTCTCGCTTCGTCCACTCGCCCGTGCTGTTCTTAATGATAAAGCCGACAAGTCCTCCCACAAACACACCAATAACGGTGGCCATGGTGAGGACATTCTCCTGCATGAACGCCTTGAACTTGCTCTCATCCTGCTTGGGTCGCGTCATAGTGGCAGTCCTTGGATTTGCTTAGGACCTGGACAACCCTGGGTCCTGTTTCCTGTTTCCTGTTCCAAGAGTTTCAAAAGCTTCACAAATTTCCGTTCAGTCAAGAAAAGGTTTTCTAAAAGAAGAACAAAAATAAATTTAGAATTAATAAATTAAATACATTATTTACATACAGTTAAGAATTTTTTAGAAACTTTTTTGGTTAAATTAAGCCTTGTGCAAAATATAAGAAATATGGAAAACAACCAGGGAAATCACAACGCATATTACGAATTTTATAAAACTGGTTCCACTCTGCTACTGGACAGATGTTCTCAAGGGGTTAAAGCAGTAGCGCTTCCTCCTCACGGGGCGAACATCGATCGACGACTGAGCTTTCGCACTGCGCAGATATTACAACCCCCGAAACGAGCGAAATTCACGCAGCTGGGCTTTTGTGACGAGGAGGCACACTCCCCATCATCCCTTGCCCCTGAAAAGCGGGGTGTTACTTTTGACGCGAGTCCGGACGGATGTTGTTCAATGCTGGATTTATATTATATATTTGCATTATTTTGGAAATACCCCTCGTTAGCGGAGGGCGGAAGGAAGTGCTGCAATGCCAGCAATTCAAGCAAATGAATTAAGAAGTTAACGCTTGCTATTTAGCACTCATTTGGCACTGACATATATCCCATTATGCAAAAAATATAGCACATTCCTATGAGAAATGCAGCTCAATTAATCGAAGCTGGGGAACGTGTCAAGCAAATAAATTTACATAAACGTTCAATTAATGAAAACTAATTCCCCATCACGAGTGGATGCAAGGGCAATAATATGCAAGCCACGGGGATCAGTGCGAATCAGATAGTGTCCAATACGGACTGTAGGCCTGTAGCCTGACCCACATTCTCATCACTCGCCGCCACATGGTCATCGCAATATCCTCTCAATTGGCAGCCGTGACTCGCCAGTCGGGATTAATCAACAAAATCTTCACACTTCGGCACAGTTTAGCCAATTGTATAGCAATTGACGAGGAGACAAAGAGTCACTGAGATCATTGTGGTCACTGATGATGGGGTGACTAAACCAAGTGGCTGAGATCTCTTAGTTAGGTTTAATGGATTAAGGGTCTGATGAGAAGAGGGATATTGAGAGTAGTTTACACTAAAGGGAAATTAATGTTAGGGGGAATTAATGTTAACTTTAGTGGGAATTTTGAGTGTTGTTACTTCAAGGAAGCCTTCTTTTTTCCCATGTTTTGCAAGACAATTTGGTTTTCGTTCTATATATAGTCTTAAGACTTCAGAATCCAAATTTAAAATAATTAATAAATAATTTAGATCATCATTAAGGTATTTTTTTGCAGATTGTATAG
The DNA here is from genome assembly GCA_018153105.1 of Drosophila rufa. Classification (NCBI taxonomy): domain Eukaryota; kingdom Metazoa; phylum Arthropoda; class Insecta; order Diptera; family Drosophilidae; genus Drosophila; species Drosophila rufa. The sequence continues at coordinate 21,466,870 of JAECXS010000096.1, forward strand.
TTTGTCCCACTGTAAATACAACAATGATATCACTGATCACCATTCCCTGTATGCTCCACGCCTTTGGGGATGATAATGTCGTTATGTGCTCGCGGTGGGGCATTTGTGGTTCACCTAATTGATGTAACTACAGAGCAGAGCTGAGCAGAGCCACCGACTGCGTCGATTCTGAGTGGATGATTGGCATGTGCCCAGGTCGGGGAATGGGTGCTATGTGGGGACAGGTGGTTCCATTGACATAAACACCTTTAAAGCGAGCTAAGCTATATTTAGTGGGTGCAATGGGGCGTGCTTAAACATTCCAAAAACTAGAAGCGGCATTAGTCTCTAGCGTTTAATTAGCAAACCGTTTAGGGGTTGCACTTGTGATTGAGTACGTCTATAAAATCTAGTTTAATTACCGATAAGGAATCAATTTGATTAATATAGCGGAACTCAAGCACCAGTCTCAGACTTATTTATTTATTTACTAGGCCACGCCACATATTTATTCACATTTTTCCGTTGTGAACTTGACCGTGAATGGAATTGTTTCCAGACATCGGTAGGCAGAAGTTGCGCCTGATGTAAATTGTATGTAATTTGCAACAAATATGTGTCGCAGTTGCATTTAAAATGCAATTAACCGGAAGCTCCATTGATCAATAGGCGTTTCTGTCCCTCAAGTTCACTGACAAAAGGATCGGTTTCACTCTAAACGGAAATGGGGAAAGTCGATGAACATTGCAATTAATTTGGAAATGTAATACCAATTTTTAGCACACGCCAGCGACGTGATCGTGAACTTGATCTTGTTGTCTTCATTAGCGAGGCCCTAAAACACGAAGCTCTAATTGACCCAGGGATCGTAAACTAAGGAGGAACCTTGGTTCCCGGACATTCAAGTGTAGATTTCCATTTCCGAAATATTCGATGGAAATATTTGCCATTTTTGACTGACAGACAGTTTACATGACTGCAAATGCCGAACAAGTTTATTATTGTTGATAGTCAAACACAAATGTATATATGTCCCGGGATGCATACTAATTAATGCGCTGTACTTCGACTTATATAACACACGAGCACTATAACTACCCAGCTAATTAATGCAATGCAAACTGAATTGAGAGCCATGTTCGAGTTGCAAATTCATTGTCAATGCAAATTGATTTGCATTTCGAGGGGGTGGCTCCCAGTGAAGGGGGGGTAGCTGGCCCACCCACTTGTCTTTGATGTGAGGAAATTCATTAAAAAAGCGTCTAAGGAAAACCAGTTTATACCGAACAGAACACAACCTTTGCAGTGTTTGTAAAATAAAAAACAATTAACACCATTTATTAGTTATTCGTATAACCTTATGATAATAATTGCATTTTTAATTGAAGTCTTTACAGCTCTTTACTTTATCAAAAATATTATGTCATAGTTTTGGAATAATTTTACGGAATAAACAGAGGCAATAAAGGTAGATAAACTTAAAATATTATATTAAATTTAGCTACTAAAGTTGTTAGAAAATCAACTAGAACTAGGCTCAATAATATTATTTTATAGAATTAAAAACGCCTAACTTACTCTGATAAATGGGAATTAAATATCATAGAATTAATCCAAAGTAAAGACATAATTTCTATTCCTTTGGCGGCTTTTTTCCGAAGATTAGAAATGCAGGTGCTGTTCTAAGTTTAAGTAAAAGTAACACCTATGGTATATAAGTATATTTGTTATATGAACTAAATAATCTCGACTCATACGATGGCCATAATCTACAGACTGTCTGTCTGACTATCTCTAGACGGTAGCGCAGCACTTCCATCAAGTTTCGCCTTATCTGTAGAGAAGCTCCCTAGTTCCGCAAAAATTAAACCGATTAAAAACGCGACTAGCACGCGGATGAGATATTTTTGAAGTAGCATAAACGAAAGTTAAGATAAAACTGACTCATTCCCGATAAGAACCGTCTTTTATTGAGAGCTTGGCATTAACTTTTCACGCGTCTATCACCTAAACTGATTTTATGAGGGTGAGAAATGAGGGAAGCTCTCAAAAGTCAACAAATTTAATTAACTTATCTCGCTAGAAATTATATATTTACAAAACGATATATATATTTTCTCTCATTTTTGCATTATTGCGGCGAGAGAAAAGAGATAAAGCTATTTTGGTGCAACGCGCATATAACATGCATTGTGCGCTAAAAATAAAAATAATTAAAAAAGAAAGCAAACTGTCTGACACGCCCCCGTCTATGCAGAGATTGGTAGGCGTTCTATCAAGGTCAGTGGGGCGGTGGTGGTTCAGAATCTTATCAGTCCGATTAATCGGAAATTATTCACGCTTCTCTCGTGTGCCTAAGGAAGAGTAAATCGATGCAATGCCATCGAGCAAGTAAATGAAAGTTTACATGTGGCCAGCCTATATTATAGCCCTTTAAAAATATATAAAAAATATTTTTAATATTTTGTTATATTACCTAGGACTTTAAAGGTAATTTGTTAGCGAGAACAACATTTTACTTAAGTGTTTGAAATATATTTATAATAAAATGTTTATTATATTGCTCGTTACATGGTAGTAAAGTCTTGAAATATTCGCGATAAATAGACAAGGAACAAATGTATGGCTCTTCCATTGCATCGTTAAAAAAATATATATTAAACTAACAGTTAACTTTGATTTATAGTTTAACTTAATTATTTATAGCTCCCAAATTTAGTAGCATATTTTCCTGTTTTCATTGTTTATGTATTGTATTTAAGTTTTAAATACTATAATTACTCATGTCCTCCTAACAAATTGTTCTAAGTTTTGTGTTCAGAGAAAAACAGCTGCGGCATTGGACCGGCAAAAAAAAAAACTCACCCACTTTCTATGAGACACACAAAGAATATAAATTATATAAGAAAGGTAAGCCTTTGAGTCCTTACAAGGATGTCACAAGATCTTCTTTTCAACCTTTTTCAACTGAAATATTTGTCACAGCACAGGATGCATACATTCAGGTTTACATAGTCTTTTTCGATATCATTTAATTGTTTGTTGCAACACTCATGTCGACTGCGGAAATGTATTTTAATAGTTCTCATCTGCCGAGCACTTACAATCAAAAGCATTCACATTTGCCACAGGCTGGGCAGTAAATTTCAACGTATTTAAGAGAACCCTTCAGGCAGGGGCCCCCAGAACGGTAGGGGAGGATCGGGATCTTGATCGGTATCGGGATCGGGAGCGCGTAGTCTCGGGCTCGCGGCGTTATGGCGACTGACTGATCTATCAGCGATTCCGATGCCGATCTGGTCGGGTCTGTTCTGCTTGCAGCGGCACTAGAACCTGACTCGTCGGTTTGTAAAACAGTACTAGAAGCTAAATCGAATTCAAATTCGAAATATAGCCAGCTACCGCGCAAAATGCTCCCGAGCAGCGCCGTCGGCGTCGGCGTTCGTCTCTGCGGGTGTGAGTGTGTTTGTTTCATTCATCAAAAGCCGCTGCTGCTGCTGCTGCTGCTGCTGGCGACGGCGCTGCTCTCGCATCTCACGTAACGCATACGCAGCGTAGGCCGCGTAATTTGTCGCGCCTTGTTTCGCTTTCCTTTACCACGAGGAGTGCAGTGCAGTGAAAGGAACTCATTACGGCCGAGTCCTTCTGCTTCCTTCTCATTAGGCGCTGCATTGAAGGCTCACCGCACCGCCTTGATCATCCTCGCATTGTTGCTAATGCCAATCAGTGGGTTCCAAGGCTCTTCCTCTGGTCTCTATAAAGGAAAGCGGGTTTCTGGTTAGATCTGGTTTATTACGACACCGCCAGCTCATCGGCTAAGTGGGTCAAGTTTGCACATTACTCAATCCCAGCGATGATTACAAAGATCGTGACAAAACCACCCCGAAAAGAGCCCGAACAATGGCCATAACCATTGTGCTACTTGAACTTGATTGAGAGTGCTCCCGGCATTCAAAGAAATCCGAGGGAACGACGGGCAGGGCAAGAAAGTGGGTTGGATTCGGGCCTAAGCCGACCCAAAGAATGTTAGTTGGGCATTTCCGGTTTCGTATTCGTAACATAATAAATATCAGCAGCAGCAGAAATAAAGTAATAAAAATCAGCACAGCTGCAGCTGCCTTTGATCCGCTTCAATTCGATTTGCCTTGGGGGCCGGGGCCAGTTCCATGCTGCCATGCTGGTGGGAAATGAGCTCTGCGGAAGAGCTGGCCGGAGGATGGGATGCGGCTAAGTGGCTCGCAGTTGACAGCGCTTGGCGTAGTCCCTAAACCTAAACCGTGGTCGGCAGCTCCCCACTGTCGCTGCCCCGTTTCACATCCGAAGAGGTGAGGAGGCTCTGCCATCAGCACCAAACACACACATTCGGACCGGAACTGTCGATCTTCATTTTTGACACAACATCACAAACACACACACCGGGCAGAGAATGTTGAGGCTGGAAATTGCACATGTTGCCATGTTGTTGTGTATAAATAACTAAATAATTAGATACTTGTCCGTCCGTCCGTCCGTTGGTGGTTGGATCCAAGTTAATTCGGAAAGTGATTCGTAATGAGGATGAGCCTTTGAAGGGGGGCTTAAGAAGCGATCGAGCTGGAAGTAGTTTAAAAGATAGATTCAACTAAGAGAGAGTACATAAAATTATCAATTTTATTGTCTTATATTATTTATATATTACAGCAGCAATAATAACCAATATATACTAAGGTAACATTTTCAATACCTTGATTTTTTACTTAGTACGAGCATTTACAACCAGGATTACGTCCATAAGAAAAAGATTACGTTGCTCAAAATGTTGGATGAATAAAGCCTAATTATAATGCAATTTATAACAATATAACCCAAGGACCATGTTCATCCAACAATCAGCCATGAGAATATATAAATAAATTCATTAAATAAATAAAATAAATTGTAAATCTAATTAGGATCAAGTTTTTACAAATAAAGGAGAGTTACGTTTTAATTCTGCTAATTCTTTGATTCATACATCTGTATTTTGAGCAAAGAGTCTACTATAAATCGGGAATTGGCTATTGAAAGTCTATTCGCACTCATTAAATACCTTATTTGCCAGCAAGAACCTTAAAGTAAACCAAGTTATCCAAAGAAAACCTTCCAAATGGGGCTTTTGGTTTAACTATTTGGGTCCAAGACCTGAGAAGTTATTTGTTGTTTCCTAAAGTAGAAGTTATCTATAGTTATCTATAGTCTAGTTACCCAGTTGGGATATATTGTGAATTCATACACCCTTGGTTAGACTTGGTTTTTAGGTAAATTTCAAGTCAATCGTCGTGGACTAATCCTTGAGTGCTTATAACCCATTAAAGTGCATGTTGAACCCAATAAAATCATAAATAACCCTGAAAGAAAACCAAATTAGTAAATTGAAAGATTTTTAAATGAATAAAATAATGACTTACTTGGCGTTCAACGAGATCTTCCACCTATGATATGGACTTCTGTGAACGATCCGCTGGAATTCAGAGACCCTCTTCTATTTCCTTCTGAAATCCCACCCGCAACTAATAGTTAAAAACGCCTCAATTTGATCGACTTCGGGAAAACTTTGAGCAATCAACGCCTCAAGCTTCGCCTCATATATTAAACATATTTATTTTTAAGTGTATTATATTATGTGTAAACATATTTGTATTGATTAAGAATTTCAAGATCACAAATCAGATTTCAATTAAGCTTAGTAAAAGTGAACGAATTCTTCTTCCTTTCGCTTCCGTTTCGAAATGGCAACATTAGACGTGTGGCGAGGGCCGAGAAATCACCTCTCCTTGCCGCTGCCCCCAGGTATTATTAAAATGTGCGTGTGATGATGAATGGCAAACTTAGTTTTTAGCTCTAAATGCTACATCTATAAAGGTAAGGATCTGGGGCAGATACATAGTAAAAGTATAGCGGATCGGCTCTCATATGACATGCTGCGTACGAGAAGATGTTGTTTTCGCAACAGTTGGTTTCGTGCAACAACCACCACCACCAGCAGCAGCTGCCGGATGAGCATGCGATTGGTAGGGTTACGGGGGTAGGGGTAGGTGTGTGTATCTGCTGCAGTTGTTGTTTTGATCGGCCTCGCTCTAATCCTCGGTCTTGGGCCGCCGGAACAGGAGGATGTGCGGCTCCGGCTTGTGGATCATGTAGTGGATCCATCCGCGCGACTGCTGCACACCAATCGAACGCCACTCGGCCTCGGTCATCAGATGCGTCTTGGGCACCATTTTCACCAGCTCCTTGGGCAGCACCACATGTCTGAGGGATTTACAGTTTCAGCTTCGGATTTACCCTTCTCTTCGGCACACACTCACCTGTACTCGAACTGCTCGTCGTAGTATTTGTCTGAATAGTAAATGTCCTTGCTCATCTTTCCTTTTTTCCTAAATTCGGGAACTATCGGAATGCGGGGAATGTGTGCGAAAATTCGGCGTCTGTTTTTTTGCGTGCGGGTGAAAGCGTCTTCCCTCGATCTCTTCCTCTCTCTCTATCTGTAGTCCAGCTGCTAGCTTGCACTGAATTCTTAACAAGACCCGTACAACGGCTTGTTTGGCTTGGGCTTTTGTGGCTTGTATCACAATTGGGTTCAATAAGCATCTACAAATTAACGTTTAACAATTAATTTAAATAGCAAAAAAGTGACGCGGTCCGAAGTAAAGTGACCGTTTTGCAGTTCGCTGAAAAATACCAAACCGTGCTGCCAGATGGAAATTTCGCTTTCCCCCTAAAAAATCTCAAATAGCCATTATTTCTCCCTAAAAAATCCAGCGCCCTTATTTTGGCTAAATATATCAAAGTTCCGAACCATCGAAAATAAAAGTCATGTCACAAACCAAATCAACAATAGCGCCCCCTAGGCGTGTAAAATTAAAAAGTGTGTGTATCTTACACACAAATTTTGTATACATACCCGGTACAACAACCACAATGGTGCACTCCGGCGGTTGGAAGCCTTGGAAAGTAACATCTTACGGATATTTAAAATAATTTCAAATAAAGCTTAAAATTAAGAAATCCTTAGTGCCTTTTATTTTTAAACAAATTTAGTTGCTTCCAAGCCATTAGATTCTAATATTTTTGTTAAGTAAACCTCACCGAGTCCGTTGGCAAACTCAGCTATTAGAAACTCCACCTAAAGAAGTATAAAAGCAGATTGCAAAACACTTGACCACTTGGTCCGGCTCCCACACAAACTAATCGCCAGCGCCAAGCATAAATACTGGCTTCAAATTGTCCGACCCCTCCTGGCCAGCCCCCTGGCACGCCCCATGTTTTGTCTGCGCGGAATGAAAGGTCCTAAAAGGCTGCCTGCAGACACATAAATTCACCCAAAATGCTCGCAACGGAAGGCGGAGGCGTGGGCTCTCAGCTCGTGCGAAATCTTACATAAATTTCGCGGTGCGGACAAGCCGAAATGGAGAAGCGGAGAGGATGCAAGGATTGCAGGCGAATCTTTGGTGATGCAATGTATTTGGTTAACTCTGGGGAACACTTAACGGTTGCGCTCGTAGTACTGCGACGGGATGAAGACCCAGTTCTTGGCCAAGTCGTTGATGGCCTCCTGCATCAGACGTGAAAGGATCTCCATGATGTGGCTGCCAGACAAGGAAGAGGATTAATGATTAGTTAATAATAAATTTTAAAAAATAATGAATCTTACTTCCGATCTGGTTCCGTGGGCGGTGTCCCTTGGTTACCATCTTCTGGATATACCACCTGCTCGTAGGTCTTGATCTGCTTCTGCCGCTTCCGCTCCGGATTGATGCGCATGAACTTGGACTTGCTGAGGTACTTCCAGAAGAGCTTCTCGAAGATGGTTATCCGCTGGTCAATGGCCATGCTCAGGTCGATGATCTCGTTGGAGCAGAGTCGGTTCTTGGCCATCAGTCGGTGGATGAGCTCCCTGCGCTCCACCTCCGCACGCTGCGCCGCGGTCAGCGACGGCGCTTTCGGTGGCCCATCTCCTCCGGCGGGATCTTGTGCCCCTGTTCCTGGGCCAAACTGGGCGCAGGGCGGGGGACCTGCAGTGGGATCGATCCTATCGCCGGGCTCCGCGTCCACGGATGTGTCCAGGGTGGGCTTGACGCTGGTGCGGATGTTTAGCTGCAGGTACACGTGCTCCATGTAGCTGTCCTCCTTCCACTTGGGGTCGTCAATGGACTCGACCTCTTCCAGCTCCTGCTTGGCAATCAGGGTGGCGGGATCGAGGATGCGGTGCACCTCCAGGACGATGGGAATGCGCCGAAAGTGCACCAGACGTTCGAGGACCGTCACCCGGATCACGCACAGCTTCGAGTGGTGGCCCTTGAGGCGGAAGATGGGCGGATTGAAGATCACCGAAAAGAATTCGCTGATTATGTAGCTGTTAGCAGAAAGTGTGGAGTTTAAAAGGAGCACGATAAGGGAATTAATTAAGGATAGCAGGACTAACCTTTGCCAGCGAAACTCCACGCACTTCTGCCCGTAGTTGTGGACATTGACGAGCTGCGTCCGCTCCTCCCTTAGGCAGGCATCGACATTCACCCGGTTGGGATAGATGACGTGCAGGTAGTCGGAGCACTCGCGGTCCCTCAGGGGCATATCCGTCTCCTCCTTTTCGTCGATCAGCACGCCCCGTGCCCTGATCTTGTAGCGGGCCTTGGTGGTGTTGTAGGTCAGCAAGATCTCCGCCTGTGAAAATTGTTATCAATGATCGTAAATTATTTTTGAATAAAAATTAATAATAATGTGCTAGAGCGTGAAAATAAGTCTTTTTAGACTATTTTTAACGTATTAACTGAATTGTAAGAAGAAATAAATAAATGTATACCTCATTATCGTAGTCCAGGGGCCGATAGTCCACCAGCAGGGGCCACACACTCTGTCGCGGCACTGTGAGATTCATGTTGAGCAGCTTCATGCCACGATCCCGTGTGGAGAACGAGAAGCATAGGTGCGTCATTGTGATGTTCTGCACCCAGATGGGCTGGGTGACATGGTAGAAGTTCTTTATATTTATGGGCAGCAGCTCCTGGGTGAGCAGGCACTTCTCGGGATGAAAGTCCGAAATCTCCAGATGAAAGTGCCACAGGAACTTGCGCTTGTCGTCGGTGCTGAAGGAAATAAGAGCTATTACTGATACATTCCTATTACCTTTAAGGGCTAAAATCTAAGTTTTTTAATTAATAAATTACTTACTGAACTTCGTAGGTCAAAACGTGATCCCCGTACAAGAAGAAGTGGGCGGTGGCTGTGAGAGCCACCACCTCATCGGGCTTGATGACCAGGATCTCCTGGTTGATCTGGACCAGCCTGCGGTGCGGGCAGTTGTAGAGCTGGCGGAACTGGTTGAAGCCGACCTGCGTCTTCAGCGGCTGGCACTGACAGTTCTGGATCCGTTTCAGGGTCAGCGTGGTGTCCGTGGACGCGAGGTTCCGTAGCCAGAACACCATCTTCATCGGTTGGCTGTGGATCTGGCGGATGGGGATCACGATGGTGTGCTCATGCTCGGCGCGATTCGAGCGCAGCTTCTTGTTCAGGCTAAAGTTCACATCCAGGAAATTCTTGGGAGTCAAGGATCAAGGATCACTCACCCCGCTATGTCGAAGCTCTCCCAGTAGTAGATCTTCAGGATCGGCGGCCGGATGACGGTTAGGTTCTCCACCATCAGCTTCTTGTAGATGGGGTTCGGTCGGAGGGGGGTTCCACAAGGCAGCGCTGCCTTCAGAAAGGTTACCTCCGCCTCTGCCTCTGCCATTTTTCACTCAAAAATATATACTACTCCAGCCTGACAGTTACAAAATGCTACTTGTGACTACTTCTCCTTGACATGGCTGAAAGTTTCGGGAAATAAACCAAATAGTTGTTAGATTTGATTGCATTTAGTCAACATCAAATTAGTTTGGATAAAAGAACTCTCTAAAATCATTACTTTCATTCTTCTCATATGAACCTGAATAAATATTAAAAAGAAATAACAACTAAACAAATATGTAGATTAAGCATAGTAATAGTACTTTTCTTGTGCTTATCAAAGCAAAATTACTAATAATTTCTGAGCTTCCAAGAATTACTAATGCCAATTAAGCGTTAATATTTGTTTGACACTCTTAGATAAGGACCTTATTATGTACTCTGGCCTATCTTTAGGAGTCTCATCTCCGTCTTTGGTGCCTTAGTTTTTTTAAATATTTTTTTAAGCTTACGATCTTGTCACACAATAATGGCTCGTATTTGATAAAAATTGTATCTATAAATCACGGAAACTGCAGGTGGGAAGGTGCACCACTTAAGGGCATTTTATGAGTACACCTAGAAAAATTGGGAACATTTCTTCTCACTTTATCTCGGAAAGGCATTCTTGAAATCGAGAGGAAAGTCTTCTCAATTTTGTTATTTCGAGAGGAAGCCATCCGGAAATCAAGAAGAAGTTATTCTACATTTTGAGATTTTGGAGGAGGGACCTGAAGAGGAAATGGGAAAGAGAGAAAATTTGTACTCTGGAAAGTTATATGTTATTTAGATTTGGATATTGTTTTCGACGACAATTCTTGATTTGCCTGAGTGGAGCGGTTGGTAGAGCGCTTGGCAGGCGTGCTGACAGTCTAGGGCTCGAATCCGAGTCAAGCCGTAAAAATTTGAGAGTAATTATTTTTACTACAATTTAATATTTCATTTATATAAATATAATATAATTTAGATTTCACATATTAAATTACAGAAGAAATGTAAAATTAGGTCTGTAATTCTTCCTAAGCTCAAGAAATAATTCAATAGCTTTCTTATTCTAATTCTTATTTTTATCGAGAACGATTGAAAACGAGAAGACTTTGTCTTAAATCAAGAATAAAAAACCGTTCTCAATGTGAGAATTCTATTTATCGATTCTGTTATTTTTGTACTTGGCCTACTTTTGAAAAGAAAAATACTAATTCGAGAATGTTAACAACCTTTTTTTTTCCTCGGTGTAGTAGTCAAAAGATAAGATGCTTCAGTTTAGTATAAAAGAGTTTAGCTTGAAGTTTGATCCCTCAGTACTTGCAAAATGTTAATTAAATTCACGATTCTCTGTTCGGTATTGTGCCTTTCTTCCTTGGTGGAATCCTTTGAAGTGACACCATACATTGAGGATGGTAAGGACAACAATTCAACAGGAAAATAGCAAAGTTTCTAATGCAGTAAATATTCCTCAGGGATACCTCAGTACGTGAACATTACAACAGGTCCATTCCTTAAGATTGGCCATGGCTATTATTACATTGAAGTGATGACTCCGAAGAATTGGTTCGACGCCTTTGCATCGTGTCGCCGGTTGGGCGCTAATCTGATAGCTTTTGAGAATATTGAAGAGTGGCATTTAATCAATCAGTATCTCTGGAAAAATAAGATAGATAATGTGTACTGGACCTCGGGAATAGATTTGGCGAATAAGGGAAAACATGAATGGTTCTCTACCGGTCAACCCATATCGTTAAGCATTTGGTTTCCTGGGGAACCAAATAATTACAATGGGGTTGAACACTGTGACCAGCTGGGATATAGAGCAACTCAGGCCAACTATAATGTGTTGAATGATGATACTTGCGAGAAAAAGTTTCTCTACATATGCGAGGCGCCGCCAGCAAAGACAGCCTCGTTTGTTATTTGGTAATATAAATGTGTAAATAATATAGCAGTTCCATAAAAAATAAATAAAAACTGAAAGATGACAGCCAAGCTACCGCTGTGACAGGGATGTCAGCAGGTAAGAGTGAAGTGTAGATAAAGCTTCGTCGTACACTAACACTTTTTATCATTAGCAAAGCAAAAAAGTTATTTATAAAATTACAAAGAAATCTAGAATGAAAATTAAACATTTTTGTGGAAGGTCCCCTTATCCAACAATTTAGTTTGGTTGCCAATTAAGAGTGCTTATTTGTTTGACTCTCTAATAAATAGGAAATTAATATTTACTCAGCTACAAAAGGTCTCATCTACAGCTGGTCAGTTCGGTATAAAACAGTTGAGCGTGGAGGTTCATCGATTAGTACCTGCAAAATGTTCATTAAATTCACATTTCTTGGTTCGTTATTGTACCTTTTTTCCTTGGCTGGAGCCTTTGAAATAACATCAACTGTCGAGGATGGTAAACATGATTTGACAACAAAATATCCACGCTTCCATAATTCCAAAAACATTATTTAGGCATACCACAGCACCTGAACATTCCAACAGGTCCATTCCTAAGGATCGGCCCAGGGTATTACTATATTGAACGGAAGACTACAAGGAACTGGTTTGAAGCCTTTGCAGCTTGCCGCCAGTTGGGCGCCAATCTCGTGGCTTTTGAGACCATTGAGGAATGGAACTTAATCAATCGGTTTCTTTGGAAATACAAGATAATGAATTGGTATTGGACGGCAGGCACTGACCTGGCAAATCAAGGCAAACATGTATGGCTGTCAACTGGTCAACCCATATCACTAAATCTTTGGGGTCCCGGGAACCCAGATAATTACAAGGGTCTGGAGCATTGTGACCAGTTGGGATATATGGCAACTGAATCTAATTACAACTCGCTCAATGACTATCGCTGTGACAGGAAGCTACTGTATATATGTGAGGCACCCCAGCCAAGGACAGCGTCGTTTGTTATATGGTAAAATGAATATATCATAAATGTGTAACCATTTAAATACATTTATAAATAATTATTTAAATATATAATATTTTAATGGTTTGCCAGAACTCGCAAGGAAGTAGAGGAAAATAAATATTATGCAAAGTTTCTCTGGCTTAAATGATTCCCAACTATTCTTCGGTCACATTTTTCCTTTCAGCCCTCCTGCTGTTTGACCAAGATATACAGCCAAGCTAACGCCGTGAAAGCAAAGTGAGTCAGTCAGAGTGCAGTGTACACCTGTGCGTATGAGTGTTCTGCGATAATCCCGTGTGCCATTCGTTTTTGTTTGCGAATTGACAAAGTGCCAGAGGCCAAGTGGGTGGCCAGCAAAAAGAGAGCAAGAAAAAGACATTAGCGACGCTGTGAAAAATAAACCTCCTGCCGAGAATCGAACACACACGCACACACACCTCTTTTATTGGTGTACCAAGAAGAGCCAGGGTGTAGTTGTAGTAGATGCAGATGTAGATGCGAGTACGTGTGTGACTGCAGTTGAGCTTCATCGAGAAAACATCGCTTACAGTTAGTGCGCTGACAGTGGCAAAGGTGAAAGACCAACAGCAATTAGAGGACAGAAGTACAGTGGACAGGTCAGAACCTTAACAGGTGAAAAAGACAGGAGACTCAGGAGAAAAAAAAATTGGAAAACATAATTCAAAATAATCATTAAACTCGTAAGGAAATTAAAGAGAGACCAAGGACTCCTCTTTGAGTAACCAACCTTAACCTTAAAGGAATTTTTTTATTCAGTGGCTGAAAAACTGATTTAAAAAAGTGTTCCCAAAGCATTATATTTTTTATTCTTTTCCTTTCATTAGTTCTATAAAAAAAGGAACACCTCCATTGAGTTCAATTGTTGTTCCCACTACATGTCCACTGTCCTGACAGCAGCTACAACCTGTGTGCATCAATCACAACCTTTGACAGCGTCGCTGCCACGCTTATCAGTCAAGTCCTTGCAACTGCCCCGCTTGCCGCCCATCATCAGCAATCTGGCATAACAATGGTGGAAAATGGTCTATGACCAGAATACAGGAATCCAAGAGAGGAACACGGCAGCTGCAATTGTCGGCAACGTTTCCTTCTTGTTGCTCCTGCTAGAGTCCTTTTTGAGTCCTTCTCGAGAGAGAGAGCGAGTGTTCCGCTCGTGCCACCGTTCCCTTCCACTCAAACCGGATGCATTGCCACACGTTCCAGCTCGATTGCTCGGCGCGGCTACCAACTTTATGTTTTTTAAGCAAATATTTTGCATGGTCTTTCAGGGTTTTTCTGTGTTTATGTTGCAAGAGCTGTTGGCCAGCGACAACTTGTTGGCCAATTGTTGTGGTTAGACTTTGAGCTGCCCGAAGTTGGTGGCGGGGGCATGATATAGGGGATCCCGAGCCCCTTGATGGCTCAGTCAACTCCTTCAGAGTGTCGCTGGCTGCGCATAATTATGGCTTAATTTGCAGCTGAAGCAGCAGCTAATTACTACTGCAAAAACCATCTCGGCTCATACTTGATTCATTTTTTTTTTTATTTCGTCCAAGAGCACATGGCAATTAAAAACTTTTTATGCAAGACATTTTTTAACAATCCCCCGTCCTCTTCGGCAGGTAAACTTTGTCCCGCCGTCGTTGTTGCCCTCCCTGTCGCGCCTCATAATTGAAAATCACTTAGAGCGTGAAGTGAGGAAAAACATTTTCACAACTGCATAGGCAAAGGGCACGGGGGCTATAACTTATTCTGCAGAATAAGTTGAGCTTCTGGCTGCGATGAGCTGCTTAAAGCTGGTCGTGCGACACCTGAGAGAGCCGAATATTGCACTTAAAATCCATAAATTATTTAATGTAAATTGCTGAAAAATTATACGAATTTTTAAATGCGTTTTTTTAGTGCAATGTGTTGTATTATTAAGAATTATTAATGTTGAAATTAATACCATTAAGTATTCCAAGTTTTTATTTTTATAGCTACAAAGTTTTTCTGTGAGTTCTAGATTTTAAGATGCAATTTATTATTTTCACTTAGTAGTCTAAGGCTTAAATTATACGAGACTTAAAAAAATAACTAATGCTTAAATAAGCACAGAAACTTTTTTATTTTTAACAAATACACAACACCTTGTACTTTCCTATAAATATAACATTTTTAAAGATTTTGTTACGCGAATAACATCACCTATTCCGTCTTTAAAGATAACCCAATTTCTCTCTCCCGAAGGCAGTCCATATTTCTAGCTTTCACATAATCTTGAAATTATCTAATTCAAGATAAGATATGATAAGATAAGATAAGGCGTACGTACAGTGGCTTTTTACTAAGCGGAATTTTAGGAAAACTTAATATTTTATTATATGGCGAGTAAGCGAATTAAATGTACTATTTTTTATATGTTAAAAATAAAAAAATGTATAGGAACGTAAAATAACTTAAATTAGTGTTATATTATATTTCTTCATAATCCAACCCTAATGCAATTAGTTTCTGTTAGGGAAGCTCGACTGTAGTTAACTTTTCATACCACTCTTTATAGCTCCAGAGTGTCCAGTTTAGTTCTAGCAATGAAGGAAAACAGTTAAGTGAGTTTCATCGAGGTTTATTTATCAAAAATTACACCAAAGTAGGCAACGTTCATTTATCCAGACGCGAGTGATTAGATACCTCAATCTTCAGCTCCCAATGGTGAAAATATTGTTCATTATGGGCTTCAATATTTAAGGGAGATTGATGTTGGAAAATTCCCCCAAGAATATTGGTGCTCTGTGTGGTCAATACATGGCCGCAAGTTGAGTTGAGTGAAATCTATATACATTTATTGGCAAAGACCTGAAACTCAGCAAAATTGTAGCAGAAAACCATAACAAATCTCCACCAAAAGTTGCAGCAAAATAATAATTTAATTGGTGTTTATTTATTAAAGGTGAAATGTTATTTTGTATTGCAAAGCAACCTCTTTGAAAAGTGTTTACCAAATACATTTAATAAATATGTTGCTTTAAAGGCCTTTCCAACGTGATGTGCTGGAGTGAATCCAAGAGGTTTGCCCAGTCGCAAGAGGTTAGTTGCCCCATCCAGGGGGCGCAACCCGGGGGTTGGGGGCTGACATTCAACATCCGATGCTGCCATGCCATTCAGGAGGCGGAGGCGCCAGAAGAGCAAGAATTGCCAGGCCACAAAACAAAGCATTACACAGCGGAAGGAGTGCTGGGGGGCCTCGAGGACGACGGCAGTGGCTGCTGCAAACAATTATTGTTATTTCAATTGAAATGCAGCGCTCACCGACCCCTGGAAAACTTCCCTTCCCAGTACAGTCATTGCATCGCCAACCGCAGCTCTGTGGCCTTTGTAGAATTGCTATCAAAATTATACACCTTGCAGCGATGAACGACGGCGATGGCGATGGCGATGGTGCTGGCGAAGTGGAGGCTGCCGGGTTCATTGTAATGCAAATTACGTATACGCCATGGTGTAGCTGCAAAACTGGACCCAGAGCCCCTCACTCATGCTGCGAGTCTGCATATTTTTGACCCCATATATTGTCAGAGCTGAAAAAGTAGAAATAATGAAAATATGAGACGCTTGTTCGGGGATTGTTAGGAAAATGCAATTAAAGCATTAAGCGAAGTGGAAGATAATCGCAAATCCATGTGTGCCCCCGAAACTCAGACCTCTGAACCTGTTTGCTTCGCCGGAATTTCCTTATTGGCTTTGCTCTCGAAAGTGGCCCACTTAATCATCAGAATAAGTTTAGCCCGAAAACTTTGACCAGTGTCCAGAGCGGCAAAAGGAAATGCAACATTTTGCAGCAGGAAATGCACTCGACTAACTTTTGCCCCCGTCCAAGATCCAGAGAGGACAGCCCAGGAAGTTGTCGCATTTAAATGGGAAAACTTCAACACACCAAATGGATACACAAATACCAGAAATTGCCACAACGGCAGGGTAACAAAATTGTATGTGCTAACGACTGATAACGGCGAATGGACATGGCTTAGTGGGGGCTGGGGGACAGAGCCTGCCTTGGACCGCAAACCGGAAACGGAAGCCGCATCCGCCACGCCATCGCTGTCATCATCGCCATCATCATTGTCGTCATCGGCATTTGAGAGTCCCTTCCTCCGACAACATGGAATACTCTTTGCATATGCATATCCCGGACTGTACAGGAATGGAATACCTGTAGCCTGTCAGCCGTTAGCTAGGCCTGCTTGCTTTTCCGCTTTTCCAACTCTTTTCCCATTCACCGCAAGCAGCTTTGGCGGCCCCCCGCCGCACACTTTCCCGCCTGCGTAATATTCATTTCAGGACAATGTTTACAGTATGCGGGAGAGCCAGTTTAAGGATGGCTAAAATATTTACAAATACCTAATTGAAACTTTCCACTAAGTAAGCCTTAGTTAATTTACATTTTGAAGGTTTTATTTTTATAATAGTTACCATTTTTCGTTTATTTTTAAATAACTTTTAAAATGTATTTAGCACATCACATACTCAGCTTTATTTTTTTTTTGCCCGGAGCGACAACTTTCAGACAGGCGAAAAGATAGTCAGTGGTACATGTTCGGAGATAAACCAAAAAAGTACAGATGGGTTAGGGCATATCGTTGTGAACGTTACGTGTTGGAACAACATTTCCAAAGGAAACTTTTTACTTTTGCCCTTTAACATTTCAGAAGGTGTGGGAGAAAGAACTATAAATACCCTTTAAAGGAAAATTTAATATATCCAATGATAATAACAATTCTGAAAGGTTTCCTTTAAGGCTTCCATGTATGAATAATTATATTTACTAAATACGATCTGTGGTTAAGTATATAAGAGTAATCTTTTAATATATAAGAATACATTAAGTAAAAACCATAAATATGGGAAGTAATTTATTTAATCAATTTCCAATATTTACTGGTTTTATAAATATCAGGTATTTGATAGAGTATTTACGGCTTTCCTGTGGCATTTGTATTTTTTTTTGGTTAGTTGGCTGCGTGGTCGGTACTCAACTGCAATGGCAACTGGCGAAAACCGACAAAAAATATTCGCTCTGAATATTTAATTGTGCGCGTTCCGTGCATTTATCTCGTGCACACACACGACGCATACCCCTTTCGCCCACACACACCCATACCACACCCAGCATACACACACACGCACAGGATAGTGTGTGGGGGCGTGGCTTTTGAGCTGGTTTGTTGCGGTTGCATATTTTGTGGCTCTTTCGGGTCTTTTCGATTTTCGAAATGCGCTTTTAGTCTGCTTTTGTTGTTTGCCTTTCTTTCGGCTCGTCCTTGCAGGCCAGGAACTAGTTGTTGTTTGTCCTTTTCCAGCAAAAACCTGGCAACTGTATAAATACAAAATTTCTTAGTTATTTTCTCTTTTTTTTCTCTTATTTTTCTTGTTGTTGCAGAGATGTCTGGGGTTTTCTTTTCTGCTTGGTTTCGTGGGTGGGATGCCATTTACTTGCATACTTTTAGGCGCTTTTTGGCTTAACTTGTTTTTGGCCCGGAATGGAGACGGGCTTACCATATTGATATGTAAATTCCTTTGGTTCGGAAGTTGTCATTGTGGTTCCTATTGATATCTATCTCAAAGGGGCTTGAAGATGAAACGATATTTGGGAAAAGGGTTGGCAAAAAATAACCACATAAAGATTAGGGATTATAAATTGTCAAAGTATTATTATAAAATATGTATAAAATGCTCAAAAAACTACAATTTTGTTTTGGCATGCCATTATAAATAGAAAATAACGAATAAGTTTTTCGCCACTCATCAGTAATATCGGTATATAATTATCAATATCAGTAATACTATTAGCAAAATACAAAACAGCTTCCCCAAAAACATGCCCTATTGTCCTCTGACTTGTGTATCTCCTAATCCCCTAACCAGAATCAATTTAATCCAACTACTCATTTATATATCCTGCCCCGAATCCGGCATGTTAATGACAAAATGCAACATTGTTATCGCGGGCATTGCATTTCAGTCCCTCGACACAAATCCCCATGATTTTCCCGGCTTTCCCCTCAATTTCCCCGATTATCCTGCTGCTGGCCACAAAAACCGATGGCATATTTGAAATATCTCGCAAAATGGCAAACAAATCAACATAATTCGGTCGGTTTGCTGTGGCTAGGAGCTAATTTGCTTCCTTGTTGCCGCAGTAATTGCATATTTCGGGTGGATTTTACTCGACGTAAAATGGAAACATTAATAAATATTATGCCGGAATTGCAATAATTCCGCTGTAATATGGCCGGCGCTTTAATGCTGGATAGCGGTTTAGCCGCACACCAGGTGAGAATTGTCCTTGAGGCAATCGTTTCGGTAATAATTACGCTCAATTAATGCATTTTACACGCGCTCTGGCGCCCGGGACGTGACTAAGCTGCTTTCCTGTTGCTGTTCCCGTTTTGCAGCTTCATTAAAACGCATATAACTCAATTATATGGCTTATGAGGTTAACTTTCATGTGCAGCCGACCGGCTGCCTTAACTTGGCTTATGATTTTTATGGCCAACTGGATTTTGTGGGGCTTTTGGCTTACCTCAGCCATGTGAGAGGCGGAGGAGGAGGGCCCGTAAAGTGCCCTAAAGTGATTAATTACGACAATTTCGACCTTTGGCCTTAGCCTTGCCGTACGAAAATGCAATTTGCCCCGCCTACAACACCTACAGCCGGCATCCCCATCATCATCACAGAATTTCCATTCGGTTGACTTGTACCATTCTGGAGATAAAACTTATTTTTCGTACACAACATGCAAATTGAGTTAGAATGCCAGGAAGTGCAGCCGATTCGTTTGGATGCATTTTGTTGCACATTCTTGGGCAGGGAAATATGGAAATGGAGGTAGGAGCCGAAATTGCCCATTCCTGACAAGTTATGAAGGTTATTATGTGGTTTTAAATGGCAAACCTGCCATCAATAAATGGATTTTGGTACATAAATGCCCCTGATTGCCATAACCTAAGGTCAAAATGATTTTCCTAACTCAGAAATATGGTATTTTAATCAAATAAAATGCTGACAGCTCAAAGAATGTGTGATGCTTTATGAAATAAATTTAATTGCGATAAGTGAGTTTTTGTTGATAGCCATAAATCTTCTCCAGAACAATATTTTGTGGTTTTTAATTAACTTTAACCAAATTAAACTGGCATTCTGTGAACTACAAAAGTCTAGAAAATCATTATTATGAGTTCATAAAGATTAGATTATTATTTGAGTTTGCTACAAACACTTCCAAGTTATTTATCTAATTAAATAAGCTTAAATATGCTTATTTTCCTTATTAAATATTATTTAATCAAACTCAAAAAGTAAACAAATTCCAATTGCAGTTCCAAGTCTTCCTTTCCCTCCAAAACCCAATTAGACTTGACAAATATTTCCACTGGTGCCTGTCCTACATTTCAAAATATTTTGGCTGTGGCTTTCCAACAAAGTTGGACTAATGAGCTGCCTCGCTCTCTCTCTCTCTTAAAAAATCCACTAGCCTCGGCTTGTGCAACTCAATTTACAGTCGTTGTCATGCATACGAAAAGCATTAATAAGAGTAGGGCCACCGAACCACAGAAGCAAGGAACCGGCGAGCCACTCAACCACAAGTGCCCCATCAGCTAGTCATGGGTCCATGGCAGAAGGAAACCAAACAATTTATCTTAACGTAAATTTGGCGCAACAACTGTCGGGAAGCTGCGTAATTGGGCCAGGAGAACCCAGCAAGGTGCGGAGGACATTGTTGTCGGCGGCAGCCATAAGCGTGTAACCAAATGTCAACAGGCATTAAATTAAAATACCGTAAAAATATAAGCCAGAAGATGGCGGAATCAGCTACCCGAATGACTCCTCAGATTTGCTTTGGCGGTTGGAGTGGCAGCAACAGCTGTCGCCTGATGGGTTGAGCCCACACCACAGCCACAGTTACTTTTACATCCACATCCACACATCCACTGCCACATGCGAACGCATCCTGGCGTGTCCTGGCGCACGCATTAGCCATTTTCCCCTGGCCTTGTCTGCGTGAGTTGGTGGCTCGTTTATGCTCGTTAGACATGCAAGATGAGTGGATAACTTTGCCTCGAGGGCCGCGCTGGGCGCGGGGCATGGGGCTTGAAAAATTGGAATAATATTTATAATTATTATGTAGGAGGAAATTACATTTTGGTGCCGGCGTTTTTCCCTCATTGCCTCCCGCATCATCCCCAGGTGATGATGGCTCCAAATTGTCGCTGCCTCGGGGGCAAGCGGAAAATAAGGTTATTCTGCTGAGGGCTGGGTGGGGATCTGATAATATTAATACGAGTCTTTTGATATATTTTTAGACATTTCCTCTGGGTTAATTTGTAAAAAAGAGAAACAAGTAGAAAGTTTATATAAAGGGTAATTTAAAAAGCCTGTAGAGTTTTCAATTATGCAACGTAGATCCAACTTTTTGGCTTCTAAAAATATCTTTTTTACCAGTAATCTTTGTCAGTTAGTTTTTATATTTTGAGTGGTAATAGAAAGCTATCTAAATTTGTGTATTCTTAACAATACAATGAACGAATGTTTTTTTGCACACTTAAATAATTTTAAACTTTATTTATTTAATAAGCAATATTTTATTAATAAGCAAGATTACTATGTGTAAACAGGTATTTTTATGTTTGATTTAAATGATGAAAATATTACAATAAACAAGCTTCTTTTCTTGAAAGTTTTAAAGGTAAAATCCTTCTGCAGAATTTAATGCATGCGATTTTTGAACCTCCCTCTGGTTGTGGTCTTCACTACTGTTAACTAACAGATCCTGTCGGAATATGGCCTCTGTTATATTTAAATGAATCCCTGAAACATATCAGCTTGCTAAAGGAAAACAATTATAATTATTATATAATTAACAATTAACTTAAATAATACATCTAAATATCATTTAAAAAAACCCACCGAATAGGTTTGCTTATAAAATCTGCTGTTATTAAAACAAATATATAAAATAAATGACCGGGTAACAGAGCTCGCTCTTACAGAGAGAAAGCCTGCAGAACTCCTGCACCAGAATGGGAGAGAAAGTGGCTGCCTAACAGCGTGCTCTCTGCCATAAAAATGTTAGGTTCTCGGCACGTTTGTCGCCAGATTTTCAGGCCGCCTTTGTGGCGACTTTAAGAGCTCCCCGTTCTCTGCTCTCTGTTTTCTGCAATTCGAAATCTGCTCTCCGCTCTCCGCCGCAGCTTCTTTGTTGTCTAGCCCC
Organism: Drosophila rufa; assembly: GCA_018153105.1. NCBI lineage: Eukaryota > Metazoa > Arthropoda > Insecta > Diptera > Drosophilidae > Drosophila > Drosophila rufa. The sequence goes on from JAECXS010000096.1 coordinate 21,488,715, forward strand.
GGCATAGGGAGCAACTCCTTTTTATTGCCTTAGAAGCTACTTAAAGTAATAAGCGAGTTTGTCCCCTTTCCTTATTTTAGAGCCCGCCATAAAGTGTGCAATCCGAATGAGACTGCAGCCGGGCGATGCGATGCGATGCGATGCGGGAAATAAAAACTTGAAATTACGGACATAAAAGCGGGGAGATAACGAGAATCGCCACCCGCAGCCAGGCATCCGCCCGAAGCGACCTAACAAACTGTCAAATCGGCCTAGGATGCCGCCCAATTTGAATGCAAACTGCTCGAGAGCGGCCCCAGTAGGTGTTTCGTGCCCGTAACGCCCATGATTGTCAGTCAATTTGCGAATTACGGTCTGTGCCACCTGCCCGAGGCAGCTGCTGACCAGCTTCGTCCTGTTTCTGCCCATTTCCTGCCCCTTTCCTTTTTGTTTAGCTCAGGAATAGGGTCCTGCGGAAAAGGTCAATGTGCCAGGTTGGTGGGCGGGCGGAATTGGTGAAGAGGCTGCGCCTCAAGCCCCTTGGGGCAAGCTTAAGACTGAGTCTAAAAATAAATAGAAATAATGCGAATTTCCCTGGCCTGGTTCGATTTTTCTCAAAACAAATAAATGGGAAATTGAGTGTAACAGGGGGGGAGAAGAAATCCCCGGTATTATTTAATTAGTCCTAATGCCCATTTTCTTGGCCGTTTTGTTTTGAGCTCGCTTTTCGTGGCCAAATATTTGCAATTCATTTATTTATCCATCTTTTTTCGGGCTTCTTAATGAGAAAATGGTTTTAATTCAGGAATTTTATAAATAAGAGTTTATTACTGGGTTGTCTTGATTATTTACTTAAAAGTAAAATAGTAAAAAATGCTATTAAAATAGATTTTAAACTTTCAGAAGTTTCCTTGTAAGACAAATAAATTAACTGGAATCAGGAAATGAATTGTTAATTCTTATATCTTTATTTTTATGTATTTAATTAGAATTTTTTCATGCCATATTATGTCTATTTACAATACTTTACTTTTTATATGAGATTTATTTCCATTTACTGCTGTAAACTCTAAGCGAAGTGAAAAGGGCAAAAACTTTTATCTAAAACAGCAGTCTGAAAGGCTTCCACCGGGAAAACTATGATGAAAATGGTTCTCACAAACCCCAAAATGGCTCCCAGAGGTGCATTTACGAAGGTGAATTTACAAAAAAAAAAACCCTCTGCTGGCGGGAAATTTAATTATTAAAACCTCTCGAGCTCTCACCATAGTCCAGAGCGGTTAAAAATAAAACTTGGCTCGGTCGAGGGACCAACTGGCACTTCCATTTGCTAATTACGTTTGCGTTCTGGCTTGCCAGCCGCAGCTCGCCAAGAATGTGCAACAGATATTCAAAGCAGCTTTAATTTATAGTGCATGCATACACCCCCGACCGACCACGCCCTCCGCCCCCGCCAGGGGCCAAACATTTGAGGCGCCAAAAAGTATGCAAAACTACACAACATGAACCCTCTGTTGACTGTCGTCGGTTGACACACTTCTTCGACACTATCCCTATCCCCCACCGCTCTGCGCCTCTTCAGCCCCATCCCCTAAGACCACCTCCCACCCGCCGCCGCCCTTCTCTCGCCAAATTGTGGCCATGTGAAGTACTTGAGAGTGGCTGGCTCCTTGGGCGAACATTTTTGCGCTACACTGCCAGAGGAGCGATATCGGTATGGGAGTGTTCCCGAAATACGATTTCTCTTAGAAAATATATTAGGCTTTACGTAGTAAATTCTTAGTAAATTATTTACTTAATTCTTGGTATAATAACAAGGTATTTTTCATGTTAAATATATCTATCATTATACTTTTCCAAGAAAGATTAAATAAAATGGATTTTTAAATGTATTTCCATTTAATTTAAAAAATATATATACTCGTATTAATTAAATTGGTAAAGTAATTTATTTTTATTCGAAATTAATTACCCAACATATTTTTTATATGTAAAATTAATTAATAATTATTTCCCCCTATTTCTATATTTACTAATAACCCTTTGGAGTTAATTCTTGGGAGATTCACCATCTGGAACCTTTCCATTTCAATCTCTGAGCTAGTATTCCCTTAACGGCCACTTGGAGCTCCCCCCGGGCAAACACACCCTGGTGCACCCCGCACACACACACACACACACACACTCCACACACAACACACGGGCACTGGCTGTTGAGACAATTGGCGAACTGGGAAACTGGCAAGCCAGCAAACTGACGGAGCTTTAGCCCGTTTTTTATGGGCACTTAATTGGCGCCAACGAGACCAGGCCCCGCCCAGCGGCTTGAATCAATGGGTATTGATTGATACCCATTCCGCATTCCCGCATTCCCATTTCCTGCCGAGTGCCGAGTGTGCCGCCCCCTTGATTGGGCAGAGATTTGTCAGCAAGGTCAGTTTTGGCCTCATCAGCCCGAGGTCGGGTCAGGGCCTGTCCTGCCTCCTGGCCAAGTTAATAAATATGAATGTGCAGCGCTTTGCGCAGACTTCATAGACAGTGCATCACTGTCAGCGCCAGCTGTCGATGTCGTACTGCGGCCAAAACATTTTCCATTTTCCATTTTCCTCATCTCGCTGCGGAATTTGGCGCTTACAATTTTTGTCGAAAGATTTCCAAAGAGTCCGGCAGCAGCAGGGTTGGTTTTTTGACATGGGACTGATTGGCCAGCAAATTGCGCCGTCCGGGCCTTATTAATGGCTAAATGAAAAAGCGGCATTGCGATTGCCTGATTACGCCGGAAAACACTGAGCTATGGGCATTGGAGGTATGGTCATTGTCAGTGGATATCCATGGGGCTCTTATCGAAAGCCATGAAATGCGTGCACTACACTGGTAGAAACTGCTAAAAGGATAATGTGCGTTATTATTTAATATGGTTATTAATATTAATAATATTAAGCTTAAAATATTTCGAATATTTCAGTGGTGCCCAGCCTTCACTCCAGAGTCAGCAAATTTCTCTGCCGGCACACGCAAAGTATTTACAGAATGTAAGTGTAATTTTCTGGTAAAATCCCTTTCCTTTTCTCTTTCTAGAGTTAAATAGCTAATTTTGTAGGCTTACTTATTATTTAAGTTACATTAAAATTTTGTTTACCAATTTTTACAAACTTTTTCTCTCATATCTAAACATTTTGCTTTATTTCAGTATTAAATTAATATAAAAAAATAAAATTATATAATTTTAACAAAGATAAACCTTAGTTTAACTTTAATCTATTTCCTTCAGTGCATATTGGTATTTATTGCGTGGGTCCGGTCTGAGAACAATGCCGCGCGTGTCGCTGGTGGCTTGGTAGTGGCTTCTGGTTGATCCATTTGCCTGCTGGCTTTGTGTCGAAGTAACCGCCAGTTTGTTTGTGATGTGTTTAACCAGCGATTTAGTGGCAGCCATTAAACAAGCGAGGCACTTGCTCACTCATCAAGTTGTGTGTAAAAGGAATTACACAGGAAACTTTCTACCAGAAGATAAGAAGGGAAATGTAAATATTTTACGATAAACTCAAAAGAAATTAATATCTAAATATTATCAATCTGATTTCCTTCGAATATATATACTTAAAGCTAACGCCCTAGTAAGAAGATTTCCATTTTCCCTATTTTTATTCACTTTCCAAGTTTGTATTCTCTGCCAGTGATTGCATAACTTGGCGAAAAGTAGGCCATGCAATCTCGTATACAGGCTTTTTCAGTAATCAGCAGAAATCTTGGCTCGTTTGCATATTTAATTCGCATGGCCGAAAATGATAATCCGTCTGGCGAACACTTGCCTGCCATTAAACGCAGCCAGGGCCCGGGAAAACTATGCGGGGAAAAATTAAATTGTTACCGAGGGAAGGAACAGAGAGACGGCGACAGCAAGATTTTTTGGATTTCCCTCGCTGACTTTTCCCATTCACAGAGAGCGCAAGGGAAAAAAAAGAAGGGCGAGCGGCTGAATAGGAAAAGGACACAGGACACAAACGGAAGGAAAGCTCCGGCAAGGCCAGGCCAGCAGCCCTCTCGCTCTCTCTCGGGCACCGCTCTCCTTCTCGCACTCGCTTATTGTAGTCGCAGGGCGCCAAAGCAAGATAAATGGCGCAGAAGTAAACACATTTGGTGTGAAGAGTTGGCCGGAAGCGGGGGAAAGTGGAAGAGTGGAGCCGCCAGGGAAGGCCGCCCAAGAAAAATCACGAGCAGCGACGAAACAAGCGAAACAATGGTCGCATTGACACTGAAGGAAGCGCCCCTGGAAAAGCAGAAAACCTGAAGAAATCTTTCGGGGATTTCAACTGTCAAATACCGTAGTTTTATTTCTATATATAAAGTTTATTACTTTACTCGGGCTAAGATAAGTCTGATCCTGGCAAAAATAATTTATTTAATTTTTAAAACACATCAAAACCTATTACCAAATTAAACTAATCATAACAACTACTTTTCCTGATTTTTCTTTCATTTATTATTTCAATAAAATATATATTTAAAATTCCCATCATCTTTCTTTTCATATTTATATATTTTAAAATAAATATATTGTTTTATAAGTAGCTCTAACTATTCGCTTCTCCCTTTGCAAAAGTAGTGCTTTTCTTACTCCAATATTATACCACATTCTGTTGATATTCCTAAAAAAATCCTTTAAAAAACTCTTAAAATACCATGTTCTGCTGCTGACTAAATGTTCATTATTCCCTTTATTTTATCGCAAATAAAAAATATTGTAGCAGCAACCTAGCCAGGAAAGTACGGAAGGAAGAGCAGCCAGATGCTCCAAATGAAGATGATGATGATGATGGCGGCGGTGATGATGACGCCGACGGTCCTCCAAATGAGCCAGACTCTATAGAGAAGGAGGAGGACTACGCCCATTTGACAAGTGTTGTGCGGCAGATTAATTTATTTTATAGCAAGTTTGTGCCACTTTTTGTGTGCCAGCGCCGCTCATCGCCCCGAAGCTCGCCTCTTGCACTAGGTCCCCTCAAAATTGCTCGGATCATAAATAACGCACACTGAGCGCATAAATTGTTAGTTCAGCTCGGTTCTCGGGCCTAGTCCTGCAAGTCTTCTTGGACGAATGGCATTTGAATGGCGTGTGCCGGGCATTAAATATGTGGAATGCTCTTTGAATTTCAATTTCCATCTCGCCCCCCGGTGCGTTCCAATGATTTATGTCCCACATTTCTGCGGAAGCACAGCTCCTCCAGATTAGGCAAGCTGTCCCAGGCTCTTGGTCCATCTCCGGGTCATTGCAAGGACCTTCCTGGTGATATGTTGTGATATTTGGCCAAGAGACAAAGCGAATCCGAAACTAGGACAAGATTTTTCGGATTCACACTGTCTGATTAAATAGAATTTCATTTAGTTTGCTGGTAAGTTCTTTAAATTTATGTAATAAATAAATAACTTCGAAATATATTGCTAATAATTAGATGTTAGTAAATATTTTATATATATTTTTCTATATTTCTAATAATTAGATTTAAGTAAATATTTAATTAAAAAATCAAAAACCAAATTTGGAAACCATAAGCCATTGTCTAACTTATTTTCTAAGAATAACTTTAAAGAGTTTTGAGTTTCTGGGAGTTAATAATTTCATTTTGCAGCCGTCACCTTCAGTTTGTCCTAGCTTTCATCCATCCAATTCCCCTTTTTTTTTGGTCTTATCTCCACTTTCTGGCTGGGCGAAACTTTTCATTTGAGGCGCTCGTGCTGAACTGTTTCCACTGCCGTCTCACTTTATTATTGCCGAAGCCATTCAGGGCAGATTTGAGTCACACGAACACCAGGACGAGTACGAACCCACGCACATAAGATGCTTATCCTTGGCTCTATCTCATGCACACACACAGAGCTGGGATTCCTCGTTCTCCTTCCTGGGCATCAGTTTTTACCCCTTTCGGCGAAGAAAACCGGCAAGGAAATCCAAAATGAAATCCCGCTTTTAATTATATTTATACCCAAGTGGCCAATACCAAGTAGAAACACACACACTCGAGGCAGGCACTCACACTTTCTTGGAATGGCAATCAGCATTGGACACACACACACCCACACCCCTCTCTTAACCCCCTAAAAAGACAAACACACAGCTAAAACAATAACAAAATGGCAAAATTTTACAATCAGAAAGTTTCTAGCATGCGTGAAGGGGAAACTGTGAGATATGGAAACCCAAAAGTACACTACAAAAATATTTGGTAAATATGAAAGGGTCCCAAGAGTATCGTGAGCTCAATATATTTTTTTTTAATATATATAGAAAATATTGCAAAGAAGTTGATAAAAGAGTACCTGCCCATTAAAGTCAAGCTTTCAATTCAGGAAAATTCAATATATATTCCGTACTCCTAGAGGGAACTTACTGTTTTAGGTTTTGAAGGAAAGTTAGGCAACTATAAGCTCTTATCTTTTAAGGTGTTAATCAAATAGTACTTAAATCTTTATCTTACTCTTTTTAAATCCTTTTTCTTCAGGAACTCCATAGACAAATAATAGGTAACTTACTTAGCAATACTTATTGCACCTTTATCAACTTAGACTTGGCCTATCTCTTCACCTCATCCACAGCGATCTTCGACAGCTCTCGTAACCCATTTTAATCCAATTTCATACTGGACAATCCTTTTCGGGCCGCATCCAAGGCTCTCTTGGGGGCCATTGTCAAAAGTTAATCAAATCAATGTTTGCTGCCCTGCCAGCCAGTCGCTTAGCTTAGTTACGTGTCTATTTGTTATTTGTCAATCACTAAGCTACTTTATGTGTGTGTCAATCGGAGGTAGGTTGATCCTGGGGAAGGAGATGGGGATGAAAGCCCTCGAGCGCAGCCCCATCTGCAGACCAGGTGCCAGAATCATTTCGGCCCACTTTAAGCCTCGGCCCGGCCCGGCCGGGATATGCCCTCGAGTACTTTGTTCTTACACTTGACTGACTGCCCATGTCCTTCGTGTCCTTCGTGTGTGTTTATGTGCCTAGAGCGACCCCACCCGATCCCCGCCAGCCGCCGCCGTTCATGCTCCATCTAGTACACATAACACCGTTTCCAATTTGAAGCCCAAAATCGAACTGGGACAGAGGCATAGGAATTGAAATCAAAAGCACAGGCAGCAGCATTGGCGAGCAACTTTGTGCAGGTTTTGTTTCAAATTTAGCAATCCGTTTTATGTGTAGCAACAAAATCCATCGATGTTAGGGGAGTATTGATACAAAATAGAGAAATTATGGGAACACAGAAAGCAGGTTGTGAGTGAAAGAGAAGGTGAAAATACTGGATTAAAAGGGAATGCATAAAAAACATATAGAAATCTCTAAATTCCTAGGAATATTGAAAGGCAAAATTCCATTTAATTTTGACTAGAATTTAAGTTCTTTAAAAGGTTTTCCTAGCTGTCCATCATTTTATTTTTTACATTTATTATTCACCCCTTAAAAATAGTATTAAAATGAAATAAATGTACAACAATAGTTTCCTAAATCTTGTCTCCATTCAGGAGAAAATGTGTCATGAAATATGTATTATATTTTGGCTGAATTTAATTGGATTTGTCCAAGGGTGCGCTTTTCTCACTGTCTCTCTCTCTGTCTCTATCCCTTTTGTTTTTTCACCAGAACTCTCTCACATCTCTCTCCATCTCCCTCTCACTTGTGGCCTCCCCTGGCACACCTGTCCTTACCCGCCCCCCAACACACACACTCACACACTGATGGCGATGCACTTTGTTTGCCATTTTCAAATCGCACGTGGCTTACAATAAATTTTCAGTTACGTTTCCTTGTTTTTGCGTCTGCTTTTTTTTCCCGTGTGCGTTATTTCTTTCATCACGGGCGCACACGTACACTGACGAACATTTTTTCAAAAAAGGAACTCATTTTTATAGGTTTGGAAACATTTTGATTGAAATATGTAATTATTTTGTTTTTATTATTAATGCACAGAGAGAATTATCGCATCCGGAAATTGAGAACCCGCGTTCTGAAATACGTACTATTCACATTTTGAGAACGGATTTTTGAAAAAATTTTAGTTTAAGTATTTTTTCCTTCCTTAGAGACAACAAAAATCAAAATGAATACACATGCGTTTTATAAGATTTTATTAAGTGCAAAGGTTATTAAATAAGTTCTTAGAAAATTATTTCAACCCTAAAACAAGCCCCAATAAATATAATGACTACAAATAAGGGATTTGTTATAAATCATTAGCATATATTAGCCTCAAATTAAATTCTTAACATATCTAGGACTAAATACCAGGGATTCTAATTTTTTTTCGCCGTGTAAAAGTGCTGTAACCGGGGAAAAGTCGGAGGAAAATGAACCGAGGGGATGGCTGGTGCTTCCAAATTGGCTGCTGGGTAAGCAGTAAAACATTTTGCGATGACAAATGCAAGAACAACACACGCACACCCAGCCAGTTATGCCCATATGCGCACTCAGACAAAGCCAACGATTACAGATTTCAGGTGAAATTCCTCAAATTCCCGGCAGAAGGAACCGTGAGTTTTATGCAAAATCCTTATTCTCTGTGGGAATTGAGGCAGCGAGTGTGCGGGCAAAGGGACGAAAGATGGCAAAAAAGTCTTCAGGATTTTTGTGTCGCGACGCATAAGTTTCGAGGCTTAGTTGGTAGACACCAAATTGCTTAGACAATGTGCAAGAGTTATGACATATTTACAAGGGCTAAAAGAAAAATTAACAATAAAAATATGTTTGCCGGAGTTTGGAAGGGGAAATTGGTTTGAAACCTTTAAGATTATAAATGTTTGTATTATTTATAGATCTGCTTTGCCACTTAACAATTAGAAAAAAAAGTTTAGGATACAAAAAAAGGAAAAGTGACATTCTAGCAGATACTGATAGATATAAATATGTATTGTATATAACTGTGACCACGTGACTTCTGTTCTTGCCCATTCCCTTAAGAAGACTTCTTGATTCGATGGCAAACCGAACATAAAACTGCAGTCTTCTTCAGAGCCTGTGAAAAACTTGGAAACAGCACGCACTTGCAATTTGGGGCATTTTATTAGCCACTCCCAGCTCGGCGGAGGCAGCACATTGTCGAGCAATTCCGAAAGCCGCAAAATGTGAGGCAACCAACTGCTGCTGCTGCTGGTGCAGTCATGACAAAAGCAGAGCCAAAAAAAGAAAAAAAAAAATAGTAAAATGGAAAAAGGAGAAAAAATTGGGAAAAAGTAAAAAACTTTCGGGGCAGCCTGCTGCCACACACAACCAGAACTGGCAATGAAGCTAATTTTTCACGCAGTTTTGAGTACACATGCCACAAAAGATGCCTTCAAGCGGAGCACCTCCTGGCAGCCCCTCAGCCTGGCAACCTCTTTGCTCCTGTGCCGAAAATACAGAATGGGGCTCGACCCACCGACTCGGGCATCTAGAGTCGCGTCGAGGTCAAGAGCTTGCAATTTGCCAGCATTCCCACGCAAAGCACTGCCTCCTTGCACGCAGCTTTGTATTTAGCGCGCCTTTTGCCGGGACTGTACTCGCTTTCCCCTTGTTTCTAGGTTGGCATACTCACAGAGAAAGGGGTAATCTCACTGGGTGGAATTAATATTATTTAAACAATATTTAATAGTTTTAAATTATTCATTAAAGTTGATTGTTTAATGAGTGTAGTTTTGAGTTAAGTTCTAAGCCGCTAAGGACAATAATTTTTATTCTGATTCCATTCTCTCATGTAAGGATGAATGAAATAATTAATCTTAAACCAAAAGATATGAGATTTAATAGGCTGATAAGTATTCTTACATTTTTTGCCCATATCTGGTTCCGGATAAAATGTGCATTTATAGCTGTATATATTTCATAGCACCATTTTTATACTGAAGTATAAAAATATTAGCATAGATAAGGAATACAAAAACTACTGTGGAGGCTGGGACAATCCTTCTCCAGCCTCTTGGCGTGACTGTACACCGTTTGCATTTAATTTCCATTTTACACTCACCGTGCATTCCAGCCAGAGCCCTTGGTTTCGCATATTTTTCAGAGTGCTCAGTTTACCAAATTGATGGGCTTCGTTTGGCAGAGATTCGGGAATTCGGGAACACGGGGCTACGGCTTTATGGCCACGATTTTGACCTGCCCGACACCTGGGCCCTGGCTAATTAAGTGGAGGCGACGCAAACGGTGTCGATGGCTAGTTCATTGGACGGGGCTGTGCCGGCTAATTAAAAGGCGGCCGCGTCTACGTGGATGCAATGCCAAAAACGGAACCGCAAACAGAAATTAGGAGAGTCCCTTTGGCATGCAAAACACGTTCGCCCTGCAAAACAATTAGATGGAACGCCAAGGCCCCCACATCCGGTTTCGGATCGGATCCTTGATGTTGATGTTGGTATCCTGGTCAAGCTTCAATGTCGTCGCCAATTGGCAGTTTCAGGGGGGGCTTTGTGTTAGTGGGAGGGTTGCTTTGGCCACTCAAACACATCCCCACTGCGCAGCCTTGATTGCCGGAGGTCGGGGAATTGGCAGCGTTGGGTAGTGGGACAATTAATGGCTTCACTTTCCTCGTGCAAATTGACAACCGTTTGCCATCGCTTAAAAGCGGCCCCCAAGTGGCCTTCGAAACGGTAAGCTTTAAACCCAAGCTATTTGTGTATTTTATGGAAACAACTTTGTTGAAGAGCTGTCTGCAGCCTTCGTGGTTTTTTGCGAATTTTTTATTAGGCCACAGAGCACGCTAGCTATAAAAAATCAATTGGAATTCATTTAAATTTGCTGATGCTGGGGGTTTATTTTTTTAAAAGGGCAATCCTACCACTTTTGATGAAGCAATAAACTATATTAAACTGTTTAATTAGTTGCTTTACTTAATGTAATTTCCACAAAGTATCTCACCTTGTTTATATGTGAACCCCTTTAAACTGTAATGAAACCGTGACATGATTTATGTCATTCATCTGTGGAATAACTTGCAAGTCGGGGCGGGTATATCAAGCTGTCAATAATGTGTCAGTCTCAGATCGAAGTCCCGTCCCCCTTTATTAGATACCCGGCAGTTGTGCAGCTTCACCGCTTCCCCAACTTCCACCTGCCACATGGATTCGATTCTCATTCCATTTTCATGCCTTTCCATTTCACTTAACATAACACCCGACCTAGCTACCCCGCCTTCATGTGATATGCACCTGTGATATGGATATGGATAGGTTTTTTTTCGCTCCGCCTGCTTTACAGAGCTTTGTCATCGTCGCCATCATAATACCGAGCCTCGCCGCGAGAAATGCATTTTTAGGAAGGGTACTAAAAGGTATTTTCTTTGGGGAACAGGGAAACCAATTAAAATATTCTTGATTAGGAGTTTTTACCAAGGACTTACATACTTTAGTAGACAAAAACTTTGATACTGAGGCTCTCTTCTTTAACCTTTAATTCTTTATAAAAATAATTCGATTTGTTTTGAAAAATTTTATTTAATTTTTATCTTGCCTTTTCTTGTTTTCATAAATACAACAAATACCAGTAATCTAATTATTTTAATAATAATACAAGAATTCTACATTAATTTATTTACGTCTTGTAAGCATTAACTGAGTACTAACTATGGCATAGTGTAGCCTTTTTAGCATTTTGGTAAAGTAGCATTATGTAAATATGAATTTCCGCATTTGTGTTCCAATTCCGCTGTGTCAAATAGAGATAAATTAAGACATTAAGAAAATTAGGATTAAGTAGAGAAAAGATTACGGTCACACTACAATACTTGAAAATAAAAAGCACATTGAAAAATTAAAAACTAAGAAAATAAATCAAAGAAATAAAGAGTAATATAGATACGAACTACGATTACAGTCTTGAAATTATTCCCATATTAAACCATTGGCTTTACAAATCCTTAAAAAATCATGAACTTAAACTCCCCTAATATGTTCTTAAAGAGATTTAAAATTCGTTTAATATGATTAGAGCTGTGACACCTGGGGTATTTCCACTTTCGACCACACACTGACCTGTGCCAGTCCATAATTCCCCGTTTTTGGTGTCAGCTTTTCGCACCTGTGGCTCCGCGGGGGTCGCGGTACAGGTAAAGTGTGTGCAGCGCTTTTTTGCGAGTCCCCAACACATTTGAATATGCCAAAAGCAGCTGCAGGGCGTCAAACAGACAGGCAGTCGGCGGTTTTTGTGGGCGTGGCACTCATTGTGCGGTCGGAATCCGGCACCGTTTTGCTTTCGACGCTCCTCCTTGTGCTGACACAGATTTTGGGGCGATTTATGCTCCTTCCGCTCTCGCTGGGAATATCCTTTAGCCTCATCCTGGTTTTGGCATATGCGTCCAATGGCTTATCGCTGTGTGTGCGTGTGTGTGTGTGGAATTGCCAGCTTTCTTTTGTGTTCTCTTCGATAAGAAATTGGTTGATGGGCGACGCTTTAAAGTTAATGCCAAGGTGAGAGAGCGCTGCGAATAAAACGCTTATTGGGCATCACAAGAGATTACGCTGGGGTTAAGGCCAGGCATTTGAGGTTTGTGGTCCCTACACCTGCGTACACCTGAATATATTGAAAAAAAATACAAGAAAGACAAGACAGCCCAGAGAGTGATTGATAAATCCTAAGCGATTGGAATCTTTAAAGGAATTTCCTTAGCTTTATATCAAAGAAAGCCTTTGAAAGTGTTTATGTTTTGGACTTAAACTATATTATGTTTGAATATAAAGCCAAGCCCATTAATCTTTCCTCTTCTCTCAGTCCGTGTTTGTTTTCCCAGCTTTTCCTTAATATCCGTTTCACTTTGCACAGCTGTTCCAGTCATTTCCAATTATAAGCAAGCGAGACAGTGAAAAGCCGGGCAATAGAGTTTGCATATTCCATAAATTGCTTTCAACTAAACCAACGGCAATCATTACACTCCAAAGAGTTTTCCTTCCCAGCTTTTTCACCGCCAGACTATTGATTTAATGGTCTCGGGTAATACGATTTTTCTTCTCTTTGTATACAAGTTTTTTAGCCAGACTTAAGGCTCGCAGATCCTGGCGCTAATGCGATTTGCCTACCGGGGAGATTGAGTCGCTGACAAATTTTTGAGTGCGGCCCAAGTTGGGCGAATCTTTTGGCAAACTATGTCTCAGTTGCGGAGGCGAACCTGCTGCTACACAAATAAATATTTAAGGCAAACACGTGTCGTCCGTCGGTAGTCCTTGAAGCCTTGAATCCTCGAAACCTCGAACTTGGCGGCAGACAGCAGAGCACGCTGGCGTGTCCCGCAAATAAACTCGTGAGAGTACGGGGCGTATACTTTATTCCTACGCACACACATCATTCCGTATTCTCCTCTGCTTTCTCCGGCGTTTAGTTCCCCTCCTCCGCCCACAAAATGGCCGGCGACAGCCTCACACGTTGCGTATACGTAATCGCATTTGTGGCACAGTGTGGCCAACTTGTTACGGACACCAGTTCGTGCGGGATAAGGGGAACGGGGGAGGCGTGTCGCCCTTTATTTGGCCATAGCCGTTGACTTTTACATGGCCATAACAAAAATGTGTCAAGAATTCTGTGCTCAATTGCTGCTGGCAGCCGGGGCGACTCCCAGGACAGAACAAATAAACTAAAGTAGCTGGATCCCGGATCCCTGGCTATGGTTTCTGCATTACAAGTAGAAATTTTACAGAAACTGGATAGTTCTCTGGAAGGATTCCTCGAAGAAATCTGCATTCTTAAAGTGAGTAAGCAGGGAAGATGTTGAAAATGTGGTTGGAAAATTTAAGTAATTTAAACTGATTGTATTTTGAATATTTTGCATAATAAAATGCAAAGTTCGTTCTAAGAACTTAATAGCCTTAATTTCTGTATATTTTCCCTGGAAGAAAAATGTATTTATACTTTTATTTTCGTGTTTATAAATTCTAAATGTATTTTTTAAGCTTCTTTATCACCTTCTAGCGAAATTTCTTTCCAGAATACCTCCCTTAATATGTGAAATATATATCGGACTCCTGGTCACGCTTCCTTAAAACAATTTTATAATTTTCCAGCTCTGGTTTCCCAACACGATGTGGCTGGAAATGTAATTTAAGCCGCCTCGCTTCGAGCAGCAGCCATGCAGGGTCGCAGATCAAAGGCGAACAATGGAAATCAATTGACCAACTTGGCCCACGTGAATGCGCCTAGTTAGCGCTTTCGATTTGACCAAACTTCAGCGCATAATTGTGCCCGAAAGTGTGAACGGGCTGATTGGAAAACGTAGCTCGCAGAGGGACTCCCGCTCAAAGGACTCACCGATGGCAACTTTCGAGGGCTCCGAATTGAACTTTCGCCAGCTCAGCCCAAAGAGTATGCAAACAATGCAGTTAGTTTAGGGTCTCCCCTCCCAAGGGACCTGCACTTGCTCCACTTCCAATTCCACTTCCGCTTCCGCTTGCCCCCCCTGGCAAGGGCCAGCTGCAGCCATTTTGGAAATTCCATTGCTGGGCGCGGCACGCACAGAAAAAGCCAGGCCACCGAATGCCAAACGCATTCGCAAATTGTCGGGACAATGGCCGAAAAGAGGATTGCCATGGCTGGCAAGCGGCAGACAGAATATCAGAATATCAGCAGAGAGCTCTGGCAGCTGGAGGAGTACGTGCATTGGCCATCTCCCGGGGATTGGCTGGGGATTGTCGGGGAAATGCAAATGGAATGAGGATTTGTAGAATTTAATTTAAGCCAAGTTACATGAAGTGCACGTGCAGTCCTTGAATCGGATTCAAGCTTATATATGAAAGAATAAAAATGCTTAAAGAAATGTAAGGGTTAATCTTACTCTTTAAATATTGTAGTTAATATTAAATATAATAACCTTTAGCTTGGTTAAAATTTAATTCATTTTAAATGTTGTGCAGTTTTTATTGAAAGCTTAATTGCTCTCAAAACCCCCTTTATAAATATGTTATATATTTTTATTAATATTAAACCGAAAACCCCCTGCCTTCGCTAGTCCGGAAATATCCTGAAATGCGTTCGCGGGTTCATTAGATTGACATTCCCATTCATACCGAAGTTCATCGTTTGATGCCATCCATAATCAGCAGAAATGCTGCTGCAACTACGCACTGGCTCAATGTCAATCCATCCAGGTCCTGCCTTCGCCTTCCCCTCGCCCTCCTGCACCTCCAGCAGCTGCATTATAACATATGCAATCACAATTGTCAATTGTTCAAATGACAGGGGGGATAAGGACAGACAGACAGCAGAGCGGGATCCTTGGGGGGGCTGAGAGGGAGACGTTGCAGACATAGTCAACAATTACGGTTAGTGCCACAGTTTGACTGCGGCGGATCCTGCCCACAGTCGTTGCAATCATTGTTAGTTGAGTCCTTCGCCAAGTCCAAGTGCACAGGGAAAAATAAATCTAACCTCTTCCAAATGTTAATTAAATGAGACAGTTTTAAGGGCAATTAATTAGTTAATTAAGTTTTACTTGGTTAGGCTTAGTTACTGTCAATATATTTCTTATATTGTTGGTATTTATTTTTCTGCCTGTGCTTGAATCTTAATGTGATTGTCAAGCGAGTGAATGGAAAGTGGAAAGCACCGAGGGAAAATAAAGGAAAAGTGCAGAGCTGTCAGCCTGCTGCTCCTCCATTTGGAATGTGTGTATAATGGGCATGAATGAGCTGGAGCAGGAGCAGGAGCAGGAGCTGGAGCTGGAGCCCCTGGCGATGTCGATGCCTCGGAGACGGCATGTGGCAGGTGGAAAATGGGGGAAAAGCACGGCCTGCCGACAGGCGCTTGACAGCGTAACATTTGCCAGAAAAGCGGCAACAATGCAGCGGCCAGGAAAGCTTATTGTCATTGCAATTGAACGAGTCACCGAATGGGTGAATGAATGCATGAACGGATGACTGGCCGACCTTCCGTATGCAAAAAGGAAAATCCCCTCTGGTCCGGTCTCGGCCTCGGTCGGAGAAGCTTTTAGAATAATGCCCGGCGAAATGGAAATCGAGTAAGGCGCATACACACACACACGCCCAAAAGGCAAAGCCGGAAAAACATTTAACTAAATTGCAAATGGCAAACACAAAAAAAGGGGGCCGAGGGCCGAGGAAATCCTCTTGTTACGCTCAATATGCTTCCCTCGAGGCGGGGCGCTCCCGGAAAAATTGCAAATTTAATTTGAAGTGGATGGAAGTATGCCGCAATAAATTCTAATTAAAAGCAAGTGCCATCAATCAAGGCTCAACGAGGAGCAAGACAAGGCCAAGGCACACATTTTTCACTTCAATTAATCAGCCCCTACACACTGAGGCCTCGGAGCAAACTGATGATGATGTCTCACTTCAGAGCCGGGAGAAAGCCTTTCCCTTTCCCTTTTTTCCCTTTTGGCTCATGTCAAAGGCCTAGACTACTTTTGGGCGCCTTTATCGCATTACGCATTTATCACTAGGCCAGAGCCAGGCAGATTGGCAAGGACCCGAGTGTGTGTGCTCTCCATAATGATAACAAAGACAATGAGACCTCCTCTATGTGCGATAATTATGTGGGCTGAGTGCCCAACACCAGAGAAATAAAAGGCGCCAAGTGACCCGCAAGTTAAGCTGTCCTCTGCTCGCAAAAAACAAAAAAAACATAGCACAAAAAAGAAAGGGCCGGCAAAATGCAACGCAAAGTGAAATGTAAGTAGACTTGAGACTTAAAGCGTTGGGTCTTATGCACATAGAACCAGGGCAGGGGAGGGGCAGGATCCGCCCCCAAACTGACCCTGTTCTGAATACTATGCTAATGAACTGCTCGGGTTCGTTGGTTTTGTGTCCTTTTTTTTTGGGAGCACTTGGCACAAAACAAAGACCAGAGAGCTTTTCGATCCCAGGCGGAGATATGCATAAGCATAATGCAAATTTAGATGAATTTACAAGTCAAAAGGAAGTCCTGTAAGACAGGGTTTTATAGGATGTCTTAGTAACTATGATTATTACACTTAGTTGAAGGAGAAGCAAAAGATACTCTGAACTATCTAAGATACTTAACAATTAATTCATTTATTTTACTTTAAAATAAATCCCCTTCAGGCTGTTAATCTCCTTTAACAACTTCTCCGCTTTAATCTCCTGAGCCAATTTTTATAATCTCTTTTAACAACACAGACAACTCTGACCTCCCATATTTTCAGCTGACTTCAAGTCCATTTATCTGGCATGTCCATCGTGCTGAATTTTCAATAAAATCCCCGACAGAAATGCCAAAGTGAAATAGTCCGGAGGAAAGCTTTTCATTACCCGCCAAACTTTTCACCAAATATATTTAAAAAAAAAAAAAAAACACAAAATACGAGCGACCAGTTAAAACTATCCACAGGAAAGCAAAAAACGTACAAAAAAAATCACACAAAATGGACGCCATTTGGTGCTGTGGCGAAAACACACAGAAGTTTCGGACCCTGGGTGAAAAAAGTGCAATAAGTGCGCCAGCGAGGAAAAGTTATAAAATTAAAACTCTTATTCATTCCACGTTG
Source organism: Drosophila rufa (assembly GCA_018153105.1). NCBI lineage: Eukaryota > Metazoa > Arthropoda > Insecta > Diptera > Drosophilidae > Drosophila > Drosophila rufa. The sequence continues at coordinate 21,506,161 of JAECXS010000096.1, forward strand.
ATATTTCCCCTCTCTTGGCTCTGTCGGGGTCGAATTTCCCAACTTGCATACGTCATTTCGGCAAATTAACGAAACTGAAAGGAAAATATAATAAGAAGCCCGCATTATGCGACATAAATCAAACGGTTTCGGGTGTGAGCTTGGGGTATTGTGGCGAGGCGACTTTCTTAAATATTTAATGCATCCAATGAAAAAGAAAAATAAGCAAAGCAGAGAGTACCTACTATTTCAAGGAGAATATAATATTTAAATAAAGCATCGACTTTATTTAAGGTTCCTCATTTAACAGAGATTTAAGGTAAATATAAAATAAAAAAAAAAAAAAAAAAAAATGTTTTTCTAATATTCTGTTTGTGTTAAAGGTGTGAAAATATTAAATAAATACTGCCAACTTTTTTTTTATATTAAAATCTATTAAAGTTCTCTTTGGATTCAGATTTTTTAAGCGTATCCTTTGAGTCGCTTTAAAATGCTTCCCTCACGTGACCTTTAAATATTCATTTATAAATATAAAATATATTTTTTGTAGGCAGCTCTCCCCACTGCCGTTTGATAACAATTATTTTAAACGCAGCGCCTCCGGCCATGTACGTTGGCCATTCATTTTTATATATATTTGTTTTAACTTTTTTTCCCCCCAACCTTCTTTGGGCGTTGGCGTCGACATAAAAGAATGTTTCATTATTTATGCGGCTTTTTGTGGGCTTAGCCTTATTCAGCTGCCGCTGATGATGATGATGACAACGACGATGTTGGGGTCGATTATGATGATGATGCGCTTAATGGGAGATAATAAATTAATGCATTTGCTATATATGTTTCGGGGATCTAGTTCATAAAGTCTTTTAAGCATTGCCTGAAATTACCGCCTAATGTTGGACAACAAAAATCATTTTGATTATCCCTTGGCTACACAAATTGGACCAATTACGAAATCAATTTCAATAAAACAATCATCAGCCAGCGAGGGCTGAGCGGACTGAGAGGTTCCATTGCCACGACAACTCGAGGCTCCAATCAAAAGATAAAACGAAAGCCAAGAAAGCAAATTCAATGTCTGACCAATTCTTTAGTAACAAAACGACACAGTAAACAACAATGGAGCAATGGAGGAGGACGAGAATGTGGACGTGGACGTGGATGTGGGCGAAAGAGGAGGTTAATGTGTCCTTTGTGCTCGCCGACACGTGGAGCATGTCTGGGATTGACTTATATGCCATAGTTAAGGTTTCTTGATGCCGCATTTAAGTACGACAACTGCGGATAAAGCAAGCTAAGTTTGTCCAGGGAAAAAGAGCAAGTGAAACAGCTTGGAAAATGCGATTAAAAATATTAAATAAAATAAAAATAAAGCTTTAAGAAAACTACATTGATTACTATGACATTGCGCAATATGTTAAATAATATTTAAAAGAGTTTCCTATAACTGCCTTTACTCTGATATTCCAGTATCCCTATATATCCTTAAATTTCTTTATTATTTTTTAATTTTTTCGTGTCACGCTTCCACCTCTAACTCAGCTATGTATTGTGTTTTATTCTATGTATTTTTCCAGCTCACATCCGCATACAAATAAGCGGGAAAAATATTTATCAATGGCGCGCGAGACACAAGGCAAATATAATGGCGGTCCCCAAGTCCCAGCCCCTTTGTCAACTTTATATACACTCGAGGAGGAGCTGGGGGGAGGAAGTCCTTCGGCTTCTCGCCCTTTTTGTTTAGGCCAACTCTGTCTTGGAGAGTCTCCAGTGTCGTGTCCTCCAGGAAGAAGAGCCTTCGATTCCAATTTAAATATTTAGAGAGCATCAGCATTTGGCACCTCTTTGAACTCCCACGGCCGCCGCATCAATCAGCGGTGAACATGCCACCGCCTCTGCATCAAAGTGAGGAGGATGAAAATTTTTAATTGAAATTACCATTCGGAATTTCCACCAGTCACCGCGAAATTGTTGCGGCTTTCCCGGGGCTTCGCCATCGCTTTGTTGAGCAATTTCCGTGCCGTGGGCTGCCAAGTCATAATTACAATTGAAAGGGGCGTTGGACAAGCGCCAAATTGAGCAAGCCTAATCAGAGGGGGGCTCGTGGGGTTGGTAATTTGAGGCCCTATTCCTTTCGAAACTATTTCCCAGCGATTTCCGTTTCCCTTGCCATATTTTTCACCCGGGCCTTTTCCGTGTCCCGTCAAATCACATCACGTTGAATGGCAGCGCGACCAAGTGCGAAAATTCATCGAAATGATTTCTATTTATATACAAATAAGCGCATTAGATACCATTCTGGGAAAAGCAAGAGGAAAAAGAAATCTATTTGTCCAATATCCATTACGAGTGCTGATCTATTTTTAGCCGCTCGCTCTTGTCTCACATTCATGCTTCATTTGGCCCCCATCCCGGCTGGCTCTGGGTCTGGCTCTAATAACAAATTTATTATGGCCGCTTATCAATCAAAAGCTTTTGTTATTCGAGTGGAATGCGAAAGTGACGGCGCCGGCGGATTGGCACTCGGAGGAGTCCAAATCCAAGTGGCCTTTGGTCGTTAAAAGCCAAAAGACGCAGAAGGGGGAAGATTAGCACACAAAGAAGCAAAAGTGTGGCCGTGCCACTCTCAGGGCGATGGACTGTGAACAGGGGCTGACAGGATACGGGGCTGATTTTGGTCAAGGAAGTGGAAAATAACTATCCAAAAAATACAAATTAAATGAAGAAAAACATAAAAAAAACATAGGGAAACATAAATTAGCTTTTAGAAAATTTAAGGAAAGTAATAGTCCTGGAAATCTTTACTTTTCTGCCTCCTGGTAAGCTTTATAATTACCTCATATAATTTATTATTTATTTCCCAACTAAAGGAATACAGTCAAGAGAATACTCTCTTCTTAAAAAAACAAAAAATAAACTTTTAGAGATTTTAAGGAAAGTAAAAGAGCTGAAAATCTTTACTTTTCTCCTCTTATAATTACTTCATATAATTTATTATTTATTCTACAATTTTATCCCCCCTTTCATACTGATTTCTGGTGGCCAGTGTCAGCCCTGTCTCATCCAGCTCATTAGCAAATCGTAACCATGGCTGACTTAACTAACACACTTTTGGACCAGTAACTAGTATGGCCTTGGCCATATTAACGACACCAAACAAAGCCCCAAAAACACACACACGGGACACGGGGACAATGGGTATGTCCGGCGAGTGTATCCTTTTGGAACAACTGAAAGAGAGAGATCGCATTAATTCCGGGCCAACACTTGAGCCGCTTATTAGGCGGCCAGGCAAATGATGGTCATGTCCCGGCCACAGTCCTAGCCCCGAATGGGCGTGGCGTGGTGATGTCGAACCATAACTTTTAGGCTTTTCCATGTCAACAAACATAAACACACAGCCAGTGGAGAGCAAACATTCGAGCAAGCGGGCCAAGGCCAAACAATGGGCGGAAGTGCGAGTGAGTATGTGTCCTAGATGTCCTGCCATAGTTGGTGGCTTTATCTGTGCACTTTTGTTGCCCCCTCGAGGGCGTATTAACATCCATTCCATCCGCTATATATCTGTGCTGGGGAGGAGAAAGGTCAGCACCGGGCGCAATGATGTATGCAAAATTCTGATGCCCGATGCCGATAAAGTTATCATCCTTCCTTCAGTGCGATTAGAGGGAAACTTTTCTCTGGCCAAACTGAAAACTCAAGTGCTGCACAAATACCCGTGGAAAGTTCTCCGCTTTCCACCCTTACCCTTTAGGCCTTGCCTATTATGCGAGCAAATAAATAAACAAATTATTTTCACCAAAAGTGTGCTGCGGATAAAGTGTTGGGCAAATAAGCCGCAACGGCAACAACTTTCGATGGCTGCCAGCCGGCTTAATATTATTAAAATATTTGCTGCTTTCTGAATTAAAGCATGCTATTTGCCTTTATTACGGCCCGTGCCGCTCTGCTGCGCTGGAATGCATATGCGAAGTGCAAATTAACGAGCCGTGTTCACTGCAGCAGAATGCAGGATTCGCAGGATTCGCAGGTCCTTTTCCTCGGAAACAGTAACAGGAAGAAAAGGGGAACGTCCGGCACGGGCAGTCAATGCAAAAAAGTGAAAACTGTTCGCCGTTATTAATTAAAGGTCTGAGACTGAAAGGCGTTTGCCTGATTGCCATTTTACGCCGTTGATGGGGATAAATTAACTGAAACATGCAAAAAGGAGATGCATGAATGAGCGGATGAATATCCTAACCGGATCAGGGGATATTATACTTTTTGCAGGCATATTAAAATATTGTAAAATTACACTCTGCGCTACAAATTTCCCGTTTAATTATAGGGGATGCTACAGAAATTACTAGCGTTTCAAAATCGCTCAAAAATGTAATCCATCATTGTAAAAAAATGCAAATTTGTACTGAACTTGGTTTCTTCAATACTTTTAGACACATTTTCAAATGGTTTCAGAACCCTATCAATTTTTGAGGCACTCCTGTATATTCTTGTTTCTTTAATATCCCGCAAACCTTACCCATTTTGATTCTCAAATGGAAAACCCTTACTCCCTCCTCTACACATAATAGCCATCTTATAAATTCCTTAAGATTCCAAATTTAAAAAGATTAAAATGCCAGAACCAGAATAGCCTGGGGAGGAATACTGTTGAAAAGTTTCCTTAGCAAACGTTTTCCCAAGAGCTGCCTCATTAAGCCCTCACCGAGAGCATTAGGCACTTCGCTCAATTCCAACTGACTTTTCCGCTCCCCGCCTCATTGCACACTCCGCAGCGAAATATTTTTAATAAATCTGTATACACACGTACAGCGGAAAGAGATGGGGGGAGAGGTGGCGCTGTAAAAGGAAAACATATTTTTTATGGGCTTTCTCAGTGGGTCGTGGAAATGCAAACACACGGCCGAAAGGGGTGGGCGGCATCGGCTGATTAAGGAAAAAATGTTTTCCTCCGCCCGATATGAAATTCGAGCCGTTTGCCGCTTTAATTAAGGCAAGAACGAAAAACGCTGGCGTGACTCGCAAATATTTCATTAAACTTTTGCTTTTGCGAGCACTTTTCCAGTCTCTTTTCCCTCCATCTGTACCTCATTTTCGCATTCTTTTCGCACTGTGCACAGAGTGCAGTTTCGCTGGCGAAATTTCATTTAAATGCCCAACAGCCCGCAAAGTATGCAACGATTTTTGTTCTCACTTTCCCAGCTTTCTGTGTGTGTGTGTATGTGTGTGTGTGGACCTATTTGCATGTCCATGGGTGTGTGCTAAATGCACTTGTTCTAGATAATTAAAAATGTCATACAGCTTTCGCCCGACTCCCCGCGTAGCCCCGACTTTTTGCGTTTTGCATTCTGCGTTTTGCGTTTAATTTCGTTCAGCATTTTGTACTTTTCGAGCGGACTTTCGTTGCATACTCGGCGGCGCTCTAGTTACGTATTCATCGCCAGAGCTCACTCTTGATTCCAGCCTTTGTTATTCGCAGGCATCCCCCGTCCCGTGCTTATGCGTGAATAGTTTTTGCTTACACGTCACTCTGAATTTAATTCTTTTTTGTTGATTTTTCCAAGTCGAATTTCCACCCATTCGCATTCATCCGTTTATTTTTACGGTGTGTAAATCGAATTTTGGGCTGGGATTCTCTACACTCGACTGGGCCTGGATTGTGTGAGTGGAATATGGGATTAAAATATATACAAATATTATTTTAGGCTCTGTTGGCAAATGAAAATATCGAATGTAATGTTTCAGTTGGATTGTTATCCTCCCTGATCTGTAGTTTATATAAAAACTTGGAATATTTCGATGAAATAATAATGGGAGATGATCCAGAAATCACTAGGGTTTTGTAATCACACCAGAATTTAATTTTGTACATCTTTAAGTGACTTTCTTATTCTGTTAAAAATATCGTAAGTTCAGAAGGCTTACCTTTGACTTAACTTGGTCCTGATACCATTTGCTTAATTATTTCCACCGCGTCAGCCGCAAAAAGATCTCGTTTGAATGGGGGCCGAACTATTGGCGAAACACTCAGCAAATTGCTGGGTTAGTGAGACCGCAGAGTGTAAATACACCCGACCGCATATTAAAGCTGCCCCCCCAACTGATTCCTCTGGCATCTGGCAAATTAATTGATTTACGCCGGCAAATGGAACCGTTTGAAATTGTTGCTAAACAAATTTTCTTTATTCCCCCCTCTCGATCTGAGTCTTAGTCTCAGTTTAGTTTCTGCTCCAGCTGGCAGCGAAAACTTTTTGGCGCTCTTCCGACACAACCCGCCAACAATTGAGTGCTAAGTGTTTTGGCTTTCATTGCGCGGAGGGGGTGGTAGTGAGCTTCCCAGCAATTTCAGGTAGCAGGTGATAATTTTTTTCATCCGTAATTAAGTGCAGAACCTTTCGACGCCTCGGCACACAAAAGGGGTTAATCGGCTTCAGTCCCGGGCGGGCGAGTTCCTTCCGCAAGTCATTTGCATAATTGTGCCAGAAACGCGGGTCGCAGGATATATAGGGATACGTCAGCGTGACCCCTCTCCTACCTGACTGTCCTCGACCCAAGTCGCTTGCAATTAAATTTAATGAGAATTAATGCTTATAAGATTTGACTGGATGCCATATTTTTTTCCACTCGGTTGAGTCTCAAAAGCTGTTCGAAAAATATATCAAAAGTCGGGGTAAACATGAAAGTGACTTCTGATTCAACTTACCGCAAATTACGTTCGAGAGTCCTGAGGTGATTAAAAGGGAGGGACAATCAAACGGAATGATTCAAAACCACTTCACAAAATGTGAAGGCAGCTCTGAGAAGGTCATAAAAAATGGTTTACTGGAATTAATAATAATTACTTTTAAGTTATACGAAAACTAAGGCATCTCAGTAAAGTTTATGAACCTTGAAATGCGTTTTTAAAGCCATAATAAGAAGTCCTATTAAATAATACCATTATTAAGGGAATTTAATAGACTCCTCTTTAATTTTTAATAATCTACAAAAAATGTATACATAAATAAATAATTACCAGACTCATTTTCATGCTCTGCCGGTCGGTGTTACCCTTTAAATTAACCAGAAACTAACGGCCAAAACTTTGAAAACTTTCTGTTTGGGACCTGCGACTTTACATTGCTGATTAATTTCGTAGGACTGTGACCTCTCAGTGGTCGGGGCCACAGCCAATTTACAGCTGCCTCCATTATTCATGCTTAAATTCTGCTTCCGGGCCGCCTTCGTTTTCGCTCTTTTTATCAACAGAGGCGGCTACGGTGGCGGCCTCAAAGAAACTTTCTCCGGTCATGCAAAAAGCGCAAAGCGACCGCAAGATAAACGTTAAACAAACTTTATGCAAGCCAAACCAACAGAAAAATAAAGCCCGAAAACCAAACGGATAGCGGGAAAAAACCTGATAATTTTGTTGTTGCCTTTTAAATAAAATATAAATCAAGCCCGGAGAAGCGTCAGGATTGTGAGTGCTCTTCGGGTTACAGCTTGTCACCAGTCGGAGTCCCTCAGCCTGACGGGTGAGTTGAGTAGAGTGAGTGAGGCAGTCAAACGGTTTTCAGGGCTTTCCCCACGGTGAGATTTACCTGCATTTTCCTACCATTTTCCTCCCATTTTTTTTTGGGCACTGATAAATCCTGTGCCGACAGTTCGTTGACTGCTTTAGAGCGCGCACCTGTGATTCCCCTGGGGGCGGTCTGGCCAAAGTTTTGAGCCGAGCTGGCACACGCTGCGTATGCTTGATAAGCAATCCCCAGCTGACATGTTAATTAGGATGGGGCTGGACGGACAGGGACAGATACAGGCAGTCCTTGGACGAAATCCCGGCCATATTGTGGGGACTCATTAAAAATCCGCATAGCCGCAGATGCAACGTCATTTTCATAATCAAACAGAAACGGCAAGTCTCAGAGAGCCAAGGCCAGAGCATGTCAATTGCATTAGAAATTGCATTTAATGAGCACTGCAGGGGGGAAAAGTGGTGGAAAAGCTGTGGAAAAGGGGTGGAAACTGGGGGAAGATAGACGAGCAAATGGCGTAGAAAATGGCGACACTGAGGCGCCAAAATGGCAAACAGAGCAAAACAAATTTCAGGCGAATGAATAGCTGCTGACACAGAGAGTGAGCTAGCGAGCGAGTGAAAGGGGTTCGTGGTATTGACTTAAAGTCAGGGAAAACCAGATAAAATTCGATGACATTCCCGTCACTTGTCCGCTTTAATTACCGCCGCTTTCACACATACAGTTATTAATCATGTTTCGCGCAGACAGCGTGAAATATCGAACTGAATTGATTTGCATGCACAAAAGCCAATCCATAAACGCTTCCAGGGAATTGCCATTATCATGTCCATTTATTGTGTTTCAACAATTGTCGCTGCCAGCACTCTGGACAATCGAAATGCAAATTCGAATATGTGAAATTTAATTGATAAATCTTCTTCTGTGTCAGTCAAGCGCCTGGGGGATATACATACCTTTAAATCGCCTTGAACCCCTTCGATTCGAGGCACTCCTTTAAGTCACACATCTCCTGCTGGGCAAGGGTTTGGAATCTGATTTGAAAGGACCCCCAGCTGAGTCGCTCACAAGAGTGAGAAATGAATCCTTGATAAGCCAAGAACGATGGGCAATAAATACCCAGATACCGATGGAGAGTGAACGAAGGTTATTTTTCTCATTTTTTTTTATAGCTTCATGGTAATTTAAACACTTCCGGACAGCGAGTTCATGTTGCCTGTTTGTTTTCCCTTTGCACCCCTGGGTCGCATTAATTTCGCACTCCAGCAATTGGCATATAAATTCGGCCAGGCAGCCGTTTTTCCTTATTTGCGGTACCCAATTTGCATATGAAATGTGTCTAAATATGGGGAGATATTTGCCAGGCACTTGAGGGGAATATACTATATGGCAGCCACTTAAAGCCCAACCTTAAAGAGCTTCAAGTAAAAGCAGAGAGAAACTTCCGGCCAAATAAACACACTCAGGTTACTCTGTGTTCAATTAAAATCTTTATTTATTCCAACAGCAGCTGAAACAATGAAAACGTTTGAAAGCCAACGAATCAGAAGCAATTCCCAGACTGGCCAGCGATAATCAGGCCCAGAATGACTCATTGTTTTTGGGGCGAACAAAGGGCGGGCAGACAGCAGCAATTTCCAATCCATTTTCTAATCGAATTCGACTGACTGACACAGTGCCACAGTTCAATGCCTGCCAATTGATTTGCTAAGCTGGAATGCCATGCCCTTTTGCCTTGCTTGTAATATTTAAACCTAATTGAATTGTCACTACTCGATGTTTGATGGGAGATCGTTTCCCTTTAGCTAGCTGCGTAATTCATCACGTATACGCACCGTTTGCTAATTACTCGAAACATGTTCTGCAACAATTAAAAACAAACTCGCTGAAAAGGGAAACTTGAAGCTGAAGCCGGCTGAAAGTTTCCTGCTTATCCGGCAGGCAAGCTGTCAAAACGGTAAGCTGACAAGCTGGCAAGAGGCAAAAGTTGGTAACAACAGATGCAGTTTAACCAACTGTCTTTGTGTCCCCGCCCCGGCTTCAATGCTTTTTTATACTTACGCCAAGTGCAATTGTCAGGCGAAATGCGATTTTCAACGAACGTGGGGGGGAGTCACTCGAGTTACTCTGGGGGGAAACATTTAGAATGGCTTAAAAACGAAGCTCAAGCGCAGTTGTGTACAGGCCAAAAAGCAGATATACCAAATAATACCAACTAAATACGGTAAGTACGGAACTGAGGGAAAGCAAGGCAACGCAAGGGGGGAAAAGCACAAGGCAGCATCATCATCATCAAAGCACAATAATCATCATCATCATTAACATCAACGAGTCGGGGGAGGATCGTAGTAAAGCGGCGGTTGGGGGGAAATCGGTAAATCGGAAAATCGGTGGAGGAAAAATAAAACACATTCGACAATTTTTTTGTAGTTTTTGTTTTTTTTTTAGAGAGAGGGTAGTTTTCTCCGCTAAGGATTTTCAAAGTTTACTTTTATTTAGAGAAGTTCCTTTAATGATAATCATACTTATGCTTTTTGTTTTTTGTTTTGTTTTTTCGTCAATTTTGCTGTTTTGCCTTTTACTTCTTGTTGTGTTTTTCATTTGTTTTGTTTGCTTTTTGTTTAGTAGATGTTGTTTAACAGCTAAATACATGTTCGTTATATCGTACTATTTGAGTTTCGTGTTTGCTTTCTTCTGGTGTTTTCCTTCCTCTCACCTCATCGTGTGTTCTTTTGTTTTGTTTTATGTTCTTGCTTTGCTGCGTTAAAATTCTCTTACTAACTAGGTTTTTCGCTTTGGTTTTTTTTTTGTCTAAATTATAATTGTTTGGTTTGTTTTTCTATTTGGTTTCTGGTTTCGCCTGCGATGTAGTTCGGCACCGTGATTTTGTTTGTCAAAGTTCGCAATTCGACAAGTTTAAGAATCAATCATATCATATAAGTTTCAGAATCGTAATCTATATGTCCATATATCTTAGCAGTTACGTGACTTAATACCCTAAATTGTAACAATAATGCTTTTTTTCTATATATTTCCCACTGGTAAATAGTACACACATTTAATGAATACACATAGTAATATTTGCCATATATCGTATCTTTTATATTGAGTTATGCTGGTAATTGGTAATATTCTGGTTGCCCATATATATAATTTAAACACTTGCAATGAACTGTAACATCAACTTACGGCCTAGAGAATCGTGTCGCTTCTATTTGCCTTGCTTTTTGCTCGACTTTTGCCTGGCAACGCTCTTGTTCTGCTCTGCTCAAGGCAGCTTTTGGCACATGCTGTACTCCTGCTTCGTGCAATCGTCAACTGACTTGGCTTATCTGCTAGATTTTGTAATTGAGTTCACGTCGATTCATATAACTTGCTATAACTGTGGTGTAATATTTCTCTGGTATATATATTTAGATATTAGTAGGTATTTTTAATTTTAACATTTATATAGTCGCATATTTGTATGCTTAAACTTGCTGAAAAAATGACTAAGCCTATCCTTTACCTAACATTCCCTTCGTTCCATCTATCCTTTCACAAATGACCCTCAACATTAATTTTTCTATGGTTCGCCTTTTGAGACTAATTGTAATACGAATGTTAATTAACGATTTTCGATTAAATACTGACAAAGTGCAAGTACATCTAGCGAGCAACCTAGTCCCGTGCCCCAGACTCAGTTCAGACTGTGCGAAACTCGTATGATATCTAATCGAAGGAAACTTCTCAAGAACTTATCCTCATTTGGCCGGCGACACTTGTTCAATTTTGGTGGCACCCTCACACCCCTTTGGCCGGGACTCCATGCCCGGCTACTCAGCGTGCTTAGTGCGCTCTTGAACGCGTGTACAGTCCCGTCCGGGAAACTCTAAATAACTCGAAACTCGGTAAATTATCTTCAGCCTGAACTGAGCTTGAGGCACCAGACCTAGTTGCCCGTAAGTACAACACTATACATTTATATATATTTACTTAACCTTGAACTTTATGCTTTGATTTCACTTTCCAAGCAGACGTCCTCCCTTTGGGGATGTGAAGCGTGCAAGTGAACGCTGGCCACACTGCGTGTTCCACATCCCAAGGCGTTCCAACTGTCTGTGAAGGCTGGCAACGCTGCAATGGCCTGGCCAGCCTTCATTCCTTTTGATTATACTTCTCTGACTCGTATCCCTAATATGACTTCTTGCGATGATGGATATAATAATCCGAATAATATTATTTTTGTAACCACCAATACCTTAATTTAGTTTTGTGTGTGTTGCTCTGCTCAATTTCGAGTCGCAGCTTCATCGTTCTCGGTTTTAGCCTTCGGGATGTCTGATGTTCGATCTTTAGGTAGCGGTCTGCTACTTTGTGCTTCGCGATCTCATAAACGTCTTCCACTTTCACTTCGTTTCAGGGCCCAAAGGGTTCGTTGTTGGTATGTAGGTCTCCTGGTCTTGGGTTCCCTAGATTTTCCCTTGGGATCTTCTTATGTTTAACCACTAGGATTTCGCTATTGTGTTCTGATTCGTGTCATTCTCGGGGGTTTTCCACTCCACTTTTCTTCCATTCGTTCCTCGTTTTTCGTTCCTTTCGGTCTTGCTGCTTATTTGTAAGTTTACTTTCTGTTTGTTGTATTTCGAGTTGCTGTTGAGTTTGCGCGACTTACTTATAATTAATTTACGCTCTCTGCTCAACTGGCTACATTGTTCCTCAACTTAACTTTAACACTAAATGTGCTCGCTTTAGTCGCTACATTTTGGGATTATTTTTCATTTAAGTTCTGTTTCATATATATTTTTTTAACCTCAGTTTGTCGTTTCACTAATCTTGTGTATGTGTTGTGTGGAATGTGTGGTGTTTTGATTGTTGTCTTTTCTCATCTTCTAGTTCATCCAAAAATGTGAAAACATATGCCTAAGTTGTTAATGGAAATAATTGCGATAAGCTGAACTTAGCATTTCATTAACGTAAACCCATAAAATTTCCGTTTGCTAGGTATTCTTTATGACCTTCTTTCGATCAGCTGAACAGCGCCTTGTTTTTTGGGGCCGGCCTCTGGGGGCACGGCCTTCAATATCGTATAATAGTTAATAATATAATATAGTTTACTCTTGTTCGTTTTTGGTTTGTCAAGTCCATTCTGCAGTTACGCATATAACATATAAAGTTTCAGCTGACTTTCATGGATCTTCCTAAAATATGTCTCGCTACGATCCATACAAATATTTTTTGGGGTCTACTTCAATAGTTAGTTGTTCTCGTATTTTCAGTGTATTGTGTGTGTTGTTGTCTGCGTATATAATAATATCCCGCTAGGTAATTATGAACATATCTGTTAGAACTAAATATAATATTATCATTCTCGAGTAACTACAGCGTCTGCCTTTAAATAGCTCGTTTGCCTAGCATATAACTTTAATCGTATGTATGTTGTATATAAAATTATATTATCCGTATATTCGTAATACTATATATTGAATCGAGTAAACACAATTGAATTTGCTGCTCGTTTAGCGTTTGCCTGACTACCAAATAAAGAAGCGCTACTCAAAATACGAATCTACTTAAAGAGTTAGCCCTTGATCTTAATCGGATTCACTGGGAATCATGGAAAAGTTATCCCTCTTTCTATCGGTCTTCGATTTCCATTTCGAGGGTTAGGTTAGTTTCTTAGGCAAGCGTTGGAGGAGAAACCTTTGAGAAAAGTTTGTAGATCTATTGGTTTCGCTTGGGGTTTTTTTCTGGGCGTTTCTAAGGCTTCTTGAGTTGAGTCTACAGATGATGGGTGGGTTACATTTATCGGGGTTTCGACATTCAACTGCCCATATCCCCTTCTTGTTCATGACTGATATGATTGAGTTAGCGTTGTCGACTACTGTGTTTATTTGGTTTCGGTTTCGGTTCGGGTGGGACTGGATGATGGGATGTGATGGCGATGATGATGATGGGTGCAGAGAAAACATAGCGATATAAGAACGAATCATCTAAGAATGTAAGAGTATGGCATGCAGTAACGACTAGGAACGATAGCTAGAAAGAACGTAGAGGGATGAACGAGCGAGTAGAGAGAAGAAAAAGAGAGACGAGCATAAAACGACGAGAGAGGATCGACGATAGATCGACAACGATGAGGAGCGCACGATGATGAATCGAGTTCGAGTGAGAAACGAGTAGCGAGTAAAGAGTATCGAGTAACGAGTAGCGAGTGGCGACTCGTCTGTCTGCATGTTCTGGCTGTGGTTCCTCTGCTTTTGTGGTTCTGCTTTCGGCTGTCTGAGTTCACACATATGCTTTGGCTGTGGTTCGCTGCTTCCACTACGCAGCGAATTTTGATTAATTTTATTGAGATGAGATTGTAAGACTGTGGGCATAATTTTCACAACTTAAGCTTAGATCGAACTCATACCAAGCAGCGCACCCGATGTCCTTCGCCCCTCACTGCCACCTCCTGCCGCGGTAGGTCACCTGTTCGTTGATCAGCTGCCAGAACTTGGCATTCAGCCACAGTACTAACAGCAGCAGCTGCAGGAGCAGAGGCCATTGCTGCAGCTCGTACCGTGTCCTTCGCACCAAGCGCTGCAGGCGCCCGCCGCCCAGCTTCCCCACGCCGCCCATCGGTCGCTCCTCCGGCGGCTCATAGCTCAGGTTGTAGTTGTAGTAGTAGTAGTAGTTGTTATTGTAGTGCTGCATCTCCACCGGCACTAGATCTAGGGATTCATCCCGCCCCGAAACTTGGCTGCTACATCGATTCTGATTGTGATTATGGTTCTGGGCTTCTTCTAATAGCTGACCAGGTTGTTCTTCAACATTGTTAAATTGTTCGGCTGTTGCCGGTGTTGCTGTTGTTGTTGTTGTGGTATGAGTCGTGGAATGGGTTGCATTATTGTTTTTTGGCTGGTTATCATAGTTATGGCGGTATTTCTGTGGTTTACGATAATATTACATGATAACGCATTTGCCCTTTTCGGCCCACGGATTGTTCTTTTTGTCCGGGGCGTTGATCAAGGGATCGTTCTTCTCGTTCTCCTCGATGAACGAGCGCATTCTGCGAATGAAATTAATTTTAATTTAAGGGTTAATACAAGGATTAAGTTACAGAAAAATATTTAAGTACTATTTCCCTACATCATAACAGTAAGTAAATAAATTTCAAAGTCGAGGCTTTAGTGGTAAAGTCTTCTAATTTTCTTTGTTTAGATCAAGTTCTCCCCAAAAGCATTTTCCTTATTTATTTGTCAAAACAAAACAATTATTTCGTATTCAGATATGGTTATTCTTTATTGTAATAATAACAATAAAATTGTTAACTTCGTTAAAAAAAAAAAAAAATACAATGTTTCAGAGCTCTAACCTTTAGTTTTATTATGGCTTATAAATCCCCTTCCCTGACTTGTTAACTTTTATACATTTTACAACATTTCGTTCACCTTTACTTTGTGACTGAACAGAGTCCCAAACAATTTCATTTGGTAATCTGGTTCTTTAAAGCTCATAAAATGAGTAAGATCTCAGTTGGCCTTAGTTGGAAATCAAGACATTTTAAAGGAATAAATACAAGAAAAGGGGGCCAGCCATCCGCACTTAAAGCTAAGCGGACATAAACTTATACCTCACGTCTGGAATGGAGCAAAAAGGTTTTGCTGGGGGGATCCTTGGTAGAATCTTGGGTTTGGGACCGAGTCCGAATGGCAAAGGACAGCAGATTTTATGCTAATCCACACGCAGATGGACATTAAAAATGTTTGAACACTTTGCACGCGCCAAGGAAACTAACGATTGCCAGTGCGCTCGCTCCCCCTGTTTCGTCCTGGTTCGTCCTTGCTCGCTCCCTAAAAAATATTCGCATATAAATTTTCAGAGTTGTTGGCCCGCTGCCTCGGTTGTTCGTTGTTGTAATACGCTTATCCTTTAGGGCCATAAAAATGGTTGCCCTGTCGTTTGCATTTGTCTCTCACTTTATTCCCCGGCCTGTCTCCTTTCCATCTTCTGTTTATCTATTTTTGTTCCGTTCTCGCTGCTTCTCCTCAGACAAAACATTTCTTACTTCTTCCTTTTCTTGCTAAATTTGCAAGAATTTATTTATTTAAAGGGCGTTTCCGCGCGGAGAAGCCGGCTCTCAAATAGACACTTTGAGCGACAGTCGTCTGCGAATGAGTTTTGCATTTCAATTTGTTAGTTTGCAATGTTCCTGTTCCCTCCACTTTTAAATTCCTTTCTCCAGGATCACAAACGCGAAGTATTCGCCATTGCTTGCTTGTTAATAAGACTTGGGGAAAGTTGTTGAATTAAAAAAGCACAAGTGCTATTTACTCATTCTGGCAAAACTTTCTCCAGGCAAAAAGTCGAAGTCGAACAAGTTAAATGAGAGTATGGAAATCAAGAAAAAGTTTTAAGGCTAGGTGTACGATATTAAATTGCCATAAAATATTTAATTAAGATTAAGTGAGTGACTTATTGAGCAACCGTTAAGCAACAAATGATTTCTTTAGCAAAACTTATTTCCTTTTAGTCTATTAAAGAATGCCAATGCAAAGTTTTCCTTTTCCTTCTTGTGAGAAAACTATACTCAAGCAAAAGTTGTAGGAATTTTTCTAATAAAAACAAAGTGAAAATAATGCTGTTAAATAATATCCTTTTTCACGATAAATATTTTTCTTTAAGTAAACAAATGTAGCAGCTTCTTTGAAACTATTTAAACTGATTTGAAAGCTAAGTTGTCCTGGGAAATCCATGCAAATGTTTGTCTTTTGTGCTGGTCAAATCAAGCCAACCGATTCCGGAGAAAAGGAGAAGAGAAGCAGATAAAGCTCGGGGCACTTTTGCCCCCATCGCATAACCAGTAAATAAATACTTCAATTGACCATTCGTCTGGGATGCTTTCTGCACTTTCCGGCGAGGCAATTGCATATTCAACTGACGGCAACATTTTGTGGCTTTATTTATTGGACAAATGCTTTCCCTTGGCTTCTTGGCCAAAAGCGGCAGCTGTTGTTTGCTCGCTCCCGATTATAATTTATTTTATTTGGGTTTTTCTAGTGTGCGCCTTTATTTGACCGCAAATATGCTTTGATGTCCTGTTTGTTTCGATTTAGTGTAAGGATTTGCCTGGCTAAAAGTGCACGCGTGTATGTGGTTGAGTTGTTTGGCGTCATTAGTTTTGATTGTTTCGACCAAACCCCAGACCCTTTCCAACTGATTGTTCCTGCCGTGCGCTCAATTATCAAAATGCCAAGGTGTGCGACCAGGCCACGCCCCCACGGCCTGCCTGCGCCGTGTAATTGTGGGCGTGGCATGTATGCATAATTTAACTTAACAAGACCTTGTCGTCGGCAGTCATGTCCTTGTTACCTCGGTGTCGTTATCCCGTGTGCCTGGGCCTGTGCCTGTGTGTGCGTTGAATTTTCTCTATTTCCTTGCTCATTTTCCGCATCAACAGAGCAAGAGGCAATGTCATGCGGGGCTGGGAGTCCTTCCCCACGAAGGACTGCCTAAAACAATGCCTCCTGCAGCCAGCCCCTCCTCGTGTTCGCCTTGGCTAATGGGCTTATGACTTTGCGGTTTCAGCCTGTGCAGCCGGGAAAACTGAGCCACAAACACACACACCCCGAGCAAGGGGAAAAATGAAAATCCACAGAGCTTAGAAAATATTCTTTTCGGTTTTCTCTGCTCTCTCTACTTTTTTTTTGTGTCGGGGTAAACAAAGGCCAAGGGTTTCCAGGGGTTCGAGCTTCGGTTCGGCAGCCAAGGCCGGTAAACAAAGTTGTTATGATGACGTTGGATCTTTGGCAGCCGAAAAGTAAATTTGGAAAACTTGGCCAGAGCAGGCATCTCTCTCCCGCTGACCCCTAGGTCAGGGAGTCCAGCTTGGCGCTTTTCGATAAGCGTGTTGCTCAACATGCATTTTTAATGAGAGCATTAGAAGGAAAGCCCGGCCCCGATTAAGAAGGGTTAGGAACAAAGACTTGAGACCCCAAGGAATCTGGGTCGCAAAAAAAAAATAAAGCGAAAACAAGTAAGTTCAAGAAATATAATACAGACCATGAAGCACCCGGCCCTTGTGCCCCAAAAAGCTTTGCCTGCTTTTTGGCGGAAACTTTAATTTTGTTGCCGAAGATTATCACAGGATGAAAATTATTTTAAGCTCTCTTGTGAATTTTAATTACTTAAATGAATAGAAAAATCTACTTATTTTATATTTAATCAGGATTATCACAGGCAGCTAGTCTATTTAATCTTTATTGTGGACTTTTCATTAGTTCAATGGATAGGGAAAATATTGTAATTTTATATATAATCAGGATTATCTCAGGAAGCCATGTTATTTAATCTTTCTTGTGAATTTTAATTACTTAAATAAATAGAAAAATTCGACTTATTTTATATATAGTCAGGAGAATCACCGGCATATAGTCTTTTTAATCTTTCTTGTAAATTTTGCAATAGTTTAATGGAGTGAAAAAACATAATTGATTTATAAATAATCTGCGAGGTATTATAAAAACCGATAATATATTCAAAAGTGCTTTCCCCTAACAGGTTTGTTCTTTTACATTTTCCCCAATTAAAACGTAATGCCCTCATTTGGACTCCTCTAATTTAAGTAGTTCTCAGAAGCCACTAAAATCAAGAAAAAGTCTAGCATTTCACTTTGAGTTCGCCTTTGGCTTCGGGGCCTCCTTAAGCCCATAAGTTGTGTATGACATCATTAGCATCTGTGATGAGTTTCCCTTGTTTTTTGGGTGGCAACTTTTCTCATAACACAAGTGGGGTGGATGGGAACGCAAGTGAAAGTAGACGAAGTGCCGCAGGGACATAAAAAAGTTTTATTCGACATCTGCATTTAATTTGAGTGCTTCAGCCGAACATCAGGGCAGAGTCTGAACGAACAGGTTGAGTGCTCCTCTCAAACTGCCATTCAGCGGCGAACACATTGAAAACTAATTCAGCAGCCGTTAATTTAACATGTGAGGCATCCAACGAGTCGTTCCCACCCGACCGCAAAGCCACATGGCCATACGGACCACGCTGGGCTTTTATGTGCTAATTGAAAGTCCTCCCCAGTCTCCCCTCGGTTGTAGGTATATACTTCCCGGTCGGAATAATTGCAAGAGTCTGAGATGAAAAGTCATTTCGAGGTCCTGACAACGTTTTGCTTTTAGGGTTGCTCCAATTCATGTTTTGTGGCAAGCTGTGATGAAATGGGGACAAAAAGGATTTGGTCTCAGGCAGAAGATGGAAATTAATTAATAATAGAATCCAGCGGATGTAAGCATTATCAGGGATTAATAATGCAGAGGTAGACAATGTGTGCGTTACGCTCTCTGAGCTGATGGAACATGCAATTCGAATTTGTGTGTCGAATGCATTACCTCCCCCTTAAATTAAATCAATTAGAATTTACAATCAGTTTAGCATATTTCCAGGAAAACGAGAATACCTAGAGAATTTGTTTGCTCGGACTTAAGCAATTTTGAGAGCCTTCAATAACATGAACTGGAGCAAACATGGCTAATTAATTTCCACAAAAGCCTCTGGCCTCTGATGTCTAATACAATATTAATTAACATTACAAATTCCAATAAATGTAAACTTTAATTGACGCAAAAACAGACACACATTTCATTTACGATTTCCATTAAGCCGAATTGACATTTCTGCTCCTGTTTTCGATTAATGAAGTAATTTGCCCTATCTCACCGAATCAAATTGCGATCAAGGGTCTAATTCCCCGACATCAATCTGGGCACACGCTCAATCTATAATTAAATGCCGAAACCCCTCGGAAATCGCTCTACCTTTGGAAGTCTGCTACCTTTTCCGGTCTGTCAGCTGCACAAAAAATAACATAAACACGATGTAAATGTTGATTTATGACAAACGCAAACACACACGCTTGTGCGCACACACACAGAGACAATCACACGCAATCTTAAGCGCCCGAAAGCATGCTACAAAAAGCATTATTTATCGATGGCAGCCGCAGCAGCAGTCGCTCAGTCGGTCGGTGGCATTTAAAAGCAGATAGCTCGGATCCAGCCAGCCGCTACGAAATTAGAATTCCCTGCTTTTCCGTAAGCCGGGAGCTCAACCGAAGCCTCCACCGGAAAACCACCGAAAGAGCCTGCTGTCGCAGCTCCCACATACATTTCATATTCAGGTTGGGTAAACAAAATGCGTCAGCCACATGTCAATTTGCATCTGCGTGTGTTTTTCTGAGTGTGTCTCAGGGTGTGTGTGTGTGTGTGCCTGCCTTTATCTCAGTCCGTTTCCCTTACCCTCTGCCCTTTATCTTTCCCAGCACTGTTTATCTTTGCCTCGCATGTGACAGAAATGAAAAGCTTAAAATTTCATTTCAAGCCTATTATGATTGTTTACACACAATTGCCAGCAATGGAAGGGGAATCCCAAAACTGTTACCTTTGCAATTTTCAATTCTCTTTCCTGGTGTTCTTACTTCTACTCTTTATTTTGGCTATCCTAAATCAGTTAACAAAACTATATAACATTTACATATCAACTCAAGTAAATACTGTAAATAAAATATCATTTATGAGAAATAAGGTAACATTAAAATTAAAAGAAAATTTAAAATTAACAAACTCGACTCTGATGTCGTTACCAAAATACTCAGAACTCCTAAATGTATTTTCTTGGAATTCAATAAAAATAAATCAATAAAATAAAAGTGTTTCCGTTTTCATTAATACACTTTAATGTACAGAAAAGGACTCTTAAATTTGTAAATTTACTCAGAGCTCATAAATATATTTAATTGGAATTTAATAAAAATAAGAAAGTGATTCCCGTTTGCATTTAAACACTTTAATGTGTAGAAAACATCTCTAAAATTGTTCAATTTATTTATTTTTGTTGCATTTTAAAGCACCAATGACTTTCATAAATAAGTAATAAGCAGCATAATGCGATCAGAGCATTTTAAATTCGCCAAAACCAACATAAAATATTTATACTCTCCGCTGTTTTTGGTCCATGGCATGAATAGAGAGAGGTAGTGGCTCTGCACGACCTTCGCCGTAAACTAATTTCTAGCTCATTTCACCCGCACACACATGAGCTGGGTATGTCGAGGCCTTCTGCTAAATTTAGCACACTTTTAAGCGCAGAAAAACCTGGCCCGAAGAAAGCCCAAATGGCCCTTGAAGCCCAGCAGCAGCAGCAGCAGCAGCAGACACAACTTTTGAGGGTCTTCCGCCCCATAATAATTTACATATGCATCTCGCGTGTGTGTTTGTGGCAAAGTACCTTGGTTTTTCTCTGTGTTCTGTGTTCTTCCAGCTAATTGCATTTTAATGCGCATTATTTAGCTGGCCATTGCATATTTTTCAGGTGCTTGCCGCCGCAGAAATATGCATTAAATGCAACGTTGCAACGACGCCGCTCCCGTCGTTGTTTGTTTTTTGTTCTATTTAGCATAAATAAATTGCACATGTGGTATATGCAAATTTTCCGCTTGTCCGTGCCGTTGTTACACACTAAATGGATGTGGAAGCATTTTATTAGGTTAGCTGTGGGCGGGATTTGCATACTTGCGGTGCCTCAAAGTGTGCATAAATCTGGAAATTCTCCCTAAAGTGGAGGTATTATTAATCTCTTCTAGGTGGGTTGGCCTCTATTTAACTTGCACTTAAATGCCAAGGTTTCTCTCTCCCAGAAAGCCACTCAATGTGGAAAATCTCAGCATCTCTACTGGATATTTTGCATTTTTAATCCCCACTGATTGGGAGATGGAAATCCCTGCTGATTAAATAAGAGAAATCCAAATAATTCGACTCAATGTAAACTGTATTTTTACCGCGCGCAAAGTGCATTGAAAACGTGCAATTCATCCGTGATTCGCCAGGGAAAAATAAACGAAATAGAACCCAAAATTGTTCAGTGAATTGCTAAAAATCAAAGTCAAGAAGGAACAACTGTTGGCTGATTTTTGACTGACTGACTTGGCCATTGTTTGCGTTTTGGTGAGGAGAATCTTGTGAATCCTGGCCCAAAATGCACAAAACGCTAATCGTTGCCACGGAAATGGGAAAAAAAAAGAAACTCACTGCCTTATCCACTCAATGAAGGATGGTAGCTGTCTCTCAGTCTCCGCTAACAAACAGCTTTATTATGCACCAGCCGACATCCTGCCACCGTCGTCGTCGTCCTTTTTGGAACACCGCAAAAGTGTGCTCGGCATTTTCTTAACCATTTCCTTGGCATTCTTTTGGCCCGCCGCTACTGCCTTTTCATGAATAACAAATCAGGCTAAAAGACAAAATCTTTTTTACACCCAACACACCCTCACATTCCCTGCCGGATCTCTAGGATTCCGGAGGTCGGCGGTCGCCGGGCAAAAGCCGCAAGTTCTATGCATACAAAACTACGATGGGCACGATGACGAGGATGAAAAACCTTAAAAACAAAAAACTAGCACAGAAAGGATGTTTAGCATGGGCCAGGAGGAAGGAGCATGGAGCAAGGGGTAACTGGCAGGCAGGAAAGGCCTCCTCTGGCCTCTGGTCCACTTTCGTTGAATTGAAAAGAAATTGTGCAAAAAACACTTGAGCCGAGCTCTTCTCAGTTCTAGGCTCTTGGCTCTCGGTGTTCTAGGTTCTCGATTCAGAGTTCTCAACGTCGTCGTCAACGTCGCCGTCAAGTGTTTGTCAAAGTTTGCCCCAGGTTAGACCATGGAATTGTAGCCGCTTTTTGTTCATTTCAAAAGTAGCAAATCAAATGACGTGTGACAAGTGCGGTCTGCAAGGATATTTATGCGAAAGGCAACTCTGAAAGGAGCTCGCCAATAACAAGCTCAGCTAGCAAGGCCATTGGGGCAGAAATATGCATAAATAAAATGATAATAAGTCAACAACATCGGTAGAAAAAGGAAAGTAGATGCCTTTTTCTGAGGTGAGTCGTGGGTTTTTGTGAAAGGTGAGGAAAACATTGAATTGAATTGAATAAATAACTTATTTTCCTTGATAAAATAGGCTTAAGTTTAACATAAAAATATGTAATCGGCAAAGGAATTTATTTCTATTGCAAAAAGGTGTCTAAATATATAATCAGCTGCATCTAGCCAAGAACTTTGTTTACATCTTTAATTTAAATTATTATTTCTTTTCAAACAATATTTTTGTTTGTGTTCAAATCAACTAAAATTGATATTTCCCTTCGTTATTTAATAACATTTTTATTTTCCTCCAAATATCTCAACCCTAATCGATAGCTTCTGTCAAGCGAAGCAGCTCAGGTTTTAAGGGGGCAATTTCATTTAAATTTTTCCAATTTCTCAAAGCAATTTGCCAGGTGAAATTCGATTCCTAGCTGAGAGCGTAAACATGAAAATCACAGAAATCTTATTCCGAAATCAATGCGAAATCCAAACGCACGTAGTTTATGTGTTTGAAAGGACTAAGTACGGAGAAGGCACAATATTTTCAACCTCCGGCTGAAGTCATTTGCCTGGGAAACCCATCGAAGTGAAGCCACCCAACCACAATCGCACTTAACAGTAACTGTTCAGAAATCGAGGATACAGGACCCGAAAGCCTAAGCACATATGTATGTATTTGTGTATATAGAGCTGAAAGCTGTTTGCGTATTTCCAATTCTCTGCACGCACCTCCTCCGGCAAGGAAGGGGAAACAGAGACAGCCATTTTAGAGGAGTTTAAGCACATAATACCCGGGCTCACCTCGATAATTACAGATCGGATGGCTTCGCAGATACGCCCGTTAATGCAAATGCATAATGCCAGTCTGGCCTGGCTCTACCTTTGCCCGATTCCCAGTCTCCGCCTGCTGATGAAATGAATGTTGAGGCGGAAATTTAATGCCAGAAATTGCAAATTTCCTGCTATCAAAAACTTGTCGAGGATGGCTTCGAAGGATGGCTCTGCCTCCTGCCTCCTGCCTGCACATGTGGCAGGAATGCTTAGCCAGGTATCCTGGCTGGTTCCCCTCCTGGTTGTTCTGTGCATTTCCATATTTGATTTGCAGCAACCAGACTTATGAGGTGCTGCACTTGCTCTTTCTCTGGAATTTCGGCTGGAGTTGTTAGCAGACCAAAACGAGGCCTCATTAAGCGACCTCAGAAATGAGACTTGACTTTTTGGAAAATTTCACCAGACTTGTAGTGGGATTTAACCAAATCTATGGTTGCTAGCCTAGATAAGTTTTCATACAGTGATAGAGTTAATCACATATTGCTAGAGGTCATAAGAATATCTCCTCTATTTAATTGTCTAGCGAAGCTCGAAGGACCTAAAACTTTGAGCTTAAACTTTAGGTTCACCAGACTAACTCTTTGCTGAAAGATCTTTGCCACATTTTAAGTAAACTTGATCTGTGGCTTTTGACCAAGGCCTGTCGCTGACTGATTAATTGAGGCGAAAAAAAAATAACGCTGGCCAAGTCAGCCAAACTGCCATGATTGATAGTTTAAGTTGAGTTTAATGAGGCCTGCAGGCCTCCACACAAACAAGTTTATTTTTGGTGGTCTAACGATCCCCCCTCGAACTTCAAGGGAATAGCCCACGCCTCTTTCATTAAGCGCTTCCCGTCACGCATTTCGCATCGTGAGTCACGCACTTTGTTTATTAATATTTATACATATTTAATCGGCCGCCGCAAAACTTAATTAAACTTTGCCATATCGCACTTTCGTGCCCCTCCTTAAACATCCTTCCCAAAAAAAAAAAGAGAGCTGAGGCCTTGCATGACCACGCTGACAAATTGCCTGCGAGGATGGCAATGGATGAGTTAGTTGGGCGGTGGGTGGATGGTTAAAGGATATACTGGGGAGGATGGCAGGAGGATATGTCCAGTGCCGAAAAGCAATTTGCAAGCTAAATGATGATGGTGCCCCGCACTTTGTTATGCAATTTTTAGCAGGCCAGCTCGGCTCTTGTGTTTGAAATGCAAATTCTCCCGGCGACAATTAATTCTGTGTCTGTTTTAGAGAGAAGGGGATGTGCACTGAACAAAAGGTGACAAGGCAAAAATATCCTTGCAACATCAGGAGATAAGGAGGAACTATAAAAACTAGGCTTTTTAAGAAAAAAGATAGTTTAACCTACAGAATAGTATTTTTAAACTAAAAAACCCATAGTTAGTATCTAATAGTTATCTGTGTGGAACTCCTACTTGCTCTTCTTTAAAACATATATTAAATATACTTTTCTTTCTGTGTTTCTTATCCAAACTCATAGAGCCACAACTATCCGAAAAAAAACTAGGCTTCAATTTGTTTTGGCTAAAGCCGAAAGTTGTTACAATTTGATGGGACATCATCAATTAACTGCGTACACAACTGTACTTGGCAAGCAGTGGCGTAGAGCGGGGCACACTCGTTAAAGGGGGGCCTGATTTAGCGGGATTCCATCTCTGGCATCCTGCGGTTTTCGCTCGCTGGTCAATTGCAAACAGCAAAAGGGGGAGTGTGGCAAGGACGTAAAGTTGTTGCTCTGCACGCTTGAAAAGTTTGCCGTATCCTTTTAGCGTTAACTGTACTTTTTTGTTAGTTAGTTGTCGCTGCTCTCAGCTCGCTGCAGTTGTTGTTGGTGCGCTCTAATTCGCCGTTAAGTGGCTTTTGGACATTTGTTGCAAAACTTTGCTCCTTTTGCCCCCGCAATATCTTTGGCTCAGCTCCTGCCCCTAGTCCTTCTCCTGCCCCTGCTTCTGTCCCTGCTCCTTCCCCTCCTGCTGTTGTGGCTTATGTTATTCCGCTGCCGATACTTTTGGCTGTGGTTCTTTCCCGCAGACAATGCTGGTAAATGCCTGCGGGTTAAGTTCTGCTGCGGTTAATGAAAGTCCAGGTAGAAAGGTCCAGGAATTAGACGGAGCACAGAGTCGCTCCTTGGCAACAAAGTGTCATGCTGAGCACAAAGGAACTCTGGCCAAAATTGCCTTTTCAATTGTCAAAACTCTAGTTGGAAGTGAATAGAAATGGGAATTACTTTCTGGCCTTTGGGCTAAGTAACTCTGTGGCTTTCTGGCCCAGACAATGGAGGCCAAAACTTTCTAAATTCAACTTGGCACAGCATAAAAGAAAGACAAAAAATAAAGATTAAATGGTTACAAACCAATATTTCCACGTGAACACAATTACTAAAATTCAAAACATAAACAAATACATTTTTGCTATTGTTTTTCGCAAACATGGCAAATAAATACCAAATAAATAAGTCAGTGTGAAAAAAAATATATAAATAATAAAAACATACAATGAAATTGATTTCCTTAAACAATGATTTATTTTAACTGGGTAAATAAACACACAGAAATCCTCGATCCTTGTTTGTGGCCATTTTTTGAATCGATTCCCTGTTGGCCTCTCTTTAAGCCGCCTCCATTTGCAAAAATTCCCATCATCCTGCATGCGTTGGCATTTCTTTTTATGCCTCGCCGATAGAAAGCCATTTTGGCGCTTTATCTGCAATCACAATCTCGATTTGATGACCATTCCGAAGCATAAATAAAACCAATAATTTAATTTTAAGCCCGCACAGGCGGCGCGGCACCTGAGAGCGGAGCAAACAAAGCGATGCCATCCACGGGTCATGAAAGCCAAAATGGCCATCCCCCACACGAAGAGGACACATGTGCACGTATCCTTTATGTGTGTCAGGATGCACTGGGAGAAATATGATTGAATTTGGCATTTATCGCAAGCCATAATCGTTAGATTTCTCTCTTGAGTTAACAAGGAATTAAATTCAACCTCCATTCAGTCAATTATACGTATAGCTTGGAGTAGGTTTTCCTTTGTATTTATGCTTTTATATTGAATTTAGTGGCTAAACCTTGTATCCTAGCTATAAATAATATTTCTTAAGTCAAAAATAAATAGCTGAAAGTTTGTATAAAATAAATTTATTAAACTTAGTTTAGGGAATACCTTTCTTCAATTTCTTTAAACTGGAAATCATTGAGCTTTGAAGAGTTTAAAAACTTTTTTTGCGGTTTTTTTCTTCGTGTGGCTATAAAGCCTTACGTGCCAGCGGGTGGCCTATAGACAGAGGTTGGTGGTCCCTCATTGTTATGGACAATGATGCAGGAAGAGCAGCCAGAGATTTTACGGCGCACATTTGATGGGAAAAAAAAAACAGCAAAGGAGCAGTGGAAGATCCTGGCGCAGGGGAAAAGTTGTTTTAATTACAGGCACATGCCACTCGGGATGGAAATGGAGGCGAAGGCGGAACGTCTTGCCATTTCAGCTGCTCCTAATAACCGACTGACTGAATGCAGGACTCTGAATGAGTCCTGAATACGTGTGAGTGACTGCCTATCTATCCGAGTGTGTGTGTGTGTGTGTGCCTGGTACAGTCGCCGTCAAAAGGCAAAGCCTCTCTCGACGTGACCGTACCCCCCATTACGTATGCAAAATTTAATTTCGCAAATGAAAACGGAGCGGGGGTGGGTGAGAAAAGCCGTGGAAAAGTGGCATGCAGAGAGGAGCCTGTCTGACAGACACAGTCGCACGTAGCAGTCGCAGGCACAGTGACCGGCAAAAGTCATGGCTTGCACTTAAAATTAAAATCACCGCCTTCTCGCCCCACTTTGTTCTCATCGGCATTGTCTGCCAGCACACTTTGGTCCATGCTCTTCACCCGACCCCCGTCAGACACAATTTAACAAATTAAAAAATGAAAGACCTAAAGGATTGAGGGCTGGCTGGCTGGTGAAGGAACTGAAGGATGCCGGCAAACCGGAAGGGACAGCGCAGTGAAACGACCATGACCAAGAGATTTGCCTGGCGAGGCGAGAAATATGCAAAAGGCTTTGGGGAATTGCCCATAAAAAGCCCATCTAAGTTTTTGTGAGTGGCGGAAATAGAAAAAGGGTATATATGATGGCATTTCATATGATGGCGAATTAAAGTTTGAACTTTGATTAAGAGGAAGTAATTTACAGGAGTTTCAGAGCTAGTAATGGAGGTTATAAAGTAACTTGATAGCCAGGAATCTTTTGGGACTTAAAAGAGCTTTAAAAGGTGACCAAAAGATTGCTATGAATTTGTGAAATTTTATAGAAAAAAATGTACCCTGTGAGAAACTTGTTTAAAGAATTAAAATCCTAAAATCTGCTATAACTTCCAATATAGTAGCACTTACTCAGCGAATATTAAAGTTAATAGAATCCATTAAGTCATGAAACTTACCTGAAACAGAAAAAATAAATGGTTAGAGATAAAGGGAGTAATATATTTATAAATAGTCTTAAAAAATATATAATATCAATGATAAGCAATATCTGCAGTTCTTATACCAAAGATTCTAAATATTTAAAATACTCATACATTCTTCCTAATGCCACAATAAAACCCTTAAAGAAAATCTTCCCCTCTACGATGTGTTAACTAACGTATCCCAAAACTTTGCTACCCAAATCTTGTTTAAATCTAATCCGCCAAGTTGGCATCCTTCCGTTCCAGACCGCTCATCATGTATTCTGGCATTATTCCGCCAAAAAAGGGCCAAGAGCATTCCCCAGACACACAGTTGCAGGAAATGGAAACTTTTCGACCTTTCTGCCGCATATTCAGAATGTGAGCATAGATGGCGGCGGGATTTGCAAGGACGTGAATGATTCATCGGATCGGGGACACACGGGGCGCCACCCCGATGCTTTAATACGGTATTAAGTCATTTCATTTATTATTTAAGCCACGAACTGTGGGCTGTCAAAAATGCAATCGCCATAGAGCAGGTCGGAGGTCGGAAAAAAAGGGCACGGCGGCGTCAGCTTGCAGCGAAATTCAATTACGGCCATGATGGCAGCCAACAGCAAATGGCGGGGGTAACGAGACGTAACCGTTGTTTGCCCATAAATTGTTTGTAGTTATGTCAATAATGTGTGCTGCCATCGCTGATGCCGCTGCCGATGCCGATGCCGATGCTGGAGAGCGCACACGGCAGCCGTCGACATTTTTTCCCACTGCCTGCCAGCCATGTGTCAATGGGGAAAAAGGGCGCAATAAAAAAGGAAAATGGAAACGCCAAAGCATCGCCATTTTCCAGGGCAATTCAGGAGCGAGCTCCACATCTCTCAATCCTTACATGTGTTCATAATTTCTGCAACAGCAAAAACCTGACTGACTGACGCAGCAAGAACAACTATAAGCGGAAAACGCAAGGAAAGCAATAAATATTGTACAAATAATGGCATCAATATTTGAAATACCTGGTGGCTGCTACGAGGGCAGCTATATCTGTTTTTAAATACAAAACATGTTTGATCCTACAACTTATCAATTAAATTCCTCCAACTAGTCAACTTTTATAGATAGTTATTTCCGATTGCCATGGCCATTAACTAATTAACTGTCATGTTCATTGCACATTTGCAGCTGAGGACCCTTCAATTGGCCTGCTAATTGGATCACTTGAACAGTCCTGCTTTTTTATCCGAACATCAATTTAAATAAATCGATGAGGATACACGAGCTTATTGGGGTAAATAAATAGCCAAAGTGGCGGATAGCTGTGCATCTTGATTGGCTCAGTCGCTGTTTCCTCCTTGGCCATCATTATAGTGCTCGTCAGCGATGTCCCTCGGGCGAATTGTTCCATCATTGCGCTAATCAACGGTGGCTAATGGCTAATGGCCGGGAGGGGGGGAGCTCTGGTAATTGCAGCTCGTAGTTTTGGGGGCGGGCTTCCTATTAGACAACTGCTTAATTGGCCTTCGCTGCTACGCTGCCGCAAGTGGCAAATGAAATGAACCGAGGGCGAACCAGAAGTTCTTGAAGCTCTAATTGAATGCTTCTGGGACTGATCCTGGTCGGCGAGATTCCACTTGAAATTGGCTTTTTGCGGGAGAGAGGTATGCGTGCCGCAGCTAATGCAGTTGCAGTTGCGGCAGCCCGAAAGTATGCTCGGATTTCCTTTGAGCTAAGCGCAGGGAATGTGCAGCTGATTGAATCAGCTTTTCGGTTTGGCCTGGCGGGAATTTGGAAATAAGAGCCAGGACACTAGCAGGGATATTTAAAATCGTTGGAGATTTTATTTAAAATTTTTTCGGATTTTATATTGGATTATTAAGGGCTTAAGTTAGTTTAAAAAGGTTTCCTGATCTGATTAAATAAAGCTAGCCACTAGGTAAGTTAAGAGATCCTAGATTTAATCTACCCAATTTTTTGTTCACAGTAAGGATAATTTTCCTTGAACTCCTCTTTCTGTAAATTTATTTGGCACATTGTACAGCACAAACCCAATCATACATTTAGGCCCAATCATCATAACTCATGGCAGATTAATGCTTCCACTCTCACAACTACAATTCACTCTCGGAACTGTTCTCTCCCTTTCTCTGGCCATTTTGTGGAACTCTGCCACATTACAATTCATTTATATTTATATGTGTGGCATGCTTTATGGCATTCCTCGCCTCGCTCCACGCTCGCAGCCATTAATCAGCATTAAAAGTGTCAACAACAACATTGGAATTGGCAACAGGAGCGGAACGTCTTGGCCTCGTCCTGGAATGGCTTGGGTATGCAAAGTAAAATGCAGAAAGAGAGCGAAAAGCTCTCGTAAATAGCTCTGGCAGGTGAGAGCGGAAGACGGCGTAGTCATAAAGCAATCAGCAGGTGTTTGTCATATTCCTCGCCAGCCTGTGTAATTTATTCTCCTTGGCAAGTTGATAAGACTTTTCTCCACAGCGTTTTCCCCCATTGTTGTCTATATTCCGGGTCGGTGTATTTTCCCATCCTGGAGAAAGGGCAATTGTTTTTCGGGGCGGAGGCGGCAAAGGCAAAGGGGTCGAGTGGAAACTCGGAAAATGTGCTGAGAAGCTGAAGCTCGAAGAAACTTTGCATGCGGAAATTTACTCTCAACATTTCGTCAAACATGGTAACTTGAGCCGGAAATTGTTCAAGTAAAGTAAATATGTATTTTTCCCTTAAATAAACAGCGCATATTGCCATATTGGAAATAAGAAAACACCATTTATTTTTAACGAGTTTAATGTGAGATTTGATTTCGTGGAAAATAATCTCTAATATATATTCGACTTTAATTTTCCCAGAGAAAATCAGTTTCTGTGTTATTCGATTCAAGAATCTGTGCAGAACACTATCCACAAATTTAATCAAGGAACGCATTGAACTCAGGGGAGAATGCTTTCATGCTTTCAGAAAATTCCATTTTCGTTTCCTCTTCGACCAAGGTCCTTCAAGAGAAAAATATTATTAAACTTTCTCCGCGGAAAGTTCATCCTGCTGGCCGGGCAAAAAAAACCTTTTGTTCGAAATGTTTTGCATTTAAATGAAATTGAATAAACCGCTAATCCAATTCAGTGGGTCACTGGGGCTCTGTCGGGGGCGTTGCCGTACAAACAAAGGTTAAGCCAAAAGCTAAACGTGGCCAAAACGCAGGACCGCAAGCCGGCAGCAGTTGCCTGCTGTTTCCGTTTTCCGTTGGCATGTACTGGCAATTAATTTGCATGCGTGGCCATTTTAGAGTTTACACGCAGACAAAGCAATTCCAACATTCCTTGGCCGTTTTCCGCTCCATGGAAGCCACAAGAGTCGGGAGCGTTTTGGCGGAAAAGCGCATCTAATGCGCGCCCTGTGCATGTGTGCTTAATGTAGCGCAACGGGACATCGGGAGAAAAGTGCCAGAGAGGATTTCCCGTTGCCCATTTATTCCGGATTTCATTTCGCAAAGTTAATCAAAGTTTGTGCGACATTTGGCAGCAAGGCAGTTGGTTAGCAGGGCAGACAGCCAGCCAAAAGAGCTTAAAAGTTGTCTGGATGAAGTTGAATGGATGAAAACAGATCACTTCGAGCTGGAAAAGCATTGTTCGTGCGATGAGGCAGCATTATTTGAGGTTTCAATGGGTTTTCAAAGAAAGAAAATGCATTTAAAGGCTATATTTTATAGCAAAATGCAATAAAATAAGGGTTATTTTTGCAATTTCCGTATAAATTTGTTTGAAAACTCTCTATCCCTTAAAACCTTTACAAGAAAAGCCTTTATCCCACTTAGCCATCTACAAAAAACTGGTTTCCGACTCCTATCGGGGGACATCAACCGACTCAATTACCGACAACCAACAATTTATGATACTTCCCATCAAAAAGGACAAATCGAAAGACCACAAAAAAGTTCACAAAGAAAAAATATATGAATATGTCGGTTGATTTATGGCCAATACCAAAAATTGATTGCCCATATACTCGAATATATATGTCAGATATGTACAAGGAGTAAATAAATCGAAATAAATGCGCTGATTTAATTGGGAATAAAGCAAGTCGCATGTTTTATGTCCGCCAAAGGACACGCGATACCGGAAGTCGAATGCAACAAAGATTAGAGGAAATGCATTCGCCTCCCCCGGGAAAATTTACAGAGCACTATAAACCGCAGTGGAAAAGCACATAAACTGCCGGGGAAGCGGCAGTAAAATATGAAATGCCATAAAGATATATATACATACATACAGCCCTAAACCCAAACAGCCACAAAAGTAACATAATTTTCCGCTTGGAATGCGCTGCAAAGCGTTTCCCATATTTTGTAGCCCAGTGTGTCTCATTCTGCATTATTTATACACACACACACACACAGGCAGGACCTCACATGGCAGGACCTATGGAAAAAGGCGGCGGCGGCAAATAATAAATTGAGAAGTGCAAAGATTTATAGGCGGCAGCCGAAGGAGTTTCCGAGTGGAGCTGCAACCTCAAACTCATTTTATGCGATGTTAAGTAAAAGTTTCGCCTCTGCCTTCGTAATGGGATACTTCAGGTTGGCGGGGAACAAAGTTTTCGCCTGGCCACGCCCCCTGGACACCTGCGCCGCCCCCCATCCCCCGCCTGACCAAACATTAAGGTGAAATGTATGCGCCTGGAGGTATGCAACGTTTTGTCTACGGCTCCCAGGACGAATCAGGACGAAACGAAGGGAAATTGCGGCCAGGTGCTTGTCACGCACGACGGTCTCTGCGGCTCCCACACACATTCACACACGGACGTCAATCAATCATGGGCTCCCGGAGCCGAAGAGGAAGCGTTTCCCTGTGGCTCGTCCTGCATGGGGTTTTTGGTTCCATTTCGTCGTTACGTCGCCTACAACAAATCGCCATAATGTGCGGTGTTTGCTGCACTTAACGAGTTCATTCTCCGCACACACCGAACGAGCCAACGAGCCCTTCGGGTGCCCACTTTTGTGGTCAGTCCTGGGTCCTGTGCCATTGCGCCATCAATCAGCAACGCTTCGATACGCTCTCAAAATTTAATTGACTTTGATTCTGTAAAGTTTGACATGTGTCCTGCCATTTGGCCATTTGTAGCTCGTGTATGTGAGCGATGTCTATCTAATTTGCCTCGCTTTGTGCTTGATTAAGTGGCAAATGCTTCATATTCTGTGAATTTGTTATAAAAAATTGCAAAAAAAAAAAGAGCCCCTAAAACCCTCAATTGGTATTTGGAAAATGCAATGCGCTTTGACTAGATTTTATTTGCAGCTAATAAACGCAGACTGGCATTCCAATTTAAAGAAATAAATGAAAATGTTGTGGTTACAGTTTTCATAATTGGAATGATTTGATTGCTGGGTTTGAAAATTCATGTGATTTTTAAATAGAGTTCCTTTTTCCTGAAAGCTGAAAACTTTAAATAGAATCAGCCTTTAATCTCTCTTTACCGAAATGAACTCACTTGTTATTGGATTTAGGTAATCGCATAAAAAGCCAGACAATTCCCGAAAATAAGTTAAAAGCTTCAAAAAGTTTTCAATGTAAATTGTAACTCAATTACAGCGTTCATTCATATCCTGCCACCTTTCAGGAATTTATTACACACATTTGAGTACCCAAAATATCATTTGGCATAATTATTCTCCCTGGCTGCGCAACTTCTGGCTTTCATATATATATTTTTGTAATTAACACCTCTAAATTAAGAGTCGACGTGACTCTGTAGCGTGCCGAGGCCTGAGAAAACTGAGAGGAGAGGTAAACATACGCTGGGAGAGAGACAAGCTCTCCTAATTGAAACGGGCCTCAGCTCGACGTGTTGCAAATTAGTAAACAGAATCCCGACTGCACATTGGCAAATCTGCTGATGGGCTGAAGCCCGGCCAGGGGGGCGTGGCAGGTGACTCTAAAGTCGGGTGTTAAATTATTTATGAAAGCCGCTGGCAACGGCCAACAACGCACACATTTGGAGCCAGTTTGAGCCACATTAAGTCACAGAGCCGGCGAGACTGGGAGGCTGTGGGAGGCGCAAGGCAGCGCGGATCCACTGTGTGCCAATTAATTATTCATAATTAGCTGCTGACTAAATGTTTAACTAAATCAGAGGACGTCTGCGCTCGCTCCCGCAACGGTCGGGTGTTTATTTAAAAAATGACATTACGAACGCAATCCGTGGTGGCCCGAGGGGCCAACTCGGCAGGATGGATGTTTGCCTTTGGGTCCAGAGCTAAATTAAAAGCCGGCCATTAGAGAGCGGCAGCGTTAATTGTGATTTATGCTGCAGGTTTTGTTCTCGCTAAGAAAAGTTTTTAAATAAAATATGAAATGCCGGTGGGAATCAACCTGGACTTAATATGTTTGGAAAATGCATCAACCTGGATTATTTGGATCTTGAAAAATGATAATAATATTAATAAAGTAGTAATAAATATTTCTATAAATCGAAGGGTAGTTTAAGGGAAAAATAAATTATTAGTGACCTCACAAATATTAAATAATAAATAATAAGTAATAAATAAATATTAGCACTTTGTTTGGAAAGTTTCCTGAAGTATCAATTGATTAATTAATTAAATATATTATTTATAATTAAAATCAATATCTATTGAAACAATAAATGGAATATTTATAATTAAGCATAAATTAAGTTAAGAAGTTATTGGTAGAAATAAATAATATGAAAAATTAATATATTAACTAAGGATATGAAGATTATAAAGATATGACATATAGTAAATTAATTTCAAAGCAGATAATAAATAAATAAAATAAAAAATAAGTAAGTACAAATTATTACTTAACTATTTTTCGGAGTAAGCTTAAAATCACTCAAAGAAATATGATTTTCCCGGAATTTCTGACACCTGTCTAAAAAGAAAGCTTCTTAATCATTGAAAAACCTAACTGCCTTGAGAGTTAATTCCCGGAAATGATTATCTCTTTTTTTGGCAAGGAAAGACAGCTTCCTGGGAAAAGAAAATCAGCGGAAATGCTTTTTGCCAGGACACTACACATTCTTTAAATACTCAAAGGAGACACACCTTGGAGGCATTCTCTCCGCTGCGCCATTATGTCCTGTGTTCTTTTCATTGAATTGGTAATGAAAGCGGAATAGGAATTAATTGCCAGAAAGGGAATTTCTCATTCAGGTAAAACCAATTTACCGACGGCGGCCATTCGTCTCGACCCCGAGCTATTGCTTGTGGCAAAGTGAGAACTTTTTTCTCTTTTTTTTTGTATTTTGAAAGGGAGGAAAGAGGAAGGGGAAGGTAAAGGGGACGTCTAGCCGCCGTCTACACAAGCACATGCACGCACACACACACACACACACTGTGTCCTGTGTCCTGGGTCCTGAGAGGACGCAGCAAGACAGCTCCACAACGCATTCGTGTAAATATTTAGCCAACAATTCTGGTTTCTGCTGGCTTTTAGCACACGTGTGCGAATAGTTTGCGGTCTAGACGGAGCTAGCTGAATGGGGTCAGGGGTCACGGCAACACCTTTTTCACAAGCCCCATAGATTGGGTATTATCTTAGCACTTCACACTTGGTCGTCGTTAATTGTCTTTATTATTGTGTAAATATTAGCATTTAATTTAGTATTTATTTTACTCACTCTGCTATGGATTTAGATAACGGCCAGCGCTCCATGGAGGCCTGATATTTCATATTCTCGATTTGCTTCTTTAATGCGTCCCGATCCATGTTTTGTAGAGCACTGGGATCCATGGCGGCTAGAATTTATCCACATGCCACCCCTGCAAAGACGGAAAGCGTGCGTGAGAGCCTGCGAGAGCGTAAGCTTACAGTGGTATGTGTACGTGTGCACCGGAGAGAGTCGCTCTCTCTCTCCGGCGATTTGTTGTGTGTGCTAATTCGGTCGAGATGTGCGGCCACCGGGTGACTTTGGAGCCATGGGAGAGCAGATGGAGCACCCTGTATCCCCCGGTCCCCGGTTTACAGAGCAGAGTTTGCGCAGAGCGTGCATAACAAATCAATAGAGAGAGAGAGAGAAGCTGCTGCTGCTGCGAGAGAGAGTGCTCGACTTAACAGTGCCGCCTGAAAGGCTGCCATAAAATAAACTCTGAAACTCTGTTGTTGACTTTTCCTCCTCCGCCAAGCATTTGTTTACAACCGAAAAAGGACAGTAAAAAATATACATGCGAAAAGGGCGCGTCCTGCGGCATGCACAGCTGAGACTGCAGCCGCTACTCGGCCTTATTTTATTTCCAAGTCTGTAATATATAAAAAACACTGTCTTTCGGTTATGTTTACACAGTTAAAGCCGCCATAAATATGCTTTAGAAAAGGAGAGCAAAATAAGGGAGCATTTTGCGTGTCCTTAGACAATTAGTTTTTGCTGTTTACACTTTTCGGGGGCCGGCATTAAAGAGCGCCCGGGGGGTTGATGGAGATAATGGGTGAGATAAAAGGCGAAGCTCAGATACTTCGGGATGATAAATTAAAGGGATGCGCCAGAGGTTAACCCGGGAAAGCGTTCTAGGCTAAATGGTATTAAAGTTCCTGGGCCATCAAGTAAATGAATGGGAATGAGGCTGAAGGAAAAAAGAGGTAAAACTAAATTGAAGTTATAAAAGAGGGAAGAAAAGTATTAATTTCTGACAAACGGTGTGTTCATAAAGTTAATTAAAAGTTGTAATGAAAAACTCTTTATAAATAAACCCAGCTGAAGCTTAAGACTTATTATATTTTATTATATGAACAGTTTATGTAACAAATGCAAGGTTTAGGGAATGGCTTTTGATACCCTTATCTAAATAAAAAATAAATATTTTCCAAAAACTTAAACTTTAACATTGATAACAACCCTGTTTAGCATGTATGTTAAGTCAACTAACATCAACACAACATTAGCCAGGACATCAACCAAACAACAGATGCTGTTGTGCATTATCGCATGCTATAAATTCCACCCATAACAGAGCTCGTAACAGTCACTGTTCGAATTTATATGAAAACTCTCCTCTTAGCCATTAATCCCAAACATGGAAAAACACACACACACAACGAGGCCGAAACTCATCGGTAGACAATCAAAAACTAATACAAAACTCAAATAAAAAACCACAGAGAGAGAGCGCACTCTCCCGCCACAAATATAGTAGGGAAAAAAAAAGAAAACAAAAAAAAGTAAAACAAGGAGCCGCTCCTGAACCCAGTGAACCCAGTGAACCCAGCGAAGCGGCGTGGGACGAGACATGACAGGCCAAGCGATGAGGATGTTGCACACAGCTGACGCTTTTGTAGGTGTAACTTTAAATACAAAAAGGACGAACTGGGCCATGCCACGCCCCCCTCTCAAGTTACTGCTGCTACGGCTGCCCGCTGCCTTTTTCCTGTCCAGTTTGATACATCATTTTTTGTCGCTTCGCTGGGTAACTTTGACACAGGTCCTGTGGCCACTGTCCAGGGTCCAGGGTCCACCGTCCAGTGTCCAGTGTCCCAGTGTCCTCTGTTCCCGGCTTGTTTGCATCTCCTTCGCAGCCAGCGATCTGCCTTTTCCACAGCTGTCAGGCTGCTAAAGGATTTTAGGCTTTAAACCAATCTGCTACTCCTGCCTGTCCTGGGAAAAGTTGCTCCTGCGGGTTGTTTGCCATTTGTTGTTTTTTTTCCCCCAAGGCAAAGCTTAAAGCTCCGGGTCCAGTGACACTTTTGGTCAAATGTGTTAATGGCCACATTGTTGTAGAACAGCTCAGATTTAATATAGCCCAAGTACGTATGTAGGTCCCCCGGCACACATGTTGACAGGACTAACCAGCAGCAAACACTAAAAGCTTTAAAGTTGGTTTAATTAAAAACTTTCCAAAGTTTGTGCCAGCAAAGGGATTCGATAAAAAGGATACGGACAGATAGTGTCCCTAACTGGTTAGGAGACTGGAAAGCGGTGTAAAGTTCGTAGGGTTAAATTGATGAGAGTATTTTTACAGATCAGAGATCTTGGGAAAAAAAGCTCTTAAAAGTTGTCTCTTTTGTTAAATATTCATAATTAAATCTGCCAAAAATAGGTAAAAAAGGTTAAAATATGTTACTGCTTGCTTTCAGCTTCTTTAGCAATTTATAAGCCAACAAAATGTCTTAGTTTGGTTCATTATTTTAATTACTCATAATCTCCCTGCTCAATCATCATTTCCCTTCCTAGAAAATACACTTTTGAGTGCTTGGCATTTCTGTGCTAACAAATGTAGCCTTATCGCCTGCCTGGTTGAGTCAGACAACTAATCCCCGACATCAGTGCTTCCACTTAAAGTGCAACACTATCCGCAAAGACAGGCAAGGAAAGAGGAGCTCCAGGAAGGAGCTGCCACCGCAGAGTCCCATTTAACCCCGACGGGTGAATCTTCAGCGTAAGACTAAACTAATTGCTCCGAGCTATTGCCACCATCGACTCCTGGCCGCTGCACTTCCTTCTGTGTGCGGGTATCCTGAAATCCAATATGAAGGCGATGCTCCATTAAGCACACGATGCACAGGACTCACAGGAGTCGACGGAAAAAGTAGCAGAAATTTGTCTGAGAGAGGGAACGCGGCAGCATAAGGGTAAGTCAGCATGCAACGGACATAAATCGTTAGCAAAATGTTTTTGGCGGCTACAAGCGGCAGCCACAGAAACCAAGGAGGTCCCATCCTGGGCTCAAGTGTTTCGCGCGTGTGTGTGTCAACAGGCGTTCAAGTTTTTTGACACTCCACCCACCCATGACCGCCATAAAGCAGGCAGGGGAGCCTCTGGTAGCGACAAGGACAACGGCGACAAGTCAAGTGATTC
This sequence comes from Drosophila rufa, assembly GCA_018153105.1. Classification (NCBI taxonomy): domain Eukaryota; kingdom Metazoa; phylum Arthropoda; class Insecta; order Diptera; family Drosophilidae; genus Drosophila; species Drosophila rufa. The sequence goes on from JAECXS010000096.1 coordinate 21,544,629, forward strand.
CCCACGAAAAAAGGGAAAACAAATTGCCAAGCCTGCCCCAGAAGTTACTCAATCTGGAAATCTGGAACATGTATAATACACTTTGCTCGCTAATAGAAAAATGTGGGCTGCTCGCCATTTTTCCAGCAATTTGGAGGTCCTGCCTGTCCTGTCCCTTCGATATTGTTACAATAATTGGCATTAGCCGACAGACTCGGGCTTCAGCATCGGCCTTTGGGGTGCGAGAAACGATTTCAGCTTGTTAGCTTAATTTAAAATGCGGAAACTTTTCGCCGCCCGACACAAAATTCTTTGGGGCATATCTTCATTGTTGGCCGAAAAGAAAATTGTGAGGTAAACAGGGAGTCCCAAGGAATTTGTTGAGAAAAGAAAAATGTGTAACGGGGAATTAACATATATAAAGAGGAGCAGCGGGCGGCTCTAATTGGATGGTTAGGAATTTGCTTGCTCTTTGCATACATCTTTTATCCGCTTAAAAGTGGATATTTAAAATATACTTTTAGCTTTTAACCGAGTTCCAAACTAACTAATCTCTGAATTAGTCATAACTTTTTAAAGCGACCCTAACTGCTAGATTAGTTTTTCAGTTTCTCGCTGAACTTTCCCACAATAATCAAATCACAATCATCTGCGAACCATTTTCATTTAATTATAACTTGAAAGTTGGCTAAACTTTTGTGTCCTGTTGGGCAAATCGCGGTTGTCACGTTCTAAAGAAGTAATCCAAACATCGCAGGACAAATATTTATCCAGTCATTAGCAACGTTTCTCATTCAGTTACCTTTTAGCGGCTGTAGACACTTCAGCGTACTAGCACTAAAACTGAAACTAAATTTTAAGCTGCACTGGGAATAAACTAGGTTCTAAAAATATATTAATACAATTTTAAATATATTTGATAAACTTTTTTAAATATGTACTGCAATTTAAATCAGAGAATTTTAATGAGAAAAATTATTTAAGAAAATAATAAAAAAAATAGGTGTCTAAAACTATGCTACAAAATGTGTGATCGTAATAATGACGATTTTGCACTAAATTTACTGCCTCAAACATTTAATTGCATACTTTTAGTAACCTTTTAATAAGATTTCTGGGGTACACATATTCCAGTAAATTAAACGATAATATTAGGTATTACTAGTGATTTGAAATCACTTACAAATGTGCCTAAAACTATGCTACAAAATGTGTAATAGTTAAAAAACGCATATGCACTGAATTTCGTACCTCTATAATTTTATTACATACTTACAGTAACCTTTTAAAATTATTTCTGGGCCACTCCCGATTATTAGGGCATTTTATTCAACATTTATCATGTAAAACTCGTTTATTTCTCTCTCAGTGCAGCAAGGGGCGTTAGCAATGGACGACAACAATTTGTCCCCAAGAACTTTTCCCTGGCAAACTTTTTGGAGGGGCTTATGAAGGGAATGCGAACTGGGAATGGGAATGGGCATGGGCATGGAGCTGTGGCGACAACAACTAACAAGAACCGCAAACAAGCAGTCCCAACTATGAGTTGTTAGCGCCGCGATGAAGTGCGAGGACCCACAAGGACGCGCAACGGGCTGAGTAAACCAAGCCCGTACATTTTGCTAAATCAATTTGCACAACTAAATAATTAAAGCACAGTATGATGACGCTCGGTTTTTGGGGTTTTGCTAACTGTTGCCAGATGTGTGTGTCGTGTCGCCAGTGCGTGGGTTGACCTGGCTTATTAGCAGGCTTAGAATGCGTTAAATTATGGCTAACAATTTCAAGTTTACACAGGTTGGTGCAACCAGAGTCCACAGTCCGTGGGAAAGTGAGAGATTATGCAGAGACCCCAGCAGTGCTGGCATCTGCAGAAGGCCAGGTGGTTGGGAAAATCGAGAAAATTGTATATGATAGGAGCTGCGTTAAATTTTCAATTTATTTAGAAGCAATAAGGATCTATACTTTAAATTTAAATCAAATTTAAAGCTTAAACTGCTTAATTTTAAACAAAATGAACCACCGATTTGACTATAAATTCTCTGCAGCGCCAGCACACAAAACCGCACTTGCTCCGGCACGCACAACGTGGCGTATGCGTGATTTATGCAATATCTCCCCCATACTTTGCCCATGTGCGACCGTCCTAATGAGGATTTCATGGCATGAAGTGGAAGGACCCACTTTTACCTTAAAGCGACCAAGGCATTGCGCAAACTTTGGCCAGTATTTCTTTCTTAAAATCATATAAATCAAACGATTCGAATGTCAGGCCCAGAGGCTATTAAATTTACGAGCCGACCTAGGCAAACATCGTAAAAAGTGGGTGAGTAGTGAGTGGTATCGTTTTTTTAGCCGTATCAGCACCGTTCTGTTTGTTTATCTCTCGTTTGCCTGCTGTTTGTTTGTTTGTTTGTTTGCTGGCTGCCTGCCGTTGAAGCCAAGTGCAGTCAGGCAGAGGCAGTGGCAGAGGCGGAGGGACAGAAAAAACAAGGCTACAAAAATGCAATTAAAATCGTTTCATGTGACAATTCAGTTACTATCTCAAGCACCACTCTTGACTCTCCGCTTGCTCTCTGTTTGTTTGGTTTTGGCCTGGCCTACGGTATAAATTTCCTGGTAATGGTTGGATGGGCATCTCTTTTTGCCGTTGGTCCTTGCAGGTGAACCCAATATCCCGGAGCACTCACCGGACACACAATGATGAATGGTCGGGGGCGGAAGATGGAGATGGCGATGTCTATGGACGATGGCCGATGGACAAGCGATAACTGTTAACTGCTTCACTGAGTGCAGAACGGAGTAAGACTAAGGAAGGGGTCAGATTATAAGGGCACGGACAAGTGCAGGACTAATGAGAGTTTTTCACTGGCCAAAGGGCAAGCTGTCCAGAGTGAATGATGTTCAAAGCAGCCACTGCACAGCAATTGGCACTCAATCTATGTGTACAAAGAGCTCTTTGAAATTGTATTGATTTATTCTACGTATAAACCCCAATCAATGCATAGTTGAAAATGTTTAAAAAGGATTTTTAGAGATTTGATATCTCTTTTTCATGATGTCTAAAAATATGCGATAATTTATTTTATCCCCGAATTATAGTTTAAAATGACTTAAAGTTAATCAAATATATTTATAGTTTTACTTATGATTTTTTGGGATTTAAAATCTATTTTTCAGGGTGCCTAAAAGTATGCTATAATACTGTTTATATTTGAAACCTACCTAGGATCAGTTAAATATGATTATAGCTTTATTTAAAATTATTCACCGGAGGCAAGGGCACTGCTGGATCAAAAAAGGCACCTAAGAAGGCAATTTATTGTGTCAGGTGATCCCGTTACTAAGCAACTACTATCAAGCGTTACTAACAGACTGCACAGGCTGCTAGCAAAAACTCGTCAAAAGAACATTGATACCCTGCTGGAGGGAGCTGGCCCGGACAATTGCAGCGATTTTTCGATATGGAAGCTCACGAGAGGAATCAAAAGACAGCCGCTTGTCCAATCCCCAATACAGAGCCACAGTGGCCACTGGCTGAAGAAGGACTCAGACAAAGCAAACGCATTTGCTGAACATCTGTCTGCTACCTTCACTCCTCTCGATCTTTCAGACGCTTCGCACCGCGATGAAGTTGCAAACTTCCTAAACGCTCCCATCCAGCCAGCGCGACCCATTAGGCACACCACGCCGCAGGAAGTCTCGATGCAACTAAAGGCCCTTAATCTGAAAAAGTCTCCTGGACCCGATGGAATCGACAATCGAGCGGTGAAGGCTCTTCCTTTCAAAGGAGTGCTAGCGCTGGTAAAAATTTTCAACGCCATGTTATGCCTGGGACATTTTCCAAGGCAATGGAAGCAAGCTCGGATCATCATGATCCCTAAACCAAGCAAGCCACTATCGAAAATCGATTCTTACCGCCCAATCAGCCTGCTATCCACGTTAGCGAAAGTGTTCGAGCGGATCCTGCTCAGTAGACTCTTGGAACTGCCACAAGTAGAAGGCCACATACCCCAACACCAGTTCGGCTTCAGGAAATCCCATGGCTGCCCAGAACAAGTCCATCGCCTGGTTAACCACATCACCCACGGACTCGAGCACAAGCTGCACACTATAGGCGTCTTCCTCGACGTTAAACAAGCCTTTGACAAGGTGTGGCACGAGGGCCTCCTTTATAAAATCAAGGAACTTCTTCCTGCACCCTACTTCGCTATCCTGAGGTCATTTCTTGCCGATCGAACTTTCGAAGTAGCGGTAAAGGACTCACGATCCAGCTTGGCATACATACATGCAGGAGTGCCCCAAGGAAGTGTACTTGGTCCGTTCTTATACACCATGTACACAAGTGACATGCCAGTTCCGTCGCCCACCTCAGACGCTCGTATGCTTCTGGCTACTTATGCTGACGACACGGCCCTGCTTGCATCCCACTCGTCCCAGCTGACAGCTTCGGCTGCTGTGCAGAACTGGCTGCGTGCGATGGAGCGCTGGACCAAGCAATGGAATATAGCCATAAATTGTAGCAAGTCGGCATGCGTCACCTTTACTCTAAGGCTTGTCATCAACATCGTTCATACTTTTAATGGTGACAATATCAAAAACGCTGCCTCTCACTGCTACTTGGGTGTTCACTTGGATCAACGTCTCATTTGGAACACCCACATCACGGCAATCCGAGCCAAGTGCTTACGCAAACTCCAGAAGCTCGATTGGCTTCTGAGTTCCAAAAGCCTCCAGCTCTCTACGAAGGTCCTGCTGATCAAAGCAATCCTTACGCCAACCTGGACATATGCGATCCAAATATGGGGCACCGCATCCAAACACCAGCTAAATAAGCTACGGATAGTTCAGGCACGCGCTGCTCGACGGGCATCTGGGCTTCCCTGGTATGTTACAAACCAGGCCATCCTAAACGACCTGCGACTTACTCCTGTGGGCGACCTCCTCAACCAACACAGCCAACGGTACTCGGACAGGCTAAGAATTCATCCTAACCCTCTGGCTAGCAGGCTGACCGACCCGCAATCTTTAAGAAGGTTAAAGAGATTCCACCCCAGCGATCTGTCTTCCCGCGTTATACACTAATATTGTAACATTTTGTAAATATGCCTAAATAATTGTAAATAATTGTATATATACCCCATCCTATAAACGCCCGGTTAAGTTCAGATGGCCCTGAACGCTTCCGGCAAAAATAAACAAATGAAAAAAATTTAAAATTATTTGGGATTTAAAATCTATTTACTTTGCTATCTAAAAGTATACAATAATATATTTTGTCCCAAAAAATCATGTGAGAAGTATCGAAAGAAAATTCTAAAAATATCTGTGATGATTTAAATACTGATTTAAATAAAGAAATACTACTTTTAAATAATTTGCAACATCTACAATTTGATTTATATTTTCTTCCAACCATAACCTTTGTTTAAACCCCAAAATATTTTCCATTTCTTGACCTTCCCTTACCTCTCGAACACCACATCATTTCCAGATAAGTACAATTCCCAAAGCGAATATAAACAAAGCCCAGCCCAAACTCCTGAAGCAATTATCTTGCAAATTTCGTTCTCAAGATGCAGAGCAAGCTACCGACCGACACGCCGAAACTACATACACATCCCGGAGCATTCCGGCTCCGGCCGGAATGTGAGCCGGAAAGAGCCACCGGGGAGCCATCGCCATTGCTAGCATAGAAGCATAGAGCAGAAAGCGTGCGAGTAAAAGAATAACTTGAGACAAAATTAAATGGAATGCAGAGCAGAAAACAAAAACCTCCATTAAATTTGCATTAAAATATTCAATTTAGAGCGCAGACCAGGGGCAGGACCACGCAGATGCGGAGATGCGGAGATGCGGAACCAGGACAAGCTCATTTGCACATTCAACAAGGAGTTGCTTCTGCGGCTGCCCTGCCTTCATCTCTCTCTATCTGTTCCAGGTCCTGCTGCTCGAGAGCATCAAAGGATGACACGAAGACGACTTTCATGAGATGACACATGCTGCTCAGCTGGCTGCTGGCTCCCTGCTCCCTGCTCCCTGCTCCTTGCCACTGGATCCTTGCTCCTGGATCCTTTTGCTTCCTCCTCCTTGCCGCCTGTCTGCAGCGCCTTCTTTTATGCTTTAATTATTTGCTGCATGCAAAGTTAAGCCCCCGCACACACCAGCGCACACAGTACACTCGCACACACTGGCAAACATTGGGCAAGGTATTAAGTTGTAAATATGTAAAAGTGTTCGCAGCTGCCGAGAGTTCCTCATTCATTCTCTGCCCTCTTCCCTTTAATATCCAGTGTTCAGGGGGGACTTTGGGTATGCTAGAAGGGATTGAGTTTTAGAGCTTCAAATACTTAAAATAAAATAAATTTCTGTTAAAAAAATATAAAATACAAAATATAAGGAGCAGTTGTAATTATCATTACCATTATCATTGAATAACTAATTTATTTTGTCATTTGTAATGCATTTTTTAATGTTACTGAAGTAACTTTAAGGACATATTAGACTAGATCCTCCTGGATACAAGGGACAATGTCCCATCGAAATAAGTAGAATTTTAGACTGTATCCTCCTGGATACAAGGGACCATATCCCATAGAAATAAGTATAATTAAAAAAAAAAAACAATAATATCATAATCTTGGATTTATTCTGGAATGCAGTAATTCTTTTTTAAGTGAGCTGCCATGAAATTATTACCTATTTGATGTTAAATAATGTGTGGCGATCTAACTTCGCCATCTGGCAACACTACCCGTTGGACGCATTCTAACAAAAATGACGATTGGTCACACTAGTAACGCTACAAAAAATACACATTTGATTTCTGCAAACATATTATAATATTATTAATTTTAATCGTTGGTAAATAAGATTATAATCTAAACACATTTCTTTATTTAATCAAGAAAAATAATAACAAATGCTTTTTTTATGAATTATACAGATTATAAATTGTTACAGCATTAATAGTTTAATACGGATGGAATTTCTATTATTTTTTCTATAGTTTACAGGATATATTTAATTCTGGAAACTCCTTTTAAATGGGTAAATCGCTTTTCCTCACCTAACCGTCCGCTATCCCCCCTGCCTTCTGTACATTGCGTATGTCAAAAATGAATTACATTGCAGTCTGCAGCCTGGTTTCGGCATCTGCGTCGGTGTGCGTGTCAGACTGTGCGCGAGTGTGTGTGTCTGCATATTTAAGTGCGCCGCAAAGTATGCAGCAAAGTACAACAAACAGCTGCGCGGTTGCTGGTTTCTCTTCGGATTTGGTTGTGTTTTCCTTACCAACACAGCGTTGAAACACACGCGCCAAAAATAACACATAAAGAACATATTTTTATGGAACAAGACTTATAAAGGAACCTCGACTTTTGATAGAGAAAAGAACAGAAGTCTTATATTTATCGTCAAGGATTTGCGGTTCTTAAATATTCTTTAGATTCTGCTAAAATTAAGCCAAAAGAAGAACTTTTTCTAATTCTACAAAGTTTATTTGTTAAGTAATCAGCATATCAGAATCTTTTATAAACTACTTTTAATTTAATTAAATATTAAACATCTTAAAATAAAATCAAATTCCTCAAAGAACTTTTATATTTTCTCAAAATAAATACCAATTAAAGCATTCCAAGATTTTCCTCCGTGTATTTATATCTAAACGCCCACCAGACGCCACCCCCACACAGGCAGAGAGCCATTTAGTTAGTGGTCTGTCGGCTTCTGCTGAGTGCTTAGTTTTAAATCCGATACAATTTACTTAAAGCCTCAGCCATATATTTTCCAAATCCACACCAGCACTCACACATAAAGTAATGTGAAAGAGATACACACACAGATACACAGACTGGCAACGAACAGTCTTTTGATTAGAGTTTTAGAGCCAAAGGATGCTTGAAAGAGCATTTGTGGATTTTTAATTGAGTGCAGGAAAGTTTTTGCGGATATGAAAAAAAAAAAATTCAGAAGCCTGCAGAGAAGTGCGTGTGTGCATGGTTACCTCCATTCTAGCCAGAATCCATTTATTTCATAATTCAATTAAGAGTGCTTTGTGGCCGAGAGCAGGGAAAAGGCACAAACTAGGAATTTAATCTCCACAATTCTGCTAGCTTATTATTTGCCTTTCAAAGTGTATTCCCAGGCTTTGATTTTAATTGCAGGTACTTCCTAGGCTGTGTGTAGCTTACAAGAATATCGGATAACTGCGTCTAATTGGTTTGCTAACAACTAAATTTGGTAATAGCTTACTTTGCATGTATATACCCCCATTTTGATATTAATTACAGGTACTTTTGGTAGCTCTGAAGCTTAGGGATTTTGGTAATTAAGGTCTCTTAATTATCTTAGGCCTTGTAGTCGTTAGTCCAGAAATAACTACATAAATGTCTGTGATTGCACACCTTCTGCTGGCTGGGAATTTATTTTGTAATTTATTTATTTATTTATTTATTAAAATGATAGTAAAGTTTACAAAACTAATACTAACATAGGTTATTTTGTAATTATTATTTTTCTATTAATTGGTTTATTGGTATTATTGAGAAAATAGTGTAAGAAAATTCGTTTAATCACAATATTTATAGAAACCTTTGCGGGGTAATACCATTTAGCTTTGAAAAATGTTCTGCCTTACCTATTATAAATTTAGGGCCCTTGAATTTCTTTTAGAAGTTTTATTCCTTAAATTCTTTTACCTAATTGGACATTTTTTAACACTATATTTTTTTGCCGAAATCATTTAATGTACCTCTTTTCCCCATCGAAAGCCATTGCCAAATTACCTGCTCTTCCGTTCGATCCCGATCTCATTCAGTCAATCACGCACAATGCAATGGAAATAAAATGGCTTAAAAACGGAGCCACGCCCTCGAGGCCCAATCACTCAGCGAACACTTGTTGCCCCCAGCAACATTTAATCAAATCAATTTTTCCCTTTTACACATGTTACATGCTACAAACGGTGCCTGCCCCAGCGGCCAATCTGCCAAATTCCTCCTCGCCATCCGACTATGCAAATCCATTGTGACAGCATCGAAGGGAGGGGCGAGAAAAAAATCTAATTGAATTTAGTTTACGGCAGTCTTTCGGCCCCTGGCCAAGCATCAAGCCTGCAAATTGGAACAACCGAAAAGCGCAACGCACCAGGGGCGCCAGGGGAGACTCGGCGGAGGCTGATGTGGGTTTGATATAGTGCCAAGCAATGCCACGGCAACGATGTCGAGGCATCCATAGAAATGCCAAGTTGCATTATCCGGACGGTTTGGCGTGCGGGGCTGCCGGGATTGGCGCCTTTGTCTGGCATTTTTGTTAACAGAAGAGTGGCCTTCGGCCTGGAGGAATCTCCCCCATACCCAGTGCCAGAGACCACGGCTGAATGACGACGCAAATAATTGAATGGGCGATCAATAGGTGAACAAGTCCGGGGCCGAGTTCAAAACACGCCTCGAACGAGGTGGAAAAAAATCCGCCCTGCGGCTAATTGAATTAGTCGAGCTGCACTGGGCAGCAAAATAACTAACTAGATGGTCTCGGGCTGCCAGGGATTTGCTAATGAATGGAGTATACTCTGCCAGGTCCTTTTTGGGATGCAAAAGAGGCTGTTGAGCGGCGCCTAACTGCAATTTACTGAATTGCGTGGCACTTAAATAACCTCTATTTGGCTTTGATTGAGAGTTTCGACAAGCGGCATCGAAAATGCCTGCCAAGTGTCATTGACAATCGTTTAATCCATTTCACCTGCCTGTCACCTGCCCCGACACCTTGTCACAAAATGTTCAACAACACACGCACTCAATCGGTGGACATCATCCATCAATTTCTCAATCAAAAACACATGAAAACCACTTTGAATTGCAATTGTGCACAGTCATTTATGACAATACACAGGAAGAAATGTCATAAATAATTATTTAACTTTAAAAACCATTAGTCAATCTATTAAATTATGCAATTTAATATATATTTTAAGACTGCAAATCATTTCAGGACTTCAACAAGTCACTCGACAGCATTCCAGGTGGATTAATCACCTGCAAACAAGCAGCAGGACTCAAGGACTCCTTGGGGAAGTTGAAATAAGTGCCAAAGGCAATTACTGCAAGTCCAGGAAAATCCAAAGCAACTTCAATGTCAGCTGGCTGGCTATTAGCCCGTGATTGCGGCACCCAACCCCAACCAAAGACCACCCGGCAAAGCAATTCAATATACTTCGATAGCATTTCAAATCCAATCAAATCGAAACCGGCATCAATTTTTCATGGGAGGGAGCAGGGAGGAAATGCGCAAGCGATAGCAATGAAAAATTATGAGCCATGTGGCAGTTACAGCAACAGACACAACACAGCAGCAGCGGGAGCAACTGCAGCATTAAGCGGAAAAGTGAGGGAGCGGAAAAACCAACCAAAGCCAAGGCGACCCTTTCGGAATGTTTTTCCCAGCAAAACCAACAAAAGGAGGAGTCCGCCCAAAGTCAAATTGAAGTTGGTGAGCCAAAGCTGGAGCTCAGCTGAAGCCAATAGCCGAGTGGCCATTGATGCGTTAAATAAAAAGTTCAACTAAATATTTTTCAAACACAAAAACAAAGCAGCTACGTGACGGAGGCGAAGACGGAGATGGAGCGTCGCTTTTCGGGAGTGGAAAAGTAATGCAAAGTTTGCACACGAGCCGCGGGTTAAGCCAGGGAACATGGCCCAAACCAAAAAGAACTTGGGCAAATAAGCAATAAGACAACTAACAAGTGAAAACTGATGGCAAAGTCTCGGTGACCTGACCCGGGGGATACCCTGGCTTGGATCCTTTAAAACTCTTTAGAAACAAACTAAGGATTCACTTTGAACTTTTGACTTGAGGCTTTTTCACGGCTTCTATAAAGTTTCTCAGCGGTGAAATTTATTTATTTAAATAAAAGTAAAATTCAACTTATCTGTAATTTAATCTGTGTTCAAAAATATTTTATAAATAAATTTTTATTTTATATTTTTCTTTAATTTATATGCACTACTTCTTTAATTTTCTTATGAATTTAGAGCTACAGCCTCACCCGAAATCCATAATGCAACTCATATGCGGCCACCACTACGTATACGTGATAAATATCACATAAAATAACTCCCTCTGGCATACGATCACTTTGACACATAAAAAATTGAGTCGAATCAATTCGATTCGGAATATTTTGATATGTCAACCAGTCTATTTATTTAGGTCCTTCCCACAGGATGCCAATGCGACATTTTACAGGGTAAAATGGGGAGGCTAGCGAGTAACAGTTGCCCTTTTCGCCCACCGAAAATCCCAGGCTCCTGGCTCCTCCCTGCGTTCTCCGTGTAGGTGAGTTGACTCTATGGCAGCAGCCTCCGATCCGCTCCGGAAATGCTCCACCTCCCCCCTTGCCCCTTGCCGCCCTTGCTGTGTCAGGTTCTATCCCTCGGCCAGGACACGTACACAAACATTTCATGGTTCAATAAATTTGCTGCCGAGCGTACCGGAAACTTTGCGAAAAATACATTGGGAAAATGCTCGTCGTCGTCGTTGCAAAGGCAAAGAAATTATCTGTAGACCAGGACCTGCCACACACAAACACACACAAGCACACACACGGTTGCACGCAGGCACCTGCACACACACTCATGCAAAAGGAATAAAGTCGTATAATTTTGCAGCCGAGAATATTTTTTTTTCTCGCTTCCTTCCTCTATTTCGCAGTTACAATCATTTCTTCTTCTCGGCCATTTTTGCAATTTTTATTCGCTGCAATTTCTGGGCTTTTCCGCTTGCCATGCTCCTGGCCACGCCCCCTGATTATGTATTTTAACCTACTTCGAAAGGCGTTGACGCTAAATTATGGCGATATTTTCGCACACCTTCTGGTGATGTTGGGGTCCTGGCGGGGTCCTTTTTTAATATGTTGCACAAATAGCAATTAAAAACGCAGTTAAGAGGAAAAACGGGCCAATGCAAAAAAGGGATTTTAGCCAGCAGTAATTTATGGTTTTAATTAGTCCCGGAATTAAAACGGCTTTTACATTGGTTATTTTGATGGGCGGACAGTAATGTAATTTAATTTAATATATTTAATAGCTTAGTCTCAAAGTTTTATATATTTAAAAACTTGGTATATAATCTAAAAATTCAGACTTTAAGTTTCTTTAAGCTTTACTTTTCTTTTGTTAACTCTTTTTTATTTTTAATTATTTATTTTGAAGCACTAGTAAAGTTTTTTCAACATTCACATTTGTTTTTATATAAACTTACTCTTCAGAAACTATAAATATTGTCCAAACTCCGCTTTAGCATGTACTCTCCCATCTAACAATTGACACACAACTTGCTGCTGATAAATTCTCTGTATTATTTGAACCGCCAGTGAAAGTTTTTCGTTCCTTTCACCCTTAAAAAGAGGAAAGAAAAACAGAACCCTTCGCCTGGTCATTCAACATTTATCGAGAGCCCGCACACGACCGTGTTTGCTTTGGCCCCAGAAGAACCGGTCATTAAATATTTTATTATTACATTTTCTAATAGTTGGTTAAGAAAGAAAAGGAAAATACGCCACGAAATGTCGCAATTCGGGTCGAGGGTTGTAAAATTTAATTTATCAAACTTCTGCTACGCTGCACTTCAACCAGGGAGGGAGGCAGAGGGAGCTGCGGTCGGAGTGGAGACACCACACGGAAACCGGAAGGGGGTAGAGCGGAAGGAGGAAGCCTATTCTGTGCCTGCACTTCCGCTTAGAGTCGCATTTGTGGAGTGGTTTCGTGGGTCGACAGTGGTTTGCAGCAGGATCCGAGTGTCGTGTCGCATGTGTGTTATTTATAATGCGACGCGCCAACTGAACAACACGAGTTTATTAGCCAGTGCAATTTACGAGCTGCGCATCACAATTCAACATTTGCCACCAGCTTTAGGCTTATATCTGCGTGGAGTTTTATGTGTGCGAGCCACAATTTATATATCTAGGGAGGAGCAGGAGCAGGAGCAGGAGCCAGGAGCTGGAAGCCTGGAAAAACGTGTGCAGTCAGCCGGACGGAAGAGCCTATTTATGGGATTTCAGTCTCGTCAAACAGCGGTAGGTAAAGTTAATCTACGCAAATGGATATTAGAAAACGTACGAATTAGGGGCCATAAATGTGATTAACTGTGATTGATACCGCGGTTTATGTTACAGAAAATTATATAGCAACTACACAGAAAGCCTCGATAGGTTAAGATACTTATACACTAAAGAGATTTATAATTAAATGCAATCTCTGCCTTGTAATCCTCTTAGCAAACCCCATTCCTAATCCCAGGCCACACGAAACTGTTGCAAACCCCAAGATCTGCCACTAATTAAAGCCACGCCAAAAGGTATTCCATGCAAAGTGGATTCGACTACACTAACCACCCATCATCCTCTACAGCCACTCGCTCTCGCTCTCCCCCTTCTCTGGAACCTCTTTGGAAAGTCTGAAACTAATGCACGCCAATTTTCAATACAGAAAATCGAACTTTCAAGTGGACGCCTCTCCGCCTCTCCGCCTCTCTGCCACGCCCCGCGTTCCGTTGAGTTTTCTGAGGGGGCGTGCTCTGTTCAAGGATGGTATATGAGGTTCACATGGGGGATGAGGTGGCACTGAGGGATCTGCAGACGGCACTTGGCTTGCATTTATATTTTGCTTGGCCGAAAAACTCTTGAAACTATTATCGATGAGGCGCCGCCGCGTTCTGTAGGGGCTCAGTTCGGGGGAGGGTTAGGGTTACTTAGAAGTGGACGAGGGCGTCACTGACACCGTCAACATTACTGGCGGGGGGCGTTAGCAGAGGGTGTTGCAAGGGGCGTAGGGCACTGAAAAATAATTACTGGCAATTTTTAAATATTATAAAACATGAAAAAAATTTATAAATGATTTTAAAGATTTTATAACTCGAAAACCTTTCTAAAAGAAATGAATTCCATGTAAGAAAACCATGGTTTATTTTTTAAAATGCAAAATAAGTAAGTAATTAAGGGAATTTCTTTCATTTTAATTATAAACCAGTTTTCAATATAATTGTATTTATAAATCAATTTTTTTAATACATTTTTTATCAAATTATCTAAGTGATCGATAACTCAATAATTACTAAAAATCCTAGCTCATTAACATATAAATATGAAATCCTCTTTTTCCACTTAACATCACATATATTTTTAATTATTTGTTTTAAATAGGTTTAATATTAATTTAATTTCCTATAAGCTTCTAAAATGTGTTTAAAATATACCTATTTTTAACATTATCAGTTGTATTAATTTAATTTCCTATAAGCTTCTAAAATGTGTTTAAAATATACTTATTTTTCCCAGTGTCAAAGATATTGAGCACCCCAACGATGGCGATGGCAACGAACGCGTTTTGTGCGTGTTAAAGCACACAGAGAGTATAAGAAAGAAAATATGAAAATATCCTTGTTAAAGGCGGGGCAAATGGGGACCTGCCTCGCTGCCTGCCCCAGCACTTTACCACTTTTTATGCCTGGCGATAAATTAAAATTTTTATTAACATACTTTCTCCGGCGGGAGAATAGAGGCAAGAAATGCTGGAGCAGCAGGAGTCGCGGACCAAAAATGTCAACTTGTCCGGCTGTCCGGCACTTGTCGGCGATTCCCGGCGAGCAACGTGGAAAAAGTGGATGGCTCTTTATGACTTTTGCAAACGCACGCTGGAAACTGACCCCTCGCCGTCGCCACCGCTCCAGAGCCACGAAGGAGCAGCCTTTACAATTATAATTTGTTGATGCAGGAGGAGCAGCAGCCCCAGGAAATGCATTCTCCAGCCCCCACTTTACTCCGGCAGAAAGGGAGGTGTGGGGTTTAGGACACGACTGAATCTCCGTCCCACAGCATTATCTATGCATTATTGTGGCTCGGCCATTGGCCATCTGCCGGCTGCCGTCTCAGCAGAAAATAATATTCTATTAAATTATGTATAAGCTTTTGTTGGAGGATTTCGTAGAGTGAATATTATATATTCCACTTGTCCTGCTCAAGGGCGAGCTTTGTAAAATTTAATAAGATTGGAAAGGCAATGGCTTTTCTTTTTATGTTATATATTGGAAATGCATAGTAAAAGTTTTAGGGCAGTTTTTATAGAACTTTACTTTCATCGGAAA
Organism: Drosophila rufa; assembly: GCA_018153105.1. Taxonomy (NCBI): domain Eukaryota; kingdom Metazoa; phylum Arthropoda; class Insecta; order Diptera; family Drosophilidae; genus Drosophila; species Drosophila rufa. The sequence goes on from JAECXS010000096.1 coordinate 21,559,746, forward strand.
TAACTATTTTTTAATGCATATTTGCCATATTTTCCCCGAAGAGTTGTTAACCGTAGGCTCTTTCATTTGAAATGCCATTTAATTATTATTTATTAAACAGAACTGGCAAAAAACAGGTAGTTATGTTGTATTTATTTTATGCGCATTTAATTAAATATTAAATGAAGCATGCATAATTTCGATCCGATGCTTAACTGTGGACCATGGTCGCGAATGCTGAATGCGAAATACGAATGCAAAGCCCCGTGTTAAGTCCCCTCTACCTAAAGGACTCGTCGGGATATCCTTCGAATGGCACGTAGACAAACACTCCCCTCCCCGCTTCCGTCCGTTCGAGTGCAATGCGTCGGAATGCAAATATTTTCCACTATAATTGAAGCGCGACAAATGCGAATTCTGAGCGAATGTGATTGCAGGGCTCAGGCTACTTTCAATGGGTTGGATGGATGGATGGATGGTTCGATAGCTCTATGGTCGGATTGCTGGTCGGTTGAGTGGGCCCTCATCGCGGAGAAGGGCAAAAGAACACGTATTTAATGCACATGCAATTCAATCATCCAATTTCGCATGCAAACAAAAAACCATTTGTCCAATTTAAGAGGCAAGGGGGAGCATTTTGCAAAATTGATTTTCAATTGGGAAAAAAAGGATGTACAGTAAATACGGAATGCGGCAGGCGTGCTCATAATTGCAGCAAAAAATAAGAGAATTAATGCATGCACGTAAAATAATTACAGCGCAGTAAATTGCACTTGCGGACAGGAGAGCGGGGAAATCGAACAATTGTCGCACATTAACCGCAGATGCGTTCCGGTCAAGGATGAGCAGGGATAATAAAAGGGGCTGGGTGGGCGGATGAACCGGGATTATGAATGGGGTTCATCGATCCCCGGGTGAATGACAATTCCGGTTCACTTATTTCGCCTCGGGCCACAGCGAAATTAAGCAAGACAAAGGAAGTCCACAGCTTAATACTTCCCGCGCGCTTCCCTGGGCTTTAATTTATCGCTTATGGTGTTTACAGAGGCAGCAAAAGCAGCGAGATCAGGAAATTGAAATTGAAATTTCCATTTGAAGTCCAGGGAAGGACTCAAAAATAATACAAACCATCATGGAAATAAACTGACAATGTAGAAACAATTTCTTGGAATATTTATGGAAGCAATAATTCTGAGAAAAGGACCTTTAAGTGGGCAATATATATTTCTATAGCTTTTATTGAAATGCACTCTGCAAAAAGTGCAAGCAAATTCAAAGAAGGAAGAACACCAGAGGTAAAATAGTCAAGGCTATTTTTATGAAATTCATTCTGGTCTTTGATTGAGCGATTGTCATTTATAATTATATTTTGTTTAATGCTAAAATGTTATTTACAATTCTTCTAGAGTAAGTTATAACCAACAGTTGAACAAACCCTTTAACTGAAATGCCCCAAACTTCTGAAATGGAATACAGCTTATATATTTTTTAAACGGAATTTTCAATACTTTAATTAATTGTTATAACCTTGCAGAGTATTTAAATTCTTAAGAAGTTGCCAAAACAGTATAGAAGTGTTTATCGGCTGTAAAATATTTATATTTCCCTTCCCTTCCTTTTTATATAGAAAATTAGGGAACTTTAGTATGTAATGCTAATTTCTTGATAATTATATTTATTTTACCTTACTTACATGTTAATTCATTCACACAATAAATGATATAAAAATCACATCATTCAGCAACTAAACAATTAAAGTTGGCAATTTCTTGCAATTGGAGTTAGTGCTTGTATTTAAAGAGCTCTTCCCCAGATAATTTCCTTCTATATTAGATACTTTTCTTCGGAGTTTCAGATACTTTTAAAAATTCTATATTATCATAAGCTTGAAGTCCTTGACTCTTACGTACTCAACACCAAATTTATTCAAGGATACACCGAAATGATTCCTTGAATTTAAATATATTCACCAAAAATTCCCCTCTATATATGAGACAACTTTTCTTTCGTCACTGATTTAACACTTTTGGCATGTTTGAACTTTATGATCCTTATTTGCACATTCACACCAAAAATATGGCCAAGACACTTGGGTTTCCCAAGGCATTTTCCCCGAATTTTCTCTGCTGGCTCTGCCGTTTATTGCCAGCCATTTCATTGTCTTTTATGTCAACTCACCAGACACAAGAGTTGATGAATTCGGTCGCTTGGCGCACACACACAGGCACGGCAGCGGAGCTTGGAAGTGTGTTGGAGTGTTGCTGTGCGTGTACGTGTATTGGTGTGTTTATTTCGGAGCGCGCCAAAAAGTATGCAGTGCGAACTGTGAGTCTTGTGTTGCGGCTCTGCGATTCGGTTTCCGACTGAAGACTGACGACTGGTGGGCTGATGCCTGCTGCCTGCTGCCCGATGCCTGATGGCTGATGGCTGATGGCTGATGGCTGGTAATGTGATTAGTTGGCCCCGGTCTATCGATGCTAGTGCGCCGCCACTGTGTGTGTGCGGGGAAATTTTAATTTAATTATGTCGCTCTCGTTTCAATTACGAAAAACCGCTCGCAGCGCGCAGACACGCACTAATAAACAAAGGCCAACAATAACAGAACGGAAAGGCGAAGGAAAACTGAAGGAAAACTGTGTCGAAACGAACCAGCGAATGTGCTTGCTCTCTCTTCTCCTCTCCCTCCGTCTCCAGCGCTGGCTTTTCCGCTTTTCTGCTTTTCCGCCTTCGGCTATCCGCTTTTCCGCTGCTGAAGTGCTGGCAATCGAATGCAACTGCCTGCCACAAGCGACTGAAACATGCTGCATACACCGAGGCGCACTCCGAGTCCCACGGAACGAGTGGAACCTGGAACTGCACCCCCGCTTTGAGTGAGTTCCGAGTGCAACGTGTGGCCGGGAACGAGTGGAAGCAGCGTGGCTCTGGCGACACCTGTGCAGAGAGAAAATTATATTATTTTTTATATTATTTTGTTAAGAAACATTTAACCCTTTGAGACTTGGTAATATCCTTTCTTGTGAAATCCTGGCTCAGAGGTTAATGGCTTCTAACCTTCAGAAAAGTATTTAAATATTATTACTCTTACTTATCCCCGATATATACCCAAAAGTTTAGTTAGTCAAACTTCCACATCTTTCTTATATCAAAACTATCCCTACTTTGCTTACTACTTTTTCTCTGCGTGCATACGAGGTGGGAAAAGAAATGGTGGAAGGAATAGTGGGTCCTTTCTTTCCTTATCGTCCCGAAACGGACAGTGGAAATTTTAATTGGGTTTGCCCAACTTGCAGAGCACAATTCAATTGAACCCGCTCGGCCGCATGGAGCTCATTAAGCTTGAGAGGGTTGGAAATTATATCGAAAGGCCATAAAGTTCTAATGATTGCCATTGGGCACTTTTGGGGTAGTTTCGCCACTTGCATGTCCCTTTTTGGCTGTCTCGAAGGCAGAACCTCACACGGAGAAAGGTAATTTCCCATAAACATACATCAAAACCAATTATTTTTTTTGGGAACATATATCATTAGGATCTAACTGGCAGGGTAAGGTAATAATATTGCAGGGGATCTCGATTTTAGATTGTATAATTATAGTTGAAAAATTAATGTTATTATAAAATATAGGGAGAAATAATCAATGCTTTCCTTATAATATAAATTATGATTCAAGAAAGGAATTAAGCGCTCCAAATCAACCAAATATTTTCTTATATTTTACCTTTTAAAGCTTTCAAAAATATATTCTTAAATGTTTCTTATGCTAACAATAAAGATACATCACTAATAGTACATAGTACGATGGGTCATCTGGGCATCATCAGTACCTTACAGAGACACACTTTTATTCGCTGCACTTTTGTAAAATGGGTCCTGCCGACATTACCTGAAAACGCTCCCCGAAGACGTCACTCTGCGTCCGTTCCTCCGCTTGTCTGTCCGTCGACTGCCATCCGACGGCGAGAGAGACGGCGTCACCAAGGGCGCTTTAACGCTGGATACCGGCCTCCACTCCCCTCCCAATCCTGGCCAGAATCCCCTGACAATGTCTGGCACTCCGGCATCGCCGCCGCCGCCGCTGACTTCTACGCTGTGAGCAGGTGTTTCCATTAACATCAGGACAATAAAGGCGACGCACGCACTACAATATGCAACAGTTGCAGACACGCAGGAAAAGCGGTGGGAAAGCGGTGGAAAACCCATGGAAAGGAAAAAGAAACGCTACTGTATATTTCCAGGTATGGCAGAATTGTGTGTAATCTATCCATGAACGTCGCTTCCGTTTTGCATTTTATATGCTTAACGCATCGTTTGGCCGGCGCAAATTGAGTTTCACTGTTGCTGCAATATCTCCTCCCGGACGGATGAATGGATAGGTTGATGGCTGGATGGCTGGATGGATGGATGGCTGAAAGGATAGTTGGATGGATGGCTGGGATATATCCTCTTACCGACGCGTTATTGATGCTGCCATCGATTGCGAATGCCGTTTGACGGCATCCTTCATCCTTTATCCTTTATATCCTTGATGCACTTTGCGGCTTTAAGGCAGCACGAGCTCGGGCGCCAGAAACGAGCCAATTAAAACTTTTAGCCTGCCAACTTAATTAGCAAAATGCTCGAATTACGCCATTGTCACGAGACCGCACAGACAGTGGGATGATGGAAGAAATCAGAATGTTATCGGAATACCGGAATCTCTGATTATCGGAGGTGTGTTTTATGTTTCCATATACTTTTAGGAGGCAATAAAAAGGGGAATTCACTTTCGGAAGAAAATAAAAAGGTAATTAAATAAACTTTTTAAGCTATCTTATTGATTTTTGTTTATTTAAAGATTAGTTGAAGTTTGAAACACATAAAAAAGTCGTATATTCAAATAAAACTCAGCCTCAAAACCGAATTTAGTCTTCGATATTTTAGGATTCAACATTTTTAAACTTTAAGTAACAAAATGTATTGCTTGAACATCAACAGCCGTGTAGATCTAGCTAGTTTGAGACAGTTTTGACCTTTCCATATCTATGTAAGAACAATAATATAACTTATTTGATTTGCAAACACTTTCCTATAATTATAACACCCTCTTCAAGGGTATTAACAAACAGGGATTCGGTTCTGCCTCCTCCTACGAGAGTGTGAGAGCAAGAAGCGTTGGCAAACTATCAAGTGCAGAGCCTGCGGTGCGTATTATTTTCAAATGCCTCACGCAGGATGTGTTCCCGTTCCGTGCAGAAGTCACGCCCCCATACCCCGCCCCCCTGAGCCGTCGCCCCTGGAGGAAGCCACCGAAATGCTGACAAAAATGCTTTTGATTTGTGTGCCACTCTCACACTCATACTTTCACTGCCACATACCCACACACGGGCTTATTAGAATCCTGCCACTGTGTATGCGCGCCAAAGTGCAACTAGCAGGAAAAGAGATAGCAAACAGCAAACAATGGCGAGCGAGAGAGAATGCAATTTATGCGTGCGGAGAAGCAGAAAGAGGCGTAGGGGGGCGGCTGGCTAATAGGATTGCGGCTGTAATTTTTGTGAGCCCCACGTTTTTGGCCATCTTAAATTAGGAGCCAGTGCCGAGTTGCCTCGAAATAGAGTCACAAAGTTTGATTCTTTAGGGCTTTCTTAAAGTCGTTCTAAAAACGAAAAGGGAAAATTATTTAAACTAGAAATAAACTTCGGCTTTGAGGAGTTTTCCTTATAAATACTACTACAAATTGTTCTTTAATGGAGCAATAAATAGTAAAGCTGTATACACTAAGTTGGGGGCTAGACTATCCCAAAATAATATAATTTTATTTATTTATTGTTTAAACAAGTCAAATGTCAATCTTTGGCATATCAAAAGTGAAGTAAATCTTAGAGCTTCGTTACTACGTACTAAGAGTTTAGTGCATACTTTGTATGGGCTGCCAAAATAAAGAAGATTACGCTACCATTATCAATAACCGATTGGCCATATCAGCCGTGTTGTCTTTGTGGCCGAAAGAGAGCATTGCCAGCAAATATAAAGCTTCGTCAGCAGGTTTTGCAGGTCTGCCAAATCGCCGCGTCATTCTGAGGGAGCACTATGCCCGGGATCCCTCGGAGAAACCTTAACCTACCTTTAAAGGAATACCACTCTCAAGTGGCTTTGTTTACGAGCGATATAGTAAAAGTCTGATTAAATGGTGAAATGGCTTGTCAAAACGCAGCGACTATAAATCGACAGCCGGAGTCCACCAGTTAGTTTCGATTTGACTCGCCAGAAGTGCGGACAGAGAATGATCGGAATAGTGCTGCTGATCGGGGCCGTGACCCTGCTATATGTTTACCTCAAGTGGACATTCAGCTACTGGGACCGTCAGGGTTTCCCCTCGGCGGGCGCCACCATACCCTTTGGTGTCCTGGATGCCGTGCGGCAGGGAAAGCGATCCTTCGGCATGGCCATCTACGACCTGTACAACGCCACCAAGGAGCCGGTGATTGGGATGTATCTCACCATCAGGCCAGCCCTCCTGGTCCGTGATGCCCAGCTGGCCCACGATGTGCTCGTCAAGGACTTTGCCAGCTTCCACGATCGTGGGGTTTACGTGGACGAGAAGAATGATCCCATATCGGCGGGTCTGTTCTCGCTGGAGGGAGCCAGCTGGAAGGCGCTGCGCACCAAGCTGACGCCCTCCTTCACCTCCGGCAAGCTGAAGGCCATGTTTGAGACCTCTGATGCAGTTGGCGATAAGCTGGTAGCCCACTTGAAGAGTCAACTGCCCCAGTCTGGGAGCAAGGAGGTGGAGCTGAAGAGTCTTATGTCAACGTAAGTAAAGTTATAGGGGGAACACCAGATAAGATTGGTTCGTTTATGTCATATCTTCGGTGTATTTATTTATTTGTATTTACTTTTTTAACAACAAATAAGACAAGTTTATTAGAGCTATCAATTCAGTTTAAGATATAATCAGGAGTGACCACACAAAGCACCCTAGAGCCCTTAGGGAACATTGAATAAATTGAATAATAAAATGCTCATTATAAATAAATTCAATAGTAACTTACTGTTAATGTAAAAAGATAATGCCTCAAAAAATGTATAACTTATCACATTCGCTGACCTTATCCTAAAAATAAATACTATTAACTCCACTTTATTATATCTCCCCAGTTATGCCGTTGATATTATTGGCTCGACGATTTTCGGCCTGGATGTGGATAGTTTTGCCAATCCCAAAAACGAGTTTCACGAAATCAGCAAAGCATTTAATCGCAACACCATTAAAGACATTATTCGCGGCACAACAGCCTTCCTTTATCCAGCGTGAGTTTGTCCTTAAAATCCTCCTTAATATCCGCCTTAGTATTAAAGTACAATTCCTTCCCAGTTTGGAGAAGTTCTTTGTAAGAATCGGCTGGAAACAGGAGGCCATAGAAATGATGCGGGAACTATCCAACCGCACCGTGGATTTCAGGGAGAAGAACAACATTGTTCGCAAGGATCTGCTGCAACTCCTGTTGCAGCTGCGCAATCAGGGAAAGATCAGCACTGATGATACAGTTTGGACGGCGGAAAGCTCAAAGCAAGGATTGAAGTCAATGTCCAAGGACGTTATTGCTGGCCAGCTGCTCCTCTTCTATGCCGCCGGCTTTGAAACCACGGCAGCCACCACTTCCTTCACTCTCTTCGAACTCACCCAGAACCCGGAGGCGATGGCCAAAGCGAAGGAGGATGTGCGCCAGGCCATCGAGAAGCACGGCGGTCTGACCTATGATGCCATTTCGGACATGAAGTACTTGGAGGCCTGCGTGTTGGGTAAGGAATCAAAATATTAAATATTAAAAATATTAATGATTAAAAATCATTATTTATTTTACAGAAACTGCCCGTAAATATCCCGCTCTGCCTATCCTAAACCGAATCTGCACGCAGGATTATCCAGTGCCGGATAGCAAGCTGGTGATCAAGAAGGGCACACCCATTGTGATCTCCCTGATCGGACTGCACCGCGATGCCGAGTATTTCCCCGATCCTCTCAGTTATCGGCCAGAGCGGTATCTGGGTGAGAACAAGAACATTAAACAGGCGGCATTTATGCCCTTTGGCGAGGGGCCTCGGCAGTGCATAGGTAAGAAATATTCCCGCTTCAGGAATTATAGCGTTACCATTCCCCGATACTAAAACCCAAAACTAATTTTTCCAGGACTGCGCATGGGAAAGGTGAATGTAAAAATAGCGATAGCCAAGGTTCTGTCCAATTTCGACCTGGAAAACTGCAAAGAGAAGCGCGAAATTGAGTTCGGCCCGAACGGAGTAACCCTGATTGCCAAGGATGGAGTACCCGTGCGCATCTCTCGCAAAAAAGTAGCATAAAATAAGCATAAAACATATTTTATATGCCAAATACAAGATTTTACTTAACTTAACTTAATTCCCCATTAAAGCTGCTTCATAACAACCAAATAAAACGTGAATTAAATAAAAATAAAGTCTAAAATATTTTATTTGATTATTTTAAACGTTACATTGGCCTTGCCAGATAGTTTTTTAATCGTCACTACAAACCGTGCTGCCACCTCTCAAAACATCGCTGGCTATCGATAGCCCTTCGATAACGTTGGTTTGTCGACGATAGCAACCTCTGGTCACACTAACGGATGACGCTTAAATTTAAGCGGACAAACTCGAAAAAAAGCAACAAAAAGCAGACGCTTGGCCGAAATAATCCCAAGATCCACTTATATCTGACTATTTAAAACCAGGAAATCAAACCCGCCGTTGCCGCCAAGATGCCGCGCACCAAGATACCAAAGAACTCGAAGCGCAACCGCGAGGTGGCCAACCGCGAGGAGAAGGTGCGTCTGTACGAACTGAAAATGGAATCGCGCCTGATGAGCATCGATACGCTGGAGTCGAAGTTCCTAGCCGTCGTTGATGGCCAGGTGAAGTCGCTGCTCAGCCAGTTGCAACGGGAGCTGGCCAACATGAAGATGCCGGAGATGCTGCAGCTGTTTGCGGAGCTAGACCGCTTCAGCGACTTCAAGGCCAGCGATCAGACGCAGCTGCTCGGCTCCATGTCCATGAGCAGCAACACCACCGATGGCCATGCCACCGCCACCGCCGTTGGAAGTCGCAATGATGAAGGTTCGTATGCCGGGATTTGGTAAGGGAAATCCAAAATTCTGGTTCTCATTTTGTTGGCTTTTAATTTCACTCTAACTGGTTTCCGGCTTCGTGACTAACTCAACTTTGCTTTCTAACACATCGTACACATCGCACCTTTCACACTGCACCAACCACCCACATCCCGTGCCGGTCACTGTATATCTAGGCTACCTTACAGAGGACAGCAGCCTCGGGGCTAGCGGCGGCAGTATCCTGGCCGCCCATACCGGCTCCCTGCTGCGCTCAACGAGGGCCATGCGGACACCCGGACCGCTGCACTCGGCCCGGGCCCAACGGGCACGCCGTAGTCACTCCGCTTGTGGAGATCTCAATATCCTTCATTCGGCCAAACCGCCTTCCATTGCGAGCGCCAGCGACAAGAAAGGAAGCCGGCACTCGCGCAGCAAGATGCGTACGCCGATGGCTTCGCGCTCGAAGGCTTTCAGTGCCGATCGCACGCCGATGGCACAGAAGCACATACGCTCCGGTTCGCCCTCGACTCCGCCAATGGCATTCCTACGCTATCCGAAGCCAGGCGAGGTGGCGCTCTCCAAGTTCGGCAGCCCCATGGTTTCCCAAGTGTGAGTGTTTATCAATCTATATTAATCCTGGAAATCTATATTAATCCTGGAAATCTATATTAATTGAGTACATTTTGTGGTCCCTAGGATGCCCGACAAGTTCGCCAATGTGAACATACCCATACGGAACGGGGTGCTTAGCCTGAGGCCCAAGAAACTGGACGCTGGCGAGGTCGAGTCGAATCTGTTGGAGAATCTGGACGAGGACACCCTTAACCAAATCAAAACGCTGCACGAGAATTTGCAAATGATTGTGAATAAGGCCAGCCAGGCGGGATTCAAGTAGTTGCCAATTCAAAATTCTTACTCCTAGGATATAATTCGATATCATATATATTTTAGTGTGTTTCGTTTAAGTTCAGTTTTGCACATTACTCGCATAGTTCAAGTGTATTTTCGTATTCATTCATTCAATTTATGTATTCTCTGTTTACAATAACTTAATACAAGTTCAAATTTGATGTTCATTGAAGCGTATTTTGATTAAAGTAGATCTTGGCGAAAGTCTGAAATCGTCAGAAATTAACTGAGGTAAAAGTCCTTTCAGGATTTGAAACTATTTGCTGGCCCTTGTATGTGTGCCTAAGTCTTAGATTACTTAGATATCTGCTAAAACTTAAGATGTTATTAATAAATCAATACTTCAAATTCCTAAAATTTGTACATCCATCAACTGAATATATTGTATACATTTTAATTGTCAACAAAATGTCAAAAGATCAACAAATGTACAGAAAGATGCCCCGCACGGTGGCCTTAACTCCTCCTAGGAAGCTCCTTTTCCAAACTAAATTGAATTCAGCTCTAGAGAAGACAGACGATTCCAACAGGAGGTGGACAACTAACACAAGCTCCTTCGAGACATTCACATATGAAATGGTCGGAGTTTGTGATACTAAAAACTAAGCATATCTGGAGAAGAAGCTTTAAGTTTGCTTTGACGCAGAAGAAGTTTAGCAGTAATATTGACTCAAGTAGTGACGTAAGTTTTGTTCAATATACTTAAAGAAACATGCTATTAATAAAGTGATTTTTAAGGTCAAATGAAGGCAAAAATCTTCCGCAAGGAACTGAATGAGGGCGAGATTGAGACAGTTGAAAAATCTGAAGGAAATCAATTCAAGACGCAGAACGAGACTGGCCAGGGATTATGAATAAGGTCAGTCTTTTTTAAGTATTTTAATATGATTATTTTTTGAATTTTTAATTAAATTTATTCAAGACAAGGGATTTTTTGTGATATATGTAAATATATATTTTTTTCATCTCTAAGAATTTTATTTTTGTTATCAGCAAATAATTTTAGCTTTTTAAATTATTTGTAGAAAGGTTACGGGTCATCCTTAAAGCTTAAAATCAGCTTTATAGGCGCTACCCAACCCAAAATGGTATAAAATCCAAGGCACTGCCTGATGCAGCTTCAGTTTTATTTTCATTGAATTCACTTTGCCATTTTAAAGTTCTACAATGAAGCTGCTTATTAGGGTGACCGTTTGTGGTATTTTTTACAATGTAAAAAACGCTCTCGATGTCCAGAAACGAACTATTTTGTTTAGAATTTTATTTAATTTTATCAGTAGCATGGTGCCGAACTAAATAAAGTTAAATTTTTAACAATATAATGTGCTTATGGACAGCGAGAGCTTTTTTTACATTGTAAAAAATACCATAAGCGGTCACGCTGCTGCTTATCCTCGTGGTTGTGATGGTCGCCTTTGTGGCCACTTCATTGGCTCTGAAAAATGGTCTGTGATAATGCCACTCGCCTCAATAACCTTAGCTAAATCGAGATGTTCTCAATTTATAGAAATCTGCCTCTTACCTCATTCTCACTATAGAATCAAGTGTCTTGCATCTATGAGCAGATGGTCGTATGACCCCGCCAAAAATGAATGCGTGTATTTCTACTATGGTACTTAGATGGGGGACCGCTTGGGAACACCGCGTGTTGTTGGCTTCGTCAATAACTTTTTGCCTTTTTCCCTTGTGCGCTTCCCCTCGCAGGGAGTATCTTCTATTCTATTTTCCTATTTTTTTTAAAGATTAATTCGAGTAACTACTACAACTTTTTGACTATTCCAAAAGTATTCTTTGCTCTGAGGTTCTCAGGTCGAACTAATCAAGTAACCAAGTCATATCTATCCCCATGCGAAAGGGTCTCTAGCAGCAGCCCTGTTTCTCAACGGTTGAATATACAAATAAATCGACTTCGAGTTGCAGGGGCGAAATGTGCCACAAGGCTCTAGTTAAGCCCTGCGACTTTCGCCAACGACCATACCACGCTGAATACATCGGTTCTCGTCCGATCACCGAAATTAAGCAGCGTCGGGCGCGGTTAGTACTTAGATGGGGGACCGCTTGGGAACACCGCGTGTTGTTGGCTTCGTCAATAACTTTTTGCCTTTTTCCCTTGTGCGCTTCCCCTCGCAGGGAGTATCTTCTATTCTATTTTCCTATTTTTTTTAAAGATTAATTCGAGTAACTACTACAACTTTTTGACTATTCCAAAAGTATTCTTTGCTCTGAGGTTCTCAGGTCGAACTAATCAAGTAACCAAGTCATATCTATCCCCATGCGAAAGGGTCTCTAGCAGCAGCAGCAGCAGCAGCAGCCCTGTTTCTCAACGGTTGAATATACAAATAAATCGACTTCGAGTTGCAGGGGCGAAATGTGCCACAAGGCTCTAGTTAAGCCCTGCGACTTTCGCCAACGACCATACCACGCTGAATACATCGGTTCTCGTCCGATCACCGAAATTAAGCAGCGTCGGGCGCGGTTAGTACTTAGATGGGGGACCGCTTGGGAACACCGCGTGTTGTTGGCTTCGTCAATAACTTTTTGCCTTTTTCCCTTGTGCGCTTCCCCTCGCAGCGAGTATCTTCTATTCTATTTTCCTATTTTTTTTAAAGATTAATTCGAGTAACTACTATAACTTTTTGACTATTCCAAAAGTATTCTTTGCTCTGAGGTTCTCAGGTCGAACTAATCAAGTAACCAAGTCATATCTATCCCCATGCGAAAGGGTCTCTAGCAGCAGCAGCAGCAGCAGCAGCCCTGTATCTCAACGGTTGAATATACAAATAAATCGACTTCGAGTTGCAGGGGCGAAATGTGCCACAAGGCTCTAGTTAAGCCCTGCGACTTTCGCCAACGACCATACCACGCTGAATACATCGGTTCTCGTCCGATCACCGAAATTAAGCAGCGTCGGGCGCGGTTAGTACTTAGATGGGGGACCGCTTGGGAACACCGCGTGTTGTTGGCTTCGTCAATAACTTTTTGCCTTTTTCCCTTGTGCGCTTCCCCTCGCAGCGAGTATCTTCTATTCTATTTTCCTATTTTTTTTAAAGATTAATTCGAGTAACTACTACAACTTTTTGACTATTCCAAAAGTATTCTTTGCTCTGAGGTTCTCAGGTCGAACTAATCAAGTAACCAAGTCATATCTATCCCCATGCGAAAGGGTCTCTAGCAGCAGCAGCAGCAGCAGCAGCCCTGTATCTCAACGGTTGAATATACAAATAAATCGACTTCGAGTTGCAGGGGCGAAATGTGCCACAAGGCTCTAGTTAAGCCCTGCGACTTTCGCCAACGACCATACCACGCTGAATACATCGGTTCTCGTCCGATCACCGAAATTAAGCAGCGTCGGGCGCGGTTAGTACTTAGATGGGGGACCGCTTGGGAACACCGCGTGTTGTTGGCTTCGTCAATAACTTTTTGCCTTTTTCCCTTGTGCGCTTCCCCTCGCAGCGAGTATCTTCTATTCTATTTTCCTATTTTTTTTAAAGATTAATTCGAGTAACTACTACAACTTTTTGACTATTCCAAAAGTATTCTTTGCTCTGAGGTTCTCAGGTCGAACTAATCAAGTAACCAAGTCATATCTATCCCCATGCGAAAGGGTCTCTAGCAGCAGCAGCAGCAGCAGCAGCCCTGTATCTCAACGGTTGAATATACAAATAAATCGACTTCGAGTTGCAGGGGCGAAATGTGCCACAAGGCTCTAGTTAAGCCCTGCGACTTTCGCCAACGACCATACCACGCTGAATACATCGGTTCTCGTCCGATCACCGAAATTAAGCAGCGTCGGGCGCGGTTAGTACTTAGATGGGGGACCGCTTGGGAACACCGCGTGTTGTTGGCTTCGTCAATAACTTTTTGCCTTTTTCCCTTGTGCGCTTCCCCTCGCAGCGAGTATCTTCTATTCTATTTTCCTATTTTTTTTAAAGATTAATTCGAGTAACTACTACAACTTTTTGACTATTCCAAAAGTATTCTTTGCTCTGAGGTTCTCAGGTCGAACTAATCAAGTAACCAAGTCATATCTATCCCCATGCGAAAGGGTCTCTAGCAGCAGCAGCAGCAGCAGCAGCAGCAGCAGCAGCAGCAGCCCTGTTTCTCAACGGTTGAATATACAAATAAATCGACTTCGAGTTGCAGGGGCGAAATGTGCCACAAGGCTCTAGTTAAGCCCTGCGACTTTCGCCAACGACCATACCACGCTGAATACATCGGTTCTCGTCCGATCACCGAAATTAAGCAGCGTCGGGCGCGGTTAGTACTTAGATGGGGGACCGCTTGGGAACACCGCGTGTTGTTGGCTTCGTCAATAACTTTTTGCCTTTTTCCCTTGTGCGCTTCCCCTCGCAGCGAGTATCTTCTATTCTATTTTCCTATTTTTTTTAAAGATTAATTCGAGTAACTACTACAACTTTTTGACTATTCCAAAAGTATTCTTTGCTCTGAGGTTCTCAGGTCGAACTAATCAAGTAACCAAGTCATATCTATCCCCATGCGAAAGGGTCTCTAGCAGCAGCAGCAGCAGCAGCAGCCCTGTATCTCAACGGTTGAATATACAAATAAATCGACTTCGAGTTGCAGGGGCGAAATGTGCCACAAGGCTCTAGTTAAGCCCTGCGACTTTCGCCAACGACCATACCACGCTGAATACATCGGTTCTCGTCCGATCACCGAAATTAAGCAGCGTCGGGCGCGGTTAGTACTTAGATGGGGGACCGCTTGGGAACACCGCGTGTTGTTGGCTTCGTCAATAACTTTTTGCCTTTTTCCCTTGTGCGCTTCCCCTCGCAGCGAGTATCTTCTATTCTATTTTCCTATTTTTTTTAAAGATTAATTCGAGTAACTACTACAACTTTTTGACTATTCCAAAAGTATTCTTTGCTCTGAGGTTCTCAGGTCGAACTAATCAAGTAACCAAGTCATATCTATCCCCATGCGAAAGGGTCTCTAGCAGCAGCAGCAGCAGCAGCAGCAGCAGCAGCAGCAGCAGCAGCAGCCCTGTTTCTCAACGGTTGAATATACAAATAAATCGACTTCGAGTTGCAGGGGCGAAATGTGCCACAAGGCTCTAGTTAAGCCCTGCGACTTTCGCCAACGACCATACCACGCTGAATACATCGGTTCTCGTCCGATCACCGAAATTAAGCAGCGTCGGGCGCGGTTTTAGTACTTAGATGGGGGACCGCTTGGGAACACCGCGTGTTGTTGGCTTCGTCAATAACTTTTTGCCTTTTTCCCTTGTGCGCTTCCCCTCGCAGCGAGTATCTTCTATTCTATTTTCCTATTTTTTTTAAAGATTAATTCGAGTAACTACTACAACTTTTTGACTATTCCAAAAGTATTCTTTGCTCTGAGGTTCTCAGGTCGAACTAATCAAGTAACCAAGTCATATCTATCCCCATGCGAAAGGGTCTCTAGCAGCAGCAGCAGCAGCAGCAGCAGCCCTGTTTCTCAACGGTTGAATATACAAATAAATCGACTTCGAGTTGCAGGGGCGAAATGTGCCACAAGGCTCTAGTTAAGCCCTGCGACTTTCGCCAACGACCATACCACGCTGAATACATCGGTTCTCGTCCGATCACCGAAATTAAGCAGCGTCGGGCGCGGTTAGTAGTACTTAGATGGGGGACCGCTTGGGAACACCGCGTGTTGTTGGCTTCGTCAATAACTTTTTGCCTTTTTCCCTTGTGCGCTTCCCCTCGCAGCGAGTATCTTCTATTCTATTTTCCTATTTTTTTTAAAGATTAATTCGAGTAACTACTACAACTTTTTGACTATTCCAAAAGTATTCTTTGCTCTGAGGTTCTCAGGTCGAACTAATCAAGTAACCAAGTCATATCTATCCCCATGCGAAAGGGTCTCTAGCAGCAGCAGCAGCAGCAGCAGCCCTGTATCTCAACGGTTGAATATACAAATAAATCGACTTCGAGTTGCAGGGGCGAAATGTGCCACAAGGCTCTAGTTAAGCCCTGCGACTTTCGCCAACGACCATACCACGCTGAATACATCGGTTCTCGTCCGATCACCGAAATTAAGCAGCGTCGGGCGCGGTTAGTACTTAGATGGGGGACCGCTTGGGAACACCGCGTGTTGTTGGCTTCGTCAATAACTTTTTGCCTTTTTCCCTTGTGCGCTTCCCCTCGCAGCGAGTATCTTCTATTCTATTTTCCTATTTTTTTTAAAGATTAATTCGAGTAACTACTACAACTTTTTGACTATTCCAAAAGTATTCTTTGCTCTGAGGTTCTCAGGTCGAACTAATCAAGTAACCAAGTCATATCTATCCCCATGCGAAAGGGTCTCTAGCAGCAGCAGCAGCAGCAGCAGCCCTGTTTCTCAACGGTTGAATATACAAATAAATCGACTTCGAGTTGCAGGGGCGAAATGTGCCACAAGGCTCTAGTTAAGCCCTGCGACTTTCGCCAACGACCATACCACGCTGAATACATCGGTTCTCGTCCGATCACCGAAATTAAGCAGCGTCGGGCGCGGTTAGTACTTAGATGGGGGACCGCTTGGGAACACCGCGTGTTGTTGGCTTCGTCAATAACTTTTTGCCTTTTTCCCTTGTGCGCTTCCCCTCGCAGCGAGTATCTTCTATTCTATTTTCCTATTTTTTTTAAAGATTAATTCGAGTAACTACTACAACTTTTTGACTATTCCAAAAGTATTCTTTGCTCTGAGGTTCTCAGGTCGAACTAATCAAGTAACCAAGTCATATCTATCCCCATGCGAAAGGGTCTCTAGCAGCAGCAGCAGCAGCAGCAGCCCTGTATCTCAACGGTTGAATATACAAATAAATCGACTTCGAGTTGCAGGGGCGAAATGTGCCACAAGGCTCTAGTTAAGCCCTGCGACTTTCGCCAACGACCATACCACGCTGAATACATCGGTTCTCGTCCGATCACCGAAATTAAGCAGCGTCGGGCGCGGTTAGTACTTAGATGGGGGACCGCTTGGGAACACCGCGTGTTGTTGGCTTCGTCAATAACTTTTTGCCTTTTTCCCTTGTGCGCTTCCCCTCGCAGCGAGTATCTTCTATTCTATTTTCCTATTTTTTTAAAGATTAATTCGAGTAACTACTACAACTTTTTGACTATTCCAAAAGTATTCTTTGCTCTGAGGTTCTCAGGTCGAACTAATCAAGTAACCAAGTCATATCTATCCCCATGCGAAAGGGTCTCTAGCAGCAGCAGCAGCAGCAGCAGCAGCAGCAGCCCTGTTTCTCAACGGTTGAATATACAAATAAATCGACTTCGAGTTGCAGGGGCGAAATGTGCCACAAGGCTCTAGTTAAGCCCTGCGACTTTCGCCAACGACCATACCACGCTGAATACATCGGTTCTCGTCCGATCACCGAAATTAAGCAGCGTCGGGCGCGGTTAGTAGTACTTAGATGGGGGACCGCTTGGGAACACCGCGTGTTGTTGGCTTCGTCAATAACTTTTTGCCTTTTTCCCTTGTGCGCTTCCCCTCGCAGCGAGTATCTTCTATTCTATTTTCCTATTTTTTTTAAAGATTAATTCGAGTAACTACTACAACTTTTTGACTATTCCAAAAGTATTCTTTGCTCTGAGGTTCTCAGGTCGAACTAATCAAGTAACCAAGTCATATCTATCCCCATGCGAAAGGGTCTCTAGCAGCAGCAGCAGCAGCAGCAGCAGCAGCAGCAGCAGCAGCAGCAGCAGCAGCAGCAGCAGCAGCAGCAGCCCTGTTTCTCAACGGTTGAATATACAAATAAATCGACTTCGAGTTGCAGGGGCGAAATGTGCCACAAGGCTCTAGTTAAGCCCTGCGACTTTCGCCAACGACCATACCACGCTGAATACATCGGTTCTCGTCCGATCACCGAAATTAAGCAGCGTCGGGCGCGGTTAGTACTTAGATGGGGGACCGCTTGGGAACACCGCGTGTTGTTGGCTTCGTCAATAACTTTTTGCCTTTTTCCCTTGTGCGCTTCCCCTCGCAGCGAGTATCTTCTATTCTATTTTCCTATTTTTTTTAAAGATTAATTCGAGTAACTACTACAACTTTTTGACTATTCCAAAAGTATTCTTTGCTCTGAGGTTCTCAGGTCGAACTAATCAAGTAACCAAGTCATATCTATCCCCATGCGAAAGGGTCTCTAGCAGCAGCAGCAGCAGCAGCAGCCCTGTATCTCAACGGTTGAATATACAAATAAATCGACTTCGAGTTGCAGGGGCGAAATGTGCCACAAGGCTCTAGTTAAGCCCTGCGACTTTCGCCAACGACCATACCACGCTGAATACATCGGTTCTCGTCCGATCACCGAAATTAAGCAGCGTCGGGCGCGGTTAGTACTTAGATGGGGGACCGCTTGGGAACACCGCGTGTTGTTGGCTTCGTCAATAACTTTTTGCCTTTTTCCCTTGTGCGCTTCCCCTCGCAGCGAGTATCTTCTATTCTATTTTCCTATTTTTTTTAAAGATTAATTCGAGTAACTACTACAACTTTTTGACTATTCCAAAAGTATTCTTTGCTCTGAGGTTCTCAGGTCGAACTAATCAAGTAACCAAGTCATATCTATCCCCATGCGAAAGGGTCTCTAGCAGCAGCAGCAGCAGCAGCAGCAGCAGCAGCAGCAGCAGCAGCAGCAGCAGCCCTGTTTCTCAACGGTTGAATATACAAATAAATCGACTTCGAGTTGCAGGGGCGAAATGTGCCACAAGGCTCTAGTTAAGCCCTGCGACTTTCGCCAACGACCATACCACGCTGAATACATCGGTTCTCGTCCGATCACCGAAATTAAGCAGCGTCGGGCGCGGTTAGTACTTAGATGGGGGACCGCTTGGGAACACCGCGTGTTGTTGGCTTCGTCAATAACTTTTTGCCTTTTTCCCTTGTGCGCTTCCCCTCGCAGCGAGTATCTTCTATTCTATTTTCCTATTTTTTTTAAAGATTAATTCGAGTAACTACTACAACTTTTTGACTATTCCAAAAGTATTCTTTGCTCTGAGGTTCTCAGGTCGAACTAATCAAGTAACCAAGTCATATCTATCCCCATGCGAAAGGGTCTCAGCAGCAGCAGCAGCAGCAGCAGCAGCAGCAGCAGCAGCAGCCCTGTTTCTCAACGGTTGAATATACAAATAAATCGACTTCGAGTTGCAGGGGCGAAATGTGCCACAAGGCTCTAGTTAAGCCCTGCGACTTTCGCCAACGACCATACCACGCTGAATACATCGGTTCTCGTCCGATCACCGAAATTAAGCAGCGTCGGGCGCGGTTAGTACTTAGATGGGGGACCGCTTGGGAACACCGCGTGTTGTTGGCTTCGTCAATAACTTTTTGCCTTTTTCCCTTGTGCGCTTCCCCTCGCAGCGAGTATCTTCTATTCTATTTTCCTATTTTTTTTAAAGATTAATTCGAGTAACTACTACAACTTTTTGACTATTCCAAAAGTATTCTTTGCTCTGAGGTTCTCAGGTCGAACTAATCAAGTAACCAAGTCATATCTATCCCCATGCGAAAGGGTCTCTAGCAGCAGCAGCAGCAGCAGCAGCAGCAGCAGCAGCCCTGTTTCTCAACGGTTGAATATACAAATAAATCGACTTCGAGTTGCAGGGGCGAAATGTGCCACAAGGCTCTAGTTAAGCCCTGCGACTTTCGCCAACGACCATACCACGCTGAATACATCGGTTCTCGTCCGATCACCGAAATTAAGCAGCGTCGGGCGCGGTTAGTACTTAGATGGGGGACCGCTTGGGAACACCGCGTGTTGTTGGCTTCGTCAATAACTTTTTGCCTTTTTCCCTTGTGCGCTTCCCCTCGCAGCGAGTATCTTCTATTCTATTTTCCTATTTTTTTTAAAGATTAATTCGAGTAACTACTACAACTTTTTGACTATTCCAAAAGTATTCTTTGCTCTGAGGTTCTCAGGTCGAACTAATCAAGTAACCAAGTCATATCTATCCCCATGCGAAAGGGTCTCTAGCAGCAGCAGCAGCAGCAGCAGCAGCAGCAGCAGCAGCAGCAGCAGCCCTGTTTCTCAACGGTTGAATATACAAATAAATCGACTTCGAGTTGCAGGGGCGAAATGTGCCACAAGGCTCTAGTTAAGCCCTGCGACTTTCGCCAACGACCATACCACGCTGAATACATCGGTTCTCGTCCGATCACCGAAATTAAGCAGCGTCGGGCGCGGTTTTAGTACTTAGATGGGGGACCGCTTGGGAACACCGCGTGTTGTTGGCTTCGTCAATAACTTTTTGCCTTTTTCCCTTGTGCGCTTCCCCTCGCAGCGAGTATCTTCTATTCTATTTTCCTATTTTTTTTAAAGATTAATTCGAGTAACTACTACAACTTTTTGACTATTCCAAAAGTATTCTTTGCTCTGAGGTTCTCAGGTCGAACTAATCAAGTAACCAAGTCATATCTATCCCCATGCGAAAGGGTCTCTAGCAGCAGCAGCAGCAGCAGCAGCAGCCCTGTTTCTCAACGGTTGAATATACAAATAAATCGACTTCGAGTTGCAGGGGCGAAATGTGCCACAAGGCTCTAGTTAAGCCCTGCGACTTTCGCCAACGACCATACCACGCTGAATACATCGGTTCTCGTCCGATCACCGAAATTAAGCAGCGTCGGGCGCGGTTAGTACTTAGATGGGGGACCGCTTGGGAACACCGCGTGTTGTTGGCTTCGTCAATAACTTTTTGCCTTTTTCCCTTGTGCGCTTCCCCTCGCAGCGAGTATCTTCTATTCTATTTTCCTATTTTTTTTAAAGATTAATTCGAGTAACTACTACAACTTTTTGACTATTCCAAAAGTATTCTTTGCTCTGAGGTTCTCAGGTCGAACTAATCAAGTAACCAAGTCATATCTATCCCCATGCGAAAGGGTCTCTAGCAGCAGCAGCAGCAGCAGCAGCAGCAGCAGCAGCCCTGTTTCTCAACGGTTGAATATACAAATAAATCGACTTCGAGTTGCAGGGGCGAAATGTGCCACAAGGCTCTAGTTAAGCCCTGCGACTTTCGCCAACGACCATACCACGCTGAATACATCGGTTCTCGTCCGATCACCGAAATTAAGCAGCGTCGGGCGCGGTTAGTACTTAGATGGGGGACCGCTTGGGAACACCGCGTGTTGTTGGCTTCGTCAATAACTTTTTGCCTTTTTCCCTTGTGCGCTTCCCCTCGCAGCGAGTATCTTCTATTCTATTTTCCTATTTTTTTTAAAGATTAATTCGAGTAACTACTACAACTTTTTGACTATTCCAAAAGTATTCTTTGCTCTGAGGTTCTCAGGTCGAACTAATCAAGTAACCAAGTCATATCTATCCCCATGCGAAAGGGTCTCTAGCAGCAGCAGCAGCAGCAGCAGCAGCAGCAGCAGCAGCAGCAGCCCTGTTTCTCAACGGTTGAATATACAAATAAATCGACTTCGAGTTGCAGGGGCGAAATGTGCCACAAGGCTCTAGTTAAGCCCTGCGACTTTCGCCAACGACCATACCACGCTGAATACATCGGTTCTCGTCCGATCACCGAAATTAAGCAGCGTCGGGCGCGGTTTTAGTACTTAGATGGGGGACCGCTTGGGAACACCGCGTGTTGTTGGCTTCGTCAATAACTTTTTGCCTTTTTCCCTTGTGCGCTTCCCCTCGCAGCGAGTATCTTCTATTCTATTTTCCTATTTTTTTTAAAGATTAATTCGAGTAACTACTACAACTTTTTGACTATTCCAAAAGTATTCTTTGCTCTGAGGTTCTCAGGTCGAACTAATCAAGTAACCAAGTCATATCTATCCCCATGCGAAAGGGTCTCTAGCAGCAGCAGCAGCAGCAGCAGCAGCCCTGTTTCTCAACGGTTGAATATACAAATAAATCGACTTCGAGTTGCAGGGGCGAAATGTGCCACAAGGCTCTAGTTAAGCCCTGCGACTTTCGCCAACGACCATACCACGCTGAATACATCGGTTCTCGTCCGATCACCGAAATTAAGCAGCGTCGGGCGCGGTTAGTACTTAGATGGGGGACCGCTTGGGAACACCGCGTGTTGTTGGCTTCGTCAATAACTTTTTGCCTTTTTCCCTTGTGCGCTTCCCCTCGCAGCGAGTATCTTCTATTCTATTTTCCTATTTTTTTTAAAGATTAATTCGAGTAACTACTACAACTTTTTGACTATTCCAAAAGTATTCTTTGCTCTGAGGTTCTCAGGTCGAACTAATCAAGTAACCAAGTCATATCTATCCCCATGCGAAAGGGTCTCTAGCAGCAGCAGCAGCAGCAGCAGCCCTGTATCTCAACGGTTGAATATACAAATAAATCGACTTCGAGTTGCAGGGGCGAAATGTGCCACAAGGCTCTAGTTAAGCCCTGCGACTTTCGCCAACGACCATACCACGCTGAATACATCGGTTCTCGTCCGATCACCGAAATTAAGCAGCGTCGGGCGCGGTTAGTACTTAGATGGGGGACCGCTTGGGAACACCGCGTGTTGTTGGCTTCGTCAATAACTTTTTGCCTTTTTCCCTTGTGCGCTTCCCCTCGCAGCGAGTATCTTCTATTCTATTTTCCTATTTTTTTTAAAGATTAATTCGAGTAACTACTACAACTTTTTGACTATTCCAAAAGTATTCTTTGCTCTGAGGTTCTCAGGTCGAACTAATCAAGTAACCAAGTCATATCTATCCCCATGCGAAAGGGTCTCTAGCAGCAGCAGCAGCAGCAGCAGCAGCAGCAGCAGCAGCCCTGTTTCTCAACGGTTGAATATACAAATAAATCGACTTCGAGTTGCAGGGGCGAAATGTGCCACAAGGCTCTAGTTAAGCCCTGCGACTTTCGCCAACGACCATACCACGCTGAATACATCGGTTCTCGTCCGATCACCGAAATTAAGCAGCGTCGGGCGCGGTTAGTACTTAGATGGGGGACCGCTTGGGAACACCGCGTGTTGTTGGCTTCGTCAATAACTTTTTGCCTTTTTCCCTTGTGCGCTTCCCCTCGCAGCGAGTATCTTCTATTCTATTTTCCTATTTTTTTTAAAGATTAATTCGAGTAACTACTACAACTTTTTGACTATTCCAAAAGTATTCTTTGCTCTGAGGTTCTCAGGTCGAACTAATCAAGTAACCAAGTCATATCTATCCCCATGCGAAAGGGTCTCTAGCAGCAGCAGCAGCAGCAGCAGCAGCAGCAGCAGCAGCCCTGTTTCTCAACGGTTGAATATACAAATAAATCGACTTCGAGTTGCAGGGGCGAAATGTGCCACAAGGCTCTAGTTAAGCCCTGCGACTTTCGCCAACGACCATACCACGCTGAATACATCGGTTCTCGTCCGATCACCGAAATTAAGCAGCGTCGGGCGCGGTTAGTACTTAGATGGGGGACCGCTTGGGAACACCGCGTGTTGTTGGCTTCGTCAATAACTTTTTGCCTTTTTCCCTTGTGCGCTTCCCCTCGCAGCGAGTATCTTCTATTCTATTTTCCTATTTTTTTTAAAGATTAATTCGAGTAACTACTACAACTTTTTGACTATTCCAAAAGTATTCTTTGCTCTGAGGTTCTCAGGTCGAACTAATCAAGTAACCAAGTCATATCTATCCCCATGCGAAAGGGTCTCTAGCAGCAGCAGCAGCAGCAGCAGCAGCAGCAGCAGCAGCAGCAGCAGCCCTGTTTCTCAACGGTTGAATATACAAATAAATCGACTTCGAGTTGCAGGGGCGAAATGTGCCACAAGGCTCTAGTTAAGCCCTGCGACTTTCGCCAACGACCATACCACGCTGAATACATCGGTTCTCGTCCGATCACCGAAATTAAGCAGCGTCGGGCGCGGTTAGTACTTAGATGGGGGACCGCTTGGGAACACCGCGTGTTGTTGGCTTCGTCAATAACTTTTTGCCTTTTTCCCTTGTGCGCTTCCCCTCGCAGCGAGTATCTTCTATTCTATTTTCCTATTTTTTTTAAAGATTAATTCGAGTAACTACTACAACTTTTTGACTATTCCAAAAGTATTCTTTGCTCTGAGGTTCTCAGGTCGAACTAATCAAGTAACCAAGTCATATCTATCCCCATGCGAAAGGGTCTCTAGCAGCAGCAGCAGCAGCAGCAGCAGCAGCAGCCCTGTATCTCAACGGTTGAATATACAAATAAATCGACTTCGAGTTGCAGGGGCGAAATGTGCCACAAGGCTCTAGTTAAGCCCTGCGACTTTCGCCAACGACCATACCACGCTGAATACATCGGTTCTCGTCCGATCACCGAAATTAAGCAGCGTCGGGCGCGGTTAGTACTTAGATGGGGGACCGCTTGGGAACACCGCGTGTTGTTGGCTTCGTCAATAACTTTTTGCCTTTTTCCCTTGTGCGCTTCCCCTCGCAGCGAGTATCTTCTATTCTATTTTCCTATTTTTTTTAAAGATTAATTCGAGTAACTACTACAACTTTTTGACTATTCCAAAAGTATTCTTTGCTCTGAGGTTCTCAGGTCGAACTAATCAAGTAACCAAGTCATATCTATCCCCATGCGAAAGGGTCTCTAGCAGCAGCAGCAGCAGCAGCAGCAGCCCTGTTTCTCAACGGTTGAATATACAAATAAATCGACTTCGAGTTGCAGGGGCGAAATGTGCCACAAGGCTCTAGTTAAGCCCTGCGACTTTCGCCAACGACCATACCACGCTGAATACATCGGTTCTCGTCCGATCACCGAAATTAAGCAGCGTCGGGCGCGGTTAGTACTTAGATGGGGGACCGCTTGGGAACACCGCGTGTTGTTGGCTTCGTCAATAACTTTTTGCCTTTTTCCCTTGTGCGCTTCCCCTCGCAGCGAGTATCTTCTATTCTATTTTCCTATTTTTTTTAAAGATTAATTCGAGTAACTACTACAACTTTTTGACTATTCCAAAAGTATTCTTTGCTCTGAGGTTCTCAGGTCGAACTAATCAAGTAACCAAGTCATATCTATCCCCATGCGAAAGGGTCTCTAGCAGCAGCAGCAGCAGCAGCAGCTGCCCTGTATCTCAACGGTTGAATATACAAATAAATCGACTTCGAGTTGCAGGGGCGAAATGTGCCACAAGGCTCTAGTTAAGCCCTGCGACTTTCGCCAACGACCATACCACGCTGAATACATCGGTTCTCGTCCGATCACCGAAATTAAGCAGCGTCGGGCGCGGTTAGTACTTAGATGGGGGACCGCTTGGGAACACCGCGTGTTGTTGGCTTCGTCAATAACTTTTTGCCTTTTTCCCTTGTGCGCTTCCCCTCGCAGCGAGTATCTTCTATTCTATTTTCCTATTTTTTTTAAAGATTAATTCGAGTAACTACTACAACTTTTTGACTATTCCAAAAGTATTCTTTGCTCTGAGGTTCTCAGGTCGAACTAATCAAGTAACCAAGTCATATCTATCCCCATGCGAAAGGGTCTCTAGCAGCAGCAGCAGCAGCAGCAGCAGCCCTGTTTCTCAACGGTTGAATATACAAATAAATCGACTTCGAGTTGCAGGGGCGAAATGTGCCACAAGGCTCTAGTTAAGCCCTGCGACTTTCGCCAACGACCATACCACGCTGAATACATCGGTTCTCGTCCGATCACCGAAATTAAGCAGCGTCGGGCGCGGTTAGTACTTAGATGGGGGACCGCTTGGGAACACCGCGTGTTGTTGGCTTCGTCAATAACTTTTTGCCTTTTTCCCTTGTGCGCTTCCCCTCGCAGCGAGTATCTTCTATTCTATTTTCCTATTTTTTTTAAAGATTAATTCGAGTAACTACTACAACTTTTTGACTATTCCAAAAGTATTCTTTGCTCTGAGGTTCTCAGGTCGAACTAATCAAGTAACCAAGTCATATCTATCCCCATGCGAAAGGGTCTCTAGCAGCAGCAGCAGCAGCAGCAGCCCTGTATCTCAACGGTTGAATATACAAATAAATCGACTTCGAGTTGCAGGGGCGAAATGTGCCACAAGGCTCTAGTTAAGCCCTGCGACTTTCGCCAACGACCATACCACGCTGAATACATCGGTTCTCGTCCGATCACCGAAATTAAGCAGCGTCGGGCGCGGTTAGTACTTAGATGGGGGACCGCTTGGGAACACCGCGTGTTGTTGGCTTCGTCAATAACTTTTTGCCTTTTTCCCTTGTGCGCTTCCCCTCGCAGCGAGTATCTTCTATTCTATTTTCCTATTTTTTTTAAAGATTAATTCGAGTAACTACTACAACTTTTTGACTATTCCAAAAGTATTCTTTGCTCTGAGGTTCTCAGGTCGAACTAATCAAGTAACCAAGTCATATCTATCCCCATGCGAAAGGGTCTCTAGCAGCAGCAGCAGCAGCAGCAGCAGCAGCAGCAGCAGCCCTGTTTCTCAACGGTTGAATATACAAATAAATCGACTTCGAGTTGCAGGGGCGAAATGTGCCACAAGGCTCTAGTTAAGCCCTGCGACTTTCGCCAACGACCATACCACGCTGAATACATCGGTTCTCGTCCGATCACCGAAATTAAGCAGCGTCGGGCGCGGTTAGTACTTAGATGTGGGACCGCTTGGGAACACCGCGTGTTGTTGGCTTCGTCAATAACTTTTTGCCTTTTTCCCTTGTGCGCTTCCCCTCGCAGCGAGTATCTTCTATTCTATTTTCCTATTTTTTTTAAAGATTAATTCGAGTAACTACTACAACTTTTTGACTATTCCAAAAGTATTCTTTGCTCTGAGGTTCTCAGGTCGAACTAATCAAGTAACCAAGTCATATCTATCCCCATGCGAAAGGGTCTCTAGCAGCAGCAGCAGCAGCAGCAGCAGCAGCAGCCCTGTATCTCAACGGTTGAATATACAAATAAATCGACTTCGAGTTGCAGGGGCGAAATGTGCCACAAGGCTCTAGTTAAGCCCTGCGACTTTCGCCAACGACCATACCACGCTGAATACATCGGTTCTCGTCCGATCACCGAAATTAAGCAGCGTCGGGCGCGGTTAGTACTTAGATGGGGGACCGCTTGGGAACACCGCGTGTTGTTGGCTTCGTCAATAACTTTTTGCCTTTTTCCCTTGTGCGCTTCCCCTCGCAGCGAGTATCTTCTATTCTATTTTCCTATTTTTTTTAAAGATTAATTCGAGTAACTACTACAACTTTTTGACTATTCCAAAAGTATTCTTTGCTCTGAGGTTCTCAGGTCGAACTAATCAAGTAACCAAGTCATATCTATCCCCATGCGAAAGGGTCTCTAGCAGCAGCAGCAGCAGCAGCAGCAGCCCTGTTTCTCAACGGTTGAATATACAAATAAATCGACTTCGAGTTGCAGGGGCGAAATGTGCCACAAGGCTCTAGTTAAGCCCTGCGACTTTCGCCAACGACCATACCACGCTGAATACATCGGTTCTCGTCCGATCACCGAAATTAAGCAGCGTCGGGCGCGGTTAGTACTTAGATGTGGGACCGCTTGGGAACACCGCGTGTTGTTGGCTTCGTCAATAACTTTTTGCCTTTTTCCCTTGTGCGCTTCCCCTCGCAGCGAGTATCTTCTATTCTATTTTCCTATTTTTTTTAAAGATTAATTCGAGTAACTACTACAACTTTTTGACTATTCCAAAAGTATTCTTTGCTCTGAGGTTCTCAGGTCGAACTAATCAAGTAACCAAGTCATATCTATCCCCATGCGAAAGGGTCTCTAGCAGCAGCAGCAGCAGCAGCAGCAGCAGCCCTGTTTCTCAACGGTTGAATATACAAATAAATCGACTTCGAGTTGCAGGGGCGAAATGTGCCACAAGGCTCTAGTTAAGCCCTGCGACTTTCGCCAACGACCATACCACGCTGAATACATCGGTTCTCGTCCGATCACCGAAATTAAGCAGCGTCGGGCGCGGTTAGTACTTAGATGGGGGACCGCTTGGGAACACCGCGTGTTGTTGGCTTCGTCAATAACTTTTTGCCTTTTTCCCTTGTGCGCTTCCCCTCGCAGCGAGTATCTTCTATTCTATTTTCCTATTTTTTTTAAAGATTAATTCGAGTAACTACTACAACTTTTTGACTATTCCAAAAGTATTCTTTGCTCTGAGGTTCTCAGGTCGAACTAATCAAGTAACCAAGTCATATCTATCCCCATGCGAAAGGGTCTCTCAGCAGCAGCAGCAGCAGCAGCAGCCCTGTATCTCAACGGTTGAATATACAAATAAATCGACTTCGAGTTGCAGGGGCGAAATGTGCCACAAGGCTCTAGTTAAGCCCTGCGACTTTCGCCAACGACCATACCACGCTGAATACATCGGTTCTCGTCCGATCACCGAAATTAAGCAGCGTCGGGCGCGGTTAGTACTTAGATGGGGGACCGCTTGGGAACACCGCGTGTTGTTGGCTTCGTCAATAACTTTTTGCCTTTTTCCCTTGTGCGCTTCCCCTCGCAGCGAGTATCTTCTATTCTATTTTCCTATTTTTTTTAAAGATTAATTCGAGTAACTACTACAACTTTTTGACTATTCCAAAAGTATTCTTTGCTCTGAGGTTCTCAGGTCGAACTAATCAAGTAACCAAGTCATATCTATCCCCATGCGAAAGGGTCTCTAGCAGCAGCAGCAGCAGCAGCAGCAGCAGCAGCAGCAGCCCTGTTTCTCAACGGTTGAATATACAAATAAATCGACTTCGAGTTGCAGGGGCGAAATGTGCCACAAGGCTCTAGTTAAGCCCTGCGACTTTCGCCAACGACCATACCACGCTGAATACATCGGTTCTCGTCCGATCACCGAAATTAAGCAGCGTCGGGCGCGGTTAGTACTTAGATGTGGGACCGCTTGGGAACACCGCGTGTTGTTGGCTTCGTCAATAACTTTTTGCCTTTTTCCCTTGTGCGCTTCCCCTCGCAGCGAGTATCTTCTATTCTATTTTCCTATTTTTTTTAAAGATTAATTCGAGTAACTACTACAACTTTTTGACTATTCCAAAAGTATTCTTTGCTCTGAGGTTCTCAGGTCGAACTAATCAAGTAACCAAGTCATATCTATCCCCATGCGAAAGGGTCTCTAGCAGCAGCAGCAGCAGCAGCCCTGTATCTCAACGGTTGAATATACAAATAAATCGACTTCGAGTTGCAGGGGCGAAATGTGCCACAAGGCTCTAGTTAAGCCCTGCGACTTTCGCCAACGACCATACCACGCTGAATACATCGGTTCTCGTCCGATCACCGAAATTAAGCAGCGTCGGGCGCGGTTAGTACTTAGATGGGGGACCGCTTGGGAACACCGCGTGTTGTTGGCTTCGTCAATAACTTTTTGCCTTTTTCCCTTGTGCGCTTCCCCTCGCAGCGAGTATCTTCTATTCTATTTTCCTATTTTTTTTAAAGATTAATTCGAGTAACTACTACAACTTTTTGACTATTCCAAAAGTATTCTTTGCTCTGAGGTTCTCAGGTCGAACTAATCAAGTAACCAAGTCATATCTATCCCCATGCGAAAGGGTCTCTAGCAGCAGCAGCAGCAGCAGCAGCAGCCCTGTTTCTCAACGGTTGAATATACAAATAAATCGACTTCGAGTTGCAGGGGCGAAATGTGCCACAAGGCTCTAGTTAAGCCCTGCGACTTTCGCCAACGACCATACCACGCTGAATACATCGGTTCTCGTCCGATCACCGAAATTAAGCAGCGTCGGGCGCGGTTAGTACTTAGATGTGGGACCGCTTGGGAACACCGCGTGTTGTTGGCTTCGTCAATAACTTTTTGCCTTTTTCCCTTGTGCGCTTCCCCTCGCAGCGAGTATCTTCTATTCTATTTTCCTATTTTTTTTAAAGATTAATTCGAGTAACTACTACAACTTTTTGACTATTCCAAAAGTATTCTTTGCTCTGAGGTTCTCAGGTCGAACTAATCAAGTAACCAAGTCATATCTATCCCCATGCGAAAGGGTCTCTAGCAGCAGCAGCAGCAGCAGCAGCAGCCCTGTTTCTCAACGGTTGAATATACAAATAAATCGACTTCGAGTTGCAGGGGCGAAATGTGCCACAAGGCTCTAGTTAAGCCCTGCGACTTTCGCCAACGACCATACCACGCTGAATACATCGGTTCTCGTCCGATCACCGAAATTAAGCAGCGTCGGGCGCGGTTAGTACTTAGATGGGGGACCGCTTGGGAACACCGCGTGTTGTTGGCTTCGTCAATAACTTTTTGCCTTTTTCCCTTGTGCGCTTCCCCTCGCAGCGAGTATCTTCTATTCTATTTTCCTATTTTTTTTAAAGATTAATTCGAGTAACTACTACAACTTTTTGACTATTCCAAAAGTATTCTTTGCTCTGAGGTTCTCAGGTCGAACTAATCAAGTAACCAAGTCATATCTATCCCCATGCGAAAGGGTCTCTAGCAGCAGCAGCAGCAGCAGCAGCAGCAGCAGCCCTGTTTCTCAACGGTTGAATATACAAATAAATCGACTTCGAGTTGCAGGGGCGAAATGTGCCACAAGGCTCTAGTTAAGCCCTGCGACTTTCGCCAACGACCATACCACGCTGAATACATCGGTTCTCGTCCGATCACCGAAATTAAGCAGCGTCGGGCGCGGTTAGTACTTAGATGGGGGACCGCTTGGGAACACCGCGTGTTGTTGGCTTCGTCAATAACTTTTTGCCTTTTTCCCTTGTGCGCTTCCCCTCGCAGCGAGTATCTTCTATTCTATTTTCCTATTTTTTTTAAAGATTAATTCGAGTAACTACTACAACTTTTTGACTATTCCAAAAGTATTCTTTGCTCTGAGGTTCTCAGGTCGAACTAATCAAGTAACCAAGTCATATCTATCCCCATGCGAAAGGGTCTCTAGCAGCAGCAGCAGCAGCAGCAGCAGCAGCAGCCCTGTATCTCAACGGTTGAATATACAAATAAATCGACTTCGAGTTGCAGGGGCGAAATGTGCCACAAGGCTCTAGTTAAGCCCTGCGACTTTCGCCAACGACCATACCACGCTGAATACATCGGTTCTCGTCCGATCACCGAAATTAAGCAGCGTCGGGCGCGGTTAGTACTTAGATGGGGGACCGCTTGGGAACACCGCGTGTTGTTGGCTTCGTCAATAACTTTTTGCCTTTTTCCCTTGTGCGCTTCCCCTCGCAGCGAGTATCTTCTATTCTATTTTCCTATTTTTTTTAAAGATTAATTCGAGTAACTACTACAACTTTTTGACTATTCCAAAAGTATTCTTTGCTCTGAGGTTCTCAGGTCGAACTAATCAAGTAACCAAGTCATATCTATCCCCATGCGAAAGGGTCTCTAGCAGCAGCAGCAGCAGCAGCAGCAGCCCTGTTTCTCAACGGTTGAATATACAAATAAATCGACTTCGAGTTGCAGGGGCGAAATGTGCCACAAGGCTCTAGTTAAGCCCTGCGACTTTCGCCAACGACCATACCACGCTGAATACATCGGTTCTCGTCCGATCACCGAAATTAAGCAGCGTCGGGCGCGGTTAGTACTTAGATGGGGGACCGCTTGGGAACACCGCGTGTTGTTGGCTTCGTCAATAACTTTTTGCCTTTTTCCCTTGTGCGCTTCCCCTCGCAGCGAGTATCTTCTATTCTATTTTCCTATTTTTTTTAAAGATTAATTCGAGTAACTACTACAACTTTTTGACTATTCCAAAAGTATTCTTTGCTCTGAGGTTCTCAGGTCGAACTAATCAAGTAACCAAGTCATATCTATCCCCATGCGAAAGGGTCTCTAGCAGCAGCAGCAGCAGCAGCAGCTGCCCTGTATCTCAACGGTTGAATATACAAATAAATCGACTTCGAGTTGCAGGGGCGAAATGTGCCACAAGGCTCTAGTTAAGCCCTGCGACTTTCGCCAACGACCATACCACGCTGAATACATCGGTTCTCGTCCGATCACCGAAATTAAGCAGCGTCGGGCGCGGTTAGTACTTAGATGGGGGACCGCTTGGGAACACCGCGTGTTGTTGGCTTCGTCAATAACTTTTTGCCTTTTTCCCTTGTGCGCTTCCCCTCGCAGCGAGTATCTTCTATTCTATTTTCCTATTTTTTTTAAAGATTAATTCGAGTAACTACTACAACTTTTTGACTATTCCAAAAGTATTCTTTGCTCTGAGGTTTTCAGGTCGAACTAATCAAGTAACCAAGTCATATCTATCCCCATGCGAAAGGGTCTCTAGCAGCAGCAGCAGCAGCAGCAGCAGCAGCAGCAGCAGCAGCAGCCCTGTTTCTCAACGGTTGAATATACAAATAAATCGACTTCGAGTTGCAGGGGCGAAATGTGCCACAAGGCTCTAGTTAAGCCCTGCGACTTTCGCCAACGACCATACCACGCTGAATACATCGGTTCTCGTCCGATCACCGAAATTAAGCAGCGTCGGGCGCGGTTAGTACTTAGATGGGGGACCGCTTGGGAACACCGCGTGTTGTTGGCTTCGTCAATAACTTTTTGCCTTTTTCCCTTGTGCGCTTCCCCTCGCAGCGAGTATCTTCTATTCTATTTTCCTATTTTTTTTAAAGATTAATTCGAGTAACTACTACAACTTTTTGACTATTCCAAAAGTATTCTTTGCTCTGAGGTTCTCAGGTCGAACTAATCAAGTAACCAAGTCATATCTATCCCCATGCGAAAGGGTCTCTAGCAGCAGCAGCAGCAGCAGCAGCTGCCCTGTATCTCAACGGTTGAATATACAAATAAATCGACTTCGAGTTGCAGGGGCGAAATGTGCCACAAGGCTCTAGTTAAGCCCTGCGACTTTCGCCAACGACCATACCACGCTGAATACATCGGTTCTCGTCCGATCACCGAAATTAAGCAGCGTCGGGCGCGGTTAGTACTTAGATGGGGGACCGCTTGGGAACACCGCGTGTTGTTGGCTTCGTCAATAACTTTTTGCCTTTTTCCCTTGTGCGCTTCCCCTCGCAGCGAGTATCTTCTATTCTATTTTCCTATTTTTTTTAAAGATTAATTCGAGTAACTACTACAACTTTTTGACTATTCCAAAAGTATTCTTTGCTCTGAGGTTCTCAGGTCGAACTAATCAAGTAACCAAGTCATATCTATCCCCATGCGAAAGGGTCTCTAGCAGCAGCAGCAGCAGCAGCAGCAGCAGCAGCAGCAGCAGCCCTGTTTCTCAACGGTTGAATATACAAATAAATCGACTTCGAGTTGCAGGGGCGAAATGTGCCACAAGGCTCTAGTTAAGCCCTGCGACTTTCGCCAACGACCATACCACGCTGAATACATCGGTTCTCGTCCGATCACCGAAATTAAGCAGCGTCGGGCGCGGTTAGTACTTAGATGGGGGACCGCTTGGGAACACCGCGTGTTGTTGGCTTCGTCAATAACTTTTTGCCTTTTTCCCTTGTGCGCTTCCCCTCGCAGCGAGTATCTTCTATTCTATTTTCCTATTTTTTTTAAAGATTAATTCGAGTAACTACTACAACTTTTTGACTATTCCAAAAGTATTCTTTGCTCTGAGGTTCTCAGGTCGAACTAATCAAGTAACCAAGTCATATCTATCCCCATGCGAAAGTGTCTCTAGCAGCAGCAGCAGCAGCAGCAGCAGCCCTGTATCTCAACCCTTGAATATACAAATAAATCGACTTCGAGTTGCAGGGGCGAAATGTGCCACAAGGCTCTAGTTAAGCCCTGCGACTTTCGCCAACGACCATACCACGCTGAATACATCGGTTCTCGTCCGATCACCGAAATTAAGCAGCGTCGGGCGCGGTTAGTACTTAGATGGGGGACCGCTTGGGAACACCGCGTGTTGTTGGCTTCGTCAATAACTTTTTGCCTTTTTCCCTTGTGCGCTTCCCCTCGCAGCGAGTATCTTCTATTCTATTTTCCTATTTTTTTTAAAGATTAATTCGAGTAACTACTACAACTTTTTGACTATTCCAAAAGTATTCTTTGCTCTGAGGTTCTCAGGTCGAACTAATCAAGTAACCAAGTCATATCTATCCCCATGCGAAAGGGTCTCTACAGCAGCAGCAGCAGCAGCAGCAGCAGCAGCAGCCCTGTTTCTCAACGGTTGAATATACAAATAAATCGACTTCGAGTTGCAGGGGCGAAATGTGCCACAAGGCTCTAGTTAAGCCCTGCGACTTTCGCCAACGACCATACCACGCTGAATACATCGGTTCTCGTCCGATCACCGAAATTAAGCAGCGTCGGGCGCGGTTAGTACTTAGATGGGGGACCGCTTGGGAACACCGCGTGTTGTTGGCTTCGTCAATAACTTTTTGCCTTTTTCCCTTGTGCGCTTCCCCTCGCAGCGAGTATCTTCTATTCTATTTTCCTATTTTTTTTAAAGATTAATTCGAGTAACTACTACAACTTTTTGACTATTCCAAAAGTATTCTTTGCTCTGAGGTTCTCAGGTCGAACTAATCAAGTAACCAAGTCATATCTATCCCCATGCGAAAGGGTCTCTAGCAGCAGCAGCAGCAGCAGCAGCAGCAGCAGCCCTGTTTCTCAACGGTTGAATATACAAATAAATCGACTTCGAGTTGCAGGGGCGAAATGTGCCACAAGGCTCTAGTTAAGCCCTGCGACTTTCGCCAACGACCATACCACGCTGAATACATCGGTTCTCGTCCGATCACCGAAATTAAGCAGCGTCGGGCGCGGTTAGTACTTAGATGGGGGACCGCTTGGGAACACCGCGTGTTGTTGGCTTCGTCAATAACTTTTTGCCTTTTTCCCTTGTGCGCTTCCCCTCGCAGCGAGTATCTTCTATTCTATTTTCCTATTTTTTTTAAAGATTAATTCGAGTAACTACTACAACTTTTTGACTATTCCAAAAGTATTCTTTGCTCTGAGGTTCTCAGGTCGAACTAATCAAGTAACCAAGTCATATCTATCCCCATGCGAAAGGGTCTCTAGCAGCAGCAGCAGCAGCAGCAGCAGCAGCAGCAGCAGCAGCAGCCCTGTTTCTCAACGGTTGAATATACAAATAAATCGACTTCGAGTTGCAGGGGCGAAATGTGCCACAAGGCTCTAGTTAAGCCCTGCGACTTTCGCCAACGACCATACCACGCTGAATACATCGGTTCTCGTCCGATCACCGAAATTAAGCAGCGTCGGGCGCGGTTTTAGTACTTAGATGGGGGACCGCTTGGGAACACCGCGTGTTGTTGGCTTCGTCAATAACTTTTTGCCTTTTTCCCTTGTGCGCTTCCCCTCGCAGCGAGTATCTTCTATTCTATTTTCCTATTTTTTTTAAAGATTAATTCGAGTAACTACTACAACTTTTTGACTATTCCAAAAGTATTCTTTGCTCTGAGGTTCTCAGGTCGAACTAATCAAGTAACCAAGTCATATCTATCCCCATGCGAAAGGGTCTCTAGCAGCAGCAGCAGCAGCAGCAGCAGCCCTGTTTCTCAACGGTTGAATATACAAATAAATCGACTTCGAGTTGCAGGGGCGAAATGTGCCACAAGGCTCTAGTTAAGCCCTGCGACTTTCGCCAACGACCATACCACGCTGAATACATCGGTTCTCGTCCGATCACCGAAATTAAGCAGCGTCGGGCGCGGTTAGTAGTACTTAGATGGGGGACCGCTTGGGAACACCGCGTGTTGTTGGCTTCGTCAATAACTTTTTGCCTTTTTCCCTTGTGCGCTTCCCCTCGCAGCGAGTATCTTCTATTCTATTTTCCTATTTTTTTTAAAGATTAATTCGAGTAACTACTACAACTTTTTGACTATTCCAAAAGTATTCTTTGCTCTGAGGTTCTCAGGTCGAACTAATCAAGTAACCAAGTCATATCTATCCCCATGCGAAAGGGTCTCTAGCAGCAGCAGCAGCAGCAGCAGCAGCAGCAGCCCTGTTTCTCAACGGTTGAATATACAAATAAATCGACTTCGAGTTGCAGGGGCGAAATGTGCCACAAGGCTCTAGTTAAGCCCTGCGACTTTCGCCAACGACCATACCACGCTGAATACATCGGTTCTCGTCCGATCACCGAAATTAAGCAGCGTCGGGCGCGGTTAGTAGTACTTAGATGGGGGACCGCTTGGGAACACCGCGTGTTGTTGGCTTCGTCAATAACTTTTTGCCTTTTTCCCTTGTGCGCTTCCCCTCGCAGCGAGTATCTTCTATTCTATTTTCCTATTTTTTTTAAAGATTAATTCGAGTAACTACTACAACTTTTTGACTATTCCAAAAGTATTCTTTGCTCTGAGGTTCTCAGGTCGAACTAATCAAGTAACCAAGTCATATCTATCCCCATGCGAAAGGGTCTCTAGCAGCAGCAGCAGCAGCAGCAGCAGCAGCAGCAGCAGCAGCAGCAGCAGCAGCAGCAGCAGCAGCAGCAGCAGCAGCAGCAGCAGCAGCAGCAGCAGCAGCAGCAGCAGCCCTGTTTCTCAACGGTTGAATATACAAATAAATCGACTTCGAGTTGCAGGGGCGAAATGTGCCACAAGGCTCTAGTTAAGCCCTGCGACTTTCGCCAACGACCATACCACGCTGAATACATCGGTTCTCGTCCGATCACCGAAATTAAGCAGCGTCGGGCGCGGTTAGTACTTAGATGGGGGACCGCTTGGGAACACCGCGTGTTGTTGGCTTCGTCAATAACTTTTTGCCTTTTTCCCTTGTGCGCTTCCCCTCGCAGCGAGTATCTTCTATTCTATTTTCCTATTTTTTTTAAAGATTAATTCGAGTAACTACTACAACTTTTTGACTATTCCAAAAGTATTCTTTGCTCTGAGGTTCTCAGGTCGAACTAATCAAGTAACCAAGTCATATCTATCCCCATGCGAAAGGGTCTCTAGCAGCAGCAGCAGCAGCAGCAGCCCTGTATCTCAACGGTTGAATATACAAATAAATCGACTTCGAGTTGCAGGGGCGAAATGTGCCACAAGGCTCTAGTTGAGCCCTGCGACTTTCGCCAACGACCATACCACGCTGAATACATCGGTTCTCGTCCGATCACCGAAATTAAGCAGCGTCGGGCGCGGTTAGTACTTAGATGGGGGACCGCTTGGGAACACCGCGTGTTGTTGGCTTCGTCAATAACTTTTTGCCTTTTTCCCTTGTGCGCTTCCCCTCGCAGCGAGTATCTTCTATTCTATTTTCCTATTTTTTTTAAAGATTAATTCGAGTAACTACTACAACTTTTTGACTATTCCAAAAGTATTCTTTGCTCTGAGGTTCTCAGGTCGAACTAATCAAGTAACCAAGTCATATCTATCCCCATGCGAAAGGGTCTCTAGCAGCAGCAGCAGCAGCAGCAGCAGCAGCAGCAGCAGCAGCAGCAGCAGCAGCAGCAGCAGCCCTGTTTCTCAACGGTTGAATATACAAATAAATCGACTTCGAGTTGCAGGGGCGAAATGTGCCACAAGGCTCTAGTTAAGCCCTGCGACTTTCGCCAACGACCATACCACGCTGAATACATCGGTTCTCGTCCGATCACCGAAATTAAGCAGCGTCGGGCGCGGTTAGTACTTAGATGGGGGACCGCTTGGGAACACCGCGTGTTGTTGGCTTCGTCAATAACTTTTTGCCTTTTTCCCTTGTGCGCTTCCCCTCGCAGCGAGTATCTTCTATTCTATTTTCCTATTTTTTTTAAAGATTAATTCGAGTAACTACTACAACTTTTTGACTATTCCAAAAGTATTCTTTGCTCTGAGGTTCTCAGGTCGAACTAATCAAGTAACCAAGTCATATCTATCCCCATGCGAAAGGGTCTCTAGCAGCAGCAGCAGCAGCAGCAGCAGCAGCAGCAGCAGCAGCCCTGTTTCTCAACGGTTGAATATACAAATAAATCGACTTCGAGTTGCAGGGGCGAAATGTGCCACAAGGCTCTAGTTAAGCCCTGCGACTTTCGCCAACGACCATACCACGCTGAATACATCGGTTCTCGTCCGATCACCGAAATTAAGCAGCGTCGGGCGCGGTTAGTACTTAGATGGGGGACCGCTTGGGAACACCGCGTGTTGTTGGCTTCGTCAATAACTTTTTGCCTTTTTCCCTTGTGCGCTTCCCCTCGCAGCGAGTATCTTCTATTCTATTTTCCTATTTTTTTTAAAGATTAATTCGAGTAACTACTACAACTTTTTGACTATTCCAAAAGTATTCTTTGCTCTGAGGTTCTCAGGTCGAACTAATCAAGTAACCAAGTCATATCTATCCCCATGCGAAAGGGTCTCTAGCAGCAGCAGCAGCAGCAGCAGCAGCAGCAGCAGCAGCAGCAGCCCTGTTTCTCAACGGTTGAATATACAAATAAATCGACTTCGAGTTGCAGGGGCGAAATGTGCCACAAGGCTCTAGTTAAGCCCTGCGACTTTCGCCAACGACCATACCACGCTGAATACATCGGTTCTCGTCCGATCACCGAAATTAAGCAGCGTCGGGCGCGGTTAGTACTTAGATGGGGGACCGCTTGGGAACACCGCGTGTTGTTGGCTTCGTCAATAACTTTTTGCCTTTTTCCCTTGTGCGCTTCCCCTCGCAGCGAGTATCTTCTATTCTATTTTCCTATTTTTTTTAAAGATTAATTCGAGTAACTACTACAACTTTTTGACTATTCCAAAAGTATTCTTTGCTCTGAGGTTCTCAGGTCGAACTAATCAAGTAACCAAGTCATATCTATCCCCATGCGAAAGGGTCTCTAGCAGCAGCAGCAGCAGCAGCAGCAGCAGCAGCAGCAGCAGCAGCAGCCCTGTTTCTCAACGGTTGAATATACAAATAAATCGACTTCGAGTTGCAGGGGCGAAATGTGCCACAAGGCTCTAGTTAAGCCCTGCGACTTTCGCCAACGACCATACCACGCTGAATACATCGGTTCTCGTCCGATCACCGAAATTAAGCAGCGTCGGGCGCGGTTTTAGTACTTAGATGGGGGACCGCTTGGGAACACCGCGTGTTGTTGGCTTCGTCAATAACTTTTTGCCTTTTTCCCTTGTGCGCTTCCCCTCGCAGCGAGTATCTTCTATTCTATTTTCCTATTTTTTTTAAAGATTAATTCGAGTAACTACTACAACTTTTTGACTATTCCAAAAGTATTCTTTGCTCTGAGGTTCTCAGGTCGAACTAATCAAGTAACCAAGTCATATCTATCCCCATGCGAAAGGGTCTCTAGCAGCAGCAGCAGCAGCAGCAGCAGCCCTGTTTCTCAACGGTTGAATATACAAATAAATCGACTTCGAGTTGCAGGGGCGAAATGTGCCACAAGGCTCTAGTTAAGCCCTGCGACTTTCGCCAACGACCATACCACGCTGAATACATCGGTTCTCGTCCGATCACCGAAATTAAGCAGCGTCGGGCGCGGTTAGTACTTAGATGGGGGACCGCTTGGGAACACCGCGTGTTGTTGGCTTCGTCAATAACTTTTTGCCTTTTTCCCTTGTGCGCTTCCCCTCGCAGCGAGTATCTTCTATTCTATTTTCCTATTTTTTTTAAAGATTAATTCGAGTAACTACTACAACTTTTTGACTATTCCAAAAGTATTCTTTGCTCTGAGGTTCTCAGGTCGAACTAATCAAGTAACCAAGTCATATCTATCCCCATGCGAAAGGGTCTCTAGCAGCAGCAGCAGCAGCAGCAGCAGCAGCAGCAGCCCTGTTTCTCAACGGTTGAATATACAAATAAATCGACTTCGAGTTGCAGGGGCGAAATGTGCCACAAGGCTCTAGTTAAGCCCTGCGACTTTCGCCAACGACCATACCACGCTGAATACATCGGTTCTCGTCCGATCACCGAAATTAAGCAGCGTCGGGCGCGGTTAGTACTTAGATGGGGGACCGCTTGGGAACACCGCGTGTTGTTGGCTTCGTCAATAACTTTTTGCCTTTTTCCCTTGTGCGCTTCCCCTCGCAGCGAGTATCTTCTATTCTATTTTCCTATTTTTTTTAAAGATTAATTCGAGTAACTACTACAACTTTTTGACTATTCCAAAAGTATTCTTTGCTCTGAGGTTCTCAGGTCGAACTAATCAAGTAACCAAGTCATATCTATCCCCATGCGAAAGGGTCTCTAGCAGCAGCAGCAGCAGCAGCAGCAGCAGCAGCAGCAGCAGCAGCAGCAGCAGCAGCAGCAGCAGCAGCAGCAGCAGCAGCAGCAGCAGCAGCCCTGTTTCTCAACGGTTGAATATACAAATAAATCGACTTCGAGTTGCAGGGGCGAAATGTGCCACAAGGCTCTAGTTAAGCCCTGCGACTTTCGCCAACGACCATACCACGCTGAATACATCGGTTCTCGTCCGATCACCGAAATTAAGCAGCGTCGGGCGCGGTTAGTACTTAGATGGGGGACCGCTTGGGAACACCGCGTGTTGTTGGCTTCGTCAATAACTTTTTGCCTTTTTCCCTTGTGCGCTTCCCCTCGCAGCGAGTATCTTCTATTCTATTTTCCTATTTTTTTTAAAGATTAATTCGAGTAACTACTACAACTTTTTGACTATTCCAAAAGTATTCTTTGCTCTGAGGTTCTCAGGTCGAACTAATCAAGTAACCAAGTCATATCTATCCCCATGCGAAAGGGTCTCTAGCAGCAGCAGCAGCAGCAGCAGCCCTGTATCTCAACGGTTGAATATACAAATAAATCGACTTCGAGTTGCAGGGGCGAAATGTGCCACAAGGCTCTAGTTAAGCCCTGCGACTTTCGCCAACGACCATACCACGCTGAATACATCGGTTCTCGTCCGATCACCGAAATTAAGCAGCGTCGGGCGCGGTTAGTACTTAGATGGGGGACCGCTTGGGAACACCGCGTGTTGTTGGCTTCGTCAATAACTTTTTGCCTTTTTCCCTTGTGCGCTTCCCCTCGCAGCGAGTATCTTCTATTCTATTTTCCTATTTTTTTTAAAGATTAATTCGAGTAACTACTACAACTTTTTGACTATTCCAAAAGTATTCTTTGCTCTGAGGTTCTCAGGTCGAACTAATCAAGTAACCAAGTCATATCTATCCCCATGCGAAAGGGTCTCTAGAGCAGCAGCAGCAGCAGCAGCAGCAGCAGCAGCAGCAGCAGCCCTGTTTCTCAACGGTTGAATATACAAATAAATCGACTTCGAGTTGCAGGGGCGAAATGTGCCACAAGGCTCTAGTTAAGCCCTGCGACTTTCGCCAACGACCATACCACGCTGAATACATCGGTTCTCGTCCGATCACCGAAATTAAGCAGCGTCGGGCGCGGTTAGTACTTAGATGGGGGACCGCTTGGGAACACCGCGTGTTGTTGGCTTCGTCAATAACTTTTTGCCTTTTTCCCTTGTGCGCTTCCCCTCGCAGCGAGTATCTTCTATTCTATTTTCCTATTTTTTTTAAAGATTAATTCGAGTAACTACTACAACTTTTTGACTATTCCAAAAGTATTCTTTGCTCTGAGGTTCTCAGGTCGAACTAATCAAGTAACCAAGTCATATCTATCCCCATGCGAAAGGGTCTCTAGCAGCAGCAGCAGCAGCAGCAGCAGCAGCAGCAGCAGCAGCCCTGTTTCTCAACGGTTGAATATACAAATAAATCGACTTCGAGTTGCAGGGGCGAAATGTGCCACAAGGCTCTAGTTAAGCCCTGCGACTTTCGCCAACGACCATACCACGCTGAATACATCGGTTCTCGTCCGATCACCGAAATTAAGCAGCGTCGGGCGCGGTTAGTACTTAGATGGGGGACCGCTTGGGAACACCGCGTGTTGTTGGCTTCGTCAATAACTTTTTGCCTTTTTCCCTTGTGCGCTTCCCCTCGCAGCGAGTATCTTCTATTCTATTTTCCTATTTTTTTTAAAGATTAATTCGAGTAACTACTACAACTTTTTGACTATTCCAAAAGTATTCTTTGCTCTGAGGTTCTCAGGTCGAACTAATCAAGTAACCAAGTCATATCTATCCCCATGCGAAAGGGTCTCTAGCAGCAGCAGCAGCAGCAGCAGCAGCAGCAGCAGCAGCAGCAGCAGCCCTGTTTCTCAACGGTTGAATATACAAATAAATCGACTTCGAGTTGCAGGGGCGAAATGTGCCACAAGGCTCTAGTTAAGCCCTGCGACTTTCGCCAACGACCATACCACGCTGAATACATCGGTTCTCGTCCGATCACCGAAATTAAGCAGCGTCGGGCGCGGTTAGTACTTAGATGGGGGACCGCTTGGGAACACCGCGTGTTGTTGGCTTCGTCAATAACTTTTTGCCTTTTTCCCTTGTGCGCTTCCCCTCGCAGCGAGTATCTTCTATTCTATTTTCCTATTTTTTTTAAAGATTAATTCGAGTAACTACTACAACTTTTTGACTATTCCAAAAGTATTCTTTGCTCTGAGGTTCTCAGGTCGAACTAATCAAGTAACCAAGTCATATCTATCCCCATGCGAAAGGGTCTCTAGCAGCAGCAGCAGCAGCAGCAGCAGCAGCAGCCCTGTATCTCAACGGTTGAATATACAAATAAATCGACTTCGAGTTGCAGGGGCGAAATGTGCCACAAGGCTCTAGTTAAGCCCTGCGACTTTCGCCAACGACCATACCACGCTGAATACATCGGTTCTCGTCCGATCACCGAAATTAAGCAGCGTCGGGCGCGGTTAGTACTTAGATGGGGGACCGCTTGGGAACACCGCGTGTTGTTGGCTTCGTCAATAACTTTTTGCCTTTTTCCCTTGTGCGCTTCCCCTCGCAGCGAGTATCTTCTATTCTATTTTCCTATTTTTTTTAAAGATTAATTCGAGTAACTACTACAACTTTTTGACTATTCCAAAAGTATTCTTTGCTCTGAGGTTCTCAGGTCGAACTAATCAAGTAACCAAGTCATATCTATCCCCATGCGAAAGGGTCTCTAGCAGCAGCAGCAGCAGCAGCAGCAGCCCTGTTTCTCAACGGTTGAATATACAAATAAATCGACTTCGAGTTGCAGGGGCGAAATGTGCCACAAGGCTCTAGTTAAGCCCTGCGACTTTCGCCAACGACCATACCACGCTGAATACATCGGTTCTCGTCCGATCACCGAAATTAAGCAGCGTCGGGCGCGGTTAGTACTTAGATGGGGGACCGCTTGGGAACACCGCGTGTTGTTGGCTTCGTCAATAACTTTTTGCCTTTTTCCCTTGTGCGCTTCCCCTCGCAGCGAGTATCTTCTATTCTATTTTCCTATTTTTTTTAAAGATTAATTCGAGTAACTACTACAACTTTTTGACTATTCCAAAAGTATTCTTTGCTCTGAGGTTCTCAGGTCGAACTAATCAAGTAACCAAGTCATATCTATCCCCATGCGAAAGGGTCTCTAGCAGCAGCAGCAGCAGCAGCAGCTGCCCTGTATCTCAACGGTTGAATATACAAATAAATCGACTTCGAGTTGCAGGGGCGAAATGTGCCACAAGGCTCTAGTTAAGCCCTGCGACTTTCGCCAACGACCATACCACGCTGAATACATCGGTTCTCGTCCGATCACCGAAATTAAGCAGCGTCGGGCGCGGTTAGTACTTAGATGGGGGACCGCTTGGGAACACCGCGTGTTGTTGGCTTCGTCAATAACTTTTTGCCTTTTTCCCTTGTGCGCTTCCCCTCGCAGCGAGTATCTTCTATTCTATTTTCCTATTTTTTTTAAAGATTAATTCGAGTAACTACTACAACTTTTTGACTATTCCAAAAGTATTCTTTGCTCTGAGGTTCTCAGGTCGAACTAATCAAGTAACCAAGTCATATCTATCCCCATGCGAAAGGGTCTCTAGCAGCAGCAGCAGCAGCAGCAGCCCTGTATCTCAACGGTTGAATATACAAATAAATCGACTTCGAGTTGCAGGGGCGAAATGTGCCACAAGGCTCTAGTTAAGCCCTGCGACTTTCGCCAACGACCATACCACGCTGAATACATCGGTTCTCGTCCGATCACCGAAATTAAGCAGCGTCGGGCGCGG
Source organism: Drosophila rufa (assembly GCA_018153105.1). Lineage (NCBI taxonomy): Eukaryota > Metazoa > Arthropoda > Insecta > Diptera > Drosophilidae > Drosophila > Drosophila rufa. The sequence continues at coordinate 21,603,483 of JAECXS010000096.1, forward strand.
TTAGTACTTAGATGGGGGACCGCTTGGGAACACCGCGTGTTGTTGGCTTCGTCAATAACTTTTTGCCTTTTTCCCTTGTGCGCTTCCCCTCGCAGCGAGTATCTTCTATTCTATTTTCCTATTTTTTTTAAAGATTAATTCGAGTAACTACTACAACTTTTTGACTATTCCAAAAGTATTCTTTGCTCTGAGGTTCTCAGGTCGAACTAATCAAGTAACCAAGTCATATCTATCCCCATGCGAAAGGGTCTCTAGCAGCAGCAGCAGCAGCAGCAGCCCTGTATCTCAACGGTTGAATATACAAATAAATCGACTTCGAGTTGCAGGGGCGAAATGTGCCACAAGGCTCTAGTTAAGCCCTGCGACTTTCGCCAACGACCATACCACGCTGAATACATCGGTTCTCGTCCGATCACCGAAATTAAGCAGCGTCGGGCGCGGTTAGTACTTAGATGGGGGACCGCTTGGGAACACCGCGTGTTGTTGGCTTCGTCAATAACTTTTTGCCTTTTTCCCTTGTGCGCTTCCCCTCGCAGCGAGTATCTTCTATTCTATTTTCCTATTTTTTTTAAAGATTAATTCGAGTAACTACTACAACTTTTTGACTATTCCAAAAGTATTCTTTGCTCTGAGGTTCTCAGGTCGAACTAATCAAGTAACCAAGTCATATCTATCCCCATGCGAAAGGGTCTCTAGCAGCAGCAGCAGCAGCAGCAGCCCTGTATCTCAACGGTTGAATATACAAATAAATCGACTTCGAGTTGCAGGGGCGAAATGTGCCACAAGGCTCTAGTTAAGCCCTGCGACTTTCGCCAACGACCATACCACGCTGAATACATCGGTTCTCGTCCGATCACCGAAATTAAGCAGCGTCGGGCGCGGTTAGTACTTAGATGGGGGACCGCTTGGGAACACCGCGTGTTGTTGGCTTCGTCAATAACTTTTTGCCTTTTTCCCTTGTGCGCTTCCCCTCGCAGCGAGTATCTTCTATTCTATTTTCCTATTTTTTTTAAAGATTAATTCGAGTAACTACTACAACTTTTTGACTATTCCAAAAGTATTCTTTGCTCTGAGGTTCTCAGGTCGAACTAATCAAGTAACCAAGTCATATCTATCCCCATGCGAAAGGGTCTCTAGCAGCAGCAGCAGCAGCAGCAGCAGCAGCAGCAGCAGCCCTGTTTCTCAACGGTTGAATATACAAATAAATCGACTTCGAGTTGCAGGGGCGAAATGTGCCACAAGGCTCTAGTTAAGCCCTGCGACTTTCGCCAACGACCATACCACGCTGAATACATCGGTTCTCGTCCGATCACCGAAATTAAGCAGCGTCGGGCGCGGTTAGTACTTAGATGGGGGGACCGCTTGGGAACACCGCGTGTTGTTGGCTTCGTCAATAACTTTTTGCCTTTTTCCCTTGTGCGCTTCCCCTCGCAGCGAGTATCTTCTATTCTATTTTCCTATTTTTTTTTAAAGATTAATTCGAGTAACTACTACAACTTTTTGACTATTCCAAAAGTATTCTTTGCTCTGAGGTTCTCAGGTCGAACTAATCAAGTAACCAAGTCATATCTATCCCCATGCGAAAGGGTCTCTAGCAGCAGCAGCAGCAGCAGCAGCAGCAGCAGCCCTGTATCTCAACGGTTGAATATACAAATAAATCGACTTCGAGTTGCAGGGGCGAAATGTGCCACAAGGCTCTAGTTAAGCCCTGCGACTTTCGCCAACGACCATACCACGCTGAATACATCGGTTCTCGTCCGATCACCGAAATTAAGCAGCGTCGGGCGCGGTTAGTACTTAGATGGGGGACCGCTTGGGAACACCGCGTGTTGTTGGCTTCGTCAATAACTTTTTGCCTTTTTCCCTTGTGCGCTTCCCCTCGCAGCGAGTATCTTCTATTCTATTTTCCTATTTTTTTTAAAGATTAATTCGAGTAACTACTACAACTTTTTGACTATTCCAAAAGTATTCTTTGCTCTGAGGTTCTCAGGTCGAACTAATCAAGTAACCAAGTCATATCTATCCTCATGCGAAAGGGTCTCTAGCAGCAGCAGCAGCAGCAGCAGCAGCAGCCCTGTTTCTCAACGGTTGAATATACAAATAAATCGACTTCGAGTTGCAGGGGCGAAATGTGCCACAAGGCTCTAGTTAAGCCCTGCGACTTTCGCCAACGACCATACCACGCTGAATACATCGGTTCTCGTCCGATCACCGAAATTAAGCAGCGTCGGGCGCGGTTAGTACTTAGATGGGGGACCGCTTGGGAACACCGCGTGTTGTTGGCTTCGTCAATAACTTTTTGCCTTTTTCCCTTGTGCGCTTCCCCTCGCAGCGAGTATCTTCTATTCTATTTTCCTATTTTTTTTAAAGATTAATTCGAGTAACTACTACAACTTTTTGACTATTCCAAAAGTATTCTTTGCTCTGAGGTTCTCAGGTCGAACTAATCAAGTAACCAAGTCATATCTATCCCCATGCGAAAGGGTCTCTAGCAGCAGCAGCAGCAGCAGCAGCTGCCCTGTATCTCAACGGTTGAATATACAAATAAATCGACTTCGAGTTGCAGGGGCGAAATGTGCCACAAGGCTCTAGTTAAGCCCTGCGACTTTCGCCAACGACCATACCACGCTGAATACATCGGTTCTCGTCCGATCACCGAAATTAAGCAGCGTCGGGCGCGGTTAGTACTTAGATGGGGGACCGCTTGGGAACACCGCGTGTTGTTGGCTTCGTCAATAACTTTTTGCCTTTTTCCCTTGTGCGCTTCCCCTCGCAGCGAGTATCTTCTATTCTATTTTCCTATTTTTTTTAAAGATTAATTCGAGTAACTACTACAACTTTTTGACTATTCCAAAAGTATTCTTTGCTCTGAGGTTCTCAGGTCGAACTAATCAAGTAACCAAGTCATATCTATCCCCATGCGAAAGGGTCTCTAGCAGCAGCAGCAGCAGCAGCAGCAGCAGCAGCAGCAGCAGCCCTGTTTCTCAACGGTTGAATATACAAATAAATCGACTTCGAGTTGCAGGGGCGAAATGTGCCACAAGGCTCTAGTTAAGCCCTGCGACTTTCGCCAACGACCATACCACGCTGAATACATCGGTTCTCGTCCGATCACCGAAATTAAGCAGCGTCGGGCGCGGTTAGTACTTAGATGGGGGACCGCTTGGGAACACCGCGTGTTGTTGGCTTCGTCAATAACTTTTTGCCTTTTTCCCTTGTGCGCTTCCCCTCGCAGCGAGTATCTTCTATTCTATTTTCCTATTTTTTTTAAAGATTAATTCGAGTAACTACTACAACTTTTTGACTATTCCAAAAGTATTCTTTGCTCTGAGGTTCTCAGGTCGAACTAATCAAGTAACCAAGTCATATCTATCCCCATGCGAAAGGGTCTCTAGCAGCAGCAGCAGCAGCAGCAGCAGCAGCAGCAGCCCTGTATCTCAACGGTTGAATATACAAATAAATCGACTTCGAGTTGCAGGGGCGAAATGTGCCACAAGGCTCTAGTTAAGCCCTGCGACTTTCGCCAACGACCATACCACGCTGAATACATCGGTTCTCGTCCGATCACCGAAATTAAGCAGCGTCGGGCGCGGTTAGTACTTAGATGGGGGACCGCTTGGGAACACCGCGTGTTGTTGGCTTCGTCAATAACTTTTTGCCTTTTTCCCTTGTGCGCTTCCCCTCGCAGCGAGTATCTTCTATTCTATTTTCCTATTTTTTTTAAAGATTAATTCGAGTAACTACTACAACTTTTTGACTATTCCAAAAGTATTCTTTGCTCTGAGGTTCTCAGGTCGAACTAATCAAGTAACCAAGTCATATCTATCCCCATGCGAAAGGGTCTCTAGCAGCAGCAGCAGCAGCAGCAGCAGCCCTGTTTCTCAACGGTTGAATATACAAATAAATCGACTTCGAGTTGCAGGGGCGAAATGTGCCACAAGGCTCTAGTTAAGCCCTGCGACTTTCGCCAACGACCATACCACGCTGAATACATCGGTTCTCGTCCGATCACCGAAATTAAGCAGCGTCGGGCGCGGTTAGTACTTAGATGGGGGACCGCTTGGGAACACCGCGTGTTGTTGGCTTCGTCAATAACTTTTTGCCTTTTTCCCTTGTGCGCTTCCCCTCGCAGCGAGTATCTTCTATTCTATTTTCCTATTTTTTTTAAAGATTAATTCGAGTAACTACTACAACTTTTTGACTATTCCAAAAGTATTCTTTGCTCTGAGGTTCTCAGGTCGAACTAATCAAGTAACCAAGTCATATCTATCCCCATGCGAAAGGGTCTCTCAGCAGCAGCAGCAGCAGCAGCAGCTGCCCTGTATCTCAACGGTTGAATATACAAATAAATCGACTTCGAGTTGCAGGGGCGAAATGTGCCACAAGGCTCTAGTTAAGCCCTGCGACTTTCGCCAACGACCATACCACGCTGAATACATCGGTTCTCGTCCGATCACCGAAATTAAGCAGCGTCGGGCGCGGTTAGTACTTAGATGGGGGACCGCTTGGGAACACCGCGTGTTGTTGGCTTCGTCAATAACTTTTTGCCTTTTTCCCTTGTGCGCTTCCCCTCGCAGCGAGTATCTTCTATTCTATTTTCCTATTTTTTTTAAAGATTAATTCGAGTAACTACTACAACTTTTTGACTATTCCAAAAGTATTCTTTGCTCTGAGGTTCTCAGGTCGAACTAATCAAGTAACCAAGTCATATCTATCCCCATGCGAAAGGGTCTCTAGCAGCAGCAGCAGCAGCAGCAGCAGCAGCAGCAGCAGCCCTGTTTCTCAACGGTTGAATATACAAATAAATCGACTTCGAGTTGCAGGGGCGAAATGTGCCACAAGGCTCTAGTTAAGCCCTGCGACTTTCGCCAACGACCATACCACGCTGAATACATCGGTTCTCGTCCGATCACCGAAATTAAGCAGCGTCGGGCGCGGTTAGTACTTAGATGGGGGACCGCTTGGGAACACCGCGTGTTGTTGGCTTCGTCAATAACTTTTTGCCTTTTTCCCTTGTGCGCTTCCCCTCGCAGCGAGTATCTTCTATTCTATTTTCCTATTTTTTTTAAAGATTAATTCGAGTAACTACTACAACTTTTTGACTATTCCAAAAGTATTCTTTGCTCTGAGGTTCTCAGGTCGAACTAATCAAGTAACCAAGTCATATCTATCCCCATGCGAAAGGGTCTCTAGCAGCAGCAGCAGCAGCAGCAGCCCTGTATCTCAACGGTTGAATATACAAATAAATCGACTTCGAGTTGCAGGGGCGAAATGTGCCACAAGGCTCTAGTTAAGCCCTGCGACTTTCGCCAACGACCATACCACGCTGAATACATCGGTTCTCGTCCGATCACCGAAATTAAGCAGCGTCGGGCGCGGTTAGTACTTAGATGGGGGACCGCTTGGGAACACCGCGTGTTGTTGGCTTCGTCAATAACTTTTTGCCTTTTTCCCTTGTGCGCTTCCCCTCGCAGCGAGTATCTTCTATTCTATTTTCCTATTTTTTTTAAAGATTAATTCGAGTAACTACTACAACTTTTTGACTATTCCAAAAGTATTCTTTGCTCTGAGGTTCTCAGGTCGAACTAATCAAGTAACCAAGTCATATCTATCCCCATGCGAAAGGGTCTCTAGCAGCAGCAGCAGCAGCAGCAGCAGCAGCCCTGTTTCTCAACGGTTGAATATACAAATAAATCGACTTCGAGTTGCAGGGGCGAAATGTGCCACAAGGCTCTAGTTAAGCCCTGCGACTTTCGCCAACGACCATACCACGCTGAATACATCGGTTCTCGTCTGATCACCGAAATTAAGCAGCGTCGGGCGCGGTTAGTACTTAGATGGGGGACCGCTTGGGAACACCGCGTGTTGTTGGCTTCGTCAATAACTTTTTGCCTTTTTCCCTTGTGCGCTTCCCCTCGCAGCGAGTATCTTCTATTCTATTTTCCTATTTTTTTTAAAGATTAATTCGAGTAACTACTACAACTTTTTGACTATTCCAAAAGTATTCTTTGCTCTGAGGTTCTCAGGTCGAACTAATCAAGTAACCAAGTCATATCTATCCCCATGCGAAAGGGTCTCTAGCAGCAGCAGCAGCAGCAGCAGCAGCCCTGTTTCTCAACGGTTGAATATACAAATAAATCGACTTCGAGTTGCAGGGGCGAAATGTGCCACAAGGCTCTAGTTAAGCCCTGCGACTTTCGCCAACGACCATACCACGCTGAATACATCGGTTCTCGTCCGATCACCGAAATTAAGCAGCGTCGGGCGCGGTTAGTAGTACTTAGATGGGGGACCGCTTGGGAACACCGCGTGTTGTTGGCTTCGTCAATAACTTTTTGCCTTTTTCCCTTGTGCGCTTCCCCTCGCAGCGAGTATCTTCTATTCTATTTTCCTATTTTTTTTAAAGATTAATTCGAGTAACTACTACAACTTTTTGACTATTCCAAAAGTATTCTTTGCTCTGAGGTTCTCAGGTCGAACTAATCAAGTAACCAAGTCATATCTATCCCCATGCGAAAGGGTCTCTAGCAGCAGCAGCAGCAGCAGCAGCAGCAGCAGAGCAGCAGCAGCAGCAGCAGCAGCAGCAGCAGCAGCAGCAGCAGCAGCAGCAGCAGCAGCAGCCCTGTTTCTCAACGGTTGAATATACAAATAAATCGACTTCGAGTTGCAGGGGCGAAATGTGCCACAAGGCTCTAGTTAAGCCCTGCGACTTTCGCCAACGACCATACCACGCTGAATACATCGGTTCTCGTCCGATCACCGAAATTAAGCAGCGTCGGGCGCGGTTAGTACTTAGATGGGGGACCGCTTGGGAACACCGCGTGTTGTTGGCTTCGTCAATAACTTTTTGCCTTTTTCCCTTGTGCGCTTCCCCTCGCAGCGAGTATCTTCTATTCTATTTTCCTATTTTTTTTAAAGATTAATTCGAGTAACTACTACAACTTTTTGACTATTCCAAAAGTATTCTTTGCTCTGAGGTTCTCAGGTCGAACTAATCAAGTAACCAAGTCATATCTATCCCCATGCGAAAGGGTCTCTAGCAGCAGCAGCAGCAGCAGCAGCAGCAGCAGCAGCAGCAGCAGCCCTGTTTCTCAACGGTTGAATATACAAATAAATCGACTTCGAGTTGCAGGGGCGAAATGTGCCACAAGGCTCTAGTTAAGCCCTGCGACTTTCGCCAACGACCATACCACGCTGAATACATCGGTTCTCGTCCGATCACCGAAATTAAGCAGCGTCGGGCGCGGTTAGTACTTAGATGGGGGACCGCTTGGGAACACCGCGTGTTGTTGGCTTCGTCAATAACTTTTTGCCTTTTTCCCTTGTGCGCTTCCCCTCGCAGCGAGTATCTTCTATTCTATTTTCCTATTTTTTTTAAAGATTAATTCGAGTAACTACTACAACTTTTTGACTATTCCAAAAGTATTCTTTGCTCTGAGGTTCTCAGGTCGAACTAATCAAGTAACCAAGTCATATCTATCCCCATGCGAAAGGGTCTCTAGCAGCAGCAGCAGCAGCAGCAGCAGCAGCAGCAGCCCTGTTTCTCAACGGTTGAATATACAAATAAATCGACTTCGAGTTGCAGGGGCGAAATGTGCCACAAGGCTCTAGTTAAGCCCTGCGACTTTCGCCAACGACCATACCACGCTGAATACATCGGTTCTCGTCCGATCACCGAAATTAAGCAGCGTCGGGCGCGGTTAGTACTTAGATGGGGGACCGCTTGGGAACACCGCGTGTTGTTGGCTTCGTCAATAACTTTTTGCCTTTTTCCCTTGTGCGCTTCCCCTCGCAGCGAGTATCTTCTATTCTATTTTCCTATTTTTTTTAAAGATTAATTCGAGTAACTACTACAACTTTTTGACTATTCCAAAAGTATTCTTTGCTCTGAGGTTCTCAGGTCGAACTAATCAAGTAACCAAGTCATATCTATCCCCATGCGAAAGGGTCTCTAGCAGCAGCAGCAGCAGCAGCAGCAGCCCTGTTTCTCAACGGTTGAATATACAAATAAATCGACTTCGAGTTGCAGGGGCGAAATGTGCCACAAGGCTCTAGTTAAGCCCTGCGACTTTCGCCAACGACCATACCACGCTGAATACATCGGTTCTCGTCCGATCACCGAAATTAAGCAGCGTCGGGCGCGGTTAGTACTTAGATGGGGGACCGCTTGGGAACACCGCGTGTTGTTGGCTTCGTCAATAACTTTTTGCCTTTTTCCCTTGTGCGCTTCCCCTCGCAGCGAGTATCTTCTATTCTATTTTCCTATTTTTTTTAAAGATTAATTCGAGTAACTACTACAACTTTTTGACTATTCCAAAAGTATTCTTTGCTCTGAGGTTCTCAGGTCGAACTAATCAAGTAACCAAGTCATATCTATCCCCATGCGAAAGGGTCTCTGAGCAGCAGCAGCAGCAGCAGCAGCAGCAGCAGCAGCAGCAGCAGCAGCAGCAGCAGCAGCAGCAGCAGCAGCAGCAGCACCGTTTCTCAACGGTTGAATATACAAATAAATCGACTTCGAGTTGCAGGGGCGAAATGTGCCACAAGGCTCTAGTTAAGCCCTGCGACTTTCGCCAACGACCATACCACGCTGAATACATCGGTTCTCGTCCGATCACCGAAATTAAGCAGCGTCGGGCGCGGTTAGTACTTAGATGGGGGACCGCTTGGGAACACCGCGTGTTGTTGGCTTCGTCAATAACTTTTTGCCTTTTTCCCTTGTGCGCTTCCCCTCGCAGCGAGTATCTTCTATTCTATTTTCCTATTTTTTTTAAAGATTAATTCGAGTAACTACTACAACTTTTTGACTATTCCAAAAGTATTCTTTGCTCTGAGGTTCTCAGGTCGAACTAATCAAGTAACCAAGTCATATCTATCCCCATGCGAAAGGGTCTCTAGCAGCAGCAGCAGCAGCAGCAGCAGCAGCAGCAGCAGCAGCAGCCCTGTTTCTCAACGGTTGAATATACAAATAAATCGACTTCGAGTTGCAGGGGCGAAATGTGCCACAAGGCTCTAGTTAAGCCCTGCGACTTTCGCCAACGACCATACCACGCTGAATACATCGGTTCTCGTCCGATCACCGAAATTAAGCAGCGTCGGGCGCGGTTAGTACTTAGATGGGGGACCGCTTGGGAACACCGCGTGTTGTTGGCTTCGTCAATAACTTTTTGCCTTTTTCCCTTGTGCGCTTCCCCTCGCAGCGAGTATCTTCTATTCTATTTTCCTATTTTTTTTAAAGATTAATTCGAGTAACTACTACAACTTTTTGACTATTCCAAAAGTATTCTTTGCTCTGAGGTTCTCAGGTCGAACTAATCAAGTAACCAAGTCATATCTATCCCCATGCGAAAGGGTCTCTAGCAGCAGCAGCAGCAGCAGCAGCAGCAGCAGCAGCCCTGTTTCTCAACGGTTGAATATACAAATAAATCGACTTCGAGTTGCAGGGGCGAAATGTGCCACAAGGCTCTAGTTAAGCCCTGCGACTTTCGCCAACGACCATACCACGCTGAATACATCGGTTCTCGTCCGATCACCGAAATTAAGCAGCGTCGGGCGCGGTTAGTACTTAGATGGGGGGACCGCTTGGGAACACCGCGTGTTGTTGGCTTCGTCAATAACTTTTTGCCTTTTTCCCTTGTGCGCTTCCCCTCGCAGCGAGTATCTTCTATTCTATTTTCCTATTTTTTTTAAAGATTAATTCGAGTAACTACTACAACTTTTTGACTATTCCAAAAGTATTCTTTGCTCTGAGGTTCTCAGGTCGAACTAATCAAGTAACCAAGTCATATCTATCCCCATGCGAAAGGGTCTCTAGCAGCAGCAGCAGCAGCAGCAGCTGCCCTGTATCTCAACGGTTGAATATACAAATAAATCGACTTCGAGTTGCAGGGGCGAAATGTGCCACAAGGCTCTAGTTAAGCCCTGCGACTTTCGCCAACGACCATACCACGCTGAATACATCGGTTCTCGTCCGATCACCGAAATTAAGCAGCGTCGGGCGCGGTTAGTACTTAGATGGGGGACCGCTTGGGAACACCGCGTGTTGTTGGCTTCGTCAATAACTTTTTGCCTTTTTCCCTTGTGCGCTTCCCCTCGCAGCGAGTATCTTCTATTCTATTTTCCTATTTTTTTTAAAGATTAATTCGAGTAACTACTACAACTTTTTGACTATTCCAAAAGTATTCTTTGCTCTGAGGTTCTCAGGTCGAACTAATCAAGTAACCAAGTCATATCTATCCCCATGCGAAAGGGTCTCTAGCAGCAGCAGCAGCAGCAGCAGCAGCAGCAGCAGCAGCCCTGTTTCTCAACGGTTGAATATACAAATAAATCGACTTCGAGTTGCAGGGGCGAAATGTGCCACAAGGCTCTAGTTAAGCCCTGCGACTTTCGCCAACGACCATACCACGCTGAATACATCGGTTCTCGTCCGATCACCGAAATTAAGCAGCGTCGGGCGCGGTTAGTACTTAGATGGGGGACCGCTTGGGAACACCGCGTGTTGTTGGCTTCGTCAATAACTTTTTGCCTTTTTCCCTTGTGCGCTTCCCCTCGCAGCGAGTATCTTCTATTCTATTTTCCTATTTTTTTTAAAGATTAATTCGAGTAACTACTACAACTTTTTGACTATTCCAAAAGTATTCTTTGCTCTGAGGTTCTCAGGTCGAACTAATCAAGTAACCAAGTCATATCTATCCCCATGCGAAAGGGTCTCTAGCAGCAGCAGCAGCAGCAGCAGCAGCAGCAGCCCTGTATCTCAACGGTTGAATATACAAATAAATCGACTTCGAGTTGCAGGGGCGAAATGTGCCACAAGGCTCTAGTTAAGCCCTGCGACTTTCGCCAACGACCATACCACGCTGAATACATCGGTTCTCGTCCGATCACCGAAATTAAGCAGCGTCGGGCGCGGTTAGTACTTAGATGGGGGACCGCTTGGGAACACCGCGTGTTGTTGGCTTCGTCAATAACTTTTTGCCTTTTTCCCTTGTGCGCTTCCCCTCGCAGCGAGTATCTTCTATTCTATTTTCCTATTTTTTTTAAAGATTAATTCGAGTAACTACTACAACTTTTTGACTATTCCAAAAGTATTCTTTGCTCTGAGGTTCTCAGGTCGAACTAATCAAGTAACCAAGTCATATCTATCCCCATGCGAAAGGGTCTCTAGCAGCAGCAGCAGCAGCAGCAGCAGCCCTGTTTCTCAACGGTTGAATATACAAATAAATCGACTTCGAGTTGCAGGGGCGAAATGTGCCACAAGGCTCTAGTTAAGCCCTGCGACTTTCGCCAACGACCATACCACGCTGAATACATCGGTTCTCGTCCGATCACCGAAATTAAGCAGCGTCGGGCGCGGTTAGTACTTAGATGGGGGACCGCTTGGGAACACCGCGTGTTGTTGGCTTCGTCAATAACTTTTTGCCTTTTTCCCTTGTGCGCTTCCCCTCGCAGCGAGTATCTTCTATTCTATTTTCCTATTTTTTTTAAAGATTAATTCGAGTAACTACTACAACTTTTTGACTATTCCAAAAGTATTCTTTGCTCTGAGGTTCTCAGGTCGAACTAATCAAGTAACCAAGTCATATCTATCCCCATGCGAAAGGGTCTCTAGCAGCAGCAGCAGCAGCAGCAGCTGCCCTGTATCTCAACGGTTGAATATACAAATAAATCGACTTCGAGTTGCAGGGGCGAAATGTGCCACAAGGCTCTAGTTAAGCCCTGCGACTTTCGCCAACGACCATACCACGCTGAATACATCGGTTCTCGTCCGATCACCGAAATTAAGCAGCGTCGGGCGCGGTTAGTACTTAGATGGGGGACCGCTTGGGAACACCGCGTGTTGTTGGCTTCGTCAATAACTTTTTGCCTTTTTCCCTTGTGCGCTTCCCCTCGCAGCGAGTATCTTCTATTCTATTTTCCTATTTTTTTTAAAGATTAATTCGAGTAACTACTACAACTTTTTGACTATTCCAAAAGTATTCTTTGCTCTGAGGTTCTCAGGTCGAACTAATCAAGTAACCAAGTCATATCTATCCCCATGCGAAAGGGTCTCTAGCAGCAGCAGCAGCAGCAGCAGCAGCAGCAGCAGCAGCCCTGTTTCTCAACGGTTGAATATACAAATAAATCGACTTCGAGTTGCAGGGGCGAAATGTGCCACAAGGCTCTAGTTAAGCCCTGCGACTTTCGCCAACGACCATACCACGCTGAATACATCGGTTCTCGTCCGATCACCGAAATTAAGCAGCGTCGGGCGCGGTTAGTACTTAGATGGGGGACCGCTTGGGAACACCGCGTGTTGTTGGCTTCGTCAATAACTTTTTGCCTTTTTCCCTTGTGCGCTTCCCCTCGCAGCGAGTATCTTCTATTCTATTTTCCTATTTTTTTTAAAGATTAATTCGAGTAACTACTACAACTTTTTGACTATTCCAAAAGTATTCTTTGCTCTGAGGTTCTCAGGTCGAACTAATCAAGTAACCAAGTCATATCTATCCCCATGCGAAAGGGTCTCTAGCAGCAGCAGCAGCAGCAGCAGCAGCAGCAGCCCTGTATCTCAACGGTTGAATATACAAATAAATCGACTTCGAGTTGCAGGGGCGAAATGTGCCACAAGGCTCTAGTTAAGCCCTGCGACTTTCGCCAACGACCATACCACGCTGAATACATCGGTTCTCGTCCGATCACCGAAATTAAGCAGCGTCGGGCGCGGTTAGTACTTAGATGGGGGACCGCTTGGGAACACCGCGTGTTGTTGGCTTCGTCAATAACTTTTTGCCTTTTTCCCTTGTGCGCTTCCCCTCGCAGCGAGTATCTTCTATTCTATTTTCCTATTTTTTTTAAAGATTAATTCGAGTAACTACTACAACTTTTTGACTATTCCAAAAGTATTCTTTGCTCTGAGGTTCTCAGGTCGAACTAATCAAGTAACCAAGTCATATCTATCCCCATGCGAAAGGGTCTCTAGCAGCAGCAGCAGCAGCAGCAGCAGCCCTGTTTCTCAACGGTTGAATATACAAATAAATCGACTTCGAGTTGCAGGGGCGAAATGTGCCACAAGGCTCTAGTTAAGCCCTGCGACTTTCGCCAACGACCATACCACGCTGAATACATCGGTTCTCGTCCGATCACCGAAATTAAGCAGCGTCGGGCGCGGTTAGTACTTAGATGGGGGACCGCTTGGGAACACCGCGTGTTGTTGGCTTCGTCAATAACTTTTTGCCTTTTTCCCTTGTGCGCTTCCCCTCGCAGCGAGTATCTTCTATTCTATTTTCCTATTTTTTTTAAAGATTAATTCGAGTAACTACTACAACTTTTTGACTATTCCAAAAGTATTCTTTGCTCTGAGGTTCTCAGGTCGAACTAATCAAGTAACCAAGTCATATCTATCCCCATGCGAAAGGGTCTCTAGCAGCAGCCCTGTTTCTCAACGGTTGAATATACAAATAAATCGACTTCGAGTTGCAGGGGCGAAATGTGCCACAAGGCTCTAGTTAAGCCCTGCGACTTTCGCCAACGACCATACCACGCTGAATACATCGGTTCTCGTCCGATCACCGAAATTAAGCAGCGTCGGGCGCGGTTAGTACTTAGATGGGGGACCGCTTGGGAACACCGCGTGTTTGTTGGCTTCGTCAATAACTTTTTGCCTTTTTCCCTTGTGCGCTTCCCCTCGCAGGGAGTATCTTCTATTCTATTTTCCTATTTTTTTTAAAGATTAATTCGAGTAACTACTACAACTTTTTGACTATTCCAAAAGTATTCTTTGCTCTGAGGTTCTCAGGTCGAACTAATCAAGTAACCAAGTCATATCTATCCCCATGCGAAAGGGTCTCTAGCAGCAGCCCTGTTTCTCAACGGTTGAATATACAAATAAATCGACTTCGAGTTGCAGGGGCGAAATGTGCCACAAGGCTCTAGTTAAGCCCTGCGACTTTCGCCAACGACCATACCACGCTGAATACATCGGTTCTCGTCCGATCACCGAAATTAAGCAGCGTCGGGCGCGGTTAGTACTTAGATGGGGGACCGCTTGGGAACACCGCGTGTTGTTGGCTTCGTCAATAACTTTTTGCCTTTTTCCCTTGTGCGCTTCCCCTCGCAGGGAGTATCTTCTATTCTATTTTCCTATTTTTTTTTAAAGATTAATTCGAGTAACTACTACAACTTTTTGACTATTCCAAAAGTATTCTTTGCTCTGAGGTTCTCAGGTCGAACTAATCAAGTAACCAAGTCATATCTATCCCCATGCGAAAGGGTCTCTAGCAGCAGCCCTGTTTCTCAACGGTTGAATATACAAATAAATCGACTTCGAGTTGCAGGGGCGAAATGTGCCACAAGGCTCTAGTTAAGCCCTGCGACTTTCGCCAACGACCATACCACGCTGAATACATCGGTTCTCGTCCGATCACCGAAATTAAGCAGCGTCGGGCGCGGTTAGTACTTAGATGGGGGACCGCTTGGGAACACCGCGTGTTGTTGGCTTCGTCAATAACTTTTTGCCTTTTTCCCTTGTGCGCTTCCCCTCGCAGGGAGTATCTTCTATTCTATTTTCCTATTTTTTTTAAAGATTAATTCGAGTAACTACTACAACTTTTTGACTATTCAAAAAGTATTCTTTGCTCTGAGGTTCTCAGGTCGAACTAATCAAGTAACCAAGTCATATCTACCCCCTGCGAAAGGGTCTCTAGCAGCAGCAGCAGCAGCAGCAGCTGCCCTGTATCTCAACGGTTGAATATACAAATAAATCGACTTCGAGTTGCAGGGGCGAAATGTGCCACAAGGCTCTAGTTAAGCCCTGCGACTTTCGCCAACGACCATACCACGCTGAATACATCGGTTCTCGTCCGATCACCGAAATTAAGCAGCGTCGGGCGCGGTTAGTACTTAGATGGGGGACCGCTTGGGAACACCGCGTGTTGTTGGCTTCGTCAATAACTTTTTGCCTTTTTCCCTTGTGCGCTTCCCCTCGCAGGGAGTATCTTCTATTCTATTTTCCTATTTTTTTTAAAGATTAATTCGAGTAACTACTACAACTTTTTGACTATTCCAAAAGTATTCTTTGCTCTGAGGTTCTCAGGTCGAACTAATCAAGTAACCAAGTCATATCTATCCCCATGCGAAAGGGTCTCTAGCAGCAGCAGCAGCAGCAGCAGCTGCCCTGTATCTCAACGGTTGAATATACAAATAAATCGACTTCGAGTTGCAGGGGCGAAATGTGCCACAAGGCTCTAGTTAAGCCCTGCGACTTTCGCCAACGACCATACCACGCTGAATACATCGGTTCTCGTCCGATCACCGAAATTAAGCAGCGTCGGGCGCGGTTAGTACTTAGATGGGGGACCGCTTGGGAACACCGCGTGTTGTTGGCTTCGTCAATAACTTTTTGCCTTTTTCCCTTGTGCGCTTCCCCTCGCAGCGAGTATCTTCTATTCTATTTTCCTATTTTTTTTAAAGATTAATTCGAGTAACTACTACAACTTTTTGACTATTCCAAAAGTATTCTTTGCTCTGAGGTTCTCAGGTCGAACTAATCAAGTAACCAAGTCATATCTATCCCCATGCGAAAGGGTCTCTAGCAGCAGCAGCAGCAGCAGCAGCAGCAGCAGCAGCAGCCCTGTTTCTCAACGGTTGAATATACAAATAAATCGACTTCGAGTTGCAGGGGCGAAATGTGCCACAAGGCTCTAGTTAAGCCCTGCGACTTTCGCCAACGACCATACCACGCTGAATACATCGGTTCTCGTCCGATCACCGAAATTAAGCAGCGTCGGGCGCGGTTAGTACTTAGATGGGGGACCGCTTGGGAACACCGCGTGTTGTTGGCTTCGTCAATAACTTTTTGCCTTTTTCCCTTGTGCGCTTCCCCTCGCAGCGAGTATCTTCTATTCTATTTTCCTATTTTTTTTAAAGATTAATTCGAGTAACTACTACAACTTTTTGACTATTCCAAAAGTATTCTTTGCTCTGAGGTTCTCAGGTCGAACTAATCAAGTAACCAAGTCATATCTATCCCCATGCGAAAGGGTCTCTAGCAGCAGCCCTGTTTCTCAACGGTTGAATATACAAATAAATCGACTTCGAGTTGCAGGGGCGAAATGTGCCACAAGGCTCTAGTTAAGCCCTGCGACTTTCGCCAACGACCATACCACGCTGAATACATCGGTTCTCGTCCGATCACCGAAATTAAGCAGCGTCGGGCGCGGTTAGTACTTAGATGGGGGACCGCTTGGGAACACCGCGTGTTGTTGGCTTCGTCAATAACTTTTTGCCTTTTTCCCTTGTGCGCTTCCCCTCGCAGGGAGTATCTTCTATTCTATTTTCCTATTTTTTTTAAAGATTAATTCGAGTAACTACTACAACTTTTTGACTATTCAAAAAGTATTCTTTGCTCTGAGGTTCTCAGGTCGAACTAATCAAGTAACCAAGTCATATCTACCCCCTGCGAAAGGGTCTCTAGCAGCAGCAGCAGCAGCAGCAGCTGCCCTGTATCTCAACGGTTGAATATACAAATAAATCGACTTCGAGTTGCAGGGGCGAAATGTGCCACAAGGCTCTAGTTAAGCCCTGCGACTTTCGCCAACGACCATACCACGCTGAATACATCGGTTCTCGTCCGATCACCGAAATTAAGCAGCGTCGGGCGCGGTTAGTACTTAGATGGGGGACCGCTTGGGAACACCGCGTGTTGTTGGCTTCGTCAATAACTTTTTGCCTTTTTCCCTTGTGCGCTTCCCCTCGCAGGGAGTATCTTCTATTCTATTTTCCTATTTTTTTTAAAGATTAATTCGAGTAACTACTACAACTTTTTGACTATTCCAAAAGTATTCTTTGCTCTGAGGTTCTCAGGTCGAACTAATCAAGTAACCAAGTCATATCTATCCCCATGCGAAAGGGTCTCTAGCAGCAGCAGCAGCAGCAGCAGCTGCCCTGTATCTCAACGGTTGAATATACAAATAAATCGACTTCGAGTTGCAGGGGCGAAATGTGCCACAAGGCTCTAGTTAAGCCCTGCGACTTTCGCCAACGACCATACCACGCTGAATACATCGGTTCTCGTCCGATCACCGAAATTAAGCAGCGTCGGGCGCGGTTAGTACTTAGATGGGGGACCGCTTGGGAACACCGCGTGTTGTTGGCTTCGTCAATAACTTTTTGCCTTTTTCCCTTGTGCGCTTCCCCTCGCAGCGAGTATCTTCTATTCTATTTTCCTATTTTTTTTAAAGATTAATTCGAGTAACTACTACAACTTTTTGACTATTCCAAAAGTATTCTTTGCTCTGAGGTTCTCAGGTCGAACTAATCAAGTAACCAAGTCATATCTATCCCCATGCGAAAGGGTCTCTAGCAGCAGCAGCAGCAGCAGCAGCAGCAGCAGCAGCAGCCCTGTTTCTCAACGGTTGAATATACAAATAAATCGACTTCGAGTTGCAGGGGCGAAATGTGCCACAAGGCTCTAGTTAAGCCCTGCGACTTTCGCCAACGACCATACCACGCTGAATACATCGGTTCTCGTCCGATCACCGAAATTAAGCAGCGTCGGGCGCGGTTAGTACTTAGATGGGGGACCGCTTGGGAACACCGCGTGTTGTTGGCTTCGTCAATAACTTTTTGCCTTTTTCCCTTGTGCGCTTCCCCTCGCAGCGAGTATCTTCTATTCTATTTTCCTATTTTTTTTAAAGATTAATTCGAGTAACTACTACAACTTTTTGACTATTCCAAAAGTATTCTTTGCTCTGAGGTTCTCAGGTCGAACTAATCAAGTAACCAAGTCATATCTATCCCCATGCGAAAGGGTCTCTAGCAGCAGCCCTGTTTCTCAACGGTTGAATATACAAATAAATCGACTTCGAGTTGCAGGGGCGAAATGTGCCACAAGGCTCTAGTTAAGCCCTGCGACTTTCGCCAACGACCATACCACGCTGAATACATCGGTTCTCGTCCGATCACCGAAATTAAGCAGCGTCGGGCGCGGTTAGTACTTAGATGGGGGACCGCTTGGGAACACCGCGTGTTGTTGGCTTCGTCATTAACTTTTTGCCTTTTTCCCTTGTGCGCTTCCCCTCGCAGGGAGTATCTTCTATTCTATTTTCCTATTTTTTTTAAAGATTAATTCGAGTAACTACTACAACTTTTTGACTATTCCAAAAGTATTCTTTGCTCTGAGGTTCTCAGGTCGAACTAATCAAGTAACCAAGTCATATCTATCCCCATGCGAAAGGGTCTCTAGCAGCAGCAGCAGCAGCAGCAGCTGCCCAGTTTCTCAACGGTTGAATATACAAATAAATCGACTTCGAGTTGCAGGGGCGAAATGTGCCACAAGGCTCTAGTTAAGCCCTGCGACTTTCGCCAACGACCATACCACGCTGAATACATCGGTTCTCGTCCGATCACCGAAATTAAGCAGCGTCGGGCGCGGTTAGTACTTAGATGGGGGACCGCTTGGGAACACCGCGTGTTGTTGGCTTCGTCAATAACTTTTTGCCTTTTTCCCTTGTGCGCTTCCCCTCGCAGGGAGTATCTTCTATTCTATTTTCCTATTTTTTTTAAAGATTAATTCGAGTAACTACTAAAACTTTTTGACTATTCCAAAAGTATTCTTTGCTCTGAGGTTCTCAGGTCGAACTAATCAAGTAACCAAGTCATATCTATCCCCATGCGAAAGGGTCTCTAGCAGCAGCCCTGTTTCTCAACGGTTGAATATACAAATAAATCGACTTCGAGTTGCAGGGGCGAAATGTGCCACAAGGCTCTAGTTAAGCCCTGCGACTTTCGCCAACGACCATACCACGCTGAATACATCGGTTCTCGTCCGATCACCGAAATTAAGCAGCGTCGGGCGCGGTTAGATTTTTAAAGTATGTAGAATTCATGGAAAGCGAAATTGTAAAATACCTAGAAAATATTTCCATTTCAATACAGAGTTTAATTTATATTTTCGAGAGTTTATAATAAAACATTTGTTTTATAATTTATCAAAAACAAACATCCAACTTATGGTTATGGTTGAACAAAAATTTTTTTTTTTTTTTGATAATTTTACATATTTCAAGGATATAATATATGTAATATAAAAATAATATTATTGCATATTTTCCTATTAAAATACTACTTAATAAAATGTTACAGATTTTTAAATCTTTAAAAAATTAGATTTTATTTGGCAAAGAAGTAAAAATAAATTGAATTTCCGCCAATTTAATTCGGGTAATCTGAAAAGGCAAATCTCACAAAAACTAATTTTTCAATTCCCCGTGGTTATACCTGCAAATTTATTGGTTCGATTAAAAATTAAACGACTATAATTTAAAATGTTACATTTCAATAATATTAAAAAAAAAAAAAAAAAAAAAAAAAAATGAAAAATCCGCAAGCAGGATTTGAACTCGGGTCTTCCGTGTTGTAGGCAGGTTCTCTACCCTCTGAGCTAAACACGATCAGGAGGGCTGCGCGCCTAATTGGTTGCTCGCTTGCACGTCGCGTGCTTGGGACGTGGCGTAGTGGTTAGAGCGCCCGCCTGTTAAACTTGAGACGCTTACACTTGTTGCCCTCGGCATGAAGCGAAAATGAAATTTAATTTCCACTTTGCATCTCTTACTATTTATTCCGTATATATATAGTGAAATCAAAAAATAGTTGCAATCAAGAAAAGCATAAACTTTGTTGCCCCTCAGATTTTAAAATTTCAAAATGACCTTCCTCAGCATGAAGCGACCAAACCTCGAGCAAGATCAGTGTGGGAATGGTGCTGGATGAAAATGTGGCTGTGGGTGCGCGCGATCCTCCACTTTGCATCTCTTACTATTTATTCTGTATATATAGATCAAATAAAAACACCTCTTAACGAGGTTAGATTAAAGTGACGATGGCACACTCAACACAAAAAACTTCTGATATCAAATTTTGTGACGATTAATAGTTATTTAAACAAAAATATTTAAAAAGTTTTTAATTAGTTTCAAAATCGGCACGCTGCCTATTTTGCCTTTTTAAATTTTTCAGCTAAGTGCCGATTTTGAAACTAATTAAAAACTTTTTAAATATTTTTGTTTAAATAACTATTAATCGTCACAAAATTTGATATCAGAAGTTTTTTGTGTTGAGTGTGCCATCGTCACTTTAATCTAACCTCGTTAAGAGGTGTTTTTATTTGATATCAGAAGTTTTTTAAATGACTTATGTATGTACATAGATAGGTCTTCCATTGTTTTTATAAGTTTTTGTTTGAAACTCAAATGGGAAAAATTAACAAACAAAATTCATATAAGAAGTTAGCTATATGGGAGCATTGCTACTAATTTTGATGAGAAAGCAAATTTTCGGAGATATGTGTTGTACCCCGAAATATCTCAAGGGATATACGGCCGGAAGTTACTATAAAAATCGTGAAAGCTATTTAAAAAAAATTTTTAATCTAAAAAAAATAAATTTTTATTCTAAATTCTTAATTATAATATTTAGAAAATTTTTGTCAGGGCAAAGTAATTATCATATCAAAATACTTTTCCAACGACATATAACACGTTTCTGTAACTTTAGTCGTTCAGAAGTTATGGGCGCGAGAAATTTCCTGTTTTCCCGCCAAAGTAGTGGAAAAAGCAAAAATAAGATTAAATTAAAAAAAAAAATTTCAAACGATTTCTTTTAAATTTAAATGATATTAAATTTTTTTTGATGGCTTTAAATTTTATTGCATTGTGGACGTCTCTAAATGACTCTACATGAGTTTTTACATAAATGTATGTATAGTGCATGTAAAAGGTTAGGTATATGGGATCTTTGCTACTAATTTTAATGAGTAATATCTCGAGAAAGCGAATTTTCCGAGATATGTGTTATATACCAAAAGTTGAGCAATCTCAAGGGCTATATGGCCTTGAGTGAGTATCAAAATCGTTAGAGCCATTTTTAAGAAAACTTCAAAAACTTAAAAAAAAAAATTAATTTTAATTATAAATTCTTAAATATTATATTTATATAAATTATGTCAAGGCAAAGCTATTATCATTTCAAAATACCTTTCAAACGACATAAAGCACGATTCTGTAGCTTTAGTCGTTTAGAAGTTATGGGCGCGGGAAATCTGGCTTTTCTAGCTGTTTTCCCGCCAAACTAGCGGGAAACCCAAAAAGTCGTAGAACAAAAATTATTTAGCTCGAGCTGATTAATAAAACAAAAGTGGTTCCAGGACTTTAAAACAAAAAATACCACAGACAAACAGACAAACAAACAAACAAACAAACAGACAAACAACAGGACAAACGTTTTCATTTCGGAAAGGCCGTTGAAATCTTGTTTATTGAATATCTTTTGAACGGAGTATCGGATCAGGACGATCGAGGTGTCATTCGACGCGTATTTAAAGCTAGATCACAACAACCTTAAAAATTTGGGGGTTTTTGCTCAACCGGCCCCAATTGCTCCAATTTTCAAAATTGTCAATTTCGCACTTTCACTCTCATTTCTCCTAAAGTTATCAGTTTTTGAAAAATCTTAGTATGCAGTTTCAAAGAGGTTTACAATACCTTTCGATCAAGATATAAATGGTTCTGATCGGACTATCGTAGCAGATTTTCAATTCTACGGCTGTATATAGTAGTCTCCTTGCGCACCACAGTCTCGGTGCTCATCGTCACTACGTGGACTGCCGTCCACAGTGATGCAATCAAGAAAAATTTGCAATCAAGAAAAACGTACACTTGTTGCCGTTACCCCTCAGATTGTAAAATATCAAAAAGAAATTTAATTTCCACTTGCATCTCTTACTATTTATTCTGTATATATAGTTGCAATCAAGAATAGCTTACACTTGTTGCCGATTGTAAAATATCACAAATGCCCTTCCCCAGCATGAAGCGACCAAACCTCGAGCAATATCAGTCGGAGCCCATGGAGGTGGATGAAAATGTGGCTGTGGGTGCGGGCGATCCTCCACTTGGCTCTCTGAATAATTATTCCGAGCCCATGGATATTGACGACGACAATCTTCCAGATGTGCCGAATACTCAGCCGCAGTATGAGCTGTCGGTGACTGTGATCCGCGTTGAGTATCGCACAGGCAGTGAGAAATAGGAATGATGATTCATGTAACGATTGCGAGGCCTTTATGAGGCAAAGTCTAGATGGGCAAAGACCACCACCCCATAGCTCGTGGGGCTCGTCGGCTATGGGGTGGTGGTAAAAAAAAAAAAACATACACTGAAAGAAAATATGACTGGAATTTAAAATATTATACAATTTATTTCTTTATAACTAAAAACATTGAAGTAAATTATACATAAACGGTAAAAATTGACAAATATTGTTAATTAATATTTAGATTATTTGAAAATATTAAATTAAACGCAATTAAATTTGCGCAGCTATTTCTCACAGTGTACGGCGATGCAGTGAAAAATTCAAAACAAATTAAATCAAATGAGTAATTAATTTTTTTATACCCGGTACCCATAGGGTACAAGGGTATTATGAGTGAGTGCCAACCGAGAATGTATGTAACAGGCAGAAGGAGGCATCTCCGACCCCCTAAAGTATATATATTCTTGATCAGCATCACCAGCCGAGTCGATTTAGCCATGTCCGTCTGTCCGTCTGTCCGTCCGTGTGAAACAACAGATCTCAGAGACTATAAGAGCAAGAGCAAATTTGGTAAATTTGGTGACAACATTGGAATCTGTTGCACGCAGATCAAGTTTGTTTTAAAATTTGGCCACGCCCACTTGCGCCCTCAAAAATCATAATAAACTTAAAAGAAGCTATACTCGTTATTTTCGGGTTAAAGTTAATAGATACAATAAATGAATAAGATAGAGCGGACGTTTCCTGAAAATTTCAGTAAAATCGAATGATAAACATGGGAGATATTAGCAATAAGGTTAGAATTTTAACACACCGGCCTAAGGCACTGCTGTTGCAAGCTGTAGCCGACAGGTGGCGCATTCGAGCCTTGACCGTGCGATATAATGGCGCCAACTGCAGAAGAGATGACAAAAGAATATAACAAGAAATGACAAAAAATAACATAATTAATTTTTTGACGCCGATCGAGCGGGTTTTTATGTGTTCCTATAAAATGTATCATTCATATTTAAGTATGACATTAAATTGTTTAGGTCGGGAGCTAATTCGAGAGGCGATTTATTTTAAGAAGTATCGACGTAGGCTATTATAATGTATGTACAATTTTAAATTGCCTTTTAGTGTGAAGCGCACACGTTTAGGTACCGGGTATCTCACAGTCGAGCACAGTCGACTGTAGCTTTCTTACTTGTTTTTATTTATACCCTTGCAAAGGGTGTTATAATTTTGCCATGATTTTTGCTACGCAGTGAAGGAGGCATCTTCGACCCCATAAAGTACAAATATTCTTGATCAACATCACCAGCCGAGCTGATCTAGCCATGTCCGTCTGTCTGTCGGATTCTACGCGAACTAGTCTCTCAGTTTTTGAGCTATCGGGCTGAAATTTTCAGCAAGGTCTTATTTCTTTAGCACGCAGTATATATGTCGGAACGGCCGAAATCGGACTACTATATCGTATAGCTGCCAGAGGAATGATGGCGAAATTAATGTAAAACAAATTTGAACTTCTCTGTTTTTAAACGTATGTATATAAATTTAGAGATTTAGCTTTTTTTTATGGTTCTAGAATTACGGTTTTAATTTCATTAAGACCGGCCAACTATATCATATAGCTGCCATAGAAGCGATCGGTTGATTTATATGAAAATGTACGTTACCAAAGTGCAGACTGTAAGGGTATACAAGCTTCGGTTTACGGAAGTTAGCTGAAGGCCCTAGCAGCTATAGCTCAAACCCCCTGTTAGCACTTAGTTTTTACTATAAGCTAGCATTATATAACTAAATAAACAAATAAAATTGTAATTTCCATTGCAGTAAGCCCTGAGTTACCTGGTAGGAAAGTTACTACAGGCTCAACGAATAAATTGGAGAAAGATGCCTCGCACCAAGATTATTACACGTAAGCAGGCGAAGGCCGATCGGGAGGAGAAGATGCGCTTGGCCCAAATCCAAATCGATTCAGCTCTGGAGAAGATTGACCAATTGGCCACACGATACAAACAGGATGTGGACAACCAAATCCAGCTCATCCGAGACACTACTGACAAGCAGCTGCTGCAGATGAAGTGGTCGGATTTCATGGGCCTAAAGATACAGCATTTCGCTGAACAGCCCTTTGCAGGTCAGCTACTTTTAAAAGATGATTCGCTATGGGATTACCTTGATCTTAACCGACTCTTCTCCAGTTCCCGGGCCACCGGCCACTCGCAGCCTCTCCCTTAGCCGACAGCGCGGGAGAACTCGCACGCCGCAGCAGCTTCCGCAGCGGGCGCGGCCTCAGGTGCAGTCGGTGGACA
Source organism: Drosophila rufa (assembly GCA_018153105.1). Taxonomy (NCBI): domain Eukaryota; kingdom Metazoa; phylum Arthropoda; class Insecta; order Diptera; family Drosophilidae; genus Drosophila; species Drosophila rufa. Next base: position 21,627,848 of record JAECXS010000096.1, read on the forward strand.
GGGCGAGGAGGAACGGGGCTCAGTCCATGTCCTTCTTGCGGTGGCCCCGCGAAGGCGAACTGGTGTTCTCGAAGGCGGGCAGTCCGCTGGCCGTGCAGTGGCCGTCGGAGCTCTGTGCCGACGTGCACATCCCCACCGGAAAGGGTGTGGTCACGGTGAAGCCGCTCAAGATGAAGCAGGTGGAGCGCGAGGCGCTGATGAACCTGGACCAAAACACCCTCAAGCAGGTGAGAACCCTCAATACCAACCTGGGGATGATTGTCGATATGGCCACCAAGATGGGGAAGCTGTAGATATTTCCAAGAATCCAACACGATTAAATAATTGTGATCATAATATTATTACGCTTATTTCGTTAATATTTTATTTAGTCTTTTTCATTTTCTCATTTTCAATTTTTTTGTTCAGTTGTTAAACATTAAGTGAACGTGTCTGTTGTTCTTGTTGCCGTTTGCTGCAGTTGGCTTGCATTTTCTTGTATAATTAATTAATAAATTTAATTACTTTATATATATATATATATATGTCGATTTTTAAGTACAAACAATAGCGTACAGAATTTCGTCTCCATTCGATTTAAATTTAATTGTTTTAACATTTTGCTATTGTGTGGCAAGTGTGGGTGTGTGTCTGTGAAAATTCTCAATTATGCTCGTTTAGTACTTAGTTGAACTAAAGTATTTTGTGTTTCCATTCAAATGTAAATTCAATTGAAACTTTCCCTCATTTATGTGAATCCTTAGACAAAAGTTACATTTACACATATACAGAGTTTAATTTATAAATTATCATTAATCTTGAATGTGTTTAGTGTGAAATGTAGCATTTACTAATTTTTTTTTCCTTTTGGTTTCCTATTAAATGTGAAATACAAGGGTGTATGTATATGAGTGAGTGGTCGAGGGGTATATATATAGTGACAGTTATAGCTACATAAAAATACAGTACATAGCAAAAAGGTACATATACGGAGACTTAAAATACGTTCGTTTTCTTTTACTGAATTACATAATACGTTCGTAGAGACAAAGACAACATATGAGACAGACAGGACAATCAATCGATACAGATACACGTAAACAGTGACAGTGACAGTGACAGTGAACGAACAGTGACAGGTGACAACAACATAACACTAAGATTTGTAACATTCATTAGGGTCGTAGGTTTATGGTTTGTGAACGGATAGGTATGGTTAGATCCCCTCTAAAAAGCTTCAACTGAATTAATAAGTTTAGGATAAGGTTAAAACAATTCTCAGTTTACTTCAGTACAGTCTTCCCTCCGAATCACTACATTTCCATATATAATAATAATATGCATAAAATAAGGGTTTAATGCCCAAACAATATAAAATCCATATGTGACAATTTGAACTGAAGTTGCCTGCTCCAAAATCCCAGCCTAGTGCCAGATCTAACCTAATTAATCATCAGTTTCGGTTCCTACCAGCGTTCCCTGAACGCATCTCTAACTACGCTATCCTTGACCCCGATCCTTTCTAGACTTCGCACTTTTCCAGGCCTATTTCGTCGTACGTTTCTCGGTCTCCCAACTTTTGTTTCCTCTTTTTTTTTTGTTTGTGTAACACAGCCAATCAACAATGCCTCCTCCACCTAGCCAACCGACCAACCAGCGTTCTTCTGTACAGACTGAAGACGAAATTATACAAATATTGAGTAGTTCTGGGTGAGATTTGTATGCTATATATTGCTCTCGGTTCTGTTTATATTCGATTTGGTTTTTGGTTTTGTGGTTCCTATTTTGTGGCTTTCGTACAAATATCTACTCGTTTTTATACAAAATTGTGCTATTTTTCGCTATTCTGCTTCGTTTAAAACTATTTGTTTTTGAGGCTGTTGTTTTAGAATTCGTTATAACCTTTAAATGCTAGTTAATATATTTCATTTGTATTCCGTTATTCTTATGGTTTTGGGCACTACTCATTGCGGTTCAGGGCATCTCGTTTTGTATTTAGTAAATAGTATTTTGTAATTTGTATTTTGTAATATTAAATTTAACAAATCTTTGTAGGCTTTATGCACGGGTACAGGGCGTTGCATTATTTTGTGTTTTCCTATTTTCATTTCTCAGTATTATAATTATATTCGTCAGTGTGTGATTTGGTACAAATTTTATGGTACTAGGTTGCAAATACATATCCGAACTAAATTCATCCGCGGAACTGTACAGATACATTGAGAGAAAAAAAAAAAGATTCTTACTTGTTTCAGCAGACGAAACCAATTTACCTCCGAGAGGGAGCTGGTAAATCAAATGATTAATTCTTAGATGCTTGCTATGTACAGAGATGTATGTAATGCATGATTTTATATATATTTAGAGTGCGAAGTGATAACAGAATAACTTACCGAACCTTACATGCACCTTAAGGGCTATTCTTATCAAAATTAAGTCCGCTTTTCATTTACGTAAATATTTGTTGCAAAGACTTGGAGTGTTAGCGTTAAGTGTGTGTTTGTTAAGCTATTTCCTTAATTCATCCATGAAGTTTATAGCGCTTGTAAATATTTGTTTACCTTTAAATTTAAATATATAGATATATACTCGAAATAATCGGCTATATTTCGTTATGCTTATAAATTAATTAATTTCATTAAATGCTTAAATTCATTAATGCACTTTATATGTACTTTTTGTGTTGCTGTGTGTGAAATTTGCTATGTCCTTACCCCATATAAATATATATATATATATTTATGTATATAGGTATATATGAATAACTTGCATTAAAACTATTTATATATATATGAAGGTGTATATATATAACGCTAAATGCAGTATACTTGTGTATATTCATTTGTCATACTTATACTTTCCTGGTTTGAGGTCTTGTCAGTATAAAAAACTAAGGGGAGAGCGAGCTGAGGGCCGAAAACTGGCCCGACATCGTATTAAGTATTACTTTGAAGATTTCAAGATGTAGCCTCTTAAATGAAACTGAATCCTAAGCTAATTATTTACGAGTGACAATTGTAATTTAGCTAGCAGCGTCTAAAATGTAATTTCCTCCATAGTTCTCTTAGTAATTATTTATTATTCAAGTAAATGTATGGATTATTCGGTTATGTTCAATATTCTTATAAATTTGTATTTTTTTATCATATTCTTTTTGAACTTAACGAGAGGTATTTCTATTTTCCCAAGTGTTAATATCGCCTTTTTGTCTGTATTTGCATTTATTCCCATTACTTGTGTGGTTTGTCGTTGTTTTATTTGGGGCCTTCATTCAGTTCTATAAATTATTAAAAACAAAAGAGAAACAATTGTGTTTTAAATATATTGTATGTAAATTTTTATTTAGGGCTTTGCAGTTTAAACAGTAATTTAATAAAATTATAAACTAAAATTATATCAATAATATTTGTATAGCATTTGTATCGTTTTCTTCTTTAAAATAATATTTATAACGATTGAACCCAACTTAATAGACTTAAAAGATTTAAACAAAATCAAAAATCAATAAAAAATTACACAATAGAAAACGTGAGAAACGTTTTTGCGTTGCAAAATGTTCCGTGAAAGTGTTTTTTCCTTTTTTTAATATACATATATACTTGCCAATGTGTTATATATATATTTCGTGTATCATAGTTTTATTATAATAAAAATGGTTACAAATTACAAATTAGTTTAAACAAAACCTGTAAAATAGCCTTCACATGAAATTGCAATTTGCAACGCCGACTTTGCTTTGCGCGCTTTGCTTTCTCGCTTTGATATAAAAGTATTTAAAAGTAATTACAATATGTATTAAAAACGAGCATTAACTAAATTATACGAACGCGCGCGACTTGGCAAAATTAAATAGTGAAAATATATGTACAGATATAGGGATTGTTGTTGTTGTTGTTGTTGCGAAGAGAAATGTGAAAATAAAAACAGATAATGTCTCAGGATGCATACAAATATGTTCAAAAGATGTAAGACATAGAGCAAAGCAAAGCCTTTTGGGGAGCAACAAATAAGCAACATTTAGTATATAAAATTTAACAAATTATCACACTGAAAACAAATTCAACACTAATTTTAAATATACATTTGCCGTACGCGGTTGTGTTTTACATGATTTCCTCCCTTTCCCTCAAATATATGGTATACATTATGTTATCGCTTCGTCGTTATAACTAGAGAATAGCCAACTCTGCTGCCGTTGCCTCTCCAAATGTCATACAATAGTAATTATTTATATATATATATTTAAATGTACATATATCAATTTAACAACACCCTGAAACGGCCAGCACTTATCGCATAATTAATTATGTTTTTTCGCTTTGTTTCTCTTGTATATATAGCTCTTAGAGTTAAATTATCTTTATCTTTAAACGTAATAAATATGCATTTCTTGTATCCTTTTTTTCTTATTATTTTTCTTGCAGATTTATCTTTTGTCGTTTTGAAAATATTTAACTATAGCGTGTGTGTGTGTGTGTATCTGGTATTTATGCAATTTCTTTTAGACGAGGTTCCCATTTTGCTTTAGAATTAATATTTGCTAGTATTATAAAATAAATATATTTAGGTATATATATATTTTTAAATTTTTTAAATAGTGCTGCTAATATTTTAAATTACATTTACATGCTCTCTCTCTCTCACTTCTATATCCTTTGATTTTCTATTGTTTGTGTCGCGTTACTTGGAGCCATAAATGCGTGCGCCAGAAACGTTTTGGTAGTTCCTGCTCCTGCCTGGGGCACCTTAGGGTCACCTCGTGGCACTGCTGGTGAAGAAGTCCGCTGTTTGAAGGGAAACTCCTTTATTAGTTAATTTAAAAATTGATTAATAATAATTCGCGCTCTACTTACGCGTCTCGAAGCTAAAGCCCAGCGTTGGATCTGGCGGCGTGTTGAGCATGGAGTTGCTGACATTGACATTGCCGCTGCCCGTGGGCGCGAGGTTGCCCATGGCGTTTGTACTGTTGGCCACACCACCGCCCACCACTCCGCCGCCGATTCCTCCCGGTCCCTGCTGCAGCGGACTCTGCGGCGTCTGTCCCCGCTGCACCACGCCCACGCCGCCTACGCCGGCTCCGCCTGTGGCCGCCGCCGCCGCCTGCTGGGCCCGCACACTGACCACCGCTCGCAGCTCCTGCTTGACGAACTCGGAATTGGCATTGCCGCCGGCCACTCCGCCGCCGCCGTTGCCAGCTGGAAGAGTGAGGGAAATGGTTAGTGGCGACCGTGCACAATCTACAGAGAGAGACACGACTTAAGCTAGGTTTAGTCACATTGCTTTCGGCCTAGTCTAGACATAAAAACAAAACATACACAACGAAATACGATACATGGAACACAGAGGTGGATAAGGCACACTGAAAATCGGGAACGGGATCGGGGTATGGTATGGATATGCACGTAATATCAATAAACATAAACATCCTACAGAGATGACCAATTTTCAGTTTTTCAGCTCGAAATGTTCTAGATCTTTGCCTTTTTTTTTACTTTTTTGTTTTGGACTATTTATAGTTTTTTTGTGATCTTTGAAAATTTTGTTCTTTGGGTTCGGTTCTCCTCTCTTACGACTAAAATAGGTGTCCGGGTTTATGTTTTTGGGGTGCAGCGCGCCAGCAGGTATTATTGTATGTATGTACAGCTCAACCGACTTGCCTTACATAGAGGGGGGATTTACATATACAGGTTATATACAATGATTGTACAGTTATACAGAGATATATATATAGGCAGATGTGTGGGTTAGATTCGTGGGCATGTGTGATGTGTGTTTTCCTTTTTTTTTTGCGATTTATGGTACAGAAAGTATGCTCCCAACAGTTTTGGACTTGCTTTACGATGCGTGGCAATGGATTATACGGCCATAAATATTTACACACAGATTTCAAGGCAGGGTGATATTTGTACAGCGATCTTGGATGAGAGTTTCAGGTGGAGATTGAGATTTGAGATTGAGAGAGAGAGAGAAGAGCGCAGGGGCTTACCGGTCTGCACCCGACCATAGAAATCATTCGCCTGCTGCTGCGGCTGCTGGGACTGCTGGCCGTAGCCACCGTAGCCGTTGCCACCGCCCCCGCCGCCGAGCCCAATGATGCCATTGCCGCCGCCACTGCCCATGCCGCCCACGCCCATCATGGCCGGGTGCGGATGGGGATGCGGCGACATGCTCAGGCCGTTCATCAGCTGCTGCTGCTGCTGATGCTGCTGCTGATGCTGTTGCTGCTGTTGCTGCTGCTGCTGCTGCTGCTGCTGCTGGTTGCCGGCGGCGGCTGAGCCATCGGGGTTGCTGCCGCTGCCGCCGCCGCTGCTGCTGCTGCTGCTGATGCCCGGTGAGGAGCCAAAGCGTGGCGAGCCTGTTTTGGTTAAGCGGTTTTTTGGTTTTGTTTGGTTTGGTTTCGATTTTCGGCTTTTGATTTTAAAACTATGTTTGGATTATCGATTATCAACTCTGTTCGTGTGTGTGTGTGTGTGGTGTGTGTGGCTATGTATGTGTGTGTAAAGCTGTCTAGAATGTAGTTTAATGTTTAGTATGTTGATTAAGGGGCGCGAGTCCTAGTTCCCTCCTACAGGAAATCTTTAAACTCAACTCCTAGTTACTCCTAATCCTGGCTTAGCCTAGGAAAAACTCCTTCCAGCTGGGCTGGATCCTCACCTGGCAGATGTTGCGTGGCCTGCGGCACGCTGCCCTGGCGCTGCAGTCGCTGCAACTGCTGCTGCTGGAACACATTCACGTTGTTGCCGCCGTACGGCGACTGGGGACCGCCGAAGCCGTCGGGCGTGGTGGCCCCGCCACCACCGCCCTGCCCCTGGAACGAGTTCTGGCGCTGCAGGGCGACCGCCGCCGCCGCCGCTGCCGCTGGATTGCCGGGTCCAACGGGTCCCACGGCTCCCGGGGAGTTGAGGCCGCGTCTCTGGTTCTGCTGCTGTTGGTATTGACGCGCATTGTACGGACTCACGCCCTGCAGCGCGGCCATGGAAAGGCATTAATTCGGTGGGACTTTGGGACCAGGCCAGGATCTTGGACACTTACCTGGAGCTGGGCAATCAGCATGGGATTGTGCTGCTGCAGCGTCCGGCCAGCATTGGGGCCAGCCGGTCCTCCTCCTCCGCCGCCGCCGCCACCGCCTCCCGCTCCCCACTGCTGAGGACTGTTCTGCATGCCCGGCGACTGCATGCCCGAGTTGGAGCCGAAGGGGGTGTTGGAACGTCCTCCGTCGCCCACCTGTTGCTGCTGCTGCTGCTGCTGGTAGGCGAGCTGTTGCTGCTGGGCACTGTTCTGCTGCTGCTGCTGTTGCTGCTGCTGCTGCTGGTTGAGCTGCTGCTGCTGCTGCGGCGACAGACGCTGTCCAGGCTGCGGGAACTGAGGGGCGTAGCCTAGGGAGGGGATACACAATGAACACAAATGAACACGTCTTCTTTTATTGGTTTTGTCTTTGCTTTATCATTCGATCGCAGCTCTCTCTGGCGCTCTCTCTTGAGAGAGCCACTCATGATACAATTACTGAAAGTACCCTCCAGTACCAGTTGCCATCAATAGGCCGTTGTCATCAACGTTTCATCAAGACGCCGACTTCGGCCTCGGCCGAACCGACGCTCTCATTCAATCGTGTCAAAACCGACTCTTAAGCTCTCAATTCTCTTTCGCTCAATTTCTCTCTTCAAAAATGATGTTGAGGAATCATCGATGAAATGTTGATGAAAAGTTTATGAATTGTTTGTGAAATGTTGTTGAAATGTTGATGAAATATTGATGCAAAATTGAGAAAATTGTTGATGAATCATCGATGAAATGTTGATGAATTGTTGATGAAATGTTGTTGAAATGTTGATGAAATATTGATGAAAAGTTGATAAAATTGTTGATGAATCATCGATGAAATGTTGATGATTTGTTGATGAAATGTTGTTGAAATGTTGATGAAATGTTGATGAAAAGTTGATATAATTGTTGATGAATCATCGATGAAATGTTGATGAATTGTTGTTGAAATGTTGATGAAATGTTGATGAAAAGTTGATAAAATTGTTGATGAATCATCGATGATATGTTGATGAAAGGATGATGAATCATCGATGAATCATTGATTAATTTGTAACTGATGACAGCCTAGGACATGCCCATGTTAATTTCATCAACAGTTTGTATGGAATTTCATCGGTGATTCATCAACAAATCGAAGTTTTTTTGATGAATCGTTGATGAAACGTTGATGACAGGTACTGCAGGGTAGTCCCGTCGTCTCTCCACAATGATAACACTGAGTGCGATTGAGAGGGGCGACAATTGATCCACACATTAACCCTTAGATGGTGTGTGGGGCTTTAAGATGCGTTTTATAATAACAAGAGTTAAAAGTTTTTTTATAGTTTCAGTTTGAGAAGAGGCGTTGTTTTTGTTTTTGTATTGCCAAAATATAATCTTAAAATACAACTTTTGTACAGCTACATTTATTTTAGCGTTTTCGACTGATCTTATTAATGTTTCCTCATAATTTCGTAGTTTCTTAATTTTAATTAAATTTCATCAAATTAAAATTTAACACCATTCAAGTGCTTACGACAATGCAAAATGTCGTTTTTGTATAAGGGTTAATGCCGGCAAAAATTCGTCCGCAGACGTGCTCACGCATAAATAAGCGGGATTACCTCGTGTAATTGTATCATGGAGCTAATAGAGTTCTAATAGTGTGACCAACTTATCTCTTATCTATTTGACCTTTTAAAAGCTCACCTTGGTTGGGCTGCGGACTGTAGGGCGTGCTCCGGCCCGGACTGAGCTGCTGCTGCATCAGCGTCTGGGCAAAGTTCGGACTGAGCTGGGCGTCCGAGGGCAGGTTGGTGCGCGATAGGGACACATTCGGAGCCACCGTCGTGTTGAGCAGCGAGCCTATGTTGTTCAGGCCCGCGTTCATGCCGGCTGAAAAGTAATTGTTAGTTCTCCTAGAATTGAAAAGCTTCTTTGCAATACTCACTGGCATTCTCCGGGACGAGCAGCTGCTGCTTCTGCTGCTGCTGCAGCAGTCGCTCCTTCTGCTGGGCCGCCGCCAGCTGTTGCTGCTGCCGCATGTTGCGCAGCTGCTGCTGGGCGGGCAGGACCACTCCCCCAGGGGTGGCCACCGCATTCATGGGTCCACGTCCGCGCGCCGGATACATCGGTGGCGGGCGCTGGAAGCCCTGGTTGCCCTGATTCCTCATGGCCTCCAGGCGCTGTATGATGTGCTGCTGCGTCTGCTGTTGCTGCTGCTGCTGCTGCTGTTGCTGCTGCTGGTGTTGCTGCTGCTGCTGCAGACTGAGCATGCCCGGATAGGCGGGCGGCTGCTGCTGGAGATGCTGCTGCTGCTGCTGCCGCTGCTGTTGCTGGGCCACCTGCAGGGCCAGGAGCTGCTGCTGTTGCTGGTGTTGCTGCTGCTGGTTGAGCTGCAGGTGCTGCTGCTGCTGCTGCTGGGTCATCATCAGGTGCTGGCCCAGATCGTTGCCGCAGAAGGCGGCCGCCTCGACGTCGAGCATCAGCGACTTTTGGATGTCACTAATGGCCGAGGCCTCCGAGGGGGCGCTGGTCACGATGGGCGTGTCATCCGGGTAGTACTCCATGACGCTGTCCAGCAGCTTGGACAGCTCCGAGTCGCCGTCGCCCATGAGGGCGGCCGCCGCAGCTGCAGCCGCCGCCGCCGCAGCCGAAGTGGAGGCCGCTGTGGTAATTGAGGTAGTTGCTGTGGTCGCCAGCTGCTGCTGCTGTTGGAAGGGCAGCTGCGGCGGCTGGAGGTGCTGCTGCTGCTGCTGCTGGCTGAGGTAGACATCGTTTGGCTGCTGGGAAGGATTGCTGGCGGCCTGCTGCTGCTGCTGCTGCTGCAGTTGCTGCTGCTGTTTGCGGTTGCGATTGGCGGCCGCCTTGGGTCCGGTGCTGCCGGCACTTATGAGGTTGCCGGGAGCGGCCAGGGTTGTGCCGCTGGAGCTGGTGATATCCGGCAGCGTCTTCACCTGCAACGGATGCTCGGGATTGGGGGGCTTTGGGTGTCTTTGGCGGATTCTGCAGCAGCTTGGCCAGCATCTTGTTCTGCGTGCAGAGCTTGCTGGGCTTGTCCTCCGACCGCTTGGCGGATGGATCGTCGTCCGGCTCGTTGAGCGATCGCTTGCGGCTCAACGGATCGCTCTGGATCTTGAGCATGGCCTTGAGATCCTCGGTGCTCATGTTGCCGCTGGCATTGCCACGATGCAGGCCATCGGGATTCTTGAGCTGGCGCATCAGTTCGCTCTGGCGGGAGTTGTTCATGGACCCAGACCCGGAGCCACCGCCCGAACCGTTGCCATCGTCGTCCTCGGTCTTCTCGTTGAGCAGCTGTCAATGGAGAGGGAGTTTCGTTAGCAAGGAGCTTGTGGTTTAAGGGATTTTGTTACTCACCTTGAGCAGCATGGGATTCTGGGAGTTGCCCGCCTTGTGCAGCATGGAGCCGGCATTGGGGCCACCGCGACCCATCGGTCCCAGGGGTCCAAACATGCCCAGGCCGCCGGGCTGGCCGCCCATCTTAAAGCTGCCGCCGCCGCCAAGCTTCTCCTCGTCGCTGCCCTCCGGCTTGAAGTACTGAAAGAGGCGTGGCTTTAGCTGGAATTTAAGATCTATGGAGACCTTGCTTCCACTCACCTTCTCTTCCTCGCCCAGGCCGCCTCCCAGGCCGCTGGCCAGGCTCTGCGACTTGGTCAGCAGGTGACGCAGGCGTTCCGAGGACTCCTGCTGCTGCTGCTGCTGCTGTTGCTGGGGCGGCGTCTGCTGTTGCTGCTGCTGGGAGAGGAGCAATCCTCCCACTCCATTCTGCAGAGCGCCGCCCATTAAGGCGTTGCTACTTCCGCTCCCGCTGCTGTTGTTGCTGCCGCCCGGCTGCTGCTGCTGGACATCCTTCTCGGGCTTCACATCGCCCGCCTCGAAGGAGTGGAAGTTGAAACCGTAGTTGCCGCCGGCGCTGGCGTTGGACTGCGGCGAGGGGAGGCTGGCGGCCGAGTGCGAGGAGAGCTGGTAGGGCGTGGCTGGGGAGGCGCACACGGCCGGACTGAAGCCGTGGCCGGAGGGCGGACGCGGCGTGCTCACGGGCGTGGCCACCGAGGCCCGCGAGTTGGGCCGCGAGTCCGTCCAGGCTCCCACGCCGCCGCTGGGATCCATGTCGAAGGAGGAATGTGCTGCAATGTCGAATTCGAAGGTGTCGCTGCCATAGAAGCTGTGCTCTCCGGGCGCCGGCGAGGCGGTAAAGGCGTTAACCAGCGACGAGCTGGCTCCGGATCGCTGCTGCTGCTGCTGTTGCTGCTGCTGCTGCTGCTGCTGGAGACCGCTGCCGTTGAGGATCGCGCTGCTCATCAGTGGGCCGCCCACGCTGGTGGTCTGTGTGCTGTTGCCGCCGCCGCCCTGCTGTCCGCCGCCCACAAGTCCGCCCAGCAGATGGGTGGGCAGCAGGCCAGAGGCCGCCGCCGGCGAGGAGGCGCCCGTACCGGCCACGCCATGGAGGCCGTCCATCGAGAGGTTGCTGAGGAGCGAGCTGGCCAGCGAGGGACCCGGCGACATGGCGCAGAGCTGCCCCAGGCCCAGTCCTCCTCCGCCTGCGCTGCCCGCTCCCGTGTTGTTGCTGTTCATGTCGTTCTCCGAGTTGAGCAGCGTCTGCACGGACATGATGAAGTCACCCTCGCCGGGCGTCTGGTTGAGGAACAGTCTCGAGTTGGCCTTCACATGAACGTAGACGTCGGGCGCTCCCAGTCGCAGCCGAAATGGACGCGAAACCATATTGGCGCCGGCTCCGGCGCCTGGGGAATGGGCACTGGCCGAGTCCTGGATGTCGCGCAGATGCGACTTGAGCGTGGAGAGGTCGTGCGGATGACACAGATCCTGCCACAGGCGCCCCACCCAGGTCTGAAGGTGCTGCTTGAACGGCTCCCGCAGGGCCGTGTGATCGAGGTCGAGTATCTTGCCGTGAATGTCCAGCTTGAAGGTCATCTGCTCGATGGGCTGCTGCTGGACATGCTGCTGGATGTTGATCTCCAGCGGCGACTCGTCCTCGGGGCGGGTGATCAGGCACAGCACAGAGCTGCTGGCGTCCGCATCATCTGGGGGAGATAAAGGAGATGGATGAGATTAGTTTGTGAGCAATGAGAGAGATCTTGGCATGCATTCATACTCACCCTTGACGGGAGCCGCTATGAGGACCACCTCCTCGTACTTGTCCTGCTGCCCGGCCTGCCGCAGCGGCTTCTGGTCCTCCGACGTCTGGGTGGCCGTGCGCGTGTCCTTGACTAGCATGCGCACCTTGGTGGAGATGCTGCGCTTCGACTTGCCCACCGCCGGTCCTCCCACGCCCGAATTGGAATTGGACCCCGCCGACTGCTGCGACGCATTGCCATTGTTCAGCTCATCGAGATCGCCCCAAACGCCCGCACTCGGTCCCGGTCCCGGTCCGCCACTGCCACCCGCTCCAGAGTTACCCGAGGAGCTGCTGCCGCCACCCCCATTGGGATTGCTGTTGTACATGTTGTTGATGATCGGCTCTAGCTTGGCGTGATCCCCCTTATAGAGGTACATGTAGAGCGGCTGGTGGTACAGCTCCTGCTTCTCATAGCCGATCAGCTCGCGTATATTCTGCGTGCAGGACTCAATGATGCCGTTGGCGTTCACCTGGAGCAGCACCCAGCCGACGCCGCTGATGTAGTGCTCGAGTGCCTCGAAGTATGCCGATATCTCTGGCACCTGGCCGAGCAGCAGCGATGGCTCCGGCAGTGGTGGCTCTGTGGAGGATACCTCGCCCTGCTGCACCGGATGGATCGAGCAGTTGTCCGTGGCACAGCGGCTGCAGCGTGTTGAGGTTGCTTGCGGTTTGTTGTTACTGTTGCTGTTGCTGTTGTTGCTGTTGCTATTGTTATTGTTATTATTGTTATTGTTGCTGTTATTCGTATTGTTGTTGTTGGTCGTTGTCGTGGAGTTGTTGTTGTTCGTCGACGTTGAGGATATATCACGGTTTTGGCCCTTGTCACAAATCTCACGATACTGAAAAAAGCAAAAAAGGTATGGAATTAGTAAAGGAAATTTCGTTGGGTATATTAGGTTACTAATAAAATATAAAAGTAAAATATAAAGGATATTATTAAAATTTGGGTTTAATATAATTAGGAACAAACTCTATATATTTTGAGGATACTTTTGAACCTTTGAAAATGTTAAGTATTAAAAATCTACAACTTTCTGGAACTCTACACCCAAAAAAAAATCATCATAGAGCCTATACGATTGTTACATGAATTCTATACTCTTGAGTATGAAACATTTCTTAATAAGATGCTTATTAATTTGATACTACGAAAGTATAGATTTTATACTCATCTGCACCAATATTTCATAATAATCACTAACGCGACAAACAGAAAAGCACTAAATTCCAGCTAACGCGATTTGTTATCGAATTTTCGATGTAGGTTCGTATAAAAATAATACTCGAAAATACACAATTGAATCTTTGGAGTATAAAAATTATACTTTGTAGTATATATTTGATATTTTTAAGTATACAATTTATACTAAACTCGTTATACTGCTTGAGTATATTTTTAAGACAACGCGTAGAAAGGTTAAACTCTTGTTTTTTTTTTTTTTTGTGTACCTAAACTTAACTATGATATTTTCTTTATTATTATTATTATGAAAGCATTTTGTATATAAGTTAATTACAAGGATTTTACTTAAAAATGTAATTGTGAAAAAAAAAATATTTTTTAAGGATACTTTTGAACTTTTGTATAATTTTAAATTAAGAATCTTTAACTTTCTGAGCATCTACCTATACTTTACTATAATATTTAATATTATTAATATTATTATACATGAAAGCATTTGGTTTTTAGGTGTATTAAAGGGTTTTACTTTAAGTATAAAGGTTTTTAAACTGTAATATTATGGATATTAACAATTACATTGGCATATTTATTACAATTTTCCACTTTTCCTTATATTTGTTTATAATATTACTCGATTTATGACACCTCTTCCCATATATAGTATACTCATGCGATGATCTTAAATTCATCTTCGTGACAATCCCTATTGAGACTCATCTCCATCCTCATCTCACATCGCATCTCACATCGCATCTGGGATCTTAACAACGGAATATATAAAACTTCATTCATATCGCGCCCACTTTATTGGCGGCATTTAAAGCTGCAGTATTATTTATTCGGCAATGATGCGGAAGCTTTTCGTGCGAAACTCATGCTTATTATGACACACAGTAATAATTATTATTATAGCACGAAGATCGGCACACTTTGTACGGGGAGTAGTACCCGTAAATAAGTCCGAAAAAACAGAGAGAAGAACACTGGGATATCTCTGGAATGAGCTATATTGTTTTGACACAATGGGAGTGCAAATAAGACAGTGGCGTCTGTTCGAGGGGCTTAGCTCTTACTGGCACTTGTAATGTTGGGATATAATTAAATAAATAAATAAATAAATCACAAGTTAAAGAAGCTAACAAATACATTTAATCCTTACAAGTACTACTAAAAACTCAATTTACTGCAACGTGTAATTTACATTGTTCCTAAAATTCCCTAGTTTTAATTGTGGATGCGATATTTTCATATTTGGATTTTTGAAGCTCCCATTCGATAAGAATATTGTTTTAAATGTTTAGTGTAAATACTTTAGCTGATTTTGTTTTTAACTTAGTAAATATATTTCTGTGATTGTTTCCTTAGTAAAAATAAAAAAATTACTACATAAGAATCCTGTTATTGTTTTCTGCTTTCTGTTCTTTGTTTTTAGAATTCCCAAGTTGTTATTCTTGGGGCGCTTTCAGATAATGGATGGATATTTTGTTAGGAAACACATTATTCACTTTAATTTTGTTTGGTTTTAGCCTTATTTTCGATTATAACTGACCACTACATAAGAATCATAATTCATGTAGCATGTAATCTGTTATCGTTTTCTGTTCTTTGTTTTTAGAATTCCCAAGTTGTTATTCTAAGCGCGCTTTCATATAATGGATAGTTATTTCTTAGTAAACACATTAATCACTTTAATTTTGTTGGGTTTTAGCCTCATTGTTGATTAAAATTGACCGTATTAACACGTGATTATGCCATGGTTTTCCCTACTTTATATGTAAATCCCCCTGTGATGAAATCCGGCGTACGCCACTGCAATAAATCGCAATTTTATCACTCGCGTGTCGTGTGTGTGTGTGTGTGTGTGGAGGAGCTTCTATGCTTGTGTTCTTTTCACTACGCCACGCAAAATTTTACGCGCGCGTTTGAATTAAAGTCATTGACATTCGCGAAAAAAAGAGGAAAATAAAACAAACACACGCGCGGAAAGCACTGGCCATATTCAAATATTATTGTTATTATTATTGGGTTTCCTTTTCCTTGGGCTTTCCACACACTGCCCACCTTTCGCCACCCACTCTTCACACTCTCTCTCTCGCCCACTGCCACTGCACTCTCTCTCTCTCGCATGGGAATTCAAGGTCAGTCAACTTCAACTTCGCGTGGACAAATGTCAATGGCATTTCACTTTGTTTTGGTTCTGCCGTTGCTCCTCCTTATTCTCTGCTGACTTTCGTTCTCCCTTTTAGCTTGGGGCTTTCTGCGGCTTATCAGTCCAGAACCTAGTCTGGAATGTGACTCAATTTGGGCCAAAGGCAGGAATTACTCACGGAAAAAATCACAGAAAAAACTGAAAAACAGAACACAGAACGTTCGCACAGTCACAAAGTTGCCGAAATACTAAGCACACATTTTTTGAATGCAATTGGGTTTAAAAAACGCACAACAACAGAGAACAACAACAATGGCGGAGCTTCGTTCTCTCCCAAAAAGCCAAAGAAGCTTTGCTCTCGCCACTCTCTCTCGGTGCTGTGTTGCCTCCAGTTTTGTTTACCGGCTTGTAAGGTGAGAGCATGTCCCCCTGTGTGTGTGTTATCACATTGTGCACCTTGTATGCAGCGGGACTGTGGGTGTGCGGGTGCGGGGGATACGCAGGAGCAACAACAATAAAGAACAATATAGAATGAAACGCAATCACAACTATGTGAAATTGCAAAGAGCTGCGACGTCATCGTCCAAAAGCGTTTCAAAAGCAGTTCGTTGATCTCCGAAAAAGAGAACCTCGAACCCGGAGAGAGCTTTTATTCAATTTTTGGAAGGAAGCTCGTTTTGGCGAATGTATGAGTGTGTGTGTGTGACCAGGAAAAGTTGCTCCCGAGCACGAATGTCGGGGTGAAGGCACTCCAAAAAATATCAGTCAAATGATAAAGTAAACAGAGCAACAACAATGAGAGCAACGGTAGCCGCTACAACAACCACAAAAGATCGCAGCGCGTGCAACGGCGAAAATGTCCAAAACGTGTCTGGGCTCTATCTCGCCGCCTCCCCTCTTTTCTCACTCTCGCTGTGAATGTATCTCTATCTCTTGAATTTTTGGCGGGCTTTGGCCCACAGATTCATCCAAAAAGTGATAGCATCAGGTAAAATCCGGGGAAGATAAAACAGCAGCAGCAGCTGTGTCACAGACAGCGCCTGAGAAAAGGGGGTTTGTCAACACCAGTGGCCTTATAATGATTATAGTATTAATGATCGAGGGATAAAAAGCTCAAATTAATAATATTTAAGATGGAATTAGCTATAAGCATTTTCTTAGGACTTTCGAAATTGTATTTCAAGATATTTTATTGCATATTGACTATAACAAATAAATTTAACTACGAAATAATTAAATGAAATATTAAAGTATTTGTTTAATTAAAAACAATTTAAAAAGCTTCTGAAATACCAA
This sequence comes from Drosophila rufa, assembly GCA_018153105.1. Taxonomy (NCBI): domain Eukaryota; kingdom Metazoa; phylum Arthropoda; class Insecta; order Diptera; family Drosophilidae; genus Drosophila; species Drosophila rufa. The sequence continues at coordinate 21,644,636 of JAECXS010000096.1, forward strand.
ACAAAATCTCTCAAATAAATAAGTTTGCTTCACCCAAAAAGATAAAATACTTCTCAAGCGTGGTTCCCCCTTAATTATAATTAATATATATACATTTTCCCCCTTAATTATTGCATTTATAATTTTTTCTATATTGCTCCCTGAAAAAGCAAAAAAAAAAATATAAAAAATATTTGAAAATTAATAAATCATCAATCAAATTAGTTCTACATAATTGCATGATCAGTAGGCAATAAAAGTTTAAGTCTAATAAGTTTAATAATTTAATATTATGAAGCGCACATATTATTTTCCAAGAATTGATACAATTTTATTTATTTATTTTTATTCCTTAAGGTTAACCGAATATTAGAGATCCTATAAAATTGAATATTTCATACATCTATTTCACCATCTGTCAACAATGAATCATATTAACTTCTTTAAAATTCAATAAAACCCTAGACTGCACTTTTTTTTTCCTTTTATTGCCGCTTGCTTGGCCATAACCTATTTCTGGTCAATTTATTCCGTATATTAATTATGGGTTGGTTATTTCCAAGCAAGTCTCCTCCGAAAATAGACCCGTACACCTCGCCAATCAGCAATCATCGGCGATATGGCGTGAGGTGTGAAGGTGCCGGAGAATGAGTGGAAGCGCAAGTAGAACAAACGGAGGCAGCGATGACAACTGGCGCCGTGGCTTAGTTGGTTAAAGCGCCTGTCTAGTAAACAGGAGATCGTGAGTTCGAATCTCGCCGGGGCCTTTCCCTTGGAATGTATAATATTTTCTTTTTTTTTCTATTTGTGTCAACAAACTAATCGAATTGTATTTTGCTTAGTGAATAATAACATTTTCATGGGGGTAACCCATCAATTGGATTAGTGCGCGAAATGAGCTGCGTTCGATCCCTGCGTTGGCTTTTCTCATTAGGGAAAAACTAACACGACACGAAAAGCATTTAATTCAATTTGTTTATTATGTGCGGAACTCATGTGAGGGCTTGTTGTAGCCTTTAATTGCATTTTATTGCCCCTTTCCCGTCGCCCGACCGATGTGACGGCTTGTTTCGTTTTCGCCCCGCTTGGATTACAAAATAAAATTATGTATTTTGTGTATTTCGGCGTTGGCTGTGCGCCGCATTTCATTTAAAAAGCCATTTGTTGGTATTTGTCTTTGTTCGTGTTTTCCTTTTTTTGTTTTTGGCTTTTTTTTTTGGGGTTTTCGGTTTTGGTTGTTGGGATGTTCGGCAAAGCGTGGCGCTTGGCTCGAAAATAATTTGCATAATAAAGTGCTTAGGCTACCTGAAACCAATAAAAGAAATACGGCAATAACAACAATAATATTAATGAAACCGCCTAAAACAACATAAAGCCGCTGGCCAGGTCGGGCGGGGGCTATTGAAACATAAATAAATTTATGTAAATTAAATAAAAATATTAATTAAATTGTGCTGCGGCGGGGGCCAAATTACGTCAGCCAACTCTTCTGCTCATCTGCTTCTGCACCGCCTCTTGGCTGTGGTCTCCCCCTTCGCGAATTCTTTTAAGCTCTTTTCTGGCTGAGCTTTTAATTGCTTTTTAATTGGAACGCGTTTTTGGCTCTATCCTGCACAGAGAGAAAATATCAGGGATCCTATTTTATATTTCATTTTATTGGGCATGTTTGAATTGATTTTGTGTGAGTAAAAAATAAAACAAACTGGCTTGATGTGAGACAAATTAGCTACACTTTCTTGTTATATTCCATAAAAAACATGTTTGACTATAGAAAAGGATAGAGTAAGCCAAAAATTACAAATTAACCGCACTTGTGCTTTGCGTATACTGTGCGTGTGCTGGCAGAGGCCAGTCAGAGAAATTTGGTAACTCGCGAGTCAGGGCTTTGGGCGCCAAATTGGTGCTTCTATTCCAAAAATAATAAAAAAACACACCTTTTTTCAAATATTCTTCTATCGATTTCATGATCTTAAATTATTATTTTCTACACAAATCATTTTTCTTTCAGTGGAGTGTAAACAAAAAATAAGAAGACCAACTGAAAATGTGGGGAACTCCATGGAAATTACATTGGGGAATTTCGCTGGCTTGTGTTTTTGTTTTGTAATTGATCATTTGGTATTCCGGACAGGCCATTGAGTGGAACCGACTGGCCAAGTCCAACAGCTCTGTCATTCCCAGGGTGTTATAACAACTTGTATTGCTTTTCGTAGTTGATAGCGTTTCGCTTTTATTATTATTATTAGTTTCGTTTGATGAGTTTATGCATTGGGGTCTGGCCGCTGGTAATTAACTCGCATGCGTGGGGTTGGGTGACAGCTAGATCTACATATAACTTATATAGATAGAAATTTCTTACCGTTCGAACCACTTGGTTTAGTATAGCCGCCTTGTCCGGTTTCGTTGAGGTCATATCCCCGCGCTTGTTCAGCGTCAATATCTCCGACAACTGCTCGATGTAGCCGTTCTCCGCCTCGCGACGTCGCTTCTCATTGTTGCATTTGTTGATTTGTGATTGAGGCTGCAAAAATTAAAGAAAATTATCAAATTTTATTCGCTACTTATAATTTGGTTTTAATAGGACATGATATATGCATGAGCTCTCAATTTGGCTTTGATAAAGGTTGTGTCTTAGCATGCCTAATGTTCAATCTGCATATTTTAGCTTTTATTATCTTCATAAAAATGTTTATATTAATTTTGCTAGTTGGATTGGTTAATCGATGCTAAGTTATTGTTGTAATAAATTGAGGAACTATAAAGTTGGTAATAATTTGATTTTTAAAATGAGAAAACAAAATGTATTAAATAAGAAACCTTTTAAAACTTTAAAATCTTATAGTTAAACCGGAACATGAAGTAAACTTTTAATATTGCATCGAAGTTGAATGCACGTAGATATCGATATATTAATAAAATGATCTTTGATACATTCCTTATCTTATAGCTTTGTCAGTGTAAAGAAGAAATTCATTTCATCCATTTATATCGATATTTTCGGTAGTTTGCCAATATAAACAACACTTTGAAAATTGAATACTTAAATTGAATTAGTAATTAAATTATTGTGTGCAAATTTATATCGATATTTTCGATAATTCGACAGTTTAAAAAATATTTTACTGCCACTGAAATTGTTGTGAACTTAAAACTAATTGAAATTATGTTAAAAAGTAGTATACAAAATTCAATTCAACAATTTACAATCAATTCGTTTCAAAAAATATATTTCATTGCATACTTTTTAGGGCATATTAGTGATTTCTGTGTGACTATTTATCGAAACCATATAAAATATGATAATTAAATTGATATATTCAATTGAATTTTATTTTCTTCTCCAATCATTTGATTTTAATAAAACATCCCCGTTAGAAAACTCACCAGATTGACCTTTGAATCCGTCTTGCGTCGTATCTTCCGGCCGGACGTCGCTGAGTTGGCAGAGTTGGCTGAGATCGGCGATGCCACCGCATTCATAATGGCCGATCGCTGCAGCGCGGCTGCAATGTTCACAGTTTGTGCGGCTGCGGCGGCCGCTGCCTTGTTGTGAATCGAATGGTGTTGTTGTTGGTGCGAGCCGAGGTTGCCCAGTTGCTGCTGCTGCTGTTGGTGTTGCTGGTGTTGTTGGTGCTGTTGCTGGTGTTGTTGGTGCTGCTGCTGATGTTGCTGGTAGGCCAGTTGCTGCTGCTGCTGCTGGAGAGCTGTGAGCGCCGCTGCTGTCGAGGCGCCTGACACGCCCCCAGCACCAGCCCCGCCTCCGCTCGCTGCCGTCGCGCGCTGCAGCGGATGCGTGCCGGGCGCCAGTCCGTGATGCAGTCCGCCGCTCAGCAAGTGGCTGCCAACGCCGCCGGCGCCCGATGACAATGTAACGGCTGCTGTGGCAGCGGCCGGCGATGAGCGCGGCAGGTTGCAGACCGATATGTTGCCGCTGTTGCTGTACTTGTTGCCACCACTGCTGCTGCCTCCGCTGCTGCTGCTGCTGTTGCTGCTACCACTGCTGCTGCTGTTATTGTGGCTGCTGTGGCTGTGGCTGAGGTGGCTGATGTTGCTGCCGCTACCAGTGCTGCTGGTTGAAGTCGCTGGATTTGATGTCCCTGAGGCCCAATGATCTGGTAAGTCACTTGGGCTAAGCCTGAAAAGGGTACAAAATAAGGGGAAATTAGTGAAAAATTCCACAATTCAATATCGTCAATAAAAAGTTTCGAAATATAGATTTTTCACATAAATAGTCAACTGATTCTTTCAGATTATTAATTAATCTTAGTCTTAATCTCTTAAAACTTAGAATAAAAATAATCAAATAATATTTACATATACTAAATACGGAAGATTTTACTAGAAATCGAAATTTCCTTTTTTTCTATCCATACACGAGCTGTTCGCCACTGACCTTGGTTTTGGGCTTAGGCTGGGCTTTGTGTTCTTATCAAAATGCAAAATTCCCTCTGTGCTGCTCGTTGTTGTGCTTTTTCTAGATATTTCAGTCTCATTCTTTTGGTTAATGTGCTGCCTCAATTACAGTTTATTGCCTAATTAATTTGCATTTGGGCAGAGCGGGGAGCAGCGAAAACAATTAGCTGTTTTTTGTGTGGTTTTGGTTCAGCTTTTGTGGTTGGTGTCTTGGCCTAGCGCTTTATTTATTCTGATATAATATTAAATTGCGCATTAGGAACTGTGTAGAGTAATACCATATATCAACCGACATTTCTGGAATTAATTCTGAGACAGAACAGAACCTCTTAAAGTTCCTTTTACAATTTAATATCAAATCTGAAGAGGTAACTAATCCGAGCAAATTAATCTTGTTAGCCCTGAGGTTTCACCTGCCAAATCTCAACTATTTTCCCCAGCCGCATTCCTTTTACCTTTACCCTGAGAAAAAAAAGAGCCCACACTTCTCTTGCGGAATGTGACATCTTCATTTTGTACTGTGGCAACCACTTCAAAGGATGTTGGCATGATAGGCACATAAATATCTCACTCCGTTTCCTTGTAGCCGCACAAACTTAATCATTTGTTAGCCCGGGATTTTGGGAGGTATTCCGGGAAGGTGGCGAGGTGACCCCCCGACTTCTGCTGCTGGGTTGCCAGCGCAACGTGAGTCAAATTAATGTTGTCAGCTTTGGACAACGCTGGAGATCCCGGAGCCGGTTTAGAACCCGGACTTCAAGTGGTCATCATGGCCATTACTCTTGCCCATCTTCTCTTGTTTTATATATATTTTTTTGTTGGGTTTCTTTCATGTCAGTTTTCATTTGGTTACGTGATTAATTGTTTACTTTATTCGTGCTTAGAGTGCGGCATAAATGTAATTTTTTTCGCACTCGAGGAGGCGCCTGTTTCCAGGTAACGGAAAATGAAGTGGAGAAAATATGGCAAGTCAGAGAACAAGTGAGTTTATTAATTCGATTTGCATTTAACTATATTTTGTTCCCCCTACTTTTTTTGCATTCACTTCCGAGACTCACTCAACCAGTTGAGCGTGAAACGGAGTCCCAGCTCTGGAGCACCTTCAGCTCAAACTGAGGACCACCCGGTGTAGTAACCGCTTCTTATTCTTCCACTTTTTTAATTACATTATATGCATAATGAAGAGAGAGAGAGGGAGCCCCAGAGATTGGGGGAGCGGGGCCAGAGAACTGCAAGGAAATAATTACAGGCAACTGGACACGATGGGGAGATGTAATCAGCGCTGAAGAGGAAGAAAAAAATACAAGAAAAGCCAAAAAGGAACCTATTTGTGGCATACCCTAGCAAAGCAAGTTATTTTTGCTATTTAAGCTATCAAATTTAATGATTATATTTTTATTATAGAGATTTTTAGCGTGCTTGTATTAGTTTCGAGGTCAGGAATTGGTATTTTGGTATTTTAACTCTTTAAATATCTCTTATAAGACTTAAAGCTAAATAAAAAATTTTATTTGTGTTTCCATAAAAATATGCACAGTCTGGAGGCTTAAGTCGCGAATTTTCCTACTTAATTTAAAAGATTTGTTCTTCTTGTAGAAATTTTGTTAAATATATTTCCTCTAAGAGCATTTAAAGTAGCAAATAATCCAGGGAGTTGGCTTAGCCGGGCTGTTGGCCAAAATGTGAATGCAATGGGCGCTAAAATGAGTGACGTACCAAGTCGCTACTCCACTCTTTTCCCCCCCTTGACAAGCGCAATCATTGTGCGAATTCTTTGCGCTGCTGCTGCCTCTTTTTGTTGCTGGTTATTTTGACAGGGCGACACTTAAATGTGGCAGCCCGCTATGATCATAATCATCCTCATCTCTGCCACATTCCCGCACTATTCGCTATTCAGCTATTCGCCGTTCCACAGGGCGTATGATTGACGCGCTTAATTAAGGCAGCCAGAAAAGAGCGAAGCAGAAGCGAACAGCGTAAATTAATTAAATTACAATTAATGCAGTAAGCCAGTTGACTTATTTGCGCTATGGTCGATGGCTTTGTTGGTTTTTTTTTTTGTGGAGTAACAAAAGGCAGGGGTGGCACAGTAATTGATTTAGATTTAAAATCAATTTAAAATGTGTCTAAAAGTATGCAATGCAATTAAATAAATGGATTTTTTGTATTTGAGGGAGTTAATTTAAATTATTTTCAGTTTTGTAAAGTAAATAATTCTCTATGTTAAAAAATCCAAGAATAAATGTATTTTCTAGAGCAATAATGATTACATAATTGTGAAATAAAACTAAGCTCAAAGTTTGATCACCGCTCTGACCAAAATTTCACAAAATCTATTCATCAACCTGTCAGCATCGCTGATTCCCCGAATGTTCTGGTAATGATTTTCCTTTTACCTCTCCATTTTTAACTCTTTGATGATGAATTTGCATTCCAATGGAGGCTTAAACCCAATGGCAAGGTCGTTCCATTTTGCATGAATCAGATCTTGGCACACACAGAATCAAAGTATAGAGAAAACAAATTACTCATTATATTTAATGTTGATTATTATGTCAAGCGGCGTTTTCGGAATTCGGCTTTAGCTTTTCGAGCTTTTATTTTCACCTATGTGAGAGTCGAGCTTAGACAAATTGAGTCACGACTCACGTGATGATGATGATTATAATGAAGTGTGTGTGCTATGCAATCCAACATCGCTCATACGCACTGTCGGCCAGGAGAGAAAGAGGGGAGCGAAAAGAGCAAAACGCACCTCAGGGGCAAAGCTCAAAAGATTTATTTATATTTTCGGGGTTTTGGAAGGTCTACGTGACGCTCAGCTTGTCGCCTCAAACTTGGAATTTGGAATTCAAAGAGGATTATGCTAAAATTGTGAAAAAAAAAGGAAAAGTAAGCCTAAACTGCGATGCAAGCAATTGAATTTCGAGGGATAAGCAATAAACAAAATCAACTAAGTTTGTACACATGAAATTAGCATTTACAAATTTATTGTTTGCTTGTGAATAAATTATAGGCAATGCATTTCTTTGTATTTTTAACAATTTATATATTTATCTTAATTCCTGATTAAAGATTCCCATTTAAATATTGGTCTTCAAAATTTGTCACTGAAATTTCGAAATTGAGGATATTTTTAGTCTTGACATTCAGCTTGAAAGTATTTTAAGATATCTTTAGTGATTCACTTCCGCAAATTCGACAGTATCCTTGACATCAATCTGGAATTGATATCACTCCCTCAACAACAAATACAGTAAATATTTATTGTCAGCTTGTTTGTTTGCTTGTGTCTGTTCCGAAGTTTCTATGGAATTTGAATGACAAGCTCCACAAAAATGCCGATTCATTCTGACTAAACGAAGATATGCGGGCTATTTCGTGTAAGGTCACTTTACTTTGGGGATTCCCAAATATGTCAAGCAGAAATGTTGAATACTGTGTGGAGTTTCTATTGGCAAGAAAATCTGGTGGAAGACACTTGTAAAAATCATATAAATGTTGGCTTTATTCAGGAATTATTTCACAATAAATGTAACTCAAAGCTAAGCTCTTAAAAAATCCTCATAAAAAGTTTATAGTTCTCACACACATGAGTCAGAAACCATTGTTGACTTTCTAATGGTTGTCAGTGTATAAAAATGATTGGTTGTAAAACAGAATAGCTTAATTGTTTATTTTATATTTCAACATGTTGCACATTTTTATTTGTACCTTACGCAACAATGTTCTCATATTTTATTAAAGACATAACATCGATAATATGTATAATCGATATTGATAAGTATTTAAATCGAATAATAAAACTTATTGTTTCTTAGAAACTGGTTTTTAGTGCACTTAAAGTTTATAAACCGAAATTAACATATTTTAATCGAAAAAATCGTTAAATTAATACTTTCTGCTACTATCGAAAAAACGGTTTATTTGTTATTCCTTGAGGTTCAGTTAGTTAGCTTCAGCTTTAGTTAGACTGTTTTAATTTTGCTCAAAGTTTAGTGAGATTGTAGACCCATAGTAAAATATGGAATTAAGGTAGTTACATATGTATATCGATAGAATATCGATTGATATACTATCATTAGCAATCGATTGTTTGCCTGCATTTTATACATCATATTCATTTCATCCAAATAGATATTTCAGACAAATGCTCGTTGTAAAGCTGTTATGTCCAAAATTAACCCCGGCTTAACCCACCACTGCACCGAGTCCACTTGACTTAAGCTCGTTTTATTTTGGACATTCGTGAGAGCTTTTGTCTCCGGCTGTCTCGTCAGTCTGAGCTAACACTCGCCATAATCGGAGGGGACCTGTGCACTTGTTTAAGCTGAGCTAACTAAGTCTAGTCTCGTCTAGCTCTGACACTTCTCGCTGGCTCCCCCTCGAGCAAACCTCATTTGCTCAGCTGCTTTTGTGTTCTCACTGAATTACTGTGTGGGTAAGCCTGCATTTTTAGCAAACTAATTGTGTGAATAAAACATATGTTCGGTTTGGGTCTCCGCTCTGCGAGAGAAGCGGCGCCCTCTCGCTTCCTCTGGCGGCGTTTGTGGGTCGCTCTCGGCTACAGTCATTGCTACAAATAATAAAGTGGGTCATGGATGAAAGAAAAAGCGTTTTATAAAGTGGGTCATGAATTTTGTTTCACTCACGTTCAAGTGTATTTCGATTGCCGCTCGCAGTTGTTGTTATTGCGGTTGTGCTTGCCGATTTTTTATATATTTCTTTCTATATATACTTTGTTGCAAAAAAAATAAATAAAACAAAAATGCATAGTCAAAGCTGATTTAAATTGTATGATTCAGGTTTTTTGTCGTGTCTGTCGTCGCTGTCTATTTTAGATGGAGGAAGCGTATTTTTATATCCATATTTTTGATCTTGAATATTAAGCTGCGGGACATAAATAAAGTGCAAAATTAAAAATTGTATTTAACTATTCCAGTATTTATGTCTACTTTCCTATAGTTTTCCTTGGCTTTTGCTAATTATTTTCAACTCCATGAATCAGTTTCAATGGGGCGAAGAGTTAATTAATTGACATTGATTTATGTGACACACACTTAACTTATTTTTATATATTTTTTATTATGTCTTCTGTATTTTGTGCGTTTAGCCACTTTAATTGCCCCATCAAAGAGCCACACGAGAGAGCCTCGTGCCATCTGCTACACTTTCACTGACTAATTGCCAACTCAGGCATTGACAGTTTTCACTTTCCATTCGACGCCATCAAAATAACACTGCCAGTGGCAGTAAAACGGCTAAAATAACGTTGAGAAAGGCGAACCAATTTGTGTAATAAAAATAGTTGACAAATTAAACGCTCTGAACAATTATATGGGTGTGGAAGAATTTATAGATAATCGTTTAATTGCTAGTAAATATTCGAGTAGGGGCTTACATTTCTTTAGATTAATTGGAATGATTTATTTAATGGATTTGCATTGGTATTTAATAATGCTTCACATAAATAATATTATGGAATTTATTAACATCTCTATCCATCGCATACAAATTATTATAAAATTTGTAAACCTTTATTAATCAATTTTCTCCACTTTGGCAACCGTTCTTTATATGCTGCTTTGTTATGGCTTCAAATTAATTTAAGCATATGGGATACCTGCAATTATCTTGTTGCTCTAATATTCCTGGCTCAAATTGCGACCATTTGAAAGCCATTTCGCTGTGTCTGCAATCATGGCTTGATTGGTTCAGCACTTGACTTCCCATGCAATTTACTAGGGAGCTATTATATCAGAACGGTAACGGAATGATTCAATAGACAGTAACTACTGCAATCTATGGATGATAACATCTAATGAGCGAGTGGGGCGGCCTTTTTCAGCCCCTTGCATTTTTCACCACCCACCAACCTTGTACAGTTGCGGTTATAAAATTTGGTCTCTAAATAATTCGTTAAAAAAAATAATAAAATAAACTTTAAGAGGAATATATTGATGAACTTCAATTAAATTAAATTAGAATCCCTTTCTAAGTATATGAATTTGGTATATTATAAATCTTTTAAAGTATTAGCATTTATGGTAGTTGTTTTAATATTTATGTATACCATTTAGCTTTGTTTATTATATTTTAAGTACTATTATTTTGACCTCAGCTGTAGACCAGAAGTCTCTCTCTCTGTCTTTCCGCCACATTTCGCTTCCCCGCTCTCTCTCACTCTGTCGCTCTCTTTCCGAGTGTGTTACACCTGCTGACGGACTGAATGCACTTTGCTCAGTTGTTGTTGTTCCGTCTATGTCGGCGAAATAATGTCAGTGGGTCAGAGTCGATTTAGCATTTTGCAGTTGTTGTTCTCTCGGGTTATATAGAAGTATATATGGCGGGTGTGTGTGTGACTTAAGGTTAGCTCATAAGCAGCTGAAACAGCTGTTTAAGCCGCAACTGCCATACAGTTCTGGTTAAACTGACAAAAGCCTTAGCTCACTCTCTGAGCTCAGTCATATCTGGGCTAAGGCTAATGCCACACACTTGAAATGATCTATTTCAAATGCTTAGCCACGGTGGGAAATGTGGCATAATTTATTTAAATATTTATTGTAACACAGATTGATACAGAAAATATATACAAAATTGTATTAAAAGTTCAATAAATAGCAGTAATTTTCAATTTAAATTTCCTAAACAGACAAGTTAAAAAAAAACCGAAACGTTCCCAATTCGAGAGTGTTTTTTGGGGGCGTGGTCAAGTGCATTGCTGCACGTGCTGACATATGAGAAAAATTCGTATAAACCACGCATTTGTATGCAAACGTTTGGATCGGTGAGGTAAACCTTTGTATGCATGAATTTTTGGGAATATACCAGAAAATATATGGCCGAATAAATAAAACAAGCTTTACAAGAAAGAACAAAGCAGTTACAAGCCAACGAACAAGCCAAAAAATATTTAAACAAATGCTAGAATATATTTAAAGCCTTTAAGATTGTGCAATGATAGTTCTAGAATTTAGCGAACCTAAAATAATGTCCAAGGATATTTTAATAAAATACTTCCATCTAGTTATTATGCCAAATTATTTTCGAATACATTTTTTTAGATCTTAATTTAAATTTCCTTGCGTTTTCAAGGACCATTGACTTTGATTGGAGACAAAGTCAACCTAAAACCCTGACAAACCCAACTACACCTCAGATCTTATAAAATTACCAGTCAGATTAACTTATTCGACTTGCGATGTGTCAAGTACTATAATTTAATTAAAAACCTTCGGCTGGGGCTCTCCTACAACTGCGTAACGCACTGTATAATCAAACGTGTGTGTTCAATTGTTGTTTAATCTGTGAGCAATCTCTCAAGTTGATTTCCTCTACCTTGTTCGGGCCTGTCTTGGCTGCGTTTCAATGAAATCTCAGCCGCACTGCAAAAATTTAATTTATGAGTAAATAAAATTTATAAAGCTAACCTTCACACAGCCGCCGCCGCTGTGCTTGTTTTCTCGACTTTTTTTGCTGGCTTTGCGCACTTTGCATTTTGTTTACATGTCGCAGGCAACAGTTTTTAAGGCGACCCGTAACCGTGATGTTTTCTTGATACTCCCCAGACTTTTTCGCATATAGAATTACATTTATTGCGTGCGCCTTCGATTCACGTGCATTACTCACCTGCAATCAGAGAGAGAAATACGATTAGCACATGTGGAAAAGGGCTGATTCAGTCGAGATAAGCTCTAGATGTAGGGCTACGTTTTTATTGGTTTTTATTAATATTTATAAGGAGCAGGGCCAGTGTAAGTTACTTATTTTTTCCAAGGAAAACTACTTAGTATTTTGATAAGAACTAATATTATATATACAGAGAAAAGCCTACAAATATTCTATTAATACCATAAAATGCTTTCTGGAATATATCTCTTAAAATAAGATTTAATATTTCCATATTTTCCCTCTCCTAAACATACGTTTTATTTTCCAATTACATGACCAATATTGTATTACAGCCTCTGTCGAATTACCCTTCCCCTTGAATGTGGCTTCGGGATTGTCTGGTAGGCAGATTCCATTACAATTCCTAGGCCTAGTCCTGGTTCAAGACCTAAATCTGGACCCGGTTCTGGGGTTCCAGTCCCCCGTGGGCTTTTGTCCTTTGGCTGATGGGGCGCTTGTGATTTTTCTACCGGATTACAATTGTTTACACACACGACTGAACATTGTCACAGTTTCCACGACGGCGACGGTTGCAATTGTTCCACGACCCACCCACTCCTACCACATTTTCCGCTTTTCCGTCCTAGCCCGCCGGTATTGTAGCCAGGGCATATCCTTTTAAGCCCCTCTCCTCCCCACATGTGCCCACACGTGTAATTGTGCGTCTTCATGTGACAAACTCTGGCAACTCTGACGTTGCCTTCGCTTGTTGTTTGCACAAAAGTATAAGTTTACAGCGGCAACGGGAAAAAATGTAGTAGTCGAGGGTTCCACGACTAGGAGATACCTATTATACACTCTGTGAGGGCAGGAATTATAACTTTGTTTGTCTTACTAAATCGAAAATATCGATTGGCAATAAATATTTAAAAGGGAAGTTGTCGGAAAGTATCGTTTTTGTCTAAAATATCGATAGTATCGATACGATATTGATGGCATTTTTATATTTAATGCTTGAAATCTCAATAAAATGATTGAAAGTATCGCTTACTGCCTAAAATATAGATTTTTTGTCTAAAATATCGATAATATCAATATATACAATAATAAATAAATACAATACATTTTAATATTTTATGTTTGTAATCTCAATAAAGAGATTGAAAATATCGCCTACTGCCTAAACTATCGATAATATCGATATGATATCGAAAAGCTTTCAAAATGGTTCATTTAATTTAGGTTACTTGAATCAAATGATTGAATCATCACTCTTTTCATTAAATAATGATTTACTTTGATGTATTCAAATAACATGAATTGTTAATTGTTATCTATATTAAGCAGAACAATCGATATATGTACATAAATGTTAACGATAAATTCGATATTTTATTTTTCTGAGATATAATGATATAATATAATGATGAGATATACTGGTATATAGATATACCAATATTTTGATACATCAAAAATCTGCATATTTTTTTGACATGGACATGGATACAGATAAATAAATTCGTAGATAATCCACAGAAAGACTTTTAGGTTCCCTCCAAACTCCAGTTCAGCTCTATACCTCCCTGTGTGAAACTCAAACCTTTAATTTTGTCAAATATGTAGTGTCTAGTTCATTGCTTTCCGTGTTAAAACGAGCATACCGATGGACATGGCTAGATTAACTTGTTTGCTAATCCCGATCGAACTTTTCCTTCACCATTTTTTACTCAAATACAATATACTGCCTTAGTGGCCGAGGGTGCAGGGTATAGGAAAAAAAAACTGCTTTGCATATGTATGTACGTACGTACTGCTGCCACTTTGTCTAACATTTCACTCTATATGCTATATATGCCACAGCCCTCGCCGCCCCACCGCAATTGCCCGGCTTTTTGTGTGCTTTTCACTTTACATTGCCAGTCAGCAAGCATTTTATTCCATTTTCCTCCGCTTTTTCCCCATACTGTTTCTCTGTTTCGCCTCAGTATTTTTCCAGAGTTTTTCCAATTTTCCGCTCATGCGGCTTCCTGCTGTGTCTGTTTGTCTTGCTGACCGATAATAGTGAGCGGGAACTTTCAGGGGGGCTGGGCTGGAACTCGAACTCCCATATTATCAGCTGAGCCATGGCTTTATCCACATATAGAATCTGGTATTGGTTTCACAGTTTCTGACATTTGTTTGACTTGATGGCTGTGGCAGGTGCAATAAGTCCGGTTATTGAAGAGCCTTCACATTGTGGCAGGTATTCTATTTGCTCGCAAGGAGTACTGGCATTTTGAAACTGAACTCAATCGGACAACACAAGTTGGGATTTTCAGGCAATTACTTGAAATTGGAAAAGAGTCAAGAGACTGCAGCAATGATGCAAAGTTTGTTGGCGGCAAATACGTGAGACCAGAGTTGAGGGAAATTGATTGGATTAAGGCACGTATTCAACTGATGCTATTACCTAATAGTTTTTTTACTAACAGAATGTAACAGCTTCCCAAAATGCACATTAATTTCAGGAGAACGCTGTTTTGTTCAACTTATTTTGCGTCATGTTTAATGTGCAGCATAATTAATTCCGGGCGAGACTTCACCCATAAAAATCACTTCGTTCCTTCAACTTTACTGCAGCGCCGAGGAGGAGCTGGCCATCATTACCATATTCCCTTTTCCAGGCCGCGCATCCTTAACCCCTTGCTGCCTGCCTGCCTGTCACAGTTTGACAGGAACTGGCATTGACGCCGTCGCTCAGATTGCATTCGCAGGTTTGCCGGTCCGCTGTTTGTATTTGTATTTGTATTTCGTTCTTGTACTCGGTGCCTGTGTGCTGCTGTTGTTGTTGTGCTCATGCAAATTTAATTAAATGGATTTTTTGCGCCCGCTCCCTGCTTAATTCATTCCATTTCTGTTTTGTTTGTAAGCTGAGCAGCCAGCAAAGTAATTAAGTTGGACCGAAGGAGAGCTCCGGATCCCTGCCAGGGCTGGCCCCCAAAACGCCTCCCAAGTTACCGCCCTTTTTTTTGTAAACACTATCCAACTCAATCTCAGACCAAGTAAAGTTTTAAATCTTTTTCGTGCTTATATTTTTTGGTTTTTTCCTCAAATTTAATTATGATCTGTTTACCAGTTTCGAGAAGCTGCCCACGCTCTCAAGTTGAGCCAAGCTACTGCCCACCTGCCAGAAAGAGAGAGAGACTGTAGTACACTGGGAAAAAAGGAGGTTTAGAGCAGGGCTTGACATTATTAAATCCGTATAAAATTCTTTCTTGGGTGTACCATTGAAAAATATACGACAAACTTCTTAAGGATTCGATTTACTTTGTTTACTTGACTTTTCTATTATTTTACCTTTGTGTATTCGCTTAAAAATAAATTTCTTTTTTAGTTTAACTCTTTGGTAACAATTTAGAAATATTAAAATTATATTTAAAGCTTCCTGATATGTAAATTACATTTTTAAATAATATTTAAATCCATTTACCATTTCTAAACTCTAAGCTAGTTAAATCATTCTTACATAAAACCCATATGATTATAGTTTAATTAATCAAGTTTCCTATGACAAACCCCTTCTTTTTTTCGATGTACTCCTTACTGAGAGAAATCTACAAAGAACTACACCCTGTATGTGTTGGCATGTCTGTCGACATTGTCTGTCAATGGTAATTCGATATTGCGCCGGTTTTAAATATTCTCTTTCTGCCACTGCCTCTCACTGGTGTGTGTGTTGTGTGTGCTTTGTGTGTGTTTGTAGCTGCCAAATTAATTACAGAGCGCTGCACCAACGCACTGAGAAAAAAAAAAAAGGGAGGAGCAGGGCCTGGGCTGGCCGAAAAGGGACTGAAGGTGGGACGGGCGGTCGGCGGTGCAAACAAACAGAGCCGCCTGAGATTCTTTTTTATACGATTTTATACTCTGGCAAAGGGTTTTTTAATTAAAGAAAGAAGCTGGCAACAAATAAATAATAAATACTTTATAAATAATATAATATTACCATCTATATACATAAGTTCCTGTTAAGAATAAAAGATTATTCTTGATATTAATGCAGAAAAGGTATGGCAAGCCAGTTATAAAATATAGATGGTTTAAGGAACTACAAATTATTATTATAATAAACTCAAAGCTTTTCATATTTAGCAGTTTGTAAGGGTTATAATAATAATTAATATATTTGAAATATAGATATTTTCATAATAAATTTATTTATTTACCTAAAATATTAATGAGAGTATTTAAACTTCGTCTTTTAGCCGTCAGCTTCCCTTTTCGTATTTTTGTGTTTGTTTGTGAAATGCAAAGAGCGCGTCTGAGCTACCACTCCCGCTTACCCCCCGCTCTTAACCCTTTACACTCCCCCTGAGCCCTTTACTACCCCACCTTAACCCGCTGAGAGAGAGGCAGCTTTAAACTGGCTCTTGGCTCCGGCTTTTTGTTTTCAAACTGGATTTACCTGAGCTAAGGTGAGGCAAGTTGTTGTCGGCTTCGCTTGCCATACTCTTTAGCTGTAGGTTTGTAGGTCTATTACGGTGCTCTCTCCCTGGCTTCTTTTTGTTGTTCTACCTCCGCTTTTTAGCCCGACGTCCTTTGTTTTGCAGTGAGCCCTTTTGTCTACCGGTTCCAAAGGCCATCGCGCCGTCGATCAGACGCCCAACGATTACAAAGCCGAAGGAATAACACCGGAGGAGAAGGGGGCATTGGAGGTTCTGAATCTTGAATATGGTTCCTGGTAAATTCAGACATCGATAACTGTGTCACGGGGGATTTCAAGTAATCCTTTACCTTTAATATTCAAAGCTGATTAATATTTAAAAAACTTGAAGATCTATATTAAACTTGAAATAATTAAATCGATTTCTTTATTTATTTGGTTTCAGTCTTTTTTGTAATATTATTTGAGCTCCTTGCTATATTTTGTAACCTTCAGATTAATATAAGTTGAAAGAATAATGCATGATATCTCAGCACATCCATAAATTAGGAAGCATGCTCGTCAATGGTATTAATTTCCCTTCATCTGAAATAATATTTATTTTAATAACAAACCCCCAGATTCAAATCCCACACGAAACCAAAATTCATTGTAATTCGTAATCGACAATTGTCATTGCCATATATTTCGCTGGCAAGCTGCTCCGTTCACTTTTGATTCGAACTCGCCTACAATTCTTAATTTGTTGTAATGCTTTTGGTTATTTTTCTAGGGGGGCAGAGTACCCAACCCCTTCCCTTATCCACCCCCCAGTTATCATCATCATCATTTCCAATTACAAATGTCTGAACAACGACGCCATCATAATTTCCAGCTCAAGCTTCAAGCGTATCGAAAGCTTAGCTTCAGATTCAGAATCAGCCATTTTTACCTTGCTTTACTTTCTGTTCTTTTTATACCCTGGAAGCGAAGAGTATGCTATATTTGGATCCCTAACATTATACTTACACTTGATCAGCATAAATAGTCAAAGACAAGGAGTAATATCACAGAAGAGGTTACTGAAATATAATCGATATCCTGAACTTAAATGGCATATTTCGAAGCTACAAGGATTTTGTTTAATTTAGTCCTTTTGATAACTTGATTATGTTTCTACTTTAGTTCCTACATTTATATTTAAGAAAAATATCGCATTAATCAAATTTTTTGCCATACATTAGTTGTCAAGGCTTTCGATAAACAAGTAAAAAATATAATTTAGTTCTTTATCAATTTAGACCGATATTTAAAATCGTGATTTCTAATTGCATTATTTTTCCACATCGGTGTTTATATTTATATTTAAAAACAATATCGATATTATCGATATTTTATCGCATTCATTGAAAATTTTGCAATACATTACTTGTCGATGCTCCGATTAAAAAGTAAGGTATATATTTGTTTATTCTTTATCGATATACATCGATATACAGGCTATTGGCACTCGGTATCCCATGGTCGGGGCACTTCACAGAATGTTCTTTCTGTGTTTCTCTCATGTTCTTTTCCGTACTGTATTCTGTGTTCTTGCCTCGAATCGTTTCATTCTTGTGCAGAGCGCAACACGAAATTAAATGCGCAGTAAATTACGCAATTTTATGCTTCGTTAAGTTCGCTTTTTCGATTCACCATGGCGTAATGGGGGGAGAATCACTGGAAAATACGAAGAAAGTAGTCAGAAGAGACGCGGAGAGAGAGAGAGAGTGAGCGATAAAGCACAGAAAGCAACAAGTTCTGACAGATCCTGTGCGGTGTAATTCCCTCCTTTTTAGCTTTTCGTTTTTATTTTTATTTTTTCTTTATTTTGCAAATTCATTACTCGCACTTGAGGGTTGAAAAAGTTCTCGGCGACATATATAGTGTATGTATATGGTCCTACCCCAATGCGGTGCAACATGATGCCTTTGGCCTGCGGCAGCTGCAACGAGACTTGCAGGACTTGCATAACAAATCCTCAATTGTGCAACAGACTCTCTCCCTCCTGCCCGCCTGGCAATGCTTCTTTAATGAAAAGTTGTCCCTTTTACGCTTTGTGCTTTGCCTGCGGCAATATTGCGGAAATATGTCACTTCTCTTACACAGAGCGAGGAGTGTCAGAGGTTTCTTAATTCTAATTCTAATAAAATATTATTAGTAAATCTTTCAAGAAATTATTGAAAAGAAGAATGTGGTGGGGCGTTTTGTTTATTCTTGAGCACGTAGCTCTTGCTCAGTTGTATCAGGTATTTATATGGTTTGCTTTCATCTTCAATTACTTGAGTTTTGAGAAAAGAGTGTGGGCCACACAATGATCCAGTTCAGCAACATAGTCGAATAGTTCTTCAATGCATGTCTCAGTCGTCTTGGAGCGTGAATTTACACGATCCTCGCACTTCTGGAATTTCTTGTACAAGGAATCAATGTGTGCCTTAGCATTGCATTTCTCCTTAAGACTGTCTGCCGGATCAACTAGCTCCTCTCCTTCGTCATCGGCCTTAACAACGGGCAGCGAGAACCAGCTTCTAAAGGCCATATTGGTAGCTTTTCAAGATTTTTTGGCTGTGATATATTGAAAATTAAAACTTTTACTTAACTATAAATTAGACCCTTACGTAGCTTTCCAAGATTTTTTTGCTGTGACTGATTCGAAATGAATACTTTGACTCAACCTGGAGATGTGACATATACAGCACATCCCACTAGATCCTTATGTTTTTTCAGGCATCAAATTTGAAATAATTTATCCACAGTGTAACGACTTTGTTATTGCATTCACTGCTGCTGTTTTTGAAGTTGAAGTTTGCATCTTCATCGCTGCATTTGCGTTAGCCGAGGTTATGTTCACCCGGGGAAGCACCGCACTCGCATTCAGACACACACACTTTTTCAGCCACATAAAAGCTTGTCACGCATAGTGTAATTCCATGTGACGTAAATGCAAAAATATGTTAAAACTTCAGCAAGATGAATGCCGAGCTCTGGGAGTATGGGTTCTATGCATTGGAATGAGATCCTGGGCAGATTGATGGGCAGTATAGTATGTGTTTTGCAAGGACCCTTGATGTGGTATTGAGCCATAGAGCCTCGAGAGCTCAAAGGGGGTTGTTTGCTGGCAAAAACTTTATTGTGGAAATGTCAAGGAACTGTCAAGCTTTCGCAGAGCTCAATGTGAATTATTTGTTATGCGTTATTATTGATGAGCTTAAACGCTGTGTAAAGACAGCACAATTTGCAAATTAAATTTATTTTAAATATCATAAAGCTCACACAAAAACCCCTAATAAACTCAAAGAGTCATATTTGAATTGCTCTACATAATCGTAAATTTGTGAATAAATCAGCTACCGAGCTACTCACCGCAAAACCACAAAAGGCGTATAATATAAAAGTGTAAAAATCACTTCCCATAAAAATAGATGGAACCGCACCCGTTCGTGTGACTCTAGGCCCAGAGAGAGACCCAAAAGCAGCTCCCAAAAAAGCCAACCCTGCCACATTCTAACCATTATGCAAATTGGCCGCGGAACGACTTCAACTACATGGAAAAACTTATCGCTACCATCACATCGGGCCAGCCAGCATTTAGCCAAATAATAAACCCGAGAGGGGCGGTCGTGAGAAGCACTTAATGCGACTGTGGCAGCAATTGTGACCCAAACAGCAATGCAACTGTAATTCCTATATTAGCCATAAGGTCGGCAGAAGAGATTTCCGCTAACAATGCGGGATCGCAGAACGCATTTCGCATGCAAATCTGTCAACCTCTACCTCTGTAATTTCCCTCAATCCTCTCCCCCTCTCGCTCTCGGTTGCCAAACAGTTATCATAATGATGGAAAAACCAGAGATGAAAATTTAACGGCAGTTCTGTGAATTATATTGCAAATTGTGGGCCACAACAAGCAGTAAAACCAAGTGGAAAATTAAGCTATAAATGAAAAGCTGATTGCCATGGAAATTGTGAGTGTGTGACTGAAACCAAATTAATGCTGCGAAAACGCAAACAATTGCTGATGAAAACAAAGCATTAACAATAAATAACGTTTTGTACTATTATAAATGGTATTTTGGGCTTAAGAAAATTAAGCTTATTAAATAATTAAAAGAAGCTTAGATTAAGGAACAAATAAGGCACGAAGTAATTAAGAGAGAAAGGAAGGAAAATGTTGAGGTAAACCATAAAACACATAATTCTTTAGAACTTGTAGACATTTAATTGAGAGTAGAGCTAATATAATAAAATGGTTTAATTAATTATTAACATAAATACAAACTGTGCAAACGAAAAAGTAACGAAATGAAACCCTATCAATGGCGATTAAAAAACCACAATTTTATAATCGAGAACACTTTATTGACAGTATCGATAATACTATCGATGTTTTACCATCTCTAATACAGTGCCTGATAAAATGCAAGTTTAAATTTCAGCTTACATTATTACTGAAGAAAGTAAATACAATCTTTCTAATGTAGTTTTGTTATTAAATATAAGAATGTATAGACACTTCATCCACAAATATTAACAAATAATTAAATTTAGACAATTTTACAAACTCGAGCGTATCGTATTCAGCTAAAATGCATTCCTTTATAGCCAGTCTCGACCCGTGATCGCCACAAACCTGCACAAACATTTCACTAATTACAAACACGCTCCCCAAATGATTTTCCTTTTTCGCTCGACCACTCTCGATTATATTCGCGAAATCAGAAATCGGCTCGCCATATAAAGAGAATCGGGGCGTACCCAAAGGGGGGCCTTCAGGGGTGGCCGGGGGTTATCGCACAGGCCAACACAAGTTGAAGTCAAGCAAAGGTCTTAGCTATTTATAAACAAAATGTTCCTCGTTAACGCTGAAATAAAAGCACAGCGAAAATAACAGAAAATAAAGGCAAGCATCGAGTGCTACATTTGATGTTGATATTTATGTGGAGCAAACAAATATTTGACTAACGGACTTTACAACCTTTAAATATCGTATTTAATAATATGTTCTTTTCCGCCTCTGTGTGTGCAGTTTGGGGTTAACGAACTTTCGGGCGGCTTCTCTATGACTAAGAAACGCAAAGCAAAGTGAACACTGCCTCATCGGCAAATATTTGCATTTGAGTCGCACGCCCCGACAAAAAAAAACAACATAAATACATGAAAATAAAAGCGCAAAAAATAACCAGAATGAACCGAAAAAATCTTTGAGTAAATATGCAATAAGGAAATGCACAAAATCAAACCAAAAATCTTGACCGAATGTTTATGCGATCCCTTATTACTCTGTGCCGTATAAGAGCAGTATATATTCCTCCCCTCCGATTCCGATTTAAATGTGTCTGGTAAATTCTGTATCTAGAATTGCCTTCGTTTGGTCAACCCGTTGAGGTAATTAAAATTGCGGTGCGGTGTGTGGGTCGTAAAAAGAATGTCTGTTGTGGGTTACCAGGAACGGTCGTAAGGCCCCAAGTATTATATCTTTTTTAGCCAGAAGCCGTTTCCACCACCACGGCTTCTGCCGTCTTGTCTTCGACAAAGTGCATTTGCTGGAAATTGTCCATAAAAATGAAATGGAGAGAGAGCTAGAGAGGTCTGAGTGAAAATAGGCTAATAAAAGTGTCTGAAAATAAAACGAAGGCAGCGAAAGTGGGTTTAGAATTGAAATTTTCTCAAATAAAAGTAGCCACAAGTGTTTGGTTACAGGGGAAATGTGCAGTAAATAAAGTTAGGATGTGATACGAAGAGAGTTTAGAGAGATGTGGCAACTAAAGGATATGTAAAGAGTTTGGGAATCCTTAAAAATATAATTGAATAAAAATATTTTTATATAAATAAATTAAATCTCAAGGAAAGATATTATTTCTGCTATTTTTTACCCTGTAAATATTTTTTTCTCAGAAGAAAATCTTAAAGATAATTTTCTACAAAGGAAATTATAATATTTTTCAAAGCAACTAAACCCGATCTTCAGTTTTTCTTAGATTTTTTTATTTAAAACTCTCCTTAAAACTAATTATATTCGACATTTCGCCCACCAAAGATATTCTCCTCTCCTGACTCGACCCTTTCCAGCTCCAACAGCTGCCCACACATTATCTACCGACATTTACATCGGCCATTACACGCGGCATTAAGGCATGGGAATTAATCTGTTGGGCAAATATGCCTCACGTACACTCGCCCACACACAAAAACCCCAAAACCGGGACCCAAGAAAAACATTACTTTGGGGACAAACAATTTTCTTAATGCTCCCAAAAACAGCAAAATCAAAGCCAAACGAAGGCAAGGGAAGGCGAGAAGCTGAGCTGTGGGATATATAATGCTTGCTACGACCGCAATTAATTTTCATTACAAGGCAATAAGCAAAATTAAACACGAATCAAGTGGAACGAAAAGAAAGGCGAAGATTTGACCAGCAAGAAGGGACAAACTCATCACAAACTCTTTGTGGTTACAGCAAACAGTGTTGACATAAATCATTTATAAGAGTTTTGATGTATTTGAATCGGACGCAATATGGTTTGAAAAGGGATGGCACGGAGAGCTTAAGAACTTTATGAGACTATCAAGGAGTTGGAGATTAATTGTAATGAATAATATTATGGTAAAAATATATCCCATAAAACCCTTAAAACAAAACTTACTCAACTTTAACAGAAGATAACCATAAGAATATGCTTACCTGTAAAGAGAAAGACAAAAGAATTTCAGTTAGTTAAATCTGTTAATAGCTTTGGGTTTATTTTAAATTGCCAAATTATCTAATTTAAGGTCGCCCTCCTTATTTCACTGTGACTCACTCGCTTGACTCACAAAAAAACATACAAAATAATTTGCCTCTGAAGTAGGTGGCACATTGGCTCAAGTTTATTTGAAATGATTTATCATGTTGGCCATCAACGAATTTGCTTTTTTTCCAACACACATCGGGCAATTGAATAGGAATAAGACATACTCAACTTTCAAGCCGAAAAGTAAATAAATATGATGGATCTTAGGAGCAGACACACGTTGGGTAAAAATAGATTTAAGCGTTCTCACTTTGTAGCGCTTGATTTTTCAGGGTTAAGTAAGCCAATCGAGCGTGAATGGTTAAATGGTGCAGAAAGAACTTGGAAATTGCTTGTAGCAACACTAAAGTTAATGGGTAATATGCAAAAAATTAGTTAAGGTTTCTTAAATGATTAATATATATATATATAAAAAGGGTCACAGCTGAGAGGTGATTTTTCTAGAATAAATCCCGCCATATATGCCTTTATAATTTTATTTCTTTTTAGGGAATTGCATCTACTCGATCACAGATACTTTTTCCCCGATAGCCAATTTCCACAATTAATCCCCAATAAATGGCCAGCCCCATGATATATATTCGTTAACGGTTTCGAACTGGTTTTGGCTTGTTTGATAATCTAAAAAGCTGTCGCGTCATGCAATCAAATTGAAAGAGCCGCGCCATCGGATGACAGTTTGTTCTGTCAAAAAAAACTGTCCACGGAAGATATATCTAGTGATGGAGGTAGAAATGCGGAAGAAAGGTGTCAATGCCAATGAACCGCGGCAAATCCAATGAAGATATCGCCGAGTTCAATCGGTTGTTTGAGTTTTTAGGGGGGCCCAGTTGGCACGTGTTGAATGGGAGTTATCAATTGATTAGATAAGCCTCGAACCCCGAAAAAAACACCTTTCAGGCAGGCGTTGGGAGCCCAGTTAGAGGGCTAATCAATTAGAATAAAAGTCGTAAAAGGATTTCGGCTAATGTCCTGCTAACGAACCTCGGGTTCACTGAACTGAACGCCTAATGAAGTGTGTGTGCCTAACAAAAGCAGAATAAAACTCACACACTCTCGGGAAAGGAAAAGTACTAACGAATTTCGGTGGTTTCGGCCACGAAGCCACGAATAAATGTCCCAAGCATGCCCACATTTTATTCGAAATGCGTGGCTCCTACGTTGCTGGTTATAAAAATAGTTCAATTTATGCGCTGACGTCATTCGGGGAGCCTAGGAAGCAATGAAAATGGAGCCCCCGAGCTGCCAAGGGGGCAAAAGAGGCAAAAGAGGCGGTGTATCGTGTATATGAAGAGGTACTCGAACCTGTTCTGGGACTGGTTTGGGTTTAGTTCTTGAGCTCCTGTTCAATTCGATTTAATTATTACGGCCGCGTGTCGTTTTTTGTCACAATTACCAGGAGCAGTACTGGCTAAAATCGATATCTAATTGGCAATTAAAAATCAGGGGTTGGGAAAAGGTTCTTATTTTTAACTCGTTGTGAATTGCTGGGAAATCAATAAGAAGGAAATTATTGAATATAATTAAATGTTGAATAATTAAAAAATGTTAAAAGGTTGGGTCCAGAAACTAAAAATTCTAATTAAACTTTTGAATTAATTGCTATGTGAAAAGTGTATTGTTTTTTAATAAATAAATCTACTTTCTATATATTTTCTACAAAGTTATCTAAAATATATCCCTAGGTTTCTAAGAACCTAATTATTCTTTTCTATATATTTTCTACAAAGTTCTCTAAAATATATCCCTAGGTTTCTAAGAACTTTCTTATATTTACTTAGGCCTGTAAACATCCGTGTCCTTTTTTTTTCATAATCCGGAACCGAAAAATTAAGCATTTTGCTTTCATAAGTACATAAATCCTCTCCCCACAAACAATATATCAAACTCAGTCCTGCTGTTTTTCCCAAGTAACCCTCCCTCCATGAGAGGTTCCTGATTTGTTCCTTTTTTTTCCCCCAACACATAATCCTGCATTTTCCAGCACTTGGCTCCAACGATAAATCAGAGCTAGGCACACATACTCTCACTTTCCCTCTGGGAGACCACGGAGAGCTTGGCTCCAACTCCATCTCCATCCGTCTCCATCAGCATTTCCATTCGTGTCGCCATCTATCCATCTAATTCATTCCGCTCTGGCCCCATTTGCTTTGATTTCTATTTGGTCTACGTGGTGATTTAATAAATTGTCCATTTATCACTGACATGTGAGCAACATTTCATCATCCCCTCTGTCCTTTGTCCAATTTGATATTTTGTTTGCTTTTGATTTTGTTGATGTCGCCTTTGTTGTGTAATTGTGTAATTATGATTGCGCGTGTCCACATCCCCGGCAGGACATCGCTCGTTTGCTGATGTTTTTTTCATCCTGCCGCTTGTCGAAAAATTCAGTTCAGGAAAAAAAAAAAACGATTAGTGGGGAGGAACATGTGCGGATAGCAGCTTTGATTGGGATTTCCCAGAGTGGAAAATAAGCTATATTGTGCAAAAATAAACAATAATATTGAGGGTGCTACAAAAAAACCTAGCGTTTTGAAACCACTTAAAAAGGTGTCTAAAACTATGCTAGAAAATGTGTCATAGTAATAAAAAGCTAATTGTTTCTAAATTTGGCACCTCAAGCATTTTATTGCATACTTTTAAGCACCTTTTAAACGATTTTTCAAAACTATTGAAATTTCTGGGGCAAGATTTAAAATCAATTAAAATTGGTCTAAAAGTGTGCTAAAAATGTTAGACTTTACACCAATGCTTCATTGCATTCTTCTGAACTGCTAAATAATTTAAATTCAAATCCAAAGCAATTTGTGTGCCTCTGATGGTCATGCTTTGTAAAAATATGTACAAGAAATAAATAATAACTAACTAATAACTAACTAATAGTTGTTCTGTTGCGAAATCAACCTTAGAACGTAATTCTGTCATACTATAAATTACTTTGTTGTTGAAATGTCCTTAATATCTCTTTCATTTTGTCTCATAAATTAGGAGACACCACAAAAGTGGCGCCCCTTGGTGACATCTTCTTCTGGTCCCTTCCTCTTTCTTCACAGAGAGAGCTCCACTAATCCAAAACAAAGTTTATTGCCTGCTTTTAGGCGCTGTGGCCGTGGCTTAAGCCTTTGGTGGCATATTTTCCTTCGTACAAAATTTGCATATATCCTTTTCAAACCTCCAACTGAGAGGAATCAAATGGGGGTTTTATCTGTTTTAGGATTTTGGGATATCTATAGATGCCATGATTTATCCATGATGGACTGACTGACCAAGGCGGTGGGTTTATTTTCATTGGGCGAGGTCAATGATCCGCTGTCCTTCGCTATCTTCCTTTTCGGAGTGTTTTTCTTCGGTTTGACAATTGTTGTTTGGTTTGCTTTTTTGTTTTTTATTATTTTTCGTTTTCGTTCTGAGTTTTCTTTGGTTTGTTTTTGTTGTTTTAATATTAACCCACTTCAAAAGTCTCGCACACGCATTTTATTTGCATACATTTACACCCACACACCAGTACAACACACCACACACACACTCTCTGCCTCTCTTTCGTTCTGCGTCGCCCTGTCTCCTTTGCGCCCCCTCGCAAAGTGCGTTAAAAGCTTTTGTTCGGTTTCGGTTTTTGTTTTGTATTTTGCGTTTAGTGCCATTTGTTCTTATTTATTTTGTTGTATTACTTTTGTTTTTGTGTATTCTTTTTTTTTATTGTTGTATATTTTGTATTTATTTTTTTTGCATTTTACTTCTTTTGCCTTTGCGCTGCGTCTTACGACTGCGCTGCCGGCGTGAACGTCAACGTCGCAGTTGCTGTTTTGTATCTTGATTTTGGTTTCAACGGTGAATGAACTCAGGACCTGCGGACGTTCAACTGCGTCCCAAAAGCGTTTCGATTTTGCCTCGGCTCCTCTTGTTTTTCATACCCTCACCCGCTAGAGGGTATTATAATATTACGAAATATCGATATTAAGAGATCAAATCGATAACGAAAGGGAAATAAATCGCGATATAGTGATTCATTGGAATTTGTGCGTCTATTAGTATTTGTTACCATCGATACCTTACACAAAAGCGGAATATATTTTAGGTATTAATTAAATATCGATAAATCTGAAACATATTTAAAGTGGAGATGGATGTTCAAATCGATAACAATCGATATAGAATCGATATATGTTAATATATGTTTATTTCATGATTTGGTCCAGTTTTCGGGGGCTTATTAAAGACCTTTTGAAGTCTGATACTACCTACTTAGTATATTCAAAGCACTTACACCAAAAATATTCTAGCAGAATCCTAATTTAAACATTTATAAAGAAGTTTGTACTGTTATGACATAATTAGTACAGAATATTGTTTTTACATAAATATTCTGAACAAATATCCATTTAAGGAAAAATATCCAGGGTATTCCCCTGTTCGTTCTCCCAAAAATCCACCGCTCCATAGTTGTTTTTGTTCATTCTGCGTAACACATTTAATTGTTGTTGTAGCCGCTGCTGTTCGCACTGCTGTTGCTTCTTGTTCACACCACACACACTTTTTTAACTGTTCTTTTCGTTTGGAAAATTGCAAATTTCTTGTAGCGTCTTGCGGGCCTGGCTGTCAAATAATAATTTGACATTTTGTATTTTAGCAAGGGTATTTTGTGTTTTTTTTCGTGGGTTGAGTTCTTGAGCTGGCCGTCAAATTAAATGAAAATTTGTGGTCGACTTTGAGGCGTCTTGGCCGAAAAGGACTTTGCGGCCCAGTTAATTGACTGCGGACTCCATTGTCGGGCAAAATAAAAGATTTTAAAAGCGTAAACGTAATCAACAGATATTATTTATGCTTTGGGGAAACATTTATGATTCATTTTATTTGAATGTTTATTTTTTAATTTTAAGTTAATATTTATGAATGCTTAAACACATCAAATATATATTTCTCAAATCCTTTCTGAGGTATCCACCCTAACTTCTTGATTCGCTACAAACCTATTTTAATTAAATCCAATTAAAATTCGATTTGTGTCTGATGCCAACCCAATATTTTATCAATTTGGCAACCAATATTTTAGGGGTCCCCCAAATCCTGTCCACACACGCCCACATAATTGATTGTCCAATGAAATACTTGAGCATTCCGGAGGCTTTAAGCAAACATTTGACCGGCAGCAGCAAAAAGGTTACAAACATTTGTTTGCCTCATTTTCTTATTTTGGAAATTGTCGAGCAGCTGCCACCGCCCAACGAGTGGGAGGCAGGGGTCTGGGGCAAGTTTTCGGCAGCAATAAAAATTCAAGTTCAACGAATTCTCCGCTTGGGTAAATAACCTCAAATCGGGCGACAACACCCCGAAAAAGCAGAGCAGAGCAGAGCAAAGTCAGAGCTGAAAGCCTGGCCCAAAAGCACATGACATCCTCGCAGAAATTCACGCCCAAAAATTGCCAAAAATGGCCAACAGAGAGAAAGAGAGAGAGAGAGCGTCGGAAAAGGCCTCGAATAACCTTGAACTTGAGACGCGTTGCGAAAGTCTCCCGAAAAGCGTAACAAGAGGAAAACGACAAGAGAAATGTGCAAAAGGAAAATTTACACAGCGCTCGCAACAAAGTGATTTTTTTGCTTTGGCCCAACAACGAACCCGTGTTCTATCCTTTTTATGCAAATTTCTTCGGCCGCCCGTCTGGCGAACTAGGAAGGTTCAAAAGGGATTCTATTTCTTAGAAAATTACACACGTACTTGAATCGTTTAGTTTATTTGATAATGGAATATTACATGGCCGTAACTTGAGAATTACAAAGTGAGGGAGCAACAGCTGAGCAGATTTGGCAGAAATTGGTGGCCGAAGCGTACAGTTGAGACATTTCTCATGATTTATGCAAGAAATATAAATTGTTTGGGTTGGTAGATTTATAAAATATACGAATAACGAAAGGATATTTGTCTGGTAGATTTATAAAATATACGAATAACGAAAGGATATTTGTAAAATAAATGAGTAACGTAAACAAATGTGCTAAGAAAAAGTTAGTTCAATTTAATTTTTAAGCTCTAATCTTAACCCTTTTTCTGGATGATAAACATATCGATTTATACAACATGATGATTGTTTTAAATATCGAACTTTACTCTTATACATCGATTTTTTCGATTTCAATATTAACAACCGTTTACATATATATTTTGTTCAGCAAATGTTTGCAGAAATGCTATATTTTATTTCTATACTTAAATTAAATCTAAGAACTGGTTCGATATTGATTATTTTTCCAGGCACAAAATATCGTTATTGTAACTGAGATAATTTTTTCACTTAACTTAAGCTGCAATTTTCAAGAAACTAAGTACCTAAACCAACAAATTATATTTATTGTTGTAATTATTTACGCTCAATTTTAAAATCGTGCGGCAAGACCGTAAATCATAATTTCATCACACCTTCTGGCCGCCCAACCGAGCATATCTTGGCTCTATCCTCACATTTCCCATCTTCACCCATTTTCCAAAGTTTCTTTTGCAAAATTAATAAGTTTTAGGTTCATCTTAACGGTGTACACCTTGGGTTAGATGAGGGAATTAGAAAGGGGAGAGGGAGTCGAGTGAGTTTCGCGCCCCGCAAATCTCGGAGGATGTTAATAACTTAGTCGTACACCATGAACATGGCATACATTCCACATAACATTAATTAGTTTTGTCTAATTACAGTCAACATCAGCACCAGCGACCGCAGCAGATACAGCTACAATCCGAGAGATACATTGGCCTGTGCGCGCAGTTTGCAGTTATGTTTTATGCTATTTTGTCGCCAAAGAACAAGTTAATGACTGCACCGGAATGGCCTGGGATGTTGCATGATTATTATGGCTTACTGTTAGCCGAGTCTCTCTCTCTCTCTCTGTATGCACAAGTATCTGTCGGATAGCCGAGTGCAGAATTGTATCTGCAAAAACTCGTTCGCTAATGGCCTGTCGAACCGAATGGCAGAGTTGTCACAGTTGCTCGATTTGATTTGCCCTGGGAGATGGCAATCCCCCAGCCGAGTCGGAAAATCTAAATTAGTTGGATTAAGTTGGATTTGTAGCGGACTTGTATTAGTTGGAAGAAGTTGGATTATATTATATAAGTTTAAGTTATATAAATCGTTCCTAAATCAAGTACCATGCATGCCTAATATTATTATTTAGTGGCAAGCTGTTACCTATTCTTGTAAAAATATTTAATTCTATAAATATGAATTATTTTCTTAGCTTTCTTTTAATTTAGAAAGTTTCCCAAGACTTTAGATAGATATTTTCAATTGTACTTTAAATACAAAAAAGTTAAACAGCTTGATTAAGTGACCTCTAGCTCATGCACTATAAAAACCCTTTAGATTACGATAACATCCTTTCTTTAATAGCCTTTAAAATGATATAATCAGCCGTTAGCCATTAAATATAGCTTTTCTTGATTGCACAACAGGCTTTCTCATTGGCCAACTCTTTTAGCTTCTAAAACATGAAACAAAAAACGAAATAATGGCTGCCACGAAGAAATTTTCCCCATTTTCGAAAAGTGTCAAACTGTCAGTGCCATCAACAAACATTTCCCATAACCATGCAAATTTCCAAACAGAAAAAAAAACGAAGGCAAAATAAAGGATGCAAAACAAACCATTTGTCTAAAAATAACAGCAAAGCAATGTTGTTAATTTAATTTTATGACATGACAGCAGCAACGGCTAAAACAACCAGCAATGTACAGTCTGTCTCTGTCAAATGCAAGAAAACCTGGTCGATAAGACGGCCCTAACACTGGCCAGAATAAAAAGCAACAACTAAAGAGCCATCTTAGCCAACTTTAGCGGCTTCTAACGGTGAATATAAATATGAGAAGAAAGAGCGTAAGAAGGAGAAGGAGAAGGAGTGCCTAACAACAAACAGAAATACAAACAAAGTGGTAGTGGCAAGTGCAGTCGCAAAATAGGCGCGTCTCGTTGTTTTTAGCCTTGTTCAACAAGGCTGCTTGCAACAACAACAACAACAACAACAACCAGTTACAGCTGCAGCAACAACGGCAACAAACCGTTTGCATTCCTGACCTACTCCGCAACTTTACTTCGACTTCAAACGACCAAAAACCCCCCACTTTCCACCTGCCGCCCACCTGAGCTCAGCCAGACACACACCGGCATAGAAATAGGCGGGAAATACAAAAGGAATAGCGCGGCTGTAAGGGGGAGTGGAGTGGAGAGGCCTGGAGTGGGTGCGTCATTGGCCAAAAGGATACGAGAACAAGCAACAACAACTACTTTAACAACAACTTCAACAACAACCGGTATGGCCATAAAAAAAGCTGTGTTTTTACTCGTAGTCAAGGGTATATACTCGTGCATATGTAACAAGGTGAAGACGAAGGCATTTCCGACAATTTAAGGTAATTATAAAGGATTTTAGGAGCATTAAATGTTATCGGATAAGTGGATATTATATCAACATTGCCTGTGAAACTTTATATAATTATCGATAATTAGAAATCATTATAAATATCGATTTTGCTTTAGCATATTTTATAACTAAGCTTATTTACTAATATCGATAAACTGGATTATATATTTAGTTTCACATTGTTCTGCGTTATCGGATCTTTCATCTCGATATCTTTTAGTGAATATTCTGTCTATCGATAGTATCAGCTCTAAAAATATTATTTGCATTATCTTTTTATCCTCAAGGTTCATCAAGGTCTAATATTATCTCGAATTCTTACAACTCAAACTATATTTATTAATGACATATATTACGTATACGTATTACGTATACGGTAATTACCTCGATGCAAGATTTTTTCTTAGTAAAGCTCCTACTACCGGGTATTCCATAGTCGAGGCACTCCACTAAAGTAATCGTTATTGTTTTTCTCCTTTATGTTTTTTCGCTTGCCTCCCAAAAGTAGTTAAACTTCAAAAGCCGACAAACGAACGGAGCAAAGTCGCCGAGCAAGAAGAAGAGGGAGGCGGAGTGTAGTCGGAAAGTGCAGGAAAAAACTGGGTATATGAAAACGAGTTTTCACTACTTTTGCCTATTTTACAACGGCTATAACAACAGCAACAACAACTATAGCCAAATCAAGATGGGAGTGATGTAGACGATGCCACCAGGCATGCAACACCAAAATGCTGAATGCAACCTCTACAATAAGCAGCAACAACAAGGCATTGCAAACCGATGACGTGCGCACAGTGGTTAAGAAATTTAAATATTTCATAAGAGTAGGAATTGTTGCATATTTATAGAGTTTTAGAGGAAGGAAGAAAGCCTTCTTTGATAGGTTCTTTAGGGCATTATCAAGACTAAAATTTTAAAGAAAACGTAAAAAGGTTACAAATGTTTGAAAACAGATTGTTGTTCAGCGCTCTGACTTATTTAAGTTGGGTTTTTATGTTAACCATTGCCTTTTTTATCATATGTCCTACTAATTTAAACTCATATTATTTCTTTAATAATTTACTTCTTAACTTTTTAATTATTTTTCCCACTGCTTTCATGGCTTGTTGCTTAGTGTTTTTCAGCATTATTTTTAGTGTTTTTTTTCTATTTTGGCTGATTGGTTTGCTGGTGTTCGCTGAGCGAGGCAGGCCTCTAATCCAGTTTCTGTGTTACCAAATCCGTCTGTCCCGCTCCGTCGCTGAATGCACCTCATTGGCATGCAACGCGAACAAGTTTACAGCTACGGCAAAGTCAGAAAAAAATGAAGGAAAAAAAAACGAAGCCAGCGAAAAAACGCGACTCCAACAACATGTTACAAGTGCAAAGGCAATGCGCGATGGTCACGTTGCAATGTTAGACATCTCCCTCCAAAAGCCAAGCAACTTCACGCCCCTCGACCATCATTTCCTTCACACAGTTATTCTCTTCCAACTGCACATTAAATAATATAATTTTGATTTGCATTAATAATGGTTTATATAAAAAAGCAAATGAACATTCATTGCCTTTCAATTAAGATTGATTCTTTGAAATTCTGAACTTCGGAAAAGTTTCTATAGATTTTTTTTTTATAAAATTATACATTTAAGACATTTCCAGATATAATCAAAGATAACGCAACAATATTGAGAATAAATATTTTGATCGATATTAATTTTCTTATCGAATAACAGGTTAAATATCGATGCGATATTAAATAATCGCACTATATTCCCATCTCTATGGTGTCCATTTCTAGATAATGCAATTTTAAATCTGTTGTTTGAATTTTTCTATGGTAATTTTTCCAAGTGTAGCTATGTCTTTCCCCTCTCCGACCCCTGGGTCTCTCCAACGCTTTCTGGGCTTGTTATACCCCGTACCCATAGGGTACAAGGGTATTATAAGTTAGTGCCAACCAAGAATGTATGTAACAGGCAGAAGGAGAAATCTCCGACCCTATAAAGTATTTATATTCTTGATCAGCGTCACCAGCCGTGTCGATTTAGCCATGTCCGTCTGTCCGTCTGTCTGTCCGTGTGAAACAACAGATCTCAGAGACTATAAGAGCTAGAGTTACCAAATTTGGTGACAACATTGCAATCTGTTGCACGCAGATCAAGTTTGTTTTAAAATTTGGCCACGCCCACTCCCGCCCTCAAAAATCATAAAAAACGTTAAATAAGCTATACTCGTTTTTAAAAAAGTAAAAATTAATAAATACAAAAAATGAATAAAATAGAGCGGACGTTTCCTGAAAATTTCAGTAAAATCGGACGATAAACATGGGAGATATTAGCAATAAGGTTAGAATTTTAACACACCGCCCTAAGGCACTGCTGTTGCAAGCTGTAGCCGACAGGTGGCGCATTCGAGCCTTGGCCGCGCGATATAATGGCGCCACTGCAGAAGAATATAGCAAGAAATGACATAATTCATTTTTTGACGCCGATCGAGCGGGTTTTTATGTGTTCCTATAAGATGTATCATTCATATTTAAGTATGACATTATATTGTTTAGGTCGGGAGCTAATTCGAGAGGCGATTTATTTTAAGAAGTATCGAAGTAGACTATTATAATGTATGTACAATTTTAAATTGCCTTTTAGTGTGAAGTGCAAACGTTTAGGTACCGGGTATCTCACAGTCGAGCACAGTCGACTGTAGCTTTCTTACTTGTGTTTTCTTTTTTTGGAGGTGCAGAGCAGACCTGCCCCTGGTAACAATGCAGACGGCCTATTACCACACAACCAGCCCCAAGTCAAGTTGAAGTTGCCCATGTTTTCCATGTTGCTGCTTGTTGTTTTTGTTGTTGTTGTCGGTGTTGTTATTGCCGCTTTGCCCCACTGCAATTGCCGTTAGTCGTTAGTCTGTGTGAGTGTGTATGTGCTTGCGTGCTTGTGTGTTTGTGCCAATGTCGTTTATAATGAAGTTTCCTGTCGATAAAGTTAAACTTCAAAGCTTTGGCCAACTTTGGGGGCCTCGCAACTGCTTCTGCCTCCTCCGTGTTGAATTTTCCGTTGTGTTGGGTTGCATGGGAAAATGCTGAAGGTGACTTTAATGGTTTTCATACCCTTGCTTGGGGATTATAACTTTGTTCTTGTTTTAATTAAAATCGTAGGAAACTCGTTAGCGGCCTTAAGCGTGGGAGTGTATTTATATTAAAATACTATTTAAAATCAAGTTTAAATTGTTTTATATTGACCTAAGATTTTCTATAATTCATTTTGTAATTATTCTATTATCTAATAGATTTTCTTCTATTTTACTTAGGACACTTACTGTTATTTCTTGAGTTTCTTTAGAAAAAATTAGGCAACCAGAAAAAAGAATTGAGAATTATAAGACCAAAACAAAAAGTGCAGCAAAGCAACAGC
Source organism: Drosophila rufa (assembly GCA_018153105.1). Taxonomy (NCBI): domain Eukaryota; kingdom Metazoa; phylum Arthropoda; class Insecta; order Diptera; family Drosophilidae; genus Drosophila; species Drosophila rufa. The sequence goes on from JAECXS010000096.1 coordinate 21,679,665, forward strand.
ATCTCCAAAATAAGCAAAAACAACAAAACACACAATGACAACAATCGCAAGCACTCACACACACACAAAACACAAGCAACACCCACGTGACGTAATAGGCATCAAAACAAGAAAGCAAAATAAAGGAGGCAGAAAGAGAAAGAGGAAGCGGGAGAGAGAGAGAGAGATGGGAGAAAACGTCGCGACCAACGGCAGACAAACAAATTATTTTCAAATTGTAGCGAGATCAATGCAAGGCGATAAGAAGAGCAAACGAGAGAGAGCTAAAGAGACTGCAGATGACAACAAAACTATGCAAAAAAAACAAAGAAAGCAAAGCAAGGCAAAGAGTGGAGGAAGTGCAGCATAAAATCCTTCGGGCACATTACAGTTACAGTTGTGTAAGGACCAACATTAAAAAAGAAAGACGGCGAGGAGACAACCTCTATGCTCCCCATCTTCCCTCTCCCTCGCCCTCAGCAACGACCTACCTAACAACAACAACAAAGCGAAAAGGCGAAGAAAGAAGAAGCGCATGAAAGAAGTTCCACACAAACTACGTCAACAAAGCGGGAACGATGTGGAAGTGGAACACAGCCCATTGCCATTTTGTTTGTGTTTGTTTTGCTCCAATTAGCAACTCGCTCGCTCTCGCCCGCGCTCTTTCGCTTGTGGGCTCTCTTCCGGCGCTCTTGCGGCTCTTGTCGCTTGCGTCATTTTGTCATTGCAAACACAACAGCGGCGATTTCCTTGCGCGGTGAAAGCTTTTCTTTGGGAATCCAAACAGCTGCTGCGGCTTTGTCGCCGCGTCGCTTGTCGCCTTGTCGCTCTTACCACGGTGTGTTTCATTGTCATCTCGCCTCATTCATGATGACGCCAAACGGGGGACACAAACAACAAAAACAGTAACAGAGACAGCAGAGCAGGAAAAAAGCTAAAAAAAAAAAGAAGAAAAAAAACGCCGGTTGGGATAGGGTCTAAAATCCCATGTGGGATGCGCTCTCTCCCCCTCTTTTTCCTTCTCTCCCTCACTCTATTTCCTTTCTCTGTCTATCACTATCTCCCCCACACTTTTAATTTCCACTAATTATCTCTGTTTTGTCACTCGCCATCATTTGGCGAACGGGTTTCTGACACTTTCCTTCCGAAACACTCTTTTTCTTTCCCCTTCATGGATTTTCAGTCAAAATATTTAAATATTTTTAAGAACAATACTTGAAATACTCCCCAAAATTATGGTTTTGCTTTGAATATCAAAATTTGAAGGTTAGTTTCTTAATTACTGACGTGTAATTAATTAAGTTTAGAGAATTTAAAGATCACACAAAATTAATTTTAACAATTATTTTGGAATCATAATCGGCGACTTATAAAACCCCTTCATACCAAGTTTTAAAAGGATTCATCGATTTATTGAGAATTACGAAACAGTTGTTGAAGAAGTTTACAACTCAAATACATTTTTAAAGTGTAGCTTTAATCAAATTAGTTTGGATTTATACAAATCCTTGATAATACTGTTAAGGTGTGTTATATTGTGATTTGGGAGTGATTAAGTCCTACATCGGAAGTAATAGTTTCAAGGAAGCGTCGATGAAAGTATTTTCAACCCAAAATTACCATATCCCTGTAAGCAATTTAGCAGAAAAGAAATGAGAGGGGAATGGGAATGAAACACAAAAAAAGCAAGCAGTGTGGCGAAAATATCCGGGGAAAGGATTGTGTAAATTATACGTCAGGATAATAGCAGTCGGATGTCGCTTTCACTATGCTAATGTGGAATTTGGGGAAAGTTCCGATTAAGCCATCAAATGAAGGTCAAAACTCCCTGGCAACTACAAATGTATGCCTTGATTCGTGGTTTTTATACCCGGTACCCATAGGGTACAAGGGTATTATAAGTTAGTGCCAACCGAGAATGTATGTAACAGGCAGAATGAGGCATCTCCGACCCCATAAAGTATATATATTCTTGATCAGTATCACCAGCCGAGTCGATTTAGCCATGTCCGTCTATCCGTCTCTCTGTCCGTGTGAAACAACAGATCTCAGAGACTATAAGAGCTAAAGTTACCAAATTTGGTGACAACATTGGAATCTGTTGCACGCAGATCAAGTTTGTTTTAAAATTTGGCCACGCCCACTTCCGCCCTCAAAAATCATAAAAAACGTTAAATAAGCTATACTCGTTTTTTTCGGGTAAAAGTTAATAAATACAAAAAATGAATAAAATAGAGCGGACGTTTCCTGAAAATTTCAGTAAAATCGGATGATAAACATGGGAGATATTAGCAATAAGGTTAGAATTTTAACACACCGCCCTAAGGCACTGCTGTTGCAAGCTGTAGCCGACAGGTGGCGCATTCGAGCCTTGGCCGTGCGATATAATGGCGCCAATGTATGTATGTACAATGTAGTGTATGTATGTACATTTTTAAATTGCCTTTTAGTGTGAAGCGCAAACGTTTAGGTACCGGGTATCTCACAGTCGAGCACAGTCGACTGTAGCTTTCTTACTTATTTAGTATGGTTCTTGGTACTTCTTGGCTTTTTTCGTTACCAATACAATCGCAGTATAAGCATAACCCTATCTGTGGATGATTTCGCTAGTGGCCTCCCCTTGAGGCGGTCTTATCACCACGAAATATAAAAAACCTAATCATTCACCGCCATGGGAACTTGAGTACACGTCAAATATGGTTACGGCATCCTAATGAAACGATTCGAGCGCAGAACTAATTAAATGTTGTACAAACACAATTCCGTAGCCATTCATAAATCTCTCAATGGGCCAATCAAATCAAGTAAAAGACTTTTTAATGAAAGGCCCCAAGATTTATGAACAGTCCGGATCCCATTTTTAATTAACACACAAAAGTGCGGAGAGGAGAATGCGAAGCGAGCTTTCAGCAATTGAGCGAAAATAGTTTGCTAAATTCTTTCTTGTGAGCGAAACATATGCGAAAATCACTGGGAAGCACTCACGGTTTTTATTCACACATCTGCATTAGGGAATTGTTTATTTTGCTTGCCATAAAGACGGGGCTCCGAGGGCAATCAATTAATATGAATTTGTTGGGGGCGAAACGGAATTAAAAAGATATAAAGCCAATTTTCGGTGGCGGTGGGGGAATTGCAATTTGTTTAGCGGACGAAGAACATCTGGGGATTCTTCAGAAAGATCTGCAAATGTGTTCCTCTTTAACTGGAGAGGATCAAACACATTTATTTATTAATTATCCGGTTAGTAACTTAAAAAATCATCATTAAAAAGAGCGATGAAAGCATAATTTATGACTCCAACCCGCTTTCCAAGAGATAAACGTAACTAAAGAATGGATTCGCATCGTTGGAAACATGAATTTACGATCAATTGATGATCTGTGTCAATCTGTCATTAAAATCTTCAATAATTTTCAAAATTTGGTCAAAAAATCCAAAACGTCATTTGTAAAAGGAATTAAAACAAGCTTTTATATTTTTTGTAACAGTAAAACTAAGATTTTTATTTAAAATATTAAAAAATTTTTTACATGATGCAAAATGTTTGAAAATTGATTTTCGAAAAAATTTGTCTTGATCTCTAAAATTGTCCTAGATTGCTAAAATCGATATAATTTGTACGAACCCATAAGATTTAATAATATTTTATTTGATTATAAACTAAAATATTTAAAATATTTTATTTTTCTAAACAAAAGTTTTGGAATTATCGCGAACAAGTTTTATTATACAGCCTTCCCACGCACACAGACGCACCGCAAAACGCTCCATAAAACTGTCGAGATTCCTCAAAAGTGAGAACATGAAACTCGCGCATTATCACAACTTAATGAGTTGTTCTACGGCTAAAAAAAAAATAAAATACAAAAAATAATAACACTGGCAACGTGTTCTGGCCATTCCATTTGTTCCCAACTCGGCTCTCTCGCTCTTCGCTGTTCTCCGTCTCTCACTAGAAACGAACGAAAAATGCTAACGAAACGAAAATGCAAAATGTCAATGTCCTCCACTGTACAGTTCAGCGTCAGAATTGCGTCGCAGTTTTTGTGTTTTGCCCGCAGAACGCAGAAATGTTCTCGCGGCGGCACGCGGAACGTCGGAATGGAACACGATGCAAGCCCCACAGAAACAGAGACCGAGACAGAGATGGAAAAAAGTCGTAAGCGTAGCGTGGACTTCTGGAGTGGAGCACATGTGTGTGTGTGTGTAAGAGAGAGAAAGAGAGCGAGTGGAGCGGAATGAAGTAATGGGGGGAATAACAGCGGGGAACGGTGGCAAGGGGAACGGTGGAACGATGGGTATGCGGGGCATTCGGGGAGTCACCGCCTGCGTGTGTGTAATAGTGTGCGTGTGTTAGTGCGTAACTCACTGGTCGATTTCGCAGGGGCTTCGGCTTCTCTTTATCGCGGGCTTATTTTATATTACGAGTGCCACCCGAGAATATTGTCAATAAAATATTACGAAAACCATACATTTTTGAATCCAATAATATGGATCAGTCTTTTCCAAACTTAGTCAGTTCAGAAGTTATCAGAAAATGGCTTAAAACGAATTTTGAAATAATTTTGTACATTTTCGATCCTGTTATTTCCATGTTTATAGAATTTTCTAATACATTTCCAGACGAATACTACTACTATAAACCTTATTAACAAATAAAATAGGGTATAGTTTCAAAGGAAAGCCATATAAAATGGTTTTAATTATCTTTTACAATATCCAATCCATTCTTATAGTCCTTAAAGCCAGTAATCCTTTCTTCTTCTTCTTTCCAAGATCCAATCGCATCGTAAATCCAAAACAAATATAAATAATGTCATTCTTATCCGTCTTTGTGGTCCACTCATATTGCATTGCTGTTTTTGGAGCAACTTTTTTAATAAGCGCCAATAGCTAATAACAGCTGGGAGGGTAATGGGGAATGGCTTCTTGTAGCGGCCAATACTTAATGAAAAACGGAAATGCCATTTTAGATTTATAGTTCTGATAAAGAGGAACGCGTAACCAGTAGCAGCAGCAGCAGTAGCAGCGAGCAATTGGCCAGTTCAAAGTTGGTAACAACTTTTGGCCGGCTTTGCCAACAGATGTTGGCCGAACTTGTTCTTCTTAGTCTGCGGCGGCCGAAAACTTATCCAAGGAAATGTTGCACAAACTTTTTGCTAAGATTTAGGGTTTCCGCTCTTCAGCCGACGGAACCAAATTGCATTGTGAAAAATTAGATAAATCAGTTTTCAAAACCAAACCAAACAAACTCCGAACATCTAAATAATTATTTACAATTATATTGTTTATAACTCCGTCTCTACTGATTAATTTCCATATATTTTAATACGTACTTGACTCTCCCAAATTAACACTAATCAGCTTGAGATGTTTTTAATCACATTCGATACATACCTGCAAGGAGAAGAAAATTAAATTAAATTAGTCAAGTGAAAATAATAATGAAAATATGCACAAATATATTTCCAAGAAAAGGGAAAAGAAACCTCCTCTCAGAGTGAACCCCGGGACAATAGGAAACCCACAAATAGCAACAGCCCAGCGTCGACTGGCTGATTTTTATTATTGTTGTTTACACCTGCACGTGTAATCAAATACAATAAGCCATAAAAAATTATCATAAACAAGCCGATAGGCGGCGGAGCGACCCCGGTTGGTGCCAAAATAAAAAATAAAAGTTGACAATGAGCAGTGGCAATGAGACTGCGGCGGCGTGGGCGGCCGGCGAGAGGAGCCTTTGTTATTGGGTCGAAGGTGAGGCCTCAAAAATCCTTTGGCACACACAGCCACAGACAAGGACACGGCCAGGCGATGGCCGACAACTGTCAATGGCATAAATTAAGGCTCAACATGTTCGGCGGCAACAACAGAGGAGGACGACTCCACAAGTGTTGACAATAAGGGCAACATCAGCAACAACAACTACGACAACAGCAGAATAAGGACTCTGAGTTTGTGTCAATTCCAAGGGTGTCCTTGTTTAGCTCCTATTTTCCCCGATGCCTCCTGGCTTTCCCAGGAAAATTCTCGTTCTGCCCCCACAAAATGCTTAGAATATTTTACAGTGCGTGCCATTTTGAGTGGAACATGATGTTTTGCTAATTCAAAAGATTTGCACAGCATTTTCGCAATTCGATTTTGCCATGATTGAACAGTTGCCATGCCAAGGGAAATTCTTTGCCTTTCTCTCTGGGCAGTCCACGTTTTACATCAAGCTGAAAACTAACAGAAGACCAAGCTGAAATGCTGTGGAAATCTCTCTTTGCTTTCTTAAATCATTAGTGATAATTCCCATTTAAATTATGGTGAGAGTTTACAGAAGGAGTGCAGATTTTAAACTCCTAAAGGGAATAATCTAGAAGTTATTCCAACAAGGTATTTCATCACATTCTTCTTTATTTTTCCATCAAAGACAGCCCCGAAAATTTCACCTTAGATGCCCTCGTAAAGAGGACATTAAACCTGGAGCTTCAATAACGTAATACCAGCCTACTCCTGGTGAAAAAAAAAGAAATGCGAGTGTGACGTCACCGAGGGGAATACACAAATATATATGAGAAACGACAGAAAAACGCATCAACCCCTGACGAAAAAGTTCATTGTCTTGGCTCTACAGTTTATTGCACTTAATTAACAACAAAAGCTGGCAGCGCGAACGGTAAGAGCGGGGGATATCGGGGCTGAATTTCTGCTGCCAGCTGCAGATACATAGATACAGATACAAAGCGCCAGCGATAATGAATTATTAGCGAACGCAGGAGCCCCGAGTATCTCTATCTCTAGCCCGAATCTCGGGGCCGTATCTGTATCTGCCGGATATTAGAGTGCAGAGCAGAGTCAAAGCGACAACATGTGTCGCGCCCCTCTCAAACATGCAACGTGCAACAGAGGCAACAGAGGCAACAGCAGGCGAAGGCGTTGCGAGTTCCTTGGAACTGGAATCACAGCCACTCTCGCTCCGTTCGAGTTCTTTTAATGTTGCATGGCAAATTTAATTTCTAAATTGCAGCTGTCGTCGCTCCGACAAACATTTGTCTTTGGCCTCTGCGTGTGTTCATAATCTTGCCAATAGCATCATCGTCATAAATCATGCCCCAGCCGAACAACGCAGACATTTCATCAAAATCCACGAGTCCACGAGTCGCATTAAAGCCAGCTCATGCCTCCACCCGTCCGTTGCGTATACGCCGTGTGTGCTGCCGGTAAATGAAGCGTGGTGTCCCAGGGCCAGACGATTGAAGGAGCTGTCAGGCAATCGCCACATTTGTAGACACTGAGCCACTGCTAAGAGCACACTAGACAAGGTCTCCGATTGGAAATAGGAAAAAGGTAGCATAAAAAGGGTTTAAATAAAGCTCTTGTCGAGACAAACCACTTTTGATAGAATAATATTAGTCTTTTGGGTTTATAGAACGCTAAGTACTTCTTGTATTAATAAATCTATCGTAGAAAATAAATATATTGGGGGAGTTCTTGCCATATTTCGTTAAGTTTATATAAATTTAAGTTACGCAAAGCATTTAAAATACTTTAAATAAAATATAAATATTTACAAGCTCCTTAAACGGTATAACTAATGATTATAAAATATATATTGCTGGTTAAATTCCCACTCAACTTGAATTTCGGTCTCTCTACTGTTTAAAGCCTCAAAGCTCTGACGATTTCCATTCACATTGATCCATTCATTAGGCCAAAAGCAGCGTTAAAACACCTCACTGCTGTTGGCCACAGATTTCATGCTCATTTCACCCCACAATGAAAGTAAAAACTCTGACTCACTCGAAACGAAAAGCAGAAGCACTGGCAGACACAAATACCTCACATTCATTCCGAATACATTCGGATACATGTGCATCACAATGGACTGACTGCACCTATGTATGCTTTATGGTCTGGCCCCAAATTGCATGTTTAATTGCAATAAAGAAACAACGCCCACACATACCCAAACACAGGCGCAAGTAAACAATGCCATGGCGGCGGAGAGAGAGAAAATACAGAAGCAATTTTCATGAAATTTCGCGCACAGCTGAAAGACACAAAACAGCTGCAGGAAAGTGCAGCAGCAAAATTGAAAATGGGGAAAATTTCAATGCACACCCAACCGCAGAAGAAAACGAGTCAAAGCCACAAGGTTGATAGTGCCGCCCAGGAGATACCCGGTACTTCCTACTCTGTTGCGTTATGTGTTGCATACTTGGAAGGGATTTACAGATTTATTTCACATATTTTTGATGATTTTGTGGATTATGAATTGATATTTGAAACGTTTAAATAATCATTAATATATTGGATATTCTTTTTAACTTGAATATATATTATCATCCTCGATATTATTATCACCTGATATTTAATCTTCGATATTTTAAGCAGTTCGGCATAGTTTCGATACAATTTTGATATCGATATAAATGATCGGTGTTATTGGCGAGAAAAGAATAGGTTTTAGAGCAGCAGCACACCACGAAAACAGCCACAGACGGACAGCGATAGTTTCTAAATAAGTATATTTATTTTCAGCTTCCGAATCGATGTGTACATAGTGTTTTATTAAGATGCGGTGCGCAGCAACGCGCTTAAAAACTTTTGTCTTCTTTCTTTTTCTTTTGCCAATTGAGTGGCGTCCCCTTCCTAGAGATCATACATAATGAGTAATGGTATTTAGGCTGTATCGATACTTCTTATCGATACATCGATATTAACACATAGTTTTTTAAATAAAACAGAAATTAAATTAAATTTAAATTATGGCGGCAACATTCCCCCCTCCGTAATTGATCCTAGGGTGGTCAGTTACCGTCTCCTTCGCCGACATCTAGAACCGCAATCTTGGTAGCTGGTCGATCGAGAATTCCATGCTGCGTTTTAATAGTAGCTCGACGAACCTGGCCATCCTTGGCTGGAATTGTGTTGGTTACGCGCCCTTTAGGCCATAGATTTCTGGGCAAGTTCTCGTCGACGATGATGACTATGCTTCCGACCGTTATCGGCGGGCACTTCTCAAACCATTTTGTTCTTCTAGTGAGCATCGGTGTAAACTCTCTCACCCAACGTTGCCAGAAACAATCTCCAAAACGTTTTACCTCGTTCCAGTGACGTCTCAAATTCAAATGCTCCGGGTTGATCGGTTTGTATCCATTTGATGATCCCATTAACAGGTGGTTCGGAGTGAGCGCGGAATCGTCCTCAGAGTCCAGGCTGACAAAGGTTAACGGACGTGAGTTCATGATGAATTGTGCCTCCATTAGAGCACTTCTCAGGCTTTCATCGTTGAATGAATAGTTTGGGCAGATGTGTTTTAGGACTGTCTTGGTAGTGCGAACCAATCTTTCCCACGCTCCGCCCATGTGGGGGGCGCCTGGAGGGTTAAATCGCCATACAATGCCATCGAACTTAATGGCTATTTTGTCGAAATCAATCTGGAGTAACTCCTCTCGCACTCCCTTTTCAGTAGCCTTGAAATTGGTGCCATTATCGGAATAAATTTCTCTTGGTGTACCGCGAAGTGCCATGAAATTTGTCAGACACATCACGCAGGAGCTTGTATCGAGGCTGTGGGCGATCTCGAAGTGAACTGCACGCAAGGTCAAGCAGGTAAACAGCGCAACCCATCTCTTCTCTTTGCGTCTTCCAACGTTGACAAGAATTGGCCCGAAATAATCAAGACCAGTGAAGGTGAACGGTTTTTCAAAACTTCCCAACCTGGCTTTTGGAACTGCAGCCATTTGTGGAGGCTGTGGCGTAGCGCTACGATTTTTGCATGTTTGGCAAGCCTTTCTAACGGATTTATGGAGTACTCTTAGACGCAAAATATAAAATTTCGATTTTATGTCGTTTATGACGGTTTCGTGGGCGAGGTGATGATATTTCTCGTGATAAAATCGAACTAGCAGAAATGTTACTCGACTCTCCGGTGGCAATATTATGGCGTCCGCAGAGTTTTCAATGGCGTTCACTCTCCCTTTGGTACGAAGGATTTCTTTGTCGTCTAGATATGCGTTTAATCCGGTCAATCTGCTCTTTGCGCTTATTGGTTTTTGACTCTTCAATGAGTTGATTTCATCTGCGAACTCGAGTCCCTGTGCTTCCTTGTATAGCAGTGTCTGTGCCTCTTCGACGTGAACTGTAGTTACCGCACTGGGCATGTCGGTCCTGTGGCATTTAGCTCGCAGTCGCTGGATATACAGAAACATGACTGCAATGGCTCTGTAAAGGCGGCGCCAATCAGAAAAATATTCGACGTCGAGTTGAACTTTGGCCGCTTTACGAGTTGTGAATATGTGTTTACGTAATTCAGTTGTATCGACCTCCGTGGGCTTGGAGGGAATAGTTGGCCACGTATTGGGTTCGTCTTTCAAAAACTCGGGCCCGTAAAGCCAAGTGTCCATCCGAGGGTTGATGATAACTTTTGTAGCCCCGTCCGCAACGTTGAGTTTCGACGGAATCCATCGCCATTGATCCGCTCGAGTGATTTCCAGGATTTCACCGATTCTGTGCATCACGAACTGTTGAAAGTTGCGGGGGTCCATAACCAGCCATTGTAGGACGGTTCGTGAGTCCGACCAGAAAGTAGTACTGTCGACTCGAAGGTTACGGACTTTGACGATCTTTTTCGCCAAGCGTGAGCCCATCAATGCCGCTTGGAGCTCCATGCGTGGAATGGACAGTGGTTTTAGTGGCGCCACTTTGCTTTTAGCGACAACGAGCATTACGTCCACCTTGTCCTTTTGTGATACTCGCAGGTAGCATGCAGCGGCATAAGCGTGCTCGCTAGCATCCACAAACGTATGCAGGTCGATGCGGCTTGCTTCAGGTATCCCCATGGAGTAGCATCTCGGAATGCTGACCGTTGCGACTTGAGACAGTAACAGCTTCCACTGGTTCCAGTCCTCCAACAATGACTCTGGCAGCTCTTCGTCCCAGTTAATATTTGCGCGCCAGATTTTCTGCAGAAGGATTTTTAGCCCGATGGTGTGACACGATAGCAAACCCAAGGGATCGAAGATAGACATTAAAACCTGGAGGACTTCTCTCTTAGTTGGGACCGCAGAATTGATAAAGACGTCTCGCTTAACTCTTGAGAATCTGCAAACAAACTTAAAAATGTCGTTACGTGGGTCCCAATACATACCCAAAACCTTTTCTGTAGCGCTAAACTGCACTGGCTTCTGGTTTTCGGTGTCTTCGTCGTTCTTTAGATGCGAGAGAACTGCTCTGGAATTTGACGCCCAGTTGCGAATTTCGAATCCACCTCTGGCGTGAACCTCTTTGACTTGGTTTGATATTTCGATGGCTTTCTGCTCGTCGCTCATGCTGTCGATAAAGTCGTCTACGTAGTGCGCACGCTGAATCGCGTCCACAGCTAATGGGAATTGATGTTGGTGGACTTCGGCGTTTTTGTTGCGCACGTAGTGGGCTATAAATGGTGCGCAGCTAATTCCGAAGGTCATGGCTCGCATAACGTAAGTGTGTATCCTGTTCTGGCTAGCATCATACCAGAGAAAGCGCTGCGCATGCATATCCTCATGGCGAATGTTGATCCTGTGGAACATCTCGGCGATATCGCCGCTTACAGCGACTCTTCCGACTCTGAAGGCTAGTAGAACGTCGATAAGAGGATTTAAGCAGTCCGGCCCGCTCAACAGATGGTCGTTGAGGCATATTCCATTCGTCTTTGCTGCCGCGTCCCAAACCAGCCTAATTTTTCCTGGCTTATTCGGGTTTAAGGCTATAAATATGGGTAAGTACCAAGTGCGATCTTCGTCTTTCCCAGCCTCCTCGTCGGATAGTTGCCTGGCGTATCCTTTTAAAAGAAGATTTTTGATTTGGTCGTCGATTTTGGTGTACAGATCTGGTTCGCTTAGAATCCTTTTTCTCATGCATTGCAGACGCTTTAGAGCGGTAACTCGACTCTCGGGAAGCCTTTCAAGATCGTTCCGCCATGTGAGCCCAACTTCATATTTTCCAGATTTCTTTTGGCACGTCTGTTCCAGGATTTCGACTGCTCGTTTGTCCTCGCTCGACAGGAGCTTTTTAGGCGAAATTACATCAAGGTCGAAATGCTCCTTGACTTGGTCGTGAAGCTCTTGCCAACTGCAGTCGCAGTGGTGCATGGAAACGTGGCGTTTGGAGTTTATTGATCCCTGGATGGTCCAGCCTAACATGCACTTTGACGCTATTGGATCGTTCCACTTGCCTTCGCGGATCCTGCGAGGAACGGCAATTTTCCAATTGTTTGTTCCGATTAACAACGTTGGCTGCGCAGAATAAGACTTTAGTGGCAGGTTCTTCAGATAGCTATACTTACTGCGCAGTTCGTCTATATCAAGTATTTGCTTTGGCAGCGCGATGTTTCTTACGGTCTGAACGTTGTTGAGCCAGAACCGTTTCTCTGAATTTTCCGCGGAAATCTGAATTGATGCGCGCACGGAAGTATCTTCGAATCGAGTGGTTTCTCCAGTCCACTGTAAGCATATCGGTGACGGTGAGCCTTTTATACCCAGCTTGTCGAAAATTATTGCGTCTATTAAGGTAACAGAGGATCCTTCGTCCAAAAAAGCGAAGGTGTCGATTTTTTTGTTGGCGGAATGCAGAGTTACGGGCACAACTCGAAAAAACTGGTTGCCTTCTACGTCACTTTGGTGCGTGCTTACGTGTTGTTGATTCATCGTGTTGTTGGATGTGTTGGGATCGTTTTCCGAGTGGAGTAGTGGATGATGCTTCCTTGTACAGCCGTTCACTCCGCAATCCCTCGGACGACAATTGTTTCGGTGGACCTTTAAGCAACGGAAGCAAGCCTTCCCAGCTTTTGCAACTTGCCACCTTTGCTCCACGGTGCTAGATTTGAATTGGTCGCATTGCGTTACCCAATGATTTGTAGATTCGCATGCTATGCACTTTGGATTAGGCTGCTGCTGGACTGCAGCTGCCTGGCTTGGACTTATGGCATTATGATTTCTCTCGGCTGCGCTGCTATTGTGAGTGTTTACAGAACTTGCCCTATAAGAAAACGGTGTAACGACTGTCGACGCAGCCTGTGCTATTTGATAGAGCCAGTCACTAAAGGCCTTAATGCAGGGAACTGTTTCGTTGCGCGGATGCATCGCCCAGCTTAGCTTGTGATTATTTGGCAGTTTGTCTACCAATTCTTTTACAAGCATCGGGTTGTTTAGGTGCGCTTCTAGTTTGCACGCTTCTATCGTGGCGCAAATATTGCGCACTGCGAGCGCGTACTCTATTATGGCTTCCAATTTTTCCTTGGGCGGCGGAAGCTTTCTCACCCGATCGATCATCCTCTCCAGAATGTGCTCGGGTCTGCCGAAGAACATTTTCAGCGTGTCCATTACTTCCGGTACTAGACCAGGAAGCAAAAGCTTATCTTTGACCATTTCGCGTGCCCTACCCTTAAGGCACTTTTGCAGACGAAGCATGTTTTCGACGTTGGAAAATCCAGCTGCTGAAGTACTATGCTCAAATGTACTGATGAACATCGGCCACTCCTCAGGGTCTCCGCTGAACGGAGGGAGATCCTTTGGTATAGCTTGTCTGGCGGCGATTTGGGAACTTGACGGGGACGCGGGCGATCCGGGAAGCACGTTCATCTGAAGTAGGATTTTATATTTCTCTTCAATAAATCTCTGTTCGGAAGCTCTTTTTTCTTCCAACATGTCAAGCATAATTTGGTTTTTGCTGACGCTTAAATTACCGTCGAGAATATTCGGGGCTTCCATGTGCTCATTCATGTCGATGAGAGCGTCCACTTGCTGCACGAGCTTGTTTTGGCCGGCTGATGCCGCAGTGAAGTTGTCGAATTGATTTGTGGTATTTACCGGTGATCGCAGTGTCCTTCCGAGTGGGTTTCTGGAGCTACCCTCGCCAAGGCACGGAGCGCAGATCCAATCTTTGTCCTCGACGCCGTCGTCAACACCAGCGCAGCGAAAATGGTACCAGCCGTCGCAACCGTCGCACTGAACCCAGCTTTCCTCAGATCCAGTCGACTTTTTCTTGCAAATTCTGCACGCTTCTCCTGGCATAACTGTTCAATTTGAGGTTATGTGAATTTGCATGTGGCAGAAGCAAATTGCGTGTTCTGATTGCAATTTGTTTGTGTAATTTTAAGTGCGTTGACTAGCTCTGGTTGTAGATTACGAGTTGCTCACCTAACGTTCAAGTTAGGGATGCGATCACAATTTCACAATGTTATGGCTAATTGTGAAATTGTCGCTTCGTCGAGGTACAGTTATAAGAGCAGCCGCGTGTGCACAAAAGTTTTTAAGAATGTTATTGGCGAGAAAAGAATAGGTTTTAGAGCAGCAGCACACCACGAAAACAGCCACAGACGGACAGCGATAGTTTCTAAATAAGTATATTTATTTTCAGCTTCCGAATCGATGTGTACATAGTGTTTTATTAAGATGCGGTGCGCAGCAACGCGCTTAAAAACTTTTGTCTTCTTTCTTTTTCTTTTGCCAATTGAGTGGCGTCCCCTTCCTAGAGATCATACATAATGAGTAATGGTATTTAGGCTGTATCGATACTTCTTATCGATACATCGATATTAACACATAGTTTTTTAAATAAAACAGAAATTAAATTAAATTTAAATTATGGCGGCAACAATCGGTATCGGTATTATTGATAGTTATTATCGATTGTCTCGACTTTTGCAGATTTTAATTATTTTTCTAATATGCCATAATAAATCCTTATTATTTAGTAATATTAATGGGAAATTTCGAAGTAGAATATTTGTTTTTCATTATGGAAATATATTTAAGTGAGAATATACCCTTCAATTCTTCAAAAACTGAGTACAAAAAGTGGAAAACTACTCCGCCTGCTGTTTAATCAAAGGGATTGGAAGGAAATGGGGTAACCACAACCGCACCCAAAAATGTTCGGAGAAGTACTGTGAAAACTCCTCCAGTAAGCCAAGGAAGATAAAAGTATCCTTACACGCTAAAGTCCAATTAATAATTTAATTCCCTTAAACTGCAGTTTGCATATTTTTTTTTGTTATATTTTTTTCCCCATTGAAATTAAATAAGGAAAACGTTGAACAAAGGCAAACAATGCCAATGAGTCGAACTTGAAAGTTCTGTGAAACGGAAATTGCAGTAATTAACATGAATGCTCAAATAAATGTGGCAAAAAAAAGCAAAGAACACAAAAAGCCATAAATAAATAAACTATAAAGCTCAAAAACAAAGGTAACCATAAAAAAATCATAATTGGCAAAGGCAATTTCCATTAGTTAGGGCAATTTTCTGTTAGTTAAAGCTTGGGTTCTAAAAAACTAATAAATTATACAGCTAATATTGAGAACATCGTTTGGTTTTGTTTCAGCCTTCGATTTGAAGGCAGTTAAATGGTTTTTTTTTAATGCCTTTCAATCGTAATAAAGTGCTAAGATTAGTACGCTTGATTGTTCCCACAATTAATAGCTAAATGATTAATTTGCTGATTTGTAATTACTGCAATTTGTTATAGTTATTAGTCAAAAAAGAAATGTGATAATTTATCCTTCAACTAACAGGCATTTCAATTGAAATAGTATTTAAAGTGGTTATTTATTTGCTGAATGTAAACAATTACTTGAACATTTCACTCTTATCTCCGTTTAGAGTCTTGATAATGTTCAACATTTATTTAATTATAATTTATGTACCAATAAAAGCCCATTGTAGCTGCCATTAAATTAATTAATGGACCAGACCAACGACACAGAAAGCAGAAAAGCCGACCAAGCATTTGCATAATTGAGGCAAGACTTTTACGAGAGATTAAAGTCTAACATGGCAAAGAAATTGCTAATTGTCCAATATCGAATATTGGATATATGAAATGTGAGTGTAAGCGTTCGAAATTTCATATCACAATAAAAACTAAATGCCCAAGCTCTCATTGTCGTTAAAGTTTCCTTCGGTTTATTGCAGAATGGAATGGATTTTTATTATAAACGAAAACGAAATGTGCAGCGATGGGACGACGGACTGCGGGCTTTCAGTGGCCCCAAGATGCTGATGCATACCGAAAAGTCTTCAGAGCGTTGATGAGACATGAAACGAAGCGACAGACGGACACAGATACGCTGGCAGATACATTTACGGCTACAGATACAGATACAGATTCAGATTCAGCTATACAGCTACAGACACAGATACGGGATACCCAGAATGCAGCAGCGTCTGAGATGCCTTTTAGCTTTTATTACATATGGCTGTGGATGCAGTGGAGGGACCGAGACGAGGCATGACCTACCCCAAGGCAAAAATTATTATTATTTTCTTCTTCATCTTCGTTTCCATATATATTTTTTTTTTTTTTTTTTTTTTTTTGTTCGTTTGTTCCCTCGTTTTCATTTATATGATTTTCTTTATTATTGCTCTCGCTCTGGGCTTCTCCGGTCTTTTCTGGGTTGGGTTTGCCGAAATGAAGCCGTAAAATTATATATGTACGCATGCCAAAGCATCCCATTCTCCCCCTCCTGGCTTCGGCTTCATTGTTTCAAAAACTGCAGCGAGCAATAAATGAGTAATACGGTAATAAAAACAAAGTTTGCACAGCACACGACCGAAGGGGCCTCGTCCTCGACGTTCCTCGAAAAGGGATTGCCAAGTGTGTGTGTGCTCTGGCCAAGTAATGTGTTTATCCTGGTTAGCTCCTAAGCTAATATGGGTGGTCATAACGCTTTCTTGGGAAATAAGCCAGCCAGTGATGACGAATCTCTAATTATTGAGGTTTACTTTAATAGAGTTTGCTCTAAAATTAATTTAAAAAACCTTTAGAGTTTTGTAAACCCCAATTTGTACTCTTTTGTTTGTTATTACTCCTTTTGTGTAATTGTGTGTTATTTTATTTCCTCTAAAAATTACAGTTTCCATGTAAATAATTAAATACCAACAAGGAAACAATGTTATCCCTGATCTGTTGATACACCCTCACGATCCGCATTCATCCTTGTTAACGCAGCAGTGCAACGCATGGCAGTTTGAGCATAATTTGCCATTATTTTAATGCCATCGCTTACCTATCTATGAATTTATCAAGTAATCAGACCGTGTCTAATGCCCGGCAATGATACCGAAAATGAACAATCGGTATATATCCACATATATTCGCCACAGAGCTCGTATCACAAGCCGGCAAGCAAGATCGTACTCACGGATACGAAAGTCGGACCATAAAGACAAAGGCATTAAATTACAACTGGCAAACGAACCAGCACAGAAGTGTAGCTAATGTTTCGCTGTTGCCTGCCACCAAAAACCCCAGCTGAAACCATAATTTAATAGCAGCACTGCCGCTCGCTGTGTTTGTCTAAACTTGATTTCAAAGTTAAACCAACCTTAACCAACATTTATAGACATCAAAACTTTGCGGCGCAAAGAAACTACGGCAAAAAAATGCCCAAGCAAAAATGGCAAAAAATCATTTTCAGTTTTGGGCTTAAACTTGATTTGCAGAAAACGAAAAAAATACAAAATACAACAGAAATAAGCAAACATTTCAGCTTTTGAAGGTGAAGTCTCTGTGTCCGTCGCCAACTCTATATTGAGGTAGGTACGCACACTGCTGAAGTACGGAGAGAAGTAAATCCGACGGCTTGGATGGGTAATTAAGCAGGCTCTTGAGCCACAAAACCTTGGGCTGGGGTTGAGGCGACGCTTCTAGGTTGCACATGAAAAGCTAAATATATCTCATATAATGAGCCAAGGGGGAGACATTTATGGGAAGTCTAAAATAGCTAAGCTTATTGGTAGAAAAATTAGTTATATTTGGTACAAGGGTGATGGAAAAATGTATTCTTGATTAGCATTTTTGTGGTTATTGAAATATTTCGAAAGAAGAAGGAAAAGGTAATGCTACTAGATTATTATATTTTCTTAGGGTTCAATTCGAGGTTATTTTCTAGAAATTCTTACCTATACTATATATCAGTTTCAAATCGCTGAGACAAGTATTACGATTATACGAGGCTTTTTAGATTATTAATAGAAACCTCCAGATGCTTAGAAGTAGGCAACACTTTTCGTTAACTAACTGCTGAATATTTCTATAGTCGGGACTTTTGATTTAGCTATCTTTTTTGTGGTAATTCAGAGCTAAAAACTTTAAATAATAATAATAATTACAGTATGTTGCAGCTACTATAATATTTTCCCTATAAACTCCAATTAATATTTAACTATATTATGCAAACTGACTTTACAATTCCCTGGTAAACATATCCGTTCCATTTAACAGAAAACTTGTGCTGGCTACTCAATTACTTGGCTATGCAAACCGAGTTTAATATTTAATAATTTGCACTGGCAAAGTAAGCAATCGATAACCAAACACTACAGGTTAAGCGAAAGTGGTTAATAATTCAAAGGCGGGCCCGCAAATGGTCCAAAATTAAAGCGCCAAAATGGTGTCAATTGGTAGTTTCAAGTTAAATCGGGGGCAGTTCACAAATATTTAATGGTATTGCCCCTATCAGTTGGGATTGAGCCAAATAAATGTGTGAGCCCAGACAAATGGCAAAAGGAATTGTGATGGATGGGGAATCAATTAAGCGAAAGACCAGGAGCAATATACACATATATCGGAAAGGTTGTTATCCTTGGCTTATGTAATTATCCATTGACCTCTCCGCTCTCGGATTCTGACTCGTCTGCTGGATGTCTGCAAGCCAGAGAGCTCCCATTACAAATTTTATGGTTGTCAGTAACAACAAATTGGCAAGAACTGTTTGGATAAGCAGCACGTAATTAATATTTTGACGTGCATCCCTACGCACCTCACCGCCGCCTCTCGCGTGGGCGGCATTGTTGGATTCGATTTCATTCGAAGATGCTGTATAGGCTTTTCTCACCCAATAAACACAAAAATATTAATAATAACAAGCTAATGACATAGACGGATTGTGTTTCACATTTTGTTTGTGATAAACAGCCCCCAGTTGTTTGTTTGTCTTGGTTGCTCTGCAATTTCTGCTGTTACCTCTCAATCAATCGAGGGCTTGACATCTTCTTAAAAAAAGCTAATTAAATCGCAGGCACGGAGCTAGCTGAGTTCCCTGAAAATATCATTGAATTTCCAATTTTCCTTAAGATCAAGAAGGGAATATAAATTGTGCTTACTGCGACACACTCAACAAAGAAAATACATATATTTTAATGCCTTTAGTTATTTTTCCCTTTGCAATAAATTGGATGCAGTGATAAAAAAAGGGGAAAACTTTTGAATGCAAAATAAAATAGATAAATGTCGATAAAAATATAACTATTTTCTATAGATCAATAATACTTATATCTTATTAATAACTAACCAACACAAGTATCGATAGATCTGACATTTATCAATTTTCTACGCATCATTATTTAAGTTTTTAAGAACTCAACAAAAGTATCAATAAATCTGAAACTTATAATTTTTTTATAAAAAATCCATAATAGGGATAAAATTTAATTCTTTGAGATATCGATACGATTTTTCGATATTTTAACTGTTGATATGACGTTCCATATTTTAAAAAAAATTATAGTTACAAAGTTACAATAACCTTGTTCAACAACCTTTATATTTTCCAGTATTATTTGAATCTTTTCTTTGAAGTCTAAAATATAATAAAATTCTTTTCAAAGTGCACAGCGCTCTCCCCTACACATAAATATCTATTTTGTCTGCTTTGACCATATGCAGTCGAAAAAAACTATAAAAAATTGAAAGCAATTTGCCAAGAAGAAAGGCAGCAGCCAGAGAAGAACAAACACTATGTGTATGTAATAACAGAAGCGAAAATTATTTTTCTAACTCGCTGGTCAAGGGGGGAAAGCTAAAGAAAACTGGGGGGAAAGCAGGGGAAAACTGCAATATCGCGCTGTCTGCATATAAATTTCGGTTAGGCGACACAAAGGGCGTGAGTGGAGCCAGAGGGAAAATGCGTCTGATAAGGATGAAAATAAAATGCGATAATTTTTTCTCTTTGCGCAAATACTTTTCATGTTGGGGACAGGCCGGCTGAGTGGATGGAGGTGGGGGCTGGGGGACTAGAGAATTTCTGCGAGGCAATGACAAAGTATAGGGCCAGCAACAAAGCGTAAGTCATAAAAAAAAGTTTCCTATGGGGCGTCAACGAGACGAGCTCTCTTCTCTCATTTTCTTGGTATTTCAGCTTTTTTTGTACTTTGTTGTTTGGAATTTTCCCCATGCCACATGCCACTTGCCTGATTGCATCCAGCAAAAGGAAAATTTAAGAACACGACGATGAGTATTTACCCCCGCCTCCCGTGGCAACGAAATCTGTTTACGAATTTGATTTGCCTGCCACGCCCAGTGCAATTAGGGCGAGCGAAAAAACCATCGCAACATTCTCACACTCTCCGCTGGAGGCCTACGAAACAGGGGCGGCGAAACGGGAAAGGGGCTCTCAAAAGGGGGTTGGGATATTAAATATTAAAAAGTTGTTGTTATTTTTAGAATACTAGTTAATAGATAACAACGTCTTTCTATTTTGTAGAATTACAAAAAAACTGTGTCATTTTTATCATCAATTAATAAAAAAATAAAAGAGCAACAGACCATAGCATACCCTGCTCTCAGGAAAAGACTGACCTGATTTGGGTTTTTTAGATACAAAATACGAGTTCGAAATGTTGCTATCTCTTTTTTAAAATCGCAAAAAAAGAAACGAAGGTTGTTTTCTTTTTTAAGATTAAATAGCAAACTAATAAAACCGCAACCGACCATAGAATACCCTGGCCTCAGATCTTCTTATTTTAATAAATTCAATAATTTAAATTTTAAACTTGAATAGCCTTGAGTAATTTCTGTTTTCGCATATTTATATGTCTTCCCCAGAAACTTTCGAACTTTTTTATTAGCCTGCCCCCTTTCGCGGACGCCCCTGTAGATGAACCCCAGCAGATATGGTAACATAGGCCCCTTCAGTCCTCGGCCCATTGATTGTTATGTAAGCGGCTTATAATTTCTTCTCGCCCGGAGAGCGGCTAAATGGAGAAGGAGAACCGAAATTCGTGTTTGTTGTCGGGCGGAGCCAAGTGTCGATTGCTGTTACTGGGGCTTTGTGTGCTTGTTTCTGTGTGTGTGTGGGCGGCTATCGGTATCGTTATCGTTACTGTTGTTGCCGCTTGCTCTGCTCGGAGAATAGCTGTTGCCAAATGGAAAATGTATGTTTTGAGGCGCTTAAAAAGTGAATTATAGATGGTTTGTCCAATCTTCACGGCCCTTCTTCCCAAAGCCCTGTTCCCTTCCATTTATTTTCCTGTCGTAGCTGCGGCCGCTGGCTAAAGTAACAAATTCGCTTGCGGACTCACTGGGCTGTGAAAAAAAGTTGTGAAGGGAAGCAGGATTAAGCCAGTTTGGTTGGGAAAACTGGAGGTCAATTAGCCAAGTTAATGGTACACAACAAGAGGACAGCAAATGAGTGGTCTGATGTTATTTTAAGGAAAAATTATGATGTTTAAACTTTAACCAAATTGAATTAAATTGAAATAAGTTATATTATTTCTTTACGTTTTGTAATATTAACCTTAGCTCTTTCATGGTTATCTAATCAATCACAATCAAGCCAATGCAATCCAGTTTAATCTTATATTCTTGGTCAACAATGATTATTACAAAAGTAATCTCTGGGAGTTTTTCACAATTTTAGTTAATTCTTATAAGAAAGAACCAGAAACTGGCTTTTATATTTAAAAACTAACTCTATATTAATATTTATTATTTTCTATACAAAGTTTATATCAAGAGTCCTATTAAAATCACTTAATAAATCAATTACTCAATCTATTATTCTGCTAAATACTTATTGTGGAGTCTTCATAATTCCCCTATTGACCCCCCAATGATACCCACTTTTGCCCAATTTCATAACGCACTCACACTCTCGAGCGAGCTCCGTAACAACGCTTTCCCACTGCGGCGCAGAAAGCTGAGATTTTCACTGAATTATTTTCACTTTTCTTCATAGGCCGAAAGAGACTCGTCGCTGAAAACGAAAGTGAAGCAAAGTCAAATCCCCAACGTAGCGGACTTCGACTTCGACTCGAGAGTGTGGAGTGCGGTGAAGTGGAGTGATTGCATTGTTTTCTGCGGCGGGTACATGGAGATATGTATTTTAGATAGGCCTACCGACACACAGACCCGATGAGCTAGAGTCGCTGAGTGGCTGGCTGGCAGTCCAAGTCGAAGTCAAAGTCGGAATCAGGCATGCTGATGAGTTTGGCCTACTTTCACTTTCATTTTCTAGTTTCGGGCTTGCAAGCGTAATCGTTTTTGTTTTTCGTTTTTCTCTTTTTTCATTTTTCAGTTTTCAGCGTTTTTCAAGCCGGTTTTCCAGAGAGTCCAAGCGAGAGAGAGAGAGACCCACTGACAATGAAATAAAGTTGTTTCACATTTCATGGCTGCTGCACTGCCGCAAGACCGAAAACTATTTCATAGGCCTACCTAGCTTACGAAAATAAAGCATTGAAAAAAAGTTAATTTCAGCCTGGGTTGGCTTGGAAAAATATGTTTGGGAATTACTCATCAACGCCATTGATGGTTTTCCCATTTTTCTGGCCAAGCCAAACTTATTAAACGTTTTTTTTTTGTATTTTTTGCTGCGTCTACACTAGACTACACACACTCGGCTCATTGCTCGCTTTCACTTTTTGGTTTTTATATTCAATGACAATTAGTGGCAGCAAAAATATCAACACCACTCATTCAGGTTTCTCGATTTAATTGCGGAGCCTACAACAAAGGCCTTGAACAAAATATGATTTAAATTGTTTTAATTTTTTTAAAGCCCGAATACTGTACTTAGTGTGAAATTATAATTAAAAACTAATTTTTTATGACAGTTTTCTATGTGAAAAATTTAAATCTTAACCAAAACTCATCCGATTTTCGATCAAGCAACCGCCTTAGATAAGCCCTATATTAACCCCTGGTTGCCAAGTGTCTTTTATGGCCCAACTGCTTTCGAAATCCCCAATGGCACTTGCCATGGAGCTCAGGTTTAGGTATAGATATATAAAAACCCAAACAAGTTCGACGATAAAACTCGCGCAGAGGGCGAAAATAAAAACATAAAATTCGGCACATAATTTCTCACTCACACACACAATTCAGAGTTAAACTAATAAAAAGAAGTAATAAAATCAATTTCAATCAAAATACCAAAGTAACAAAAATACCACCAAAAAAGGCCCTCAAATTATGAGACCACGCAAAAAAATAAAAAAAAAGCCACGGCTCGTAGAGGCCATAAATCACAGGCCGAAATATGCGCCAAATATTGTAGGGAATGTTTAGAGAAAGAGAGAGACATTCAGACTTAGAATGCAGTCTCCAGAGAGACGGCAAACAAAGAGAGAGAGAGAGAGACGTATCTGTATCTGTGAAATACTCGGACCAGCGTGTGCAATTAATGATTTCGTCAGGGGCAGCCACAGCAGGCGTGATGTCGCAATATTCAATGAGCTTCTAATGACTGGCACATGAGTGTTAGGACCACAGTTATAACGTTTTCAGATTAAATGTCTAGCCCGAGACAGAGGCCAGACATTGCGGGGAGTTGGCAGGACTTTGGCCCGGTGATAAATGAAGGTTTTTTCCATTTGCAACCTAAAGCACCTGAAGCTGTCTAAGTCTAGAAATTATTAAGAATATTAATGGGTTTTATAAACCATTAAAATGAGCTTTTTAATTAAGAAACCTATAATGTAAATATTATAGATATTTGTTCTTTAAAGATATCGCTTAATACAACTCTAATTCGGGTTTTAGCCACTTTGTCTGCCTTGGTTTCCTTCAATAAACCTTCTTAGCTGCCATAAGGCCCCAATCTGAACCCTGAGGGATACCCATAAACCCATGATCTTAACTTACCCTGCATTTTCGGCTGCAGCAATTGACATCTGTTGTTGGGGCTCATCTGTTAGCTGCAGCGTTAGATGTGCCCGTCGTTTCTCTGGATGATAATGATGATGATGATGATGCGGCTGCTAATGTTTTGGGGGTCTCCACACACACAAAAAACGAGTACGAAAAACGTATGAAACACTGCAAAACAAAGGGGGAGGGGAAGAGAAATAAAAGAAAATTGTATTAACATCTTTTTTTTTACATCTCTCTTTTGTTCGTACATATATTTTACAGTATTATTTTTAACAAAACGCCCGGCTTGACATAAGTTGCCGCACTTGAAGCCAACACACACACAGAGAGCGCACAGAGAGAAAAACTGGCAAAGGCAAATGCCAGCTGGCCACTTGAAGACTCAAGTTACAAGAAACACTTAGGGCCAAGCCGAGCCCCCTTTCTCTACATCAACCAACTAACATCTACCATCCACATGGTGATGCTGCTGATGATGACGATGGGGACCGAAAAAAAAAAACAGCCAGCCCCAGCAGAACCCAAGACGAAATGAGTAAAAGGCGCCAAGTGTTCAAAGGGGGTAGCCCCCGAACGAGAGGCCTCTTTTGTGCCGCCGAAGGCAAAGTCTAAGTTCTCCCAGCTCACCACCTCCCAGGCTTTTTTTCCCCTTTTTTTTGGCAAGCAAGGGTTAAGGTTTAAGCCTAAATGTATCTCAAAAAATGATTCAAAGAAAGAACTACGAGAGGCAGGCAGACAATGAAGGGTCTGTCTGTAGGAGAAAGGTAAGCTGAAGTCCCTCGAAAGGTTCTTTTGAGCAAAAAGGCCTCCAGGGGAATGGAATCCGCAAAGTGAGTAAATAGAAAAAGAAAATATTAATTAAGCACTATGCTTTCTTTTAAAGTTAAATAAAAATATTCTTTTAGTTAAATAATATAAGTATTTTAAATTAAAAGCAATATGGCTCCAACTAATTGGCTTAAAAACGAAAAATAAACATAGTTCTCCTTGCAAGAACTGTTCTCAAAGGTTGTCAGAAATTAAATCCATAAGAGACTGTATAGAGATCATCGTAAAATCTAAATATTCCTATTTAGAAGGAAATATTTATTGCTTAGTTTACCACAAATTAGTTTTAACTCAAAATCATGCAACCAAAAACCCTAAATTTATTCTTATTTTAATCTTATTTTACTTATAACTTATCCTCCATATATTCCAGTTGGAAATTCCTCCTTTAACTTTTGCCACTTGCTTCTTAAATCTCTGCTTTTTTTCTGCCCCCGGCGAACTCATTCGGTAAGCTTCTTGTAAACAAACAGCGGTATCTGCGCCATAAGCCCATGAGCTGTATAATCTTCAGATTCTGCGCAAATTAAAGTTTCGCTTTTCAGTCTTTTCTATCCACTCATTTATTTGTTACTTGCTCTGTTCTGTTCTGTGTTCTGTTCGCCTTTCAGCACTTGGGCCAACGTGTCGTATACTCAACTTGGGAGCCACCACCACCATCAGCGCTCAGAGAAGAGTTTTCCTCTTCCTCGCTGGCTGTGATGTAGGCAAGTGTTCGTGGCACGAGGAGAGCGAGAAGAACGCTTTATTGTATTTGCTGTGTTCACACACAGATACACACACATGTGAATGGCTAGCTGCAGCAACTGCGACTGCATTGCGTTTTTCTCATTGTTTTTGCCTGTCCCAGCCCCCGCCCAACCCCCTCTGCCTGCCCAGAAACTTGTTTTATATAATTTCCTGTACGCGTGGCACAAAAGCATAATCTGCCCGTCTTGTTCTCTCCTCATATACACGAGTATCTCCATCAAATCCCTGTGTGTCGCCCTCTCTCGCTCTGTCCATTCTTTTGTCATGTATTTTTGCTGATAATAATAATGCATTTCATTGTTGTTGCTGTTGTTGTTGCTATTGCTTTTGCTGTTCTTGTCATTGTTTATAATTGTTGCTTTGTGCGAGCTTAGCAGATGCATAGATACAGATACACATGTATCTGGCTGCATCAAGTGACGAGTGGCAGGCGCAGAGAGAACTTTAAAGATTTGTTATATCACTTCTTCTATGCCGGTTGCCTTTTTGATTGATTAAAAATGGTTCGTACATCAATGCTATTGTTATTTCACAGATTTACGCTGACTTGGGCAGTAGGATAAACACAAGACAGGTTATGGGAAGAGATGTAAGTCAGGGTAAGTACGCTTAGATGCAGCTTTATTTTAGGTATTGAAATAAAATGAATATCTTAATTATTACTTCTTATCGATTTTTAAAGAATATTACATTTCAGAAGCATTTATTTATCTTATTAAAGTTGATTCCTTTTAGTTAATTGTTTAAGCAAGTTGAATTAAAAATAAAAAATAACTTCTTCGATTTAATATTGCTTTATATGTTTGCAGTATTTATCACTCTGGTGTTCTTGAATAATAAACTGATTTTTTTTTCAATATTTGCCCTTTGATGATAAGATAAGATATGTATGTGTCATAAGCAATATCTTCAAGTGATTTGTAAGTAACCAGCTATATTTCTTATAAAACAATATAAAACATCATCTAAAAGAGGAATACGCTCTCTGAAATAATACTTTCTTTAAAATAATATAAAAAAACTATTATTAATTCATAAATTCTTAAAATTATTCTTATAGGTTTCATATTCTGTAAGTAAAGAGTTTCCGTATCATTAGGTTTTTACAATAAAATATTTTGTATAAAAGAATGCTGTAATACTCCTCTTCCCCTAAGCAAATCTGATTACTTGGCTAATAAATCTTTCTGATATTCCTCTTTAAAGATAGAACTTCATTGACTGACCAAATTAACTCCCCTTACAATATTTTGTATCCATAAAATAGCTAATCTTCCAGGGTAGGAATTGCCTTCAGCCTTCGTGCACTTCATTTAAAAAGAGATTCAATAAATTTTCACAAAAGCATGCTAATTGAGCAACAGAGACGGCAGCACGCGCGAGTATCTGGCTTTGAGTATCTTCTTCTCCCTCGGCTAAGGCCTTATTGATGGGCTGTTATTGAAGTTTCTTTTTGCGCTTGAAATAGTTTCAACAAGTCGCCGTTCGCCGTCTCAGACGAGAGGAAGGAAAATATGACCAAGGAAAGCAATTTTATTTTGTTTACTTTATTGTTGTCGCGTCGCGCGTTGAAAATATTTCTTGTTTGTGGATTGGACTTTATTTTTATCAGCGCAGACAAGGACAACCGCCCAGAGCGAGCGAGGGCCAGAGGGAGAGGGAAGAAAAAGGAACGTAAACAAGAAAAAAATGCATTTCTGATAATGGTAATGTTCCTTTCACTGCTCCCTTCGCTGCCTTCCACTTATCTTCATTCCCTGCCTTTCACTGGGTTTTCTTTTCACATTTATTTATAGCCTGTAAATTTTGTAAGTAAACAAAATATTTATTTGTATTTCCGCAACTGTCAAACCGAAAAGGTATAAAAAAGATAGAAAGAGATTGAAGCAGTCTAAATTGAAGAAAGAATGCGAAGTGGAATGCTTGGGGACTGTGAAATACCCGGCCCCCTCTATGTAATCATGGGTTGAAGAGAATATATATATTTTTTTAATTTAAGTAAGTAAATTAAGTTAGTATTAATCTATAGACCAGGTCTTAGTTGCGGATTGTAAGACATTTAATTAATAAATAGTTTAAGACCACTTTCCGAATATCTGGTCACTTTAAATTCAAGAAAAGCATGCTTTCTAGCATACTTTGTCATTTCGATAAATTTCACGTCAACGTTGGGAGACTCAGCACTCAAAATGATGCTAAGATCAAGCTTATCATACAAAAATAATTTTTAAAAAAGACTCGTGATAAATTTTGGTATCAAAATCGCCCAGATAACCATGACTAAACTCCTAGACCTTATTGTGCCGAGTATAACAAATTAGCCACATTACAAAATCAGCTTAGAACCGACAACAGCCCAACAATGAGACAACAGAAGCCTCAAGCCTGAAGACGAAGACGCGATAACTTGGCCAAGACGGCGATGACAAGGAGGCAACTTAATACGCGGGTTATGCAACACACGAAAGAAGCAAAGCGGCGAAGAAGCGAAGAAGCAGTTGCACAAAGCGAAAGACGCAGAGCTCCCTCTACCTGAACAACCGGTTTGCGGCTCCAGCGCAGAAGAAAAGAAACGAAAATAAACGAGAAGAAACTCCATTTCGCATGGCCAGGAGATTCTGCACATTTTACCGTTAACATAATGGCTAAATCACCGTTTAGAAAACCGCGAAGATGACGCTGTAGCTGCGAGGGAGGGAGCGGGCAGAGAGACTCCAACTCGTGGCAAAAAAAAAAAGATTTCAAAAGAATTCTCCTCGCTTCTTCGTTCTTGCCAATTTTTCTTCGTTTCGTTCCTTTTTTGCCATGTTTTGGATTTTGCAAAACGTAATTACAGTTGTTGGTTATATTCTTTTCCCAGACGTGCTTAGAATTAAATTAAATTAAAATTACAGTGAGTGCCGAAAGTTACCTGGGATCAAACAATGCAACAATTTTGAAATTTGTTCACAGGGGTTAATAGCAGTCGGGGCTTAAACTACAAAATAACACTCATTTTCGCTGACTAATTTCATAGAAAGCCTTTCGGGCTTAAATATCTAAATATCATGATAGTAATTATTAGGTTGTCACATTTATTACAATAAACATTTTTCAAGAACTCCAAAAAGTTCCACGTCTTCCATCAACTGCATCGCACTTCACAAACATTACGTGACAGTTTTTTTAACCGCCTTCGATTCGAGAATAAATAAATAACCGAAAATAAAGATTATTTATTTAAGCAGGAGCGGAAAAGACTTGTACCGTAAATCGTGTGTAAATTATGAACTCCCCACCAGGAATGAGAGATAAACAAATTGTTCAAGCACTTGATTGATTGAGTTTTTATTTTAAATTACGATGGAGTTGCAAGAAGGTTGAAGGAGAAGGAAGAAGGAACTAGTGAGGATATACAAATAATATTGCATTTTGGGTTTTGGAATAAAATTAACAGAAAAATGTACCTCAAATTGGTTGCCTTGATAATCAACATTAACTCTTTATCGGACTGAGTTAACTTTTTGATTGTTTTAATACGTTTATCGGCTTGAAGAACGATTTACTTAACTGTACTCCGGCAAAACTTCTTCGAAAATTCCATTTGTTAACAACTTGTTCCTCCACGCTCTGTGTGCAAAAACAATTTTTCTTCATAATGAGGTCAGTTTAAAATACATAAACTCATTATTCGGTTTCTGTATTTTTTTGTTTTTGCCTCGTCTGTGTGCGCTCGTGGCTGTACACACAAACAGTAAAAAGTAAAAAATAACACTCGGCGTAAAAATTGTTTTATTGTCGCGTACGCAAGAAAACGTACAAAAATGTGTGGCCCAAATAAGGAATACAAGTACAGCAAAAAAGAAAAAACAACAATGACACATTAATAATGCTAAGTAAATAGAGAAATTTACAAAAAACAAAAAAATAAAATCAACAAACAACTGCCTATCGCGAAGGCTGAAGAGATGATCTTAAGGCATAAACCTTTTAGGATTGAGATAAATAAAGAAATAACGTAGGTTGGGAATAAATTTAGCTAATCACAACATAAAACAGGTTTAGATAAAGTTTAATGAGACGTTTTTATATTTTTTTAAAGGCAAAGGGGTCAAAATTAAATATATTTTATTAAATAAATATTTTAGATAGAACCCTTCACGATTTTCAATGTTTCTGGTTCAAAAAGCAATCTCAATATTCCTTAAACTCTGCAAAAGAGGCTATTGATAGATTCTCCCACTGAAGTCGAGTACTTTAACGGCCCATTAACAGAAATTCTCAGCCCCAAAACTTTACGAACCTCTTTTATTAGCCCATTGTCAGTTGTTCGAACATCGGTGCGCATAACAATAGATCCAAAGGGGCAAACTTCAAACAGTTTCGGGGCGGCCCGAAGTTGATAAACTTCAGAAAGTGCTTCCGCATGGAGAGAGAGAGAAATTGAAGGAGTAGCTATATACACACTATATATGTAAGTACTGCGACGCTATCAAAATCTATGGGCCGTGAAGTTCCATAGGGGCACCGAAACTACATGCTTTGCATATCGCTCGGAGAGAGCGAGCCGGGAGTACTGTTAAACCCGCTGGCGGAGTCACTCCTCCAGCTAGTTAGATAGCAACAAGTGGGCAAATCCATACACACACACCGTCGTCGTCGTCGTCTGCTCGGGTTTACGTGCCTGGAATGTCCGAGCCAAGAAATATGCCATTTGAATTTCGTTTTTAGTTTTTTTTTTCAGCCAGCAGGGGACACCGCGCAGCTGTTTAAATGCCACTGATAAGCCAGGCCGAAAGAAAAACATATATAGCTGCTGGGAAGAGCCCGCGATTATCCTCAGCACTTGGCCAAATGTTCGTTCAGGTTGGGCAAACACAAATGCTGGAATTACCCGCCGTCGAACTGATCAATTTAGGTTAACCTAACCGCCGTGCTGTGGAGTGTGAACAGCAACAATGTTAGCATAAATCAATACGAAACCATAGAGCCTCGAAACTCCCGTCGTCACACACAGAGTTCCAGGCATATTAGGTCCGTATATTAGGCAAAACGAAGGCATTAATTTCCATTCATTTTGTTCGGGCCTAACTGCTTATTAGCATGCAAACCGAATAGCTCCAAGAATCATTAACCATCCAGCGAACAGAAGAGAAAATAAGACAAGGAATCGGTGGTGAAGGTAGCTGCCTCTTGGAGTGAAGGAAACATATTTGGGAAAAATGTAGTCATAAATCAAGAATAATTGTTTAGAATGTTTCGTGAGGCTTAGGACAAGTAGGAGTCTTGAAAATATTAAGTAATAAATCTGTTTATTAATATAAGTTATCAAATACTTCCTAGGAACAATTAAATTTTAATTTGTTATGATTTTAGGAACGCTCAGTGAGTCAGTAAATATAATGATGTGAGACCATTTAAAAACCCTGTTAAGTATAAATAATTTCACCATATTTTTCGTCATTAAAAATACTTCTAAAGATCAATTAGCCAAACCGAAAACCCAGCGCGACTTTATTCCTTTTTGTCCGACCGAAGAGCAAATTGGGGGAAACAACGCCGAAAAACTCACATAAAAAACTCCCCGGGAATGAATGCCCGGAAGCGATTCGGGTTTCATAGTGGCAAGTGTTCGGCCTAAGGCCCCAGATAATAGCAACAACAAGAACAAAACGCCGGACACTGATTCCACACAGAGTGTTGTGCGTTTTGTTGTCAATCAATTCATTAATCACTCCCGGCCCAGAGTGAATCTGGACAAGAGTTTTTTTTGTTCTAAGTATCGGAGGCTGAGGCTGTGGCTGGGACTGGGACTGCTGTTTATATCACAACCTTCTGCTTCATTTGTGCCCTGAAACGTGTTTATGTCAAATTTGGGTAATTAATCAAATTAAACGAGAGTGAAAGAGAGCGAGCGGGAGCGACATTACCTAGAGGAGCTGTCTGCTAATTTTCCATTATTCATTTTCCTTCTCGGGCACTGTGCTTCCTGCTTCGCTGCTCTGCCAATTGAAATGTTTTTCTTTTAGGTATTTTTTTTATGGAGGAATTGGCTAGTTGCTTTCACTGACAAACTGTCAACGACTGTGTTGACATTCGCTGCTGGTGTGAAAATTAGACGCGGTCGTTAAAATGGAAAATTAACAAATAAAAATAAAGACATACAAGTTGAAACTTATACCTATTTGTATGTACTTTTTTCCTCTCTCTCTTTGAGCTCTCTTGGAGTTCTTATCGCTGAGATGTCACGCATTTCCGTATCCCGAAAATGGTCAAAAATTGTCATTTGTCTGTGACATTTTTATGGGCTTTGTTGCAGGCATTTTTATTAGTTCGCCATTAATGTATGAGCGCCATAAACATGGCCGTAAAGGATCAGGAAACGTTGTTCAAGTCTAGGCTAACTTGTAGTCATAAAACTTAATTAGTTTGAAACACATTTTACAGGAAGTGTCCCAGAAATTTAGGGAGTTGCCAGGAAGCAAGGTAATTTGAGTATGAACCTATCTACCAAGAGAAAATAATTAAATAAAATTTAAAATGGTAAATCTGTGAGTTATTTGAATTTTTTGTACGCTATTTAACTCTTGCCAAATAACCTCTGACATCACATGACCGTTTTTACCCTTCGAAAGGCATAAATAACTCACTTTACAATAAACAACGCACAGGCAGGCTCTCGATAAAAGAGTCATCTCCAACTGCTAAATGTCAAATTTACGCACCAAACAAAAAGTAAATTTATGAAGCCAAAAAAGCCCACATAGAGAAAATAAAAGCTCACCAATCGTAATTTACATAAATGCCAAATAAATAACACACACAGGGCCTACCTACCACAAGAAGACAAGTTAAGTAGGTATTTGTTTATAGACTGCAGATGTCTCTATTAGAGATACAATCGATTTCGCAACTACACTTGGGAGATAACATTATAGAAAATACAAGAAAGGAAAATATAGTACTTGTATTATTATACTAATCAGCTGTGTAGGCAATCGAATATGTATATATCTCTCTTGGTATTCGTACATATATCCCCCTCTATTGTTTACACTTGGATGCAAATTAGTTTGGTGCCCGAAACGGCGCAGAAAATTCCACTCCCAAACTGTTTTCGATTCCAGCCAGTTTCATTCTGCATAATGCGGATCCTATATACGATATATATATGCCCAAGATGTATGTACATATATGCATACTAGCTGCATAAGTGGGGATTTATTTTATGGAGCACTCGACTTACTAAAGTGACCGAAATGATAGAAAAAGTAACGAATTCTTCTCCTACTTCAGCTGGATGATGACGCAGAGAAATATTTATTTGTAGATACTTTTCTGTGGGGCTCTGCTCTATATATTTGGTCTGCTATAGTTGTATGCAAATTTATATGTAAAATAAATGGGCAGGTACCCTGTATTCTACAAGTTTCTGGGGATATATGCGGGACCCATAGGAAAACAATTCCACAAACAAAGTTATTTCTTATAAATTAAAATATATTAATTCAGAAAGTCTTTGAAATGATGGTATCTTTATTTATACGTATTTTTTGCGAGGTATTTCTCATTCGGTTTGGTTTTATTTCCTTTCTTATTGCGCGTTATAAATACTTAATTGAATATCACTTTGGTATGCGGAATTTCAGACCAAAATTTGATTGAAATCAAGGGCTAGACCAGCAAGCAAATGAATCAAATGGGAGAGGAGGACTTAAACTCACCTCCCCCTTCAATCACACAGGTGTTCGTTCTGTTCTTTCATATTATTTTATTTTATTCTATTTTTGGACATGGCCAAAATTTAATTACACATTTCAGTCTAGGTCTAGGCTTTCAAAGCGGCTTTGCAATCTTTTCTTTGCTATTAAAACGAAATGATATCGAATAGAATAAAATACGCTCCATTAATTGCATGCTTGGCGGCGCCATTACTTGGACATTCTCATAAAAAAATCAATACATTCCTGCCATTCCCTGCAGGGTTCGAAGGCAAGTCATGTGCAAAACTGATTTGTCTGCAGAAAACCCAAAACACACAAATATATGCGAATTCAGTCCGTGTATCTACAATTTATATTTAATTTCGGTTCGGTTGTGTGTGCATCAGAAATTGTTGTGACAAACTCAAAAAGGGAATCTAAAGTCTCTGGGGAGCCTTGGAATTTCTCAATCTTTCTCTCTGACTGAGATTAATGAGAAAATGAATTTATGCTGAAATCCCCGAAAACACTATTAGTAATTGTAATTGAAATTAATTGGTAATAGTTATTACTACTAAAATGCTTAATGCATTTCTAACTGTAGCAAATATTTATAAATAAATTTTATTAAGCCCATAGAATGTATTCCCGTCTCGCAGGATATTTTGTGACCGCCGAAAACTCGATTCAGCTCACACAGAACCAAAAATAATTCGATAAGAGAGAAAAACAGAAACCGGCTCGCTTCCAACAGCTGCAAACCCATCCGCACAATCAAAAAATCATTCCCAAAAAAAGTGTGTTTTATTATTATTATTTTCGATGTTGTTGCTGTTATTGTTGTGCTGTTTTTGCTTGTGCCAAAAAAAAAGAGGAATAAAGAGTGAAGAAAAACACGTTGAAGAAGCCGACGAGGCAGCCAGTCGTCTAATAATTTCTAAAGAGGCTGGAGATGAGACCCCGGCTCTCCCATTGTCTCCGGGAGTCGGGATTCAAATTGGTTTCTGGTGTGGTGGGGCTTCCTCGACATTACTTTATATATTTCTGCTTTTTTTTCGACTGTCAGATTTGAATACACGGCGACAGAGAGCAGACATAAATCTTGTTTTGATTTATTTATTTGGGCTTGTTGTTCTGGGCGTGTGTCGCCGCCCCGAAAAGAGAGAGAGGGAGACCTCTTCTTGGTGCATAGTTTTCAATTAAAAGTAAGCTCTAGTAATGAGCGAAAGAGACGGGCTTAGTGCCTGCAGAAAGAGACGGCGAGTGCAGAGCCCGGGTTTCGGCTCGATTCTGTTAGAAGAATCGCTCGCGCGCGTTTTTTTTCGGTTGGTGCTGCTGCTTTTTTCGTTGGTGACCTTGAAAAAGCTTTATCTAAAAATCGAGTGCAATCAACTTTATAAACACACACACACACACACACTCACGCGGTCACCGATATTTCCCCTACATTTCACACACACACACAACACAGAATCTACGCTCTACAAGCTTTGAGAACCGGAGAACCAAGAACCGAGAATCGTTAGGTAAAGTAAAGTCTTGGAGCCCACTCTTCCGCGCTCTCGCTGCCCCGCTCTCTCTCCGGGGGCACACAGCACACATAATAATTATTCTAGATTCGGAAATTCTCAGAGTATCTGCGAGTGTTCCAAGATACTCGGAAAGGTGGTCGTCGCTCCGACTTTAGCTGGTCATTCGCCGCTCTTGTTTTCACGTTTTATGCCATCTTTTTTTGGTTTCGGTTTCGGTTTAGGTTTGGTTTTGGGGTTTGGGGTTTAAGTTTGGGTTTTGGGTTTCGGTTTCTTTCGGTCTTCGTAATAATAGAGGAGAGTTTGGTTTAAAGTTTAAACTCCTTGGCCAAACAACACAAAATTTGCTTGGTTTCTAATCTTTATATATGTGTGTGTTTTTTTTTGGGGACTAAGCAACAGGTAGACGATAGGTGAGAAGTTAAATGTACTTCTTTTGGGTGGGGGTTTCCTATCTACGCGATATCAATGCAGTTAAAACCGGAACTTGAGCTTTTTTTGGAGAGCAATTTGGCACATGAAATTAGTTCTAAAGATAACAAAAAATATATTATTAGGTATTTGGAAATAGCTGGTAATATTTTTAAATATTAAATTAAATTTTACGCTTTATATATGACTCTAATTCAAAACTATTTCCTGTTCCTATTAATATCTGGGAAAATAGGTATTTCCGGTTCAGAGAATTTAGCCACATAAATCAATATATGTATGTATAAGGAAATGAAAATATTTATAAATATCGATTTAATATAAGTTTATCTTTATCTAAATATATAGAGATACCATTGAAGATGTCTACATTATATGTATACACTAAAAGCTGAACCAAAAATATAAAATAAAGCAATACAATAGAGTATATCGAGTAAAAATCGTACAGGTAACTATTAAAATCTTTGAAAAAGTCAAGATGAATATTTAAAAATTGGAAAATGACCAGGAAAACTTCCCTTACCATATACCTTACATTCTTTCCTCTCAAAATGTACCTTAAATATCTTTCATCAACTTGTAAATACCATAAAACCGTTCCGTTTCACCTTTAAAGCCTTAACTATCGCCCCAAACTCTGCCGCGTATTACGCAGTTATCTTTGGTTACACTGAGCAAGCTTTCGGAATCCGCTTTCGGATCAGTGGTGAGCCAGTGAGTCACACACTTCCCTCTACTCTGTAATCAGTCAAAACTATATAGTTTATAGTCACTGGCGGCCACTTGTCAGCCGTCTTCCTTCCTGCCGTCGACCCATTCAATCACTTCGAAATCAACCAATACTCATAAAACAAACCAGAGAAATACTTTGACAAAGCAAATATTTGGCATATATAATGGGCATTCCTCGCTCGTTTTCAGAGATATTGTTGTTTTTTGCCTTTTGGGATGCTTGCATTAGCTCACACTCACACACACACATACATTCACAGAGGGAGAGAAAAAACAATCACACGGATTCGGACTGAATGCCTACCAACGATTTTTTACGCCCAGCCAACGAACCTATGACATCAACATTATTTCGGCCAAAAAAGCCAGCTGAAAATTATTTATTTCGTATATTTAAATTTCGACAGAGCAATGTGCAAGTAATGAGGGGCTTGAGGGGGGCATTTTCGAGAGGAGCTAGGGTTACAAAGCTCCACTAAGAGCCGGGCTTGTCTCGAGTTTTTCCCTTACACACAAA
Source organism: Drosophila rufa (assembly GCA_018153105.1). NCBI lineage: Eukaryota > Metazoa > Arthropoda > Insecta > Diptera > Drosophilidae > Drosophila > Drosophila rufa. The sequence goes on from JAECXS010000096.1 coordinate 21,716,018, forward strand.
AGAAAAAAGGTGGTGAAGTTAACAGAAGTTAAGAATAAAAAAATGTTCAATGATATTAAAATTTGTTTATTGGTTTTTAATGGTAATTTATAATAATTATAATAATTAGGTATCTAATATATAAACCTAAATTGTATTAATTCATAAATCCCAAGCGCTTAAAATTCCCAAGTATTTATTCTGGGTGAGCCAAGTAAGGAAAATCAGGGTTATCTTTGGATTAGATTTAAGAACCAGGACAATAACTAATTTTGTAAGCCTGGTTTTTTGGTTTAGTTTCTGTGTAATATTACAAAAACTATAGTTATAAGCTTTAAAGCCAGTTTATTTTTCTGGGTGTACCATTTAGACGACGCTGATTACTTAATTCGCCAGAAAACCAGATGAGCTAATCGCTGCTCACTGCTCCACGGAGTTACTCCGACTTTAGACTGGCCCAACTTTGACTTGAGATTTTTAATTAAGATAATTATAGTTGCTGGGAAAACAACCAAACTGTGCAGACATCAATGAACGGTTCGCCAATGAGTTGAAACATTTGTTTCCCCCCTTTTTTTTTTGGTTTTGTTCTCGATTTGCTTTCTTTGCGGCATTGTGTCCGAAATGTCAGTCCGTCAAATATTTGTGGGTCGAGCGCGGTTGCTTATAGATAAACACAGACGTCAATTAGTTAATATGCTTTTTAAAAGGAACCACACACCGCTCTGGATCCTCAATATTTCAGTATTCTTTTTTGTCAATGAGTAACCGAGACACACATCACGGGATCACCGAGCTAGAAGCTGGGTGGCAAAAAAAGAGAGAGGCGGCGACGATGACCATAATCGCGAAGTACAGTACGGCTCAAAGAATTTCGCAAGCGCCTGCAATTTGTTATTTACTTTTTTTTTTTACCTATTATACAACAAATACACGGGCCAGCAGAGGTGCACAGAAAAAATGAGTATCAAATCAAATTCGTTTGAAGAAGCACACACTCACTCTGACTACGAACGAGCGAATGAACGGAGCAACACACACACAGGCGGGGGCAACAATATATGGCATACATAATATTAAAGAAATCGCACCCAAAAACCAAATTGGCATAAACTACGCCGAAAATAAATTGGAATCTAAAAATGAAATTCAAATGCGGCAAACGCCCCAAGAGTAGGAGCAGCAGCAGCAGCAGCAGCAGTAGCAGCAGCAGCAAGCCCGCAAAACAACGCCGCACAACAAACAAATCAAAAACCAAAATAAAGCACACAAAAAAGCGCAATCGGTGAGGAACCAGAAGCAACAACCATATGGATATACATATATGCGGTTGTGTTGAGGAAATGGGGAATCAAATATCCCCAGCAATGTCAATCGCACTTCCATGAGAACAACTATTTGAGCTTCGATTATGCAGGACTCCACGGCGTTGAGGGCTTGAGAGAATTCAAGACAAAATAAACACGAAATTTGAGCAGAGAATTTGCCAAGGTAATTGGAAGACTAGTTCTGGTTTGTGATAAAGGCATAACTCTAGGAAAAAATCACCCAAAAAGATACAAAAACCATTAAAGATATATGTATAGCTACCTTAAGGTGGCTTACTATGGAAAGCAAGGAAAATTAAGTTGTAAAAACATAAAACAAGACCCAAGTTCCTTTAAGGATAAAACTATTGTATTTTTTACCGACACATAAAAGGTGCCCCATGCATTCCTCCACCTTTTCCTCAAATATTTAAGACCCTCAAAATATGATAGGATCTCCAACCGTAACCATCCGTAATGAGTTTGATTCCCAAGAATTTCAAGATGCTGGCAACAACTACTATTTAAATAGCAGTTAAGAGACCTTCAACACACTTGCGCAGAACTTCAAAAAGAAATTAAAATTATAGCAAAACTCGTGCAGTGGCAGCAACAGTCCAGCAACAAAAAAATATAAAAAGAGATAAAGAAAAATACAAAATGAGGCGTACAGAAACCTGTTTTACCTGGAAACCAACAAAAATTGGTCTGATATTGTACGTAAGCAGTAATTGAAGTTAACGTAATTATAAACGTAGCTCCGTCCAGAGCAAGAATCATGTGCACCACATAAAAAATAAAGAAACAGAAATGTCTTATATACACGTCGACTGCGACGACGACGACGACGATTTCTGTCGAAGTGAATGGGATCCCAACTCGCGCGAGCTGGTCAAGCTTAATTTCCCAATTAACATGGAAAACTTCAAAGGGACAAATTCATTTACGCTTCACAGAGGCTTTGGGCGCGAGAAAAACGAATGTAAGTCGCGAAACGTGCGACTCGAGTTTTTCCGCCAGAGAAAGGGAGAAACCAGGAGAACTGTAGAGCCAAGTGGGAGACAAAGCTCAAGGTTCCCGAGGACATTGACGCTAAGGTCAAGCGAATATATGTATCAACAGCAAGAGCAACAACAGCAATGCGAATGTCTCTTTTTATGGCATATATGCAGTTCCCGTATCTGTAGGTTTTTATTTATATTTTATAGATACTCGTGTGTAAACACGATGAAATGACACAGTAAAACTTGCTATAAATATGGGAATGTGAGAACCTCAAAGTTCGATCATCATTGGAATATTGGAAGGGATCTTAATGAGTTGGAAAAGGAATAACTTAGTTTTGGATGGATTTCGGATATCTTTTAGGGTTTTTATTAAATAGAAATTGTTATCGTAGTTTATCTCTGGATTCCTATTTATTTCGTCGATTTTATTCGGAAGTTCTTATTTTCAATGTGCTTGGTTTGCTTTTATAATTTGTAGTGTGACCGTCCTCTCTTTTCTACTTAATCCTAATGTCATACAATTCGGCGGAATCTTAACCTAAAATGCTAAATGCTTTACAAAATACTAAAAGGGCTACACTATGCCATACTCGTAGTACTCAGTTAATGCTTACATAGTACTCAGTTAATGCTTACAAAATATTTAAATTTGCCTGATTTTATATGAGTGCCTATTTTAAAATATTTTTCAAACTTGATATGTTAATGTTGACTTAGGCTTAGTTAACATGATTTTGATATTCTTAAATATACTTGGTTAAATATTGGTCAAAAGACTTGCTATTTAAAAACTTAATTAAATTGGACTCAAACATGTTTGCTATTAAAAAAAATTAATTTACAAAATTTAACAAAAAAAATTCCTTGGCAGCTCTAATCAAAAGTAACTACAAAAATATAAAAGTAAACTAATTAATCGTATTTTACAAACATCTTCAATATTTTGTTGATACAAAAAAATAATCTTAGAATCAATTAGATAAATTAAATCAAATTTCAAAATTAAAGAGGAATCTTTTGTTAAATACTAATACTACAAGGATTTTCAACATCGCAACTTCATCCCTTTAATAACCTCTAAGATTCCATCTCTTTCAGGATTATTAAATGAATTTTGATCATTTATTTCAATCTAATTCCGAGCTTCTATTTAGATTGCATTTGGCCTGCCGTGCTCGGTCAAAATTTGATTCCCCTCTGGGGCGACCAAATTGTTAAATTTATTTATATTCTCCCTACCCAATTCTCCGATTCTCCCAGAGCTCTCTCCCTCTCTCTCCGAGTGTGTCTTATCAGCCGTTTTCAGTTTTTCAAAACAAAGTCCATTTCCATTGTTGGTTGGTCACTTCTCGTGTGTGTTTCGCGACTCTACTGTACAGTAGAGACATCGTTTAAAATGCCATTATCTAATCGCCGACTCTCGCTCGTGTGTGTGTGTGTGTGTGTGTGTGTGTGTGGCTAGCTGTGGTGGGGCATGGGCATTGGCGATAAGCCTAAGCGCAGCGTTTTGTTAGTTTCTTCCTCATACTTTTATTAAATTATGAGCGGCGACGATAAAGTTGAGGGGCGCCAAAAAAACCAAAAAGACCGAAAAAAATAACTAAGAAAAGAACGAACGAAACAAAAACTATATAATAATATGGCATGTTTGAGGTGTTCTCAGCTTTTTTGTGTAGAACCGCCAAACCGGAAAACTGGTTAAACCTGTCCGAAAAAAAAAAAAAATCAAATAGCTGACCAGCGAAAAAATAAAACAACAAAAAGGCACTCCAAGTCTAGCAACAATAAACTAATTAAATCTAACCAAAATACGTCGCAAAATCTTCTAAGAGCTCTCTGTTTCTCTCCTCTCGCGTGTAAGAGAGTGGTTAATATAAATAGCTGAGCATTTTCATTGAAGGTATAAATAAAATGTTCTCAAAATAAATATTTCAATATCATATGCAAAACTCGACGCTTTTAGCGCTGATAAAACACGCACACGGGCGTCAAGAGTATCTGTGAGATACGTAGATAGGCGGCGATCGAGGAGCGAGCAAGAAACCTTTGGCAGTGGATTTTCTCAGTCTCTCGCTGATATATTTGTACATATTTTTGTTGGGTTTTGGGTTTGGGGTTTGGGACGGCGACTTGGTGTTTGTTTGCCGCCGCCCGAGAACGACAAACACCAAGTCAGTCGGCAGTTTACAGTGTTTGCTCGCGTATTAGCAAAAGAATTCTAACTGAACCGAGCAGCAAGCAGCAGGCAGCCAGCAGCGCGTTGCCTCCACTCACGTTTTGTTATGTAACCGGCGACGACCTCCTCGGCCTGCACTTCCACATACAGACATATGTTCATATGTTCTACCATCATTACTTCCCCTCGCCTTCGATAACTCCCTTGACGAAATGTTGGTAATTTCAAAGCAACAATGGATTGGTCATTCGAAGCAATAAGCATTGTGGCTGAGTCACCAGAGAAATTGTATAAAAAAACACGTCGGAAATTATGAAATTATAAGCAGCAAAGGGATTATGTTTTGAATTTCCATATTAAGTCAAAAACTCATGAATAAAATGTTTAGTTTTTGGAAAAATATTCGAATTTACTCGTTATAAAATTAAATAAAAAGTTTAGACCCAAAACCCAAGAAGATCTCATTAAAGACAAGCCAGAAGCTTGGATATACAGCTGTTTCTAGATTTAGTCTGCCATCAGTATCCGTTTATTGATCTTAACTCTGAACAACTATTCCTTAGTTTAATAGAAGACTAGAAACTCTAAAAGATATTTTTTTGTGAGCATAAACTGAACGTTTTTTCCTTAATGTGTGCTTTTCAGGCAATTCATTATGATTTATTGTTATTTAAATAATTACAATAAAATATATTGTACAAATGATTTATGGTTATACTAACTGAGGTGGATTCAAAGATTTAATCTTTACTTTTCAGTTATTTTCATCGAATTTTTATTTGTTTAAGCCCATAGTGATCATGTCGTATCTTTAATTTTCATGTTACATTTATATTTAGCTTATATTAAGAAGCCTTCTATATTAAGTAACCCCCTTACCTTTAAGTTAATTAATTACTTCCACAAAAAAAGCTCATCAAACTTTTTCTCCGTCGACTTCAAGTAATAATCCCATAGATAATAAAATCTATAATAAATGCGTTAATCCATGTTTGCTTAGAATGTTAGGCGGCATTATAAGTGATAATTATTAAATATTTGAATCATTTGATTTTGGACATTGATTTGCACTTTTTTGTTGTGTATTTTGTTTTAACACTGTGAATAACTGTAAATCGCTTTTGTTTTATTTATATTTTTATGTATTTTCCTTTACTTTTACTTTGTATACAACTCGCAAAGTGAAACCGTTGTGTGTATAAATATATTTATATTTATGTCGCTTTGGTTTTTATTCTTTTTATTTTTTGTAATCTTTTCCTTTTTTTTTGTATTTTTTAAATATATACTTTTATTTCAATGATTTTGCCAAGGCTAGCTTGATTTTATTTATGGTTTGTATTTGTATTTTATTTTGCACAAAATATATACTAAGTGTGTGATCTTGGGGAAATCATATATAGTATTTTGTCAGAGAAACTGCTGGGGCGAGAGTAATTTAAAAATGTAAAAAGGCATTAGCAAAGGGAGACATTTAATATTTCGAATTTTGTATTTTGAATTTTAAAAAAAAAAAAGTGGGCAATTGGGGGAACGGAGTGGAAACGGAACAAAATATAAATAAAGATACGCCAGCGGAACGGTCCGAATGGCGAAACGAGCCGACAATTGAATTACGAAACCCGAAGCAATACGACAGAGAGATAGAGAGAGGCAAGGCGATGGCAATAAAAGAGAGGGAAAAGAGAGCGCCAGCCGGAACGTTTGGGGCCGTGGAACGGCCACACAAAAATTCCGCAACGAAACGGGGAAAAATTTCGTTAAATCTCCCGAAATTGTTAATAAACCTAAGCTACCAATTATTTGGCTTTAGTTTCTTTCGTTTTCTGCGTTAATTGTCGTGAATCTGGCGTATCTTGTAGATACTTTTTGGCGACGGAAAACAACACGCACTCGTACACACACACACACGCCCGCACGCACACATGAACACACACGCGCACTTTGCTTTGCTTTTTCTTTCTTATTATTTTTTTTTTGGGCTGCGCCAACTTTTTTCATTCTTTCTTCCTTTGGCTGAGCTGAGCGCTGCTTTCTGCGTTTCTTTCGGCACTTCTGTGACTTTCAGTCGATCTGAGTGGGTTTTAATTCCTGCCGAAAGGTAAATAAAGTCGGGCACGACACGCGCGGCGAACGGGGGGCCAGCGAGAGAGGCAGAAAGAGAGGGAGACACGTCGACACAGTGAATAGTGGAGGAGCGGAGCAGCTGCGCCGCTCAGAGGCAACCTCACCAAACGAAATTCAAACTCGAACTGACGGATACGCATCTCACAGATACGGATATCCACCAGCTGTGTGACGTACTCCGCCGCTGGCCCGCTCTCTTGCGCTCTCTCTTAGCGCTCGCTCTTGGCCCGCTGTGTCAAGTGTCAAGATGGGAGACGGCGCCTCTGCTCTATAGTGCTGGCCTCCTCGCACCGCCGCCAGTGCTCGCTCCAATTAGAGCGGGACGTCCAGATGGGGGCGAAGGTCCGCTGGCCGCTCTCTTCTCTTTGCCGTTGTTGCTCTCTGCTCACCTCACCAAGTGCCGGCATTTTCGCTTCGGCTCCCCACCACACGCAAAATAAAAACAAAAACAAGAGCAAACGCAAAGAGCAAAGTAAATTGACTGGGGCAAAGGCAGCTAGCTATGGGCTCTCTGCCTTTGCAGATATTTAATGGCGGCTATTTTCGAAAACAAAAACAAGTGATCCTAGCTTAAAAATATTCAGAAATAAAGTTTTTCAAGAGTTTTTAAAATATTTAATATAATCCAGATATTTTATACTTTTCAAGCTTTAAAGACTCAACTATTTTTCACTAGTGGGGACACTAAAATTCCCAACTTGTTTTTCATTCCTTTAAAATATTTTATTAGATATTTTGTACTATTTATTTTATTTATGGTTATCAAAAGCAAAAATTAAACATATTGTGTTTAATTGTTATTGACATTATTTTAATAACAAGTAATTTAAACAAAATTTACAAAATAACACTCAATCCACTATATTACGATTTATATTCCAAGCCAAAACTGTGTAAAAGGTTTTCCTAAAAGTCTGAAGTAATTTTCAAAATAAACCCCTTTTTCTGAATTAATATTAGTGTTCTAGAGAAGAAAAAAAATTGTTATCAAAAAATAACTTATTCCAATTGAAAATTTCTAAAAAGACAACGGGAAAACGCAGGGGAAAATGCAACAAAACAACAAAGATTCAACTATTTTTCACTTGTGGGGACACTAAAATTCCCAACTTGTTTTTCATTCCCTGCTACATTTTTAATTCATTGCCGATTTTTAAAATATTTTATTAGATATTTTTTACTATTATTTTTATATATTGTTTTCAAAAGCAAATATTATTAAATTATTAAACAACTTTTGTTTAATTGTTATTCACATTATTTTAATAACAAGTGATTTGAAAAAAATTTACAAAATAAAACTCAATTCACTCTGAGATTTCTAAAATATCGAAATATGTCTTATATTACGATTTATATTCCAAGCCAAAACTGTGTAAAAGGTTTTCCTAAAAGTCTGAAGTAATTTTCAAAATAAACCCCTTTTTCTCAATTAATATTAGTGTTCTAGAGAAAATAAAAATCTGTTATCAAAAGATAACTTTTCCAATTGAAAATTTCTAAAAAGACAACGGGAAAACGCAGGGGAAAATGCAACAAAACACAGCGTTTTGATGACGAAACACATGTTGTGTTTTTCTTTTTTTTTTGGGGCTCATGCCGCAATGAAGAGACCGAGCGATGAGCGAAGAAAGAGAAGACCGAAGAGTGGCAGAGGGCGATGGGGGGAAGAGTGGGGCAGAGAGTTCCCTCTGCTGTAGCTTTGTAGCGCAAAAAAACCGAATTAAGCTCATAAAAACAAAAATAAACAGAAAAAAGTTGGAAAAGCTCCGCGACGATGTCGCCTTCAATTTCAATAGCAGCTCTAGCTATTGAGATAGCTAGAGAGCGGTTCCTACACCGATACCTCCCAATATACATAGATATAGATGCGTATATATACGCGGCTATTTAGCTACTTTTTGTGGCGACTTTGTTTTGGATTTTTTGCGCTCGAGTTTTATTCCATAAGAAAACAAATGCATTTTATTGCCCAAACTTGTCTAAATAAGACTAAAGGTTTTATCCGCGTCACCCCTCTCTTATATGCCATTTTAATTATGATACATAAATTAAAGTTATGATTGTCGGATACGGATATTATTCTTTATCGTTTTGAGTCGATAAAAATAGAATTTTTCAGAAAAAAACAAGTAAGAAAGCTACATTCGACTGTGCTCGACTGTGAGATACCCGGTACCTAAACGTTTGCGCTTCACACTAAAAGGCAAATTAAAATTGTACATACATACATTGTACATGCATACATTGGCGCCATTATATCGCACGGCCAAGGCTCGAATGCGCCACCTGTCGGCTACAGCTTGCAACAGCAGTGCCTTAGGGCGGTGTGTTAAAATTCAAACCTTATTGCTAATATCTCCCATGTTTATCATCCGATTTTATTGAAGTTTTCAGGAAACGTCCGTCTCTATTTTATTAATTTATTGTATCTATTAATTTTAAGCCGAAAATCACGCCTATAGCTAATATAACGTTTTTATAATTTTTAGGGGCGGAAGTGGGCGTGGCCAAATTTTAAAACAAACTTGATCTGCGTGCAACAAATTCCAATGTTGTCACCAAATTTGGTAACTCTAGCTCTTATAGTCTCTGAGATCTGTTGTTTCACACGGACAGACAGACGGACAGACGGACATGGCTAAATCGACTCTGCTGGTGATGCTGATCAAGAATATATATACTTTATAGGGTCGGAGATTTCTCCTTCTGCCTGTTACATACATTCTCGGTTGGCACTAACTTATAATACCCTTGTACCCTATGGGTACCGGGTATAAACACATAAATCGATAAAAAGGAAACACCAAATTAATTGTGAAATGTTTTATCTGAACTTTATGGGGTTTCAATTTATTTAATTTAAACATTAAGTTTATATTAACAATTGGTTTATCGAAAATATCGAACTGCCGATAACGCAAATATAATTTTGCCTATCAAAGAAACAAAATAACGCAGTAAACATAAAAGCCAACTGTCTTTTTTAATATAAAAAAAAAATGTATTTAACAGAGAAATATTCTTTCTATAAACATGCAATATTAATAACAATTAATGTATCGAAATGTTTGCCACTCGTACTTCTGATAATAAAATTACTGATATAAATTAGAATTCGAAATTATAAATTAGAATTAGTCTTAACATATTTATTTAAATGAACAAACTCTATTTCTGAACCCTACTATTTAATTCTAATACCAAAAATATATCTGAAGTTCTTTTCGGTTAATTTTTTTTAAATATTCCCTTTGGTTCAGATTAATTTTTTATTAACTCACCTTAACTGGATTATTTACAAATATTATCTGGAAAGTAAGAAAACATATTGTTAAAGTCTGGAAAGTTTACAGTTTTCAGATACATGTATAAATATAATTACTAATATAATTTCCCTAATCTTAGTCATCCCATTCAACAGCTTACCATTATTTTCATTCTAATCTATGAACTTGACTAAAATCTAAAGAAGAACCAAAACCAAAACGCGGCAAAGGAAAATGAAGTTAACAGCCCTTGCCAATGACATCATTTGGAGTTCTGCTTTTTTTTTCTGTTGCCCATTTCCTATAACCAACGTTCTTCTATCTCGGCTCTGAAAAATGAAGCTAAATTGGCGCGCGAGAAGTTGGCAAGCCAATTTGAGATTCGCCCCTTGGAAACCCTTGGGCGCTGCTTTTGCCGTTAACTCTTTGTCAACACTTGAGATTTTCCTTGGATTTTTCCGAGCCGTAATTATGCATGACAATTGTACATTTAGTGTTTGTTAGGTTGTTGCTGATAATTTCATGCACATAATGGCCAACAACAGAAGCCATTGCCAAAGAGGTACTTTAATTGCTGACTCTTTAAAAACTTGATACTTGCCATTTTCTTTTTTGTCCATGTTTGCTTTTCGTTAATGTTGCAAACAATTAGAAACAAAAAACGACAGAAAATAAAAAAGAAGAAAAATTACAAAAACAATGATGAATAGAGGAAAACTGGTGACACTTGATGACCACCCGGCAACCTGATTTGATCCCCTGGTGATTTTCTGCCAAAAACTACGCGAATTGGGTTCAGGTAAAAACCTCAGCTGATTCAACTCTTATTAATTCGTAGGTAGGCCCAAAAAGTGAATTTTAAAAACCAATTATAAAGTCCGCGACGAAGCCGTGAATTGTTAGAGCGCGGCATAAGGCGGCTCTAAAAATAAAAATTAAAACCAGTAGTTGCCAACGTGACGCCATAAATTCAAGTGTGCCCCGCAGTCCTCGCTGTTTTTTATACCGCCTAGGTTTGCCACGCTACAAAAAGCCAAAAATAAAGCCAAAGTCGGGAACCCAAAACGAAGGTGTTTGGCCAAAAACTTCATGCGAAAATGATTGTATTTTTGTGGGGTTTCTTGTATTTCTATTTTATTTTTCGATTGTTTGTTTGCCAGGGCCCTTGCCTTGGAGTTGTTTGCGGAAAACATTGAACGGATTTTTATTTTCATTATTTATTTATAGTTTTTGAAAGGAAGAGAGGTGTGCAAGTGTAAATGATGTTTAAAATTGCACTTCAAGTTAATAAACTTGATTAAAACAAGGGAATTAACAAGATAAGACAATGATAAATATTAAATACAAAATATTTATTATTATATTTTATATTTTCTACTATTGATGCCGACACGCGCTTTAAATGTGTGCCAACAAAAGTTTCCATTTGGCGTTTGCCAAATATTTATTCTCCTTATATTTGCTTGAATTCATATTTGTCTAAGTTTCAGCACACATGGGCTTTGTTTCGATTTTCTTCTTTTTGCACTTGCTTTCGAATGTTCTTATATTTTGATAATATTTTGCTATTTGCCTTATATTGTACTGTATGCATTTCTTTTGCTCCGTATTTGTCGTGTTCGCTTTCGCTTTCTGGGCCTGCTCTCGCCGCGAGCTTTATACTTAACATATTTATATATATTCCCGTTGCTCTGTTTTATTCGGATTCTATTTTATGCCGATGTCCACAATTCGGCAGGTGTTGCAACAGAGAAAGATAGAAAAAAACTCGTTTTTATTGTGCATTTTATTTTTGGAGTTTCAATCAAAATATCCCTTCATACGACACATATGCATAATTTTTGCTTAAATTAATATTTTATGGCTTTAACCTGATACTAAGAGAACTTGTAATTAAATTAGGAAAGATTAAATGCCAAAAATAACTAAATTTGTACTTGAAAAACCAAACAAAATTCAGAGTTGCTTCTCACAAAAGGGTTAAAAGTTTCTTTATTGCAGTTACTCATTTTGTTGATGCGGCAGCTTCAAGGAGGCTGTGTGAAGAGCTCTTTAATTAGAGTTGTGGAAGAAATTCCCACTGCCAGCAGCAAAAGCAAAAGCAACAGCAACAACAACATCTGAACACGAGCAGCGACACGTGCTCCAAATGTAAAATTGACAAGGTGACGAGGCTGGAGGAAAAGGTGAGCCATGGGCAAAAAGGGAAGGGGTTCAAAGTGTGAAAATGCGACACTGCAAGAAAAGATTTACAAGTCTACAAATAAAGATAAATATGTTATACCTTTCAGAATTTAAACAATTTATTAACTTTGATAAAAAAAAATGGTTTTAGAATTAAGATATTCCTAATATTGAGATAAATAAAAAATATTAAATTAAACTTTAAGATTCCATTATATGTTTTAATTTTAATTAAATATAAAATTAAACTTTTAAGATTCCATTACATGTTTTAATTAAATATTTTTATTGTTTTCAATTTACTATATGTATTAGGTATTAAAGTCCATTAATTTTATTAAATTCTATAAGACTCAACAGTTTATGTAACGAATGAGTACTTGGGAATTATAAGCACCAGCTTATGGAAATTCTATAAGAGTTGTGGAAAGGTATGAAACTGTAATCTCCAGATTTTTAAGGTCTGAAAATGATAAACAAAATAATGATACGCGAAAATAAATTGTTCTATTAAATTAAATGCTTTTGTGTCTACTTTTTAACTTACTAAGTTAAAAAGAATTCTAACTGAAACCCATTATTTAGTAATAATATAATGTTATCATAATTATACAAGAATGTTTCAAATGTATTTTAATTTTTTGTATAAAAGTTTTCTGATTTATCGTTTTTAAATAAGTATTATTTTTTTTTTAGTGATATTCTTTTTTTGTTTAGTGCACCTGAACAGGTGGGGACGAGAGGGCAGCTACTCTACTACGTGCTGATGTTGTTGTTGTGTCTGCATTTATGGAATTTTTTATGAATGATGCAGCAGCAGCAGCAACAGCAGCAACGACACGGCAGCAACATTTGGCGTTGATGAAGTGCTGAAAGGCAACTGCAGGCGAGAGTCCTTCTTCTTCTTCGCCCATTTGTGTACGCTCTCTGCGCATTTGTTTATGAATTAATAAAATTTTAATTATGTTGCACAAATAATTGCTCACTTGTGCAGAAAAGCATGGAGAGCTGGCAAATAAGCTGCTGCAACGAAATGCAAAATGAAAGCCAAAAACAAAGCGATAAGTGTAAATAGGAAATGCCCATAAAACCGAGTCCAAAGTGCATTTTAATGAATAATTGATCGAATGTGGAATGGAATTCCCATGGAAATTGCATGTTTTTAGCTTTCTTTCAAATTTATGAAATTAATTAAAAAATTTCAAATGGGTTAAAGTGGCAGCTGAAAAAGGATTCAAGAGGAAATAAAACTCGGGGTCTACCTCAGTATGATTAATTTATGAGAAAAGATATATTACCAGATTACGTAGTTATTAGAAATATATTTTATTTAATTAAATTGTAGCTAAAAAATAAATTCAAAATATTTTTTTATAGTTTAAAAATGTTTGTATGTACTTTCTAACCCCAAAACAAAAAAGAAAAAAACCGTATTATGCCCAATTTTACTTCACAGAAAATTCTGCGAACTGAGGGCATCAAGTGACTGACTTCTCTGATATACACAACCATACACAAACCGTACCAATTTTCTAAAATATTCTCACACATAGCGAAAGAAAAAATCGCCCGAAATTATGTACAATGTCTTCAAATTACACGAGTCTTATCATTTATTAAAATTCAGAGAATTTATTAAGAGAACCCCCGGCTGAGGAGCGCCGCCAACAGCAGCAGCAGCAGAAAGACCCCATAAAATGATATACATATTTAAATATATCGAATTTCCTTAAGTAAATATACAAACGGAGGCAAAGCTAAGACCCTACCCGAGCTGAAGAGAGAGGAAGCCCCCGAGAGATATCAAACTATTTTGTACCTAATGTCCGAGAGGTTAAAGACACAACAAACACCGGCGAGCAAAATGCCAAAATCCCAAATCCGAAGAAGAAAGACAAAAAAAAAAACAGGCAGAAAAGATTCCTGGTAAAGCTCAAATCCTGTTTACTTCCTTTTGAGCTACCTAAGCACCGAAAGCCACTGAAGACGAAGCCACTAAATCTTCTATAGGCAAGTTTTAGGAGAGATTCTTGGCAGCGGCGCATCCCATGGATGTGGATATCGCCACGAATCCCCCGCTTATGTACAGCTCGCACATTTTCATATATCGTCTCGTCACTGATTTATTATTTACTTTATAAGAGACGTTCTCCTGCGAAATCAAGTTTGGCTCTCGGCTCGGATTTATATTTTGATAGGGGAGCTACGACGATCTCAAGAAGGGGGTGTTGTATTTGTATTTTGTATTTTTTTATTTTTCAAGGGTTTTCTTAATTTGCGAGGGATGGGGGAAGAGATGAGCGCCGCATCTATCCATTAGAAGGAGCTGCCTCCGCTTCACGGAAATCTTGTTAAATTTCGCTTGATTGAATATGCTTGCATTTGCCATCCCTTTATACTTCTCATCTTCATCTTATTTTTTGTATATCGAAATTGATGTGAGCTTTTATTCTGTCAAGTTTGACCACACACACAGCACAGCAGCCTGGCGGTCCCCTCAAAATAACATATATATTTCAGCTTAGAGAGAGACGTATTTTCCTTGTAACGCGTAAATTGCAATCCAAGCAAATATATCAACATTATAAAAACATATTGCTCACCTACCTCTCGGCATCCCTCAATTTCTCTCTCTATACTCGCCACTTTTCCACCACAGAATTTATGGCAAGGAAATGAAACATAAACAAGTAGAGGAAGTGGCCAAGAACGAGGCGAATTTTGAATTCACTTACTGATGGATATTTTTGGATATAAATAAAAGATTATTAATTACGGGAGATTAATAAAATATATTCTGATTTGCTATATAGCTTTTTATTTATAATTTCCTTGGCTCAGAACCTAAAAATAACATATTTATAATTATTATTATAGGCTGTTTAATCTTTCAACAAAATATAATAATTTAAGAAATATTTCATCTATTAAGACTCTTTCCCTTGGTGGTTTCCACCTAATTTACATATTAATCATAGTTATTTTTAATCCACTTTTTCTTGGCTAATAAGAAAGAGTTTTGTCAGGCTCCATATCCTAACAAGTTTACTCTAATTGCTTGAAAGTATCATTTTAGATTAAGAAGTAATTAAAATAATATATTTTCACTGATTTCCTACCTGCAATTAAGGCAGATAATCACTTTTATTCAATTTAATTGCGTTCACCTTTCTTATTTTCGGAATCTGCGAACAATGTCGAATCAAAAGCTCTCTTTGGCTATGGCAACGGCTTAAGCGCTTCGTGATATATAATTAATTTATGTGGATTCACACCATAACCCGGTAATTAATTGTATGATTCATGTTGGCCAACTCCCCCGGATAATGCCGAATAACCCCGACGCGACGCTTGTGTGAAGAGCATTAGCCGGTAGCTAGAAGCAAAAGCGTGTTAGCAACGCCGGGAGGAAAAGCAGCTAGCAGCTAGCGAAGATTGCAATGAAGTCGCTACCTGGGTGGAGTTTTATTGTGCAGTCCCGCCTCCAGACCTCCGCCCCGACACTGCCCACGGAGAATGGCATGAAAAACCGCAGAAAATTGCTGTACAAGAGAAAAGCCAAGTTAAGCTAAGCTCGTGTAGATGAAACTGGCTTTTCGCACAATGAGATTTATTTATCTTGATTGTGCGCTTAATTGAAAATTGTTTGTGAGCAGCGGAGAATTTTCTGTGAGCGGCCACCGCCTGAGATTGGGGGGGAGCGCAACAGGAGGCGTCGTTCTCCCGGCCAATATATCACCATGATCCATCTCTCTCTGCCTAGCGGTATTTTTAACACACATTTATTGACACACATTTAGGGTCGTTGCCGGGAACCAGAACCTCAACCAGATCTTCTCCAGCACTCAGCCTCATCCTTCCGCCAGACAATTTGTCAACGACATGGCAATGATACAGCAACAAGAAAAGCGCTGGAAAAGCGGGAAAACTGTAGCCAACTGAAGGAAAATGAAAATGTCACAGGCAGCCGCTGGAGCAACAGCATCTCCCTCAAATTCATCGAAATAGTTAAGTGGATACGAGGCACCGTGAATGGAATCCATCAACCGCCCATGGAGCCGCCTGGCATCCAACAGGCAGCCACCCCGAAGCCTTTTCAATCACATTACGGAATGCCGTGGCGAGGACGGAGTCCTCCAATGTGAATGGGTTGAGTTTCGAAGTCCTTCCAGCCCCAAGCCACAGGGAGCTACTTAGTGTTTGCAAACGGCATCTGGGGGCCAAGCGATGGAATGGAATTTTATATGAGGGAGTTTTTGTGGGTCCTAACTTCCCTTAATTGGGATTTTCGCCAATTTTAAATTAACTTCTTTTGTAACTTGGTTTATTTTTGTATTTTTAATTTTTGTAATAATTTATTTCAGTTAAAAAAAGAGTTATAGGCGAAAAATACCATATTTTTAGACTACGGACAACTGATTTGTTTAAGAATTTAAGGTGGGTAAAGGTAAAGCAATATATCCCTTTAAAATTTAATTAATAAAAAAATATTTATGGTTCTTAAAGTATATTTATTTGCAATTATTCAGTATATTCTTAAGGGCAAATTATTTAAATTTTACCTACACCCTTATCCCACCTAAAACCACGGTTAATGTACCAACTCCTTTATAGGAAATATCCAAAGATAACATATGTTTTCCGTAACCACAACACTGCTTTTTACACAGTCACCGGAATAAGCATTGGTATTATGGCGATCACAGCCACGTTCCTTTGCCAATCCAACCATCTCTGTGGGTGGCCCCCGGAAAATTCCATGCACAGTCAGCAGGGAAGGAGGAAAGTACTTCACAGGACGAGCAGCGCCCCGTGGCATTCTCGAAATGAATGCGCCCACCCATTGTTGGATTGATTTCGTTATGTGAAATGCAACCCCCTCTTTTCGAAGGACCCACACCCACACACACGCGCCGCACACTCAATGCCAAAATGTTGTTTTGTTTCTGTTTCTGACTTGTTGCGTTTTCCATTTGATTGGTTGGCCGCAGAGCCTTAGCCGGGTTTATGATATGGAAATCAATTTGCTCCTTTCCCACAATTAGAGCCAAGATTTCGATGTGATGCAGCGACAGGGCAAGCCATAAAGAAAAGCCGTCATAAAAACATGGCAGAGCCAGGAAGCGACTTGGAGTCTTGGCCATGAGGAAAACTTTATGGGCGAGGGCGTGCCCACTGGCAAATGGCTGTTGAAAGGAGCTGTTAAAACTCACAAGGCACCGAAGTCAGATGGTAAGAAAGGACAGTGGTTGAGGGGGTTTTTAAAAGGGGAAATATCTTGAGAAGGTGAACAAATATCAAAGATAATATAAGGATTGAGAAAGTGTCAAATAAAAGTGGGTTTTTTAATTTATAATAATAATATTTATTAATTTATAAGCTCTAAATATTTTTGAATGTTTAGAAAACATACATTTACAATGCTAAAATCATTATAAACAATTGTTTCGAAAGTTGCTTAACTTATATGATTAGTCTCTCTTGTCGACTTATTTGGGATAATTTTTATTTCTTAAATTTAATAAAATATGTAATCCTAACCACTGTGCCTGACTTCAAAAGAATGAGCAATGAATCGTGTGAATTTTATGAGCTTGCTGAAATTTAAATGGGTCTCCAATTTAATGACGAAATCAGCAGAGTGGGAAAAGAGGAGAGGCCAGAGCGTAAAGGTGTAGACCACGCAGCGAATTTAAGTTTTTTAAATATGCCGGAGATGAATATTTATTCCCGTGTGCATTTTCCGGTTTTCATTTTCACCTTTCCCTTGCCTTCCGTCCGTCCTTCCTTCCTTCCTTTGGCTGGATGAAACGGTTAACAGTTAACAACACCACCTTCTTCCCCTTAACCGGTACGGGTGTCGCGTCTGCTTGCGTCAATTACTTAATTTTAATGGCCTTTATTATGCATACACAAACACACACGAACGGGAGGGGGAGCTGTGGGGAAGCTCACATGAATATGCACACAGATTGGAAAGTGTAAAACACTCACATTTACATTTACAAGCCACATAAACAATCCCTGCAACGTTGTGGGCCATTAAAAAAACAGTCAACACAACCAGTCCACGACAAGCGGCGGAAAGTGGGCGGCTAGAAGCTGGGACTATTCGGGGAAAGCGTCAAGGTTATGCAGGATAGCAGACTGAGATTCCAAAGGAGTCTTTTGTAAACATTCTTCGGCAGTACATAATTTTCTAGATAAATAATACAATCTTGGTTAAACAAGATATGCTAAGATAAAGAAATCATTTAAATCTTTTTTTTCAGCCGCTATGGCCATTATTTACTTAATATTTGAATAACTTGTATTCAAAACATATTAAGTATTTAAATTGTAGCTACCATTTATTTTTTTAAGAATACTTGGAAACTGAAGGATAATTCATATTTATGCAAATAAGAAAATACCGAAATTCTACCCTCTTTGAATTATTATTATAGTCCTTTTTTTAAAAGATACTATTTTACAGAAAATGTTTCAGAATTATGCACTCAATTATTAAATATATTAATTCCTTTTTTACTAATTAGGAATGATATATTGAAAATAATTAAAATAGGACAGGGGTGCCCACGAAATCAATTAAAAATAAGTCGAAAAGTATGCAATAAAATTGTTTCTGAGCAAAAAACTATTGGGTTTCTTTTGAAATCTACATTAAGTTCTTTTAAATGATTTTGTATTAATTTAAGTTGTTCTTATTAGGTATATTTCACACTATCACAAGCAATATCTTAACATGGTTTGATTTTTGTCAAAGCCGATAGATACCACGTAGATAAGATTATAAGTTAATTGCGATCTTATGGTCTAGGCACGCGACTATTGAATTCTTTATTGTAAAACAATAAATAAATTGGCGAGCCTAAAACTAGAGATACGTTTTAATATTACCAAATTATATTAATGCACTTTTAAAATATTAATATTCATATTCCATCCATCCAAAACCACATATTTTTGCCATACTTCCTACATTTTATAAATTTAAGTTTAAATATAATAAATAAGAAACTTACCGCAACAAATTGAATCTTAGCTGCAATTTCTTGTCGCTGCCATTCAGTTTCTTACGTTTTTTGTTGTTTTAGGGTTTTCTTTGACGTCTTATGATTACACTCGCCGCACACACAATCATAGAAGTGTATGAATTTTGTTTGTATATATTCCACTTGTTGCCAACGGCACACGCGTGTGTATATGTGTTTTCCTTCTTCTTACTTTTTTTGTTGTATATTTATACCCTAGCAGAGGGTACTATAGTTTGGTCTTATCATTTGGTATGCAGTGAAGTTAGCATATTTTGGGTACTGTAAATAATGTACTCTTGATAAGCATCAGCATGATAGTCCAACAAGAGTCTATGGCTTTAGAAAGGGCTACGTTTTTTCTACAATTATTATTATCTTTATTTAAACCCCTTCATTAATTTTTTGTAATATTTAAAATTTGAATTCAATAAATAATGAACTTTAAGAATTTGTCTTTTTTATGGCTTAGGTTTTTAAATATTTATAAGTTAAAATATGATAAAATAGCAATAACAATGTATTCTTCAAGAAAAGTAATTGTACCTAAATATTCGTATTGGAAGGCTGGAAAAATCAGTTCGGTTTTTCTTTACTTTTCAAGTAAATTATCGTTATGGTTTTTAAAAAAGTGTCAAAAAGTATGCTACAAAACGTTACACTTCATAAAGGGGAAAAATCGAATTTGCACAGAAATTTGCTAATTAAGAAATTGTATAGCATACTTTTTGACACACTTATAAAAGATTATAATCAATCAATTTTTGTTTGTTAATTAAATTTAAGATTTTTTTAGTTTTTTTCTATAAAAAGAAGGGTATAAACACGTTGTCATGATTTTCCCGTTTCTTTGCCTCTTGTATCTTTTTTTCTTTTTGTTTATAACGCGTCTGCCGACGCGACGCCCAGCAACAAATAAACAAAAGCCGAAGGCGACGACAGCAACAACAAGTGACGCAGGTGTCGCAGACGTGTGACGTTGTTGTTGCTCCCTTGTTATTGTAATAGTAATTGTTATGGTATTTTGTACGTTTTTTGTTTTCTGCAAATTATTACACGAAGAGTCACCAATGCCTTTAGACACTTGGGCTTCACACACAATTACGCACAAGCCCGTAAAAAATGGTATCAACTCACAAGAAACAAACGGAGAGCGACGAAGCAATTTGTTTATAATTTTAGTTTGGGCCGAAATGCGGTTGGCTTTGGGCCTAAAGGTTGTTGACGATAATTCACAGACTTAAGCGCGGGCCACCGAACACAGTCACAAAACTTGACAGAGTTTTCAACAAACACAAAGGTTAATATTTCGTTTTAACAAAAAGCGTAAAGATTAAGGTCGGCAAACAACTAAAAGATACACGGGTATTGGACAACACTGACACGAACAGCTGTTAGCGCTGCCATTTACCAACACTGCGCCACTTAGCTAGAAACACCTTTTTAGCTATTTTTAGCTTTTTAAGTGTGACCTCTTGTGGTGGAGGAGAAATACCGCTAATTTTGGCGAATTTCAACATTTTGATCGGAAAATCTGGCGACCACACTGCACTCTTCCGGCGATTCCAATTGTTGCCTTTTGCGGTTGATTTGTCACTGCCCGCTTAACTCGCCAGTTAAACCCCTCCATTTATGCTTAATATCTAAACTCTAAGTAGCCATGAGTGCCAGCGAGGAGTTCCAGGGCT
Source organism: Drosophila rufa (assembly GCA_018153105.1). Lineage (NCBI taxonomy): Eukaryota > Metazoa > Arthropoda > Insecta > Diptera > Drosophilidae > Drosophila > Drosophila rufa. The sequence goes on from JAECXS010000096.1 coordinate 21,736,789, forward strand.
GGCTAAACGACCAGCTCCGCAAACTCAACACGGACGAGAACGTTTTCGGCTCCTACATTATCGGCATTCTGGAGGGCGACGAGACGACAGAGGAGAAGACGGAGGCCCTTGAAGGAATCCTCAGCGAAACGGGGGTAAGTAGGGCATCCCCAGTGAGTTCCCTTAATAAACATTTACCCCTCCACCCCGCAGTCTGCTAATATCGACGAGCTGGTGGCCACCATTCTGCAGAAATGGCTCTGCAGCCATGTCAGCGCCGACGAGCCACCCAAGAAGGGCCTGGACATCGATGTGAACGCCCAGCTGGCCAAGCTGCTGGAGAACCAGAAACTCAAACCCGCCGTCAACAAGGAGCGCGAGTACACGGAGGAGGAGCGCCGCATCAAGCAGCAGATACTCGCCCAGTACTCGCAGGTTACTATCGGAAAAATCCAGCTCATCCGGTTCGCTTTGCCTATAGAATTCGGTTGATATTCGGTCAAAGCACTTATGTTACTTCTCTATATTTTGATTAAAGCTGGTTCCAATACTAACTGAATCTTTCTCACGCTCCTAGACCGCTGTGGTGAACAAGGATAACGATGAATCCGAGTCGGAGAGCGAGGACGATAGCGGAGCCCTTGCAAAGAACACCAACAAGTCCGATGTCCAGGCTCTGGCCAAGGAGAAGCGGGAGCAGGCCCGCCTGGACAGTGCGGCCAAGAAGCAAAAGGACAGGGATGACCGCGAGAAGCAGAAGCAGCTGCGCGAGGAGAAGAAGGAGAAGCGCAAGACTGTGAAGGGCGAGCGGCGCCGGTAACCGTCCTCCAAATGCAAATTGTTCAGTCTTATCTATTAAACCAATTTGTGTACGAGTTTGTATCGCAATTGAAACGCCAAAGTTGTAAGTTCTTTTGATTTTTCGGCTGTCTCCGGCTCCTTTAATTTACTAAATTAATTTTAATGTGGTGTTCACATGGCTGCTGTTATCGGGAAATTGATTTTTTGTCTATAGCTAACTTGGCCAACTAGTTTAGTTTAATTGCTAGGGAAAATGTTACTTTTATGTATACTTTTATGTATAATAGTTTAAGAATCAGCATCATTTGGCTTTTCCTCGTCGCCTTCCTCGGCTTCATCTTCTTTGTCGGACGCTGCGCTTGTATCCCTTTCTAGTTGCAGATCCTCGGAGATTTTCTTAACGGCTTCCAGATCTTGTAGTTTTATGCGTCTATTGTTGGGATCCAGGCAGTTCACTTTGACCTCTATGAAATCACTGATCTGCTGTTCATCCCAACTGGAATACTGTGGGAGAGAAGGAAAGAAGGATTTTACCTGCGAGTTTTTCAAGGGAAACAGTGGTCAATAGGTAAAATAATTTGTTTATCTTGTATTTCGATGCTTTTAATGATTAATAAATGCGATAATCTCAGATTTCCTGGGGATACGGGGCTATTTATATTAATTATAAATATGTGTACCTTCGGAATAAATTAAAATTGTGTCCAAAAGTATGCTACAAAGTGTTAAACCTTAGACATGTCATATGACAATAAAGTTAGGACTTCATTGCATACTTTTCGACACTTTCTAAATGGATTTCAAACCTATAGCGATTGTTGTGGCACCACTGATTGGTAAAAATTAACAATGATAAATAACTAAAGCTGGAAAATATTATAATTGTAATTTCCACTTAACAAAATACTCTCCAAAGTAAAATTTAGGTGAAGTTCTCTGATAGATTTAATAATTGTCTGAACCTAGCCTTAAATTAGTTTCTTTTAAAGTGAAATTTCCTACATCATTTTACTTGTTATGCACCAAGTGGTTGTCACTGCCAAAAAGCAGCAGCACTCACCACCGAACTGGAGGTAAATAGTAGTTCCTCCTCCTCGGCTCCAGACTTGACCCGGAGATACTTTTGCAGAAGGGTCGTCTGGTCATCTCTGCGCCACAAGCACAATCGATTGTTCTTTAGCCAGTCTTTTTCCATGAGATCCGACTTCTTGATTAATAGATCCAGCTGATTTAGCTTGACGAACTGCTTCTTCGGCGGCAGACTTTGAGGCCTCTTGGAGGTGCTGGCCGATGGAAAGTCGAAGTCGTCGTCGCTGGGATCCGTTTCTAGGTCATCGTCGTTCTCGGAATCCTCGTCGCTCACCTTGGCCATCCGGCGCTTGGCCTTTGAGGCCGTGGCTGCCGCCGATTTCCGCTTCCTGCCGCCATCAGCGCCAGCTGCCTTGGCCGGGCGCTTTTTGGTGGGCCGCCAGTCCTCCTCCGAGTCGGAGTCGTCGTCCGGACTGAAGTCGTCCTCGTCGCTCTCCACGAAAGTGGTGGTCACCAGCTCGGTGCGGCTACGCATCCTGTGGGCAAAAATTCTCTACTCCTGATGCTGCTCCTCTGGAGGACAGACCGCTTTTCCTGCAGCGGCTGCTGCTGTGGCTGCTGCGTCTCAAAGCTGACTGAAAATTTTATTGTTGACTCCGAAAAGCCCTCACTCCCTCACCCGCACAGCAAGGGCCTCGTCTCCCTGGTTCATCCTTTGAGGGTTGCATTTCGTCCTCTCTCTCTCTCGCTGTCTTTCTAAGCTTCCTGGCGGCGAAGCTTTCCACAGTGTTGCATCTTTCCTAAGGAAGTAAGGGAAAAGTTTCGCAAGGTAAAGCTTTTGCAGCTTTTCCTTGTAAGGACCTCTTTTCAGTGGTTATCCCGAAAGCTTTCAGGTAAATTTGCGGAACTTAACCCCTTACATTTTCGGAGTTTTTTTGAAATTGGGTCAGAGCTTTATCTCTGGATGCACTTTTCCAAGGTTAAGTTGTACTTATTTACGGAACGGATAATCCTATTATGTTGATAACTTAAATCTGCCATAAAATGCATCACTATGGTAATTCTTGTGTAATTTTCCGGAAATGTTAATTTCCCAGGGACGTTAATTTCCCGGAGACGTAAATATCCCGGGGGCGTTAGTCTCCCGGGGACGTTAATTCTTCGGGGGCGTTAATTCCCCGGGAACGTTAATTCTCCGGGCACGTTTTTTTCCTGGAGGCGTTCATTCTATAGGGACGTTAATATCCCGGGGACGTTAATTCTCCGGAAACGGTTATTTCCAGGCGACGTTAATTTCCCGGGTACGTTAATTCTTCGGGGACGTTAATTTTCCGGGGACGTTAATTCTCCTGGGACGATAATTCTCCGGGGACGTTAATAACCCGGATACGTTAAATTTCCGGGGACGTTAATATGCCGGGTAAGTTAATTTCCCGGGGACATTAATTACCCAGGGAATTTATATATAGGTATATATGTATAATTCTATAGTGACGTTAATTTACCGGGGACGATTATTTCCTGGAGGCGTTCATTCTATAGGGACGTTAATATTCCGGGGACCTTAATTCTCCGGAAACGGTTATTTCCAGGCGACGTTCATTTCCCGGGTACGTTAATTCTTCGGGGACGTTAATTTTCCGGGGACGTTAATTTTCCGGGTGCGTTAATTTCCCGGGCACGTTAATTCTCCGGGTGACGATAATAACCCGGAAACGTTAAATTTCCGGGGACGTTAATTTCCCGGGGACGTTAATATGCCGGGGAAGTTAATTTCCCGGGGACATTAATTCCCCAGGAAATTTATATATATGTATATATATATAATTCTATAGTGACGTTAATTTCCCGGGGACGCTAATTCCCCCCGGATGTTAATTTCCCGGGGACGCTAATTCCCAGGGGACGTTAATTTCCAGGGGACGTTAATTTTCCGGAGACGTTAATATCCTGGGGACGTTCATTTCACGGGGACTCTAATTCCCCCGGGACGTTAATATCCCGGGGACGATAATTACTCGGGGACCTTAATTCTCCGGGGACGTTCATTTCTTTTATAAATCAATAATTTACTAGGATGAGCTTCATCTCGATGAAGGGATTGTCTTAGGATCGTGAGGGAGTTACGATGACGTTAAGTTTTCCGTTTTATCAGAAAATCTACTTTTCAGAAAATTATCCTGTATAATGCTCATAATAATAATATTATACTTACACAACCCTTTGAAGATTATGCAAAAGTAAATCATTAAGCTTGGTGTTCAATTTGTTTACATTTATTCCATTTCCAAGGTGATCCAACCTTTCCTCAATAAAAACTCATCTCAGTGTTTTATTATTTCTTTAATGTATATTTTATTTAAACATTTACATAAAGCTGGACATTGGAGCACACACACTAAGAGTACTACTACATAATTATTCTCTACCTTCGTTGAAGTATTTTCTATGCAAATAATTTCGAAACTTTCCATCAAGTTGACTAATTTACCGCTTATTTCCATTTTAAACTAGTTTTGGGGAGCTAATATCAATCCTCCGATCAGCGATTTGGATTATTCTTAGACCTTTAGGCGCTATACGCGCGTGGGCGTGCCAAAGAGGGCCCCCGATCCGACCCCCGATCCCATTCCGGAACCAAGTCCGACATTATTCCGGCGCTGGGCGAGGGGTGAGGCTGGTTGCGGAGTCGGTCCATTATTGTTGTTGAGACGCCGCTGCTGACTGTCCGAATAGGCGCGCTCTACAAGTTGGGGAGGAGGGGAAAGCGTCTCCTTTAGATATATCTGTTTATTTGTTTTCGCGTATATATTTCCCGATCTTGTCATGCACAATGTTGCGGCCAAGTCAGCGGTGTTGTCTTTGTGTTAACATGCACAGTTTGGTTTACTTTTTTGAGGGGGTTTACCACATATTTTCAGACTCTTCTTTAAATGGTTAACATGCAAAAGTAAAATGTGAAAAATACATTATGCATTGAAGGTAAAAATAAGGATGGATTTAATGAACGCAGGATGATAAGTTGGTGCTTCTTTTTTTTTTATTGAAGTTTATTTACAATTACAACTAAGTATTTAAATATAAATAAATATAAGGTTATCGAAATAATACAAATAATATTTATAATTCTAAGAAAACGCTGGCAAGCTATCTTAAATGTGAATTGTTTTAAATAAAATTTAGGTTTTAGTTAAAGTAGTATAGGTTGAAAATAAGTAACCCATTTCTCAAGTTAATAAACCTAACATAATTCACTTATATATTTAAAATCGCAAAAATAAAAATAATAAACTAAGGGGTTGAAAACAAACACTATTTTAATACATATTTAAAAAATTAATAATAATAAAAGTTAAAATTAAAAAAAAAACTTAATATTTTGTAATCTCAAATTTAAACTTTCTAATCAACAAAAGTTCACAGAGCTTTTAAGAATTATTTTCAAAATAAACTTTTCAAAAGGAGTCAAAACTTAATTCATTCCATTATCTCTATTTAAAATACCATTCATTCCATTAAATAAACTAAGTAAATAATGATTTGAAATTAACCAAAAAACCAATTAGATTCATAACCAACCCATAACCATGCCGGATGAGCGATGAGTGATGCAGGCAAAGCCGTATAAGGCATCCAACTTACCTCGGAACTTCAGGCCCTGGGCCTCGTTGATGATGGCGGCCAGCGCCGGATGCTGGTACCGCTCCCGGAATATGGCAGAGCCGTTCATCCGATCCTGTCCAGGACCACTGCTGTTGCCATTCAAGGTGCCGCCGCCATTGCCATTCCCATTGCCGTGGTGCATCATCATCAGCTTGTGCTGCGGCGTGTGCTGCGGTGTCAGCGAAGTCGGCGGCGTGGCATTCCCATTCTTGTAGTAGCGATTCTGGTTGGGATCGTAGGAGGCCACCTGCTGCGGCACCTGCTCATGGTTCTGGTTCAGGCGATTGGCCATCTTGATGGAGGCACAGCGCTCCTCCTCGTTGTTGCGCATCTTGAGGATGCGCTGGTCCTGCACCGAGTACCGCGAGCCGTGCAGAGCGTTCAGCTGGTTGAGATTGCTCACCTGGCTGCTCAGCTTCTTGGCCCGGAAGCTGCCGCCCGGCGAGGAGGAGTTGTTCAGGAGCGTGCCCCGCGAGGAGCTGCCATTGGTCTCGGTGCTGTCCCGACTGGCCTCCCGATAGCTGGACGGGCGATGGGTCGACGGAGGGGTGTCCAGGCCACTATCATGGGCCGAGCAGTCCAGCTCCGTCTTGGCCAGGCCGGCATTGCTGCCGTTGTTGCCCACGGGTAGCATGGGTTGGACTGAAGAAAAGGAAAATCAAATTTATTAATTTATATATTTTTCATTTAAAAAATTTATTAAAAACCCACCTGAGTGCCTCATATCTGTGGGCGCCCTTGGCTTCCTGTACAGCCAATCCCTGTCCAGCTCATTGCCATTGTCCGGCGTGGCGCTGACCCCGCGGAACAGCCTGGGCCTTCTCAGCTGAACCTCCGCTTCCTCCGTCTCCTCGTCCACCACCTGGTTGGAGCCGAAGCTGCTGTTGATGAAGATCCTTCGGGGTGAACCGTACAGAGCTCCTCCCTGGGTGAAGCTATTCTGGGCCGAGACATAGCCGTTGGAGTATCGGCTGAGATTCGCGTTGCTATGATGCGGAATCTTCTGCGGCGTCGAGTGGTTCGTGCTGATCCCGCTCAGATGGTGGTTGTGGTTCTCGTTGTTCAGGGCGCTCAGATCCGGCACAGAGTCGGAGAAGAGGAAGGGATTGGCTCCGGCATAGCCATTAAGGCTGCCCGCTCCTATCTTGTGCCGGGCCAGGCCTCCACCCGTGCCATTCGTCATCAGCCAGTCATCCAGGGCACTCGAGTAAGTGCCGCCCAGACCGAAGTGCTGGAACTGCAGCGAGGCATGGGAAACGGGGGCAGCCAAGGAGGCACGGGACCTGGGTCCCTGGGCGATCTTCAAGGCTCGTCTTCGCTCTTTAGAGGTCATGGTGCATTCCTGGAGAGGGAAAATTTAATTAGTTTGAGTTTTCTCTAGAAAATCTTGTTTATTTTGTACAGCTTGTTATAATTGGCTCACTCGGAGCTATAGAATTTCGCCTGAATTTGCATTCCATGGCCACTCACCTCCAAAAGCTCGAACCAGTCCTCGAGGCCATCGTCGCAGCGGAGGAGAACGCGACCCTCGCGCCCCAGAAGCAGTCCAATGGCGCTGTAGGAGCGACGATTCAGCCACTCCACCTTCTCCACATCCACCAGCTTGACCTGGAGCCAGACCGCAAAAAAGAGAAAAAAATAAAGACAATGCCAATTGGTTAGACAATCAAGTTAAAGGTTATGTAAACGTTTTTCCGCTGAATGTTTAACAAAAAGATCTCAGTGGGGCGCTGAGAGAATGGCTAACAAATTGTACAGAGTGCAGTGGGAAAGAGGTTAGCCAGGGGTTAAGCTCTGATGTTTGAAGAACAAATGGTCATAAAATACATATTAAGTAAGGTTTTAAGATCTTTAAAGTGCCAGCATAAAGTTCACTCTACTCTATTCAATATCAGCTACTTTAAGGGACGTACCTAAACTAACTAAAATAAATTGCAGCACACTTATTTCGTGCTAGAACTTTCAGTTCTAACAACTTTTTCTGAATAATGCACTAATTAAGTGACAGGGCTTGGCCGGGGCCTAGTCTATGGCCTCGTTCCCTGTGCATTTTGCAACTCGGTTAAAAGTCATTAGGCCAGGAGGCAGCTCCCTTTTGGTGCCTGGCCCTGCAGCGAGCAAACCGCAAACTTTTTTACCATGCGGAAGTTTTTATTGAACTTATTTTTTTTGTTTGTCGGCGGCCCCCTTGTTTATGGGTAAAACTTAAAGTTTGCCACCGATTCATCGGGGCTGCCATCTCTCGCTTATGGCCAAGAACTATGCGGAGGCCATTAGGCAAATATGTCAGCGGGCCCAGTAGAGTATATAGTAAGGGGAAAAAGCCAGAAGCCAGAAGCCGAGCGTGTGGCAATTAGCCAAGTTATGCGGCCTCTGTAAGTTTGCTTGGCTCTTTCTTCTTTATTTATTTCATCTCTTGGTTCTCGGTTCTCTCTCTCTCTTCGTCTAATGGCCAACATAATTAAGTTCTTTAAGCGATCGCTTTTTATGATATATGTCGCTGGGGCAGCAGATGGAATTTGGAATATCCACAGGGCTTTGATGGATGAATCGCTGGGGATTTGTTCATGTCGCGATCAAAGATCAAAAGTGGAAACTGGGGACTCCAGGGAGTCGTTCAACATAAGTGGTTGTGTGTGGGCGTCAACAAGCAAGAAATACATCAAATTAACATATTTATGATATTCCATGCTGATCCCCGACACAGAACGTTTAGGAAAGTCTTTAGATATAGGCATTTATAAATAAAATAGAGAATTTAGGGTGTTGCTCAATATACTTTACACAAAATTAATACCTATAGGGCTGGGTATTTTTCAATATTTTAGTTTTTTCGTTTGCAGTACCCTTTTCCCGTTTAAACTTTCTTAATTTTTGCCTCTGTTTTGACCTCTATTCTTCTTCGAAATGTTGACCTCACTCTCGGATAAATATGTGCCAACCCCCACAATCGATGGCTGAATATTTTCCAAATTTCCGCTTTACGTTTTGGTTAACAAATCATGGGCTCAAGGTCGATATTGATCGGCTTGCTTGGCTCGCCTGTTATTATTTATTATTGTTATTTATGAGTTTTATGAACAAATTCCATTGTGGCTGCCTGTCGTTGTATATTTTGACATGCCTAATAGCATGAGCTGTCAAAACTAACACAAAAGCTCAACCACTGGTCATTGCTACAGATTTTAACATTGCACTTTTTTAGCCTTATTTTTTGGGAAAGTCTAATTGAAATTATACGCGTGCCGGGTTTAAGGTGAAATATAATGAAATGAATGCAGAGATAGGGGTCTTAAGTTTGCTTAATAATTGAGTTAATAGACTGCTTTTATGGGGGCTATTTTAAGGGGATTATTAGCTATTCATTTACTGCAATTGGTGGGTATATCTTTTACTACAAATATTTCTCTATCTACCTAATGCCAATTAATTTTAATCCTTAGCTTTACTGTTGCTCCTTTCCTATATTAATTTATTTCTGCTCAGAATTCACCTTTGATTTTCTTTGAATTGGTAATCCCTCTCTCAGCCAGTACTGAACATTATTAAACACTTGAGCTTCAGCATCTCGGAGCTGCACTTCGTTGCAACCCAATTAATAATGCTCATTAACGTTCAACAGACGGAAATTGCATTTCCCCAGGCTCAGACACCCACATTTTCCGCCCTGCTGAAACACAAAAATCAATAACGCTTTCAATCACTGTCAGAGTGCAAAGCTGCAAAATTCTCAGGCGGAAAACTTTGCGAACCCGCAGGTATCAGTATCCAGTATCCACAGCCCCCGCACTTTCATCACCTGTAATTATGCTCGATTGATTTCCCCCAGGTATCTCTACCGACCGAAGCAGAGGGATGCTTGAAAATGTATGCAAAATCAAATTAAATAATTAGACAGAGAGACCTGAGACTCTCGTTCGCTCATTTTTTTTACGCCTAATTGATTAATGTAATTCCACTGTGCCGGGGCGTTATTGAATCATTGTAGTGTCAATAAAACATCAGTGAGCGCAAAAAGCGATCAAATGAAATGCCGCCCGCCTTTCCCTGCCCACTAATGACTCAAAATCAAAATCTAAGGCATTTTCAGATTTGTTCAGTGACTCGTTCATGGCCGGGGTTTGCTTCTCCGCTAGGGCGCGTGTGGGTGCCTGTCTTCGCTACGCTTCTGACCATTTTTGGCTGAAAATTTATTCGGTCTTCGGTCTTTGGTCTGCGGAGCGAAGGTCACTACTCTGGGCGCTGTTTATTTGATTTAATAATGGCTGGGAAAATGTCTGAAATACCATTGGTTTGCCTGATGGGTTTTTCGATTGAAAAATCACGGTTTTCTGAAACGAATTTCACCCCAATTCTTTTCTAGCCGAACGAATTCCTGTTCGTAATTTCTTTATAAATGTTTTCCCTCACATGAAATAAGTTAATCTCCCGCACGGTGCGGGATTTTTCACCATTTAGTTCCACCTATGTCATTATTTTCCCCCGTGTCTGCTTTTCCCCGCTCCCTTCCTCTCTACCGCTCTCTTCCGTCATTCCTGCTTATTTACTTTGGAAAATTGCCCGCACAACAACGAGAGCGTTTTTCACTTTGTTTTATTTGCAAGTAGAAAAAAAAATGTATTTTAATTTTAAATTAAACTGTAAACAACAACAACCTGCTGCCACCGGCACTGTATCTCTGTGTATTGACACTGCTTTTAAGAGAGATTTTAGCAGAAAAGTGCCAACACAAAACGAGGAAAAGGCGAAACACAAATTTAAACTGAAATAAAATTAAATTCAACGGAACGGATGGGGGACGCAGATAAAAAAAAAAAAACTAAAAAGTAATTTTCCCATGATCTCTTTTGTTGCTGCTGCAGTTTTATGTGCATTTTCCTTATTTGTTTAAGCAGCAACAACAACAATGTCACTGGCAGCAACAACTACCAGCATCAGCTGAGGCAATGAACAATTTCACGGCAATCGTGTGCTTAATACTCTGTCTACAGTTAGCTTTAACTAAATGTTAATGAGATCCAGGGGGAGGTTTTAAAATATTTAAACAATAAAGCAGCACTTAAAAAATTATAAAGACGCTAGGGAAATGTTTTTAGTACTAATTAAATATTTAATGCCCTTATAAACAAAATCAAAATAGTTACGAATTGTAGAAAACTGCTTCCTAAAATTTGTAGACCCATATTAAATTAAAAACAAAATTAATTTGGCTTTAGAATGAATAATTTTTAATATGCCACCCCGACTATAACATAGCAAGTGATCAGCTGCTTAAAGTATTGCCTACCTTGGGGGGCACATTATTTATAGCTTTTGAGTACTGAAAATACTATTACAAAAGCAAATTGAACCTCTGAGAAAAGTTTGTTAAAGGATAAATATTATTATTTTCTACAGTTACTATAGTTTTTATAATTTCTTCGCAAAGTCCTTCATTAAATCTCAAAGAGCATTTAAATTTCGACCATTTCCCCTTGAACTTTTTCCTGTTTTTGCTCTCCAGAGTTGTTGTTGCTATTGCAGTGGTTCCTGTTTGTGCGTTTTGTTGCTGCCTCAGTGCAATATTTGTCCGCTTGCCTTCAGTATTTCTCGTATTTGCTTTGTTTTTCATAGCAAAGTTGTCCGGGGTGAGTTAAGAGGAGAGGCACTCGAACCCAAGTGCCGGGGGAGCCCCAAGATGGAAGGGGAATGGAGTGGAGCGAATAGTTAGGCAAATTAACATGCAGTAGATGCAAGTTTTAGCCAATTAGTTGAGCTTAGCCAAAGTTACGAGTTAGTTTTTCTTTCCGTTTCGATCAGGATTCGTTTGCACAAAAAAGAGACTCCCAGACGGATTTCAATTGAAGATTGCCTATCAATGGAGCCCCCCTACATGGACGGATATATCTTTCATCTATCTAACTGAAAAGTCAATTGCAAAACGTGACTCGATGTGTCTGGCATTGTCAACCGAAAAAGACTTCATTTATAAGCCATTTTTTGTTGTGGCACGAAAGGTGTGTCCTAGCCCCCTTCTATTGCCGCCTTCAATCTCGAAATAAATACAGTCATGTGTTTCAATATAATTCTAGACATAAATTTCAGTAAATCGCAGTAAATAAAAAAGTTGTCTTGACACTTCAGTGGAAGATAGATTTGAATATGAAGGAAATATATATATAGAGACAGATCAAATATGGAAACAAAACTCTATAGATTGTTATTTTATTTTATAGATTGTTAGCTTTAATTTAATAACATTTTTTTTTTAAATAAATTAATTCATTTCCCTCATTCTTCTTCCCATTAACACTCTTTATAAATTTATTTTAATTTTCATTTAGTGCTTTTCACTTACCTTAAAGATAAACTGTCCCATATCCGAGGCCCGTTCGTTCGCCGATCCCGAGGCTCTCTTGAAGCAGTGCAAGTAGTCACGAGTGAGCACAAAGTATCTGAAAGAGGAGGAGATTGGCTTTAGTCAGTGCAAATCCGTTCACCAACCGAGTGGTGGTGACCTTTAAATTTATGTACAAATATCTGATGGCAGTCTTCAGTTAAAGGTCAACGCAGTCAGGCCACTCCAAATCCGAAATCCGGCAATCATCAAACACTGCTTTCGATACACAAATTGCCATCAATTGTTGGCGGCAGCCCTTCCCCCATTGATGGCATTTTGGATATGTTATTAATAAATCATAAATCATGCGCAAAAAAAATATAAGAAGATGAATAAAAAGCATGTCTCTGCCTCAAGTTTTATGGCTTCCTCAAGACGATAATAATAATATTATTTTTTGATTTTATCGTTTTGCAGCAATGAAAATCGGTTTTATTAATGTGCCAGAGCATTTTTCTGCTGCACATAAATCCCAGCGTCTTATTCATTTTGAATGAGTCGGAAACAGATCTGAAAAGTTCTCAAGCCTGTAGTGGCGACTGAAGAGCCGCGAGATACATTTTTTTTACCTAGAAGTAGGCTACAGATCATAAAAGCTTTAGGCCAAGTTTTTTTTCAGCTCAAAAGCAGACAACATTTTTGGCAACTTTTAAGCCGAGCTTTTAGTGCATGTGCATAAAATTCGTGAGCTGCATTTTTTTGTGGTATTTGCCTGAACAGATTTTAGGGAAAATATAACAGATAGCTCATAGCGGCGCCAGGGAAGATCTGGAAAGCTCTTGTTCCAATTAGGAAATTTTTCGCTGCTGCTAAGCCTGAACCTAGGTCGCTCCACCTATTTCCGTGCTAAACTCTTTTCAAATCGAGATCCGGTGGAGTGCACAAGTATTGGAGTTGCTTCTCGCAGACCAAATCTTAAATAAGAGCTAAGTCCAAGCGGACAGCATACAAATTTGAGTGCGAAGAAATTTAACTTGCCGGAGCTTAAGCAAACTCAAGTGAGTAGGAAAGCTGGCAGTGTCTGTGTGAAGTGCGTAACCCTTTTTGTTGCACAGGTCACAGGAAAGTGTCTACGAAGGTTGCAAGGCGACCATCTGGCGTCGACCAGTACCCAAGTGAAAGAGGTTATACTTGGGAGACCCCTTAAATTTTCACCGGGGACAATCATCCAGCGGGTAAATATTTCGAAAAGCGTGTTTCGGTTATTGGTTGCTTACTGTGGTGAATTTAAAATCAACAGATTGACCCCAGCAAGCAGTTTTTGAGTTCCGGTCCCGAGGAGCACCCCCTAAGCGGGGCATGACGGGCTAGGAAGCCGAAGGAGGGATGAATACCTAACTCTAGTGCAGTTAAATCGGCCACCAGCACGCCTGCGCGACATTCTTAAGTGGCCGGCTATGCAGTTGCGGAAAATTTTGTTGGTGATGTTTGGCAGTGATCGGCAGTTTAAAGTGTTTGACCCTGGCATGACCTCTGTGCCCTTGCTGCTTTAACCTATATTCGGTGAAGTGATCATAACTAATGGGTAGTCCCGATCAGTAGCCATAGGCAACGTCCGTCGTCCGACCGCTGTGTATGCGCGAATTTAATGCGAATTAACTGCGCGAATTAAATGTCCAATCTGAAGGATTTTTAATCTTTGGAAAAGATGTGCCCCAGTTTTGTTTTATCCAAACGGTCTTAACCTACATGGCATGGCGTAACGCTTACGTAAGCCTTCTCTGATTTTTTTTATGCAAACTTTTGCTGAAACTAGAAGCCAAAAATAATGAGAGGAACTATCTTTGAAAAATTATGAAGGAAAATTTATTGGAAAATATTTAAGTAATTTTAAAATTTAGGTTTAAGCAAAATTAATTAGTTTTCTTGCTCAAAGCGAAGAGTAGGGTATCTCTTTATTGCTTTTGTTTCTACTAACACGATGAAAGCCAGCCTACTGCTTACACTGGGCCAGGCCAAACAACCATTAATTTCCAGCACACCTTCGAGGGAGATCGATCTTTCGCCGATGGATGAGATGCGTGAGTGTTAATAAAAGAACATTATTTTTAAAAGTTTAAACAAAAGCTAAATAATAAAACATGAAAATTCTACACTATGCTAAAAGTTTACCTTGAATTAAATGTCGCTACAAATTGAATTAATGAATTACTCTAAATTGGAGATCGCAAGAAAATTAAATTAATGAACTATCTCTACTAAAATTTTAACTTTAATTATGGCAATTTATGAAGTAATGAGAAATGAAGTGAACTAATTTAGCCTTTCAAATAAATTCAACTTAGAGCAGCGTTCAAAACAAAAATTTAAATTAATTAAACAAAGAACTATGTTTAAAGATGTTATTTTTAAAATTTTTGAATACTTTAAGAGTATACATATATAGTCTAATTCTCTGTCTGCCTCTAAAAAATGAATTTAAACGTAATGTTAGCCTTAATCAGTACATTTATATTAAATCTTAATGTCTAATGAAATCATGAATTCTTAAATCTCTGTGTTTTTACCGGCTCGAATGATGACTCCACGGTCGTAAGAATCAAAAGGGATCACCAGAGCCATGCTCTTGCGGCAGGTGATCGTAGGTAGGGTGGGCAATATGCGAGCGCAACAACATCTGTGTCTCCGCAAAAAAATTTTTTCCTCTATCTCCTATCCTTCAGTGAATTTTGGTTATCATATCTTCCGGTTTAGTCTAGCTTTTATTTTTGTCGCAGCACGCTCAATTCTTGTCTTGTTAGTAATGATGTGTAGTCCGTGTCCGAGGTCTGGGTCAGCAAGACCACCACCCCCAAAGCCGACGAGCTAGAGCCGGAAACCTACAGCGTGCCCCAGCAGCTCAGATCCTCCCAAAGCAAACGAACTTGAACGTTACACACTACAGTTATAATTCATTATTATTAATAAGAAAAGTGGCGCCCAACGTGTGGAGCCTTAGTAAAAGAATATTTTATTAAGACTCGCGGATAAACAAATTCATTCCTGATTATTTAACTCCCTCGTGTCTAAACAATTCTTGGATAACAGTTTTGCGAGTATTGGTATTCCTAACTGGCCAGAGTTTTAACGTGTGTGGATTTATAAAAGATTCTTTTTAATAAAACTCGAGGGTAAATAAATTCTTTCTATTTCTACAATTCTATCTTTCTTTCAATTTCTTTCAAGCTTATATCAAAATTTTTTTTTGTTTTTCTGATAAGTCTTGGAAAACAGTTGAGGTTAATATCTGTATTCCCAACTGGCCAGATTTACAAGGAAGCAAAAGATTTTTTCCTTAACTTAGAAGAGATGACAAGGTGGCTAGTAAAGATGAGGAAAACAGAGGAAGCAATACAGAGCGCTCATCCTCTGTCCCAGTTTATAACACTAAGTCACTGAACTACTCTTAACTCTAAACTCAACTACACGGAAAATATAGGCATTTCTTCGGAGTCGTGCCATATCCAGAAAGAGTATAAAAAAAACTTCTTTTATTCTTTTACTTTTTCCTTGAAGTTTTAGCTTCTTTCGATCATATTCTGGAATACATGCGTAGCTGTCTCTGAACTAATCGCTGTCCGAATTCGAAATAAAGAAATAGAGCTTCCCTCTTTTGAATAGGGCTTAAATCTAATCAAAAGTTTTCACTTTCCAATCTTTAAATTTCCGAGAAAATTGATTTTTTTTAATTATGATTCTTCGAGACGTGTGACATCTAATCAAGAGTTCGGTAAACACATTTTTTGTATATATATATTATATCTTTACTTCTCTATATTTGGCTTTACTTATCGAAAAACAAAACAAAGCAACATTTTCAAAGAAATTTCGATTGCAGTTGATTGGTTAACTGTTGTCGGAACGTCAATAATTTTATTTTTTTTTGCATTCAAACCAAATTTTCGTATCTTGTGGGAATGATGGGGTTAGACCGATCTCCGGAAAGAGGAGCTGAATCAAGCCCAAAGGTCGTTTGTCCGTTATGTACAGCAGATATAAATCCTGCTGAGCTTTTTATAACCAGTTGTCAACACGAGTTTCATAAGCGATGTATAGAAGCTCATTGGAAGGATAGCGCACAATGTGCGGTGTGTAAAGTATCTAGTAGACCGGCAATTTCGAAGCCTATAGAGGTATCTGAGAGACAAACCCGAAGTGGGTCAAAAAAACGACAGCCTTTAGATGCAGTTGCTCAGCAAGCATTAGATAATACAGCTTCGACCTCAGGACAAAGTGCACAAGTTAATAACAGTGGGGTTAGCAATTCAAGTGTTCTAACAGCTAATGCTATAACGTTACTGGCTATGGAGCGAAGATTACTCGCTACGCTTTCGGAAAGGATGACCGATTTGATTCAAAATTCAGTAACTGACAGCATAACCAGGGCGTTAGCAAGCACCAGTCGTGAAAGTGACAATTCTGAGAGTGAACATTCGTCGCGTCGATCGCTGGGTAATGATGATGATAGGGTCGAAACTAGGAATGGAACCGGAAGCAGTTCAAGACAAGTCCCCTTGGCACCGGGCTCTCCCGCATCCCAAAGAAGCACTACGTCCGAGTTGGTGAACCGACCAGATAAGGTCGTGCATATCCTCAATGGATGGAAGATAAAATATTCAGGAATAGGAGTATCAGTAGATAATTTTATTTATAGAGTAGATACACTAACCCGAGAGACGTTAGGTAGTAATTTCAATCTACTTTGTAAACACGCAAGCGTCCTTTTTGAAGGGAAGGCCAATGAATTTTATTGGCGTTATCATAAAGCGCACGGCGAGATTCTTTGGGACACTTTCTGTTCAGCTTTGCGTCTTCAGTTTCGCCAGAGCAGAGACGATGGCGATATCGAAGAATTAATAAGGAACACTAAACAAAAGCCAAATGAATCTTTTGATTGTTTTTATGATACAATATCTGGCCTAGTCGATCAGCTGGAGCATCCATGGACGTCAAGTAAATTAATTCGAGTTCTTAGAAACAATTTGCGTCCAGAAATTAGACATGAGATCTTGAACATTGATGTTAATACTGTTTCAGATCTAAGACAGATTTGTCGCAGGCGCGAAGCCTTCTTAGCCGATGTTAAGCGGTGCAGTGGCTACGTGCGGAGCACTCCGTTCAGACGAGAAGTGTCTGAATTTAGTCAGGAATGTGAAACTCAGGTAGAATCAGAATCCGAAAGTGAGGCTGATGTCGAAGCGTTTTCCTTATTATGTTGGAATTGTCGAAAGGAAGGGCATAGATATCAGGATTGTGTATCTGAAAGAAGAGTTTTTTGTTACGGTTGTGGAGCTGCAAATACTTACAAACCAAGCTGTAGTAAGTGTTCAAAAAACTCCAAAACCGGCATGTCGAAGTCGCAATTCAGACAGAAGACTTCGAGTGCCTTCCGGAGCCAAGCCACGATGACCGAAGAGTAGTAGATGCAGCAAATGTTACTCAACTTCCATACCCAGACGAACAACAAATACCTGCTAGTCCTTTGCTACATAGCAAAATCCCAGTATTAAAGGGAATAACTATACCAGTAGACAACTATCTACATGATTTGCAAAAACATAAGTCTCGCAATTCTACTCGAATAAAATCATTCTGGCAAAATGTCAAGCAATGTAGAATTGGCATCGAGTATATAAATTCACTACCGACAGGACCAAAAGATCCTCGACCCTTTTTGCCAATTCGTGTGCTAGATCGAATAGTTTACGGCCTTTTAGACTCCGGAGCGTCAATTAGTTGTGTGGGAGGTAACTTAGCTCGTGAGGTAATGACCAAAGGAGATTTCAAAGTCATCAAGAGTAGTGCTACAACAGCCGATGGTCGGTCACAGCAGATAACAGGCTTTTTCCAAGCTGAGGTGGAATACGCCGACGTAAAGAATCGGTTAAAAATTTACATAGTGCCCTCACTGAAACAGGATTTATATCTAGGGATAGATTTTTGGAGGCTGTACGATCTTCTTCCCAGAAATTTGAATATAGCTGAATTAGACTCATCGGAGACTGACTGCAAAGTCAAAGTAGATCAGCACAGACTGTCCGAGATGGATAAAGCTAAACTATCGAATGTGATTAATTGTTTTCCGTCGTTTAGCCAAGAAGGTCTTGGTAAGACCAACCTTATATCACATTCTATTGATGTAGGTATGGCTAAACCAATAAAACAACGCCATTTCCCTGTCTCACCGGCCGTTGAAAAGGCGATGTATGCCGAGATTGACAGGATGATACAACTAGGAGTGATAGAAGAGTCCGACAGCTCATGGTCATCTCCAATTGTTATGGTAACGAAACCTGGAAAGGTCAGAATTTGTTTGGATTGTCGCAAGGTGAACAGTTTCACCGAAAAGGATGCATATCCTCTTCCACAAATTAGTGGCATATTGAGTCGCTTGCCGAAGGCCGAATATATAACAAGCCTTGACCTAAAAGACGCGTACTGGCAAGTACCTTTAGAAATTTCTTCTCGCGACAAGACGGCGTTCACTGTTCCTGGTAGACCCCTCTATCAGTTTAAAGTTATGCCGTTCGGGCTTTGCAATGCCACAAGTACAATGTCTCGATTGATGGACAAAGTGGTGCCAGCTCATCTGAGAAACGAGGTTTTCATTTACCTAGATGATCTGCTGATAGTGTCTTCAAGTTTTGAGAGGCATTTAGAGGTGCTAAGAGAGGTTGCGCTACACATTAGGCGTGCAGGCTTGACTATCAATATTGGCAAAAGTCATTTCTGCATGCTGAGGGTGCGATATTTGGGCCACATAATCGGCGATGGAGGAATCCGAACCGATCCCGAAAAGGTTGCCGCAATCAGGGATTTTCCTTTGCCAAAGACTTTGCGTAATTTGCGAAGTTTTATGGGTCTGTGCGGATGGTATCGCAAGTTTGTTCCCAATTTTGCGTCTCTTGCTGCCCCTTTAACAGATCTGATGACCACGAAAAGAAGATTCAGTTTGACAAAAGCAGCTGTAGAATCTTTTGAGAAGCTAAAGCAATGTCTTAGCGAGGCTCCGGTTTTATGCAGTCCTGATTTTTCGAAGCCGTTCGCAATACATTGCGACGCGAGTAAGACCGGAGTTGGAGCTGTATTAGTCCAAGTTTCGGAAGAAGGAGATGAGCGTCCTATTGCCTTCATTTCGAAGAAATTAAATAAGGCGCAACGAAATTATACCGTCACTGAGCAAGAATGTCTCGCTGCGATCGTGGCTCTTAAAAATTTTAGAGCATATGTGGAAGGACATAGATTCAAAATCATAACCGATCATGCGTCATTAAAATGGTTGATGTCTAACCATGACCTAAATTCGCGTCTAGCTCGATGGGCTTTGGCCTTACAAAGGTATGATTTCGAGATTGAGCATCGCAAAGGTTCGCTTAACGTAGTTCCCGACTCCTTGTCTCGGGTAAACGAAGACGTGATAGCTGCGATAGACTTGCGGGATGGATTTCTCGTAGATCTAAATTCCGATCACTTTAAATCAGCGGAATATACCGAACTCGTGCAGAAAGTGAGTGCAAATCAGACGAATTTTCCGGATCTTAGGACCGATAGCGGTTACATTTATCGAAAGGCGGAGCATTTGACAGGAGAGCAAGTGCACGATGAATATGCCTGGAAGCTCTGGGTGCCGAAGGAACTGGTTCCTGAGATACTTTCTCGCGCTCACGATAGTTCGTTGTCTGCTCATGGTGGGATACACAAGACCATTGAAAGAGTTAGACGTTATTATTTCTGGCCTGGACTCGTGACAGATGTTAAGGCCTATATAAATGCTTGTGAGGTGTGCAAAACCACAAAAGCACCAAATTATGTTTTGCGACCACCCTTAGGAAAAGCACCGGAAAGTCAACGATTTTTCCAAAGACTATTTATAGATTTTCTTGGACCATACCCCAGATCCAGAAGTGGAAATATTGGGATTTTTATCGTTCTCGACCATTTTTCCAAGTATGTTTTTCTTAAACCAGTAAAGAAGATAGATGCAGGTTGCGTTATAAAATATTTGGACGGAGAGTTGTTTATGTCGTACGGCACTCCCGAAACGATAGTGTCTGACAATGGATCTCAATTCCGTTCGCACGCTTTTCAGAAATTAATGCAGCAGTACGGCATTAGGCATACGCTGACTGCTGTGCATTCGCCTCAGGCTAACGTCTCTGAGCGCGTTAACCGGTCTGTTATCTCGGCAATTAGAGCGTATTTGCGGCCTGATCAGAAAGATTGGGACGAATACCTAAATAGGATTAGTTGTGCGTTGAGATCATCCGTACATTCAAGCCTAGGAACATCTCCTTACTACATGGTTTTCGGGCAACACATGATTACTTCTGGCTCCACGTATTCTTTGTTGAGGAAGCTCAACCTATTGGATGACCGATCCCTAAAATTTGACCGTCAAGACTCGTTCGAGATAGTGCGGGAGAAAGCATGCCAACGGATGTTAACGAAGCACTCCGAAAACGAGAAGAAATACAATCTTAGGGCTAGAGTTGTTTCGTATGCAGAAGGGCAAGAAGTATTTCGTAGGAATTTTAAGCAAAGTTGTTTCCAGACAGGATACAATGCTAAATTCGGTCCTTCCTTTGTAAAAGCCAGAGTTCGCAGAAGGTTAGGAAACTCTTACTACGAGCTAGAAGATTTGCAAGGGCAACCATTGGGTACATACCATGCGAAAGATATTCGCCAATGATATGTCTTCAGTCGGCATCAGTCTAGGGTATCAGTAAGATATATACCCTAGCCAGATGTTACCGGGGGGGCTTTTGTAGTGGCGACTGAAGAGCCGCGAGATACATTTTTTTTACCTAGAAGTAGGCTACAGATCATAAAAGCTTTAGGCCAAGTTTTTTTTCAGCTCAAAAGCAGACAACATTTTTGGCAACTTTTAAGCCGAGCTTTTAGTGCATGTGCATAAAATTCGTGAGCTGCATTTTTTGTGGTATTTGCCTGAACAGATTTTAGGGAAAATATAACAGATAGCTCATAGCGGCGCCAGGGAAGATCTGGAAAGCTCTTGTTCCAATTAGGAAATTTTTCGCTGCTGCTAAGCCTGAACCTAGGTCGCTCCACCTATTTCCGTGCTAAACTCTTTTCAAATCGAGATCCGGTGGAGTGCACAAGTATTGGAGTTGCTTCTCGCAGACCAAATCTTAAATAAGAGCTAAGTCCAAGCGGACAGCATACAAATTTGAGTGCGAAGAAATTTAACTTGCCGGAGCTTAAGCAAACTCAAGTGAGTAGGAAAGCTGGCAGTGTCTGTGTGAAGTGCGTAACCCTTTTTGTTGCACAGGTCACAGGAAAGTGTCTACGAAGGTTGCAAGGCGACCATCTGGCGTCGACCAGTACCCAAGTGAAAGAGGTTATACTTGGGAGACCCCTTAAATTTTCACCGGGGACAATCATCCAGCGGGTAAATATTTCGAAAAGCGTGTTTCGGTTATTGGTTGCTTACTGTGGTGAATTTAAAATCAACAGATTGACCCCAGCAAGCAGTTTTTGAGTTCCGGTCCCGAGGAGCACCCCCTAAGCGGGGCATGACGGGCTAGGAAGCCGAAGGAGGGATGAATACCTAACTCTAGTGCAGTTAAATCGGCCACCAGCACGCCTGCGCGACATTCTTAAGTGGCCGGCTATGCAGTTGCGGAAAATTTTGTTGGTGATGTTTGGCAGTGATCGGCAGTTTAAAGTGTTTGACCCTGGCATGACCTCTGTGCCCTTGCTGCTTTAACCTATATTCGGTGAAGTGATCATAACTAATGGGTAGTCCCGATCAGTAGCCATAGGCAACGTCCGTCGTCCGACCGCTGTGTATGCGCGAATTTAATGCGAATTAACTGCGCGAATTAAATGTCCAATCTGAAGGATTTTTAATCTTTGGAAAAGATGTGCCCCAGTTTTGTTTTATCCAAACGGTCTTAACCTACATGGCATGGCGTAACGCTTACGTAAGCCTTCTCTGATTTTTTTTATGCAAACTTTTGCTGAAACTAGAAGCCAAAAATAATGAGAGGAACTATCTTTGAAAAATTATGAAGGAAAATTTATTGGAAAATATTTAAGTAATTTTAAAATTTAGGTTTAAGCAAAATTAATTAGTTTTCTTGCTCAAAGCGAAGAGTAGGGTATCTCTTTATTGCTTTTGTTTCTACTAACACGATGAAAGCCAGCCTACTGCTTACACTGGGCCAGGCCAAACAACCATTAATTTCCAGCACACCTTCGAGGGAGATCGATCTTTCGCCGATGGATGAGATGCGTGAGTGTTAATAAAAGAACATTATTTTTAAAAGTTTAAACAAAAGCTAAATAATAAAACATGAAAATTCTACACTATGCTAAAAGTTTACCTTGAATTAAATGTCGCTACAAATTGAATTAATGAATTACTCTAAATTGGAGATCGCAAGAAAATTAAATTAATGAACTATCTCTACTAAAATTTTAACTTTAATTATGGCAATTTATGAAGTAATGAGAAATGAAGTGAACTAATTTAGCCTTTCAAATAAATTCAACTTAGAGCAGCGTTCAAAACAAAAATTTAAATTAATTAAACAAAGAACTATGTTTAAAGATGTTATTTTTAAAATTTTTGAATACTTTAAGAGTATACATATATAGTCTAATTCTCTGTCTGCCTCTAAAAAATGAATTTAAACGTAATGTTAGCCTTAATCAGTACATTTATATTAAATCTTAATGTCTAATGAAATCATGAATTCTTAAATCTCTGTGTTTTTACCGGCTCGAATGATGACTCCACGGTCGTAAGAATCAAAAGGGATCACCAGAGCCATGCTCTTGCGGCAGGTGATCGTAGGTAGGGTGGGCAATATGCGAGCGCAACAACATCTGTGTCTCCGCAAAAAAATTTTTTTCTCTATCTCCTATCCTTCAGTGAATTTTGGTTATCATATCTTCCGGTTTAGTCTAGCTTTTATTTTTGTCGCAGCACGCTCAATTCTTGTCTTGTTAGTAATGATGTGTAGTCCGTGTCCGAGGTCTGGGTCAGCAAGACCACCACCCCCAAAGCCGACGAGCTAGAGCCGGAAACCTACAGCGTGCCCCAGCAGCTCAGATCCTCCCAAAGCAAACGAACTTGAACGTTACACACTACAAGCCAAGCTTAGAGATATTTGGATTTCGGATTGGATAATGGCTCACTTCCCTGATGGTAAGTTCTCATTTGGCTTTGCTTATTAACGTGGTCAAGCAAATTGAGCGAAAGAAAATTGCTGTTTTGGCTCCGCGGAAGAGGTAAACGCTTTGTGGGTTTCTCGGTTTGTTTCGGTTTGCTTCGGTGGGTGGCTCAGCCAAGGGGAGGAACTTCCCTTGGGAGATAATGATCGGTTCAGTTATTAGTTGAGCTCGCGGTAAACGGTGAAGGCATGCAACCAAATAATTATTTGGTCAGAATGGGCGCGGAGATTAAAGACGTAGATCTGTGGAGACCTCAGGGGTTCCGAGAATGATTATGTTATTCAAAATCACAAGAACTTTTCATGGAAATTATATGAGTTTATGGTTTTTACTATAAATTTAACTCATTTAACTTTGGAGTGTACGATAATTAATTAAAGGCCTTCTACAATATTAATTAAAAAGAAAATTTGTGCTTTCCTTTTGATTGCAATTTGAATTTTGTATTGATTATTTTGAAACAAACCAGACAGTTGAATATGTTGAAGCCAAAATCATTATTAAAATTAAAATTTCTCTACAACCAAACGTGAAAAAAAAAAATTTACCATAATCGATTTTATTATTTAATTCAATTATTTTCCCTGCAAACTAAGTAGCAAATCACGTGTCAAAAACTAATTTATTTTAATGAAAATGTTTGCCAAAATCTCAAAAATGCATTTTCATCAGCTTACCTGTAGAAACATTTATTAAAAGCTATTTGGATTATTGCAAACACGAAAGTCCCCAGCTTATTTGGCCGTTGAGTGTCAATTAAAAATGCACTGATAAATGATAAGCGATGAACGTAATTATCGGTTCAAAGAGCCAAAAGAGCCGAAAGTCAAACAAAAACACCGAATTGCATTGCAACATAATTAAATTTCAATTAAATGCAGCAAGGGGAAAACATAAACAAAAGAGCTGTCAGTCGCTGCCCGATTTCCCCCTATTAGCATTATCTGGCAAGGTACGAGCATGCAGCCACTGTCAATTATGCCCTTTTTCGCAATTAACAACCCCTCTTTGAGGTTGTGAAATATTTTTGCATATTTCACAGGGGGGGCCCGGCCAGGCCCCGTTGAGGGGGCGTTGTCCATGACCATGTCTGGCTTGGCACAGAATGCAGATTGCGGTGGAGGTAAATTTAAAAGCGCTTAACATTTATGCATCCCGCACTCGAGTGCACAGGACGACTCAGTAGCTTGGTATTTTTAATTTAGAATTTAAATTGGGCATTGAATTTGTATATATATTTATTTATTTATTTACATACTGCTTGCTTAAAGTTAAAACTAAAGCAACAGGGGTGGGCAGCCATAGCTACTAAGGCTTTAGGCTGTGTATATATATTTATTTTAAATTATTTTAGGCTAATAAAGTTTATAAATTCAGATCTTAGGAGTTTTTTCAGGAATATTTGATTAAGAACTATGAGTATCAGGGTTAAAGCTGGGCAAAATAAATTTTTTAGAATAAAAACTACCAAGAAGTGCCTAAGAATTTAATTAATTTTAATAAAAAATATTTAATTAAAACTTCAAATTATTTAAAAGTATTATATAAATTGTTTTTAAGACTCAAAATTAATATTTTATCCAAAATTATATTTTTAAATAAAGAAATCCATTAATAATTTCCTCTTTAAGATATTCTAAAAATAACTGACTGTAAAATATAGATAGATTTAGCTCAGTGCACTTACCGTTCCTTCCAGCGGGAGAACAGACGATCCCTTTGCTGCCAGAGCAGTCCGCGTTTAATGGGTCCTGTCATGGAGGCCACCGGAATGCGTCCTGCCAGCAAGGATTGCTGCAAAAGCCAAGAGGGAGAGAGGGAAACGGTGAAATTGTTGCTGATTGTGCATTCTTCAAATTTAATTATGGGAATATTTGCGTGTATGGGCGAGTATAGTTAACGCATTTCTATGCCTCAGCTGTTTTCCTCGTAAAGTCTTTTATAAATTATTTAAAAAAAAAAGAAAACCGGCATGAAAAAGCCAATTTCCCACACACTAGACAGGGTCGGAGGAGCAGGAGGCAGAGAAAGCGAGGCACTCTCGTGAGCCCATGATTAATGTTGCTTTAAAAACGCTGCCACTTGCGCCACTTTTCAACCCCACAACGCCCTCTGGATCCCCCGCCTGGATCCGCTTTTATCCCCCTTCACAGGCCCCGTCGCCTTGTACCATTACTCTGCCATAAATTCTGTTTGTTGCCGTGCGGTTTGTTGTTTTGGCTTTATGAGCATTAAGGCAATTTATTATCAACCATAGTGTTATAATATTTTACATTAACAAATGTTGCACGCCGGCGCGTCCTGGCTTCCTGGCTTATCCTGCGTAATTATCGTGTATCTGCAGCTGATTGTACTTTTGCGGTTTGGCGGATTAAATTAGGTATTGAAAAAAGAGATGATCATCGGTGATCGATGGATGTGGTTATACAAATTCAGAGATATATTAATTTTGGGGTTAAAAGATGAATAGGTATTGTATCATTTCAGAGATAAGTTGATTAAGGATGAGGATGAAGATAGGATACAAATGAAGATAAATTTCTGTAAGTTATAAATGACATCAATGATATTGTTCAATTAATCTTAGCTCTTTAATATTTTCAAAGAAAGCAGGTATTACATTTTATTTTTTAGTGTTATTTAAGTCATTTTCAAAGTAGATATATTATTGAATGAATAGGATTTTCGTGTTTCAGATTAATAACAAATCAAGGAACGAGTTATATAAATTTTCCTTTACCTAAATATATATTTAGTGACCTCTCTTTGATATCTTAATAAAAACAAATGTACTTGGACATACATTTCGTACAAACTTTCTTTAAAGAATAATATATACACAAATAAACATTCATTTCAAAACCCGATTTAATGACTCAATTTAAACTTTATTCGCAGATCCCTTTGGCGAAGCAACAGGTTTTTCTGCCCACCGAAAAATGTCAAATATTTTCGAGTCACAAAACCAACCAAGTCAGGCCAAAACTTAGACTCGAAACGAATCGAATCGCAGCAATCCGAGACTTAATGAGATGCCTTAATGCCCGGCGGCAAGAGCCACTGTCGAAACAAAACAATAAATGAAAAAATCTATCAAAATGCTAACGGGTCGCTTTATTTGCGATTTGTGACTTGACAAAAGCGTGAAGCGAAAATCGAATTATAATTGAGACGGAGCGGCCGGGCTCTGAATCTGGGGAAGCTCCGTAAAGTGGCAGAAACAATTTTCGGCCCAAACAAAATCTGGCAAATGCCTCGAAACGAGGCAATAAATCTCTCTGGCCGCTGAAATTGAAGATACTTTTCTTGTTTTATCTGCCCGGGACCATCTATCCTATAAATGGAATGAAGTTCTTAGCCAGTTCTGCTCAAATTAATGTTAGTCACGAGTGCCGAGCGGACAAAAGCCCGGCTGCCAGAGCTCAATATGGTCAAGACGAGGGGAAAAGCGAGACCGAAATGGCTGAAATGGCGGAGAAGAAAGAAAGAGTTTGTGCGGATAATTCGCAGCAAAAGGGAGGCGGCAAGAACTACGTTCGGTCTAAAAAAGTCTAAAAAGTCCGCTGAAACTTAATTTGGCGCATTAAAAACTATTGTTAGTCCGGAATGCTCGGAGAAGAAAAGAGACCGAGGTATGCCGGGTAAAAGAGAAAGGACGAAACGTGCTGCTACAATTCCAGTTAATGAAGAAAATGAGTTTGCTTTTCGAAATTTCGGGCCCTCAATTTTGTTGCGGTGCTTTTCTATGTTCGTTCTGCTGTGGGCGGAAAATGCACTTCTTAGCTGGAAGATATATATATTTTTGGCTTTTGTTTTCGGGGGTTTTCCACCAAATTGAATGGAATTGTGTGTCAAATCAATGGCTAAGCAGAGCTGGGAAAGCAGCTCTAAACAGTTTAAATAATAAACAACAAAAGATTGAAAAAGATTAAAACTTTGAGAACTCTGATTGAAATTACTAGAAATAATCTTCAGAAAATATATTTATTATTATGCAGACCCGCCTCTGTGTACATTTTTATGCAGGCTTTCTCTGTCTCAGCTCAGCTACCTATTTGCCTTGGTGAAGATAAATTATCATGCCTTATCTTTGTTTAAACAGTAATTTAAATAAATAAATGTATTTTTAATTAGCCAGACAAGGCAAGGCAAGGCATGCGTTTTGAACATAAACAATTAAACAAAGAACACATAAAGAGATCAACTCTTAGAGAGGCAAAAAGTCATAAGTTTGCTTAAGTTTTGTTGCACTTTTTGCCAGACATTTCCTATTCTTAATTAATATGGAAAAGATGACGAAGTTTCTTTTGTGTGCGATTGTGTAAGCCTCATACATGACTCCAATGGCTTAATGCCCTCATTTTGATTGCATTTCATGTCATTTCGTGTGTGTGTGAAAACTTTAGCAACTGCAACAGAAATTCCTTTTCCTCGCTTGATTATTTATGCTGCGAGTTTTACCGCCAAAGTTGGCAGCAGACACAGTGGCGAAAAAAACTATATATATTTCTGGTATTTCTTTTTGATTGCCTGCCATTGGGCTTATATAATTACTTGGCCAGGTCTGGCGCCCCTTTTATGGCCGCCTTTAATCGAGGCTGCACTGGCCGAGGATGAGGACTGAAAAACATCATTTTGATGGATTCACACACCCAGGGTGTGTGTGTGTAACGCCAACACAGAACCTGCTGCTGCTGCTGATGCCTCTTCAGACACTTATGAATTGTTAATTGCCCAGCTTGACTCTTGATTTCCGTTCACCCAGCCCAAATGTGTCATCGTCATCATCGTTTCATCCGCAAGTTGTTCCCAATTTATTGGGCATCCCACTTGATTGATTTATAACGATTTCCCTTCCTGTAATCAGGCAATGCCCATGCAAAATCTCACACATTTGTCATAAAATGTAGAAAATTTCATAGAAATCCCAGGAAAAAAAACGCCTACATATGTTATGTATGTATATTCCATAATTATATGCCTTATTTCCGTTGGCCCCAAAAACCTGTGTGTATGGGGGGCCCTGAAAATGTTCCACGTTTCGGGAATTTTATTTACATGGTCAGAACGTGACGAAAATTAAAATTGAATTCAATTTATTTCTGTACTAAATTATGTTTAATTTTGGAAGGGCTTTTATATCTATGAAGTCATAATTTGCTTGGGGATAGGCATAAAAAGTTAACAAGATATTAAGTTATCAATGATTTAAATGTAGAGAAAAAATATATTAACTCGATGAATGTATCAAATAACAAAATTTTAATATACATTTATATAAAATGTTCCTCTTAATTTTTTATTAATTTAATTTGTAAAAAATATAGCTTTTAACTCATTAAATTTTACTCAACATTTTTAAGTTATTTATGCTTTAAATATAAAGGAAATATATTAACCTTTACTATTTAAAATCTATATTGTAATATACATTTTTTAATTAACGATGAGCTCAGTCTGTTAAGTTAGTTTGGTTTTTGTATACAATTTTGAATTAAATATTAATTTTTCAATTACCATTTTAAATTTTTATTTTAGTATTTTCTCGGTTTATTTTAAAAGTATAAATACTCTCCATAAGCTCCATAAATTTAGTCAGTTTTTCCGGTGTATTAATATAATTATAAGACTTTAATAATCATCTTTTCTATGCCTCTTCTGTCTCTATCTATACTTTTTCTATACAATTCCACGGCTCTTTAAAGCAATTATAGTTTGAAAAGTAAAGTTTTAAAGTCTCTCCGCCTTTGAGTCAATGACTTTTACAACAAAAAAGTTTTTTAATTTAATTATGCGCACACATATATACATACGTAGACACACAAAACTACTTTTTAGCGTTGGCGCGGCGCGGGTTCAGTGAAAAGAACACACAAAGTGAAAATTTTGTGCAACAGCTGGAAATCCAAGGGAAGTTGGGCTCGAAACCGGGGAAAAGGAAAGGCAAAAAGCAAATGCCATGCGAAAAGGTGGGCCAGGAGTTTGCTTTTTTATTTAATAAATATTTTTCTCTTTTGCCAGTTGAGAGCACAGCAAGTATTTATGACTCCGGTTGTTGTTGGATGAGTTAACATCAAAAGGCAGCAAAGACCGGAGGAAAAACAAAGGCCTCTCTTTGTGAATGTTGAGCAAAAGTCAAATATAATCCGCAAATGAAAATGAAATTCAATTTGCCAAAACAAGTCATGTTGAAACAATTGGAAAAGGCAACAAAAAACCGAAGAAAAACGGAAAAAAACGGAAAATATTCGACGTTCAAATGTTTGCTCTGTTTTAATTGAAAGTCAACTAAAAGTTGAAAGTCGCTATTCAATGTGACGTTTGCTTACCCAATGCAAATCCGTTGGGAAAATCATCTCGATTTCGACCAAATTAAATATTGAAAATAATCCGTAAATGGTCCGAAGGCTTAACTCGATTGAGAAGAATTGAACAACGAAATCCTTTCAAGAGTTTCTGAATATTTTCGTTCGATTTTCGAGTGAGACCGCGCTTAAGATCGGCCCGTACCGCACCGACATCCATTGACGACTATTCAAAAATTCTGTTGAGCAAAGATTTTCACGACACAGAGTCCGCCTAAACATTTATTTACTTTTTTTTCCCCATCACATATGGCGAAAACAAGCCCAGTTCACGGGTCCGTCCGTCGTCGCTGTGTGTTCTACACATGCTCGTGAGCACATGCAAAAAGTATCTGAGTGTCTGTGGCCGAGTATCTGTATCTCTGTATCCGAGTATCCGAGCATTAGAGTATTCGAGTATCTGTTGCGGCGCATTGTCGTCTGCCGTGACGTGACACACATGTGGGCAATTCTAAGCAGGCAGCAGGCAGGCCATGAAGATTTTCGCTGTTGCTGTTCTTGTTTTGGCCAAACATGTGCCTACGGTTTTTGGCTTTTATGGTTTATGTGTTAATAAGGCGACCTTCATGACCAAAGAGCTGAGATTTTTCTACGCTTCTCTCGTCGTCGTCAAACGCAACTTTTGGCTGCCGATGTGGCAATGGGCGTGGTAAATGAATAAAGAATGAGACATGGCTTTTTATCTTCTTTGCCACATCAAAGATGTATAGTATTTACGGTCAAGTTTCTCAAGAATTCATTGGGGGCAAAGGCATTAATTCTAAGGAAACTTAAGGAGTCTAATTAAAAGTGAGTTGAAACATTAATTGTGTGGAAAATTGGCTATACTTTTGAAGCAGAAACAAATCCTAAAAGGCTTTGAAGCCATTTATCTTTTTTTGGTTGAAAATTCAGTTAGAAATTATCTTGTATTAGGATTATCAGAACCTATTTAATCTAAATATTATAATGTTTAGACAGAAAATATTGGACTTAACTGCAAGAAATTAATAAGGCGTGCTCCTCATAGGCTTATGTGTTTAGGCTATGGTTTTTTAATCCATCAAATAATTACAAATAATATGTTCTCTTTATAATAGAATAGAGCTTAAGGATTCGGTACCTTCTTTTTGTGAAAAGTAATTTTTTCATGTGTGTTTCAGCCTGAACTCTTTCTCAATGGCTTATATATTCGACTACCCCGTGTGGACTTTTCCACTAAGCCCCCTAGCAGCTCATAACTCACAATCTCTTCAAGCAATTCGCCCCATCGACCTTCAGCCCACTCCCGCCTGCAGTCTAGCCAAAAATATACATTCTATCATATTTTTCAATTTTTTTCGGGGCCTGTCTGTCTGCCAGTCACTTAAAATGGCAAGCTGCGTTGCGTTGCGATTCGTTTCGTTTCCTTTTGAATTGCCTGCTGCACACACACAGATCTTGTCTTCTCAAAATGCATTTGCCAACGGGAAATGGAAAATGGAAAAGTAGAATTGCCTCAGTGGGGAGGCTGGCCAAAAGACCCTAAAAAGAGAACCTACAAATGGGCCATGTTCGCACGATAAAAAACGAAGAGATCCTGCGGTGCAGCAAGAAGAAATGAATAAAAGAGCAGAGAACAGAACAAGAATTTCGGTTGTCCGCTTGGTTTCTCAGAAATTCATCATCATCATCATCTTCAGCAACGTGTTAGATGTGGCCCTGGCCCAGGCGTCGTTGGGTCTGCCAAAAAGTAAAAAAAAATGAAATCAAACTAAATGAAATAAACTCAGAGTGCGCCATGTGTGTGCAAAAAGGGAAACGAGAACAGGAACCGAGGCGCAGAAGGACAGGCCGCCCTTGAACTTGGGCCAGGAAGTGTTGGCCCATTGCCTGTCAGCCTAAATTGCTCATTTTCTTTGATCTTCTTGAGATAGGGTATTGTTAGGGTGCCATAAAACCATAATTAATGTGGTTATAGTATCGGAAATTTTGGTGAATTTGAAGAAAATATTTAAACATTAATTTACTGAATTTAAAATATGTGAAATTTATAGTTACTTAAGTTTTGGGATCCTTTTCTTAACTTAAATTTCAAAGGATAAAAATTAAACCTGGCAAAAGTATTCTCTACTAAATCAAATGCCTTTTTTAGAGTATCTCACAGTCGACACATTCCCCAGAGAACAATCCTGGTCCCTGGTTTTGTTTTTAAAAATTCTATGCATATTTTTGCAACCTCTCTGTCTCCCTCTGTGTGTGTAGTCCCGTCTCACTCGCGGAACGATGGCGTCATGCGGGCTCGATAAAAATCATGGGGTTTTTATTTTATTTTTCTTTTTATATGACAGCTTCACGGGAGCCTTTGCTCGCACCTCGAGAGCTTCTGCCAGGGAACCAGCTACAAGAGGAACTATGTTCCTGTATCTTATGTGTATCTATTAGCCGCAACTATGTAAGGTCACGCCTAGCTTGATGCCGCCCCCTAAAAAAGCATCTTACATGCTGTTGCCCGTCAACTTTGTATCTGAGTATCTTCGCATCTAGATTCTAGCTACCCCCACTCCCTGGGTGTGCGAGTGTGCGAGTGTGGGACTTGTTGTTGTGCTGCTGCTGCTGCTGGCCGTGCCTGATTATGACATTTAACATGAACACGTAGCGAGTGCAGCACATGCGAGCGACAGCTCTGGTATTTTCTGTATTCTTTTGGTATTTCTGTATTTCGTGCGCTGGTCACAGCATGACACGCCTGCCAGAGAGCAAACTCAAGAAAACTGCAATCCAGCGTATTTTTCGCAATTCTTTTCCGCCACATTGTTGGGTTTGATTCACTGAGAAAAATGTGTGCACTCGGAGGGTAAATTTGATGTTAAATTTTTATCAATCTTTACCCTGAAAGCAAGTAAAAAGAATGGAAGGACCTTAAACTATAAAAAAAAAATATTTTTGAAGCATTAAACATTTTTCTGGCTCAGAAATATTAAAGAATAATTCAATATTAATCAAATACAACAAAATAATTTTTAGTTGAATATTTCTTTCAGTTTACAATTCTTTTTGGCCTCAAAGTTGCCAACATTTGATGTGCTTTTAAGATGAAAATTAAAGTTCCTATTCATAACTGCCTCAGGAGTTGGCAGGAGAATAAGTTTATAAAGCTTAGGTCTTGCCTGAAATTCATCAGAGTTTTTTGGGTAGAATGAACTCACCTGCAAAGATAAAACAGAATAAGAAAATATTAGTAAAGAATAAATAAGATAATTAATTAAATAAATTAAAGAAAGTGGAAAGCCATGTTCCCTGAACCTTTTCTAACTCCGGTAGAGATTAAAGAAGCTCAGCAGCATAATATACAAGTATTTTCTCTTGTTCAACCTTTTAGGATCACTGACTGTTAATCAGCGGTTTAAAAAGCTGCATGAACGCTAAGCAGCTTACAAAAATAATTACGGAAAAAGGTTTGTATATGACAAGGTGGAATTTCATATCGATTTTCATTCTATTTAGATTTGCTGATTCCCATAAATCTCTTTTGTCTAAAGTTCTAATTCAGTCCACCTGCAAGGCCAGCTTATGCACTTTGTAATAATGTTATAAATCTTTGAAAACAAAAAACAACCGAAAATGCTATAGAAAATATACTGATAAATACATTCTCAGCCTGGCTCAGAAACGAGTTCTATTGAACAAAATCGAGTTGGGCCACCGGCCAGTCAAGTGTACCAACGACTTATTTGTCACTAGAGCTGTTTTGTTTTGTATTTTTTTATGGATATTTTATGGATTGAGTGTGGGCGAGCGAGCACTCGTTCTGACAGTGGCGGACAGACACCCGGCCTGGCTAAGGTCAGGCGTTCACCAGTGCGTATGAGTAATAATTTCTTAATTGTCGCATTAAACAATTAACGGGGGGCTACACACTCTATAAATACGAGCCATAAGTTTCTAGCAGTATTTCCAGGCAGGAGGAGAAGCGCTTTTCAAGTGCAGCAATCTCTTTTGTTTGCACACAAATTTTCTCTTGCTATTTCGGGGCTTATTTTTCGCTCGGTTCGCTGCCTTTAATTGTTTATGTAAATTAGAATTTTGTATTTCTGTTTTCGTACTTTTTGTGGCGGTTTACTGATGAGCCATTTAAATACACACGACGAGGAAGTGAATGTGCGCAGCGGCAGGAACGCCAGGGGAGAGCCGGGTGAATCTTTTGGCTACTTTTAGCGCGCTTTGCACACTGATTCAGCTGGCAAACAAAGGTGTGAAGTACATTAGCCAGCCAGCACTAACGAGAGCTGTCTGTTCAAGAGGCTCCGGCGGTCAAGCCGGTAACTAAATTTGAATATCGATGAGTGACTCGAACAACCCTTTGCTCTCTGCCATCAAATTGGCAGCTACATCATTCATCTTCATATGTGTCCAGCCAGCGGCCTCTCCGCTTCCGTTTCCTGTCCCCTCAAATTAGCCGTCAGTTAGCCAACTTTCAGTACTCGCTTTTGTCATCGCACTCGTGTCGTCTGGCCCTCTCCTGGGTTGATTGAGAGAGTTGACAAGCGTCATCTCTGGCACAGCTGTTGCCAGGTCGGCCATCCAATGGCCAACCATCTCACCTGCCCTCATCCACCTGTCCATCCATCATGTTTGCGGCCAGCTCTCGACGCTCAGGTTCAATGCTTCAATTAAATTCGCTGTCAATCATTTTTCGAGTCTAACACGACCAAAAGTCGAAGAAGGAAAAAAGATCGTGAGGTATTTCTTGGCTTGTTTTGATTGGGCGAAAATAACCGAAAGGTGTCTGTGGTTTATTTTGATTTTCATTTGTTTGATTTTGGGGTGTAGGGTGCGAAAAGCTTTTAAGGGATTAAATTGTTAAAAACTACAACAAGAAAAATTAACTAAGCAACATTTTTGTATTTATTTAAGGTGCTTAATTAATTTCCTTGCCTATAGATACTAGGTGTTTTGGTAGATTTTTACTTAAGTGGTCCTAAAATGTAATTTTGAATTTATAAATATATAATAAATGATCAAAAAATCTAAAAATATATATAACAAACAAAATATATAATCCTAAGTCCATAAATACATACTCATTTTCTTAAACGAACATATTTACTTCGTTTTCTATATTTATTTAATCTTTACAGAATGCCAGAATAAACTCCAAGTTATGATGACATATCCATATTCATTCCAAAATCAGTTATCATCTCTTACAATGGCTATTCTAATTTCAAACCAGATTTCCGCCTCTTTGTGATTGTTGATCTTGAATCTTAGCCCCTTCATTTATCATCGATTTACACCTTTGTCACTGGGTTTGTCGCCCACTTCCCGATCCGATTCCGATGCCGACACCGATCTGGATCCCAATCTTTTGGCCAGACAAAAGACGGTTGTTCGGCGTGCCGTGAGAACTGTGCCAGGTGAATAATGCCTCACCTCACCGCTGCTCTCGGCCATTGTCAACGACAGGGAAACTCCGGCACTGCTTTACCTATTTTCTTGTGCAATTATTTATAATAGCGCCCGGTTTCAGGCATTAATGCTCGGCCAGCCAGTGGCCCCGATGCAGGTAGAACTCCTCCGCAGACATTGTCTCGGGCCCCGAGTTCATTAAGGGTAATGCATGCCGAAAAAAGAGGGAGGTAGGAGAGACACTGTGTCTGAAAACACACACACTGCGAGGGACTGGCGCACACCCAGTGTGTATCCTGGTATCTGCGTATCTATGAGGACGCCGCCTTAATGAACGCCTGTCGCCTAGCACCTGCTGCAGTTCTTAAGAAAATGTTCCCTCATTTGTTCGGAGCGAAGCCCGTATCCTGCAGGCAGGGGGAAGTGATTTGCCGCTCAGCTCCTGCTCTTAACTGCTTGTAAATAATTAAATTGCACCGAGTCCTGGACGGTAATGGGTTATTGATTTTTTCAAAGGAGTTGCAAGCTTAGCTGGAAGTCGGGAATATTGATCTAATAAGATAATTCTATTTGCAATAACATTAAAAGAACTATCAAAGTTCAGCAATAATTAAAATTATTATTTAAAATTTAAGAAAATCAAAGAATATTCTATTTTCAAATTGTTTTTGGAATTAATTATGTGAAATTTCATCCTTAAATGTTCCTAAGAGTAATGTCTTTCTAAGAACATTTAAAGATCTAATTTCTAACGATATTTCACATAATTAATTCCAAAGAATACTTTTAAAATGGAATATTATTTGATTTTGTTATATAACAATTTAATAATCAAATATCTCTTTAAGAGGATCTCTATATTTAAATGCTACAAAAAAAGATTTAAATATGTTACCCACTGTCCACAAGTCCAATGACTTGTCCTCCTATTCATCGAAGGTGGTCGGACTCAAGAGCCTCGCCTCCTTGGGGTTTCCCTCTTTAAGACCTCCTAACTTCCGCCAATCAAAGCCATACTACTTGCGCTCCAGGAACATAAGTATATATGTTTCCCATCCCTTCTCTTGCCCGAACAGAAGTCGTACATGTGTTTCTGGCGCTTTGTTTTTACCGCCTGTCACACATGTCATAAGCAAAGTAAAGAAGTCTCATATTTCCGGGCATTCGCTTATTAGCGTAGGCACTCGAAGGACCCCGTCGCCTGCAGAGGGCAAGGTTGTGTGGGAAACCTATACTATGGCTACAACTGGTCCCCGGTCCCCGCCCTCTTTTATGACGTGCTAATGGGCGGTAAATATTTTGTAAGCTTCATTGATTTTCAGCGGGGAAAATATCTGAAGTGGGTCATGTAAAACGAAGAAGCCAAAGAATGATAAATGCCGCGAGGCAAGCAGTAACATTTTCCGTAAATAAAGTAAGGTAAGGTAGCTATAACTTAATGGCTCCCATTTTCCATTCCCATATATCCAAACACTCACTTCCTGGATCATAAATTGGCTATAAAGACGACGCCCACCAAAAAAAATAAACCTGCTCTTAATTTAGCCACCTCATATGGTCGCACAAATTAATAATTAATACACAAAAAATGTTCGCTGAGAAAACTCGTTGGTTTTCCGCCAAAACGAAAATGAAAAACTGGTCAGCAGTGAGTGACATTTTCAAATGCGGCGAAAACAACTCGAGAGTGAAATCTTGGCCAGGAAAGCAAGTGGCTGGAACATGTGGCTCAAGAGATTTGCCAACAATGTGGCATCATCATCATTAACCGAGGCGGTCTTTTGTCATTTTTATCGCACAAAAGGACCAGATCCAGGGAGAAGTTTATGATAAATGAAATTCTTGGCCAAACTTTTGTTGGTTGCAGAAAAGGGAAAACGGAAAATGAGCGCAGCGGAGATAGACAGACAGGCTCTATCATTATTGTAATTTTCCAACACGCACGTCTTCGGCTTTCAGTTGGACTGTGGCCAGTCAGGAATGGCATTTGGTCTTTGGTTTTTTGGCCAGCTGACCAACAGACACCATGTGTGATTGATTGTAATTGAGGTTCGGTTTGGTAAAAGTTGTAGCTGCTGGCCCCGGGTGTCAATGTCAAGAGTGAAGTGGTCCACACACACACTTGACGCTTTTGTGATAAAAGCATTGTCCCAGAAGAAATGGGGATTTTGCCATTAGTCAGCGAATCTAAAATGACAAATTTGTTGTTATGTCAATTGGAAAATTTGTGAACAAAAGCGGATTAAAGTGGAATTTCTTTCTCACAAACTCAAGGGGTTTTTCGTGGGCTTAACCCAATTGTATATCTAGTTCTAGTATTCCGTAAAGACCCCTTAAGTAATTGCCCTGGCTCAGTTGCCCCTTTGACCCTCTTCACAGCATTTAAAGCGAAATGTAGACTCATCTAATTAACACAGAAAGCGGCGTAAAGCCCGGCAAAACTAAATAAATAAAAAATAATTTATACTGTCCGTTAAAGCCCCGAAAAAAAAAGAAAAACAACTAAGCAGAGAGCTTGGTTTTCTTTTCGTTGGAGCTGCCAACAATTTCACTTGCGAAAGCCAGAGAGCTTGAATTGAAGTTGAATTCGGAGTTGTTGGAGTTTTCGGAGGGCCATTTCGTAATGGTCGGCGGCCAGTGAGAAGCTCAAATGCACATTAACACGTTTCCAAATGGGTTCAAAGACATTGCCAAATTATGAAATGAAATCAAGACAAAACAAAGTCTTGGGAAAGTTTTTTTTTTCTGCCTTTGTATCTGGAAATGTGTCAGAGTGCCAGTGCCAGAAAATTATGAATGAAATCAAGAGGCACAATCTGGCGGCAGGGGAGTCGAAACAAAGCCAAATTAGAGTTGTATCTTCAACTACTCGACGCTCAGCGATTACCAAAGAGGAAAAAGTTTAAGGGTGCGGCAGTGCCTCCCTCTGAAAATTCGAGTCTTATGAAATACTCCTCGGGGCCTGTCATTTGCTTTGTGGTAATTATTATTAAAGTCAATGGCTGTCGCCAGACATCAGTTTATTTTTGTTTTATTTGTATCTCCTAAAGATGCGTTTCAGTTGGAAATTTCTCCGGTTTTTGCGCGAAATGGAGCTACAACTTACAGTTGTTTCAGTAATTAAAATGCGCCATAAGCGTGAATTTTAATTAATTTAATTGTTCAACAAAAAACGAAAATGTTAACGTTTAAGGAAAAATGCAAGCAGCATTCCGCGTAGGCTGAACTCTGGAAAAAAAAATATATCTTGATATCTTTTTTGATTTTGTATCTCAATTATAAATTGAAAATTATAAAGCCATCTTTAAAAGCTTTTTAACTTTTTAAATATATATGATACGTATTTTTAATTGAAAAATCTCACTAAAACTTGCTACTACAACTTTAAATTAAAGAAGCTATTAAATATTTTAGTTTACTCAGTAAACTCTGTGGCAGGCCTTGTCTGGCGTCTTGCTTACTTGGAAAAAAATGCACTTGGTCATGGCCGTATCTCAAAAATGTGCCACAAAGTACGCATACGAAGCAGTCCTGCCCACGCCTCCCAACTAATTGATGGCTCGCCGGGTCGCTGGCAGCAATTAGATATAGTTCCCCGCCACGAAATGGCATTTCCCCGACTAAGCTAAGCGAAAGTATCTCGTTTTTGTCACTGTCGATTTTTTGTGTTTTTATTCGCCATAAATTTCCATAACGCGTTGAGCAGCTTACTCACTCAGCCGGCGACAAGTGAATCACCAGATGATCTGCTACGAGTATATACAATACTTGTATAAGCAAATGGATCTACGTATCTGGGTATCTGAAGTTCGCGGCCACAACAACTGACGCAAGTTCATTCAAGAAATTTCTGCTTATTACGAATTAAAAATACATTTTTTCGTTGCTGTTTTTGCCAAATTGTTTCGGATACGTGATTTGTATGCAAATTGCAACTTTTAAATTGTATTTCGCGCGTTTTGCGGCCACAGAAATAAACTGTATCTGATGGATGCAAATTACTGAATCGCTGATGCTGGGTGACATTGCCGAGCCTTTTTCATGCTCGAAACATAAAAATTAAAATGCCTGCGGTCTGTATTTATGGTTTGCCCCCTCTCCCTTCTTTCCTTCTGGCCGATGTTGTGGTCTTCCGGAGTGAATAAATTTCATTAATGTGGCCAATCGTAAAGTGTCCAAATAGTCGAGTTGAGTTGTTGCGTCCGATAGGTCAGTTCATCGTTAAATTCATGCTTTGAATCCGGTGCCATTGTTTATTGTCTCGCATTCGTTGATGTTGTTTTTATACATTTCTCGTTTTTATTAACGGTTCTCCTTAACACATGGTTTGGGGCCTTTAACACAATCAAAACGTTGTTTGGGTTAAGCAATTTTTGATTGAAATTAATTTGGGAGTGGGAAAAGTCGACAAAAATGTTGTGGTTTTGTGTTAAATGGTTTTAATACTGGTTATTTATAGAGAGTGTTTTTGGAAGGTGATTCATTAGTTTTATTGAAGAAAATTAAATAAGTTTTAAGTTTAACTTTAAAATAATAAAGGTGTTTTTTGAAATAATTGAAACTAAACCGATTCCTTTGTATTTTTAAAGGGAAAGGGTGGACTCAATTACTGGCAATGATTTTTTGTCTGAAAAACTAGAAACGGGCCTGAAAAAATATATTTAATATTTAATTAACTCAATTTCTGAATCTGTAAATAGATTAATAAGATTCCTTCTCAAAAAACAGACCTAAAAATGTATTCAATATTTAATTACCTTAATTCTAGTATCTGTAAATAGTTTACTAAGATTTCTTCTTACATTTTCTAACATTTTCTAAAGAACCAACTCAAATCCCTTAAGTACCTAAATTCAACTGCTCTTTTAAAATGCAAAACCAACAAAAACCTATATATAAATAGCTTCAAAGTTGAATTCCCCGCACTATGTTAACTAATTACCATCCACCACTCTCATTTCCATCCAATGCCTGCTAGATTTCCAATGGAAACTGTCAAAAAGTATATTTTCCCACTTGACTTTCACATTTCAGCGCCATCAAGCGACTGTCAACACTCGTCTCAGTTCCCCTTGTGGACCAACTCACTCTCAATTGTCGTTTATATTTTTTGTTAACCGACGAAGGGGGCACTGAAAGTGTCATTCTTCATTTAAAGAGCTAATTTCTATGGGTTTTGCGAAATCATCGGGGCAAAGTGGATTTATTTAGGTAAAAAAACAAACAAAAAAACTTTTCAAGCTTGACACTTGGCATTAAAGTTAAGTGGTCTGCCACCGAAAACTGTTGCAATCGCTCAAAAGTGAACCATTTAAAAGTTTTGTCATTGATGGCGGAAAAGTGGCTGAGATTTGATGGAAATGCCTAAAGAAGAAGCTGGGATTTTTGTAAAAGTTAAGGTTGTGAAGAAAAGCCTTGTATAAATTATAAAGTATAAAAGCAAGGAAAGAAGGCTATATTTATTGTTAATCAGTCAAGTAATTTAAGTTATGCTTTAACACCTCGTAATTTTAAACTGTAATGGATAGTAATTAAATAAAAAAACTAAACTAAAGCTATGTTTTCTGTGAATCTCATGGTCGTGGCCCTCGACTAAAGCGTTCTTTTCTTGTTCTAACCAATTTAAAGGGCGCAAGCAGGGCAATTTAGAGCCATTGTTCTTTTTGGCTCGTCGGCGCTTTTCCGCACTTTTCCCCCACATTTTCCAGCACTCGGCTGCCCTTTTCTCTTCAGACCTCAACAAGCCGCACTAATGAGCGTCATGGCATGCATAATGCAAAGGCCCAGAGTCCACCGCCCAACGCCCACCACAAGTAACATAATCGCCGCTGTCAAGTGCAGCGCGTCGTCGCATGGGGAAGGAAAAAGATACAAAGATACACTCGTTCGGAGAGATACTTCCTTGTCCAAGTGGGCAAAGCCAAGCCGAGTTCCACAGCCGAGTGCGCACACACCAAACTAATGACGATATCAAATTACACGCGAGGCGAGCGAGCGGAGCAGCTGGAAAATTTGCATGACACACTTAGGCCAAGTTACTGGAGCTGGGAGTGGTGTCTGGGACGGGACTAGAGTGGTGGCTGGTGGCTTAAATCCTCAGTTGTCCACAAGTTTGGCTTTTGGCTGGCACTTTGTCAATGAGTTGTTAGCCATGGCATTTTCTCCCCGGCCATGGCAATTTCTAAAAGCCGCGGCGAGCCAGCAACTTTTGTGCAGAAAATGAAAGTAATTTGCAAAAGCCACGAATCGTCTTCTTTAATCAACACAAAAAGATCGTGTGCTGCTTGGACCGTCAATGAAAGATGTGCTGCAAGTCACACGGTAAGAAATTATACTATCTAGTATTTTATTTTTCTAATTACAAAAAATTTAGAAGAATTTAAGTCATCTATTAAATTTAAAAACTTCTCTAGTAACAATTTTTCTAATCACTAAATCATTATTCTGCATAGAAATATTTAAAAAATACATTATTCGTATCCTTATTATCATCACCATCTCCAATACAGTTCTTTTAATATTTTTGATAACTTTTAAATATTTCTCTTGGTGCACTTCCATTCGCATGTGAAAGTAGTCGAGGGTCGCAGCGGATCAAAATCGAAACGGATCGAAGTTGTGGAGTCTCCGAGTCGCAACGAAAGTGTGTCCAAAGACCAGACTGGATGGCTAATGAAATTACCGGCGACTTGGCTCGGTTGGCTTCCTTGCTTAGCCGGTGAATTGGGCCAACTGTTGGCGCTTAATTGAAATGCTGAGGAGTGTTTACCGACAAGGAGATAAGAATATGACAAATAAGGAAGCCAGTTATAAAACCAGTTTAGCGATTTTCCGATTAAGTCTGTCAAATGGTCAAATTACTTTGAGATAAAGTCTAGCTTGGTTTTGTGAAATATGGAAACTTTAAAATGAGAAACTTATAGGTTTATATTTAAATAGATTAAGATAAAATACTAATTAATTACTAAGGAAGTACTTAAGGAACCTCTTTAGTAAATTATTTAACATTATTATCGAATTAACAACGAAAAATGATGGGAAACCAGAATATGCTCTCATTACATCTTGAGAATCTTATGCCCTAACAAGATCTAGTTCTTTCCAAATTATGAGCAGGAAATAATTGCCCATCGGGCTCATCATCCACCGCCTTTAATTTCCTCGTTTCTCACGATTACCAAAGCTTCTGCACTCGAGTGCATCATCCACATGTGGAGCACCTTTCGGCGGGGTACCTGAATTTTACCTGAATTTCTTTGCATGCCGGCGAAGGCGAGAAATTAACTTCCTGCATACTTATCGCAGCGCCCACCTAATTAATCAAAAATCAAAACTGAAAAATAACAATAAAAAAACTCAACGAGAGGGTGGAGCAAAAACATTCACGCGATACCTTTCGGATCTTGAAGAAAAGTGCATTCCCGTCGATGGCAGCTGAAGTGCTTCCTACTTGGATCATTACTCACGGCGATAAGGTAATCGGAGAGGCACAGACTCAACTTAAGGTGATTGGGGTATTCTATTTAAGGCTTTCCACTCACTCACGTCACCGGAAGATCAATGCCAACTGAGTTGGGCGATAACTTACCTGGAAATAGAGATGAAAGGGGAGAAAATAAGTCAATAAATTGCTGGAAAATGAGTCAAGTGCGAGGAGAGCGAACTAATAAAAGCGGCAGCCAGATCACCAAGCGGAACCAGAACTTATATATAGAGATATATTTGTGTGTGCATATGGCGACATATTCAATTGAGTGCGAAATTATTTTTATTATTTTTATTGGGGGTTAGCGAACTCTTCCCGGGTCCCGGGAGAACGAGGCATTAATTACCCCGCCAAATGGATGCTAGAGATGGAACCTTATGGCAGCATATGTAATTAGCGTTAAAATAAAATGATTCAGGGCCCGCAGATGTGTCTGGGAGGCAGGAAAAGGCTTTTCATCTTTGGTTGTCAGCTTCGATTTGAGTTGTCTGTCCGGACTCCGGATGGAGGCTGTAAACACCACCAGATACCACCAGACCGACGTACATCATGCAACACATTGACCCTGAATGGCTGGTGTTTGTGGCAACAAAGCGTGGCATTGTTCGCGCCCGATGAGAGAGTGGCGTCTGTAATTGGCCCGGGGGCTTCGATCCCCAATGGCGGCGGTTTTCCTAATTAATAGAGGAATTTCGAAAGGCGGAAGCGGCGCCCGCTGCCGAGGAGTATTCCATTCCATTCCATTCTACCTGATGCCTCCACTCCTCTGAAGTCATCCTCTGCGCTTACAAGGCCTAATCATCGCCATAAATAACTCCGAATAATACCCATTGACAGTCGAACATTTTAAATGTCACCTCTAAAGTCGGCCCACAACCAAAATAAAATTCAATAAATAAATAAAAAAGACGAAAAACCGAAACTCGAAATATTTGTCGAGTAATTTTTCCATATTTGGCTGGCCTCCCAAAAAAGGTTAAACCATTTTTTGTGTTTCAACTCTTTAGCGTTTTCAGCGCGTGGCCAAATAAAAAACGCTGAGATCTACTTTAGCCGAAATTTGTTTAAGTTTTTGGTTTTATTTTCTTGTCACTTGCCGCCAACTTTGGCCAGGCCAATTGCAGGCAGCAAACAGCTCTAACTTATCGTTAGAGGCTTTATCTTATCGATGCAATTTCCAAAGATACACAAATTCTGTGTGTTAATTGCGTCACCCCCAGAAGAGAGAGGGGGGAGTTGAAGGCTCTGTGTGTAAACTCTTAAGTGATTAAGGTCAGGCCGCTAATTAGACGGGAAGAGAGCACAAATAAACGAAAGTGGGTGACTTCCCTCCCGGGTGGCTGGAATTAAGCGCCACCTCAGCGGCGACTTTGAAGTGCAGTGAAGCCACAAATTAAATTTCTCCGAATTAACACTGGCATAGAGCTCCATATAGTGCACTGGCATTTCGTCATTTCAAATTCCTCCCTCATTGTTCCCCTCGAAAAAAACTTTACTTTACTTTGTTCTCGGATCCCCGGTCCCCATATCGATTTCAATTAAATATTTACAAGCGAGTAACATGTGGCTGGCCACAGTTTCAATGCAATTTTTTCCCCTCCAACTGAAGTCATCTAGGTAAACAGAATTAATATCAGTTGAGTTGTGACTGAATGCGGCTCTGAGCGAGCAGGGAGTTCAGACTTCACCTGCCGCACACAGGGACAAAAATGTGATTTAATATAGAGATTAATCTATTCTTTTGAAAATAATTTGAAAGGGATATCAAAGTATTAATTTAAAGTTTTTAAATGGAGATAACACTTGTAAATAATTATAGTAGAAAACCTAGATTAAATGTAAAGAGTAAAATGGAACTAATTCAGATTTTACATTATTTATTATTTTTAAAATAAATTAGAGTTGTCAAAAAATGTAAATGCGATATATAAGTATTCAATTAAATATTTTTAGTGAAGAGAAAAAATTCCAAATAATTATAGCCACATACGACGATGAATACTGAGTAAATTCGGATTAGTTCCATTAAAGAAAATGGGCCATGTTCAAAAATAATTGTAAGATAAAGCCTGCTTCTTTAAGTATTTTTTTTTTGTCAAAAGTTTAGCTATAAAGTATGTTTTTAAAACCAAAATGCCAAGAATTTGATTTTGCAAAAAGCTCTTTAAACGGAAAATAGTAAAAATGTATAAGGACCCTCTTGGGACTTGAAATTGTAATTCAAACCAATATCTTGTTGTAAAACTGATTTAAATTTCAAATAAATAATATCTCCAAGCCAAGAAGAATATGACAAGTAACTTTCCGTCTTCAATTTCTTGCTGTGCATTAAAATCGGCAAACATTTCCCTGTCACGGCCGAAATGCAACAAAGCCCGGTCTCTGGGTTCGTCTGTGGCCTGGACACATTCCCAGGGACAATTGCACACGGGTCAACAGA
Organism: Drosophila rufa; assembly: GCA_018153105.1. Classification (NCBI taxonomy): domain Eukaryota; kingdom Metazoa; phylum Arthropoda; class Insecta; order Diptera; family Drosophilidae; genus Drosophila; species Drosophila rufa. Next base: position 21,781,479 of record JAECXS010000096.1, read on the forward strand.
GGTGCAGCAAACCAAAAAGGAAAAAAAAGAGAAATATACGAGTACTGCAAAGGGAATCAAGTGGAAATTCCCAGTACCAATATCAATAGGCATGGCCAGTGCCATTGTTCTCGATCCAGAGGCAGCTGCCAGATTGCCAGCCTCGGATTTAGGGTTTCCATTCCGGCAACCATATTCCCTATTTCCAATGCCAATCTTGAAGCATCAAATATGTTGGCAATGTTTTAACAAAAATCTACTTCCGCTCTCTGCGGGTCTAGATTTTAGTGCTGATTTATATATGTGATGTGAGTCGCCGCCAGCGGCCATATCCTTATAGGGAACAGAAAATATGATTTTCGAGCGAGGCCTCGGAGAAAAATGGCTTTGAATTGAATTTTATTTTATGTCGCCGTTTTACTGCACTCCACTCCTCGGCCCAGCCACTCCAATATAAATTGCCTTTATATAGATTTTGCTGATGCCGCGACTGCATTATGGCTATATAATGCTCCTACTCTTCTTGCTCCTCGCCCTGGTCCTTGCCTTTGTCTGCCATTTATCTTCCTGCGGCTCAGAGTCGGAGACGGTAGGAAACCTGTTTGCCCTGGAGGCTTTTTCCTTTCTTTGGCTTGCCTCGTTGGGTTTCTGCTCAGCTCTGGGCTGCTCTATAAATCGAATCATGTAATAACATAAAAAGAAGGGAATTTGATTGATATCGTTTAGTCGTTTTATGTAAGTCAAATGCTCGGAACCGCAAAATTTCATTAACTTTCAGCAGCTGCCCGCATATCAAAGAGCAGATGCCATAATTAATAGCCATGTGGAGTTGGTTGTTTTTTCTGCTTTTTTGCAATGCGGTGTATATATAGCTTGGAATATGGTGTATATATAAATAATAGACAGCTGGCCGTTGGCGAAATTATAATTACAACAGTTGCGTGTCTGGCTTGTTAATCGGGGATCTGCGATGAGTTGAACATGGCGAAGATCTTTTCTGTTTTTTAATTTAATGGTTTTTTGACTTTATTTCTTTTGCTTTTTTCTTGAAGAGAAGTTTAATGGTTCTCATAGGCCTCCTGTCTTAATAGCTTTATTTATATTCTTGTGGTTAATTAAATATGCCAAGTTCTTCTTTAAGAGAATATATTATATTATTGTTAACTAAGTAATAGTATTATTTTAATTTCACAGCTGATTATTCCACATTAAAATGGGTTGACTGCATTTCATCATCTAGGAAATCTCCCATTGTTCCGACACCCATTTAAATGACCCACTTGGCGACCGCTCGCCTAGTTGAGATATCGATTCCAATCGCCAGGCCTACATTCACTTATCAATCATAATTTCCCCTTATTCAGTCCACTTGGTTTTTTTTTTATTATAGATGCTCTCTAAGCACTCGATAACTGCTGCGTTTTCCGCCACTTGGGGCTGTGGCTTTGAGTTATTCCGCGCAGAACCTCTTGTTATGGTCTGGAGCTGGTTGGAGGTTCGTTCTCTTCTCGATTTCGCTGGCGGCCAAAACGAGAGATCTCGAAATGAAATTGAAAATTACAGTGTGTGGAGATCGCGAGAGATGGCTCAGCTCGCTCCAAAGTTGTAACTGGCCACCTGAAAACAGGTTCGGCGCTGCGCATGCGCCGGAAAACCCGTCCGGCGATTCGCTCTGCCCCGATGCCAAGCCATGAAGACAATATAATGGCTCGGAGAGCCGCAGCCGCAGCAGAGCCGTTCAATGGCGCATCAATTATGTTAATGAAGCTTCCAATGTGTCTTGATATTGAAAAAAAAAAGACGCCGAGTTGTACAGGTTTTTTTTTGTTATCTCGAAAATAAAGCGGCCGGCTTCGGGTACAGCTTTAGCCGGTTTTCCTTTGTTTCTCAGTTCCCAGTCTTTAAAGTCTTTCCCTGTCCACCTAAATGTCAGCTGCCGAACAATGAACGACAAAAATCCTAAACTGCAATTTGCATATGTCGACCTTTGCCTACACCTTCACGCTTTTCAGTTACGAGAGCAGCCCGTCTTGGATTCTTTTCTCGCTGGCGGAGCGATGTTGTTTATGTTTCCAGTTTGTCGGCCAACGGCCAAAGATACTGCTTCTGACCCTGAGCTGATTTTCCGTGACGCTTATGACAGCCGCACGTAGCTGACATTAAATAGCTGCCCCTGCTGCTGCTGCCACACGCTGTAAAAGCTTGTAAATATTCTCGGTAAGCCGTTACCCAAAGTTGCACAAAATGCCATGCAAAATGTCAAACTGAATTTGTTGCGGCGATGCCAGCGATGTCAGCAGCATGGAAATACTTTTTATATTGTGCGGTTAAAAAAAGTATAGTAAAAACCAGTAGGGTGCGTATAAAAAATATAGTAAAAACCCGTAGGGTGCACATGAAAAAGGTGGGGGTTGTACTATGGTTTGTATAATATTTGGGGTATTTTATGGCTGAAGGAGGGTGTCCTGCGTTGAACAGTAAAAACTATACACGTATGGGGATCTTATTTACTGTTTTTAAAAGTTGTTTGCTTATTTTAAAATATTTATTGGGTGCCAAAAGAAGCAGAGATTATCTACTATAAAGATAAGTTTAAGAATTTGTTGTTAACTGCTTATAAAATGAAGAAAGAGCTTGGAGGCAAAGGCTAGAGTTTGAGCTATACTTAGAGTAGAGTTTCTCTAATTAGATTAAAAAGACATTTGATTAAGTTATTATTTATTTTAATTTAAATGGTGTAAATAATATTTAATTTAAATTGTTGCCTAAGGTGTGATTCTCTAACCCCAATCTCCACTGTAATTCCCTTGCATATTACCGCATCTACATGGCCAACCCCGCCATAATGCTCAACTTGGCATGCACCGTAAAGTTATGCTTACTGATTTTGTGCTGCACTTGCCCCTGCTTTTGAATGGTGCCAGGGGTGCAGGGTTTTGTGGCAGTGTATGGGGGGTGTTGCCTTGGCAAACTCAATTGCCGGCAGTTTGCTATGTCGTTGGTTTATGGAGATTATTATTATTATGATTATGACTATTGCATTCATATTTTTCAGCGTTTAATGCAACGCTGAGCTTTCAAGAGTTTTGGATGCATGAACAGATTGCCATGGGAGTAAAAATCAGGGGTGAATATATACGAGTATTTAGCAGGCAAATGCTTAAACTATTGGGTAAGAAAACCATTAGCCAAAAACGAAATTAAAGTAAATTAGGGTTTAAAATAGGATTGGAGGAAAGTGCCATGAAAATAAAATCAAAAGAAATCCAAGCGAGTGTTCAGCCAAATGTCTACAGTTTGAGGGAACCAGAACCAAAACCAAGTCAATCCAAAACCATGCCAAAGACAGGGCTGCCACAGAATAATCTCCAAAGAAATCAAATCCCTTTTTAAGGGGCCTGAAAGTATGCAATAATTTAGTATAGTCCAGGGCAGGGCGTAATATAATTTTATAGAGCATATTTTTAGGCCTATAAAGAGAAGATTTCAAAGGAGATTTCCATGACAAACCCCGTTAAACTCTATTTTAGAAATCTAGGAACTATATAGAGAGAGGGTTCGTTCGTACCATATCGGGCCTGAAGTACACCTGTTGCGTATACATTGAGCTTTTCAGCGAGGACGTCTTATCCGGGAACAGAATGCACTTTCCGGGCGCCGTTGGCTTGGGCTTCACTGTGGTGGCACTGGCTGTCATGTTCGGATGGAGGCCCACGCCCACATCGGTTTTCTGGGCGGTCAGGCTGCTCGTCGAGTTTACTTTGGAGGCGTGCGAGAGGCGTTTCATGTGCGTCCACATCTGATGCCAGGGCGCCGTCTCTTTCTAAATTGTTTTTGCCATTTTTTTGCATTTATCGGGTTATAGTTGTGGTGTTGTTGTTGTGTGTAAAGGGAAAGGTAGAAACGCGGGGCGGGGTTGAGTATATATTTTCATTTTGGTATATTTTTGTTTGCGGTTATGTCAGAGTCGGGGTTTGGTTTCGTTTTGTTTTTAGGAGTTTTGTGTGGGTACGAAAAAAACAGAAATAAATGGGAATTTTATTGTCAATTAATTTGTTTGCCAATCGAGATTTGAGAACAACTAAAATATATATAGTTTTGATATAGTCTTAGACTTAAATTGTGTTTTTCATTAGGAATTTTTCAAAAATATAATCAAATTCGTATTCGGATTGAGAATGTGTATATTTTGTGTCTATGTCTGTGTTTATTTGTCTATATTTAAGATAATATTATGATTATATTAATATAAAATAAATATCTTATAAGATATTATTTTAATTCAAAATGTATCAAAGAAGCTGTTGCTTTTAAATGTGATTTACTTTTGTGAATAAAAAATATAGTTGCCCTCTTTCGGGATGAGAACATCGCTCTTTATTTATGTTTTTTTTTTGTAACATATCCAATATCAAGTAGCCTTATATAACCCCCATGAAAGCCACACGCACTTGGCACCCACTTAGCACTCAGCACCCTCTTCCACACACACACACACACTCCCTCCCCCCACCCAACTATGATGTCATACGAAGCCAAACGCGCTACCAATTTTAATTCTATTTGTTTTCTGTTCCCTCCGGCGAGTGTAATTTAGTACTGGGTATGATGTCAACTTCTGGCCATTGCCGCCGGCGCTGTGTTTCTTTTCAAAAAGCAACCAAGAATTCCCTGATAAGAAACTCTACCTCTAAACGCCGGCGATTGATAAGCCTTCGAATTAAATACCGACATTTATAACAATTTGCTCTGATAGCATTGACTAATTTGTTTCCAGAGAGAGAGAGAGCCGAGTAAGAAATCAAATTCCGAAGAAAATTTATGAGCACAGTTGTTGAGGTAGGTGGACTATTTATAGGGTTGAAGAAATCGATCCATTAAGGTGAGTCATATGCATTTGTTTCAGGGGAGAAAAGAGAGGGAGTTTCTAGGAAAACTATAAAATATGCATTGGAAAAGAGCAGAAAAAGTATGAGAGTATTTATATTCTTAAAGAATGGAATTTAACTTTCTAGAATTTACTTTAAGCTCTTTAAGCTTTCTCTGAAAGTCTGAATTCTTGTAGACCAACTCCTTGCTCTGTGATTGATTATTCCATTTAAAATGCAATATAGGTTAACTAGACTCCATCTACCAAGATGAATGACTGCCACAAAGAGCCATTAAATAGCGCCGTCTAATGACGTGTTGTGAGAGTGCACCAAGGAGTGTCCTATTATGCCATTAAAAGCTCATAAAACAGCCAGGTCTAGGCTGGACAACACACCTTCAACCCCATCGGCATCCCCATAACCATCGCCATCATCATGGTCATTATCTTGATCAACTCAATTTATGTTTGCGAGTCCCAATGCATTAAGAGTTCGTGCCCTTGTTGCTAAATGCGGTTATGGTTAGCCGGTCGTTCTGTGGACACAGTGTACTCTGTGTACAGGGTATCCACAATCCCCGTTCCAAATACCCAAAGAACCCCCATGTGGCACACACCAGTACACACCTTCCACGCAGTTCGCACTAATCAAATGAAAGCAATTTCCGTTTGTCATGCAAGCAGTTGCAACCCCCGAAAAAAGAAAACCAAAGAGTCGAGTGCAACGGCAAACCATAACAAGTGGAGAACGGAAGCTATGAGAACGGTCAGCCAGCAATTGCCCCCAAAGAATGTATTCGTGGGTACACTGGGAAAATAATCAATGGGGAAATATGTGCGAAATCACATTTAACTTTATTTTTAAATTGCATTTCAAATGGATACTTAACGCTAAACCAATTATAGATTTAGATTCAGCACAGCTGGAATGTGTTTACATTGTGCGTATACTCTCCGTGTGCCGGCAGAGGCTGGGCAGAGCAATTTTTTGACTCACGAATCGGGGCCATTAAAAAATGTATTGTAAATTATCTTTAATAGAAAATACACATTGAAATTCAATTTCTTAATGTAAAGGTATTTAATTATTATTTCGAATTTATTTTAATAACTAAAAATTGTAAGTAAAATTTTGGATTGAAAATCTAAGCCGTTTTTAGTCATATTTTCTAATGTCGACATATTATTTTTTTAATACCTTTTTGCGAAATCTATCTTCTAAATTAAGGGTTTTTACTCTTTTAATAAAGTTTATTTTTAAGCACAGATTTTTAATACGAAATCCTTTAAATTCCCTTGAATTTCTCCCTCTGCACTTTCGATTGTGTTTGTATCTGTGGGTGGCTTTCGGGTCTCAATTATAGGTTGTCCCATTTGGGGGCATGCACACATACATGCCCCCGAGTGTGTGCGTGTGTGTGTTTGCATTGTTGCTGTTGCCATGACCCCTGTCTTTATTGCAGTTCTCTCCGCCCCTGCTTCCTCCCTGTTTCTGTGTTTTTTTCTCTCTTTATAGTATAAACAATTCATTAAAACGGGAAATGGCAATTATAAAGAAATTATACACAAAGAGTAATGAATATTTTTTTTTTTTTTTTTGCATTTTCAACAAGGGGCTAAGCCACCGATATTAAACATTGTTTCTGCGCTGCATTTTGTGCATACTTGATGCGAAGACAGGCTTTAAGTGTGGCAAGTGCAGGCAGCCCCCCACAGAGCTGCAAACTTGGGAAACAAATGCTCGCCTCACTCACGCATTCGACTCCGGCAATGCGGCTGTGTCTTCCACATCGTCATCCTCATCATCATCTGCTTCTACTGCAGCTCCCTGACACGCCTCGTTTAACCCAAAGGGGGGCGTCAATTGCATATGCAACATTTCGCTGCAACAAACTGCAATCTCGACGATGCCGGCATGCAACATGTTGATGTAATATGCAAATCGTATGCAGTTGCCATTGTCTCGGGAGATTTCCTAAGAAACATTTCTCCAAGCGCTGCCGCCGGATTGTTGCTGTCGTCGCGGAAAATGAGGAAGCTGGGAAAGCGGGTGCCGCACAAAAGCCCAGGACCGTGGAAGTAACTGTCAGAATGCGCCCAGATGATCTGGGAAATTCCTAGGAAAACTTGGTTCTAAATCAGCTTAATGGGAGAAAAACAAGGAAATAATGGCAGCTACAAATTGTTCCAACAAGATTTCGAGGGAACTCTTCTCACTGATAAAGGTTTTATAGGTTTTCTGCTTTAAAGGGTTTGTTAACATAAAATTAAAAGAGTTTTTTATACGAAAAATCTATGAAATTATTATAGGCAAACATATGCCTGGAAAAACAAAGTTCTTGTGTACAAGTTTTTGGTTTTGATACTATAAATATTTCACAAGCTTTATAAACAGTTTTCTCTTATATTTTTGTATATTCCGAATTTATGGAAAAAGCAACTGCAACGTCAATATAAATGTCGGCCATATGTTGCCTTTCTGCTGCTGGACGTATGTTATATAAAAATTCGAACAAATTTATACATTTGCTATTTAACACATATTTTTTTGATCTTCTGTGGAGGTCAGCCCTTTCACACTCACTTGGTGTTAAAAAAGAGACTCACCCACACCATGGCCCCTATTTGTTTTCGAATGCAACCAATTTACAAGTTGCTCTACATAATGCCATCCCCACGCACTTAATGCAATCTATCAAAATGCATTAAAAATGGAAGAGAAAAAGTATTGCAGCTGGAGTGCACAAAAAAAAATATTTTTACACTATAACATTTGTTTATTTATTTAAAATGTGTTTCCAAATGTAAGAAAGCATAAACAAATTATGAAATACAACGGTAGCATCCCTTTCTTGAAGTTAGTGTGACCAATCAGCGTTTGTGTTAGAAAGTGTGCAAAAGATAGAGTTGCCAGATAGCTTTGTCCACATTATTTTTAGCTTAATTAAATTGGAATCCATTGGGTATATCTCAAATAACAAACATTCAAATTTTAACAATTCTTTTTATAAATCACATAATATTTTCAATCGAATATTTTATGACTTTTGTTTTTTTACCTATAATAAGAATTTTTAAATTTTCTCTACATCTCAATATTTTTTTTTTTTTGTTGAAACGAAATGTCTATAAATATTTATTCTCAGTGCTCTTGTTCTTGCTGTAGCTGTTGAATTTAGTGGGTCACTGTGGAGCAGCTTAATTGTGATATATCACTTTACACGCCCAGAGCGGGGAAGCCAAATTGAGATATGTAAAAAACAGAAGAAGAAAAAAATACAAAAAACAAGAACGGAACATCAAAACGTACCGACAGACCCAATGAAATGCCTAAACCGCAAAATATTAAATGCAATTGCTCAGACCGAAAAATGTAACCCACAAAAAATGAGCTTTAAGGCGGCGCTCGCGCTTCGCTCTTCAGGCAGCAGGAAAAACATTTTTCCATTGGCATTTCCCTTTTGCATTTGTGATTTGCTCGCCCAACCCCCCCTTTGGCCCACCAAATCGCTGGCGAAAATTGCACTTCTGTGTGCCATTTGGCTTTTTCTGCCTTGACTGGAAAATTCCCTCGCGTAACTGACAGCAGCTGCCAACCCCTAACATCCTCCCCCTCCCTGAGCGGGCCTCTCAAAGAGCCTATCAAAGCCATACACAGCCTCCCATCGCCATTCCCATTCCCCCTTTTATTTGCATTAAGCCCGGCCATTTATTTGTATATTTTATTGTGGAGCATATTTTCCGCTAAAGTTTTCCCTCTCTTCTCCGTCTTTATGAATGAAAACATCGAGGGGTTGCCAGGGGGTTGGGGGTGCGCGAAGGGGGTTCGAGAGGGGGCTGAATGAAATGATTTTCTCTGTGTTATTTTTTCGTCTCATTTTTATTTTTACGCATTTCTTGCGTGTCGTCTTTGCATCGCCTTTGTCTTTCCCCCAGTTTTTCTTCTTTTTTCTGTCTCTGTTTTTTTCCCCCAAATTTTTGTTTAGTTTACTTTTAGTTTATCCGAGGGGTTTTCGGAGGGGTTTGCTCTATTTTCTGGCTGAAGCCGATAAGAAAAGTGTCTACACAGTTGCGGTCAAAATATGGGAGATTTTCTTTTGTTTTATTTTAAGTGGTAAAGAGTCTTTAAGTTTATGTAAATAAATAGAATACTTTGTGGTAATAAACCAAATATGTAATAAAATAAAGTAAATTATGTTTCAAATTTATTTTTAAATAAATTCAAGTTCTCAGATGCAGAATAAATCTTCTATAAGTAAATAATAAGTGACCGTAAAAAATTCCTCAAATTAACCTTAAGAGCACTATATATATTTCCTTTTCCCTGTAACTCTATTATTTTGCCCACGAGTGTAACACACACTTGTCTCTCGATTTATCCAACGATTTTCGGGCCTTGCGTGCGCGAAGCCAATTCGAAAAAGTAAATGGCCAAAAAGACTCAAATTACCCGGCTGCAGTTTGGCTTAACCCCCTCTGAAATTCTATTTTCTATTTATTTACCTTTTCGGCGGTTACTAGGTCTACTGCTATTGTTGCTTTCTTGAACGCAGCTTTGGCGAGTGTTTCTATTTATAGTCAAATTTATGGCCGACTAATTGAAGGGTTAAGTTCTTGATCAGATTATAGAAGAGGGTAGTTTCTGGGGTTTACAATTGTTATTTTTGTATATAAAATTGATTTTTTTGTTTTGGCTTATTGCAAGCAAAAATAATGCCAAAAACTTTAATATTGACTATTAATATAATAATTTCTAGAAGATCAATAATACATCTTTTATACGTATTTTTTAATGGTATAAATAATATAAATATTGATCGTTTTTCAGAAATATATTTCGGTGAATCTATATTATAAATAAAATTCCTGTATTAACGCATTGAAAATTCAAGTTCAGTGAATTTAAATAAATTTAAGATTTATATTCTCTCAAATTTGTATTACCTTTTAGAGGCAAAAACCACCACTGAGTCATTTAACGCTCACCAATTGATTATATCACTTTTCAATCAAGTGATTAAATGCCATATATGAGTCATATATCTTATTTGCAAACGATATTTAACCATTAGGCCGCACCCTCTACCTCCGATCTCACCAATCTCTTATTTCGCCAGCAGATCATCCTCCACCTCGATGTATTTTCCTCCCAAAGAACTGACTCATCCATCGTCCGCAGCCCAACTCAACTCAACCCCAACAAATGACCATTAAACATCGCGAAACATCAGCATTTGCTGACCATTCGTAAGGCCTCTCCGTGCAGTCGGGCGTGTAAAATACAAAAACATGTACATATTTTTCATTTATCATTCATTTTTTGTATTTTGCTTTTTTCTAGGCCCTGTGTTTTAATTTGTTGCAAAAACACACATAGTGCACAGCAGAACATTTGCACATATTCGTGCGGAATGTGTGGCGCCGTTAAATTGAATTGTGCGGCAAAAGAGCAGAAAATAAATTGACATTGAGAGTGTGTAGAATTTATTGAAATTGTTTGCGTGGCACTGGGTCCGGTCCGTTCCGTCCTAACATTGTGCGAGGTCGTTATGAAAAAATTGCCAGGGAAAACAAAAAGAAAGAGATTTCTCTGGGTCTCCTCAGTGGAACCACCTTTCTGCTCCAGATGCGCCCTGAGTGTGGCCCTTCTGCAACTGCAGCCGAGTGCAACGGCTCGTTGCAAGATGGACACGGGCACGGACTCTCCACGGTGTGTGTGGGTCAAACGTATATCTCAAAGTCCGGCACGTAGCAGAGCTTTTTGCGTTCAGCATTATTTTCTGGCTTTCCATTTTGGCCCCCCACTCATAACTCCCTGGTGCTCCGGTCTCCGGTCCCCGGTCTCTGGTTACTGGGTTTTGTCTTCCCTCAACGGTGTCTGTGCCTCACTTTTGCTCACATTTCGCATGGCCAACTAACGGGCCGCGTTGTCTTTGGGCCAATGCCTTTTTAAGTGTGACTAATTATGACTCGACTGTCTCGGGCACTTGAGGTGTTATTTCGCTGGGAGAGGTCAACGATCTGGGATTTAACATAGCATATATATATGTAGGCTCCGCTAAGAAGAAGGGTCGGGCCCATTGCGCCATTCGTATCGATTTCGTGTGGGGAAATCCTGCAAGATTTAGGAGTCGCCAGCCTATCGAGGAAGAGCAAAAAGTAGAAACAGTTCACCCAAGTAAACTGAGCCAATATTTTGGCTGCAGTTTCCCAAGAGCCAGCCCAGGACGTTGCTGGGGAAATTATGCAGGCAATTTGGCCCAAAAACTCTTACGTACAATTTGTTACGAGTTGACAAGCCAAGGGGCGAAGGGAGAAGGAGCAGCTAAAAGCCCAGGCTGTATCAGGTAATCAGTCTTGACTTGGCTGGCTGGCTAAGGGCCAAACAGAATTGATGATGTGACATAAGAGCTGGGAACTTTGGCTGAACACGGCAGTTACTCAAGATAATCGGGAATATTTAAGAGTATCTCTTAAAGATAAAATCACAAGAAGTGTGCCTTTATATATTTTTTAAAACATATAATTAACATCTTCTAAATCACAAACAACCCAGCTCATTTCGGGTTTAACCATGATATTATCTCCTCAATCTTCATTCTTTTGAATAGAGACTTCCCCTTTCGCATCAGAGATAAGAGTCTCACCAAATCCTAGGCCATCATCGCTATCTACGAGCGTAACATTGTTATTGCCCCGCCTAATAGATACCTATATTTCGCAATTCATTATCTCAGTTTATGTTTTCAACCGTGGCAGGGTTGCCTGCTACCTGAGAACTCGGTTCAGAGCTACCTGACCACATGCGTCCGAGTATGCAAAGTGAGATACCCGGGCCCGGCTAAGCTTTAAAGAAATAAAAATGAGCAGAGCCTAAAGAGGCTTTTGGCCAGATGATGAGACCCCAGTCAAGATAAAAACCGCCAGCGATAAGAGCGTTAACAAAATAATAACAAAATAAAAAGCATTTACATATAGCCAGAAGGTCGTGTCCGGACAGCCAGAAGTAGCCCCGGGGAGACGGAGTAGCCGTACTCTCAGACGGTCAGTCAGTCACCTATAGCTTGGGGACGAGCTACTCGGGATGAGGGACTCGGGACTTGGGCCATTAGTGAAATGGCCCTGTCAAGAACTGCGGTCGAGGCCAGCAAAAAAATGTGTGTATGGCTTATTTGGTTTAGGCCCTCTTCTATTTGCCTTTTCCTTTGCCTTCAACGTGCTTCATTTGGTTTTAGTGGAAGGTAGCAGCCACTAATTTGCAGCATCGTGAAGACATTTGTTTCGGTTATGGAGCAAATCTAATAAGAGCTTTATGAGAATTGAAGAGCCATGATATCTATCTGAGCATTAAAGGGAGTCCTTTGTTTTTGAAAAGGATCACAAGCAGACGGACTTTGGTGTAAAAGAAGAGGAGAAGCTAAAGGGAGTTCTTTGTTTTAACTGGCTTAAGGTGTGACAGTAATATCTAGATGAAATATTTTATTTGTAAAATTCTCAATATAATATAATAATTAAAAATATTAAGCAAGCTTAACTCGGTTAAACTTATTTTAAATTTAAAAACGCTTTAATAGGAGTTGATTATATCAAAGATAAATACAAATACTTTTTCTAACCAATCAAAGTTAATAAAAAATATCCCCAGATACTTTAATTTTTTAAAATAATAATAAAATTAAAAAGTGCCACTCTTAGGTCGCATTTAAATCTAAAAACAACATTCTTAAACGTTTTAGTTCTCGATTATGCAATCTTTCGAAATGTGGCTCTAGGAAAATGTCAGGAATTTTCATTGCCTGAATTTAAGATCTTTCGCCGGCCATTTATCAGGCTTTCAAGGTATCCAAGAATTATTTGACGAAAAATTTCAATAAATTAAGAGATAAAATTCGTGTCTGGGCCAGATTCTCGAAGAGGCCCACCGATGGGCCGCTGCGATAATGAGCCCCGGGCACTTGAGCTCCGCACTTGGGCCTTCATTATCGCATCGCGAGATGCCCCGATCCCCGCCTTAATTGTAATTTATATCCTAGCGCATCGCATCGCTCGCTCACACTCACCTTGGGATCCAGAATGCTCCGCTCCAGGCTATCCTCGCGATTCATGGTGGTGGCGGTGCTGCCGGTGCCGGTGCTGCTGCCGCCCTCGCGCTGGCTGCTCCGCTCCCGTTCGCGCTCCCGCTCCTGCTGCTCCAGCCGCAGCCGCGCCCGCTCCACGCGCGCCAGGGTCGGACTGTCGAGGATCGAGGGGGCCCGCGACGGAGGGCGCGAGTTATTCGCCGCATTCGTGTGGAGCTGCTGGAGCTGCTGCTGGAGCTGGTGGTGCTGCTGCTGCTGCTGCTGGTGGAGCGTCTCGAGCGTGGCACTGTTGTTGGAGGAGGTCGAGCCGGGCGTGGGCGTGGCCGATGACGAGGAGTTGGTCATGGTGGCCGTCGACGTCGTCGACGCGGATGTGGTGTGCATGAGCATGGTCGTGGTATCGCTCGGATCGTTGGGTCTAGCGGTAACCTAACTGCAACGCTCTTTGCTTAATATTTATTGAGGGGGGGATTGTTGCACTTTTTGGGTTCTGGTTCTGTGTTTGCGTTAACTGTGGGTGGGGAGAATCGAAAGGGGGGGTTTTCCATTAGGCCTTGTCTTACAAGGGGGGTTTCATAAATAAAAGACGAGTTTTTATGGTCTCTATACGTTTTGCAGGGGCTTGGGGTTTTCCATTAGTTTTGTTTAAATTTTTAAAGGGGTCTGAGTCACTGTGTTGGTTTTGTTTGAATTTAGTTTGGTAGGAGGTAAATCCAGTTACTCTTTTTTAATAAATAAAAATCAATAAGAGCTTGGTTATGACTTTTTACATTGATTACAGATTAAATATTAAAGATTCTACATGAAATAAAAATATTTAAAAGGTTTCTGATTAGTAATTTAAGTATTCATTACAATTCAGCTAACGTTAATCTAAATATATCCCTAAAAATATTATTTAAAATCTGGAAAAGTCATGTTAAACACTTCAGAAAATTTCTTAAACCTTTCTTAACTAATTTAAATAATTATTAAAAATTTAATATACACTTTAAAAGTCACAAAAACCAATTTAAGCCCCAAAAAGCTTTGTTTGCACCTCTCTTTTCTACCTTAGAACCCCTTTGACACCTTTTGAATATTTATGTCTCCCTCAATTGCATTTCTTATCACAACTATCCATTCCATTCGCCTAATTTATGACTCCTCTATCTGTCGCTGGCAGCCGCCAATTTCGGCTTTTTTATTATTACCATTTTCCTTTCAACAAAAACCACAAAGGAGACCAGCCAAGAAATGGCAAGCCAATCAACAAAAAAAAGTGAGAAAAAACGTGAAATAATCGAGAGAAAAAACTAAAATAAAACCAACACAAGAGCGCAGTCAATAATTTTCACAAAACTGGTTTTCTTTTTCGGGTTTTTCGGTCTGCAAAGGCAGGTCTGAAGTCTGCTGCAGGTAGATTTTACTTTCGCACAATAAACACTGCGTGGATCGTAGGATCAGTGGATGGGGGGGGTCTCAGGGGGAGGCATCTGCAAAGTGCAGGCCGCAAAGATACAAAAGTATCTGTTGGCACTCGCAAACGATTCTTGGGCACTTTCCGTGCCATTTTATTGGCCGCCTGCCTCAGTGTTCAGTTTGTTTGCCGAGTATTATTTATATTTTCTTGGCGCGTAGCATTTCGCATACGGGATGCCAAACACGTTTGTTATTTCATATTTCCGCTGACATATTAATTCTTGAATTTGGATTCCCTGGTAATGGGCAATGGGTAATTGGTAATTGGTTTTTTTTTTTGGAGCACATACTTCGTAGGATTTAGATTGGATTTTATTTGGGTTTTGGCAGCGCGTCGCGTCGCATTTCTTTGCGGTATTTGGTTTGGCAAATTGAAAAAACCAATTTTGTGGTTGCAAAATTTTATTTTCAATTCGAAATTGGACCGGGTTGAGTTGAGTTAAGTTTGATTTAATTTCAACGCGCAAAGCAAGCGACCGTTCGTGGCGATGCGAAGCGAACTGTCCACGCGAGCTGCCCGTCGATGACTGGCGCGACGGAAAACTGGTTTGCCAGCGAATCTCGTGCATCGGCATGCGGGTGTGCCGCCGCACTTGGTCGGGGTAAACAAATCCGGAATAGGGGGTATTCGAACCCATTCGAACATGTTCGAGTTGCCTCCGCCGGTTCGTTGTATTTTCCATATATATTTAACGCTGGTTTAGTCAGCGCTGCATTACCAGAAATTAATAAAACACCGTAATCTTGTACTTCCCGGAAGCCGAAAAAACTTTGATTCTATTCGATAAAGATTTTATTTGGATTTTAGTTACTCATTGCACTGAAGATATATTTTGTAGAAGATAGAATTTTGTAGTTTAAAAGTATTTTATTAGCTAAGTATCAGATTTTTATGTTCTGGGTTCTTTTTAAAGTTCATTAAAAAAGCTTAAAATAATTTATTAGATTTAACAATATAAAGCTTTAACGATAAGTTTGAAAGATTTACCATTAATGCTTTATATGTCGTATTTTCTTTCACAGTATTTCTTATTATATGTATGTTTAACCACTATAAAGAAAATATATCTAATGTATAAATTATATTTCAGAAATAAATTCATACTGTAAATAAATATAAAACTACACCTCTCACCTGCTCCCCGTTTCATATAATCATAAGAATTCTCGTTTTAATTGAAACAGTTTAAAATAATTTCTTAAATTTAACAATATAAAGCTTTAAAGATAATCCTAAAATATTTACAATTTTTGCTTTATTTGTCGTATTTTCTTTCACAATAAGTATTTCTTAATTTAAGTTATGAAGAAAGTATATCTAATGTACAAATTTTATTTCACAAATATAATCATACTGTAAATAAATATAAAAGTAATTAAAAAAGCCCAAGTTACACACTTTTGTTATTGTTTACACCTCTCACCTGCTCCCTGCTTCAAATATTCATAAGAATTCACGCTTTTGGGAAATTAAATTTCCCAAAACAAACTGACTTGCAACCAACTGACGCAACTCGAACCCAAACACAAGAACTTCTTCGCTTCTTCACAAGAATAAAATATTTGTAATGGTTTGAGTGCTTATATGAGCAACGAAAGGTTCGAATTAAATATGATATTTTATTATTTTACCATAAAAATGGCAGTAAAAATATTTAAAACTCCCGTTCTAGACTCTACCATATATTTATAGCATATACCTTGTAAATAAAGTGATTTATTTGACTCCCTTCTGGTTCCCTTCATTTCTGCCTTGAAAACAGGTTGTTCCCTTCGTTTTTTAGTAGGTTTATGATCCCTCTCTCTGCTCCTCTCTGAAAGAACCACAAATTGTTGCATGTTGGGGCTCAGTTCAATGTCCCAGAATCGTTTGAGCTGCGTTAATTGTGTTGTCTGAATGAAATAATCGAACTTTAGAAAGCGAATAGCACTTGACTCATGGTATCTCCTGGTATCCCATGGTAATTTCACGGGATGAGTCTTGGGTCTAAGAGAATGTCTGGGATTTTGTCTCCCCTTTCATAACGATGATTCACAGCGGATTTCACACACTGGCACACATGCAAATTTTTGCGGTATGCGAATCACGCAATTATGCAAATCATCGGCAAATCGCTATCTGTCTTTACAGAAGACGGAACGTGCCACTCTTCTCAGATCTTGGCCAGACTCTACAAGTTTTTCGGTTTACTTTCTCATTACGGAATAGACACGCCATTCATAGGTATATGTTATCTCCATATATATATATCTCTTTTTTAGGGAGGGGCTCGGGTTCTGTTGGTCTGGCGCCAGTCATAATTTTTTAATTTCGGATATAAATGCGTTGACAATTTGTCGCGCATCGCTTCTCATGTTTTTCAGTTTGAAGTTGGTTTTTTCTGATTTTTTGGGGGATTCTCAGTTTCTCAGAATTTGACGTGTTGTGCGAGAGTGAATTTTATTTTTTGATTTTGTGTCTGGCGGCCGTCACAAGTGGTTTTGATAACTTTATTGGCCCATGTCTGCGGCCTGTGTTCGTGTAATTTGTTGTGATTATCGGATCTTGATTGAGGGCCTTTGAGAAACGTGATCGGGGGATGGGAGCCCCGAAAATTGTTCTCTAACACCGATCCCCATTCGTTAGACATATATATATGATTTATGTTATATAGAAATTATGATCGAGGGTCTATTGTGACTGCCTTTATCTTATCATTGTTGGATTATGAGCATTAGGGAGGGGAAAAATTAAAGGTAATGGAACAGTTGTATCTAAAATGTGTATAAACAATCAAACATAATTGTTTATACCTCAAAATAAATATAAGTTAGTAGTAACATTTAATACATATATTTATAAATTAAGTTAAACATTAGGGAGATTATTTTTTGACTACAAAGGCTTATTAACTTTCTTAAGAAGTAAGAAAACCAGCAGAAATCCAATAAATGTTTACATTTTACCTCCTAATAAATTAGAAACAATCAGAAAAATCAGAAAGATTCATTTTCGACAACAAAGGCTTTCCTAAGAAGTAAGAAAACCCGCAGAAAACCAATAAACTCTATAATTTTACATCCTGAAAAATACAAGAATTAGTAACAATTAGAAAATTTATTTTTTCATTTAGTTAAACATATAAGATATTAATTTCTTACCACAAAGGCTTGTTATCGTTCTTAAGAAATAAGAAAACCCTAAGAGAGTCATTAAATTCCACAAATAGTCACCGATATCAACTACATTTCCTTATCCCACCACTGCATATTCCCCACTAATTTAATCACAAGTAAAGTTATATTTATATTATTAATAAATTATGCATTATACAGCTCAATAACCGCCAATCCAAGTCTTATCTAATCGGCATACATATAAACATTCGCTAATAGACCCCTAAGTGTGCCATTTGTGGGGTCTTTTCATAATCATTCAAATGCTTCTATGGCCATTCGCAGCTCTCCCTCTGCCACAAAAGGCGCTGTTCGTTCGTTCTGTGCCGCATTTCCGTTCCGTATTGGAAAAAGCTTCATTTACTTATTTGTTTTCTTTTTTTTTTTAATTTTTTTGTTCCAACATTTTCAATGGTTTATCAAAATGCCGGCGACGCCGCTTCGTCTGGTCGCCATTTAAGACCGGAGTTTCTTCAGAGCTTCCTTTGCTTTCACCCCTTTGGACTCTAGCTTTGTACTTCTCTCTCTGTGCATATCGGATTGGCCATATCTTTTGTATGCACTCGACGCATTCGAGAAGTTTTTTCCCCTTTTATTTTATCGCAAACTTTGGCTGGGCAGGAAAAGGCGCGTACGGACTTTGCCTTGCGCTCTCTTCCCCCCGTTTTCCTATTGATATTTCGATTGAATCGGCTGAGTATGTGGAGATTTGTCATATGTTTTGTATTCGCTGCATAAAACAATGCAAAAGTGACATTTCCTCAACTCGCTTTTCATTCTTATCAGCTGCCGAAGCAGCAGCTGGTCTGAGCTGAGCTGAGCTGAGGAATATGCTGGTTGCCAACGGCCTTTTATTTTTCTCCGTTTTCCATACTGTCAGTCAGTCAGTTGGAGCTTCTTTAATACTCCGCCTAGTGTCTGACTGGACTGCCCGATAAGCCAGACTACCGAGTTGATAATATAAGGCAAAAGAACAAGTCGTCGAGTCAAAAGAGCAAACTGCGCTCTGATTGCCAACCGACGATTGCCGATTGACGGGTTGCGTGAGTTTCCTATAGTGATATATACTCTGTATATCTAGGGGTACTTGGACTTTAATTTTATACAGAAATATATAAAATGGAATCCTTGGAAAGAGTTTTATTAGAATTACTGGGGTACTTAAAGTTAAAAGTATTTATTAAACATTAATAGACATTATCGGGGCTGCCACAAAAATTACTAGGGTTTTGAAATCACCATAAACGGTGTCTAAAAGTATGCAATAAAATGTTTAAGGTTTTAAATTTATTGAAATTTTGTTTATTTTTACGATGACAAATTCTGAAGTATACTTTTTGACACCTTTTCAAGTGATACCAAAACGCGAGTGATTCCTTGCACTCTTGTATATGTAGGATTAGCTTAATATATCGGCCTTAGTTTTCTTAAATATTAAATACATTTTACTATATAATATTTCCCAATTTTTAGTGCATTCTACTAATTAAAAATGTTTTAAATTACGTCAGAGTATCTCCAGTTCCTTAATCAAACTGATTTACATTTAATGTGCAGTTTGCGTATATTTTTCCGATTGCGAATTGCATCTTGCCCGCTTGATGATGGCTTGTTTTCCAAACACTCAGCCATAAATCACTGATAAAATGCCAAAGTATGCATAAAGTGTCAGTGCATTTATATTAATTTAAATGGCATTTTCCTCGGAACACACACTTGTATATCAGCTTCCGCGGCTTGGTCGTGCTCGTACCAGGTCAGGTCGTGGCCAGGCACTGACCATGGGCAATTAGTCAACGTGCGGCGCTTGTAATAGAAACTAATGGCTATCCAGTGCCACTCCCTCCTCTCAGTCACTCCAAATTCCACCATAAAAGGCATTCCTAAAAACACGCATTCTTCTGGCTCTTCTAGAGACTTGAAAGAGACCGGTACTTTTAATTAGCTGTGTGGATTGGTCAACGAAAATTAAATTAATTAATCTAAGCGATGTTAATAACTTTATCGGCGTTGACAACTTTATTGGTCATCAACTGGAGGCTCTACTTTGATTGTTCTGTGACGAGAACAGATTTAATGGGGAAGCATTTAGGATGAGGGAACATTGTAAAGGGAAAGAAGGTAAGAGGGCATTGAACTTTGATATTGAAATACAGATAAGGATATAGATTAATTATTTTTGGAGCATAGAACTGAATAAGAATAGATCCATTACAAATTCCAATTACATCATATTTTATGTACATTTTTAATCTCACCAAACCTATGCCCATTACAACTCTATCTTGTCTGCAAGACGACATTTTCTTTATACTTTGCCGCCTTTAACTGGAACCGTTTCATCCTTGACTTTATCTGCCGCTTCACTCTTTTTGTGAACTCTTCCTTTGAGGCCAACACTCACATACCAATTCACATTCCTTTTCGGCCAGAGTTCTACCTGAGCTGCTCGGATCCCAGGTAGCCAAGAAATCGACTCATTGAAAAACGCTCATAATCTTATTAGAATTCGTTTGTGGTTCGACTACGAGACCCATTTGAATTCGAACAGAATTCCTTTGGGTTCAATTCATTAAAATGATTTCGATGTTTGCCGACATTTCTTTGACGCCCGTCTGTCTATCCCATCATTTCAATAATAATTCGGGTTTTATTTAACCAAAAACCAAAAAACCAAAAAATAAAACCGCCTGGCCAATGACTTATGAATGAAGGGGGGACTGGGGCTGAGTCATGACATGGGTTCCGTGGAAAAAATATAAAGATAAAGATGAGATCTCCGATGATGATGCCAAATTGATGGGGCCTTATAAATGACTGATTAATCGCTCGCATAAAAGCCGCAAAATTTCATTTTTCCCCAACTGCAATTTCGTGTTTGGTATCTGTATTTCATTGCCGGTTTCAATTGCCACTTTCGAGAGAAGCAACTATAAATTCCGAATTTTCATTGCATACTTTTAAGTGGCCATAAATATTCGATGACAAACATTCGAAAAGATGCACTTTTAGGCGCTCCCGGAGAGAAATATCAACTAAAATGAAAACTTTAGAACGTGATAGTTGGACAGGAGGCGGGCATAGAGAGGCGCGTGCCCAAGTGCCGCTTGTCTAGACTGCTCAGCCAGCAAATGTCAAATGAAATAAATTTCTAGTCGCCTCCCGGCAGCAGGAGTTGCTCCTAAAGCGAGCAAGGTAAATATTAGTGAGTAATTGGAAAGGCTTTCAAAAGCCTGGTGAGGATAAGCGAAGGGAACACTGCTAAACGCCAGTCATTGTTATTTGTTGTGGTTGTATTTTTTTTTCTATTTTTTATACAACCGTGCAAAAGTTAAGCGGCAAGCGGAGAAGCCTTTGAGAAAGTCTACGATTCGCAGACCTGAGTGCATTGGGATTTAACGAAGCAAATCAAGAGAAGGAAACTTGAAAAAATCTTAAAATAATTATGATTGAACGATGAATACTCTTTATTGTAAGTGAAAAAGGAATCGTTCAGTTAGATCACCGAAAACTAAGGAAAAATGTATTTAAAAGGTTGGCGTCTAAGTAATTTTTTCAATTCAGAAAATAAATATTAATTTGATACAATTATTCCCTGAATTTAAAGAAAATATTTTAAATTTAAAACAGATTATTAAACTCTTTTGATCAGCTTTCTAATAATCCTTTTCACTTTCTTCATTGACTAGAGTATTCTTCAAACCAAAGACCATTTTTACTTCTTGGCCAAATCATTTGGAGTCCTTTTCCGTTGCCTCTCTCATCCCTCTGATTTCATAAGCAAGCCCCAAGCCATCATTCAAAGGTCTCAGCCCCATTTGGCGTTAATTAGTTTGGAAGGCTGCGGGCGTGCGACTTTCACCAATCATTTACAACAGCAGCGGAGGGAGTCGCTCTGCCTGGCAGCCAGTCATCAACAAATCCCACGATTCTCGCGCATTTTTTCCTCGCAGCCAAAACAATTTTCATTAACAGTCAGTCGCCGTCATCGACAGTTGCTGACATGCCTGCCCCCGGATCCACTTCTGGCCAGCCAAGCCCAGCCCCAACGCTTGATCCCATTCTCGTGTCGTTTCTCTGATTACACATTTTAACGCCATCTTTTTGGCGCAACTTTTTCCCTTCTGACTTGCCCTTGTTAAACCCTTTAGGCCATGGTGGGAAAAAGCAAAAAAAGTTTTCCTTGGCCGGAGCGAAACAGAAAATGAAAAGAATCCCAATGAAGGGGTTAACAAGGAAAATTTGATTTATTTGATGAGTTTTTCTATTTGCCAGAGAAGACGGCGCATTTAATGAGCATGAAAATGAACTTTCCCAAAGGTTGGGCAAGTTTTGTTGAAAACGCGAAAACAAAAACTAACAAAAGCTGCTAGGAAATAACTTTGAAAGTGTAATTAATCAGAAAAGTGGGGAATTAAATGAGTAGTTAAATGTAGAGGGGAAATTGTTGTCAATACAATTAAGGAATAAAAACATTATTGGGAATTATATTTAAATATTTGTAAAACTTTCTAGTTAAGTTGGAGGTTGGTTACCAATAATATTCTTAAATTAAGTACTTCCCTTAAAAGAGGGAACCACATCATTCCTTATATCCTTTATATACTACAGATATTTTAGTCTCCTTTCAAATGTCCTGCTCTTCCTATATTCCATACTTAAAAATGTATTTGTTTTTTATTTTACTTAGCGATTGACAACTGAAAAGTTTCTTTATTCCCGTTTTATCGTCGCCTCTCTGGCATTGTTTATGTATGTCACATTATTGTCTTGTCCATCCCATTCCCCATCTCAGACAGAGGACACAGGCCGGGGATAACGATGGAATTTCAATGCACTCCCCCAAAGACCGCCCAGCCTTCAGTGGAAGTCTCTAATAAACAAGCGAAACATTTTCGCACTTTCTCCCCGCTCTAAATTCAATAAAAGGCCAGGAAGCCAAAGGGAAACTTTTCAGTGACGGCAACAAAGCCGCTGATTATCCAAGTAGCTTCTTAGGAGTCCTCCTCCTCTGTGGATGTGGGCGTGTCAAGGAAGCAAGTGACATGAATAATTCCCAAGTCGGTGGTGGGGCTAACATATCCATAGCCGAACCCTTATTGTAATCACATTTGGGCAAACTCAAATGGAAGTTGTAAATTCAATTAGATTTAATTTACGCAACTTTGCAACGAACCGAGACGAGAGACAGCCAGTGAGTAAAAGGGAAGGGCCGAGAAAGCAAAACTTCAGACCAAAGTTTTATTCACTCACAGGTTGGCTGGGGTAGTATATATAATTAACTAAGAATGCGCAGTCTTAAAGTTTATGCAGAACTTTAACAAGTCGCTGCTGGGCCAGCGTCAAATGTCAAGTAAGTGTCTGACATTAAATGTGCAAAAATTGCAAAACTTTTCTCATATAAAAAGCATATTAAATCATTTTTATGGCAACATTTCTTGGTTTTTAGTTTAGAGGGGGGGAGAAGCTGTTTCCACTGTCTCTACTGTTTCCACCTGTTTACATTGTTCTCCCTTCGCTTTTTATGCTCCTCTCATTCTCGTTTTATGCGCCATTTGGCGAGCCTCGTTTAGTGCCGCATGCTCATGGTCTAGGCGTTACACGGTGCGTATGAGTGATATTTTTACGATAGATGGATCTAGAATTATAGTTCATTTAGCGCATTATGAGTGAGTTCTTTATGAGCACTTCTCGAGCATATTTGCAGTTAAATTGCTGTCACTCTGAAATGTATAATTTAATGCAGCCGTGACATAGCTTATCACCAAGAACATTGTTTATTTCATAAAATTATTAGTTTTTGAGAGCAAAGTTATGTAGGAAAGTAAACTTGACTTAGACTTTACTTGACTCACGGTGCGTATGAGTAATATTTTTATGAGTAACTTAACTTTTTACAAGCTTAAAAAGATTTAATATTAATATAATTCTTTAATTATAAAAGTTCATAAGATTAAAGATTGAAAATTGAAAAGAAGAATTTTAAATCTTTTATATTCCCAAGTTAAAGCAAAAACTTTTACTTACCAAAAAAGTTATCGACCTTCGGTCAGTTGCCTTTGCCGAGAATCTACCAAAAGCAACCAAAAAACACCCCAGTACATTTTTGCCGCATTTCTTTTTTGGCCATTGTAAATCAAGTCATCTTTATGTACATATATATATGTAGATATAGACGAAGTATACATAGCCACTGAATTATCATAAGCAGTCACGTCAAGTGTTTGGCAACTGCTGCAGTGAAATTTCCACAGAGAGAGCGCAAAATAATCGGAATGCAAAATAGTTCGCCCGCAGCAGCTGCGACCGAAAAAAAGAAGTGAACTTGACATTTGACATGTGACAGCGAGTGCGACAGCCAGACAAATAAAATGTAAACAAAACAAAGGCCAAAATCCGAAACACAAACAAAGCAACAACGAACTGGAGCAGTTGACAGCATCATAATTTGTCGAAAAGTTCAACAAAACTATTCCAATCAGGCAGAAAAAGGGCAGGGGAAAGTGTCTTTACTTCCTGAAAATGCAGAAATGTTAATTAAAAGCCAGCTAACAGGAGATGAAGCACTGTACCTCATTTTTCATTCCCCCAAAATGCAAAAATATAATTTTATAGCCAACTAACAGGTGATGTGGGACTGTACCTTATTCCCACAAAATACCAAAATGTTAATTTACAACCAACTAACATGTGATATGAGACTGTACCCCATTCACTCCAAATGCAGAAATGTTAATTTACAGCCAACTAACAGGTGATGTGGGACTGTACCACCGCTAACCAAATTCAAGGTTAAAACATTAGCTAATTGGCTAAAAGTGGCGTGACTAAATGAGCTGGCAAATGTCAACATGCAAGAGTTGTTAAAAATATTTATGATCTACCAGATAAGAGCGGGAATTATAGCATTAACTGGCGGTTGTCATTAAAACTCCTTAAGCTGAAGCCCCAAGGTTGTGTTAAAGAGCAAGTGTGAACAGAGAGTCCCTTTCTCGTCTACCAATATAATATTTAAATTAGAATTGAAATGTTAAAAAGGCAACGGGACAGGCTCGCTCAAGGCTCATTGGCCATGACGGTGATAATCTACCCCGGAGACTAAACAGGCCCAAATGGAGCAGACGACACAAAGGCCGAGGGACGGAAGTAAAATGCAAAACGACAGTCGGCAACAAAGTGTCAAAGCCGCCAGACGACGGCAACCAGCAAAAACAACCAACATTTTGTTAGACAACTGACAGGAAAAAGAAGTGCATAATAAATATATAAGGAGACTATGGAAAGTAACCGCAGGATAATCAAATTGGAATAATTCAAAGTGGCCGAAAAGGAACTACAATAAAAGCGCCAGCGGCAAGGGGAATATAAAAATAGAAGGGAGACAAGCGACAACAGCTTGTTGGCCAATAATAGAACTCCTAGATGAATGTCAATTGGCCAAGTGGCTTTGGTTAATGCAGAGAATTGGCTGGCATTGATTTCATTTGGTTAACAATACCGTTAAGAGGCTTGGGAACAAGTTTATTCCAAGAATTATAGGGCGAAGTAGGACAACAAAAGAGGTGATCGATTTTTATTGAGCCTATAATTTATTTCTTCAACAAATTTTGCAGATTTTTATGATATTTTAAATAATAATAACCTCAAAAATGTATTTATATAAATACAATATCGATATCTTAGAGATCCAATTAAAATGTGTCAAATTGCCAGCCTATAAAGGGTTTTCATTCGTTTTAAAGGACCCTCTCCATGGCCACTCACATCAGTTTCAAGTGACACAACCCTGGAAAATCCTGTGCTCCTTCTTTTTCCTGACACAATGTGAAAGCCCTTCGTATTGCAATTGGCCTGCAGCCAATTTGGCACTGGCCAAATAGGAAGCATTAAACAAGGGAGACGACCGTGTGTATAATCCTGGCCAGAACCAGGCATTCCCGACTGGTCACGCACTCTCGTTTGGCATTCATAAATCGCTTACCAAACTGAAATCTTAATCAGATTTGTGCAGCAATTTGGATGCCACTCGCCAGATCCTGCCGACCTGTCCTGGCCGTAAATAGCAATTTGCCAGACAGGCAGACAGCCAAACGAGAAAGGAGCAATCTGCCGAGTCCTAAGTGCGTTTTATCGGAAGAATATTGGCGTGCAACTTTGATTGTGACTCTGATTGGCAGTGGCCAACCCGAGACGTCTGGAGCTTCAACTCGAATCGTATAAATGCGGCCAAATTAATTTCATTTGCCTGGCAAATACACATAGCGCATACGCCACGTACGCCACGCCGTCCAGCTGTTTAGTCAGTTAATTAAATTTGATTTGGCCCGCACACAAAAGCCAGTCCACCTTCAATTATGCAGCAGTTAGAGCCAGGTATAGCTTTTAGTTTCAATTACACTTGGCAATGCAGCTGAAAATGTCCTCAATTATTCAGAGCATGCTCTAATGGAAAACCTCTGAGTCGCCTCGTCATTTCCCCGGAATAGATACACAGAGATACTAGATGGACTCGGGTCAAGGTAAGCTCTGGTGGCAGGAGAAAGCGAAATCAGCACTCTGAGGATTGACATACATAGTGATCTAGTTAGCATAAGCTAAGGGCCATTAACTAATTTAAAATGATAATAGTCAGCTAGTTACTGTGAACTTAAAGCTGAACTTCTGGTTATATTTCACAGGATTAACATAGAACTTTAAGACCTTAAGCTCAAATTCCTTTATAATTTCTCTTTGGTAAAAACTTTCTTCTAAACTTTAATCTCAACTTAAGGAACCCTCTGACCCCATTAAGTTTCTCTTATGAGTTTTCCCCCTTCCCATTAAACTTTTTGTCACTGCAGGCAAACATCATAAAACCC
This sequence comes from Drosophila rufa, assembly GCA_018153105.1. NCBI lineage: Eukaryota > Metazoa > Arthropoda > Insecta > Diptera > Drosophilidae > Drosophila > Drosophila rufa. The sequence continues at coordinate 21,807,881 of JAECXS010000096.1, forward strand.
TTGAAAGGTTATTCTTAGCCACCACCGCCCTCTTACAAAAAAACATAAAACACTTGACCGCTTGACCTAAATTTTCCAAGCAGTGCAGGCAGGATCAACGACTCTCGTCGCCTGTCCCTTTTTTCGGACGGGGTCAAAAGTCAAGTGTCAACAAAAAAAGAGAACAAGAAAAATGTTTTAAAAATTCCAACACGTAGGCAATTTCTGGATGATGCGCATAAAACAAGCTTTGAACTCGTCGGGGGCGAGAACTACGAAAGCAAATTCACGGAGCACGGAGTTTGCAGCTCAAGAAGGGTTATATCTGAGTCGCCTCATTAGACACTGGCAGCCGTCATGATTTCCACTCAAGCAATCCCCTCACATAACTTGGCCCGGGGGCGAGAATTGGCGTAAATTGATTTGAGCCCTGATAAATTTCGAATGCCTCCAGGGCGCCGCTCCACACTGCCACCTGCCTGGAAAATTAAAGATTACCAGGAGCTGCCGGCTGCTGATTTTTAGAGGTGCCAGAATAGCTATTTTCTTGGTACTAGTAATTGTTAGCTAAATAAATAATACTGAAATAAATGGAAATAATTATTTATTGAAGTATTTTAACTAAAAGAGGAATATATCTACTATAGAAAAATATATAATGAGTATAGTTCTACATGAAATTGCTAAAGATTCCAGAAAAAGGTTTTACCCTAAGCATCTTGCTTTTGAAAAAATCATTATTTAAATAGAAGTAGAATAGATTATTTTTCAAACTGTAAACTATATTTGTAACAAGTAAAGGAAGATGTTGTACCATAAACTAAAACTCTAATCCTTTTTCAAGTCTCCTTTTGGCAGCACTAGCGGCTTCTGCTTTTTGCTGTTAGTATTGATAAGCCCCATGCTCGCACGTACAACATTTTAGCACACTATTTGGGAAGCGGGATGAAGGAATGAAGAGGGGATGACTCCCAGAATATCCGCCCTAGAAATGTGTCAATTTGGCGTCAAAGACATTGACGGAGCAACAACATGTTTACATTAGCAATAAAACAGGCGCAGGCAGTACCATCTGAAATTCAAGATGTGCCAGCTGCCATCGGGATAAGGGTCCTGCTGAGGTGCTCACGTACCAGCGAGTGGGGGAATTAGGGAGTCCTGCCTCCGACCAGCCAGACAATAACTATAATTGTCGCATCAGCATTTTTTTTTTTTTTTTTGCCAAAAAGCATGCAGTAAAACGGGCCAGTCATGAATCCACAGAATTCCGGGAAGGAGGTAAATTCCATTAAACAGACGCAGACACAGACGCAGACAATGCCGGAAGGCTCGTCAAGCGATTCCATTTGTAGGTCTGCCCCCGACTACTGCCTGGGCTTTGGATTCCTTCCTGGCTGACTGAGCGGAGCTCTGTGAGGGGCATATCAAAAATTCTTAAATTAAAGTCAATTTGAAGACGAGTCGGCGTCTGAGTTGGAATCGGATGATGATGACGGGGAACTCCAGGGATCCGGGGGCTGGGACCTGATGCTGAAGTGAAAGTTAATGCTGATTAGGAAAATTGAAGTGATAATGGGTGTGCAGAGAGTGTGACTTGAAGTTGTGGTATTTAAATAATCTTTATAAAGGGGGAAACAAGGAGAAGAACGAGGTAATAGGATAGAATTGAAGAAAGTGTTATTAAATTATTTATAATTAATATTAAATACGTCAATTAAAATCTAATAGACAAGATACATTCATTGACAGCTATATTTCTATAGGGAAATATATATTTTTTAATTTAGAGCGATATATACATATTAGAGCGATTAATACACAGCTTATAAATAATTAAGTTAAATACTGTGAAAAATAAGTAATATTTAGAAACCTCTTTTTCTTTTTGATTAAAACTTTAAGTAATAAATAAATACTTTGAAATCCTCGAAGATCAAAGGATTTGTTTGCTCTTAAGAACTTCAATTAAAATCTAAAAGCCAAGATACATTCATTGACAGCTATATTTCTATAGGGAAATAGTCACTTAATAATTTAGAGCGATATATTTAATACAGAGCTTAGATATAATTAAGTTAAATAATGGGAAAAATAGGTAATATTTAGAAACCTCTTATTCTTTTTGATAAAAACTTTAAGTAATACATAAATACTTCAAAATCCTCGAAGATCAAAGGATTTGTTAGCTCTTAAGAACTAGCAATTATCCTTTAACAAAACAAATGGAAACAGTAACTTTCGATTGCCTTAGTCTAGTAAATTCCCAGCCAGTAAAAGCTTTTTCCCTTCTCCCATTTTCTAAGGGATAAACAACCGATTTTCCAATTTCCAACATTAATTAACAATTTGGTTCACATGACTCTGCTCGGAGTGGGAGTCTTGTAAGCAATTTTCGGACACCATAGAGGTGCTATCCCGGCATCAGCTGGCGCTGGACTGGACAACGTTTATTTTACGAGAACATTTTAATCTAATTTAGCACACTTTAGATTTATATTTGCTTAAATAGAAGTTATCTGAATGGCACGTGCCGGGCATAAGCAATGGCCAACAACAAAAGGAAGCTCGTGGTCAACTGCCAGGATGCCGGGATGTGGCCAAAGGCGGAGGGCCAACAAAGGATCCACAGAAGCAATTTTATTATGGTTTATTTCGTAGATGGCTGGCTGGCGGGCGCCTTTGGAATATTTCGGAGACGTGTTGCAGTTGCAGTTTGCCACAATCCCCCATTCCAGACACACACAATTTCCTTAGTGCAAAACGCTTACTGCTTAAATGCAATCAATTGTGGCAATTGTTCGTCCCTGCCAGGCTGCCACAGGAGGTTCTAACCTTGTAAGCGACTCTTTCCTAGCCATAAACGCGTCGCAGCAGGGTGAAGAACGAGTAGATCGCATTCAGAAGCGACTGCAGCATCTTCAGATTCATCGGATAGGTGCCTCCCACCAGAATCTGGGGAATATGTATAATGCGTAATAATAGGATATAAGTGAGTACAGAGTGCTGAAGGGACCTCACCGCCAAAGGCCTTTGCGAACGCATGATGAGAAACTTCAACGTCTTCTGTGTGTTCACATCAAAGTCCATCCAATTGCTCTCGTAGGCAGCAATGGCTATGTCGAAGCTCTGAGGGAAGTTTGAGAAATTAAATAAAATATTTTAAGGATATTTACTCACTTGAAAGTATAGTTCGTTGGCCACGTAGTAGAGAACCACACTATTGGCGAATATCATTACCATATAGGCAATGACTATGACGGTCTGAGCTATGGTTTGAGCCTGTAAAGAAGGAAATATAAATCTAATAATTTTGTATAATGAAAATATATTACTTACAATGATCAGTGAGAAAAGTAACACGCATAACATGGCTCCAAAGCACAGGAACTCCACTAGATGAAGATGAGTATTTAGGGAATTCATAGAGTCTACTAATCTATAATTAAATAAATCATAAAACTCAAAGCTTGTAATACAAATATTTAAGGAATTCCTACCCCGCCAACTTAAGCTGATATCTTATGCAAGATATGATCTCCAGTCGAACCTGATCCCCTTTCAACTTCTCCAGACTCCTTAATTTGTGTTGCAACACCTGACACATTAAAATGGCAAATAGGGTAAAGGTCACCACCATATTTGTGTAGGGAATGTACATGCAACAGCCCATGGGAGCCATTATGGCCTGGATCACAAAGAATATCTCATAGTAGGGACTGGCATACTTGTACTCATCGATGGTGGGCAGATACATGCCATAGGGAAGAACTGAATATAAGGAAAAATATTAACCTATAAATATATCAAGTAAGTACTCCCACTCACCTCTTTCGGAGCCAAAAATGGGATAGGTGACAAAGCCTATGCAGGTGCAGGTGCCCATCAGCAGATTGATCCTGCTTATAAACACTGAGAGTCGTGTGGCCTCCGCCACCAAGTTGGCCACCACAGGATCATTGGATTCCTTAGGAATTAAATTTATTTAAGACAAAATCTCTACACACCCTTAAATACTCACCAAGAGCTGGAGATAATACGACTTTAGCTTCTCAATAAATCTCTCGTAACTCCTTCGCTGAACGCACAACAGCACACCTCTCACAATCGTATTCGTAAACAACACCGCCAGATATACATTTCTGATGATAAAGTCCAGGGATTCCGTGCTCAGGTATATATCCACATACTGGGTGCAGTTGATCATTATATAGGGACCCATGGCCACATAACGCCGCCAATTGTGAACGTAGAGATAGGACCAGAACTTCATTAGCTTGAGAGTGCTCCCGAAAATGGGCATTTCCACGGTATCCATCGATTTCAGTTCCATCCTGAAGGTGACAAGGTTCACAGAGGTGTGAATTACCCACCAGACACTGTCTCCGTTTTATAGTTATCCTGGCGGTATAGGGGTGGGCTTTGGGGCGTCTTGTCCTGATGTCATCATTATTAGCGCTTAATTAATGGGTTTTCGTAGTGATTGCGGGTGGGCAAATGTGTTAATTAGTCCGCTGAAGGCGGTTATTAGAGGTGTAAAGGATACAATTGGATTTCGAGGGGGGAACTCATTAAAGGGGAACTTAAATATTCAGGAAAGTCACCTAGAAAGGTTGTCTTTTCTGTATTTAAGCTGAAGTTTTAGTTAAAGCTTATTAGAAAGGGATTATCCTAAGTCTAAAGTGATTTTTCCTTTAGATTTTTGAGTACAAGAGCTAGATTTAAGTTCCCTTTAAGAAGCCCACTCACTTAAAGGTCCTCTGGACTACTTAACTTCATTTAACCAATACAAAGAGGCAACCTCAACATCTTCATTTTTCATGGCGTCCGCTCAGCAGTCCGATAAAAAATCTTAATCGGTGGCAATTTGTCTGGGGGAAACCCACAGAAGAAAACCCAAAAACCTCAGGAGCAAAACCAAGGCAAAAGCAAACAAAAGGCAACCTTTTTCGTTGGAACCCAAAGAGACCGGGGAGAAACCAACTACACATGTTGCCGACCCCCAATCTGTGTGCCAATTACAAGTTGTAGACCCTCGGCATCTTTGAGCTTTGAACTCGAAAAGAGAGAACTCTCCCCCCCCGCCATAATATTTATGGCCAAGGGAACCGAATCATTTGTCATTAAGTTGCGACTGAACCAAAGGAATTCCTTTAACTGCCAAGATAGCGAAATCTTAATTGAGTTGCAATTGGAAAATATATATAAAGGCACAGACTGAATGTGTTATCAATCAAGCAAGTTATTAAACGAAAAAGCAAACAACTTTTGCCTTAATTACGCTGCCAGTTGGTCGAGACTGATAAATTGCGTATACGCCCTGTTTATCCCCGAGGTCCGTTGTCACTTAAGCTTTGTATCAAGGTGTTTGCTGCTTACACTTGATTTGCTTTATGATGCATGTCCCCCGCCCCCGCGCAGTCTGGCAGCTGTCTTAAAACGAAACTTACTTAGTTAGTCGGAGTGCAAGCTGCACTGCGAAAAGTTTACCAGGGCTTAAAGAGAGATTTTCGCAGGGCCAACGTATTTGGCAGTTAGTTTTTACGCTGGCCAATTATAATTTTAATTGGCAGAACGTGGCCATTAACCGAGCCAACTATAAAAGGCATTAAGACAATGGCTGAAAATTTCCTCGACTGGCTGGCAAAATATCTTAATACCAACCGATATGCTTTAAGTGTTTCCCAAAAATAAAGGAGGAGGAAAAGCGAAGAGAAGAATTCGAGGAATGGAAAGGAAACCCTGCTGCAGGGCGCCGCACCTTTTTGCGAAAGCGGAAACTAACAAGCAAAAAGGACGAAGCAGTTGAACTTGTAGCTGGCAGCCTGTATCTTGTATCTCGTATCTCGTAGCTCGTAGCTCGTATCCTGCCTGCATCTGCACTCGGGGAAGCACTTAACACGCGTTATGAGGCGCTGCCTTCGGGGCCCAGAGGGAAAATGCAAGAAACTTGCAACTTTTCCTAGCTGCTAAGTAGGAAAATCGCTCCCAGACAGGCAGCGGGGATAACTACGTGTCATATGACAAGTGAAATGTGCGCAAAATTACTTGTTTAGCTGCGGTTAAGGCGCCTCAGACACCCCACACCTCCTGCGAGTCCTGTGTGTCTGCCAAACCAACTGCAGATATTTGCATTTCTTGAGGTTTGCTTTATGAATTGCAAGCCAGCAAGATAAACATTTGCCAAGCCATGAGAGTGCCCTTCCCGCCGGAAGAAGTTTGTGGCCGAAACTAAATTACAGGCTAAAATGAACAGGAGAATTTAATAAATGGAAATGGGTTTTATTAAATTCTGTTTTTTGGCTATTTTTATGCCTTTCACGTGGCCCTGCTGGAGGGAGGACCCAGTAACAACCCCCGGGCCAGGGCAAGAGGAAACTTTGTTCCACTTTTCCCCCATTGTTGCTGATGTTTTTCGCCTCATGAATACCTCGGGGGATGTCATTTGGAGGCGGCGAGTGTAAAAATTAAGCAGCCAGAAGGCGAGGCAATAAGTGAGATAAAATTATGTGGCATGGGGCTGGCTAAAAGTAATTGTAAAGTATGCCAAGAGGCGTGGCTGACAGCCTCAAGAGATCCGTTTCCCTTCTGCCGCTTCCTTGTCTCTTTTTGTCAGGACACAAACAATGCTCTGAGAGAGCGGAAAATGTGGCACAAGGTTGCCTCGGCCCTTCATGTGGGTAATTAGTCAGAACTTTTTCCTTTTTTCGCCTCCTTAAAGAGTCAAAGGCGGAATTCAAGTCCTATTCCAAATAATAATCAGGGGAGAGTGTCTCTTGAAAACGTGCTTCGGAATGTGGCGAAACTTTTTCAATCTAAAATTATCAAAGTAAACATCAAAGTTGATACAGCAAGCAAAAAGCGTCAACAAATTAGCAAAATGGGAGAAAACAGCAAACAGAAAAGGGAAGCAGCAAAAACTGTCAACATGAAAGGGACACCGGGAGAGGAAAAACTTTTACAAGCCGGAGCACAGCAAACATTTTCACACCTCATGAGTGGAATTTAAATTTCTGCCTCGCACAACTTTCTTCGTGTTTGTTACTCATACGCCCCGTGTGTCGCCCGGTGTTGTCTGTAAAATTTCATATCAATTTCGTTGGGATTAAGTTATATTTTAGTGCTCGGCAAGGTGTTTATAGCCAGTTCCCTGCTGAGATTTTGAGCACGTGCTAGTCCTCAAGGCTTTCACACTTTGTGTGTTTTCGTTTTCGGTCCTCCTTTCTTTTTTTTCTTTTTGTAAGCCGAATGGTGATTTTCATTCCGACCAAAACATTGATACAGCCTCAAGTGTTTGGCGAACGCAGGCACGACAGGGGAAAACACTTTCCGCTCGAAATTTTCCACATAAACCTCGTGGGAATAAACTTGTAAAAGTGAGCAGCATAAAGAAAAGACAAAATAAGAAATATAAAAATAGATTTGAAAAGAAAACGATGTTCGGTTGGTCTAAAAAAATGCTTTGTCTTGTCGAAAATAGCATTTAAAATTATACTAAGAAATAAGTAATATACAAAATATAGCTTGTTAATTAATATTTATCGTATTCATCGATACTTAAATGTTAAATTGTTGTTATCGATGTTATCGTATCCATCGAACGAGTTCGATAAGTCTGTTTTCATACTTATGTTATTTACAGAATATCGATAGATGTCAATAGGTGTACTTACTTTAAATGGATAAATGTAACAGTTCGATTTTTGCGATAAATCTAAAGTAATACTCTATATTGTATTACTTTATAATTTATAATTTATAATAATGTTAATATTATACTTTTTTATCGTATATATTGATAATTCTAATATTTGTTGTTGTTATCGAAGTTATCGTATTCATCGAACGAGTACGATAAATTTTTGACTTCGTCAAAATAAAATATTTTCCCCCTTTATTTACCCAAAAAACATCCCTTTTCCACCCCATTTCATCTGTCAAGTTATATTTTCTCCCCCACCACTTGCCGCATTGTCATTCCGTCATTTCGCCTAATTCAATGAGTTCTGTGAGCAAAACTACACACATGTGAGTTCGCAAGTACCGGAATGCTCCATGGGCCGATGGACATACAAATCATAAAAGTCATGACCCGGACAGTTCATAAAAAATGCGGCCCAGGGCAGCAATTGCCATACAAACAGGCGCATTATTCCTGGAGACTGGGGGATCCCCCAACCGATTCCGAACCCAAATCCCGATTCACAGCATGACCGGCATATAATTCAAACACGTACCAATACGCGTAGTAGTGGGTAGTATGTACAGGGGACCTGGGCCCGGCAAAACGATTTGGCCGACGGTAATCAGGCAATTTCATATGAATAAGTAAGCAGGCAATGCCGCCTGAGTGTATGCAATAAATTCCGTTGTACGAGTATTACGAATGCGACGCCCCGGCGCTGCTTATGAAAATTTTAAAAGCCACCAAACTATGCACCCGACTGTGATTGCTTCCATTCGGGGCTACCAGGATACCACCCGCCTCCACTACAACCGAGAACAACAGGAAAATATAAATTTATTACAAGGGAACGTGCAAGAGGAGGCCGAGAGCCAAGGTGTTTATTACTTATTTAGAGCGGCAACGCCTCCGAAAGCTCCTGGCAACTGCTACCCAGGCGTAGAGATAAGAAAAATAACTGAAATAACGTATTAGATAGAGGAATAGCAAATACCCTAACCTTTTTAATAAAATATATTTGCTGGAAGGGTATAAATATCTGTTATATATTAAGATATATTACAAGTATATAATATTAATTGGATTAAAGCTCCTTTTCTATTATTTATAATCTCATTCAAACCGTATCCCTTGGTCCACATACCCCGTTGCTGCCCAGGTAACCCGAGTTCATGCCCCTCACAGCGGGTAAGGCTGCACTGGAGCTACTTGGCGGGGAAACCCCACGGAGAGTGAACGTGCCTGAGGCTTTAACGCCGTCAAGTGGCAATCGAGGAGTCCTGGAGAGGCCAAGTCGCCTCATTGAGGTGGCGAGCATGGACCCCGATCGTGAGGCGGCGACCTGCCACTAAACATTTTAATTAGAAAATTTTGCACAGCCAGTTGAGCCGACCACAAATCCAATTATCAAGTAATTATGCATTTAATTTGGCACTGCGGCGAAGCGGCAAGCGACTCCTCTCCTGGGCGGCCATTAATGCAGATGGCTGGCCATCAAATCAGCTCAACTCGACGTCCTGCACATGTGTGCGAGTATATGCAAAGTAACGAAAACTTTTTCCAGCATAACTTTGGGCTCGGAAAATTTCAATTTCATATGAGTATGTGTCTGGCCCGGCAGACACCCACCATCTCTGGCACGCAATTAAAAGTTGCTGCCATGTTTTGTCGGCTCCCAGACGCTTATTACAAATGTCGAGACCGACCGACCACAATCAAAGAGAGGTCAAGTGCAGTCTGCAAATGTTTGTTTTTTGTTTTCTTTTTGGAGTGTGTAATTTATGGGCGCTTGTCTTGTAATTGGCCCAGGTCGTGGTTCTGGCTTTTGAACAACTTTTTTCCACCATTGAGATTATTTTTGGGTGTTTGTCCCCCGTCGGCGGCCCAGGGCTGCCATAAAACTGTCAACATGCGAGCGTTGGGTCTCTGGCACTAGGCAAATATTTACCACTCGAATGCCAAGGGTTCAGCATTTTTTCCACTCTCTTTCGGTTATTTTTTTGTATTTTTCTGTAGCTGAAATAGTGCCAAAAAGCGGGCTAAAATTTATGTGGTGACCTGGTTAAATATCGGCAAACTGCAGTCGGTTGGAGGAATTATAAAGCGAATATTAAAGAAAAATAGGGAAAAACTCGGTAAAACCTTGAGTTATATAAAGAAAATATTCTTATGAGACTGATATATTAAATTGATCTGATTTTCAACTGTATTTATGATTTTCCTTTTCTAATTCAATTCCCTGGTGAATTTCCAATATCTGCATAATTTCTTCTAACCCACTCTCTTGCCAAATACCCAAGAATAACGCCCAAGGAAATATTATTTACCTTTCGCTGGCCATCAATCGATAGACAGCTCTATCCTTGATTGGGCAGGCCTGAAATCATGTTTATTTTCAGCCCAGCGCTGTGTCCTTGCTGTCCTTGCTGTCCCTGGCTGCCTTGACACACTTTTCGAGGGCGTAAATGAAAGAATTTGCCTAAAAAGGCAAAGAAGAGTGAAAACTTTTCCCCCAACCTTCGTTTTTATTTCGATTTTTGCGTCAGTTTTCTACGCATGTCAGGCAAAGGTTGAGATTGTTGAGGGACGCCCTTCCCACACCTTCTCCTCCTCCAAGAAATAATCCCAAACAGTTCTCTAAACTTCACTGACGCATAAAACTTAAAGGAATGCATAATTTATTAACTTAGTTTTTCTCATTTTTCAAACTCTGATTTTAAATGAATTTTAATCGAGTTTTATCGACTAATTGTTTGCTTTGTTTGTGCCGTTGACGCAGCAATAAATTAATTTGCAACATTTGCATTAGTCCCAGGAAAAATTGCAATAAAATTTTGCAACATGGAAAATACCAATGATTGATAAATATTTAATGCACATAATTTAATTACCAACATTTTACGAATATATAAATAAAAACTGCAGTCGGGCTTAAAATACGCAGACACAGATGCTCAAGGGGTGAGCTTGTTTGTTCACTTTTCCATGCATTTAAATTAGTTACATGCATTTTTTATTAGCATATGTCAGGAGAAAAATTCAGCCCTGTCGCGACTAACATTTTGTCATATATTTTTCGGGTTCAAACGCTAATTGGGATTGATGGAGGTGAAAAAATGTCCGAAATTGATATGAAATTTGAGTTAAAATATACGTGTTTAATGCATTTTTATTCGCTGCTTTTAAAGGCAAACACTTATATCAGATACAATTTTGACCCACACGGAGTCAATCAATCAATATCAGGCCGGAGGCATACGCATCCATCCAATGTGTCAAGTACTTTTGTCCCACTTCCAAAACATATTTGGGGGAGCAACTATTTAGTCAACCTAAATCCACAAGCAAAACACACAGGAAACGAAGGGAAAAAAACGAAGTCGAGGAGAGGAAAAAGCCCGGCAGACTCATCAATAAGCCAGTCCAATAAACAGGATGTATGCTCCAAGGCGCCGCCAGCCGGGATTTACCATCTGCCCGCCTCCAAATCCGCTATCCTCCAGGCAGGCAGGCAAGCAGCTTCACTCCTCAATCAGCGCGGCCAAGTGGAAAATGCCTTGGCGTAGCGCCCTCTGACACCTTGTTAGGCGGAGATAGACAACCCGGCCAGGAGACTTATTAACATTTAGATGAAACGCCACAGAATTCGGGAGGAAGAACAAAGAGGCAAGGTATGTAGAGGGGTCACAGCATTGCTTACTTTTTATGCGGGGTATAAGTAAAAAAAAGGGTATATTTTGTGCTTACGAAAGTAAAGAGATATAATATGTTTGAAATACTCCATCACCCAGAGTTTTAAGCTAGAAATGCCTGCTACAAGAGAGAAATATTTATTTAGCTAATTTCTACTTACATACAAAAAATTCTGATCAGTCGGACACATTTCATGGTCCTAAGAGCAATTTAAAATAGTCCTTAAAAAATTCCCCCTAGGCGGCCCTTAAATCTAGGCAATATTTTAGCTTTAAAATCTTAAGACCAAGTATTCCATAGTCTTAACACTTAACTTAACATCGTTTTTTCCTGCTTTCCATTTGAATGCCACAAAACTGGCAATGAAGTCAACGATTTGCCTTTACTTTTGTGATTTAATTTATACGCTGAAGAAGCCTGGCTGGGTGGGTGGGTTAATGGAAGGTAGCTCCCGCTTCTATTTGATTGCCAAATAATTTGCATTGACTAATGAAAGCAAAAACTCCGGGCAGAACAAAGCACAACTTTCGCCTGGAACAAAGAGGGAACTTTAAAGTTCTTCCCCAAACACACTTCCGACGACGAAAAGTTGACAAAATCTGCAAATTACTAGCCTTCGGGGCAGAGACAATTGTCGAGCCAGACAATTGAGCCAATTGTCACAATTTCTTGGTTTCCCTACTTACCCGCCTTGTTTGCCATTGTCCCTTGGCTTTGTTTTATTTTCCAGCTCGATTTTGTTTAACCAGGAAATGCTAATTTCGGCCCGGATTAGTTCAAGAGTACAGTTCCGTACACAAAAAGCTGGTCAACTGGCGCTCATTAGCCATGCACTCAACGTGCTAATGAGCTTTGGCCAGAGGCAGAGGCAGAGGCCAATAAAAGTGTAACAAGAATTGCATGATTAGTGTAAATGCCCTCGCCATAAAACAGGAAAAACAAAACCGCAGCAAACACATGTGTGCTTTTGTTGGCCTGGTCAGGGATTATTTGGCTAGGCCCGAAAAAATAAACGAATCTCCCGAAATGAGTAGGAGCCACATGCTGGGGCTATTGTTTGGAGGAGGCTGAACGTAAGCTGGATATAAAGAGGAAAATTGTACAAAGAAAATCGCTTAAGACAGCAAAAGTGTGCAAAAGTGGAGTAAGGTGGCTCTGACAATGGCCTACGGAAATAGGGAAAAATATAAGAATATAGCAAGTTGCAGAAAATATAACAAAAGAAAGACATGTACTATTTTTAGGCATTTTTAATTGGTTAGTCAAGCAATTATTTTGGGATAAAAGAACCTCAAGCTGACAAGGAACTCAAGAGCTTTATATTATGTATTAAATAACATTTAGAATATACTTACAATATTTGTACATATTTTACCAATTTCCCTTAAAACCCTGAGCAATTCAATGCCTCACTGTAGGGTATCAAGAACCCGCTCAACCGCAAATCTGTGGCTAAATAATGAACTCAAGATATAGAGTGATCTCCCGCTCCCCAGCTGTTGTAACTAAATCTAGATTTGGCCAAGAATAAAACGAAATGTGTGAGCACAATAATCGTAAATATGCAAGTGAAGCGCGCAAGTAAACGTTTTGTGGGATAAACCAAAAGATAAACTAGAAGCGCACACAGAGTCCTCGATACCTTCGAGAATACTTTATATCAATGATTGGTTTATGGCGGTGAATCTTTTTTTAGTGTCTAGTTGGTATTATTTTTTTTTTTTTTTGGCAGTCTGAAATAAAGGCAACTTCCTGGACGCTTAATAAAACAATAAATTCCCCGCTTCCTGGACCAAGAAACCTCCCGCTCTCTGTCTCTCTGCGTTGTTTATATTCAAATGAAAGAAATTACGCTCAAGTCATGCGTGTGCCACATAAACAAGTGCCGCAATCTGGAAAAGTGGCTGTCTGTGTGCGTGTGTGCGGTTTCCGCTTTGCATCTGTGTGCGAGAGCGCCTCATGTCTGGCTGCCTCAGCGGCGGTGGGTTTCCTTTTGTTTCCTTGTATGCCAAAGCCTCACCAATCAATCTTTATCAGGTGCGCTAATTATACGCATTAATAATGACAGCTAGCAGGGCGCCGGGTGGGGGAATGTATTCGCAGAAGGGAAGTCGGCACACACGTCGTATGCTTGATGTCTTAAAGCTGCGCCTGGAGGTAGGCAACGAAATAAGTAGTTGCTCAGAATTAAAGGGACAGAATGCGGCATCAGATTTATTCCTGATCATAATATTTAGATTAAGTTGTTACTGAAGTATTAATTTATAGATTATATATGAAAGTACATTATTTTTAAGATCGTAATGAGTTAATAAGGCTCTTTAAATTTATTTAATAGTTATTATTGTTGTCTATCACTAGACAATAGCAAAAACCTTAATCTTAATTGAAAATAAAGTCCCTAAATGCTTACACAATGTATAATCACCTTTCAGGTATATTACCTTTAAGTTTTAACAACCAAAAACGCTTTATAAATAATGACCAACTGGTTTTTAATTTCTTTCAGTTTTTTCCTCTCCATTTCCCAGAACAGCGTCGACAGCAGCGACGACAGCAAATTATTCGCACGGCAAGGAAAAATAAAATAAAAGGATGCGGAAGCCACTGCAGCAGCAGACCCAGGTCAGGAGTGAAATAATGTAAAACTGTTCCACAAGCATGCAAGGACAACGTTAGCGGCAACGTCAGCCGCAGGATGAGTAGGGGAAAATAACTTGCAATTAGTTGCTGTCAGGGAGCTGTGTAAGTATTCATGCTGGAAACTTAAAGCCAAAACCCAAAGAAATATTGGTTGAGAGCAGAAAATGACATTAGGTAGCGAGAGTCGTCTGTCTGCCTGCCTGAGATTATTCACTTTCCCCCCTGAACTTGAGCTTGGCATTGGAAATTCAGGGTTTTTGGTCTTGAAATTGAATTGCAAGAGGAAACGGAAATTCTGTTTGCCTAATGAAAATCAATGAACAAAGTTTTTTCCTTCAGTTCTCTTCTTTTTCAGCACGAAAAATGTGTCTGGATAAAGTCTCAGAAGCTTACAAGGGAGCCCCTGAAAGATACACAGTGTTGGCCTTAAAAAACATGTTTATTTGCCATATAAGCTGTCTTGAGTACATCTAATCTATGCATAATTATTGTGAAAATATTCCTTCTCCGACACCTGCTGCGGTTTTCGACAAAACGTAAAGGCTTAGGGTCTATCCGCCCGAAAAGAAGAAAATCTCGGCTAACCCAGAGCTCATTATTATGCACAAGCTGTGCCCAAGCTGAAAATTACATTTTGATGTCCTACATCGTTGAGTTTTGTTGATATTTTAATGGATTTGCTATCGAGGAAATTTCCGTAGCCCGGAGCCTGTCACATTGAATTTGCCATTTGAATTTTGTATGAAGTTAACCGCAGGTGAAGTCTATCGCAGAGCCCAAAAGGATTGAATAGAACGGTGGTTGATGGAAAAAAATGCACAAATAAAATAAGAAATACAATTTAAAAGCTAATGGAACTTTAACGTGTGTGTGCCAGTTTTGGGATGGACAAAAAAGGGGCTCCCACTAATCCTCCCTAATTGTTCATTAAATCTCCAGCGACGCCCCATCGACATCCATCTTGTGCGGCGGCAGGGACCCCAACATATCTTTCCCCCGGAGTTTTTCACACGCTTCCGAGCCATAAATTCCAATTAATTTGTCGCATTTTATTTTGCCAGAGACCTTCGCCTTTTATTATCTTTCTTTTTTTGGGGAGTAGCTACCCTCCGAGGGGAATACGCAAATCATTGTTTTATCGCAATTTAATTTTGTTTTCTGCTGCAATAAATAAGTAAACATCGAGTTGGAAAAGGACACCGAAAAACAACTGAGAGCTCTCTCACTTATTTATAACAAATTGCCCGATTACGCTGCTCTTTTGCCCGAAAAGCTCATCAATATTTAAGGCCAAGACGTTTGAGGGACTCGAACTCGAATCCTTTTCGGTGTCCGCTGGGAAATTCCATTAGAAATGTGTCAAAAAAATGCCATAAAATATGCAATAATGGTCAGGCGGCATTGCACATGCAGCCCGGCCAGGAATGGAGTCAAGGGCTCCGGGTTCCTCGGCTTCCGTTTGATATTTGCCAGCTGCAGTTGCCCGCCGGCTAAAATGTACGCCGTAAAATGCCAAAACAGACAATGGCCTCTTCCTCCTCCTCCGAGGGTATGAGACAATGGATCCTGGGTGATGGGCAGGACCAAGCTCCTTGCGGCTTTATTGGATGCAAATACCCAACACAACAGTCCAAGAGCCAGACAGTTGGCCGGGACACGTGAAATGATGTGCAAATCTTATTAACAATTGCTGCCAGGAGCAGGATCCTTCGGATGGAATAGCACACCTCCTTCACTCCTCGATGGCTGTGCTGAGTGCAGTTTAGCTGCTGCCAACTCCTTGGGGGGTTGTTCTGGTCAGGAATGGCGGCGAAGGATTGTGGTGGCCTCCAGATATCGTTAAAGGTGTCCACGGAGTGCAGGAATCGGTAGTTAGCATAGGCAATGAGCTTTGTCCTTGGGGAAGATATATGCATATGGGTTTTGAAGTGGTTTGAATTTTTAAAGGGAATTTTTAAGAGGGATAATTTGATTGAAAATAACAGAATAAACTCTGGTTAAGAAAATCTTAAGACGAATAATTTTTAAAATAACATTTGAAAGTTCTTATGTTTAAAAACTGATTAATTCCGTAACATCCTTTAAAAACTCACAATCTGTTACCATATTTTCTTTATATAAATTTAAGAAAATATTAAAGAAACCTAATATAACAATTTTTTATTAAAAGTTAAATAACTTTAAAACTCTCCTTGAAACAGAATATTAAAACCCTTAAGCTATAAAATGTCTCCCCCTTAAAAAGAATACTTTAATAATCCCGTGCAGTGACTTGTCCCTAATTTATTCACCATCCATAAACAATTGCCTTAAGCTGCCTTAAATTTGCATGACATCAGCTTCTCCCTTCCTCCCCCCGAAAAATCTCTAGTTTTATGTCCTGGCGTTAGTCACCGCCCGCAACAATTATGTGTGCCGGGGTTTTTCCATTAAAATCAACTAATAAATATCCAGAGCGGACCCCGAAGAGGAGGAGAGTGGACCCCACAGAAGAAGAAGAAGAAGTCGCCGGCGGATATTAAACACTTAAATGCTGGCATAATTTTTGCCGCCGAGCAGCGGCTGAGTATTTAATTTCATGCGGCATTCCCGCACCTTACTATCCGGCCCCAAATCCCCGCCAGAAGCTAAGCTGAAAACAAATAAATTGAGCCTGGGGCAGGAACTCGGAACCCGACAGTTGGATAGACAGACAGACGGAAGGACGCAGGCGGAGGCGGAGGAGGTGGCCCTTGGTGGTGGCAAATTAAAGATTAAACGCTGGCAAAAATATTCTCGGGGTCAGTCTGGGATCCGAAAACAATGTCTGACTAGACAGGCAGACAGATGACCGAACCGGGGTTGGGGGGAGCCAAGTCAAACAAAAGCTAAATGAAACGCAGGCACGCTCCCACTCGATCCCTGGCTACTGACTCCGGATCTCCAGCTCCCTGCCAGGAATGAAGCAGTCAAAAGGTCCGAACTCGACTCCCAATTTATGCGCATTATTAAAGTAAACGCATGAAATGCCCGGAATGCCCAGGCCCTCCTCCGGATATCCAGAAGGTGACTGCACAGGGACATGGGGCAGCTCCCCTTCAGCTGGACATGGAGCAGCTCCCCTTCGGTTGGGCACGTTTGTAGGTGTCCGAAGCGGACATTTATTTATTTAGATTTTGGTTGAAGACAACAGGGAGGGATTGGAAGATGGGGGCGTCTCTGGTCTGTTGGCTGTGGCATCTTATTGGTGTTATTAAATCAACAGGGAGGGGGCTCTGGGATGTGGCAACAAATATAAGTAACTTTACATCTGAAAGGGAACAAAAACTTTAATTAATAAGGATACAGGAATTTATTAATTATTTTCTTACAAAGAACTTCTCTTTTAAATCTTATTTTCTAAGTATTTCTTTATTCGTATGTTTATTTCTTAAATATAAATACTTTAAAGCCCTTTCTTTCAGCTTCCTACTTAAAAATTAAAGCTCCCTTATTATTCCTAACCCCTCAATTTTATATGAAAGGCCTGGCATGCCGCAACATTTAACCCTCAACCAGGAAGCCATTTCCCAGCCACTGCTTCATTAAGTCCAACTTTCTGCGGCAATAAAACGGATTTATGTACACCGCCAATAGCAGGAATTATAAGTTTTTAATACGACCCCCTCCGCCCCCAGGATCCTGCGTAATGAGAGGCCCGGGTGCAGTGCGTCGCATTAAGTGCGCGCCATTTAAAAGGCAGCCGCAATGGCCGACGCAGGGCAAGATGGCCTACACAATAGGCATAAAAATCAATTATGAGCCATTAGTCCGGGGCCAGTGCCGACCAGAAGAGAGGCCAACAAAGGGCCAGAGACCAGGAGAAGGTCATAAATCATCTGGGCAGGCTGTTGCTCCCAAGGTTTCTTCGGGGAGGAGGAATCCCCCGCACCTCCCGTTCTTGTTCACGCATTAAATATTTATTTAGCAAGATTTTAATGGAGCCAAATAAGTTAAGTGTACGAAACAGTCCATGGCAGAACAGAAGGTGGCCCAAACACGTGTTCTTCGGGGAGCAGGCGGAGACATGTCAGTGAGTCAGTCAGCCAGGCACACTTTGCCCTCCTCGCTTTATGTATTTGACAGCTGGCAGGGAGGTACTCCGGGACCGGGACTGGCATTACGAGAAACGGAGGAGGACTTCCCCAGACAAATTCATTTCAGTCGTGCGGAAATTAAATGCATATTTGACCTATTTAAATTTTTGAGCTAGAGTGTCGGGCCGGAAACAAGTCTGGGTGAAATTTAATTTATTGTGAACGATTTTTCAATTCGTTGAGCCCGCACAACACAGTCAGTCGTCGTCAAACGATGTCCAACACCAGCAACAGATGATGTCAGAGCCTGGCAAAGGAAATGGGGGAGTTGAGTTGTTGATTTTCATGCCAAATGGTTAAGGCTTTACATAAACTGAATGTCATATTTGATACTGTGGGTATATCTCGGGGGTTTTAAATAAATATTTTGGCATTTTGATACTGCTTAAGTATTTAGGGGTTTTAATAATATATATTAAGTTATTAAATATAATAAGATTTTGTAATTCGAAATGCAGCTAGAAAAATTAATTTCAGACAAAAATGCGGCTATGGGTCAACGATTTCCGGCTTGAATTTGGTTTAAAATATTCAGCTTGTTAAATATTTGAATACTACTTATAAGTAATAATAATATAATATATAACAATATCAACAAAAGCACCTTGAGCGACATCTCAAAATTAGTTTTATTGTCAAATTCTCATCTTGCGCGGACTGCACTTGAACTTGAATCACAATCTCTGTTCTCCCTGCCCTTGGGTTCATTATATATAACATATCACTGTATCATCTGTATAGCGACCGCCCTGAACCGGAGTGCACTGAACCCTGCCTGAGTGGCGAATGCGTGGCTCCGGACGAGTGCCAGTGCCTCTCCGGCCACCAGTTTGTGAACTCCTCCCGGACGGTGTGTGAGCCAATCTGCTCAAGGAACTGTGGAGCAAACTCCTTCTGCTCCGCTCCTGAAAAGTGCGCCTGCAACGAGGGCTACGTCTTCGTCAAGGGCAGCTCCACCGATTGCGAGCCCTTGTGCTCGATGTGTGCACCTGCCTGGAGGGCTTCGGGGTAGGAAATTGGCCAAAGTACCTAAGTTTTTTCTTAATTTTTTTCTTATCCTTATTGACCAGGAGTTTCTGTGGTACCACTGCGTCCCCCTCTGCCCAAAGTTCTGTCTGAACGGCAATTGCGTAGCTCCCAACAGATGCAAATACTACACTGGCTACCGACCCAGTCCTAGCGAAGGATCGAGTGTCTGCGAGCCAATCTGCAGCCAAGGCTGCGGGCATGGTCGCTGCATAGCCCCGGAGATCTGCCTCTGTGACAAAGGTTACAGGAAGCGGTCGGCCGAAGGGCCTTGCGAGGACAAAGTGCTCAAACTGGACTCCGGTTCGACCGGCACCATTAACGGCATCAACTTCGACACAAAACAGATACAGATACAAGCTAATTAAATTCATTTTAACTTACATTTCCCTTACACTCTTACTTTAATTCGTGGAATGGCTACTTTCTCTCCTTTGGAATTATCCTATGATGAATCGACGCTTAAATCACTTTGACAGAGGGAAAGGAATTTTAGGATAATTTATTAAGATTATAATTCAAAGTGTATCGGTAATGACTATAAATAAATAAATTTGATTCGTCAAATTCAATTTTAGAAATCTCATCTTCCGTGGACTGACTGCACTTCGAGTCGAATCACAATCTCCGGGTTTAATGTTCTTCCTGCCCCTTGGGTTCATTAAATATCAGTGTACGTGTATAAGCAGAGGTGAACACAAAACTTTTCCAACGAATCTTCCATGGAAACATAATTGGTTGACCATTGCATCGCCCCGGAGACCTGCACTTGCAACGAGGGCTACGCCAGGCGTTCGAGCCAAGGTCCCTGTCAGCCGAGGTGCTCTCCCGACTCCATCATCGCCACCTGCGATGAGCCAAACAGCACCGCCTGCATTTAACTTCAACTAGAAACAGCTAAAACAAGTCATTAAATGAATGATTCTTCGATTTTTTACTAAGAAAACTTGTCTCTAAAAACATTATGCTAAAAATCCCACACTTTCCAGAGACAAACTTTGATCTTTCAACTTAGTTTATACCTCCTTCCGTCCCCTTTCGGGCCATTCATTTTAATTTATATGTCCTCAGCCCCCCATCCGGGTAATAGGACCCATTTAATTGGCTCACCCCCCGTGGAAGGAGAGCCACCATTGTCGGCACACCTGATGCCTGTCATGCCCGAGTCCCCCCTAAATTACCACAAGTTGCTCATTAACCATAAAAGTAGTCACATCCAGAGCCAAGTGGCAATTAAATGGCCGAAACACAGCATAATCAGTCATAAAAGTCTTGGGGGACCTGGACCTGGTCGGAGAGAGAGGCAACGTGAGCAGCAAGCCAAGTAGGTGGCGGGGAAACACCTCCAACGACCGACCAGGACACGAGAGTGTCACATGACCAAATAAGGATGTTCGACATTTAACTGGGAACAACTTTTATGATTGCTAATTAAGCCTAACGAGCGGAGGAGATATCCAGGAAAAAGCCCAAAGGTAGGCAAGCTAAATTCTTTCCAATTAGTAGGACATTTTCCTTGTTGTGGCCAAAGCATAAAATTAAAGTCGGAAATGGGAAACTATTTCCGCCAGACAGTTGCGAATTTTCCCTGGCGGATTTTTGGCCATAAAACATCCGCAACAATGGCGGGCTCATCATGAGCCTCATCTGCATTCGCTGGCAAAACTTATGGCCGCCTGCGGGAAGATGCCAGAATACGAATGGCAAACTGCAAATTGCATGTCAAAAATTGTCAGAACCGCGACTTCGTACTCATAAAACTGTTGATAAATAACGAACGGGGGATATATATGTAAAGATATAGCCGATGCCGCTGCAGAGTCTCTCAATTTACTTCAAACTGTTTGCCTTAATGGCCGTCGCTCAGATTGGCAGCAAACAGACTTGTCTGCAGAGAAATAACTATGTATATTCTTGGAAGAAAGGGAAAAAGGCTAAAAGAAAACGCATTACATGCAGCTCGACGGGAAGCTCTTTCTTTCAAAACTGAAATTATGCGTTTGCTCAACGAATCAAAGGATAACTTGGCCCACTTAGGGCGTGAAAAGAGCGGCATTTGAATGCCCTTTCTTTTAAAGTTCCCAATTCTCGAAGCTATCCCAGTTGTCTATATCCTCCTCGAACTGCTCCTCCTCCTCCTCCTCCTCTTCACCCGCTTCGATGCCCTCTCTCTTCTTCCTGTTGGGATCTCTGTGCACCCTGCAGGTGCTCAGGCACTCATCCTTGGTGTAGAATCTATTAGGATTTCCCCCACAGCCGCCGTAATAGAAGAAAATGCAGCGATTGGTCAGGTAATCATAGCCCCAGACTTTCACCCAATTCTCGCAGGGTCCAGCAGTGGCCATAAACAAGCATCTTGCTGGGGATATATAAGATATATATCTAAATAAACTGAGAAGATTTCGAAACTTACGTTCTTTAATGCTGAATCCTTGAGGTATAAAAGCTATCAGGGGCTGAAAAAGTATCAGCAGGATGCCTAGAAAAATATACATGAAGGTAAATATTTCAAGTTATTACAAGTTTAAGTAGTGTAAACTTTTAATAATTTCTTTGAAGTAATATTCAATGATAATATTCACAGTTTTGAATTTTGATTTGTACAAATATTTATTGTTTACATAGTCAGACATCCCATAAATTCAAGTATACCCTTTCCTTTCCCTGTTGGAAGGCACAAAAGCAATGCAAGTAATGCCAGAATTTTCAACTTTCCCGCACTCACTCCTGCACTATCCTTTGATCCCTCCATCTCATTCCTTTGCACTTACAACTCTCGCAGCACTTCATCATTTTTATTGCCACAAGAGACTTGCGAGAAGAGCAAAGAACTCGGATATATCTTCCTTTTTTCTCTCTCGTATTTGACTAACGATTTGATGACGTTGATGGCTCTTTGAGTTGCAACGTCGCGACAGTGAAAACTGCATATCTCAGAGCTTAAAGCTTCGCTGCCAAGAAGCGGAAACGGAAATGAAAAACCATAATGTATATTTACAAGCTTGGCACCCTCTCGCTCTTATCGCCTTAAAGAAATCGATTTAATTTCATTTGCAAAGCGATTTTCACTTAAAATGTGATTACGCAAATTTTCAATTTGAAAACGATAACGTAAATTGGCAGACACAGGCTGGGGGACGGGAAAATTGTTTGGAATGGGGGGAGACTTACCCCAAAAAAGTTCGCTAGCAGCCGAAAGGAAGCGATTTGAAAATTGTTTGCTGCCAATAAGGAGGGGTTCGAGGAGTTTATATATGTATATATTCCGATAAGCCAGCCGCCTTTTGTCTCGCGGGTATTAACTGTCTCTACATAATTTTTTATTACGTGTTCAAGGTGATATTTACTGAAAGAATGGGGAACGCGTACGAGATCCTATCAAGGTGCATTCTTAAATGGATTTTAATAACAAGGAAAGGAGGTGATCGGCTGAGATGTAGATAAAGTCATAGGGATTAATGCGAGGCGTAGGGGTGTATTTTACTGGATTAAAGAAATTGTCCTTGCTTTATTTAAGGAAATACAATAATCTCTTTTATTCTTATTATATAATTATAATTCATAAAAAAATTGTCAATTTATTTTATAACTTTTTTTTAAGTATATACAATTTTTTTTAAATTTATGAAAGGCCCAAAGATGGCTTTTACTGGATTAAAGAAATTGTCCTTGATATATTCAAGGAAAGATGAAAAATAAATTAAATTATAATAAAATAATAGATATTTTTAAACACTCAGATATATTATTGGATTTTTTTCTAAGTATATACAAAGCTTTATAAACTAATTAAAGGCGCATAGGTGGTATTTACTGGATTAAAGAAATTGTCCTTGCTTTATTTAAGGAAATATAATAATCATTCTTATTCTTATTTTATAATTATAATTCATAAAAAATGGTTAATTTATTTTATAACTTTTTTTTAAGTATATACAATGCTTTAAAAATATATGAAAGGCCCAAAGATGGCTTTTACTGGATTAAAGAAATTATCCTAGCTATATTCAAGGAAAGATAAAAAAGAAATTAAATTATAATTAAATAAAAAATATTTTTAAACACTAAGATATATTATTGAACTTTTTCTAAGTATATACAAAGCTTTATAAACTAATTAAAGGCGCATAGGTGGTATTTACTGCTATATATCAAGGATAGATATAAAATATATTGAATTAAATACTCATTAAAAATATTTTTGAACACTCAAATATATTATTACAAGTTTTTTCAAGTATTTACAACGAATAATAAAAGGTTTTTTCTGTAAGAATTGTCTTTCTTCATCCTAAAATAAGGCTTACACAGATATTTTATATTCTAGGCACTAGATACTACCTAGAAAATGTTAAAAATTATTTTTAAATAAAGAAAAAATTTCCTAAATATATGAGAATAGTATTTGAACTGCTTTTAACATTTTAATGCGAAAAATCAACTTCTAAGTCTACTCCACAGATACCAAAACTGTTAACATTTGCAGCGCTGACCGCTGGACAACCATTTTCCATTTCGGCCCGCGGGACAACTGAATTTTCGAATGGTTCCTGGCCCGGCACTTAATTAAGTTTCAAT
Organism: Drosophila rufa; assembly: GCA_018153105.1. Lineage (NCBI taxonomy): Eukaryota > Metazoa > Arthropoda > Insecta > Diptera > Drosophilidae > Drosophila > Drosophila rufa. Next base: position 21,831,596 of record JAECXS010000096.1, read on the forward strand.
ATAACTCGATACCGCCGTTCGCTATCCCCAAAATCATTGAAGAGCAACCGCGGCAAAGCAGAGTGGCAACCACTAACGTGGTTTAGAGGGCACTATTCCCCGCGCTCTCCCGTTAACTCCGTGTAAAATAGCGTCAGTTGTTGATTTAAGTTCGCTGATTATTGCCGCACCAACACCCAGAGGTTACACAATCCGAGTGTCCAAATACCAACCAACAACTATGGCAAATTGTTACAAATGTTGCGACATCGGTTTTTGGGCATTTGGAAATTTAAATAGTTCGGGTGATGGAAGGGAATTCCATGGAGGCAGCGCAGAACCCTCATCAGGTTCCATTACAATGTCAAAGTTCGGCGGCTGTCGGAGGCTTTCGTGCGCAAAAGTGTCAAAATATTTAACATATGCCCGCACGAGACAAGGACTATAGGGCCCAAGGACCACGGACCACGGACCACGGAATGTCCTGTCCCAGTTGTTGGTGCTATTCGCCATTTTCCAGCTTGACAGCGTTGATAACAATGACAATAACAAGCGGCCCGCGTCCAGGGACTTGTTGGTGCTGTGATTAGGGGGGAGGCGTGGGAGGTGGAATAAAGGATGTGGGAAGCATATAGGTTATCCTCCCAGAGCTCTGTTTGGTGTGTAATCACACGAAGTGGGCTGTTGACCTGCACTGAAAGGGGGGAGGACGAGCTTAGATTTGATGGATGTCAAGGGGAAATCGCAAAAGGCAGTCTCTGATCACAGCTGAAACTCTGGGAATGTGTAAGTAGTTTGCTCAGTAAACTCAGAGAAAAGTAATAATTATTATAATATTTCAATCAAACTCTCTCCTGATTAAACCTTCCCATTTCTCACAATTACCCGTATTTATTCCCACTTTTAACAATTAACTCAACTTATTTATTCAAGACCCCTGCCAACACCCGAAATAAAGCAAAGTTCTAGTTTGAATACCAAGAAACGCTAATTAGCCGACACTCAAGCAGCTGGCTCCCTCCACTTCCGGCAAATATTTTCATTAGCTGTCAGTCGCGACGCCGCCTTTTCCCTCCTCCGCCTGATGGCGGAAAATTCTTAAAATTACATAAAATTTTAGGTTCCATTTTCGGGCCTCGCCCCCTTGTAGCGCCTTAATGCTCAACTTAATTTAAGCGAACGAGTTAACAAGCAGCCAAAAAAATTTGATTTATCGCTGGCAAAACTTTTTCGGCTTGATGAGCTTCGGCCAAAGTTTTTGGGTGGGCGATGGTCGTCCTTCGGCCTGTGCTCTGTGTTCGATGGGCGTGGCAGGAACAAAACGTCTGCTGCACTTTGCCGCTGCCGCCTTAGTTAGTTTCCTTTTCCCGGTTTTCTTCCTCCCTTTCCTCGGCCTTTTTCGGTGGCTCAGCACAGGACTATGCAAAATCGCCCACTAAACTTTAATGGCCTGACATTGAGGCGCCGCCGTCGTCATGTCCGCCATTTGGGCGCCAGTTAGAAACCAGAAGTTTGCCACATGCAACCTACACGGAGAGAAATAACGTTAGCTATGCGTAATAGTGTGAGATTAAATTACTGAAATTTGTAAGCTCTTTAAAATACGATACGTACCTACCTAAATTCGAAATTAAGCTGAAAACTAAACTGAATATTAAAAACTAAAAATATAAGCAACTTTAATATAAATTTAAAATTTTATACTTATATTTATTTAATATTTATTTAATAGGAAATGATAACGAATTTATTAAGCATTTAAGAAACAAGGAGACGAGAGTCCATTTATATGCCTTAAATTAGCACTTGGAAATTATATTACCAAAAATACGAGATTACTTTTATATTTCTTAAAATAGGACTTGAAAATTATAGCCACAAATAAACGAAAGTCCATGTTTATGCCCTCAAGTAACCCTACATTATTTCAGACATTTTTAAACGGATTCTGCTTATTTTTAAACTAATTTTTAGAACAACAAAAAGTGACTAAGGAAAAAATTTGTAAAGCAATATTTAAGGAAATCTTAAGGACAAATTATATTTAAAAACTATGTGGTTAATATTTAGAATCATCTATTAATTTTCTGTAACAATCTACCTTAAATTTATAAATTGTTTTTAATAGAGGGAGCTATTTTTATTTATTATTTATTTTTCCTGAGTGCATTGCGAAAGAGTTTGGGCTCCTTTAATTGCTTAGCGTGCCATGCGAAAATGTTTTGAAATTGGTTTGAGGCCCGTGCCGTCCATTTCACCCCCATTTCCTCTGGGTTTTTCTCCTTTTTTGATTTTATGTGCACTTTTATGGGACACGAGCAAACGATTTGCAACAAAATTTCAAAAGGGCCATTTTTGGAATTTTTGCTTGGGATTGGTCAGTTTTCCGAAATGTGTTTCGGTTGGTTTTAATTTGTTTTCGCCTGTTACCTGGACGAGAAAGAGAAAACTTTCGTCTAGACAAGGCACTTGAGCACGCGCTCCAGAAATCACCTTTGAAGTAAGCAACAATTAACGCGAGCTGCTGCGAGTTTTACCTATTTTTGATGCACTTGTCAGAGACACACTGACAAGTCCGAAATATTTACTCATATTTCAGCATAAATAGGTCTTAATTTGGTTCGGAAAATACACGAAAAGCAAGTGGATTTCGGCGGTAGCCATATCAATATGCAAAGGAGGTTCAGCACAGTCTTGCACTAAGTGAATGTCGGAAGGGGAAAGCTGGAAAGCGGGAAAAGCGGGAAAAGCGGGGACTCGGGCTCAGGACACAAGTGGCTAGACGTGACGAGCATACATTACGCCAGGTCTGGCCACAATAAATGCAAAATATATGTGTGTCTGCATCGAGTGCAAAACACGACGCCATACAGGGAAAAAAAATTCAAGTGCGGGCGACAGCTTAAAATGGAAAACGAACAAAATATTCAATCAGACAGAGGAGGGAGTGGAAGGAAAGTGCGTGCGAAAAATTGCGAAATATTTTTATTTTTTGGAGGTGAGTGGACTGAACCGAAAATAGACATGCGGCCTCTAGGGAAAAGGCATAAAATAACTCCCAATATTTTTTTGTAATATTCAAATGTGGCAGCTCAGAGAATAAATATAAATAGGCTAGCAAAAAAGGAGGCTTTACCAAGTATTTAAATTCTTATTTTATATGGAATTTCTAAAGCTTTAGTAATAAAAGTAAATAAATTGGAAAAACAAGGGCTTCTCCAAGTATTTTCATGTTTTTTTCTTTGTATATGAAAAGTCTTCACAAACTACGCAAAAATGTAGTGCCAACTTTTTTCAATAAAACCCAAGCATTGACAGGCCAGGAACAAGTCCAAAAACATTTAATTATTTAGTTTACAAGCCAAAGCAAGCGAAAACAAGACAAAGGATGTTATTTTTAGAAGTTGCCAAAGAGGAAGTTGTGGCTAGACTTTTTAAAAACATTTATTATTTGATTTTTCCTCCTTTTCTCCTCCAATATTTAATGCATAATATTAATCTTACGCTTATTTCATTTGAATGAAGTCGAGAGGTAAGCCGGCAAAGGAAAACTCTTGAGGAAAATCCATTTGTTGTGAAAAATTCAATTTATATTCGATTACGCGACGATGTCTAAGTAGAGAAGTAGAAAATGGCTCAAGTGCTTGTGAGCGGAGTATTTTTTTCTCTTTACTTTTGGCTTGGAGCGCATTGAGAATGCCCCGTCATGCGTTAAAATTGCAATTTCTTTGCCTTACGTTAAGCAAATTGATAAATGAAAAATATAAAAGGCTGGAGGGAAAATCAATCTTGCGTCGAACCCGAAAATCCCGCTTCCGATCCCTTCTAATTGTAAAACACGAGGCACCGACAAACATAACAATCATAGTCAATTGTTGGCCGTTAAATATTCATGAGCCGAGTGAGAAATAAAACTGAAAATAGATATCCCCAGCCGGGAAACCCCGGGAAATAACGGACCCAAAAAGAAGTATCCCATGGACATGAGCGCTGATTGCCCACATGACGTGCATAGAAAATGCCCCCGAAGCTGGCGGGGAAACTCCGGGGAAAACCCTCTACGAGCTAACTGTATTCAATACTGTGTATTGGAAAACGATTTCGATTCAATGGCAGGCAGGCGGCGGGCAGACAAAACAAAGACAGGCCCAGCAGCGGCAGCACTTGCGAAAATTTCATTGCAAATGAAACGAAAAGCGTTTTATTTTGATTTTCCGCACACGCCCCTCTTCAAAGGCAAATGCTTTGGCAGTTTTTCTGTTTCAGTTTTCATTTGCCAATTGCCAGAGAGAGAGGGAGCATCCAGCTTTCCAACACTTTTTTACGGGGGCAATTTAGGGTGAGGTTTTTTGGCCAGGAATGAGGGTTAACGCCACATGTTGACAGCCGCATGTCACGGACTATACGGGTTCTCCACTTCCCAGAAGTTTTACTATTTAATCAGGGGAACTCAAACTGATTAAAGGATAATGTAATCCAAGCGATGGATTTAAAGTGAACTTAATTGAAAAACCTAAAAATCAACAAAAGGATTGGCAACCACAAGGATTTTCAAGAAGGTTTCAGGTTAATTAGTGGGATTTTATTTTTATAGTTTAAATAAAAGGATTCTTTTAATAAATAAAATAAACAATTAAATAAAATAGTATAATAATTAATCTACTACAAAACTATATAGTTTTCCCTCTCCCGAATCCACAAACAAGCTTAATCAAAAGGAAACTGCATTAGCATTTCCAGAAATCTAACAAATTTCCTTTTTCGACTTCCACTTTTATTTTCATCTGCCAAAGCCTAAGCATTGACTTATTGTCTCATCCATCGCAGTTTGACTTCTTCTCCTCTTCCTGGAATTAATAAGCTCCTTGGCAAAGGACTCCAAAGACAATCGTCGCATTATTTCCCCCGAAGCGATGATATCCTGAGAACATTAAGGACCAGCGGGAGACGGGTAAGTGCAGCAGAGCTCTGGTATCGCTGCTGCAGCTAAAATGCTTTCCATGTTGTAAATCCCCAACTACGCATCCTTATGCCTTTTGTCAAAGGACTTTACTCGGGCGGACAAATAACTGAGCACAGAAAACACGAAGGATTCGAAGTCTGGCTGGCGGGATGTCGAAGTGAAACAACTCGAAAAATATCAACTTATGTAAATTCTCGGAGAAGAAGGAGTCACGACAAGTGGGGGAGGCGATTGTAATAATAGTGAGTACATTACCTAGAGTTTAAGTGTGAACATTGTATAATATAAAAATAAGGAAAAAGATGAAAATAATAAACGGTCACGCTGGAACGAGGGTTTCCGGTAGAGACGATAAAGCTGAAAACACATAATTAACAAGCGCTCTAATAATCTTTATTAATAAGCCTGATCAGGCTTATTACATGGTGTCAGAAGTCAAAATATCAATCTTTGATTCACGTGGATCTCAATGGAGCGTGTATTGTCGGAAATTGACTGCTCAATGTTGGCATATGAGTGGCCAAAATGGAAGAGGTCATTTATCATGTACTTGATGGCGTCAGGCAAAGATGCAGAACCAGAAGCTAAGAAGATAGCCACATTCTTGTGGTTGGCTGGATCAAAAGCTACGGAAATATACAACACAATGTTTCCCAACGATGGAACCGCACATGGTATGGTGGGCACCATGGCGACATCTTCAGACTTGTCCACATCTTCGTCTACTGCTGCGATCGTGAGTCGTTCACTGGAGGACGTTCTAAAAGCATTTGATGACTATAGTGCCCCACTCCGAAACATCACAATGGAGTCCTATAAATTCAACAACATTTTTCAAGCTGAGGGACAGCCTATCATAGAGTTTGAAACTCAACTTCGCAAGCAGGTACAGTTATGTGACTACAAATGTGACTGTGGCCTAAAATATGAAGAACGCATGCTTCTGGATCGCTTCATAATTGGCATAAATGATAAAAGGCTGCAGCTTAAACTACTTGAATCAAAAAATAAAAAGCTGGAAGAGATCATCACTGAATGTAAAGCCTTTGAAGCGGCTACCAAAAACAATGAAGTCCTACAGAACCAGAGTCGTGAGAAGTCTGTTAACGCGGTAGTCCGTCGCTGCTATAACTGTGGAGCAATTTTCAATCCTAATCATCTTTCCGAGTGTCGTGCAAAGGGAACGACATGCTTCTCTTGCGGAAAATCGGGACATTTCGCTAAGTACTGCAAGCAGCAGAAGAGACGTGTGGACAACAACAACAACAACAACAACAACATCAACAGCAGACCAGTGGATAGCAGGAACGTCAACAGCAAGCAAATAGACGTGGAACGCAAGCGTACAACAGGTGTAATTAATTGGATAGAATCAGAATAAGCGAGTGTGGCCGAAACAGAGTAAGATGGACAAAAACCTTTAAAATAAATGGAAAAGCTATTACGTTTAAAGTGGACACTGGAGCTGATGTTAACTGCATCCCAGTTGATTTAGTTAATGAATTAAAACTTGAAGTTAAAAAGGAAAATATTCTTATTTTTGATTATAATAATGTAAAAGTTAATAATTTTGGAATAGCTAAAGCAAATTGTTATGACCTAAATTCGGAAAACGCTAAATGTATTGAATTTTTGGTTGTCGATGCGAAATGTGAACCTTTAATAGGTCTGAAGTCCTCTGTAGAATTAAGTCTCATTAAACATTTAAATATTGATTCAGTTTACAACTTACCTCGAAGTAGGGAGGAATTTGTTGAACAATTTAAACAATTGTTTCAGGGACTTGGCAAGCTGCCAAAGAAACAGTCTATCGTTCTAAAAGAAGGTTCACAGCCTGTGCTACATTATAAGAAAAGGTTCCCACAAAGCTTGTTAGGGGCATTGGAGCAAGAGTTAAACGCTATGGTGAAAGAAAAGATAATCTCTCCAGTAACATATCCCACCAATTGGGTGAATAACTTGCAAATAGTGGAAAAAGCAAACGGAAAACTCAGACTTTGTTTAGATCCCAAACCGTTAAATAAGGCAATTAAACGAGAACATTACCTAATACCAACGATAGATGATTTTATGATACAGTTATCTCGGAAAAAGGTTTTTACAATCCTGGACCTCTCCCATGGATTTTGGCAAATGGAACTTGATGAAGCCAGCTCAGATTTAACAACCTTTATGACTCCATTCGGGAGGTTTAAATTTAATCGTGTTCCATTTGGAATCAATAGCGCTCCTGAAATGTTTCAAAGGAATATGGTACAAATTTTTGGGGACTTACCAAATGTAATAGTTTACTTTGACGACATAGGAATATTAGGGGAAAGTTTTGAAGAGCATGATGCAACGTTACTAAAAGTTCTTCAGCGAGCGAAAGAGAATGGTGTGCGTTTTAATCCAGACAAAGTTCAATATAGGAAGATGCAAGTTGAATTTATGGGCCATATCCTATCAGAAGGCCTAATACAACCTCAAAGAAAACACTTAGAAGCCATACAAAATATTAAAATCCCAGAAGACAAAGCTGGAGTTCTACGCATCCTTGGACTTTTTAAGTATTTAGCTAAGTTTATCCCAGACTTGTCTTCTAGAACTGCAAATCTAAGAAATCTGACTAGAAATGATACCCTATTTAAGTGGACTGCAGAACATCAAAACGAACTCAATGACTTGCTTAAAACTATAACAAGTGGTCCGATTTTAGCCGTTTACGACAGCGCTAAACCTGTAGTCATTCAAACCGATGCCTCCAAAAATGGACTTGGTTGTGTTATTTTGCAAAACGGGCATCCAATCAGTTTCGCGTCGCGTACGTTAACAAAAAGTGAACAAAAGTGGGCCCAAATAGAAAAGGAGCTGTTAGCGATTGTTTTTGCATGTGAAAGATTCCACTATTATGTCTATGGTAGAGAATTTTTAGTGGAAAGTGATCACAAGCCCCTGGAAGTGTTAGTAAGTCGTGACATTGACTCAGTAACAACACGATTACAACGAATGCTTCTATATCTCCTAAAATATCCAAAAATGTCTGTAAAGTACACACCTGGAAGAAACATGCTAGTGGCAGACTGCTTATCACGAGCCCAACTACCGGATGAAACAGAAATCCCAAATCTTTCCAATGTAATTCATATTGTAAGCCGCGCTGCCTGTCTTTCGGAAGAAAACTACGAATGCTATCTCAGGGTTCTGAAGAATGATGAAAAATATTGGAGAATCGTTAGTTTTGTTACGAATGGGTGGCCATCTTTTCATAAATTAGACCAATTTTCCCAAAACTTCTATAAATTCAAATCTGAATTGCACTTTGAACACGGTCTTCTATTTCGCCTTGGCAGATTAGTAATCCCGGTGAAGTTGCAAAAACAAATCTTAAACCAAGTTCATGTGTCCCATTTAGGTATTGAAAAAACCTTAGCTCGAGCAAGAAAACTGTACTACTGGCCAAACATGAGTGTACAGATTAAGGAGTTGGTGTACGCTTGCGAAATATGTGAAAAGTTTCAAAGAAACAATCAAAAGGAACCGCTAATAGAAGATGAAGCGCCTGAATATCCGTTTCACATGGCAGGAATGGACATCTTTGAATATAGGGGGAAGAACTTTTTGTCAATCTTTGACGCATATTCTAACTTCTTGATTGTTAATCGGCTTCAGGGAAAATCAATCGCGGATGTCACTGAACAATTGAAAAATACATTTGATAGTTATGGTTACCCATCAAAACTTAAATGTGATAACAATCCTTTTAATTCATTTTCGTTCAAAACGTTTGCTAATGAGTGTAATACATTACTTCAATTTTCAAGTCCTAGATACCCTCAGAGCAACGGGTTAGCGGAAAAAGGTGTAGCGATTGCAAAGAATATTTTAAAACGTTGCTCTGACGCAAGTGATTACCAGTACAGAATTCTTGAGTACAATGCTACTCCTGTAGCGAGTTTAGGCCTTGCTCCATGCGAATTATTCTTTGGAAGAATGTGTAAAACCAAAATGCCAATAAAAAAATCAGAGCTGTTTAGGAATCATATTGAGGAAAAAATAGTTACAAAAAGATTTATTGATAAAAAGTCCAAACAAAAATTTTACTATAATTTACACTCAAAAACTCTTCGTCCATTAAATACAGGTGATAGAGTCCAGTTTAAGAAAAAAGCCAATGAATGGGCATACGGATTTATTGGAAAAAGAGTAAATGAAAGATCTTATATCATAAGAGACGATCTCAACAACTACTTTAGAAGAAACAGAAGACTGATGAATAAAATCCAAAATAATAGTAACAATGTATATGAATACATACCTGATTCTATAATAAGAGAAAATGAAACTATTGATTTAAGAGAAAATGAAACTATTGATTTAAGAGAAAATGAAACTATTGATTTAAGAGAAAATGAAACTATTGATTTAAGAGAAAATGAAACTATTGATTTAAGAGATAACGAAACTATTGATTTAAGAGATAACGAAACTGAAAATAGCAACGAAGAGACTGTAAATATTTACGAAGAACCAGTAATTGAAGAAACTGAAAATGTTTATCCAAATCAATCTAATAATGTAAACACTGAAGAAAACATAGATCCTTTAGGTGATAGTACCTTTGTAAATGATAGTAATACTGATATATCTATGGACTATGAAACCCCTGGAAGTTTAAGTTCTGAAGAAGAGATTGAACCAACTATAGTATCACGATCAGGAAGGACTGTTAAACCTCCTAACAGATATGGTTGGGATAAAAACTAATTTGTTTATAAAAAAAAAAAAAAAAAAAGCGTGTAATAATAGTGAGTACATTACCTAGAGTTTAAGTGTGAACATTGTATAATATAAAAATAAGGAAAAAGATGAAAATAATAAACGGTCACGCTGGAACGAGGGTTTCCGGTAGAGACGATAAAGCTGAAAACACATAATTAACAAGCGCTCTAATAATCTTTATTAATAAGCCTGATCAGGCTTATTACAGCGATTGCCACTATTTGTATTGACAGGACTCGGGACTGTCTGCCAGTTGTCCCTCAAGGAATTGTGGGCATGTTTGCTTCTGCTGAAATGAGCAAAAATAATTGCAAATCGTAAAAGAGAAAAGAGCGAAAAGAAGCCGAGAGAGAAAGAGAATTTTTCCAGGCGGCTGTCTACGCTTTTCCATATGTGCCAGGAATTCGGGGGGCAGCAGACTAGACCGGAGTCAGGAGTACACAGTCCGTGGCCTTAGTCCGGACTCCGGAGGAAGCGGAAATATGCAATGAAGCAGAAGTTGGCAGGAAATTGTTAAGACGCCGCGCCTCCGTCTTTCCTTCTCGCTCGCTCGCTCCGTTCCTGGTTTACAACTCTACTTTATTTTCCATCATCGAAAGGGTTCCCCTGCCTGCGTTTTATGTCCTTGGAGGAATTGAAAAGCCGCATGCAAATAAAATTTGCCTTCTTTTTAGTGTTGTCCTATGACCCCCCCACTGTGTGTTTTCTATTTTCTTTCTTCCGCTTCCGTCTTTGTATACTGTGTGTTCTTTTGCGGTTTTTATATTTCAATCGAGTCCTGTGGCCCCCTTCCTTTGTATGTCCTTTAAAGTGTTTTCCGTTTCTTCCTTTGTGTTTTATCCCGAACATTTATAAGCCTTGCAAATGATGATCTATTGCCGGAGTCGCTCCCAGGGGATCTGTCCCCCTGATTATGTAATGGATTCCAGTCTTTAAAGGATAGAAGGTCTTGGGTAAAGTATGTAAAGATGGAAGAGTCACTTCCGGTTGTTAATGAAGATGGGAGCTTAAAATGACACCTGAATTACTAGGTACTTCCATGTAAACTGCAAACTTTAATTAACAATACCTTAAAAAGCTGTTCTTATTTATTTATTAAGCTAAAATCCTTTAGCTGTTTACATTTTATTTTCCCCGCCAATACCTATAATATTTTCCCTTGCTTTTATCTTAATTAAATGACTAAAACAGCTCCTTTGACCCACTTAAGACCAACATAAATACTATTTAATAATTTTCAAAAACAAATAAAAATGTTTTGCATAAATTAAACAACTGTCAGCATAACTTTCAAGCCAACGACAGCAATATATGAACTGCGAACCGAAATTGCTGGCCAAATGCGAAAAGTTGGCTTAGCTGTGAGCCAAAAAATAAAAAACAAAAATAAAACCTAGCGAAGAGAGGAGAAACGAAAACTTTTGAAATAAAGTCAACAATAAAATGTGCCAATTGTGATTATATGCCAGGAGAGTATAATTAGGAAAAGCTTATAAGCTCTTCCAACCCCTGAAACAAAAGGAAAACTCGAGGACACACTCATAAAATGCAAAAATTATGCGGGAACTGTCCGCTAATTTAGGGCCACAATAAGAGGAGCACCTCAATTAGTTGCTTATTTAATTGTTTGAGCCTTACGCAACCTGTCATTATCACTTCTATGTTCAGAGCATTTTTTTCGCAGCCTGCATCGCTGATTGAATAATAATACATCGGGCTAGGTATAATAAAAAATATATGCAACCCCATGAAGATTGATAATAATGGGAAATGCGGGCGGGTGTGGAGCCCACGTGTCCCGGTTTAGTCTGCACGCGAACACTCCACCCCGACCACGATTCCGGTTTATCCATCGGGGCCGCCGCCATTGCGTCTGCCGCCTGTCGCCAAAAAAGTGGCTAAAAACGTGATGTGCATTTCAAATCGGCACTTCCATCACCACAGTCAGAGGCTGCCTGCATCCACTACATCCTTGCATGCACCTGCTCAAAGCTAGCTCCCCCGCGACCACGGACGACATGAAACGCTTGCACTTTTGTTCGTGTCCTTCTCTGGCAGAGCAGGGCGCGAGAAATTGAAAAAGCTAAGGGGAATGTGGCTCGCGGTGAGAGATTTGGGATGTAAAGAGGGCTTCCTAAGTGGCAGCTCGTCTCTCAAGTTTCCATGGCCAGCATTCGCTACGGGTTTCGGTGGGAATTTCACACGTCATTAGCCAGCAATGGAATGGTGTCCTTATGGCGGTTAAGGTGTTAGTAAATCAAAGAAGATCTTTGGCATCCTCACAGGTATTATGCTGTGCATTATAAGACTTAACCTGATTTATAAATCATTTGAATAGGTCGCATTTAGGTATATTTTCAGGGATTGTGTAAGTAAAAATGTTCAAACTCAACTTAAACGTTGCTTGTAAATTGAAGATTTAATTAATGGAAACTATTCTTTGCTAAATAAGCATTTTTTCTAGTAAACGTTCCAATAATCGTAGATTATAAATCTCAATTTAATTTATGGCACATTTCATTGATGTAAAAAATTATATTGGTCCCACGATTTACCTTTTTTAACGCGTTTTCACAACGTTTCTTGTTTTAAAAAATGTTACTATCTTGAGCTTTAAGCTTTTAGCTTCCGTACTTTACTCTTATTTCACCACGCAGCTTTTGAAAATCCTTTTCATGCTTTTGGAAGCTGTATTTAGTCGCTTTAGCAACCGTGGTAAGTTCTTTCAATATGCTTAACATGGCAGTGTAAGGATCCTGCTAACTATAAGCTCCAAAGCTAGTTAATTTTTGTTTAATTTATAATATTATGAATAAAGAAAACCCTCATAATATGTTTGTAACTTATTTACTTGGGGAGTATGTTTCTATGAAAAATGAATACAAGTACAAATTGGTTTGCATCAGCAGCAGCTGCAGAAGGCTTAGAAACCATCCTCGTCGTCCTCGGCCATCTCCTTGGCCAACTCAAGGTCCTGCTGCTCTCGCTCGCGCCGCTCCTCGGCACTCTCCAGATCCTTGCCGTAGGATTTCGGCGGGTAACGCATGGCCTTGACGCTCTGGTTGTGTAGGTTCAGGCAGAACGAGATGCGCTCGTGGAAGGCTAGCTGCGGCTCCCGGGTGCTGTAGATGTCGGTGCTCTCCTTGCTGCGCATATAGTTCTGGGCCGGGTCCAGCGTGGCCTCGATCACTCCGTCGCGGATGGCCTTCGATACGATGAACTCGGCATCCTCGGCCGAGTCCAGGACCAGACGCTTGGCGATGTCTTGCGGCGAGATGCGGGAGTACGAGAGTCCGATGGAACGGATGGCGGTCTTGATTACGTTGTGGCGCAGCCGGATGATCAGAGTGAAGGTGTGATCCAGCTGGAACTTGGGACCGTACTGGGACACCACGTCGCCGAATCGCTTCAGGTTGCCCAGACGCACGGCCTGCGTGAGCTGAAAGTAGGCGCCCAGCGACTGGCGCAGTCCCGCCTGGCGGAAAACCACGCGCTCTGGGATGTTGCCCAGAAGCAGCTCCACGACAATGATCAGCTTCTGCACGGTCTGGCGGAAGCCGATGGCCGCGTGCTGCGGTGACTTGCGAAGAGCTTGGACCAGATGTTTGTGCGCATCACTGTACTCCAACTTGGCGGCCTTGATGCGACCCAAGTAGTAGAGGAAGCGGGCCCACTCGTTATTGCTGGCCGACTCCGGATACACGGACTTCTTCACCAGCTTGTCGGCCTGGTCGTACAGAGCGTAGTGCAAATAGTTGCGGAGCAGGCAGTTAATGAGCACCGCCTGGCCCTCGAAATCGTTACGAAGTGTGGCTGTGCGCAGGCGGGCATGCAGGAAGGCGCGAATGCCCTCCAGCGAGTTCTTCAGCTCTGCCACGCGCGAGTAGTAGAAGTATGACTTGGCCCCGATCAGATCCAGGGTACGGCGGTTCTGAATGGAAATCTTGGCCATCAGGGCATCGGCGCAGACCCCAGCGCGCTGCAGATCGCTGGCATCGATAAGCTTCACCAGCAACAGCAGGTAGAAGTAGGCATCCACCTCGGCAATCGGAGCCTTGCTGGCCACCTGCTTCTTGGGCACATCGGGCAGCTCCGTCGCATCCTTTTCCACGGCCGGCATCAGGGCTATAGCAGCCTCTCGATCCGCACCGGGCGGATAGATGCTCTGGGCGAGATTACGGAAAACAACGCCGTTCAGCTTGCGACGTGTGTTGGGCAAGTTGCGCAGCACGCGCAGGATGAAGCTGAAGGATGTGGGAGAAGGAGTAACCATGAATGCTGGCCGACTAACAAGGTACGGCGTACTTACCGCGATTCCTTCGAGGCGACCCCCTTTTCAATCTGGCGGATCTGCTCGCGTATCTCCTGCACGGCAGCACCGTCCAGGTTCTTCTTCTCGTCCGCCAGGGTCTCGGCGGTGGGATCCACCTCCATCTCCACGTCCTGGGCACCGGTATCCACTGCGCTTGTCATTTTTTGTAGAACTCCTAAATTTCCTTTAATCAAAATCAAAAATGCCAAGTAATGCTTCTAGAGATGCAAAAACATTGATGTTATTATTAGGGTTGTTGATAATATATCAAAATATCGATATATCGATATTTTTATTCTTAAAATGATATATTTATATCGTGATATTGCAATTGCCCAAATATCGCAATAACGATATTTTTTTTTATATTTTTTGATATTTTTTACTTTGGTCATTTGGGAAAAAAAACTAAACAAGAAAGGTTAATGTTATAAAAGTTGGCAATATGATTTTGAAATGTTTTGAATTTTATCAACATTTTGTATGTAATTTTTGCTGGTGTTCAATTTCAAACTGCAAGGGTATACAAAAATATATAAAATATGATATTTTAAAAATCATTTATCATTTTTTATGATAAAAAAAATATCATCGATACGATATTTTTTTAAATATCTCTAGTTATTATCGATGCTTTCGATGTTTTTAAAACAGACGATACTATGATAGTTGCCAGACTCTGCTCGGAACCTTGATATGTACTATCGATAGTCAAAACAGCTGATATCGATAACCTTCTTTCGCACGTTATCACTGTTACCAAACAAAACTCAAAAACCCGGAATGTGAATTAAAATTATATATTATCAGGCTAAAATGTTGCGGTACAAGCATGCGGTGCGTCTTCTTCAGCGCCGTTCGTACTCGGCTGGAGCCTCAGCCGGTGGCGGCAGTGGAGGCGGCACTGGCGATGAGGATAAGCACCCAATCCGGCGAACGTTCCGTTTGCTGGGCAACGATATGCGCAAGATAAAGGAGTTCTTTGTGCCGAAAGACCCGGTGTCCGAGGAGCAAGGAGGAAGCAGCGACCGCATCCTCACCCAGAGCAAATTCAACTTTGAGGGGGAGCGGACACGGGATCCCACACTGCCGGACGAGTTCCAAACCCACTGCGATGTGCTGGTTATTGGCGGCGGCGGAATCGGCAGCTCCATTGCCTACTGGCTGAAGGAGAAGGCGCGCGACGGCCTCAACGTTGTGGTGGTGGAGAAGGATGACACGGTGAGTGGAGGGATCTACATTTCCCTACGATTTACTGAGATTCCTAGTATTTACAGTACGCCAAAGCCGCCACCCGCGCCTCCGTTGGTGGCTTGTGCCAGCAGTTCTCCCTGCCCGAGAACATCCAGATGTCGCTCTTTGCCGCCGACTTCCTGCGCAACGCCAGGGAGCACTTTGGCGACGAGGTGCCGCTGCAATTCACCCCACACGGGCACCTGTTGCTGGCGGGAGAGCAGGAAGCCGAGAGCCTGATGCGCTCCTCCCAGCTGCAAAACGAACTCGGTGCCAGGAACGAGCTGCTGACGGCGGATCGACTGGCGACCCGGTTTCCCTGGCTGAACACCAAAGGCATCGCTCTGGGCTGCCATGGCCTGGAAAAGGAGGGATGGTTCAACTCTTTGGCCCTGCTCAGCAACTTCCGGCGATCCGCCAGCGGCTACGGTGCCCATTTTGTCAGTGGCGAGGTGGTGGACTTTGACTTCCATGCCCAAACGGACATCTCGGTGGTCGGGGATGCCGGCTCCGACGAGGGCAACTACACGGGCCTGGACAAGGCGGTCATCCAGCTGTCCGATGGAACGCGGCGCACCTGCAAGTTTGCCCTGTGCGTGATAGCAGCGGGAGCCAGTTCCGGCCAGGTGGCTCGATTGGCGCGCATCGGAGTCGGTCCGGGAATGCTGCAGGTGCCCCTGCCCATCGACGTGCGCAAGCGTTACATGTACGCCATCAACACGCAGGCGGCGAATGCTCCCGGCATGGCCATGCCGCTGACCATCGATCCCGCGGGCACCTTTATACGCCGCGATGGATTGGGCGGCAACTACATATGCGGGCACAACTCGGCGGAGGAGGTCAGCGATAACTTGGCGGTGGATCCGCAGTACTTTGACGAGCACATCCGGCCCACGCTGGCGGAGCGGGTGCCCTCGTTGGGCGAGTCCAGTGTGGTGGATGCGTGGGCTGGCCTGTACGAACAGAACGCCTATGACGACAATGGCATTGTGGGCGCCCATCCGTACTACCACAACCTGTATGTGGCCACCGGCTTCAGCGGGCACGGCATCCAGCAATCCCTGGCCGTGGGGAGGGCTGTATCCGAGCTGATCATGGACGGACAGTTCCGGACCATTGACCTCTCGCGCCTCAGCTTCGACAGGCTGATCGTGGACCGTCCCATGTACGAGTTGAATAATGTTCTAAGCTAGGGTTCGAGTTGTTACGGTGCATTGTAGGCTAAATGCAGCAATAATTATTATTAACACAACTAAACACTTTCTATTTGAACTGGCCGGGGGCGGGTCCGAAGAGACCGACGCCCTGCTTGCTGGCGGCACGCGACGGCGCGAAGCCCAGCAGCTTCTGGATGTTCTGGCGGATGGACATGGTGCACAGTATGTACAGGAAGATGAACGAGCAGTCTGTGTAGTCGTCGCCGGACAGATTGCGGTGGCTCAGGCCCTGGATCCAGGAGATGGGCGTGAAGGGCAGCTGGGCGACGACACGGCCGTCGAAGATGCTGTTGAACATGCTCAGCAGGGCTGTGAAGGCGAAGCCGGTGGCGAACATGGACTTCATTTTGACCAGCGACAGGTCGCGGTTGTTGTTCTTCAGCTTCTCCTCGTCCCGCTCAATCTTCTTCTTCACCGCCTTGTCCAAGGAGTCGCCGTGGATCTCCTTGCGGCGCTCCACTGAAAGAAACAACAACGACGTGTTACCCGCTGACACGACTGGCGAGGTGACCCAGCAACTTACGTTTCTTGCTCTGCTTTTCCACCTCAGTCTTCAGTTTCTGGTACTTTTCCGTGCGGTATACCAGCACCCAGGTGAGACCTTTGGGGGCGCAAGTTATTAGTGCGATTCTATCTAGGTCGGTTTCACTCACCTTCGCCGAGGAAAGCGGTACACACGGATATGAAAACAATTAATATTGTGTCGGCCCACATTTTTTCACCCTTTGCTCTATTAATGTTAATAAACAGTGTTGCCTGATGAAAATTTTGCTTTCCCCCTAAAAAATCTCAGAGTCGATATTTCACCCTAAAAAATCCAAAACAAAAACGTAACGTTCTACAACGTAAAGCCTAGTACTCAGACAGAAAAACTGTTCGCAACCCGAAAAAGATTTAATATTTTTCAAGTGTGACCGCTTCTAAAAACGCACTTTGGCATTTTTGGGAGGTAAATGGTGCGGTCATACCAATCTTAAATCAGCTGTTTTATATTTACAATTATTTATTTTATATTTGAAAGACAATTCGCATAGACTTGTAGTTTCGTTTTGGAATAGCTTATTTGCGCACAATGACCACCAACGCCGTCGCCCAGATTCTCTCGACCATGCACAACCGCCTCTTTTTCTCCCTATTACTTGTCCAACATTCTTTCCTGGATCGACGACCAGGACAAGGGCTACTCTACCGGCTGCTGCTGGTGATTCTGTTCTTACCAAGTGGAATTAACTACCATCTGGGTGGTGGCGGTGGTTGCCGCAGCTACTCCTGCTGCCACCAAATTGTTTGACTGGTGAAATGATTCAAAGTTACTTCGTTCTTGATGGATGCGAGACTCTGAGATCCTTGCTGGCATACATTTGGTTAGAGTTGGTACTCCTCCTGCGCCCGGTTCTGTCCATTGCTGTACATGTTCTTTTCCAGCTTGGCAATGAAGGATATGTCCACCCAGATACTGCTCTCAGCAGCTGCGGCCTCTGAATGTCCTTCTCGAGTTTGGCAATGAAGGATTTGTCCAGCCAGACACTGCTCTAAGCAGCAGCGGGCGGTGACCGTCGCCTCTGACGCCTTCATCTCAGAAATCGAACGTGACATCTCATAGTGCTCATCAAAGTCATAACCAAATATCGAGGGACCTATTTCCTTCCAGGCCTTTATTTATGCAAATGTTTAATATTGCCCAAATCCCTTATCATTGAATTGGCCTCTACCAATTTAATTATTATAACTTTATCTGCTCTTCTAAACGCCTGGACTGGGCTTTTGAAAACATTATTGTGTTTGGCGGGATCTATATTTTTGAATTGTGTGAAGAAACAGTAAGAGAGAGTGAGATGCCAACAGTTGAGAACAGGTCGTTTTATTAAATTTTTTATTCTCCCCCTCCCCCCGTTCTGGAAATACCGAAAGTCTCCCTTCGCGCCACCTGGTATTTTTCTGGTATGTTTCTGGTATTTCGTTCGTTCGTCTGCGTACCGGCCTTTAAAACAGCGCTGCCGAACACCGTTTCCCGACTATTCACCTCTCGCTCTCTCTCACTGCTTAGAAACGCTGTTCGCGTGTCTGAGTACTAGGCTTAAGTGAACAAAAACGTAAAGATCTAGAGATGGACTATCATGGGATGGGAAGTTAACAGTGACTATCTATAAGCTAGTTACCGATATATTCCTCTTTTTAAATATTATATTATTAAAAATAAATTATTTTTTAATTTTTGCAAATTTTGTTTTGTACAATATTTTACTCTTTGAAAATATGGTAATTTTCACCATTACCAGAGAATTGAGAGCTTATTCCGAAGCTACTCACAGGTTTCCAATGGAAACATTCCAATTCCATGCCAAGCTCATAAATCCCAGGTCTTATCTCAAGTTATGATCCGATTTGTTAAAGAAATTATTGTTCAAATAGAGATAAACTGATAGCTTTAAGGGCTGTAAGAAAACAAAAAATGTACCTATTTATATATTTGCTAAATAAATCTATATCTTCAGACCTGAATATAAAGTACTCTCAGAGCTTTTCTCCTTTTAAGGGGCTATACCTGTATAACACATGAACAAATAGGCAATTTCCGAACATTTTTTAAAAATAAAGTACTCAATAGAATATTTTGAATAATAGGAATAATAGGATATATCTTCAGCTATTTTTTTTTTTTTTTTCTGACAAAAATATTCAAAAATACCGGTATTATACGCAGTTTCCGGAGTTGCAAAAAAAAAGTAGATAATATTTCCTATGCAATGGCCTTACAATATTTGAAAAATATCAAATTTACAAAATGGCGACATTTTGAAATTTTGAAAACGCGTTTAAAGTTGTATCATCTCTGCGAGCGGTCGCTCTTCAGAACGCTGCCATTAAAATGGCTATTCAAGATATGATATTGCCGCTTTCACAGGATATTGTTCAAAGAATAAACTATAGAATAAGCACAAGAATAAAAAAAAACTTTAGAAAATGTTAAAGAAACGTTAGATTCCAAAATAGAAGACCCGCATTGCTCTATTACTCAAAAGATAGAAAATAAAACCATTTCGCTTTTTTTTTGTTGCATATTTTTGTCCTGGTTTATTTGGAGTAAAGGTTTATAAAGAAAATTTAAAAATATTCACTTGGAAAACACAAGATCGGAACTTCGTTGCCGTCTTTTATATAAATTAATGCAAAGGTATTTAATATTTTAATTAGGTTGATTTGTAAATAGCTATAAGGAGCTCGCAGAGCTCTCACGCACATACACAGCTCTTGGATCTCGCCTCACAAGTAAATACGACTAAATTGACGCTCTGTTAACTTCTTGTTGCACATCGGGCACTTGTGGAAACTACGGATGGCAGCAATGAGACAGTCCTTGCAAAAGACATGACCGCATTTGGTCGACACCGGTTCACGCATGCGCACGCTGTCCAGACACATCGGGCACTTGTAGGAGTCCTCCTTCTGGGTCTGGTCACAATTAGGACACACGCGTTTTGGAGGCGGCGGGCCGTCGTCGATGGCAGCATCTGAAGTTGATGGCTGGGAGTTTCTGCGACGGCCACGATTGGTGGCCGGTAGATCCAAATTGGACAAGTCTATTACTTCCACGGGTGTCACGTGAAGTCTGCGACGCACGCCACGCACTGTTGGCGGCGTAGAGGTAGTGGGTGAAATTTCGTTGGCAATCCGGGCTGTCATATCCTCGCAATAACGACTGACTGAAATAAGAATTTGTGTACTTTCCGAGCTAAACTCTTGCGATCTTACGACTTACGGGAAGCTATATCGGCCAGCAGCCGGGCCACATCAACGGACACCGATCTAACATCCGAGGGCGATGTTGCTTCAGCTCCTGATGCATTCGACTGGTTGGGCGATTCATCCATTCTCAGATGAAACTGGTAATGCTGCACGGATTGTGAGGATAAGGAGGAAGCTGTCAGAAGAAGAGGAGCTTTCGCTGAACCTGGAGCTGTCACTAAGTGATGAAATGGAGCTTGCGCTGGAATAGGAGCTGACTGAACTAATCTCTGACAGCTCAGAATCGGAACCCAAGTCAGTGTTCGCTCAATTCCAAAACGACGCCTTCTAGTTGTAGAAAATAGTGTTCGAACTAGCAAAAAAGTAAAAAGTGTGCCATGGTCACAAGTTTGCCGACTGTTAAATTGTATTTCTAAAGTTCATTAAAATGTTTATGAAATATTGATTTTACATTTAATTAATCAATTATTTTAGCTTTAGTATATTATTATGTATTATAATGATGTAAGCTTTCTTGATAGCTTGCTGCAAAAAGATCCGGAAAGGACGAAATCCATGCATTGCCGCTGCTGCTGCTGTTGCTGCCGTCGCTATATAGATCGCTATATATATAGCATAAACTATAGAATAAGCAAAAAAAAGATTTTTATAAAATGTTATAAGAAACCTTTGATTCCAAAATAGAATAAATAAAACCATTTTGCTTTGTGGCATGGTCACAAGTTTGCCGACTGTTAAATTGTATTTCTAAAGTTCATTAAAATTTGTATGAAATATTGATTTTACATTTAATTAATCAATTATTCTCGCTTTAGTATATTATAATGTATTATAATGATGTAAGCTTGCTCGATAGCTTGCTGCAAAAAGATCCGGAAAGGACGAAATCCATGCGTTGCCGCTGCTGCTGCTGTTGCTGCCGTCGCGAGTTGGCTGTGGATGTTGTTGTTTTTGGGGGTGAGGTGGACGTTAGGCGCTGTAAAATGCTACATTTGAGGAAAGAAATCAAATCAGGTTATATATATATGTATATATGTGGAAATATATATGTGTTATATATATATGGAACAACAGCAATGGGGAAAAATCAAGAGTATTTGATAGAAAAAAATAAAATCGAACCACGTCTTGAGAAATATTCAAATTGAAGTGAAAGAACTTCAAGTTGAACATTGCAACGTCGTTATAAAAAAAGGTTGGGGTTTTTAGGGCTGGAGACCCTGAAGAAGTTTTTCAGTTGCTGTTCAATTTCTGTCTTGTTGTTGGGTTGCTGATGTTCGGTTTTTGAGAGTTATATTTTCAAAGTTTATTAGCTCAATCTCAAGCCACTGCCACTGCCACTGCCTCCTCCTCAGCCTAGTAACGTCGACGCTCTCGGTCGCGACTGCGCGAACGCCGCCGCTCGTTTGAACGGTTGCGGCGTGTATCGCGCTGACGGTCACGATCCTTTTCGCGCTCCTTCTGCCGATCCTCCCGCTCCTTAACGCGCTGCTTGTGCTCCTCGATGCGCTTCTGGCGGAAAACCTCCTTTTCCGCGATCTGTAATTAATAATAATATATAAATAATAATATATAGTGACAGAGAAAACTATTCTTACCGCTTCCGGAGTCAGTGGCAGCCAATAGATGCAGGGTGCTCCTTTAGTCTTGCGGAATAGATCATCCAATAGCCTGATGGGCGGCTCGTTATCCTTCTTCTTATTCTTGGGCGCTGCATAAAAGATATTTATGTAAGTATTTAAGCTACAGCTGTAAATACATCGATAGTGCTCTCACTCGATATTTTCGATAGTGATAGTCCAAACCATCGATAATATCGATACTATCGACAAAATAAAATGGGTTTAAAAAGTTTACTTTGCTTAAACAAACCAATTTAAATGGCATAATTTTTAAAAGATTTTATGTATTAAATTTAAAAAAAATTAAATTCAATCACACAACTGTATAATATAATCTATTTATAGATGGTTTTCGATATTAATGATTAAGAATTAATTTAAAATGTTGCGGTCATATCTTAAGAATATAAGAATTTATGATTATATTTATTTTTATATTATATTTACTGGCAAAAACTTGTAAATTTTATACGAATTCACTGATTTGCTGCTAACGCGATGCGTATCGATGGTAGAAAAAAACAATCGATGGTGACACGGAGCACAGCATTATCGATAATATCGATAGTATCGTCGATAGTTTTACAGCTCTATTTTAAGCCAAACAACTCACCTGGTGACCCGCTACGGCTGCGACCCGCTACATTGCGATCGCCGCCGACGACCCGCTCTCTTTCACGCTCCCGCTCGCGACCTACACGCACCTCCCTGTCCCTAGAGCGCTTGCGTTCCTGTCCTCCGGCACGTTCCGCGTCCCGAGCTCTCGGCTCCAGTCGATCCTTGCTCCCTCGACGACGGTCGTTGGTGGCCTTGTTGTCGTGGTCGCTAGGCTCCTTTTTACCCACGTCCCATTCGCGTACCGGGCGCACAGGCTGCAGAAAAATAACATTATATTATACTATTATAAAATATAATTGTTCTTTTACCTTTTTGTCAGTCGCATCTAGCCGGGACCAAGTATTGCCCGACTGCTGGTTATCCCTGGTGTTCTCCTGGCCATACCTGGGCGCCTCGTCCTTCGTCGATTGTATCGCCCGGTCCATGTCCGTGCGACTGCCAAAGTCCACGTTCAAGCACTTGGGATTGGACACTGGCCAGCGCACGCCGTGCAAGGCATGGCGAGTCTCAATAGCCTCGCTGGAAGTTAGTAAAGGTTTAGTAAAGGATTACTGGCTACTAAATAAGAGGACTTACTCTTCCGTGGAGTAGGCAACGAAGCACTTGGACTTGATGCGATCTATCCAGAACCCGTCTTCATCCACGATCTTGCCTGTCCGGGCCAGAAGTCCCTTCAGCTGCAGCACCGTGAACGGGCGCACCAGATTGGTGATGTAGAGCACGTGGCTGGCTCGATTGCGGGCTGGACTAGGAGAGCGGACTACATGGGGAGCGGCCGTTGCCACGGTGGCCTTGCCTTGCGCCTGCACCGTGTCGGTGGCGGTGGCTGGCGGGGGAGTTGTTCGAGCGTTGGCTGCTGCTGCTCCTGTCTCCTTGTCCGCCGCCGAAGATTCTGCGCCTGTGTCGCCGCCACCGATTTCCTTGCGTGCCTCGGAATTAGCCGGACTTGGCGAAACGGAGCGATCCGAGTCGCGGTCGCTGGTGACGAGGCCCTCCTCCTCGGAGGAAGAATCCAATTGCACGTCGCTCAGCGGCACCGGCTGGACAACATCGTCGATGATATTCTTAAGGGAATCTGTCGAAATGGCCAGCACTGGCGGAGCGCGATCGGATGACTTCTTGTTCGTCAGCCACTTGCGCTTCCTCACCGAGCGCTGCTGCTGCAGCACTGCTCCCGGAGCCGAGCTTGTGGTTGTGCCGCTGCTGTTGGTATTGTTGGTATTGATCGCGGATGTGTCGTGCTTGTCCTTGTGAAGATCAGTGCCTCCTTCCTGGGTTTGTTCTGGCTTATCCTCTGCCTGCTTGCGGTTCTCCTTTTGATCCTCCTCCTCCTCAGCCTGTTCCTGCTCCTTGGCGGGGCTCCTCTCGCGCTCTGGCTTCTGCTCCTTGTGTTTCTTTTTGGAATCCCTACGATCCGATCGCTGAGAGCCAGCCGGGCAGCTAGCAGGGGCTTCTTCGTCCCTTTCTTCGACGTCCTCAATCTGAATGTCTAATACATCGCTTGACGTTTTTAGTTGTTCCTCATCCTTACTGGCCGTTAGGCTACCTGAAGGAGAAGGAACTTTTACCTCTTGAATCTGCTCGCCCTTGCAGCTCTCATCATCGTCGGCAGCATCCTTCTGTGGTGGTTGGCCATCATCCTTCTTCTGATCTTCCTTATCCTCGTCTGCCGTTGGCTTTGGCTTTGGCTTCGCCTCCTCTGGGCCTCCAGGGGCCTCCTGATCGTTGTTGGCGGCTTCCTTGGGGGCCAATGTGTTAATAGCTTCGGCGGCTTCCGGATCGCTGTCTTTGCTCTCAGCCTCTTTTTCCTGGCCCACATCCTGGCCATTCTCGGCGTCCTCCTCTGGTATGGTTTCCACCTTCTTGTCACCGTTCTTGGCCTCCGTCCTTTTCTTGGGCGTCGCGCGGCTGCCGCGACTCTTGCGCACTGGTGACCCGGCGGCGGGTTCCTCGCTCGAGGCGCGGGCCTCATTGATTTCTTCGCCCGAGGCCTCGGATTGTGGGGGCGGCAGCTCTGGCGTGTCCACCACCTCCTTTTGGACAACAGCCTCGTCCTCGGTCTTCTCGCTCTCGGACACCTTGCGGGAGCGGCGACTACGCCGTGCCGGCACCGGGGCGGGCGACGACGATTTTTTTCGTTCGCTGCGCCGTCTCATGGCTGACTGCTGAAAATCGCCGAGCAACACTGGAAAGATCTGAAATAAAATGCGCGTCAACTCGTGGGAAACGCCGGCAACCCGACAGCTATCCAATGCACTGCAGTCTGGTTCACTCCTGGTTGTTGCGATAAGCACCTTTTCCCGAAAATAAATTTTATTTTGCCAGCGAAAGAGCGTCAAAATCCGCCATCAATATGAAGGGTTGCTTCGGACTAGGGTTGTCAAAATATATAAAAATATCAAAATATCGATATATTTGTCAAAAAAATAAATATTTTTATCATGATATTTTTAAGCTGTAATATCGATATATAATTTTTTTTTTTTATATTTCCCGAAATTTTGTTTTCGGTCAGCCTCTAAGCTGACCCAATACAGTATTGGACTTCGCAACAGCAGACCATGCAACTTTTGTCTAAGTAAGCACTACGCTATCTGATAATACCAGGTAGCTCGGTATCCTCAGAAAGGATGGCTTCGGCAATTAAATGTGTAGTGTGCGACTCACACAGCCGTATGACTGATCGGCACGTAACAAAGCGTGTATTTTTAAAGTCACTGGTGAAACAATATTGGAAATAACTTTAACTTTAACTTACGTAAACTTACAGTATCTTCCATTGCTTTAAGTAATAAAAGCTTAATATGAAGTATTTGTGTTGTTAGTTTTGTTTGAATGAATTCTTGTGGGTCATTAGAATCAATAGAGAGGTAATGATACGATTAAGGAGATAGAGAGAAAGAGATTTCTAATGGCTTTCTGATCATAAAAATAAAAAAAAGAATTTTTTAAATATCATAAATACTCGATATATCGATATTTTTTCTTGATATTTAAAAAAATCATTTTGATATTTCTCAAAAATGACAATATCATTGATACGATATTTTTTAAATATCATGCAACCCTACTTCGGACCGAGTGGCTGGTAATGGACTATCGCAGGCGGATGTAATCGATATATTTTAAATGGCACTGTACGGTAAATATCGAAGAGGATACTTTCGTTCTTTCTGGAGACTACAAATTAGGAATCCCAAATTAGTTGGTAAAATTAATAATAACTTACTTAAATATATATGCAAAATTTATAAATTTGTATTTTAAATAAATATTTCAAATTAATAAAATATTGCTTTGGGCTTTACATTACTACAGTTAAATTAACTATTAAGTACTTATATTTATGGATAAGAAACTTAAAAGACATAGAGAATAGACAAACTCCGCATTTTAAATTTAATTTTTTTATTAATATATTTTTCAAATGTAATTTATAAGTATCACCTCTAATCGAAGCCAACTTTAAAATTGTTAAATAAGATAAGAATTTATTAAATATTTTATTTCTTGTTACAATCAAAACCTTTATTTTGTAATCGAAAAGCTTTATTAGCGCGCTTTGCAACACTGTGCATTTCATAAGTCGCAACTGCAAAAAGTGTACCAAAATATTTAAACGGGTTTACGTTAAAAATGAATTAAACATCCCAACTATGATTGTGAAAAATATTTGGAAATTGACCCAAGGGATGGGCAGGTTCCACCGGATGGTTGTTTCAAAACCCCTGGAATACTGTCACTCAGCGCCGCCACCGAGGAGCAATTACCGCCAACGGACAGAATGTTCCGGATCGCTGAGTGTCTATGTGGAACACCCAATAGCGCCGACAGCTCCACAAGCCTCCCACTCGTCCGGAAACATGATGTGGGCATTCACCGCAGCCTTTACCCTGAACTTGTTCGGCGGCAGCGACGAGAAGGAGGAGACGCCGGAGGATAAGTTGGTGACGACGATAAAGCGATCGATTCTGTGCATCCAGCGGGAGCAGTACGACAGAGCCGAGCAGATGCTCCACCTGGCCCTGCGAATGGCCCAGGATATACAGAGCAAGGAGGGCATTACCTATGTGTACGATGTCATGGCTAACCTGGCCATGGAACGGGAGCAGTTCAAGAAGGCGGAGAAGATCTTCACAGACGTGATGAAGCGACTCTTTGCCGATGGCCACACCGAGGAGAGTCCGAAGGTAAGTTAATTACACAGATGAAAGTTTTAGCTCCGATCTGTAAGAACCTTTTTTCAGATCCTGCACATCAGCTCCAAGATAGCACACATGTCCCAGCTGCAGGGTGACCTGGAGAAGAGCTTTCAGGGATTCACCTGGACTCTGCAGCAGCTGGCAAAGCTCCTGGAGAAAATGCCCGACGACAAGGACATACAGGAGCTGTATGGCCTGACAAAGAATTGGTATTGAAGGTGTTTCCATGGCGACTTTTCTCGAATCCTTAACCATCAACAGATGTGCTCCTCCTCTTTCCAGGTTCGGTCAGCTACTTATGAAGCAGGGCAAGTATATGGAGGCTAGGAAGCTTTTTCAAGAGGCTTATGATGCTCTAATTGAGGTATACGGCGCCGTCAATGAGGCTTCTATCACAATCCTGAACAACATCAGCGTGGCGTACGTGAATGTAGGTCTTTCTGGATATCCCTAAGGTGCTTACGCCAACAAGAGTTCCCTATTTCAAGCTGGAAAAGTATGGGGATGCACGCGAGACCCTCTTGCAGGCCATCGAGCTGGCCAAGGAGCTGAAGGACGTGACCCAGGAGGGCATTCTGCAGGCCAACCTGGGCTTGGTGTATCTGCGCGAGGGTCTGACCCAGCAG
This sequence comes from Drosophila rufa, assembly GCA_018153105.1. Lineage (NCBI taxonomy): Eukaryota > Metazoa > Arthropoda > Insecta > Diptera > Drosophilidae > Drosophila > Drosophila rufa. The sequence continues at coordinate 21,858,876 of JAECXS010000096.1, forward strand.
GCGGACAACGCCTGCCGGCTGGCCTGGAAGATGGGCAAGCAGCACAAGAATCCCGATGCCATCGAGCAGGCCGAGTATTGCCTTGACGAGATCAAGGCCACCCTGAATGGGGAGAAGCGTCCCTGAGAAGAAGATATATCTTCTACACTGTATTTTTTGACTATTTAAAAACATTTCATTACAAAGTAAAGTTCAAATGTTGAAGGCTTAACAACTAATGCCAGCATGAAGGGGATTCTGTTGAGTTGCTTAACAATTTTAAGTTTCTTTTGTGTTTATAAATGGAGGAACCATGGCCAGGCACTACTCGAACTTGGCAATGACAATCATCAGGGCCACGCCGGTGAGCAGTGCGAAGATCTCCTTCAGCGACTGCTTCAGCTTGGTGGACTCCTCCAGCAGCTCCGGCAGCACACTCACCGTGGCAATGTAAATGAAACCGCCGGCGGTGAAGGGCAGCACCCAAGGCGCCGAACCGTCGCCACTGCCTGCCCCCAAGAGGGCCAGAGCCGTGCCCGCCAGCGCTCCTAGGGCTGTGACCAGCTGCAGCAGCATCGCCTTGCGCCGCGAGCAGCCCGACTTGATCAGGATGGCGAAGTCGCCAATCTCGTGCGGCACCTCGTGCAGCAGGATGGTGATGGTGGTGACAATGCCAATGCTATTGCCGGCCAGGTAGGAGGCACCGATGGCCAGGCCGTCGGTGAAGTTGTGGGCAAAGTCGGCGGCCAGGTTCAGGTAGCCAGAGATCTCCACTTCGCCCTCGGGCTCCGCTTCCTTCTCTTTCTTGGCCTTCGGCTTGCTGCTGGTCTGTTTAGCCGGCTTGTCCCCATCTCCGCTGTCCTCCTTGTCCGACTTCTTCTTCGGTGCCACTGGCTTGGGCTTGGGGGCACCGTGACTGTGCCCGTGTCCGCCTGAGCCGCCCTTCAGAATGCGCACCAGTTTCTCCACGGACAGGAAGGCGATAATGCCGCCCAGCACCCACAGGCCGACGCTCATATCGTGACTGTGCGCGTGCCCATGCTCCTCCTCACCGTGATGATGATGATGCTCGTGGTCATGTCCGTGATCATGCCCCTCCTCTCCATGGCTGTGCGGGTGCGTGGCATGGGGAATCAAGTGTAGGAAGGCATCGCCCAGCAAGCCGCCGGAAGCGAACGCCAGCAGAACCTTGAGACGCGGCTTCATCGCCTCGCTGTTGTCGAGCGGAATGATGTAGAGAAGAACGAAGGGCGCGGCGCTGATAAGCAGAGTGGATCCAATCGAGTGCAGCCAAATGGTGCTCATATCTGTGGGAAATGGGAGACACCTAAGACACTCTCCAAGGGAAACAGGTGTCAGCGTCTTGCTTACCCAATGCCGGCTTTGTTTTCGTATGGCTCTCGCCGTGATGATGATGCCCATGGTCGTGGTCGTGGTCGTGGTCATGGTGATGATGATCGTGATCATGGTCATGATGATGGTGGTCGTGATCATGATCATGATCATGGTCATGCACTGCCGGCGGAGCCTTCTTTGGATCAAAGTTTTCGTTGGCTTCCCGCGAGTATTTGAAACTGGGATTGCCCTGGCCGGCGCATAACGACGGCAGGGAGAGGAGCACGATTCCTAGGATAATGCCCAGAGCCAGCTTCTGGTAGAAGTGCAGCTTGCTGCCCTGGAAATCGTCCACTTGCTTGGCCATTTTGGCTTAAATCTTTCGATGCGTGGGACTGCGGCAAAAGTGTTGTGACGTGTGTGTTTTTTTTTCTTGCTGCGTACTGCAGCTATCGATAACCCGATAACAGTATGTAGATTGTTTTTGCCTCGATAAAGTTTAAAAAGTATTACGTATTGTTCACTATTTATTTGATTTATTTCACATAGTAAAATGATAAGATTAGCATTCTATTGCTAGTCGAAGTAAAAAATTAGGGCACAATATTAAAGCCTTATTACACTGAAAAAATTTAAAGTTTACATTACTTTACTCTTTAATTTGTCTCTAAAAAAATATGCTTAAATCATAAATAATGGGGATGCTACGGAAATCAATAGCGTTTTGAAATTACTTGAAAAGGTGTCTTAAACTATGCAACAATATTTGTCATCGTAAAAAATTAACAGATTTGACCTGAGTTTTGGGGCCTCAAACTTTATGTTGCATACTTGTATAGGCGTTTTAAAGGGATTTCAAAACCCCAGTGATTTCTGGGGCACCGCCGACATATTGTGTATATTGTTTTTTGGCCTTTATTAATTTGTATGTATTATAACATTTAAATGGTAATACTTAAGAGACTCCTGATCTCGCTTTAGGTAAAAGTGATGTTATATTATTATTATTATCTTTATTGACTAACATCCTAGCGCTACCAGATAAACTTCTCATTAGGGGCTGTCCATATATTACGTAATCACCTATAGGGGGGGAGGGGGTCAGCGAAATGATTATCCCAGTCGGACTTTGCTTATTGTGCTGACCGAATACAGATAGAATTCTCTGTGTAACGGGGAGGATATTAGGGATGCTCCCCAGTTCCATATAGAATTCTATGCTCTTTGCTCATGAGAGTTTTTTCATTTGGGGAATTTTTGTTTTTTAAGGCGTGCGCTGATAAAACAGCACTAAGTTCTCTGTATTTAACTTGTGATTTGCATTTTAAAGTAAATAGAGTTCCCGAAAACACGAACCGAGTAAAGTCTAGAGAATATTTCCTTTAAAAAAATATGATTATTTTCAATTAAAAAAAATTATTAACTAAAAAAAGGGACATCATTTGAAAGATTTTGTCGCAAATTTGATTAAAGTTGGTTTTTGTTTTAATACTTAGCAGTACATTTTACGACATATTTTCTTACTAAAATTAAATATTGTTTTTATCTAACAAGTAAAGTGCAAAAGTATTCTCATTTGACTATTTTCTTTTATATTTAACTTATATGTATTTGAAATATTGACTTCCAGGATAATTTCATAAATTCTTATAATTTAAAATTCCTTTTCTAAAGCTCCTTCAAACTATTACCTAACTACATTTACACATAAATAATAAAACAATAAAATAAAAACAGTTAAAAATGTTGTAGAAATTAAAAAAATTTTGTTTGGGATAGGACGCGTTGAAAAAATCGTATCTATGTTTTCGAAACGATCAATTTGTGTTGTTATAATAACTATTAAATGTTGATATAGTAGATAACGCGAGATAAGTTTGGTCACACGTATATTGCAGTCGCGATTATGCAAATTTACCATAACAAAAGAAGGTCATACCAAATTGCAACGAGGGCTGCATTTAAGATCGCGATGCACCCCTAGATTTGTGAAAAAGTGAAGTGAAAACGTTAACTCAACTAAAAAGGTATGTATTTAGCCTAAATTATTATATTATTATAAGTTGTATATTAACTATAAGTTAACTACTATATGCCTCACATTCTAACAAACAGTAATATTAATTATATAGCTGCATTTAACCCTTTTTATTGTCTCTTCGTTTTTTGTGTCCTTTTGTGCATGTATCTATGTCCGTGGGTGTCTCACATATGCAAATCTATGTCCGTGGGTGTCTCACATATGCAAATAACAAACGCCGTCAATATTTTCGAACTCTAATATTTTCATCGGAATTCCGGACTTGAGGCAGCAGACATTATCGGGCATTTTTGTCGATAATGTAAATTCTGGAAAGTAATATTTTTTAATAACTCCATGCCTATCACGCTTTTCCCCAATTGTCCTCGTTTGGATAGATGGAATCGGCGTGGAGAACTTCTTCACCAGCTGCTCCAAAATTTTGTTCGGCTTCCTAACATTTTTCTTTACCTTTTGTAAAAAATTCTCAAACTTATAGGCAGTAAACTCAGCTAAGTGCCCTTGCTCTCTAACACAGTCTGTCAAATGAAGTACATTATGTACATTGTAAGTTAAGGACTCTGGAGGATACACTTCTGTAAACTGGCTAACAAAATAATCTAACATATTACCTGCCATATTCAGAAAATTAGCATATTTTTTGTCTAATAATAGACGATATGCACAGGTGAAAACTAAAAAGTGTCTGTAGCACTCTTCTGAAACAAATGGTTTTAGAATAACCAGACCTGTATAAACTGCTACCTGTCTAAACTCTATTGCTTTCCACCTTAGGAACTCATCTAGGGATCTGGGCTTCCTACCAAACTCAAGGGGCAGAAATGGCTTTAGCTCTAACAATTTTTCGGACATTTCCCCGAGCTGGTTCTTGTTTACCTTAAACCCAAGAGTTTTTCCTTCTATAATATACTTAAGCATTTTTTTGCAAACTCCTAAGTCTAACAGGTGCATTGGGTCTAGCGGAAATCCCTTAATCATGTCAATATCTAATTCCTTTATACCTAAGGTAAGATCCTTAAAAAAGGGCTGGTGATGATTTAAATAAACACTATTTCTAAAGTCACTATTTGTCATTAATGTACCTGCTCTATCTGAAAATACTTTTACGTTATTGACCCTTTTTCCTACCTGTGTACACTTCATACAGCCATTCAGTGCATTTGTCCCAAGGGTGCCGCACATGAATGCTCGGACTGGAGCATCACATATAAATGAGTTGACCCTAACTTTGACCTGTTTTGAGCCTACCTGAAGAGGGTTGCGAATTAATTCCGACATTTCGTAAACAAAATCGTGAGGATATTGATAAACATTGGTCGGTTTCGAACTACCTGAGTAGGAACCTATTAGAAAAACTTCTGCATTTTGCAAATTTTTGAAGAATCCCAGAATTGGCCAAACACAAGTCAGTGAACTCTTAAAAAGAGGCAACCCATCGACATTAATATCTAGGACTAGCTCCATTTCATCGACTAGGTGTTCTTGCATCGAATGAAGGTACGGTTTTATGCCAATATGTGCGTAAGTTCCGGGACTTACAGTTCGAATAACAGCTTTTTTATTTCCTGATTTTAAAAGACCCTTAGCGGATATAGGAACATTAATATTTTCCGATTTTAAAATTATTAAAAGTTGCTCCAGCTGATTTCTAGTGACATTGCACTGTTTGTACCATTTTATTAGTTTAGTTCCTAATGTCGAACTCGGACGAATATCGGACAAAGTTGGACAAATATCGGACAAAGTTGGACCTGCTATGTTTGTTTCATCTTGAAAGTCTGCATTAAGAATTGAATCTTCGAAACTAAAGCCCTCTTGAAAATCTGTACTGTTAATGGCATCTTCAAAACTAATGTTATTTTGAAAATCATTTCCCCCATCTAAACTTCCAATTGCCTGTTCAAAACCTCCTAACGCCTCTAATCTTACTTTTTTTGCGTTACGCCTTACGGTCCTTTCTGAAACACCACTCATTTTGTATAATTAAAAAAAAACGTTTAACACCAAATATATACGTCCGCACTCGGCTTATGATTTTTACAACTGATTGCCTTTCAATGCATGCTTAGCGTTTTATAGGATTTGACACCATATCCTGTACCTGTATCTATCCTTCCTCTCTACCTGTGTCATATCTTTCTATATAGTGCCTAACTTTGGAAGTTCTTACCTGATCTTAGACTAACCATAACCCTAAGATTCACCCTTGGATTTTAAAGGACCTATTTACTAATTATGTTTATTGAACACTCAGATATGGACCGCAAATTTGAACTCAGCCAGAACCAGAACCAGAAGTCATGCCAAGGATGCGAGCAACTTAAAAGTAAGTACAAAATTTTTCACAATAGTACAAAATTTTTCACAATATATTATGTATTTATTTAATATATTTTTGAACATTTTCTAGCGCAACTGGCGGACTTCCAGCAAACGATGGAAACCGAACTTTCAGAAATGAAAAGGTTCCATGCGGCGCAACTGGCGGACTTCCAGAAAACGATGGAAACAGAACTGGGAGAAATGAAGAGGCTCAACACGGCAATGAGTGCCAGGATAGTGGCGAACTTGGAAGCCATTCGGAAAAATTTAGTGGCTCCAAAGAACGACTTCCCGATTACAAATTTAGAATGACTTGTTGACCTTGAAAATAAGGTGGCGGAATCGCCCGAAAATTATGTGGATGCGTTTCGGCGAATGGTGGGGCCCGAAGGGATAGAGAAAAACTTGGAGCGATTTGTTTCTAGGGAGTTTGTGATGAGCATGAACTACGCAGGCGGGCCTGGAAAGATTGGGCTGGAGTCGTATACACATATTAACAATTGTTTATATGAGGCATCCCGTACCGAAGGCCGAAACTTTAAAGATTACATCAAAACCGTTCGGGAGGCCTTCGGAAAGGTGAAACAGCGGGTATACAAGGCGAAATCAAAGGCCAACAAGCTGAAGCCATACAATGCCCCATCACAATGTTTTTTTTTATTTTTGTTTTATTTTTGTTATTCTAATTTTAATTTCGTATTACATTTTTATTTTTTTGCTTCGTTATCATTATTATCATTATTATTATCATATTCTTCATTATCATTAGTTCCTTAAGTTCCTTATAGCTTCTAATAGTTTTATAAACATTGAAAAAAAATATAAATAAAAAATTAATTCAAAATAATTTTGGAATGTTTTATTTCGCTGGGGTTTATTGAATTCTGTATACCCCAGTCTACTTGACTTTCATGCTCTCTGGGGAGGAGGAAATTCTTATAGGGAATTTCCCTACTGAGCGCTCAGCAAGAATTTCCTCTGCAGCAGAGCAGCGACGGTCCGAGTACACGAATTTCCCCGGCCACGCATGAGTAAAAGCGAATTAGAACTTTACATAAACGGTGAGGATCTACCCCCTGAGCGATTACACAAGAAAGTAGTACTATTTTACTGATCGAAAGTCCCACTGGGATGTTTGATTATATGGGGAGGGGGGGTTATTGGACAATTATTACGTAATCATTTTATATCAAAATATATGTTTAAAAAATTTTTTTTTTATGAATTTATGGGGAAACAAAATGTTTATGATTACGTAATCATAGGGGAGGGGGTTTCTCTAATGATTACTCTTGATTACATAGGGGGGGAGGGGGTCAAAAATCATCAAAATTGTGATTACGTAATATATGGACAGCCCCTTAGCACTTGTCACATTGTGTTGATAATTATCATTGGAACTTCCTAACTTCATTTATAATGGGTCTTACAAGCTAAACATTAAAATATTTGTGATGTATTATATTATATTATTGTTGAATCTTATTTGACTATTTGTTACGTATATTGTTTCGATTAAAAATAGACTTCTATTCATCAGGAGGGTTTTATAAATCGGTGCTGATTTGAAATCTTTTAAAATTGTGCACAAAACTAGGCTACAAACTGTAACATTCGTTTAAAAACTTATTTAATATATTGTCGCATACTTATCTGTGGATAATCAATGGATTAAAAATCAAAAGCGATTTCTGTGGCATTCCTGTGATCCTGTGATTTGCTTGTTTTGGTGAAAGCACAGAACATTTCCTGTCCTGAAGATATTAGTAGTTTTCAATTAAGCTTCTTCCGGTTCCAGGATATTAGGTCCAAATATAAAAAAGTAACTTACCTTTCAGGTGCAAAGGGAAAATTCACCCAAATTCCGATTAAAATCACCCCTCGATGAATTATTTTAAATTTGTATACTTGCAATTAAATGACTATTAAATATCTTTAAGCTTTTAGTTTGTTTCCTATTTGTTTTGATCGTTCCCAGACACTTGGTTGAACGAGGCTAATAACTAGACACTTGAAGGGTGCACAATAATTTGTTGTATGTATAACGATGCCGTTGGTAAGCCGTTACAAAAAGAACGCGTAAAATTCGTCGGTGTTGCAATAAATAATTATGTAGTTCGAGTTGCACGTGGAACGGCAAATGTGGGCGTGTTGTGTGGGTGTGTTGTGTGTGTGTGTTGGGTGTGTGTGCTGATTTCGCGTATGTATATATACAAGCCACTTTGGTTGCTGGTTTCCGCTGCTTCTGCCGCTCAGTACAGGTTGATCTTCTTGAGTATTGTCTTGCGACACATGTGGCAGGTGCGCAGCGTCTCGGCGCAGTGGGAGCAGGCCCCGTGGCCACAGAGGAAGGCCACGTCCCGCTTGCGTTCCATGCAAATGCCGCAGAAGTGCGACTCCTCGAACTCCTGCACCTTGTTCTCCAGATAGCGCAGCAGATCGCCCGACGGCAGGCGTGTGGGGTCATTGGGCGACGAGGTGGACGTGGGCAGGGCCACAACCCGACCGCTGACGGTCAGCCGCCGCTCGATGGCAACGCCGCAGCGCAGACACTTCTTCATCCGGATGCCGCACTCCTCGCAGGCGATCTGGTGCTGGCACGGCTCGAAGCGCACCAGCTGCAGGATCTCATTGCAGACGATGCACTCCTGGGGACCCGTCACGATCACCGGGGGGCTGGAACTAGGACCCGCCGCCGCCCCAGCCTCCAGCGCCGTGCTGCTCGAGGAGCTCGAGGCTGCCACCGGTGGCTTGGGTGCCTTCTTGCGCGGCGCCACCTGCGGGGAGACGTTCTGCTGCACGGCATCAGAGTTGAGCTTCTTCACGCCCGGCGAGGCAGAAGGCGTGCTTGTAGCAGCGGCTGCCGATGCCGATGGTGTGTCGTTGGGCTTTGGTATCAGATCCAGTTGCTGGCGTTGCGGGGGCAGTGGCACCGCTGCTGGAGCTCCATTGGATTCCGCTCCATCCTCGCCGGCAGCAGCAGCAGCGGCTGCGGACATGTCCAGGGCCTGCAAGTTCCTGGGCAGCGCCTCGGTCTCACCTTGCTGCTGGCCAAAGATCAGCTGCCTGATGTTGCGGTCCGTAATCCACTCGAAAATGCTTGCGTTGGCGTTGTTGAGCTCCACACGGCAGCCGGCCCGCGAGAGATAGATCAGGATGCTGTACATCAGGCGATCCTCCGGCCGCACGCTCGTCTGCACCAGGCTCTGGTAGAACTTGTGGATCTCGGGCGCCTCCTCGGGCTGCGGCTCGGCCGCCGACTGCAGATTGGACTTCTTGATCACGCACAGATGCATGGCATTGTCCCCGTCCTCGTCCTTGGCATTCACGTCGCAGGCGAGCCGCACCAGGCGCTCGATCACCCCGGCATGACCCTGGGACACGGCCAGCAGGAAGGGCGTCTGCCGGCGATTGTTGCAAATGTCCAGCTCAGCCTGTCCCTCGGTGACCAGCGTTTCCACCACCTGGGCGTGGCCATTGAGAGCAGCCAAGTGGAGGGCCGCAAAGCCATCGTCCTTGCGCACGTTCACCAGCTGCCGGGAGAGCAAGAGGATGCGACGGGCGGCCACCACATTCCCCTTGAGCGCCGCATGGTGGAGGACGTTGAACCCACGATTATTCTTCACCGTGAAATCCAAGTTGGGAGCGTTGCACAGTAGCTCCACCACCTCGGTGTTCTCCTTGCCGATGGCGTCGTGCAGGGCCGTGTCACCGTACGAGTCCTGGATGTTCACATTGGCGTTGTGCTCCAGCAGCTCGCGGACGCAGTGCGGCGTCTTCTTGTGCGCACAGATGTGCAGGGCGGAGCAGTGGCTCGAGTTGAGGAAGTTCACCTCGGCGCCGTGCTGCAGCAGGACCCGCATGGTGGCCGGCTGATTGCCAAAGGCGGCGTAGTGGAGCGCAGAGTCACCCTCCTTGTCCACGGCATTGACGTTGGCCCCCTTGGAGATGAGGTAGCTGACCAGGTCGACGTAGCCCTGGTGCGAGGCCACCTGAATGCACGCCTTGCCGCCACTCATCACGTCCACCTGGCCGGGATTCACGTCCAGGTACTGGCGCACAAACTCCAGGTGACCCTGGGCAGCCTCCCGCACCAGCTTGTCGGCCACCGAGCTGCCCGAGAGGCCGGAGAGCGGGGTCATAACGTGATCGGCTCGCCGGTGGCTCAGGTCCATCATGCTGTTGGAGCGCTCGGCAGCCGTGGCCAGGGGCGAACGCTCCAGCTTGACACATTTGGGATTTAAGGTCCATTCGAAGCCATCGTCCAGCTGCTGGATGCGCAGGTCTCCGTCCGAGTAGACCTTGACCACCTTGCAGAGTTTTCCCAGAGCCTGAGGGATGGGGTTTTGCTTGGGTTCTATTTCTTTCACAGGAGCAAAGGTATTTCTACTTACATATCGCATGATTTCGATCCACTCGCCGTGGCCCTTCTGGAGCTGCTGCACCTTGTTGGCATCGTTGATGATGGTCACCAGATCGCCCACCCGAAAGGAGACAACCTTGACGAGGGCGGCGGGATGGAAGGTCCAGCGATTGGGACAGTTCTCATACTGGACCCTGCAGAGACACAATGTTAGGGTTAGCAACTCCTCTTCGCTTTAAATATATTCTCTAAGATCCTGACCGTATGTCGCCCTTGTCCGTGATCCGATGGACGGTGCCCAGCTTGGACAGATGCTCGACCATGCGCGGATTCCATCCGCCGTGGCCCTGCTGCAGCTTCATCAGAGCATCGACCTCGAGGCACACCTTGACGCGATCGCCCACGGAGAAGCTTGGCTTCACCATCGGCGCCACCGGCTGCAGCTCCTCCGGCTGCCCCAGCACTGGCATATGGTCCTTGTAGTAGTGTCCGCCGACAGTGGCCGCTATATACTTGAGGTCCACGTTGCCCTTGTGCCCGAGACGATAGACGTTCGTTGATCCCGTTACCCACGAGACGTTGGCCACGCTGCGACACGATTCGTTGTCCCAGCCACGAATTTCCATTACCCGCCCCGTCTTGCCCTCGCCGCCGTCCTGTTCGCTCCACTCCCAGTCCGGGCCGCGCACCACCTTCGAGCCCACAAAGATGCCGCGCAGTTGGATGCGCTTCGAGTTTTTCCGCGTCGGCACCCGCACCCCCAACGAATTGGGCGTGGTGTAGCGTATGAACGGGTGCTCCAAGTCGTGCAGATCCTCCGCGTAGCAGTAGGCGCACAGATGGTAGTTGGCACACTGGGCGCACTTGAAGACTATGCCGGCTATGCCTGCCTTGGAGCAGCCATCGCAGACGACATTTGAGTGACGAACTCCTAAGGATAATTCGAGAAATAGAAAGGATTAGAATACGGAATAGGAATATTTAAATATTTGTTTATTTAAAAAGGACAATAACCAAAAAAGGCTTTCGAGCTTGCTCTAAATACTCCATTTCTGTTCGCTTTTATTTTTCTTGAGTGTTCTCAGTTAAATTCTCTTGTTCTTTCTTCGATTTGTTCGTAAAATAAATTACTATTAAATTCGAATGGGAAAGTATCTTGATCAATGTTATCCTTATAGGCTATGTCACTGTTTTGTTCTACATCAAAGAAAAAAATAACGTCATAGAAACTATACTATTGTTACATGAATCCATTACTCTTGAGTATTTAAAATTTCTTAATAAGATGCTTTTTAATTTGATACTGCGAAAGTATAAAAACTATACTAATCTGCACGAAGACTTGAGAAAAATCACTAACGCGAAAAACAGAAAAACACTAAGTTCCAGCTAACGCGATATGTTATCGAATTTTCTATGTAGGTTCGTATAAAAATAATACTGGAAAATACACAATTGAAACTATAGATTATACATTTGATATTATGAAGTATAAAATCTATACTAAACTCGTTTTACTTAATTTTCTTTTTCTTTTTTGATGTATTATTTAAAAGATTTTCTATCTTTAAGTCTTAAAACTCTACCGGGGTTGCTACAGAAGTCACAAGGGTTTTGAAATCCCTTAAAGCGGTCTCCAGAACTATGCTACAAAAAGTTACATCAAGAAAAAAATGTATACTAAGCTCAAGGTACCGACTTAAACATTTTATTGCATACTTTTAGACACCTTTTAAAGGGGATTTCAAACCCCTAGTGACATATAAACAATACCATGCTTATTTGCAACTTATTGGAACGAATCAAAGCCGCTTACGATTCATAATATAGATTTCTTAGAATAAATCAAAAAGAAAATCAAATAAACACTTACCAACTTGAGCATTATCCACAATTATCAGATCGTACTGGTTCTGATAGCCCACCCGGTAATTGGTCCGGTGTCCGGAGTCCCAGTTAACCACCACAGTGTTCTCCGGTGAGTGTGTCGATCCGCAACGGCCGATTTCGCAAACGGTTCCAACGTGACCTTCTCCGTCGTCTGTTGTGCAAGGAATGAAACGAAGTTGGAAACGTTTTGAGTTGCGGTGGAGAATCTAGCTGCAGCCTGGCTCCTCCTGGGGCTAAATAGTGTGAAATGTGCATCCACATCCGGTGGACGTCCGCCATGTGCAACGCATACGCAACGCTTCCCCCCTTGAATAAACACGCTGCGCCCTGGCTATAAATACTTGGAATCATTGACTCGGGCTCGGGCTCAGGCTCCAAGCGGATCTGGTTATGCACTCGGACTCGGACGTGCAGCTGCTCTTTAATTACCCAACACACACGGGCGGGCGTGGAAACGTTCTCGAGAGGGTGACATTTAATGTTAGCCTAGGGAAACCGTCGTCTGCATGTTTTGTTTATGTCTATTTTGAACGCAATACCCCAGCCAGAGGAGCTAGAGGAGCTAGAGGAGCCGGGTGGGCCAAAAATAAACTCTCCACTCTCTCTCCCCAACAAGGCCTGACTGCTGGAACCGCTCGCGATCCCCAACACCCGGTGTGCCTAAAAATAAACACTCCAAAATGGAGACAAAATGGCACGCGCCCTTGCCTTGCCGTGCCGCCGTGGCATGACAGCCAGCCAGACTTTTGCCGCAGGGCTCTTCGTTGGAGGAGTAGGGGAATTCCTGCTGTGACCTAATCTGTGGGCATGTGTGTGTAGCCCCGGCCATGTGCAGCTGCAATTGGAGCTACTAGGCTCGGTGAGAATTGCTTTTTTTACAGTTGGTAACAGATAATTTGTAGTCTTAAATACTGATATATTCTTAGGAATCGAAGGCATATCAGTTACGGCGTTATGCGATTTTTAGAATTAAACTTTAGACCATTTTAGATACTTGAATTTCGAGATAAATAGAAAAATATGATAGCAATATGTGAATTTCCACATTTAAAGGGATAAAGAAAATAAAGTCCTAAAGTTTTTCGGACTTAAACAAGTAAAGAACTACTGGGGGTATAAATATACTGTTTTAATAATTTTTACAAGATGAAGTTATGAATAACTGTAAGATATGTTAAGGTTTTTACGGTGCACGATCGCATTTTCCTTAGGTACATACTTGAATTTCAAGCTAAATGGAAAAATATTATAGCAATCTGTGAATTTGCACATTTAAAGGGATAAAGAAAATTAAGTCTTACAGTTTCTAATACTCAAACTTGCTTATAACTTAACTAAAGAACTGCTGGTTGTAAATATACTCCTTATAATAATTATAACCGAATAAAGTGATGAATAATTGCCAGATATTTTATAAATTATACGATGTGCGATCGCATTTTCCATCAAAAAGCTATCCCCTATAACCCAGCAACTGCTCGCTTTCCTCATACCAAAACATTTTCCAGCCAAAGGGGAAAATTAATTCAATTAAAAACTACGCAATATTTATTGTTTGGCTAACTCAGGCGTAGCTGGCTATAAACTTATTTACCTGCCGCGTAGGGTAGGGTGTTTGCGTGCATATAGGTATGTTTGTAATATCGAGAACCGAGCCACACACATATCCCCGCCATATATGTATGGACCATAAAACGAAGCGGCGAAAGCAGAAGCAATTGGTAAGCGCAAGAATTTCGCTGCTGCTGCTTCTGCTGCCGCCGCAGTGAGTGTTGCTAAAAATAGCGAGGCGCGTCCTCTTTACATACAACAGCGCCCCGAGCAGTGGCAACGGACACGGACATGGACACGGGCACACACACCTCTCCCTCCGCCTCCTCCTCCTTCACTTTCTCCGCCGCTTCGCACCGCTACCCGTGCACGGGGTGCCAATGCCAAGTGAGTTGAGTTTTTGGGTCTACAGTGAATAGCGGTGAGAAAGAAATCCCCTTTTTGTGAGTTTATCTAATCAAATGAATGGGGAGTTGGCTTTTTTTGTATGAAAGTACTAATTACTAAATTATCATAGGGTATTATATTTATGAACATTATATCTACAATCTACTTTGTGTACTTTGAGTTTATTGTTGACAAGCTTTTATTTTAAAGTTTTTCATTGGCTAGATCTTGGTCTGGACTCAAGAGACAATGTTACACCTTAAAAGGGATATAAAATTAGCTTTAAAAACTAATAAAATCTTTAAGTTTATATCACTTAGATAGGGATAAGTTTAGATTAAGAAAAAACATATATTGTGTGAAAATAAAATTCTAAGGAATATATGATCGACCTTCAAAAATGCAACTCAATGAAAACGCGACTTCTAAAAGAAAATTGCATAGAAAAATCCTTAATTTTTATAGTTTTCTTCTTTTTAGAGAGAAATGTGGTCAGAAAAGTTCGTACCACAGAAGTCCGCCTGTATTTTCTACTCTGGCCTTCTTCTAAATTTTAATTTTCAATTGAATTAGGCGCAGAGCCAAAAACAAAACAAGTTAAGTAATTTTTGATGGTCTAATAAGGTTTCTAGGCACAAGGAGCTTTAACTAAATAATTCCATAAATTCCAAACCATTTTGCACCATGTATTACTCATATAGCAAATATTTAAAATTGTATAATCGGGTTTTTTGATTACGTCTAAAAGAAAGCTTCAACACAAATTAGCCATATTAATTTCTGATTATATTTTATGACACCATGGCCGGGGTTTCCCCGAACCAATCTCCACCGTGTATGATTTCAATCTATACCCACATATTGAAAAAGACTCGTGTATAAACAGAGAGACCCCCGTGGCAAGTTAATTTCCTCTCATCGGAGGAGGAGGAGGTGAGTAAACAAAGTGGCTCGTGGCTTCCTCTGGCTGTTGTTCCTACCTTGATTCGACCAGATCCAATTGGGTCCACGCACCACTCGAATGCCGGGCGGAATGGAGGCTCGCATGGCGGTTAGTTGACTCAGAGTTCTTGGTTGCTGTGTGATTCAGTCTCAGCTCGAGCTGCGATTCCGGTTGCCAGTCAGCCTTCGCCTGCAAGGAGAGGATGTGACATTTGACATTAGTCCGTTGTCTGCTGGTGTCAGGTCAGGAGTTTGATGATGGGACCGCGCCAATGATAATTGGGTCAACTAACTGGCGCCCCAGTCAGCGCATGACTGTAGGGAGAAGCCCCGCACAAAGAGGCGCATATTTGTGGGAGGCTGTGAGGCATATGCTGCTCGAATAGAAGAGATATGGCCTTCTGCCTCACGGTCTCCCGATCGCCAGTGCCACTGCCTCGGGCTCCGTTCCAGGGAGCTGCTGTCGTCGTCATGGTGCGGGTGCAGCCTTTCTCGCATGACGCATGCCGATAAGGCAGATATACATATGTATATGTATGCTCTTGATTTTTAGGGGGGCGCTCCAGTAGCCGCAGCAGCAGCTGATAAAGGCCAAATGTTGTGATTTTTCCGTCTTTGCTCAACTGTTTTGGGTTTTTTTTTAGTTCTATTAATTGACCCGCATGTGTTGTTTACGAAAAGTATTTACGCGCACACACAGCCACAACATATCGCCTCACTCACATCGTCCAAATGCGAACGAGTATATATGCGGAATCGCCCTCGGTGTGTGCGCGCTGCGTACATATGGGGAAAAATGATTGGGGCACACACAGCAGCAGCAGCAGCTTACCAATGCAATTGGGGAAACTGTCGCACGTCCAGCAGGCACTGCTGCTGCTCCAGCTGTTTGCAATGAAAAAAATACTTTAGATTCTGCTCCTCGGCCTTAATGGTGCATTTTATGCGCGCGTGCGCTTTTTATTGGGCATTTAGTGTTTCCTTTCGCCTAAAGTGCATGGGGACCGTTGCTACGGTGGCCAAATGGGGCATTATTCACTCGATCGCGCACTCAAATTCCGCACTCCTCTAACACACCGCCGACGCACGAATTGACTCTTTGCTGGGGGACATTACAATTTCGATTTTAAATGGCCAAATTCACAATTTTGCTAGCACTAAAATAACACAACTACAATTTGGTTTGCTTCTTCTTTCTCTAGGTATGGCCTAAAGGTGGCAGTGCAAAAATACAGCTGTATCGATACATTCGATAGGCGGTCGGGGAATCGCAGGCGCAATCGATAGTTCACAACAAAGCCGAACACATGTTGTCTGTTGTTGTCTATTTTTTGGATTAAAACATTAAATTTTAATTGTTTTAGTAATGTTTGCTTAGTTTATTTAGTGGCTGAGTGGAAGTAATGAAAAGAGCTGTCACCATGGACCAGTTACCATATCAGACAGCAATCAAGAAGGGTAAGATCTGCAGTGGACTGAGAATCGTTGAAGGTGTAATGGTTTAACTTCTACAGCCCAACTGGTGGAGAGGAATCCGCAGTGCCAGGTGGATCCCATGAGAGTGTCCATGCATGACGAGGGAGACATCATAGAACTGGCCCAGCAAATCCAGAATGCCGACAAACAGTTGAAAAACACAACTTGCCACAAACTTGGTGTAATAATGGATCAGGTAAATCACTCAATCTTTGGGTTATCTGGCATGAAACCAAGTTGTTACTCAACAGATAAAAATGCTGCAAGCCCAGGCCATGGAAATACTGAAGGAGTCCAATATTAACCGAGAACTGCACGGTGCCGCCTGCAACTTCACCAAAAAGCCCGGACAAATCTATCACCTTTATCAGAGGGCATCGGGTCAAAACTATTTCAGCATGCTATCGCCCCAAGTGTGTTTTTGATTTTAAACTCATTTCGAAACATCTTCTAATTTTGAATCTTTCAGGAATGGAATCATTCGGTTGACCAGACCTTCAAGGGCAGCTATAGACTGGAGTTCGATCTGAGCTGGACACCAGTGGATAAGATTAGAGAGCAGGACGAGAAGCTCAAGTGGACAGAGCAGTGCATGCTAAAGGCAATGGACTCGACCATGGCCATTGATTTTAATTTAAACAATGATTAAATTCTCCAATAAAAGTTAGGGATAATGTAATAACCAAGGCAGAGCTTACTTTTAATTCATATTCATATCAGTTTACTTGGTGGAAGTTGTAGAGAAGTCAAATATTGGCTTTATAAAATTATTTAGAGTTATTTAAGTAACAAGTTTGGATTCCCAATTATTCAGAATGGTTTTTAAAATAGTTAAAATCTTATTCGGAACGGTAATAAAAAATATCGTTATACAATATTTAAAATATAACGATACTACAGCGTATCGATAGACTTAACTGAATAACGACTAAATATCGATAGCTGCCCTGCACTT
Organism: Drosophila rufa; assembly: GCA_018153105.1. Taxonomy (NCBI): domain Eukaryota; kingdom Metazoa; phylum Arthropoda; class Insecta; order Diptera; family Drosophilidae; genus Drosophila; species Drosophila rufa. The sequence goes on from JAECXS010000096.1 coordinate 21,876,117, forward strand.
CGATTTCTGTTTTGTTTTCACTGCAACAGCTGAGCTCTCGTGAATTGTTTTTTCGTGAAACTCAGCGTATTTTTTGTTTGTTTTGTTTCATTTAGTGTTTCGTTCAGACATCAGACATGTCCGCGCCCAAGAACGAGATGTACTACAGCCTGCTGGAGTGGTTCAAGACCCTCAACCTGAACGCGCCGCACTCGGACGCCGAGTCTTTGGCCGACGGAGTGGCGCTGGCCCAGGCGCTGAATCAGTTCGCCCCCGAATCCTTTACGGACTCGTGGCTGTCGAAGATCAAGGCCAGCGCCGTTGGGAGTAACTGGCGGCTGCGGATGAGCAACCTGAAGAAGGTCACCCAGTCGGTGTACGACTACTACAGCGAGGTGCTCAACTACTCGCTGAGCGACTTTGCCAAGCCCGATCTGCAGCGCATCGCCGAGAAATGCGACCTGGGCGAGCTGGAGCGGCTGCTGCAGCTGGTCCTCGGGTGCGCCGTCAACTGTGCCAAGAAGCAGTCGTACATCACCGAGATAATGTGCCTGGAAGAGGAGCTGCAGGCGAATATCATGCGGGCCCTCCAGGAGCTGGAGTCCACACGCACAGCCTCCTCCCCGGAGGGTGGTGTGGTCACGTCACTGTCGCGCAGCTCCATCAGCGGCATGCTGGACAGCAAGGCGGTGCAAGAGGAGCGCGACGCCATGGCCCAGAAATGCTTCGAAACGGAGAAGAAGATGCTGCTGCTCATCGACGAGAAAACCAATCTGCAGCAGGAGTTGCACAAGCTGCAGCAGGAGTTTGCACGCCTCGAGCAGCACTCAACGGTCATTGGCGATGATGGGGTCTCTTTGGGACCGGTGCAAACCGGATCCGTGCGCTACAACGAGCTGCGCCGGCAACTGGACCTGCTCAAGGAGGAGCTCATACAGTCGGAGGGAGCCCGCGAAGATCTGAAACTCAAGGCCCAGCAGCAGGACTCTGATCTGCTGCACATGCAAATACGCATCGATGAACTGATGGTAGGGATTAAATGCCCTCTCTCCCACCTAATATTTACTAAACTCTTTCGTTATTTCCCACAGAAAAGTACGGCTGAGGTGACCACTCTTAAGGACGAGGTCGACGTGCTGCGGGAGTCCAACGACAAGCTGAAGATATGCGAGGCCCAGCTGGACACGTACAAGAAGAAGCTGGAGGACTACAACGACCTGAAGAAGCAGGTCAAGATACTGGAGGAGCGCAGCGCCGACTATGTCCAGCAGAATGCCCAGTTCGAGGAGGAGGCCAAGCGATATGCCAACACCAAGGGCCAGGTGGAGCTGTTCAAGAAGGAGATCCAGGATCTGCATGCCAAGCTGGACAGCGAGAGCAGCAAGAACGTTAAGCTGGAGTTCGACAACAAGAACCTAGAGGGCAAGAACCTGGCGCTGCAGCGGGCCAAAGACAGCCTGCTCAAGGAAAGGGATAATCTACGCGAGACCGTGGACGAGCTGAAGTGCGGACAACTGTCTTCCAACTCGGCCCTGACAGGCACCACAGTCTCCCGGGAGCTGCAACCCTCGGCGGCGGTGGAGAAGCTACAGCGTTTGGAGGCGGAGAACAAAGCCTTGCGCGAGGGGCAGGGCGGCCAGACCGCACTGGCGGTGAGTCATCAAAGATAATGCCACCCAATGGCATAATTTCTATAGAATTATTATTGCAGCAACTGCTGGACGATGCCAACAAGCGCTGCGAGAATTTGCGTGACCAACTAAAGACGGCCAATGAGCGCATTCTCTCCCTCTCGCATGCCTCCCAGAGCGATGATCCCATTTTAAAGGAGTAAATATTAATCAATTTATACATTTTTGGCACTTAACCTTATAATCCAATCCCAACAGGAGCGAGTTTGGCAAGCAGATCAAGCAGCTAATGGAACTAAATGAACAAAAGAGTGAGCTGCACGATACTTTATAAATTATAACCAAATAATACTAATAAACGCCGTTGCAGCACTCCAACTGGAGGAATCGGTGACCCAAAGCTCTTCGCTGCAGTGCAAGGTGACGCAGCTGGAAACGAACTTGGCTGCCCGGGAGCAGGAAATTCTGGCCTACGATGCCAAGTACAGGAAGTGTGTGGAGAAGGCCAAGGAGGTGATCAAGAGCATTGATCCCAGGATAGCCAGTGGTAAGTTAAGATACACATCACACGAAGAGAGTATCCAATCAAGTTCCAACTGCCAGCTCTGGACGCCAGTGTGCTGGAGAAGAGTGCGGCCGAGGTCGTGGAGGAGGAGCCCAAGCCCAAGATGAGCGTGATGGAGGAGCAGCTGATGACGTCGGCCTTCTATCGATTGGGCGTCAATGCCCAGCGCGACGCCATAGACTCCAAGCTGGCCATCCTAATGGGCTCTGGGCAGACATTTCTCGCCCGCCAGCGACAGTCGGCGCCCCGCAAATCCCTAAGTGCAATGAAATCAAAGTAAAAGGCAATAACCTGAACTATAGGCTAAGGACTTGTCGGTACTAAGCGTAGTTCCGATGGCAAATTTATATAATTGATATATATAATGAAATTATTTATTGCATGGATCTATCTATCGTATTTATAGGAAACATAAAATAAAGTTCGTTCAATAAAATCCCTACAATTAAAAAGGCCTTGGGTTTATTGTAAATATCTTAGCTTTTAATATGTAGAATTAAATACATTCAACGCAGAGCACAAATAAATGAAAGGATAGCTCTCCTCGACTCTGGGAACCGATCTCGGAGAGAGTCTCTTGGGGGGGGGGGGCATTGGCACAGGTAGGAAATGCAATTCGAAAGGGCGCTACACAGACGACGATCGGTAATATCAATAGGTTCCTATCGATGATCTCCTCCTCACTTGGCGATCGGTTGGAGTTGGGGTGCGCTCCGCCGGTTGCCGGCTGGCTCGCACTCCACAAACTGCTGCAGTCTACATACTTGGTACATATCTAGGATCTCTGACCCCTGCCTGCCTTCAGCTTCACCATGGCCGCCACATGCTCTCGTCCTGACCACCTGCCGCCGCCGCTGCCGCAGCCGCCGCCGCCTGGGCCATGTAGTGGTACTCCTCCTCCTGGCGCTGCCTCAGCGCCTGGCGAGCGGCCGTGCTCGTCTGCGGCCGGGGACCCGCCTCCGGTGCCTCGTTCTCATTGGAGCCGATGCCGCTCTCGGATCGGGGCGAGGATTGCTGCGTGGGTGGCATGGACTTGAGCTCCGATACCGAGACCCCCGAACTAACAGACGCTGCCACCGAAGCGGGCCTCTCCGACTGCGTTATGGGTAAGGGTGTTCCGGCAGCGGAGGTGGCCATGGCGGAGACGTTGACTCCCGCGGAAGCGGCCACCGCCATGCTGTTGGCATAGGCCGCAGCGGCAGCGGCAGCCACATGGGCCGCTTCAAGGCTGCCGGGAAAGCTGGGACTCAGCTTGCCGGCCAAGTGCGGCTGCACTCGCTGCAGCTCGATCAGACGCTCGAAGTCCGTGCGCGTGGCTATCGGATCCACCAGAGGCTGGGTGCTCAGACCGAGAGCCGCCGCCAGTTGGACGTAGTGGGGCGGGAGGACCAGGACTCCGTTGACGGATTCGGGCTGCTGCTGCTGCACCTGCGCCTTCAGCTGCTGCTTGTACTGCTCCAGGACATTGGCGCACACCTTGTTGCGATCCTCCTCGTAGCTCATCTCGCTGGGAACGCCAGCATCCTGCGGCGATTGCTGGCTTTGCACCTGGGCCTGCTGCACCTGGATCGGCACCGGGGTGTGCGCCTGCGGCTGCTGACCCCGGTTGTTGTTCTCGTCCTGGGGCGCTGGCGTTGTGGGAAGAACTCTGCTCTGCTCGGCGGCCACCAGCTTGAGACCCTTGCTGTAGTCCACCGGATTCGAGTCCTGGCTGCTGTAGTCCAGCGAATGGTCCTCCGGCTGAGACTTCTTCGTCTGGTTCAGGTCGAAGCAGCTGCTGTTGCTGGGACTCTCGCCAAAGCTGGCCGTGGAATGCGGACAGATCTCCACATCGATCTCCGCGATGCACTGGTCCAGGTGCCGCAGGAGTCGCGCCTTGGAGCCCGGCTCCGCCAGCGTGGGCATGGTGCCCTGAGGCGGAGGCTCCGGAGTGGCCAGGTAGCGGGCAACCTCGCGAGCGCAGTCCGTGTAGCCAGCTCGGTATTTGTTGACAGCTGAAAGGGGGAATAAATTGATTAATATAATAATGAAAAAAATATATAAATAAATAATACATAAATTCATTTATCAAATATTAAACTTACACGGATCATCCAGATTGCGATGCCTCTGGAAATGACGCACGGTCAGCTCCAGGATGTCCGCCTTCTCCAGCTTGGTGTGCTTCGCCTGGCCCTCGCCATTCTTGCCATTCTGGCTCTTGGTGGACTCTAGGATGAGGGCCTTCAGGATGGCCAGGCTCTGATTGATGCGCGCCCGCCGCCGCTTCTCCATGAGTGGTTTATTTGTCCGCTTGCTGATGTCCTGCGACGAGGTCACATTCTGCGTCGAGCTGACCAGCCCAATGGACTTTATGCCGCTGCCATTGGTTGAGCCGGCGGCTGTGAATCCGATGCCTGAACAAAAACGAGCCACATAGATAAGTTAACCGGAATTCAATTAACTATATTGAGGAGCTTCAGGTGGGATTCCCGGAAGAAGCTAGGGCTTTTTAGTAAGTTCAAGGTGGCCCTTGCTCTAATTAATTTATAAAGCTCTAATGAGATTCGTTGCAACTATTGAAGGGCGATAAAAAAAGCGTTTTGTTTCAACATTTTCAAAGGCAAAACTGGCTTTGAAAAAATATTATTTAAGTTGGTTTCTACCAATTCTTGGAATTCTTGATTTAAATTAGAGTGTCTCTCTTATTTTGAGAGATATATCTTTCCTCTGAGACTTCAAATAAAACATGTTTCAAAATTTGTATAAGCCATATTATAGAGTCTATATTCATTATGGTATTTTTAAAGTTAACAACCTGGAGAATAGTTAGGATTAAGACTTATATAGCTTATAAATAATCACAAAGTTGTAATGATTTCTGGTAGAATTTAGAGTCTTAAGTAACGATTGTTGATCATTTATTTCCTTATTCAATTTTTAACTGTGTTATCAGAACCTGTCTCATGTCACATGCCATTTATCCACAGGTGTCTTTAGATTGTAAAAAGCACAAATGTTGTTTATTATTCAAGCTAAGCCTTGTTAAACTTTTGGTAGTAAAATTGTCTTCAAGTACTTCACAAGGTTTCACTTTTGTATATTTCTTTAAATTTGTTTTTCCTCAGGTTTTAATTTAAATAAAACGAATTCTTTTACAACTTGTGGTTTACAACTTGTGTGATCTTTGTCACACCTTCAAATTAATTTATCTTTTTCAAACCACTTTTATTTACATTTCAGACTTTAATGTTTAATTTAATATTTATAAGTAGGAAATTAACACAGTGCAATGCTATTTTCTTATTTAGTTATTAAAAACCATATAATTTACCAGAAGCTGATTTATTTTTCGAGTAATCCTTATCACGTTTTGCTGTCATTTTCTCATTTTAACGGAATTCACAAGAATTCGTCGCCCGTTAGCCAGTTAAAAATGCCAGTGATTGGCTCGTTTGTTGATTAATCAAATTAATATTTTAATTGCCAGAAATTCCTAATTTAGACCGCGCCAAACAAAAATTACGTCTTTTGCGTGAGTCAAAGAGCGACGAACAAAACGGCCGAACGACAAAGGATATGCGTCCGCACGGTTCGAGGATTCACGGCAAACTGAAGGCGTGCGAGTGCCAAAAACAACTGCGACTTTTCACTTCGGTTTCACACACAGCGTCGGTGGATGTCGGATGTATGGCTTGGCTATAGAGCTGGGGATTCTTCGATTTTCCGCTGCCGCGTGCGCCTGGCTTGTGCGAAATTTCCCGACTGAAACGCTTGGTTAGCTCATGTTGCTGCCACCGCTGGCGCTGCTGCCTCCGCTGCTGCTGCTGTGGCTGCTGATGTTGCTATTGCTGCTCCTGCTAATGTTGCTGCTGGCGGTGGCACGAGCCGCCGTCGTCGTCGTCGTCGTCGTCGTCGTCGTGTGGCGCAGCAACCAAAGCAGATTGGAGTCAACCGACAATAAAAGCAACACCAACAACGGCAACAACAACAATAGCAACACCAATCAGCAGGAGCAGGAGCAGGAGCAGCAACAGCAACAATGGCCGGGGATGTGGCAGCAACAGCAACAGCAGCAGCAGTAGCAGAGCAACGCCTGGCTGCCTGCCACGTTAATGGTGGTTGTGGTAATGGTTGCCCCACCGACCTCCGCACACACACACACACACACAGTCGGCGAGAGCTTAACGACGCAGCGGAGGCATGTTGCCAGTGGGCGGTGGGTGGACGTGATGGCATGGTGGTGGCATTGGTGGCGCGCTGGCTGCGGCAAATGTCAGGCAGCCCGAGCGACAAGCCGGAGCGACGTGCCGCCATTTGGACGGACGGCGTGACCATGTCTGGCTTTAGCACACACACACACACAGCCACTCAAACACTGACACAGTCGTAGACACACGAACCCACACACAGGCATACAAATCAATTCGCTTAGGCGCAAATACCAAATTACCCAGCAGACAGGGCGGATGAGTGATATTTGCGGGGACGAAAAATGAAGCATACTTCTTGGGGATAAGTAGGGGTACTGTGTTTTTTTATTATTAATTTTTGAATAAGGAGAGTGATCAGCTTAAACTTAATTAAAATAATAATTAATAATAATATTTGTATACTTTTTTTATCCTTTTACTTAGGAATATATTCTATTTGGGGATCAAACATAGATAGACTTATTGCAAGTTAGTAATTATTTATCGTTAACCTGTATATGTAAGAAAGATATGGAATAAAAATCTGAATGATCAAAATATATTATATCTTAACCATAGCTGTCTTAGTAAAATATTAAATAAGTTAGCCCCAAATATTTTAATTTAATTTAATTTTCTTTTTTTTTTAATAAATGGAGAAACTTAACAAGATTCTTTAAATATCCCTAGTTTTTTTATAAGCTAAAATAAAGGAAGATCTGAGGATTGTTAACAGTAAACAAAACATGTTAAATTTATTTAATTATAGTTTTATTTTTTTTTAGATCCTTGCTTGTTTCGAGAACTTCAATTTTCTGCTATCTATAATTCCCTGATTTGCGTGGAAAAAACTCGTAGTAAAAATAAACTCTAAATTAGTTTGAACTGGTCTGGACCCTGTAATTTATTCTGGAAACAAAAAAAAACACAAAAATTAAAGTTAGCCCACGGCTTTTGCTCATTGGGTGGATTGCTCTGCGTCAACGGCGTGAGCAGGCGGGTCTGTGGCCTGCGGGCGACGAAGCAACGCCTCCGACCGACTGACTAAGGGTCGTGCGGGGTCAGTGGGGAACTGGGAATGGGATTGGGTGTGGGCCTGGGCTTGGGTTTGCGTTTGGGATCCCGGTGTGGCGGTGGTGTGCGGTGCGGGTGTGTTTGCTGTCGCTGACTTTGCCATTCGGCTGCCCGCATCGAAATCATAACACCAACGAGGCGAAACTTCTGCGGCGCGGCAGTCGTGGTGCAAATAATAAGCCAGGCCAGGCGACAACGCGGGGAGCCAGGCTGGAATTGGGAAGCGCAGAGCAGGGACCATGGAGCCAGAGACCAGGAGCAGGGCGTAGTGACGGTAGCCAGACGAAGACAACTGTGACAGCGGCAGTAGAAAGGACTATTAGATAAATACGCTGGCTGGGGCGAGTTTCGGGTGGCGGGCGGCGGGCGGCAATATCGTGGCAACAAAGTTGATGGCAACAAATTGCAGTGGATGTGGGCCCCATCCACCTCAGCAGGGGCTTAACAAGGTGCGCCACGCACAACGCAGCAAACCAACAACAAGTGCCCCAAACTGCGTGATAAACAATATGGAAATGCCACATTGCTGCAGAGGAGTCAGGTCAGGAGTGGAGTCGTTCCACATGTGGCGGATTCACACAGGACTCCATCACTTACATCCAAAAACCAATCGAATTTGTACATCCCATAATGCGTCACAAGGCTGGCAGGATATTCGGAGCTTGGCTTAACATCTTTCACCACGGATGAGTGGTATTCACTGCCGCATTGAATACACGATGGTGAAGGTTTATATATAATTCATATATTTTCAATTGTTTTATTTGGGACGTTAGTATTTAACTGTAAATTCGTATACTTTAAAGTTAACGTTAGGTGCTAAATTATAAATTAAATAAGGAGAGTCGAAGAGAAATGTAAATAATTCGTATCTGAACACCAATTAGTACCTATTTATTGTATCAACTCCTAATTTCCTTGAGGTTTTTCTTGTTTCACTATTCTTATATGATCAACCCTCTTGGTTCCTAGATATTTATTCTATTTATTATATTTAGGTGCTAAATTTTAAATTCATTAATTTTGTTTTTCCTTTTATTTTGAAGGAGACTCGAAGAGATATGTAAATAATTCGTTCTTCAACTCCAATTAGTTAATATTTATTGTATTAACTCCTAATTTCCTTGAGGTTTGTCTTGATTCACTATTTGTATATGATCAACCCTCTAGGTTCCTAGATATTTATTCTATTTATTATATTTTTTGAGGATAAATTGATCCTTTTTGTTTTAAAATCTTTTTGAATATTTAGCTCTATAAGCCTTTGAGGAACAGGAGTAATTTTTTGCCTAAATATATTGGTTCTTCCTTATACGTGTACTTATTATGTCTGTGATAATCTGTGTGTGTAATTAAAGGGATTTATTTATTCCAATATGATAAATATTAATAAAATGTGTGAGTTAATTGATTACGTCATAGAGAACTATTGAACAACATTTTTAAAAATATAAATATACATTGCTTCCCTCTTAAAAAAACCTAACCAACCATCCAAACTTAACTGGATCCACCAAGAACTCAATGTTAGCCTTACTAGGGCGCCAAAAAGTATACAACGTCTCAAAGAACATGATTTCTATGGTCGGCAAACTCCTATTTCTTGTTTTGAAAGCTAATTTTTTTTAATTAAACCCAAATCTGTGTCCAAATTGGTCAGCAAAATACTGCAATCAGTTTCCAAGTGTTAAATTGAGCAGAGTAATCTCTCAAAAATAAATTTCCACAATTAAATGAACTTCATTGCCGTGCTAAAATTGAGCAATTAAAACAGATAACTTTTTCCCAGAACTGTTGCTCCTGCCACCTAATCCGCTTAGCAGCACCTGTCTTCTTGGAATGCATAACGACATTTGTGTGAGCCTGTAAGGGTGAAATCTATGTGGGATAATGAGCAATTAGCAGCCGCCGCTTAAAGCTGAGCTTGATCCCGTGGACAGCTCAAAGGACGAGGCGGCGGCGGCTCCTCACCTGGGTCGTTGGCACTCAGCGCGTTTTTTATGCGGCCTGGCCAGGTGCAATCACAGAGTGAGCGCACAAACATGGTCTGGGTACAAAGAGCTCTCCAACTGCGCACGTGGCAGCCGGGGATCGGACGGAAGGGGGGGCATAAAGCTGAGATGGGTGTGTGTGTGTGTGTGGGGGGGTGTAGTACCCCCTATCCACTTGGCGCATGTTGCCAGCTGCCGTTGCCGCCAGCCAAATTACTGAACTGAACCGAACTGAGCTGAACGATGACTTGAATGCTGCCCCCGCGGCTCGAGGCGCACAGATGACGGCGCCAGGAGTGGCGGGCGGGGTCCCGGGCAGTCATGTGGTGCTGGCACACACATAAATCGTTTATAGCCACACCGAGACCAGGCAGGCCGCCACCAGCATCATCATCGTCATCGCTAAAAGCTCTGCCACGACCCTGGCCGGGCCCTGGCTCCGGCTATGGCTACGGCTCTACGGCTTTGCCTCTCCGGGTTTTCCTCATCCGCTCCACCGACCTCTCCTTCGGCTAAACCCACCAGCAACAGCAACAATGCCGCCGCCTCACTTGCTGCCGATGTTTCTGGTCGACTTGACAGGCGGCCCCACTGCCGCTGCCGTCGTTGCCGCCACTCCACAGGCCATTCAGCCAGCAACCTGCCACTGCCACCCATCCAAAACCCAAACCCAAGCCAAAGCCCCACTCCCATCCAGACGTGCGGGAGAAGTGGCAGTGTAACAGCCGGCAGCAGGCCACATGCAACCTTCGGCCACGGCTCGGTGACTGTGGGAAATACCCTGTTCGCGGTGCGAGGCAGCGGAAGTTACACTTAAAAAAATATTAGGGCTTGAACTTATTTAAAAAGCGAAGTAAATAGCACTAAACTGGGAAGCAGCATTTATAAAAAATCTATCATATTTAAAATCTCTATCAAGGGTGCCACAAAAATTGCGTTTATTTTAAAATAAATTAAAAAGGTGCCCAAAAGTATGAAAAGAAAAATCTATAAATAAAATTCCATCTCAAATTTGGTTGTTTTACAAGCTGTAATATTTTGTAGCATACTCTTAGGCACTATTTTAATTAATTTGAAATCTACAGCGATTTCCGTGGCACTCCTGTTTAGTTATACAGGCGTGCTCCGGTTTTCACTTTTATTTTTCGTTTTCGTTTTAGACCAAAAACGTACGTTTTCGTTTTTAGGTGCTCCGGTTTTCACAAACTTTTTGTCATCGTTTTGTTATCGAAATATTTAATAGTTTTTATTGCTCAAACAGATGACTTGGATGTTTTGAGAAGTATAAGGAATGCTTAAATGCCTTTAATCTTTTTAATTGTTTGTTTTAAAGCCAAATAAAGGCAGAAATTGTTTATTTATCGGTCCAAGAGGGCTGCCACCCTTTGACGATATGTCTTTTATACCTTTTTTAATTGGTATGATCACTCTCTTAAATTAAAAGAATTTAATTTAAATTAAAATTTCTACATTTCAAAAATTCCAAGCTAAAACAAAGTCTGTATACTTTCCGAAAATAATTCCCATATTTTTTTGAAATCTACAACGATTTCTGTGGCACCCCTGTTTAGTTATAATTTATGATCACTCTCTTAAATTAAAATAATTTAATTTAAATTACAATTTATACATTTTAATAAATATCCGAGCTAAAACAAAGTCTGTATGCTTTCCAAAATTAATTCCCATACTAAAAAAACACATAATGCCTCTAAATTTTAGCAATTACTCACTCTAAATGTTTTGTTTCCGTGCAGTACCCTCCGCCACTGCCATGGCTGGAGCTGGAGTCAAAGGTATAAAAGGCAAGTGAAGCGCAGACAGCAGTGGCAGCCGGAGACCGGAGACCGGAGCACGAATGCGGCGGGCGGAAGGCAGGGAGTCGGGGGAGGAATGCGAGCAGGTTGGAGACGGATCTCCTGCTCGGTCCCGGCAACAAGAACAACAATAACAATGCGAAAGGTATTGGTGGCAAAACAGAAATGAAAATCAAACTGGGGAAAATGCACACACACACACACAACCCCACGAACACAGATGGGAAAGCCCCACAGGAAAAGCTTCGGAAGTGCGCTCCATGCCGCAATGGCAACGGAAGCAGGACAGGACAGCTCGAAAGGGACGCGGCGTGGCTATGTGGGGAGGTTTGGAAGGCAGTTTGTCAAGTGGCGACCAGGGGCGGAACGAGGACGAGGACGAGGGCGCGGAGGGCCATGACACGACCTGCTCCTGCCGTTGTGTCGGCTAAAGAGAGAAAAATGACTAAATCAAAAGGAAGTGCGCCACACTGTGCGGTGTAAGAGCACGTACAATACGCCGGAGCTTCACTCTACGCCTGTATTAGTGTGTACTCTGTGTGTGCGAGTGTGCGACTGTGTGGGAGTGTGCTGGCGCGTGCTTCGACAACCGAAAGCATGGCAGGCCGAAGCGCACGACAAAAGTGGCGAAAGCGAAGTCGATGGGGAATATAGGAAATAAGGTAACTCCGCTTTAGTGACCATCCGGGTCGAAGGACCAAAATGTAAACCATCAAAGCTCAGATATGGACTCACTCTCTTATACAAACTCTTAGTTCTTTTAGAATTTATTTGTTCTTATTTCTCCGAACTCTTTCAAGGAATATTACCATCCAGACCCGTTTTACTTTTGTCGGGTGACGGTGTGGCCGCAATATGGCAGAGGCAAACGGCAGAAGGCAGGCGCAAACAGAGCCAAAAGCAGTGGTGTGAAAAAAATTGAAATTTGCGTGAGTGCTCCAACTGCGGCATGGCATGGCATGGCATGGCATGGCATGGCATAGCAGCCCGGCAGCCGGGCATCCTGGCATCGTGGCATTCTGGCAGCCTGGCAGCCTGGCGCTTGGCTGCCTTCCAATCCCTCGCTGCGCCAGTGGGTGTGGGTCTCGTTGTGGGTATGAGTGGGCGTCGTTTGCACTTCAATGCTAATGTTGGCTTGGCAGCGACGTCTGTCGTCGACATTTTCCATGCCGAAGGGGACGGAGAGGTTTTGGAGATGGTCGGGCGATGGTACGGGGTCGGGATTGTTTGGGATGGGGGACAGGCCAGGGCCAGGACGCGTGTCGCTTGTTCGTTTTGGGCATTTTTTGGGATTGGCAGTCTGCAGTGGCGTAAGTGGAATTTCCCAATCTAAAAGGGGTGGAATTTCTGTAGAGAATCAAGGGAGTAGGGGGAATTTCTGAGGATTTGAAATCAATTGCTGGAAGGTGTCGAATGGTATGCAATTTTTGACATATTGTAGTATACTTTGGGGCTCGTATTTAATTGATTTTAAATCTACAGAGATTTGTAAGGATCATCATGGAAATGAGTCAGATTTTAGAGGCAGAAGAAATGAAGATAAAATATTTAGTCTAAACCTAAAACTCCCATTAATGTATAAAATAAGTAATATACTTATTTTATATATTTATTATATAATATTGCAGTTATATATTTGTTAACGGTTATCACAGGAACTTTGTTAACTCAGCTTACGGTTTTATTATAGCTTACACTTAAAATCCCTGTCGCAAGTAAATCCCCAAAGGGGAAGCTCGCTCATCCTCCCCCCTTTCGGGTACGTCCCTGTCCGGAGGCGTGCGTCCTGTATGTGTGCGCCATCCTTCGGCGTGGGTGTGTGCTGCTTGTCAACGCCAACAATGGGCGCTTGCTGATTCGGCCCTCGAATGGAGGCAGCACTCTTTTTTTTATTTATTTATTCCTGGTATCCTTATAACAAAATAGCTGCAACTTGGCCCGCTGGCAATCGCTCTGCATGGCCCAGAGTCCGCAACAAAATAAGAGAAGTGCGACCAATTTTGTCGAGTTAATCCCTAACGACACTGACAAACGCCCCCAGCAGAAGTTCGGTGCAACAAAATTAGACCAAACCCCAGGCAGAGCCCCCCATCCGCACTAAGGGGAAATAAAATTAAGCTTTAAAAAGTAAAAAGTTGCCATTAATTTGTGTATTTTTTGTACTATGGAATACAGTGGTCAATTGAGAGGGGTAAGTCGGACTTGGACAGATTTAATTTAATCAGTCTAATTAGAAGAAATTTGCTAGATTGTTACCTTTATTTAATTAGGCGGGTTTCCTTCGAAGCGTTGAAATAAGCTCACTTTTATTTAACTTTAGTATCATTACTTAGGGAACATTGGAGGGTTTTTAATCAAAATCTGTTACTGGTTTTTCTCTGGACGTCTGGGACTTTGAGAAAACGAAGTTTGAAGGAACTAAAACGTCGTCAATATTTGAGCCTTTATAGACTGTCAAAACTTTATTTTCAATATGTTCTAAGTGATATTTTTGATGATATTAATCTCTAATTCTAACATTTAAAAATATAAAAGATATTATGCTTTTTGGTTATTTCTTCAGAATCATCGACTTCCTTAGTTGTAAAACCGTAAAAAAAGTATCTACTTTTTAAAAACCAATTAATTGGCAAACGTTATTTGAAACCCAACATGTTTAGGAGCCGAAGGCCTTTGACACATGATAAAGGAGCCGCTCCACGGTACGTGTGATTGGTGACGTGGGCGTGTGTCCTTAAATTCCGTCGGGCTTTCAGTGGACGTTGTGTTGGTGTGGCGGCGCCCCATTGCGCGTCAATGACTTGCTTCAGCTTGGGCTTCTGCTTTTGCCTTTGCTCTGGCTCTTGGTATTTTTTCCTTTTTTTTTTGCTGCCTCCGGCTGCCACATGTCAAGCGCACCTACCGGATGACCCACGAGCCCTCACCACCCTTCCACCTGCCACCTGGCGTAACCCGTAACCCGTGAGCCAACGCCATCCGGGGCCGCCACCCTCTGTCATCCAGTGGCTGCCACCGAGCACACCGCATTTCGCACACAACTTTTGCCGCATTAAATTTGACGCAAAAAGCACGCGCGCTGGCGGCGCAAAAACGAGAGAACCGGGCAACCAGGGAGGTGGAGGAGGAGGAGCAGCAGGCAGGGCGAGGCGAATGAGCGAATATAAACGAGCAGCCGCAGTCAGAGCCACTGTCCCGAGCTTGGACCCGCAGCCGTCTAAAGTCGTTGTCTGACACTCCGTGCACGCGCCTCCGACACCCGCCACGCCCCATCATCAGCCGTCAGGCATCAGCCATCAGAGCCAGCCCTTCGACCGCCGCCGCCCTTTTGCCAGCAAACAAGCGTGACCTGCCACGCAGCAGAACGACTTTGACGCACAGAAACTAAGTACACTGGGAGTTAAAGGGGGGTACTCTTTATTGGAAAGCTGCAGCTTGGGTTCTTAGTGTAGAGCAGAAATTTTATACTTTTAAAATTTAAAACAATAAAATGCTGAAAATAATATTATTAGGTGACATAAGCAGCTGCAAAAAACATATTAAAGAAAAGAAAAGAAAGAAAGGAAAGTAAAGAACAGAAAAATGTATATTCCTAACCTAAGATCAGGATTAGGACAATATTAATATAATAAAAATCGAATAAAATACGAATGTATATTCCTAACCTAAGATCAGGATCAAGATTAATAATAATATAATAAAAATCAATTGACAGTTGCTAAATCTTAAGCCTAAATCAGTAGTGCCCAAAACCGGGACTCCCGAAGTCAGCTAATTTCCTTGCCTGGCCTCTGCAGGCACACTTATTCACAGTATTCACAGAATGTAAGCAAGGCATCAGTGCGTTAAAATAGTAATTTTGTGGTTAAAAGCAGCTCTTTTTAAGTTAAATAACCTTTATCTTTTACGTCACGACTATTTTGTATGCAGTATTGCAAGGAACTGTAGCTTTTTTTATAATATATTATATATATGTATTATATTATATTATATATTAGATATTATTATATCTTGCCGCGTTGTCATATTTCTTATCCCCACAAATGCAATTTTAACATGTCAATGTTAATAAAGCTCTGACCATAAAGAGCAGTATGTTGTCGGAAAGGTGTGTACACCTTTTGGATCGTACAAATTTGAAATTTGTTGGACTGACGGTTTTCGATATTTTTAGCGTAAAATAAAAAATCTAGTTTTATCGCAAAAACGGTTCTCTGAAAACTTATTTTAATGAGTTCAATGTGTTCAGCGTCTCAAAATTAGGCGAAAAAAGTGGGTCTAAACGTTTATATATTTTTGCTGTAAACTAGTGTAATAATTACTAATTAATAATAGCAATTCGGTTGATGAGATTTTTCAGAGATAACATATATTTTAAGGCATAAAACAAGTGCCTAAAAGCGCAGATAATAGAAGTAACTTGTTATGTCCGCTCCGATAGCATCCCTTGCCTTTATCGCAGTGCATCCGAGGGGTTAGCCCCTCGTAGGGACACCGACCAGACCCAGTGGAGGAACTCGCAGCTGTGGGACTCGAACTCGGGCTCGAGCTTGGGCGCCAGAGCCAATCGTCAGTCATCAAGGCTGTTTGTGGTCTGCTTTTCGGGGCGCTGTCTGACTGTATGCGTCCGGATTGAATACATATAGAGGTGGTGTACGTGTGAGAATAAACACCCATGTAAATGTGAGTGTGCCAGTGTGTGTGCGCCGTTGAATGAGCATTTCTATAGCGTGGCAAAAACAAAAAAAAAAATGGAAGCAAGAAACAGAAAGCAGAAAAACAGCAACCGGCAACTGGCAACCCAAAAAAAAAAGAAAAAAAGAAAAGGTTCGACTGGCGACCGTCAGAAATATTTTATGGTTTCGCTCTTGACACCTCTTCCTCACCTCCTCACCTCCTCACCTCCACGAACGCCCACGCTTTTCCATATTGATTTGCCACTTTTACACATTTTTCAGAGCGCCGCCGTTTCGGCCACATGAAAAGAATTCATAGAAATGATGTAGGCGCCGCCGCCTTCCCGCGGTAATTGCGAAATAATTGCCGAGTCGTTGGAAAAGTTGTCTCTTATCCCTTACCCTCTGCCCCCATCTTTCGGGGCGTGGCAGCGTCTTTAAGCTGTTGACTTCAAGTTCAAACACAAATCCGCAAACATTCGTGCGGGATGTGTTCCGTTCGCCCTCGGAGTCCCACTCCGTGCCACCATTAATTGGTGGCGTGTTAGGAAGTTAAGCTCCTGCTGCTGCTAACGCTGCTGCTCCTCTGCTTCACTGAGTCCTGTCATTACCCCCGGAGCTAGATGTCGGAGCGTAGCGAGTAATACGTTGGCAAACACACACACACCATCTGAGCTGAGCCGAGCCACCCTGTTCACCCGAAATCCTCCCACATCCCCCCACAGATGGAGGCGAGCTAAGTGTACATTCAGCTGTCTGTCGCTGACGCCACTTAAATACAAACACAACAAAAAATCCAGCCACAGTGGGACAGAAGGAGAGTTGTGGTCTCGAAAAAGGAATTTTGGTATTGTCTTTGGAAGTTGTAAGGGATTTTCAGCGAGTTTAAGTCTAGGGTGATTCGAAGAAGACATTAAATAAGCCTGGGTTTCTGCGAATATTTGTGCTAAGTAGATCCTTGCAGTTAGTCCTAAGCCTGCATTCCATATTGTAGCTGATGAGGGTTATTTGCAATACTCGAAACATCTCTATTATAACAGCTTCAGGGTCAATCATCAATCTACAGTCTTTTTTGAATGGAAATATGCTTGGTCCTTATAAGAAAATAACTATAAATTAACAAGCAACACTGACCTTGAGTTTACTAAGCTTTAAGCTAAGTAAAACTAGTGAACAAGTAAGGTAAATAACTTATTAATAATAATACCTATGAGAAAAATTCAAAAATGTAATTATTATCATAGAGCTACACAAGTGAATGAAAAGCTGACAGTTTGTATAAGGACCCCAGAAATCTTGAATAAACATCATAAGTTTAGGATTTTAAATCAGTTAAAATAGTGCCTAAAAGTATGTTATAAAATCTTAAAGTAGGATTTATAAACGTTATTTTGTTTATTGCATACTTCTAGGCACCTTTATAAATATTTTAAAGTTCACAGGAAATCTTTTAAACATGCTGAATAGCTTAATCATAAAATACACAATAATAATAAGCTCTGTGCAGTGTGCCCCTGAATCCGTACTTGGGAATTTTAAGTGCACAAGTCGCCAATCAACTAGCAATATTATTAAACAGACTTAACTGATAACAATAATTATAGTTTCTAAAAACTAAACCTAACATTTGCCTTTACCTAGAACACCATTATTTACCTCCACAAAAGTACCCCTAATAGAGGTAACATCCTTTACCAAAACTAGGTGATAAGAGCATTATAATATCTCTAATCAAATTCAACCAAATCCCTTCGATATAATGTATACAAACCTTGTTTTGCAACATTTCTCCTGTCGCTCTGGACAACCAATCAATGATTACAATCAGTGGCTCTTTAACCCATGGGTTCTTCTCCTCTCCCCGATGAACCCCGAATTCCGCGCCGGCGGCAGCTCCATGTCCGGGGGATGGGGGATGGGGGTCTCAAAGTGAAATATTTTGCTTAATGAAGCAACGACGGCGTTTCCTGCCCCAGCCAATTTAGTGTGAGTGTGTAATTCTTTAGCTATTACGGCTACCCGGCAACCAGCTCCGGCTGCGGCCCCATTCCATTCCGGTTTTATTTCTCCCCCCAGCCCGGGCCCAAGCCATCTCCAGTTTCACCTTCAGCCTTGGAGTCGCGGCACCTGCGACAGCCAGAATGGAAAGGGGACTCCCCGGGGGCATAAAAAGTTACGCACGGACCCGGCGGATTACCAACCAACTCCTCCTGCCCCATAGTCCTCCCTCTCCGGTGGTGCCTTCAACGCTTATCTGTGCTGTGGCGCGGCGGCGGCAATCAGAGCCACCCACAAAGGCACCACCACCACCATCACTTCCGCCACACTTCACATTGCTCCAGCACTTTGGCAACAAAATGTCCCACAATTACCACTGAGGCCACATCCACATCCACATCAACGGCTAACGAAGCCGATGATGATTCCTATGACAATTTTCTATAGCTGGCAAGTGGCAACTGCTCAACGACGACTGACTCACCCCGTTAGTACCGTCCTGTGTCCTGTGTGTCCTAAGTCCCGAGTCCTGGAGCCCCATCCAAATCCAACTAACAATCAGACACAGCCACCGCCACTCGTTGAGGCAGCGAGCCGGGGCCAGTCGGTCGCCACTGTCGGGGTCTGTGTCCGGGTCCGGGTCCGTGTCCGTGTCCGTTTCCATGTCCATGTCCGTGTCCATGTCCGTCCCTCGATGTCTCCGTCGTCGACCCTTTACCCCCGGCCATTTCCCGGCCCGTTATCATGTCTCCAGTTTCAAAGTTTTCTCATGTAACCGGCCACGAGCTCTCGGGGCAAAGGGATCAGGGAATGCCAAAAGGGGGCGACACGGCCGGCAGACGGTCGCACGTAACGGATGAATGGGCGGACAAGGAGCCCATACCCCCTTCTGCCATAGAAATCCAATTCACTCGCACACACTCGCAGCCCAGGAGCGGCATTGCGGCTAAAAAGCCATACTACTCTCGGTCCTTGCTCGGCCGAAGGCTTCAAGACAACCAGAACGCAGGACCATCCACAGTGCAGGCATGGAATGCCTAAATACGGTGTTGGCAACAACAAAAGATAGAGGAACTTTCGGGAGTTTAGACTTTGGTAATACCCTAGGAAATTTAAAAAATAAGTTGTGCCACTAAAAATAGGAGGTGTGTCACACCTTGATTTATTTTTTTGATTTAAGTTAAAATATTAAAATCTTTCTTGAATATTAAATTATTTTAAAAACAATATCATAAGCAGGGGTGCCCAGGCAATACATTAACATGTTAGAATTCCATTTGTGTGATTTAGAAATAAGTAGATATTAAAAGAAACAAGAAAGGAAGCTTTCAATCTGATATCCGAATAAAACAATAAAAATATGATCATTTTGAGCGATGATATAGTCGATCGATCTGACCCGTTCCAACTTATATACTAATAGGATTAAAAATAAGACTATCTGCAAAGTTTCATTCTAATAGCTCAAAATCTGAGAGACTAGTGTCCATAAAAATAAACAGACGGACGGACAGACGGACAGACGGACATGGCTAGATCAACTTGCCTGGTGATGATGATCAAAAATATATATACTGACTAAAAAGATGATACCCTGCAAGGGTATAAAAATATAAAATAATATTTCTTTAAAAAAAATATACTAAACAAACGCTATTGATCGCTGGTTTTACTGTGCGTGTGCCGGTAGAGGTGAATCAGAGAAACTTACGAGTAAGAGTTGTGGAATTTAATGCAACTTCATACCTCTATTTTGAGTTTCCTGTTAGAATGTAAGGTTACATCTTGGACTAATCTGTGTTCCAAGGACTCTAATCTACCCACAAACTTTATACCTATATTTTGAGTTTCCTGTTAGAATGTAAGGTTACATCTTGGACTAATCTGTGTTCCAAGGACTCTAATCTACCCACAAACCCGTCCTGGTAATGGGTATCCGAACATCCACGCTCCAGACGACACTTGCCAAGCGCCATGGAAATGGAGAGCAACTGCCGTTGATGCCCACACATCCACACCCACACCCACATCCGTATCCACATGGCCACACAACAACACCAGGACTCCAGGACACCAGTTCGCCCAACGCCCACGGCCACAACAATAAGGCGTAAGCTTCGACTCGACCTCTGTCTCGGTCTGGGAGTGTGCGATGTGCTGCTGAGCTGTGTGTTTGTGTTTTTGTGTGCGAAATCAGCCAACTCAAAAGCAAAAGCAAACTGCCGTCGCCGTTGCCGTCGTCGCCGCCTGTTCGTCTGGCTTCCGTTTCGAGAGCTGCCGGGGAGTTGCCTGCAATTATTCCGTTAGCGGGGGTCGCCATCCCACCCACTTGGGCGCCCGCAGGAGTGGAGAAAAGGCGCGTCCGCATCGCTCGTTACTCACACCAACAAGTGCAGCTGCTGCTTTCCTTTTTCCTTTGGGGCCCAGAGTCGTCCTGTTGCCGGCGCCGCCGCTGCCTCTGCCTGCTTCTGCTGTGTTTTTGTCGACACTTTTTTCACGGCTGGCTCGCTTGGCTGCTCTTTCGTGCGTTGCCACTGCCAGGAGCACCCGGTGGCCACCCAACCATCTGAATCCTGGCCCCAAAGCCCCTCCCCCGTATGAAACTCGCAACCTGCCAAACCAAACCAACCGCATCCCCCGCCCGTGCCCGCAGCTACTGCTGCTTGTTTTCGTTCGTTGAGCTTTCCTCGTCCTCGTCCTCGTCCTCATCCTTTTTGCCGTTTTCCTTTTTCCCTGAAAATCAAAACACACGTCTCGGCGTGTGGCGCACATCTGCATGGAATTTCTAAAGTACGTGCCACGGACAGAGGGACCGAAGGACAGAAGGAGCGACAGGACGGACAGAAAGCAGGCAACGCCATCGCCATTGCCATGGCCCGATGCCATCGTAATGCCACAACCGGCAACTTTGGCATGGTGCTCCTGCTCCTGCTCCTCCTCCTACTGTGGCACATCCATGGATTACATAGCACAGGCGTACCAGCAGCAGCCATTCCTATTCCGCCGTCGTCGCCTGTCTGTTTGTATGTATATGGCGGCATGGCGGCGAGAGCGTGAACCGAAACATGCAGAACCTTTAGTGAAAAGTTACACTGAGAGAAAGGTTAACCCCAGCTGTCACTGAAGAAGGCTGGAATCTCACCCAGTCGAACTTTGATTCATGTGCTGAACGAATCTGTGTCGAATTCTATGTGTAACACGGATGACCTTAGGGATTCGCCCCCAATTCAGCATGCGATAAGTGAGAGATTCAGGTATACCTGAATCGTACGCTGCTCCGTTCCATATTAAATTCTGTACTCTGAGGAAATTCGTAAGGAATTTCATGAGGAGCAGAGCAGTGACAGATTCACTACATAAAAGCGATCGCCCCTCAACAAAAACATAAGAGTCTTTCCGTAGGTAGTAGGCACATACCTGCTTCCAAATTCACATGAAAGTTGTACATATTTCATGTCGGAAGTGGGCGGCGATCTATGGAATATTTTACGATAGAACAACCTTTACTTGAGAGAAGTCTGTTTCCTATTCTTTGAAGGAGTATTTCTGAAGCATCGCTTAATTATTAAGGGATACCCACTGTTCAAAAGGAAATCTCTTTACTTGACCTGGAGGTTAACTATCGTAGAACCAGCGCCTTATTTCCTCCAAATGCTCTTCAGAAGGAGAAATATTTCCCAAAATGTTTCCAGGATGTGATCTACATGATATTCAAAAATCTACACAATATTTCGTAGGACCTTAGTACACCTATATATTCAAATACCCATAGATTTAATGGTAATTTATTAAAGGTAGCTATAATTTATATTTCTATCAAATAAAAACACCTCTTAACGAGGTTAGATTAAAGTGACGATGGCACACTCAACACAAAAAATTTCTGATATCAAATTTTGTGACGATTAATAGTTATTTAAACAAAAATATTTAAAAAGTTTTTAATTAGTTTCAAAATCGGCACGCTGCCTATTTTGCCATTTTAAATTTTTCAGCTAAGTGCCGATTTTGAAACTAATTAAAAACTTTTTAAATATTTTTGTTTAAATAACTATTAATCGTCACAAAATTTGATATCAGAAATTTTTTGTGTTGAGTGTGCCATCGTCACTTTAATCTAACCTCGTTAAGAGGTGTTTTTATTTGATATCAGAAGTTTTTTAAATGACTTATGTATGTACATACATAGGTCTTCCATTGTTTTTATAAGTTTTTGTTTGAAACTCAAATGGGAAAAATTAACAAACAAAATTCATATAAGAAGTTAGCTATATGGGAGCATTGCTACTAATTTTGATGAGAAAGCAAATTTTCGGAGATATGTGTTGTACCCCGAAATATCTCAAGGGATATACGGCCGGAAGTTACTATAAAAGCCGTGAAAGCTATTTAAAAAAAAATTTTAATCTAAAAAAAATAATTTTTATTCTAAATTCTTAATTATAATATTTAGAAAATTTTTGTCAGGGCAAAGTAATTATCATATCAAAATACTTTTCCAACGACATATAGCACGTTTCTGTAACTTTAGTCGTTCAGAAGTTATGGGCGCGAGAAATTTCCTGTTTTCCCGCCAAAGTAGTGGAAAAAGCAAAAATTAGATTAAATTAAAAAAAAAAAATTTCAAACGATTTCTTTTAAATTTAAATGATATTAAATTTTTTTTGATGGTTTTCAACTTTATTGCAATTGTGCACGTCTCTATATGACTCTACATGTATTTTTACATAAATGTATGTATAGTGCACGTGAAAGGTTAGGTATATGGGATCTTTGCTACTAATTTTAATGAGTAATATCTCGAGAAAGCGAATTTTCCGAGATATGTGTTATATACCAAAAGTTGAGCAATCTCAAGGGCTATATGGCCTTGAGTGAGTATCAAAATCGTTAGAGCCATTTTTAAGAAAACTTCAAAAACTTAAAAAAAAAAATTAATTTTAATTATAAATTCTTAAATATTATATTTATATAAATTATGTCAAGGCAAAGCTATTATCATTTCAAAATACCTTTCAAACGACATAAAGCACGATTCTGTAGCTTTAGTCGTTTAGAAGTTATGGGCGCGGGAAATCTGGCTTTTCTAGCTGTTTTCCCGCCAAACTAGCGGGAAACCCAAAAAGTCGTAGAACAAAAATTATTTAGCTCGAGCTGATTAATAAAACAAAAGTGGTTCCAGGACTTTAAAACAAAAAATACCACAGACAAACAAACAAACAGACAAACAACAGGACAAACGTTTTCATTTCGGAAAGGCCGTTGAAATCTTGTTTATTGAATATCTTTTGAACGGAGTATCGGATCAGGACGATCGAGGTGTCATTCGACGCGTATTTAAAGCTAGATCACAACAACCTTAAAAATTTGGGGGTTTTTGCTCAACCGGCCCCAATTGCTCCAATTTTCAAAATTGTCAATTTCGCACTTTCACTCTCATTTCTCCTAAAGTTATCAGTTTTTGAAAAATCTTAGTATGCAGTTTCAAAGAGGTTTACAATACCTTTCGATCAAGATATAAATGGTTCTGATCGGACTATCGTAGCAGATTTTCAATTCTACGGCTGTATATAGTAGTCTCCTTGCGCACCACAGTCTCGGTGCTCATCGTCACTACGTGGACTGCCGTCCACAGTGATAACCTTTAGTCGGTTTAATTTTACCATTAAAAAAATCTTGAATAAACATCATACAAAAATTGGTTAGGATTTAAAATCTATTGAAATAGTGCCTAAAAGTGTGCCACAAAATCTTTAAAAATTAATTTATAAACTTAATTCATTTTATTGCATACTTTAGGCACCTTTATAATTATTTTAAAAAATATACAGGAATTCTTTTAAATATTTTCGGTGACAGTGACTCTTCTAAAATCACTTCTAATTTATTGAAAAGCTAAATGACCGAACATTGCTCAAACTATGTTTCCTGTGTACCCTTGTCGCTGGCGTTGCGGCCCGCGCGTGCGGCGTTCAAGCTTGGCATTATAATTTCTGGCTCCGCACAGTGGCAACCACACGCACACACACACCGCTAAGCCCCCTCGCAGACAGAGGCAAGGCGCACACACACAGTGTGGATTCAGGGCGCACATTTTAACACTCTCGACAATAAACAGCATGTCACTTAGCTCAAACTTCAAAAGTGCGCCAGTCTGGGCTCGGGCTTGGGCTTTGGTCGTAAGAAGGATTTCGGTGTGGCCGGAGAAGGAGCAGGACAAGGAGCTGGAGAGCTGGAGAAGAGGGAGTCATCGCCGCAGTCACCGACATCGTTATGCGAATGCCGCCAGCAGGCTTCCGTGCCGTGCCAAACTTTTTTATTTGTCATCCTCATCGTTGGCGGCAACGGAATTCGCCCCGACGACGAAGACGACGGCGGAGGAAACCTCCAAGGGGCCATGGACTGGGGCGGGATAGGTCGCTGATGGGCGATAATAAACAGACCCAGACCGAAGGCCCCCAGGACACACCCAGTTCCCACTCCCAGCTGCTACTCCCCCCACTTCAAGTCCCGGAGAGACGACGGGCCAAGGCGCAACGGCATGAAAAAGGCACTGGCTGGCTGGCAAGCTGGCTGGCTGAAGTGTGTCTCTGGCTCTTGAGAGCGGCGTCGTCAGGAACAGGCGCTTGTTGATATTGCCACACGGTGTGGCATTAATTGGGGCTACTCCAGTCGGATAAAGCCATACCTGAAGCCGACCGGCCGGATATGAGAATCAACAAACCAGAACAAACGCAAAAGCCGCACTGCCTGATGGAATTTTCAAGTTTTCGAAAGCAATAATTTACTCGAAATTCCAGTGGAGAGCGAATAATTTAATTTTCTTTGGATTTTGGATTAGGTTTTTAACTAGTAAATATGTACATGGAACTGTGAGATGGAGTTTTTTTGTATATATCTTTTTGCTCTGCATTTCTTTTTGTTCTAACCAAGTCTTAAAACGATCAGAGAATTCCAAAGATTTTTGGGAAATCTATAGTTTTTTTATAAAATTCCTCTCTGCCTACAGCTGCCTAAAAGTAGGCAATGTTTTAGAATCCTGTGACAGAAAATGTTTATGGTCGAGGCACTTGATAATTAGTTTATTTATTTTTACAATTAAACATAGTTAAGAAATTAATCCTTTGTAAAAAAAAAAAAAAAAAACAGAAGCTACAAATATTAAGGCAAAGAAATTAGTTAATATAAAGCAATCTTTAAATATTTCTACCATGTTTAATCCCAAATTTTATATCAAATTTATTCGGACATTTAAATAGAAACCACCAAAAAAATGTTAACCCATAAAATAAATTCTTTTCCTTACAAATACTTCTGCACCTTATTGGCCATCCCACAATAAAACACCTAATGGACCCCACTGTACGTGTAAGCGGTTTGATTGTCATGGCAATTCGAAAGCATTTGTCGGTCGCTCGCCCCCATCGCACACACATTTCTGGGGGAGGAGGCGGTGGCGGACTCGACGCAGACACAGGATTCCAAACCAGCAAACTTCGCTCCTGCCAGTCCCCAAGTCCTGCCGCTGCCACAGCTCCCTCTGTCCGTCCTGCCAGGCTGCGGCAGCAACAGCACGGCAGCAACATCAGCCACTTGCCACATTTGGCTTTCTGCCAGAACCAGACTCCAGGACTCGTGCTGCCAGCGCCGTCAGTGGTGATGGTGGTGGTGGGTGTGGGTGTGGCAGCTCCGTGCCAGCAGCAAAAGCAACTAAAAATGCGACGTGCAAGATTATCGTGTCGCTTGTTGGTGTCCCCGTCCGTAGTCCCATCCCCATCCCCACCAGAAACACACAAACACACACACACACACACAGTCGTCGTCTGGCTGTTGTCGGTGCTTCTGTGGCTGCGCCAAGCTCTCCTGCCACTCATGGCACCCCGCTGTGCCCGTGTGCTCCATGCTCTGTGCTCTGTGCTCCCTGCTCCTGGCACACAGCCCCGCCTCCGCCTCCTCGAGAACGACACCATCAGGCGGCACAACTTACTGGCGCTGACGGAGGCAACTGCTGACTGCTACTTATGGCACTGATGATGGCACAACGACAACAACAAGGATTCGAGGGAGGATGTGTTAGGACTAGGGGATACTCATTAATTTGTAGGATGATATTATAGTTCCTTATCAAAATTTAATGAAAATTATTCAACGGAGAATTGGAAGAAACTATATAACATGATTAATTCGTTTTTAAACATAATTTCAATAATATAATTATAATATTACAATAAATACATAATAAGGAGTTTGTTTTTCCATCCGGCTCGAAGAACCAACATATAAAGAGGACCCAAATAATAAGAGGTATACAGTATTTGTTGGTCCATCCGGCTCGAAGAACCGAAATGTAAAGAGGTCTTAGATAATAAGAGGTATACACCTTTAGTTTTTGTAAGAAATTAATTGTATTTCGAAAGGTCTTCGCTTTTTATTAGTTACATGGAGTTCTAATTCACGTTCAGCACAAGTTTTGTTAGATTCAAAAACAGACTGAAATAATTTCTTTGACTGATGCCATAATAAAACTTTTGTACTTAAAAAAAAAAAAATAATAATAAATAAAATAGGTAATTTTGTAGATTTTTCTTAGGCCATTTTTTAGATTTGGTCCCTGCACTCGAGATTACAAGGGCCAGAAATCTCATCCCAAATTTAATTTATATTATAATTTATGTTAATATAAGCGAGCTTAGAATAACCGTATACATACGTGTATCTATAAATAACAGTGTTCGTTCTGAACAAGTTTTATAACACAATTTATTTAAAAAAAATACTTTCTCAATGCCCAACCTATAATCCCCACTGCTACCCTGTAAACGGGCTCAGCCAGAAAGTATGCAGCGTGCGCACGCGAGGATAACGACTCGACTCGACTCGACTCTACTCGACAACAAGCCCGACAGAGTGAGCGTGGGAAGAGGCGGCAGAGAAGAGGCGAGAGGCGACGGGAGACAGGGGAAGGTGTCCACCACCACCACCAGGATGTGTCTGGGGGGTGAGCCTGAGCTGTGCGCGACTAATTGGGTGAGAGAATGTGGGTGCTTAAATTGGTTTCGTGCTTTCGCGTGACGCGTGCGGAGGCGTGTAAAGCTTGGCGCGCCGTGGAGTGGAGTGGCGGCGCTCCATGATGTGGTGGTGTGGATGTTCCAGAGGAGGGAGTGGGAGTGCGACTGCGACTGGGTGTCCACGAGAGTGTGTGTAAGTGTGCAGGCGACAGGCTGCTCTGCGGGTCCTTGTTCGCCGTTGTTGGTGTTGTTGGCCGGCATGAATGCTTGATGGCGTGACGGCAGCCGGTTGTTGCCAGCAATCGAAACGAACGCAGAAAAAATCTAGAAGGGGGATGTACCACTGGCTTTTAAATACCAGAGCCGGGAAATACCCTTGCGGATCATATTAAATAATTACATGTAATTAGGAAGTTTATTTTGAGAGTTACACCAGAGTGTAATAAATCAATAGTTGTTTAGTTTAGGGAAAGAACTTGAACTAAAGCTAAAGAAATATAAATATAAATAAAACATATTTATTTTTAAATCCTATACAAATAAAGGATGAAAGGATGACCTTAATTTGAATAATAAATTCCTAATAAATTCCTATTTTGTGACGTTAAGCTATTGAATATTTAGCAGCCAAAAGCTTATCGTTTATATATTTCTCCAGCTTACTATAACTTTCAAGAAACCCCTTAAAAATGTAAAGGATCTCTATTCCATTATATCCCAATCTCCAGCAAAATCCCCTACGCCTTCAGCCAGGGTAAACACACACAATTTGGCCCGCGTGGATGTGGATTTTATTTGGGAGCGAACTTTCGGGCAGCACCGCCTCTGCTCGGTCCGCGATTTTGGTTCGGTGCTTGGGATTTGTGAGCTCGTCCGTGCAAGGACTTTTCGGGCAGCCCACCCGCTGGCGCAGCTTGTTTATGTCCTTTTTTTTTATGCGGCCCGCATGACGTGCACTGCGCACTGCGCTGTCCTGCCCTGCCCTGCCCTGCTCCTTCTCCCAGCTGACCAAAGTTCGCCTCTGCAATGTCCTTCCCCTAGCTGATCGTACTGCGCCGCTGCTGGGCGATACTGCTCCGCCGGGACTCGTCCAGCGTCGCGTTGTCCTGGATGAGGATGATCGTATGTTGGTTTTCGGTGGCCACCATCATCTCCTGCTTCTGTGTGCGCAGCCTCACGTAGCTGAGGTCGTCCGTGGGCTCGATTTCCCGCACCATGCTGCGGGCCATCGACACCAGACCCCCCATCCGGTTGGCATACCTTATGGTGTCCGCCTCGTTCAAAGTACTTCGCACGGGCACACCGTTTCCGTCGACCAGGATGGCGGCCATCACGCCTGGCAGATGTGAGAGTCGATCGAACGTCGTCTGGACATTGTTCGCTGCCATCACTCTTGGGGATAAGATGGAACTCCTATTCGGGCCAAAGTTAAATTTTTAGAATTTTGATTTTATTTCGGATTGGGTTGGGACATCTTTCTAAATGCTTTTGACATTACTCTTTGAGATCGGAGGGAAAAGGTTACTACACCCAAAAAAAAATCATCATAGAACTTATACGATTGTTACATGAATTCTATACTCTTGAGTATTAAAAATTTCTTAATAAGATGCTTATTAATTTGATACTACGAAACTATAAATTTTATACTCATCTGCACCAATATTTCAAAATAATCACTAACGCGACAAACAGAAAAGCACTAAATTCCAGCTAACGCGATATGTTATCGAATTTTCGATGTAGGTTCGTATAAAAATAATACTCAAAAATACACAATTGAAATTATAAAGTATAAAAACTAAACTTTGGAGTATACATTTAACATTTTTAAGTATAAAATTTATACTAAACCCTTTATACTGCTTGAGTATACTTTTAAGACAACGCGTAGAAAGGTTAAACTTTTGTTTTCTTGGGTGTAGGTTGAACCCTTAACTTAAATTAACCTAACCTTGAGATTAAGATGGGTCCAATAGTGCTTAAGGGGGTTTTTAGATCGACAGAATCCTTATGAGAACTCCGGGATAACAGAGAATTGGTAGTACTTGATTCAAGAAATTATATCTTGAACATCTTTACTCCTTGAAAACCACGAGCTTAACCTTCGCAGGAAAATGACTATCGCTAATCCCCTAATTAAGTCTTTGATCTCACAGGACGTCTAACCCAACCAACCATCACAGCAGTTCGAATCCTATTCGTAACATCCACTTATTCAATGCCCGGCGGGACCAAACCTTTCCCCGAGGCTATTGGCAAGGACACGGTCGCCTGTCAGTCACAGTTTGCCTGCCAGTGGAAGAATTTCCGGGCTCCGTGTCAAAGGTTGGACGTTATCCGCGCTGCAGCACGCGTCGCTGGGGGAAGGACGACAGCGCAGGGCAGGGAAGGAGAAGCCAGACGAGGCGCCACCACCCGCGATGCGATGTCGTGGTGCAGGGGAGCAATCATTTCTGGCAGCATGCGGCGACGACTGGCGACGACAGCGGAGTGAGAATCACGTAAATGGCGTTGAATTACAGCCCGACAATCGAAGCGTTGAAGTCCCGAACTGACGAGTTCACTCCACTCCAACACCCCCAGCACCCGGCATAAGGCACCCAACTGCCATCATCCGCCCACTGTGCATCATTTATAAGCCGGGCTAGGCCACAGATTGTCTGGAATCGAGCCGGAGTCGAGTCGAGTCGAATCGAGTCAAGTGCGCACGCACGCTACGAAGCCGATGATGAGCTCAGGACGAAACTGGGAACTTTATGACTGTGGGCCATGTGGGGTGTCACGTGCCGGCCTGCGTCTGACTCCGGCTCCGGCTACGGCTCCGGCTACGGCTCCGGCTGTGCGTCCGGACTAACGCCCGCTTCCCTGCCCCCACCCCTTGATGTTGTATAATTCATTTGGCACTGCAGACCCCTTCGCCGTGCGGAACTATTTATTCAATAATTCGAGTGAAAGCTTGACACAACGCAATCCAAGGCTGGCGAAGGTTCAGCGCCAGGGTTTCTTCCACAAACGAATTTACGAATACTTTAATATATAAGCAAAAAAAGGTTTGGATATCTTTAAGGCTTGGTATTATTGGATAGATGTAAATTCAACAAAGTCGCGAATAAATTTAAGATTTGAAAACCAAAAGAATAGCTTTATATTTCCAAAATTTATGAAATATTAAATTTATAAGCATCTTATTAAATGAATATTCAAGATCAATAGTATCAAATTCATGTTAACAAAATGATCATCGACCTAATAAGCTAAAACAATTCGAGTTGTTACGTGTAGAAAGTCCTTGCCAGATTATGTTTATAAAACATTAGGCTTTGCAATCTTTGATTTCTGATGCCCTCTAATATTTTATTTTTGATTTTAAGAGCAGCCCAGGTCAACCCATAATTTTCAAGTACACAAATTATATTTATAAAACGTTTTTTTTTAGTATTTTATACTCATTCAGACCTTGTCGTTGGGCAATTCTTTTTTTCACTAGGCGAAGTAGTGCAACGTTCGTAGGTGCAGATCCTTTTGCCGTTGTTCCAGTTGCAATGGGAACTTGATGTATGATCTTGAAAATGGTCCTAATTCCTAACTCCTGGAGAAGGAGGACCTTCTCGTGTCGTGCAGTTCCTTTTACCATCATACGAAATGGTACAATGTTCGTATGAGCAACTGAAATTTCCATTGATCCATTTGCATTGGCCACGGTTAGTTTGCTTCTGGGCCTCAGCTGCGACATCTGCAGGAGGAGGACCTTCAGTGGTAGTGCAGCTCTTTTTACCGTCATACGAAGTGGTACAATTTTCATATGAGCATATGTATTTTTCACCGATCCATCGGCATTGGACCCGGTTAGAGCGCATTTTGGACTGGTCTGCGACATCTGCAGGAGGAGGACCTTCCGTGGTAGTGCAGCTCTTTTTACCGTCAAATGAAAAGGTACAATTTTGATAGCGGCATTTTAATTTGCCATCAATCCACCTGCATTGGTACCGATTTCCACTTATACTGCTCGCTGCCCATTGGTTCTGGGTCGCCGCCCATTGGTTCTGGGTAATATGGGTCTTAACTAAGCCGATGACCAGCACAGTGGATAGTATTATCTGTAGAAGTTAAAGCACCTTTAAATATGTCTCTCAATTAGCTTGCAGTATATTCTTGACTACTCACAAGTAACTTCATTATGTTCACAATATCAGATTCTTATTGCAAACTTGCTTTATATAGCGAAAATGATGAAATATTGGGATCGAACTTTGAATACCCTTGATGTGTGGATATATATGAGACCGATTTTAAAGTCTCTTTTGTATTTGTTTTTAATTGACTCCTATGAGCTATAAATTAAACCAACACAAAAATAAATAAGTTTGTCATACATTTTCATGCAGAAATGATTTATTCTCATGCTTATTTATAGCAAAAAGTCCCAAGATGCCAGAAGTACCCATTTTCTTCAACGGAATTCCATTTCCAATGAAGTGTTGGGGTTAACAAAGGTCAGTCACTATCAGCCAAGCTCTTGGTGGCTGCATTCATCGGAACAACATAAATAATAAAAAAAATATTTTAACTCTGCGGTGTCTTGTTTATTTTGTCTCAATAATTTTTCTACTTGTAAAATCATTTTGCAAAGGTTTATGATTTTAAAGTAAAACAATAGATACTATTTTCCTTTTAATTTCCCGCGACAGCTTGGAATAGGGCAATCATTTGTAATTTAGGACGAATCATTTAGCAATAGTGCATTATCACATACATATGTACTTATTCCTTTGTTTTTAATGACCCGACCGTTGTAAAATTCCAAAAGAATATTTTTGAAGACACTTGAGTATTTGTTAATAGTTTAATATAACAATTTTATTTCAAAAATTCACCCTGATGTATTTACATTTTGTACACTTAGTACGTTGATGTTGAGCAAGTCCTTTGGCCATTTCGCGAAATGGTGCAACGTTCGATGGTGCATCTCCTTGTGCCGGTTCTATCATCGCAATGAGACCGCGATGACTGTCCTTGAAAGTTACCTTGGAACTGTCCTAGCTGTCCTTGAAAATTACCTTGGACATGTCCTGGCTGCCCTTGAAAATTATCTTGGAAATGTCCAGACGGTCCTTGAATATTACCGGGGAAATATCCTGGGTTATTTCCTCCAGAAGGGGAACCTCCGCTATTGTTGCAGATCATTCCCCTGCCTGCCGAATAGAAAGAACTTGTGCATTGATATTGACCATTGATCATTCCGCATTGGGAACTAGATCCTTGAGGGTAGGCCTTAGCTAAGTCAATGGCCAGCACAGTGAGCAGTACAATCTGTTTGAATCAAGGATCCGTTAATACCATTAATGGTAATTCTGGGAAAATGACCGCGCCATTATTTTAAAAAACCTGTGATAATATCAATAAATCAAACAAAATTCCAACTCAAATTCGTGATAATAATTATATATTTATTTTTATAATTTTCATTACCAACAATAATTTAATTTGAGTAATTGAGAAATGTTATAGTACAGCATAAGTAATCATTAAAATAAAAATCTTAAATAATCATTAATAATAATTTTTATGAAACTAACAATCTCCATCTTCCGCGCAAGTAAACGCGAATTTTTAAATTTCCCGCGTCATTTTACGTTAAGGGTATTCTTTTGGTATATTTTACGATTAATTTCAACTCTCGTGCGATAGCACTCGACTATCTGGCAACCCTGAACTATTCTCATCGACCACTGAAAAGGGTTTTTTTATTTTTGGTAATAAAAAGGGTAATCCAAAGATATCATTCTGCAACCCTTGTTTATTAATGTAAAAATATTTTAAATATTAAAACTATTTGCTCAAAATATCTACAGCCAGATATTTGACTAGCTATGCTTGACAAATTGAATCTCCTGTTAAAATCAGGAGCAATTGCGAAGGCGGGCATATCAAACCCCCCGAATGTTATGTTTTTGCATATCATTATGCATTTTACAACAGAAACCAGAAATTATAAGCAAAAAATTTAAATGAGGCCATTCTATGCTATCCTAGGGGGAATTTTAGGGGGGAAGAATTTTTAGGGGGAAAGTTTAGGTTTTTTTTCGGAACGATTGATTTAAAATTTTTAAGAAAATCTTTCGTGATAGTCCATCGATAGTTGTTCAGTTACGTCGTAAATCTTCACGTTTTTGTTCACTTACGTCGGAAATCTTCACGTTTTTGTTCACTTACGTTGTAGATCGTTACGTTTTGTTTTGGATTTTTTAGGGTGAAATATCGACTCTGAGATTTTTTAGGGGGAAAGCCAAATTTTCATCTGGTAACACAATAACCAATTTTCAGCTGGTAACACTGGTGCTTCCGGTCTTAGCCCTTCTCTTTCTTTTCGCCAGTTTCAGCCGACGAAGGTGGGTGTGTTTTTTTTATCTGCCATCCGTCGACATTACTTAATTAATTTGTTCGCGTTGATCATTTCAGTAGTTTCTACCTTAAGCTATCAACATGGTTGCCCCCAAGAAGCAAAAGAAGGCTCTGGAGAGCACCAATGCCCGTCTCGCGCTGGTGATGAAGTCCGGCAAATACTGCCTGGGCTACAAGCAGACTCTGAAGACTCTGCGCCAGGGCAAGGCCAAGCTGGTGCTCATTGCCAGCAACACGCCCGCCTTGAGGTGAGCTCGTTGTGCTACTGAGAAGTAGATTTCCATTGCGCCCACGATGCCCAGTTTTTGCTGGAACCATATGGAGTCTTGCTTAAAGCTGACTGAGAAGTATGATTCCCATAATAAGTTAATGATGGAAACTATGGAGTAGTACAATCAATCTCGACCAGCGCAAGCAGCAGCTACCAGGGAGGATGCTCTCTGTTACCTGCATCTCCACATGGTTCCAGTAACTACGATGGATGCTTGGGGGTAAGAAGTCCTCGTACTCTCCTGTACCTTAATATTTTCCCACATGCCATGATGATTCCTTTGATTCCGAATGCCTTGACGAATCCTTTTTATTACTAGAGACTCTTTCTGATGCAAAAAAGAGCAGACTTGTGCCTGGCTTCCCAAGAAATTGCTTATAACTAACGTAATTCTGGTTCTCCATTGCAGGAAGTCTGAGATTGAGTACTACGCGATGCTGGCCAAGACTGAGGTCCA
This sequence comes from Drosophila rufa, assembly GCA_018153105.1. Classification (NCBI taxonomy): domain Eukaryota; kingdom Metazoa; phylum Arthropoda; class Insecta; order Diptera; family Drosophilidae; genus Drosophila; species Drosophila rufa. Next base: position 21,910,158 of record JAECXS010000096.1, read on the forward strand.
GCACTACAGCGGCACCAACATCGAGCTCGGCACTGCCTGCGGTAAATACTTCCGTGTGTGCACGCTGTCCATCACCGATCCTGGAGATTCGGATATCATCCGCTCGCTGGAGACGGCTTAAACATTGTTTTTATAACTGAACGCCAATTCACAATAAAGCTGTGTTTGAGAAGATATTTGTAAAATATAAAAAAGTCTTTTATTGCTAGTAATTACGAAATTTATTAAAACGGGAAGAAAGCAAGCTCTTGAGATTGAATATAAATACTTTAAGGCAGATACTCAGGAACTATCAAAGCAGATATTACACATTCTTAACTGTTTGTTTGCCAATTTATTTATTTATTTTAATAGGAAATATCTGCAAACCTTATCTACGATCAAATTTGGAGTAATGTCTCCCTTTCTACATTTTATTTAAAACGCTCTGCACATGTGTTTTTCTTTTAAGTTTGTTTTTTTATAATATTTATTGTCATGCTAACAAGCTTCTCATTCCTGATTTTTTTAAGTACAATATTTTTTCTTAAGTATGAATGCATTAGTGTCCTTGACTATTTCCGGTATACAATTACAATTGGCAGGTTTTTGTATTATTTCCACATTTAAATGTCCTTTTTCTGGGCCTGAAATTAGCGAAAAAGTATATAAATATTATAAAATTCTAGAAAACAATGAACAAACTAAAATAGAGATAGATCTGCAAAGAATTCTACTGTTTGTAAATCGATAAAAATTTAAAAAAAAGCCATAATACGTTCAAGCTTAAATAATGGAGTATTTATGTAAGAAAAAATGAAATTCCATAAAAAGTTTTTGAAATTAATATGTAAGATGTGTAATACAAATGTATTAGGAAGATGAACTGAGTTTTCTACAATTTACAAGCCATTTTTGTTAAATGTGATCCTTAAGAAGTAATCGATTTTTTCGCTCATTTGAAAACATCGATTAAATCGTTTTAGACATCGAATTCTTTGCAGCTCTTTCCCAATCTCTCCTACTTGTCGTTCTTAACACTCACCTCCTGGGCCACTTTGAGCAGATGATCGAAGCTGGACTTTCCCGTCTGCATGACCATTCCATGGAACACCTTAGTACTCGACTCCGTCAACAGCTCATAGGGCGTCCCGAACTCCACAACTTGTCCGGCGTCCATGACCAGCACCTTGTCGGAGTCCATGATCGTGTGCAGGCGATGGGCTATCGTCAGCACTGTGCAGTCCCTGAACTTGCTCCGGATGGTGGCCTGGATGAGGCCATCCGTCTGGGGATCCACATTGGCCGTGGCCTCGTCCATTACCAGAATGCGATTCTCGCGCAGAATGGCCCGGGCCAAGCAGACCAACTGGCGCTGACCCACGCTGAAGTTGCTGCCGCCCTCGGAAATGCTGCTCTGCAGGCCTGTGGGCAACTCGGAGATCTCCTCCTTGAGGTGAACCTCTTCCAGCGCTTGCCAAAGCTTCTCATCCGGATACTGCTCGAAGGGATCCAGGTTGTAGCGCATTGTGCCGGAGAAGAGCACCGGTTCCTGGGGAATAATCGAGATCTTGCTGCGCAGATCGTGGAGACCCATCTCGTTGGTATCCCTCTGGTCGATGATTATGGATCCCTCGTTGTAGGACAGCCGGAAGAGGGCATTGATCAGCGAGGACTTGCCCGCTCCCGTGCGTCCCACAATGCCCACCTTCTCCCTGGGATTGATGGTGAAGTTCAGCCCTCTAAGCACGCAGTCCGTTGCGGGGTCGGGTGCGTATCTCAAGCTCAAATCCTTGGCCGTCAGCTGACCTTCTTCTGGCCAACTCTTGGGAGGCTTCTTTTCCGGCGACGAGGTATAGTTTCCTTCCGACTCCAGGTTCTTGTACTCGAGCACTCGCTCCACCGAGGTCATCGAGTTCTCCAGCTCGGCGGACTGACGCATGCCCCACTGCACCATGCCCGTCATGCCCAGCGCCTGCGTGATGGCCAGCCCAATCTGGCCGGGATTGTGCAGCGGCGGATTGAAGAAACTGTTCAGGATCACCGAGATCACGTACGCCACGCAGAAGAGGTCCAGGTAATAGCCAAAAGCCCGGCTGGTCGACACGAAGGTGTAGTAGCCGGAGCTGTGCAGGTCCTGGTAGTTGTCATACTGCCTGATCAGCGTCCTTTGGCCGCCCATCGCTCGGATGGTCGGCAGCCCGGCGAGCGTGGCACTGAGATGGGAGTACATGGGCGACCGAGCCACTGCCTCCAGGCGCTTCACATCCCGCGAGGTCTTGAGGTAGAACTCACGCCAGCAGTGAAAGGCCAGGACCATGGCCAGCGTGCTGAAGATGTACCAGGGATTGGTGATGCACAGCACACAAATGATGCCGGTCAGGGTGAGGAAGATCTGTATGCAGTCCAGCATCACGGCGGGCAGCACCTCATCGACCTGGCCCAGGTCCATGGCGAACCTGTTGAGGATTCGCCCCGAGGGATTCGTGTGGAAGAAGTACAGAGCCGTGCGGGAGACGCCCTGGAACATGGTGTTGTGCAGCTCCGTGGAGGAGTGCATGGTCAGGTTGAAGAACAGCAGAGTGCGCAACAAAGCGCAGATCACGAGCCCCACATTGATGGCAGCAAAGCAGTAAATGTCCACTGATGAGGACGAGGCAGAGTTGTTCTTAACCCAGTAGGAAAGAAAGAAGTCCCCGCCAGAGGCCAGGACTTGGGTGCCCGCACAGAGGAACACCAGCAGGAGGAAGACCACGAAGCTGCAGCCGGCGCCGAAATACTTTTTGTACATTGCCACGCCTATCTTACCGCCACTGCGGGACTCCTGCAGGGGTTCCGAGTTTGGCTTTAACTTTGAGTCCTTGTCCTTGTTCACCAGGGTGTCCAGCGATGCGGAGCTACTGTCGGCGCTGGCATTGCTCTGGGTGCTGCTCTGGCGGGAGTAAGTGGGCGACTTCTCATCCGCCTCATCGCCCCCGCCATTGGCAGTGCTTTCGGCCAGCAGCTGGGCAAAGTCCTGGCCGCTCTTCAGCATCTCCTCGTAGGTGCCACTGGCCAGGACCTTGCCCTTGTCCATGATCACAATGAGGTCGGCGTGCTCCAGGAACTGCAGCTGGTGGGTTACCAGCACCACCAGCTTGTGGCCGAGGAAGCCGCGCATGCACTCGTCGAAGAGATGGCGACCCACATGGGTGTCCACGGCGCTGAGCGGATCGTCGAGCAGGTAGACATCCGCCTTGCGGTACACGGCTCGAGCCAAGCTGATTCTGGCCCGCTGACCCCCAGACAGCGAGGCCCCACGCTCGCCCACAATAGTGCTATCCCCGTGGAGTAGCTCCAAATCCCGCTCCAGGGCGCACCTCTTGAGCACGGTGCGATAGCGTTGCCTGTCCATGGGCAGGCCGAACAGGATGTTCTCGCGCACCGAGGCATTGAAGAGCCAGGGCTCCTGCGAGGCATAGGAGTACCGGCCATACACACTGACGCCTCCCGCTTCCACCGGCAGTTCTCCCAAGATGGCCTGGACCAGGCTGGACTTGCCAGAGCCCACGGGTCCGATCACGGCCACCAGTTGGCCCCGGCGCAGCGACATGTCGATGTTGTCCAGCACGGGCTCGTGCGGATCCTGACTCCAGCGCGCTCTGAGGCCTTTGATCTCCACCAGGACATCGGGCACCGTGTTCTTAGAGTGCTTCTCCTTGCCAGCCAGCAAATGTTGCTCCTCCTCTGGAGGATGCTTCTCGTCCGGTTCGTAGGAAAGATCCACTATGTTCGCCTCTTCGCGCATCATAAAGTTCTTGATCCTCCGCATGGAGACCAGCAGCTCGGCAAACTGCGACATTCCGCTGGGAAAGAACTTGCTCACCGTCCGCCGGAGAATGTTGTAGAAAGCGGTGACGCAGAAGGCCCTCTCCGCCGTCAGCTCCCCGCCCATCAGGACGAATCCCAGCAGGCTCACAAAGATCGCAATGCGACCGAGGGTGATCTCGAAGGAGAGCAACACGCCGCGCAGCAGGTTCACCTGCCGGATGGAGCTCATCTCGCTGCGGCGAAGCTGCTCGATCAGGCGACCGAAGGGACGCTCCCAGGTGTACATCTTGATCACCTGGATGCCCGAGATGATCTCGTTCATCATGCGCACCCGCTGATCCGTTCGCAGGGCCGTCTGCAGGCGCAGCTTGGACGTGACTCGACTCAGGTAGGTTTGCAGGGGCAAATACAGGATCAGGATGCCGATGCCGTAGAAGGAGGCCCCTCCGATCTGTTGGTACAGAAAGTAGGCGGCAATCAGCAGCTCAAGGGGACCCAGCCACAGGAAATGGAAGTGGATCAGGGCGCGATCGAAGCGATTCAGATCGTTGGAGAGCAAATTAACCACCTGTCCGGTGGTGGTGTCCCCCAGAGAAGTGCGGCTCAGGCGCAGGGCCTTGCGATAAATGGCACTGCTTATCGCCACCCGCATTTTCATGGCCAAGTGCTGGAAATAATCATAGAGATTAAGTAAAGTCTGTTTAATTATCGTAGTTCCTCAAAGCTTACCATCATGCCCATCATATAGGGATGCGTGAGAAGGACGCTGGCCAGAATGCAGGCGATCAGGAGCACTGCATAGATCTGGGCGGGGTAACTGTTGCCATTGCCATTGGCACTGAACTCCGATATCAGTCCGGCCAGCAGAAGCGGCACCGTGGCCCTGCAAGGGAATGAACAAGGTAAATTAAATGAATTAAATTGATTACAAATTGTCAGTTCCTTATCGGTTGACTCACCTAGTGCCCAGCTCCAAGGCGGCGATGATAAGTCCGGAGAGCAGGAGCTGCCAGCCAAAGACATGTCCGATGACCCGCAGGACATGTGGCTCCCGCTTAGAGTCGGGCTTCCGCCGGCACCGCGCCACCTCCGCCTCCCAGGCGCGATAGAATTCATCGCCCAGCCTCTCCGCCCGGTGCTCGTCCAGGGCATTGTACAGATCCGTGGGCTGGAGCTTCTGCTTGCGTCCCTTAAACAGTATGGGCAGGGCAAAGCTGGAAGGAAAGAGGTCTTATGTAAATCAATTTCGCAATGGTCAGCAATTCTACTTATGCTACGAACAATATTGTGTCCGATAACAGGTGTCTTCGGATGTCAGTTTCCAACACGGCAGGTGTCACTTAAGGTTCTTATAGCATGTGATAAGGCGTAAGAGGAGACGTATGCGTACCAGAACATTAGCGAGGATAAAATACCTGCCGACTCGCGGGGGTTGGGCGGCAACTTGTTGGCCTGCATAATTATGTTAATTGTCGCGCACTTGTCAAGGTTTTCATAAATAATTAATCCAGCAACCCTCACTTAGCATATGCTTCAACTGCTGCCGCTTGAGCTACACTATTTCATCACAATTTCACCACAAGAACAAATCGATGATGCTCACACGCGCGTAATTTAATTAGCAGATGTAATTGATCTAGTGCAGCATCAGGATTTCACCACGCAGCAGATAGCCCAATAATCGGAAAACTTTCCGTTCGTCAGATACGCAAAACAACAAAACAAATCACTTGAACGCGTCCACAACGCCCCGCTTTTCCAATCATTCTGTTCGACGTCGCGAAACGAATTCCACTCCATGGCAAACCAATCAGCTGTTCGACCGGCTGACGCCAGTACGGTTGTTTGTACAGCGCGCTGTATCAGATACATACATATGTACATGTATTTCATTACATCGAGCGTATTAGGGTGGACTTTTAACTGATAAGATAACATAACGTGTAAATACAGCGAGTCTCTTAATTACATTTATAAACTTTGAGTGCGAGCTAAGGAAATGAACATTTTGAAGTATCGACGTTAGCTACATTTGCATAATTGGAATGTCTGGTTAGCATGCCGTTTAAGATACATACAAAAATATTTATATCTTTCATTCATGGGCTTTCCAACTGTGGGGACCATTAGAACCTTAATGATAAGATAACATATGTACATATGTATATATGTATGTACATATCATGTTATTTCATTGATCTACTTAATTATGTTTTCACTCGTTTGCTGTGATTTATGTGGGTATTATTAAACGTGAATAAAATGAAACGTCGAATACAATTGTTAGGAATTTAAACTGAGTGTACAAGACTGTCTTCGGTATTTAAAGTTTTGGATATGTACATATCTATGTATCTATGAAAACCCCATGTTTAATAACATTGATCAATTTGGGGTGGACTTTTCTTTGATAAGATAACATATTGTAACATTTAAATCAAAAATTGTATTAATAATTGCAATTTACTTTATGTTTTATAGAGACTAATCTGCTAGGTGAGATATCATGAGATTTAAATATTATTTGCAACTAAATTGATCTTTTTTATTATTTTTTCAAAAGTTTTTAATAAAGTTCATGCGATAACCGATTTAAAGTCCCATTAATAAAGTGATAATTACCTTTGGGCAAGGTGATAACTTTGAAAATTATAATTGGAATGTTATAGGTATAGCACTCCACTTTGGATCCAAATACATATGTACATCTACATTAAGGTAGACTCTTGACTGATAAGATAAAATATTGTCTAATTTTATTAGCCCCTTATTACACATTTAATCGTTTAGTGAAAAAATGTGATTTCCTTGGAATAATCTGTTAAACATTTTTATTTGGGGAATCTAAATACAAATTAATAACATGATATTTAACTGTAGGTGAACCTATGACTTCATAATTTTAAATTGGAAAGAAAATCGGTAAATGTTAAATCAAGTGATAATTAATTATGCGTATACTTATAAGTTTGATAGTGTTTTATATATCTTAACTCCTTACCTTTTGTACACCCTTCAAAAGCCTCACCAGTCTGCTCGACCATTCCGTGCAACACCTTCGAATCTGCCCTTGAAACCAGCTCATATGCTACGTCCTCGTCCATCATCCAAGACCAGCACCTTGTCGGAGTCCATGATTGTGTGCAGACTATGAGCTAAGTAACGTCCAATAATAAACGTGGGCATGGTGTACCTATAAGTCCTTGTTAATTAAAATCCATATTACCTAACGGCTCGATTAGTTACCAGACAGACGCACTCTAGGATTTTCCAGCAAATATTCCGTCTTTATTGGTTCCATTTTAATGAGTAAAGAAAAGGATGATTAAAAGATTATCAGGACTGCCATTGATATTTCAAATTAACATTTTTGTTGTTTGTTCTAGTTTTTTTTTTTTTTGTGTAGCTATGCTTTTGTCTAAAAACTTGTATCATAACAGGGTCTTACGTAGAGCCAATATCTTTGAATAGTGTTATCTAATCACATTCATTTCTTTCACTCAAAAGCTCAACAAGCAATAAGATCAGTCCAAGTCACATACATACATACGATCCACAAGAAAATACCTTATTTTGGGTGATGCACAAGTTAATCATTGTTAACCATCTCGGAAAATTAACACTATAGGCCAGTCCGCGATCATGGTGAGGAGTCTGAATATCGTGTTGAAGACAACCGATAGGATCAATTCGCCCGCATAAAGGTAGCCATTTTCAATGGACTCGGAGCCGCGGGCGAAATAGCAGATGAGTTTTAGGAGGAGTACCGGCTGAATTGTTCGCAGTCCCACCTCCCCTACTAGGAGCACCAGTCCAAGCATACAACTTGTTGCCCAATGGTTCTGGAAAAGGATTGGAATGGTACATGTACATTGTATTAAGAATTACATGAACAAAACTTATAGATAGAAATTAAATGAACAAAACTTATAGATAGAAATCGGGTACTGTCATAATCTGTCTGGCTTATGACCTTAAAGGTTATATTTTTCAATAGTTGTTAATGCCAGACCCTGTTTCAGGACAAATATTTACTTTACTCAAATCTAATGACCTATTTTTTATTCATACCTGACTTGTGCTCTTCCATTGTTTTGTAGAGGTCTTTTATATTCAAAACTTGCATGGTGTACCTAAATTGATGTATTGTTCATTAAAAAGAATTTCACCAAATATTTAAGACTTGGTTACTTACCAGAAAGTTAAAACCGAAAAAAAGTTCGCCCGCATCCTGGGATTTTCCGGCAAATCTTCCGTCTCTAGTGACTTCATTTTTAATGCTAAAGAAATATTAAGTTTAATGATTATGAGGGCTGCTTCTGTGGCTTGTTCTAATTTCTTCCTGTGTAGCAACCATGCTTTTGTCAAAAAACTGTTATCATAACAGCTGATTTTGTAGACGCTATAATTTCGAACAGTGTTATCTAATCACTTTAATTATTTCACAAAAAAGCTGAACACGCAATCGGATCAGTCCAAGAGGCGTACTTACGATCCACAAGCAAGTACCTTTTTTGGTTAATGTACTAAAAAACCGGTTTGACCTTCTCGCAAAATTAATGCTAGAGTCCGCAATCCGCCCGCGCGTCAAAGAGACCTTTATGCTACAGGGAGCAATGAGCTCCATACATGTGCTCATAACGCTCTACTCGCCGAAAGTTAAGCAAGATAAGAGGTAATTAAGGGTTCTAACATAAAAATCAAGAAGACTATTTATAAAAATACTGAGGTATGTACGTGTATGTACATATATATGATGAATTATTATTATAGATAATCTGTTACTAACCAAAATTATGTCATATCTAAGCTGATGCTTGTCTGGCTCGGAACGGCTATCAGGGATTCTCAAGATTATAAAGCCATTAGAAGCTGTTTCAGACTGGGAGGTACTGGCAAGGGATTACACAAACAAAACGTACACATCGCCGGAGCGAGTAATAACGAAACGTTTTTTAAGCTGAGTTATGCTTTTGTTGAGGCTCATTTACAATATTTAAGCTAGGCAGAGCTTTTCAAATTCTCCAATTCTTCCATTGCCAATCTGGCGATGAGCGAGAGCTGATATGAGGCAATATGTACACGTTCCATTTGGACGAGTATTAGAGAGCAAAAGTAGCGAGCAAAGTACTTTTCCGAATATAAGATATATAGTAAGACGAAGAACCAGAGAGAGACGTCAATTTGAACGAGAGGCACACAGTTTTTTGAGAAGAAGGACGACGACGACAACAAAAGAAGTCCCTGAGCGACTTTTGCGAATATTTTGTTGTGAAATCAAGAAACCCCAAAGGTACTTCTTATTCAGCCAAAAGCTAATATTTAATATCAAACCAGAATCAAGTTTTTAACATAATCTATGTATGTACTTATGAACTTTTTCCACTGAACTTAGAAAAAGAGGTATCTTTTAACTACTACTATTACTGATATCAGCAAGTTTTGGATTTGAATGTGCGATCGTCACTCTTATCTTTCCTCGTTAAGAAGTGTCCCATCATATAAATACAAAAAAAAAAAAAAAATGAAACATAATAATACAAAAGGCATTATTCTAGCTGAAGATTCAGTGAATAATCGGTACTAATTCCCATTCCTTCATATAAGTGCGCTGTATTAGGGAGCATTGAGGGCCTGCAATTAAATTGTGATAGGGGTTTAGGTATAAATGTATATTTACGGGTAATATAAATAATAATAACCTTTTGTGCTGTTTTTAACAGCTCGTCGTAGGTGGCTTGACCCATCTGCTTCGCCATGCCGTGGAACACCTGAGACTCTGCCACCGTTAACAGCTCGTACGGCGTCCCGAACTCCACAACTCGTCCATCATCCAAGACCAACACCTTGTCGGAGTCCATGATCGTGTGCAAGCGATGGGCTATCGTCAGCACTGTGCACTCCTTGAACTTCCTCCGGATGGTTGCCTGGATGAGTCCATCCGTCTGGGGATCCACATTGGCCGTGGCCTCGTCCATTACCAGGATGCGATTCTCACGCAGAATGGCCCTGGCCAAGCAGACCAACTGGCGCTGACCGACGCTGAAGTTGGTTCCACCCTCTGTGATGTTGGTCTGCAAGCCAGTGGACATTTTGGCCACAACATCCTTGAGCTTTACCTCCTCCAGGCTGCCCCACAGCTTGTCATCACTGTACTCGTCGAAAGGATCCAGATTGTATCGCATTGTGCCGGAAAAGAGCACAGGCTCCTGGGGAATAATCGAGATCTTGCTGCGCAGATCGTGGAGACCCATGTCGTTGGTATCCCGCGTATCTATGAGTATTGATCCCTCGTTGTAGGACAGTCGGAAGAGGGCATTGATCAGCGAGGACTTTCCCGCTCCTGTGCGTCCAACAATTCCAACTTTTTCCCTTGGATTTATCACAAAATTGAGCGATTTGAGGACACACTTCGTCTTCGGATTTGGAATGTAGCGCAAGCTTAGCTCATCGAACACTATTTTTCCTTGCTCTGGCCATGACTTGGGTGGCTTCTTATCCAGTGGCGACTCTAGTTCTCCCTCATCCTCGATTGTCTCGTACTCTACCACTCGCTCCACGGCAGTCATTAGGTTTTCGAGCTCGGCAGATTGTCGCATTGCAAACTGAACCAGGCCTGTCAAGCCCAAGGCCTGGGAATTAAATATATAAATAATAATCCAAGACGGTCCAAGGATGACTAACCTGTGTGATGACCAAGCCCACATCTGCTGCGTTGGTGGGCGGAAAGGCGAAGAAGCTGAGCGTGGTAATCGCTATGTAAATCACACATAGAAAGTCCAGCCAATAAGCATAGGCCCGGGATGTGCTAAGGAACATATAAAATGCGGAGCTGTGAGTGTCCTGGTAGCTGTCGAACTCCGCCTCCAGGATGCGCTGAGCCTGGAATGCGCGAATAGTGGACAAGCCGTTCAGTGTGGAAGCCAGGTGCGAGTAAACCGGAGATCGAGCTGTAAATAAAGTTGGTTGCGTAAAAAATAAGTAAGTGCAAAGTTAGACATTCATAAACCATGTTAAACTTAATTTACTCAACTCTAGGACACTAAGAGAAAATCGTAAGTATTCCAGAATAAATGGAGAAGCACTTACCAATTGCATCAATCCGCTTCACATCCCGAGATGTTTTAAGATAGAAAGTGCGAAGCTTATAGAAGATGACGCCGATCACGAGCGTTGGAGTGAGCAGCAACGGATTGACAACGGCTATGATGATGACTATGCCAGTGAGGCAGAGGAAGGTTTGGATGACGTCCATCATCACGACAGGAAGCATCTCGTCCACCTGCCCCATATCCTTCGAGAAGCGATTCAGAATGCGCCCAGGTGGATTCGTGTTGAAGAAGTACATGGAAGCACGCGAAATCGCATTGAAAATGGAGTTGTGCAATCCGATGGAGCATTTCTTGGCCAGGTTGAATATAAGGATGGAGGCCGTTACTGTCGTTACAATAGACATCACTGTGATCAGAGTAAACAGGCAAATGTCCTTTTGTTCAGTGCTCACAGACCATCCCTCAGGAGGATCGGATTTAAGTGTGTAATTTCTATCTTGGTCTCCACCGTCCCGGTTCTTAGCGACCCTAAAAATAATACATAGAAATGGGTGATATTTTAGTAACCCTAATTCAAAGCAAACTTACCAGTAAACTAGAAAATAATCTCCCAACGCGATTAAGCTCCGGGAAACTAAAAAGAAGCTCATCATCGTTAGGAATGCTAGAAAACCGCCGCCAGACTTAAAGTACTTCCTGTACAACCCAAAGCCAATGCGACCTGACTCTTGGCGCTCCACACTGATCTTCTCCATACACGAATCCATGATAGATAGCAAGGATTTTTCGCTATTGCACCGCTGCTCGTTATTGGTGTTACTGAAGCTGCCTAATCGCAAGCGATCCTCCTCCTGCTCACCCAGCTCCGCCAACTCCGATTCACCCAGAATGGTGGAAAAGTCCACGCCCGCCTTGAGGAGCGAATCGTAGTTGCCCACAGCACGCACCTGACCCTTGTCCATGATCACAATCTGATCCACGCGTTGCAGGAACTGCTTTTGGTGAGTAATCAGAACTACGATGCGGTCTCTCAGGTAGCCGCGCATGCATCGCTCGAAGAGATGCTTGGCCACATTGGTGTCCACCGCACTCAGGGGATCGTCTAGGAGGTAGATGGAGGCCTCTCGGTACACAGCCCTTGCCAAGCTGATCCTCATCCTCTGACCCCCGGACAGGGAAGCTCCTCGCTCACCTACGAGTGTTTTGTCCCTGAGGCGCAGTAACTCGAAATCCCGCTCCAGGGCGCAGTGCCTCACCACATTGTCGTAGCGCCTGCGATCCATTGGCTGGTTAAAGAGGATGTTCTCACGTATGGTGCCGGAGAAGAGCCACGGCTCCTGGGAGGCGTAGGACATCGTTCCATTGACCTTAATCTCACCAGACTCCGCACGCAGCTCGCCGAGAATGGCCTGAATGAGGCTAGATTTGCCGGAGCCAGTGGATCCTATAACGGCAAGCATTGTCCCGGGCTGGACCCTGAGATCTATTCCATTAAGAGTATAGTCGGGGCAGTGGGTGTCCCATTTGGCCTTCAGTCCTGTAATTGAGATACTGGACTCCGAGGGGACTGTGTGATGATTATTGAAGTTGGTAGATGGACTTAGTAACCTATTCTCCTCCTCATTAAAACCCTCCTTTGACATAGCCTGGAGATCTATGCTATTAATAGCTTCAGTAACCTCCTTCACCTCCTCGGACTCCATAAACTTCTGCACTCGACCAATGGAAGCCAGAATCTCCGCCGTCTGCGTGATGGCTTGGGGAAAGAACACCATCATAGTGGTTTGCAGGACGTTGTAGTAAGCTGTGACCATGAAAGCCACCTCAGGAGTAAGAAGCTGGCTCAGCAGTACGTAACCGACCAGACTGAGAAAGATAGAGGCTCGCGAGAGAAAAGTTGTGAAGGACGAAAGGATTCCCTTTATATAGTTTCCGTGACAAATGGCGTTGACCTCCTTCTGGCGTGCATGGGCCACCAACCGCTCGAAGGGCAGCTCCCAGGCATACATCTTGATCACCTGGATGCCCGAGATGATCTCGTTCATCATCCTCATCCGCTTATCTGTCCTCAGAGCGGTTCTCAGTCGAAGCTCCGAGGTCTTCTTGCCCAGGTACATCTGCAGGGGAATGAAGAGCAGCATAAAGGCCACGCCAAGCACAGCAGAGATTCCAATCTGAAAGTAATAAGAGATAGATAGATATAACACTTTGACTTTTGGGTAATCATCGAATTGTTCAAGTACCTGGAGGTACATCAGGTAGGTGACCAGGATCGTTTGCATGGGCCCTATCCACAGGAAGTGGGCGTGGAAAATGTTACTGTCCAGGCGGCTGACGTCGTTGGAAATCAGGTTAACTACATGACCGGATGTAGCGGTGCCCAGAGCCGTCCTGCTAAGTCGCAGCGACTTCCGGTAGATCATGCTGCTCAGGCTCACGCGGGCTTTAAAGCCTGCAAATCCCCAAAAATAATGCAAAACAAGTAAGAAAGCTACAGTCGACTGTGCTCGACTGTGAGATACCCGGTACCAAAACGTCTGCGCTTCACACTAAAAGGCAATTAAAAATTGTACATACATTATAATAGTCTACTTCGATACTTCTTAAAATAAATCTTCTCTCGAATTAGCTCCCGACCTTAACAATTTAATGTCATACTTAAATATGAATGATACATTTTATAGGAAAACATAAAAACCCGCTCGAACGGCGTCAAAAAATGAATTATGTTATTTTTTGTAATTTCTTGCTATATTCTTTTGTCATTTTTTCTGCAGCTGGCGCCATTATATCGCACGGCCAAGGCTCTAATGCGCCACCTGTCGGCTACAGCTTGCAACAGCAGTGCCTTAGGGCGGTGTGTTAAAATTCTAACCTTATTGCTAATATCTCCCATGTTTATCATCCGATTTTACTGAAATTTTCAGGAAGCGTCCGCTCTATTTTATTCATTTTTTGTATCTATTAACTTTAACCCGAAAAAACGAGTATAGCTTATTTTACGTTTTTTATGATTTTTTAGGGCGGAAGTGGGCGTGGACAAATTTTAAAACAAACTTGATCTGCGTGCAACAAATTCCAATGTTGTTACCAAATTTGGTAACTCTAGCTCTTATAGTCTCAAAGATCTGTTGTTTCACACGGACAGACAGACGGACAGACGGACAGACGGACATGGCTAAATCGACTCGGCTGGTGACGCTGATCAAGAATATATATACTTTATAGGGTCGGAGATTTCTCCTTCTGCCTGTTACATACATTCTCGGTTGGCACTAACTTATAATACCCTTGTACCCTATGGGTACCGGGTATAAATAGATAGATAGGATGTAGGAATCCCTGAACTTACACAAATTCCAGATGCCGCACATACAGGGATGCTTGCATATCACGTTGAGGGCAACTGACAGGATCAAGCCGAAGGCATAGAAATAGGCCTTATCAATGGACTCCGAACCGTGTGAGAAGTGGGAGATGAGCTTCAGCAGGAGTAGCGGCTGAAGGGTTCGCAGGCCCCCCTCCGCTAGGCAGAGCACCAGCCCATAGAAAGCGAATTGCCATCCGAAGACCCGCAGGAGTGCCCTCATCAGGCTGGGTTTCCCCCCAGAATTTTGATGTTCTCGATCCAATGAAGCATACAACTGGTTGCCAAGAGGACCTGGAAGAGCGGGACTCAGTTGTAGATTTGAAAAATCACGTAGGTACATAAACAATCCTATGATTTATGTGAGATAAGATTCTTAATTCAATGAGCTTTTACAATATAAAGTTAGTCTTATCTCCCAGACCGAATTACTCACAAAGTGAGTGAGTTTTATATTCCTACCTGATTTGTGCTCCTTCATGGTTCTGTAAAGGTCTTTTGTGTCCAAAGTGTGCCTAAGGCCCCTGATAAAAGTGGGCATGGTGTACCTAATATTTATATCTATTTTATTAAAAATCATTCCGCTTAATTTTTAAGCCTCTTTTACTCACCAAAAAGTTAAGATCGAAACAAAGTTCGCCTGCACTCTAGGATTCTCCGGCAAATCTTCCTTCTCTATCGAGTCCATTTTAAGAACTTAGAGTATGGAAAGTTAAATATTTAATAATGTAATTAAATAGTCTTTATTTAGATTGCTCTAGTTTTTTTCTGTGTAACCACCAAATGTTATCACAACAGCTGTTTGTGTATCCGCAATTCTTTGTCTGTTATCTAATCACAGTCGTTTTTGCACAATAAATCACACAAATAATCGCTTACGATCCACAAGCACGTACCTATTTGTGGATTATATTCACAACAAAAAATATCAGAAAAAAAATGTTGGAAAATATTATTATTCCAGGCCAGTCCGCGATCCGTCCGCTCGTCAAAGACGGCTTTGTGCAACTGCGATCGGCGCGGTTCAGACACCGGCTAATAACGTCTTAATCAGCCAAAACGTAAATAAGATAAGAGTTGTTTAATGGCTCTTACATACACATATATCAAATTGCATCGTTATAAAGATAGGTCGCGGATCGACGCTAGTGAGATTACACACCAAAAAAGCCATTGAGAGCTGGCGCCTCAAAGTAGTAAACAAAAAGTTTAGGGTAAGCATACACATTGAAGGCTCAGACGGAAAAAAGTTCCGGAATAAAATCATACATCTGAGAACGCCATTGTAATTTATTATGCTTTATTTTAAACTCGTGCCTTGAATATTTCCAACTATAATCTTACTTTTGATTAAGTTTTTTATTGGAAAGTTAAGATTCAATATTATGAAAGGAAGCTTTAAATTTTATTAGCAATATCTATCTTATATCTATTAATGTATATAGATATATCTATAGATAGTGTAAAGCAAAGTCGCTAATGAGATGCCAGACCTGTAAGATAAGTATATTCACCGTTTATTAAACAGAGAAAAAAGAACATATGTTATTAATAAGAACACTTATCAAACAGGATGCAAAGCCATGGGGTGTTTGGAAGACGATTCTCCCCTGGGGAAAACACATAATCAGAAGCAATAAGATAATTATTTGTCATCATATTAGCGCTGTCTCAAGTTTCCGATTCTGCTGATCTATGGATTAGTTTCCACTGCACCCGTGCAAAGCCTAAACGGGTCTCTGGTCTAAAAAAATGAAAACTTTGCAAAGCCTTTAGGTTCCAAATCAATTTAAAAGGTGTCCAAAAGTATGCAACACAAAATGTTTGCTCCATTGTGCAACATTCTGTGGCATATTTACCCATAAGCTAAAGAACTGAACAGTGAATAAGATAAGGAGCTGTCCATATATTACGTAATCAGGTTTTAAAGATTTTCGACTGCCTAAAAAAATATTTATTTTTATGCATTAGCACCCCATAGAACCATTAAAAAGGTCTAAATACAAATATTTCGTTTATTTTCAAAGGCACTTCTTTGCACTTGGTGAGATTTAAATACGATTAGAAAAATAGGCAACGGATAACTATACAGTGTTTGAATTACATAAACCAGTAAACATACGCACGATCAAACATATATACACTCACACGAACTAACATACATTCAAAGCAAATTAACATAAGTTATGCTAACTACAATAACCGGCTAATTAATCGGTGTTAAGCACCTCGGCTCAATTCCTAGATATTTTGCTCCCAGTGCCCAGAGTATCACGAGGAACGGCGCTGACCCTGACCCTTGCTGTCCTCAAAGGCCTGAAAGGATAGATATAATATAATATAATAAAATAATATAGTAAATAAATTATACAAATAATAATAACCTTTTGTGCGACTTTAAACAGCCCCTCGTAGGTGGCCTGGCCCGTCTGCTTCACCATGCCGTAGAACACCTTGGAATCCGCCTTCGTTAACAGCTCGTACGGCGTCCCGAACTCCACAGCCCGTCCAGCGTCCATGACCAGCACCTTGTCGGAGTCCATGATCGTGTGCAGGCGATGGGCTATCGTCAGCACAGTGCACTCCTTGAACTTGCTCCGGATGGTGGCCTGGATGAGGCCATCCGTCTGGGGATCCACATTGGCCGTGGCCTCGTCCATCACAAGGATGCGATTCTCGCGTAGAATGGCTCTCGCCAAGCAGACCAACTGGCGCTGACCCACGCTGAAGTTTGTGCCACCCTCTGTGATTTTGCTTTGCAGGCCATTGGGCAGATCAGCCACCACATCCTTCAGCTTCACCTCCTCCAGGCTGCGCCACAGCTTGTCATCACTGTACTCGTCGAATGGATCCAGATTGTAGCGCATTGTGCCGGAGAAGAGCACAGGCTCCTGGGGAATAATCGAGATCTTGCTGCGCAGATCGTGGAGACCCATGTCGTTCGTATCCCGCTTGTCAATGAGAATGGATCCATCGTTGTAGGACAGTCGGAAGAGGGCATTGATCAGCGAGGACTTCCCTGCCCCGGTGCGTCCAACGATTCCTACTTTCTCCTTTGGCATTATAACAAAGTTCAGGGACTTGAGCACATAGTCCGCCTTGGGATTTGGAATGTAGCGCAAGCTCAGCTCATCGAACACTATTTTGCCTTGCTCTGGCCAGGATTTGGGTGGCTTCTTATCCAGTGGCGCATCTAGGGCTCCCTCAGGCTCAATGTCCTCGTACTCGACCACTCGCTCCACGGCAGTCATGGTGTTCTCCAGCTCGGCGGATTGACGCATGCCCCACTGCACCATGCCCGTCATGCCCATGGCCTGAAAATACGTGTTATTAGAGGAAAGAATAAAATAGATGCTTCTTCCCCTTATTATCTTGCTCTACTCCCATACCCGCTATAAATATTTACCCCAACGATAATAGAATGACAACCAACCTGCGTTATGGCCAGACCCACATCGCCTCCATTAGCGGGCGGAAAGACGAAGAAGCTGAGCGTGATGATGGCTATATAAATCACACAGAAGCAGTCCAGCCAATAGCCAAAGGCCCTCGATGTGCTGATAAACATGTAAAATGCAGAGCTGTGCAAATCCTGATAATTGTCGAACTCCGCCTCCAAAACCCGCTGAGCGCCAAAAGCCCGGATGGTGGAGAGGCCCGTAAGCGAGGCAGCCAAGTGCGAGTATACAGGTGATCGAGCTATAAATAAAAGGGTTTAAAATAGTTCACAAATTTAAGAGAGTGTGGTGGCACTCACTAATCGCCTCCATGCGCTTCACATCACGCGAGGTCTTCAGATAAAAGGTGCGCAGCTGATAGAAAATGATGCCCAGCACCAGGGTGGGAATGAGGAACAAAGGATTGACAAGGGCTATGACGATGACAATGCCAGCCAGCGACAGAAAGATCTGAATGACGTCCATCATCACGGCGGGCAGTATCTCGTCCACCTGCCCCATGTCCTTGGAGAAGCGATTCAGGATGCGGCCAGAGGGATTCGTGTTGAAGAAGTACATGGCTGCCCGCGTGATGCCACGGAACATGGAGTTGTGCAGCTGGATGGAAGCCTTCATGGCCAGGTTGAAGAACAGAAAGGAGCGGGCCACGGTCACCACGATGGTTAGGACCGTGATCAACGTGAATATATAGGTGTCCAGCATTTCAGCGTCGACGCGCCATCCAAAGAGATCTCCCAGCCAAAGCGAAAGGCGCGACTCCAGGCCCTCCTCAGAGCTGAGGGTGTTATTCTCCGCCCGGGCAGCCACGTTTCCCTTTTTGGTGACCCTTAAGAAAGGAACATTTAACAGGAAATAGAAAAGCCAGAAGCGGCGGCTTACTTACCAGTAGGTCAGGAAGTAGTCGCCCAACGAGGCCATGGCCTGGGAAAGCACACAGAATCCCATCATCACGAAGAAGGCGAAGAAGCCACCGCCCGCCTTGAAGTACTTGCTGTACAGACCGAGGCCAATGCGACCGGCCTCCTGGCGCTCCTGGTTGATCATCTGTCCCGCCTCCGCCTCCGCGTCCTCCAGGCAAGAGTCTGCTATGGACAGAAGGGATTGCTCGCTGTTGCGCCGCTGGTCGCCTTTTCCATGGCTGTTGCTGTAGCTGCCCGAGCGCGAGCGTTCCTCCGACTGCTCCTCGCGCTCTGGGTCGGCCAGCATGCTGGCAAAGTCCAGACCGGACTCCCTTAGAGACTCGTAGGTGCCCACGGCGCTCACCTGGCCCTTGTCCATGATCACAATCTGGTCGGCGTGCTGCAGGAACTGCAGCTGATGCGTGGCCAGGATGACGATGCGCTCGCGCAAGTAGCCGCGCATGCACTGCTCGAAGAGATGCCGGGCCACATGGGTGTCCACCGCACTCAGGGGATCGTCCAGCAGGTAGATGGAGGTCTCCCGGTACACGGCTCGCGCCAAACTGATTCTTGCCTTCTGTCCGCCGGACAGGGAGGCGCCACGCTCTCCCACAATGGTCTTATCCTTGAAGGGCAGCAGCTCAAAGTCGCGTTCCAGGGCGCACTTCTTCACCACCTTGGCGTAGCGACGACGATCCATGGGTTGGCCGAAGAGGATGTTCTGGCGCACGGTGCCGGAGAATAGCCACGGCTCCTGCGAGGCATAGGACATCGTGCCATTCACCTTGATCTCGCCAAACTCTGCACGCAGCTCCCCGAGAATGGCCTGAATGAGGCTGGATTTCCCAGAGCCAGTGCGTCCCACAATGCCCAGCATAGTGCCCGGCTGGACTCTGAGGTTCACCCCGTTTAGGGTGTAGTCGGGCGAGTTGACGTCCCACTTGGCTCTCAGTCCGGTGATGGAGATGCCTGCCTCCGACAGCACGGCATTCTCATTAATGGTGGTCAGGACCGGACCAAGCAGCTTGTCCTCGGCCTCATCGACGACATCCTCCTCTATGTCCGCATGCACTGTGGCCTGATTACTGCCCACCGGATCCTCCGGCAGAGGCACACTCCGGTCCGACACATCCGTTTCATCCGATTGCATGTACTTCTGCACGCGCTTAATGGACACCAGGGTCTCCGCCATCTGGGAGATGCCTTGGGGGAAGAACACAGTCATGGTGGTGCGCAGGATATTGTAGTAGGCAGTGATCAGGAAGGCCACCTCCGGGGTGAGGAACGTGCCGAGCAGCACGTAGCCAACGAGACTCAGGAAAATGGAGACACGCGTTAGGAAGATGATAAAGGAGAGCAGGATGCCCCTTATGTAGGACACATGGCGGATGGCGTTGATCTCCTTCCTGCGGGCATAGGCCACCATCTGCTCGAAGGGCAGCTCCCAGGCGTACATCTTGATCACCTGGATGCCCGAAATGATCTCGTTCATCATCCGCACGCGCTCGTCTGTCCGCAGAGCGGTCCTCAGTCGGAGAACCGACGTCTTCTTGCCCAGATACGCCTGCAGGGGAATGAAGAGGAGCATGAAGGCCACACCAAAGACAGCAGCGATGCCGATCTGGATGGAGAGACAGAGTAAGAGAGCAGGGATTTCCTTAAAATGAGCTCAACTCACCTCTCGGTACATCAAGTAGGTGATAAAAAGAGTCTCCAGAGGTCCCACCCAAAGGTAGTGCACAAATATGGTGGCCAAGTCCAGCCGGCCCACATCGTTGGACATCAGATTGACCACATGACCGGCGGTGGTGTCGCCCAGAGCCGTCTTGCTCAGACGCAGAGCCTTGCGGTAGATCATGCTGCACATGCCCACGCGCATCTTGAGGCCTGAAAGAAATATATAAACATTATTCCTTATATCTAAACAAGGGGTGCTCAATGCTATGGCACACGGGCACATTTGTGCCCGGCACATGCCATACTTTCCTAAGGCACACGCCGGTTCCTCTTTGTGCGCTGTCCGTAACGAGCCAAGCCAACAACAATTCCATTGAACTTTTTTTTCTCCTCAACTCACAATGCAAAGTGTTGTTGTCTTGTTCTCGGCTCTGCACTGACACTTTTTTGTTGCGTTTTTGATAGAATTTGATTTAAGTTTGATTTTAGTTTATTGTGGACCAGCGACGCGTGCATTTCATTGGATTTCTTTGGCGTGTCGTTAAAATGAGTGATACTTTTCTAGATCAACTGTAAATTTTTAAATGAAATAACCAAATGAAGTAAGCAATATTATTATTTTTCTGAATTAAACTTTTTTTTTTTCTCTCAGTGTTCATTTTGTAGCAATAAAACGGCTTCGATACATGTGTGCGTGTGTTTTCTTTTGTTTGTGTTGGTAAGGGCACAGCCGTAAGGCAATTTTGAGCACCCCTGATCTAAACCATCTACTTTCCATTCGGATGACTTACCCACATGCATGGTGCCCAGCATATAGGGATGCATGATGACCACGTTCAGGGCACTGCACAGGATCACCCCCGCAGCATAATAGTAGGCAGCCTCAATGGACTCCGAGCCATGGGCGTAGTAGGAGATGAGTTTCAGCAGGAAGAGCGGTTGCAGCGTTCGCAGGCCCAGCTCCAGCAGGAAGAGCACCAGCCCGAGGAGACCAAAGTACCAGCCAAACACCCGCAGGAGAGCCCTCAGCAAATTGGGCTTTCCCTTGGTCTTCTCCAGTTCGCGTTCCCAGGCGGCGCATAACTTGTTGCCGAGAGTCTCTGCAGAGATTGCACAATTGCACAAGTGAAGGCGAATTAATCGCAGATACGGCGGAACTCAATAAATTCGGATTACGGTTATCAGTTTGCGAATAAAATAAAGTACAAAACCCAGAATCTTGGGCAGCAATTGAAGACGAACGAAAAACAAGAAGCGAATCAATTAAGGCGGTCAACGAACATACTATGTGCTTGGATCGATCAGTCAAATTAATTGTTCTCGTGATAACTACATAACAGTGCTTCTGGAAAGTATTCAGACTTTTATGTTTATCTTTAATGACTTGATACAATTTCAATATTTGCTGTGTAATATTATGACTTGCAAACTTATCCTTAAATCAATTATGAATTTCACCATTACTATTTCACCATACCCGACTTGTGCTCCTTCAGGGCCCTATAAAGATCCTTGGTGTCCAGCGTGTCCTTTCGCCCCTTGATAAAAGTGGGAATGGTGTACCTACACATAAACTTAATTATAACATACAAAATAAATATAAAAGACTCGAGAAACTCACCAGAAACATGCTGAAGATATGAAATTAGACCGTTCTCGGGGATTTTCCGGCAAATCTGCCGTCTTCACCGACTGCATTTTGAGCTACAGCCGTTAAGGAATCTAAATGGAAGTGCGAATATGCTGTAATACAAGTGATGGAGTCTAAATGAAAGTCCGAATACGCTGTAATACAAGTGATGGCCAATGGCGGATAACGGTAAAAGTAATTCTGTTGAGTGCTTGTTGAAAACAAAAGGCGATATGAGCACAAACACGGCTTGTCTTAATCAAACAAACATTTCTGTTTAATTTATCTACGATTGGAATTGTCGTTGGCTTGGCGACTGGGAGAAGTCAGTGTATATTTTTATTTATTTATTCGCAAGGCAAGGCATAAATAAAAGAGGGTGGGAGGGGATGGATGTGTCACTGCTGCTCATAAGTTTTGTAATTCATCATAATGAGGTTCAACTTAACGACAACCCAGTGGGACTTTCGATCAGTAAAATAGTACTACTTTCTTGTGTAATCGCTCAGGGGGTAGATCCTCACCGTTTATGTAAAGTTCTAATTCGCTTTTACTCATGCGTGGCCGGGGAAATTCGTGTACTCGCACCGTCGCTGCTCTGCTGCAGAGGAAATTCTTGCTGAGCGCTCAGTAGGGAAATTCCCTATAAGAATTTCCTGCTCCCCAGAGAGCATGAAATTCAAGTAGACTGGGGTATATAGAATTCAATAAACCCCAGCGAAATAAAACATTCAGAAATTATTTTAAATACATTTTTTTTTTTATATTTTTAATTTTATTTTAGTAGTTTAGCTAACTATAGATAAAATATTATTATAGGATATATAATTTGATATAAAATTAAAGCCTCGCGAACGGTTTTAATGTAATTACACTATTCTCGAATTCATTGCCGTATTTAACATCGCCGCCAATTAGGTTCCCATTGATTTTATAAATTCTGCAAGTTGCGCTAAGGAATATTTAAAAAAATATATTACTTTAATATACAATATATTGTGAAAAATGTTTATACTTACACGTAAGCTGCTCATAGCCTTGGCAACAAAGCTCCTGGTAGACTTGGAGTTTGCGGTCCATAGCTGAGAATTCAATGAACATAATTAGTAAAAAGGTACACAAATAATTGTTTGTGAAGTGGGTTTAAGACACCCACGCATACATATGTGAGACACCTACGGACATACATAGATCCATAGACAAAAGGACACAAAAAACGAAGACACAATAAAAAGTGTTGAATGCAGCTATATAATTAATATTACTGTTTGTTAGAATGTGAGGCATATAGTAGTTAACTTATAGTTAATATTCAACTTATAATAATATAATGATTTAGGTTAAATACATACCTTTTTTGTTGAGTTAACGTTTTCACAATAGTTCACTTTTTCACAGATCTAGGGGTGCATCGCGATCTTAAATGCAGCCCTCGTTGCAATTTGGTATGACCTTCTTTTGTTTTGGTAAATTTGCATAATCGGGACTGCAATATACGTGTGACCAAACTTATCTCGCGTTATCTACTATATCAACATTTAATAGTTATTATAACAACACAAATTGATCGTTTCGAAAACATAAATACGATTTTATCAACGCGTCCTATCCCAAACAAATTTTTTCTTAATTTCTACAACATTTTAAACTGTTTTTATTTTATTGTTTTATTATTTATGTGTAAATGTAGTTAGGTAATAGTTTCAAGGAGCCTTAGAAAATGCATTTTAAACTATAAGAATTTATGAAATTATCCTGGAAGTCAATATTTCAAATACATATAAGTTAAATATAAAAGAAAGTAGTCAAATGAGAATACTTTTGCACTTTACTTGTTAGATAAAAACGATATTTAATTTTAGTTCGAAATGTACTGCTAAGTATTAAAACAAAAACCAACTTTAATCAAATTTGCCACAAACTCTTTCAAATGATGTTCCTTTTTTTAGTTAATAAATTTATTTCATTGGAAATAATCATCATTTTTTAAAGGAAATATTCTTTAGACTTTACTCAGTTCGTGTTTTCAGGAACTCTATTTACTTTAAAATGCAAATCACAAGTTAAATAGAGAAAACTTAGTGTTGTTTTATCAGCGCACGCCCTTAAAAAAACAAAAATTCCCCAAATGAAAAAAACCCTCCTGAGCAAAGAGCATAGAATTCTATATGGAACTGGGGAGCATCCCTAATATCCTCCCCGTTACACAGAGAATTCTATCTGTATTCGGTCAGCACAAGAAGCAAAGTCCGACTGGGAAGCCGCCCAGTGAGCGAGCAACATTCGAGAACAGTAAGTTCTTAAAAAACAAAACACGAGGTTGCCCATTTCGTCATACAGTGAAAGTGCGTGGGAGTAAACAACGCACTTAATTAGCATAAAAAACTCATTCGAAAACTGTTTTCTCTTTCAATTGAAAAAGTCAAAAATATATTTTCCAGAGCATTGATTTTACTCTTAAGCTGATTTTCAGCCATATTCTTGAATGAAAAGCTTTGTAAAAAAACACTATTATATATTTTACATACTTTAATTGTATCTAAGCATCTTCTGATCACCTTTATCTTAATTTTGTTGGGTTAGTTACAATAATATTAAGCGAGGACTTTTCGAATTTAAGCCAAAGAAAGTTTGACAAATGTGTTTCGAATTTGTTCACTAATTGGTGTCCACTGTATTTGTCTCTTCCTTCTTCGCTGTCTTTTTCATTCACTCGCGCGCTGAGAATAACCAATTCGGGAGGCGGCCGGGGCCGTGGTGCCAGCCATTTACCGTTTCCCCGTTCTGGGCGTGCATTGGTGTGGGTACACACCCACGACCCGTACCACGTTGTTGAGGCACGAAAAGGGAAACGAAACTTCTCCAAAATGTATGCAAAACCATTACATTTAACAGGCAAACAACCAATAATTGCACACAGATAAAGGCCGCATCATCGATGGTTTTTCGTTTGTCTGTAAATTATCTAATCACATGGATTTTTTCCGGCACACACAGCTAAATTGCCAAGCAATCGTCGGTTGAGCACAATTAAAATAATTGCTCCCAACTTGCAAAATCACATGTATTGTACGTACATTTTGTTTCAATATTGTTTACATTCAACAATGACCAAACTGGCGAATGGTTCTCCGCGAACGTGAGAAGTACTGCGATAGAAGGCCGGCCGCCGTCGCAGCTGGCAACGAAAAAATAATGTTATAAATAATAAAACAAACTTCGGTCCGAGCGCCAGAAAGGGCAGCCGAATACTGGCGCTGGCTGTTCTGGCGTCGACGGCTATCGGCTCCCGATGCGAAATTCGCCCTAGGCGCACACAAACACAAGCTACAGTCAAGCCTCGCGATGTGCTAAAGTTTAGCTAAGAAACTTGAATTTTTAGACAAAAACTATAATATATTATTCCGTTTGAGAAAAAAGGAAAAATAAAATTAATACAATTTTTAAAGTAGATCCCTTGTATAATTAATGTTTTTAAATATTGGGTTTTGATCATAGGAAAAAATAAATGATTTTTCATTCCGACTACGTTTTAATTAACATTTGATTTTTTAGTTTAACAATAATTTCGTAGCAAGCAAGTTTTTCTGGTCCTTATGCTTTTCTGAACTACACAGACTGTCCTTTGATTTTAAACATATTCCAGATAATGATGTCATACCGTACCAACCGGAGTGCATGTGTGCGTGCGGTACATTGCACATTTTACTTTCCTGCTGAAGACGGAATCAACAAGTACAATTAAATATTTCACAAATTGCACATTTGACTGCAGACAGATTTATTTATGTACATATGTCCATATGTATATTTGTAATTGTAAATATAGACAAAAGGAATGCCCTTTCAAAAAGTCCCCTTGAGTAATATTATTACTTAAACTGGCAAAGTATAAAGAGTAATTTTAAATTATAAGTACTGAGAATTAAATAAGCCTTCTCTTTCTGTATTAAATGCTACGTAAACATACAAAATAAATGTATTAAATCCTCTTTCAATGATAAAATCCAGTCTGATTAGATTAATAAGTTACTGATTTGGGAAGTCCTTATTATAATTTTTGTTATCACTTGCCCAATGCTAATAAGCTCATTAAATATTAACAAATTGGTTAATCATCCCCAATTCAATGATAAAATCCCAATACTCGTTCTATAAAAATGATTACTGTTTTCGGAATTCCGGTTCGAAATAACCAAGAATTGTTGATATGATATTATTCCCCTTTTCTCAATGGCCAAAAACTCCCTTAACAAAATTTAATAGCGTTATAAATTATAAACAAGTGTCATTCTCTCACTAAACCCTTGCTTATGATGGCATTGTCGATATACTTAATTATACGATGCTCCAGCAATGAACTTTAAGCACAGGAGCGTATTGTAATTTTAAATGGGCCAATAAATCAGGAAACAGTTTGCAGCTCTTTCACTTGAAACAAAATATTTCAACATATATTGGACACATCTCATTTTATCGGCACTTTCCTCCTCCTAAAAAATAAATTACACTGCATCTGTGTTTAGATTCTATAAAATAGTTCCGATTTCCAGTTTTATTTCTGTTGGGTTTATTGGTTGTACATTGGTAGAAATGTAGCCCCACAAGATTTCAAAACAAACTACCAACTAACGAACGCGGAAAGCAGGTGCGAATCGAGGACGACGACTTAGGCCACCAAGGCGGAGGCGGTGCTCGACTCGTACTTCCAGTTGGGGGGCAGGACGCTCTTAGTCTTGTAGTAGCGGGCCAGGCGGTGGATTCTGGACTCGACCAAAATCAGACGGAACTTGCCGTCCTTGTCCTTGCGGTTGCGCTCCAAATGCTTGCGGATGGCCACAGCCTTCTTGATCATGTGGTACAGATCCTCGGGAATGTCGGGCTTCAGGCCAACCGACTTCATGATGCGCAGGATCTTGTTTCCGTTCACGAAACGCACCTGGGCGACTCCGTGCGAGTCACGCAAGATGATGCCTGTAAAACAATTCGGAGCCATTGGTCAACATAACCTCAAACAACAACACTCGTACACAATACACATACCGATTTTGGAGGGAGTCAGACCCTTCTTGCCCAGCTTCTTGATCTGGTCCTTCACATCATCGGCGTTCAGCTTCAGCCACGATGGGACGGTACGGCGGTAGGGGAGCGCTGATTGGGAAATACCCTTGCTGCGAAAAATCGAAAATTTAGTCTCAGCTCTGTTGGCGGCGACTGTCACCAGCGAAACGTTTGCGCCATGTGCTTGCCATTGCTGGCAATTTTTCCCAGCCAGCCGGCCTGTGGGAGGGCCAAAATCATGACTAGCGGCTCACTTCACACGGCAGACACATTATGCAAATGTAACGCTTCGCGCAGATGCCTTCGAAACATTAATA
Organism: Drosophila rufa; assembly: GCA_018153105.1. Classification (NCBI taxonomy): domain Eukaryota; kingdom Metazoa; phylum Arthropoda; class Insecta; order Diptera; family Drosophilidae; genus Drosophila; species Drosophila rufa. The sequence goes on from JAECXS010000096.1 coordinate 21,937,408, forward strand.
AAACGCATTTTTACCCAGGAGCGTGCATACGACCCATCTTGATAGTCTAGTTTTTGACACCGAAAAGAAGGTGGAGACTTTTGGCACGTTGACAGCTCGCGATTGTGGAGACCTGTCAGAGCAGCTATCGATAGTTGTCTAAGCGATATCTAAAATTGTGCTTAAATTAAAGAAAATTATATTTTATTTCTTAACTAAACAAGTTTATAACGTTGTAAGTAATTTATTCTTGGACTGCCATAAGTAATTTCCTGGAAAATTATTTTGGACTAACTATCGATAGCTCACCGCCGTTGACAGCTGAACTCTACACAAATTCAGTGTTGCTTTGGGCAAACGGCCACATTATTATTCGCAGCGCAACAAAAATTAGCAAAACAAAATGCAGCTTAACAAATACAATGAACTATTGGATCGCCTGGAGGGCGAGGAATTGGAGGTGAGTGGGATACAAGCTGCTTGCATTGCTAAATATCCTTGTTTCCGCAGCAAGTCGAATTGGGAGTTGAGGTCTACAAGCAATTACTTGCGATTTATCTCTACGAAAACAAACTGTAGGTATTGCAAATTTAGCCGACAAATAATATTTTAATTATTTATAATTATGGCCTAACAGGGCAAATGCCAAATTACTCTGGATGCGAGTTCCCGACAAATTAAAGGAGGACAAAGAACTGGGCCAGTTAAATCTGCTTAATCTGGCGCTGCAGCACAACAACTACACCGACTTCTTCAGACACATCAAGTTCGAGTGGTCCGAGAAGGTAAAGATGCCTATGGAAGACCTACTGCGTAAGTGGCCCACAAAAACCAGTATAAATAGCCACTAACAGATCTACTCTTCCAGTCAAGCAACGCGAGGAACTCTTCACTCTAGTGGGCAGCGCATATGTGTCCATCTACCAGCAGGACCTGTTGGAATTGTCCCTGCTCTCGGAGGACGAATTGAAGAAGTCGTGTGCGGCATTAAATTGGACCGAGGAGCTGTACGGCGACCGTGTGATCCTAAAGCCCAAGGTTAAGGAGGCGCCGCCCAGTCGCAGCAACGATGACCAGTTGCTCAAGCTGACCGAGTTTGTAACTTTCCTAGAAAATTAAGCTTCAATAACACGCCATTTCAGTCAATAAAAATTAATCCTCCAAAAAGTGGGTTGGGTTTGGGTCTAAGCTGCAAAAGCATCGAAGTTCTCCACCTCTGGTTGTTCGATATTGCTCAGAACTATCGGAATTCCGAACGTCCGTTGGTCACACTGCCCGTTGTGTCACTTGAAGTGAAAAAAAAAAAATATAATTTGCACCATCTCCGTCGTCTGATTTTCATTGGAAAACTAATCAGAGAATATTTTGTTAAAAACTTGCAAATTGCAGCAGACGGAACGGAAAAGCCTGCAAAATTCTTTTGTTGTCCTATACAAGCGTATTGCTAATCGCCGGAGGGCCAAAACGATCTGATTTTACGCAGAATAGAAAAACCGATTTTCAGTGCGTGTGTGTGAGAAGCAGCAGAAAAGATGGCAGCGAGCGACAAATCTGTGGATGACTCCCTTTATCCCATCGCGGTGCTCATCGACGAGTTGAAAAACGAGGATGTGCAGGTTAGTTAGTGTCTATTGGCCGGGCGGCTCCTGGAATTGTGAAATAATTGGTGCTAAATGGGGAAGCGTGCCCTCACTCCTTCCGACGGATGTGTGTATTTGTGCAAAAAAATGCGTCATTGTGTGCATGGTTATTTGCGTATGGGTGTGAGCTTGTGTGCATGTACTGCTCGGAGAAAAAAGAATTTTTTTTTTTTAGGTAATAAAAGTTTGATTCGTTTTTAATAAGTTTTGCATACTATATAGGCAAAATAAAATCTCCAGAAAAGTACACTAGATTTGGTATCGATATGTGAGAAATGCAAAAGTGTCGAATGTGCGTTTCCAATGGAAACATTCAATGGGACAGACTGCAATCGTGCATTTTGCTAAATTTGGCGAATTCTAGGATGTTCCGCGTGTTCTAGCGTTTAGGTGTTAATTTGTATAACAACTATTTGCACAACTCTAAATTATATCAAGTAAAATGGGATGATAAGTCCCAAATATGTTTATTAAGTCTCTATAATATATTTAGCCCCACCTTAATTCTAATAATACTCCTCCTTCTCTCAGCTGCGCCTAAACTCTATTAAGAAGCTATCCACCATTGCTTTGGCGTTGGGCGAGGAGCGCACTCGGTCCGAGTTGATTCCCTTCCTCACCGAGACCATATACGATGAGGATGAGGTGTTGCTGGCTCTGGCCGATCAGCTGGGCAACTTTACAAGTAAGGACTTGGATAACTTGAATATGTGTCAGATTTCCTATACCAAATCTCTTCCTCCTCTCCTTGCCAGGTCTCGTTGGCGGTCCCGAGTTCGCCATGTACTTGATTCCACCACTGGAGAGTCTGGCCACCGTTGAGGAGACTGTGGTGCGAGACAAGGCCGTTGAATCTCTGCGCACCGTGGCCGCTGAGCACAGTGCCCAGGATCTGGAGATCCATGTGGTTCCGACGCTGCAGCGTCTCGTCTCGGGCGATTGGTTCACCTCACGCACCTCCGCCTGCGGCCTCTTCTCGGTCTGCTATCCTCGGGTCACTCAGCCGGTGAAGGCCGAGCTGCGCGCCAACTTCCGTAAGCTCTGCCAGGACGAAACACCCATGGTACGACGTGCGGCGGCCAATAAGCTGGGCGAGTTCGCCAAGGTCGTGGAGACCGAGTATCTCAAGTCCGACTTGATCCCGAACTTTGTGCAGCTGGCTCAGGATGATCAGGACTCTGTTCGTCTGCTGGCTGTGGAGGCTTGCGTCAGCATCGCCCAGCTGCTGCCCCAGGACGACGTGGAGCATGTAAGCCCGTTTGATCAGTTTAAGTTCCTTATGTTTGCTAATGAAATTCCCCTAAATTCCCAGCTGGTTTTGCCCACGCTGCGTCAGTGCGCCAGCGACTCGTCGTGGCGCGTGCGCTATATGGTGGCCGAGAAGTTTGTGGACTTGCAGAAGGCTGTGGGCCCGGAGATTACCCGCGTGGACCTGGTGCCAGCCTTCCAGTACTTGCTCAAGGACGCCGAGGCCGAGGTACGCGCTGCGGTGGCCACCAAGGTTAAGGACTTCTGTGCCAACCTGGACAAGGCCAACCAGGTGCAGATCATTCTCAGCTCCATTTTGCCGTATGTCCGCGATCTGGTCTCCGATCCCAACCCCCACGTTAAGTCGGCTCTGGCCTCTGTCATCATGGGCCTGAGTCCCATGCTGGGCGCCTATCAGACCGTGGAGCAATTGCTGCCCCTGTTCCTCATCCAACTCAAGGACGAGTGCCCGGAAGTGCGCCTGAACATTATCTCCAATTTGGACTGCGTGAACGATGTCATTGGCATCCAGCAGCTGTCGCAATCCCTTCTCCCCGCCATCGTTGAGCTGGCCGAGGATTCCAAGTGGCGGGTGCGCCTGGCCATCATCGAGTACATGCCCGCTCTGGCCGGTCAGCTGGGACAGGAGTTCTTTGACCAGAAGCTGCGCGGCCTCTGCATGGGCTGGCTCAACGATCATGTGTATGCCATCCGAGAGGCGGCCACCCTCAACATGAAGAAGCTAGTCGAACAGTTTGGAGCTCCCTGGGCCGAGCAGGCCATCATTCCCATGATCCTGGTTATGGCGCGCAACAAGAACTATTTGCACAGTGAGTTTGTGATGGAAAATCCCAGAGAATCTAAAGAGTTTAATACGTTTCCTTTGACTTACTTAGGAATGACCTGCTTGTTCTGCCTGAACGTTTTGGCCGAGGTCTGCGGCACAGATATCACCACCAAGCTGCTGCTGCCCACAGTCCTCCAACTGGCCGCCGATCCCGTGGCCAATGTACGCTTCAATGTGGCCAAAACCCTGCAGAAGATCTCCCCCTTCCTGGAGGCCAGCGTCATTGATGCCCAAGTGAAGCCCACTCTCGACAAACTGAACGCGGACACGGATGTGGACGTGAAGCATTTTGCTGCCCAGGCCATTGCCGGCATAGCAGCAGGTAAGGGTCGTTAGAGCTCTAAGGGGGCTTCAGCATAATGTTAGGAAGCGTCGGAAGGGGTATAAAGATCTAGGAGGAGATTACCAAGTCGTTCCACCAATTCTAAATAATAACAATCGGAGAGACCACACAATTAGTTAATTAATATCGCTATCCCTGCCTTAGAAATGGAATTGAATGTCTTTAGAACGGCGGTGCCGCCGTGCATGGGTGCCAAGATTGAGGCGGCCATGGACTCCAAGCTGATAACGGAGCCGCCGCCAATGGCGCCGGCATCTGAGGATGATATTCCACAGGAGATGAACGGAAGGGCAGCAGCGGAGGCGGAGGCGGCGGCGGCTGCGGCTGACGAGCAGCCGCCCAGGGTTGATTCGGAATGTTAGAGGATGAGTAGCCCAACCACAAGAAGTGTGTGATGTGCCTCCCGCTGTCTCCAGCTGCCGTGTCAGCTAACAATTGTATTTAATCCATCTCTGGCCATCATATATCATCTGTTTTTGTTTGTATAAGATAACGAAGAAGTGTTTCCCCGAGTGCAAATGCAGAGCTTCTCCCGAACTAATGACCGTTGCTAATGTTTTACCATATTTTTGTATCTTTCCCGGTATCTCTCACCTTCACCACGTGGCCATCAATCTCTCTCCCTCTCTGTCTGTGTGTGTGCAATAAAATATCTGTGTGTACTTGCTTACAGCGTAATCAACCTTCTTGCATCTTTTTTATTCTATTTTTAAAATGTATGTATTTAACGCCCGGCAAACATATGTAGCAACAACACTTAAGAATGGAAAATTGTAGTGGATTCCCCGGAAGAAGAAGGTGTTTGACGCCACAGAGCCAAGGAGTTTAAGCCGAGAGAGAGCACAGGAGAGGAACCTATACTACGCCATCATGCAAGCGAGAGCCACTAAACGCGACACACAGCTAAACATTATTACTTACATACTTATATTATATATAAACAAATTACCACATAAGCATAAAGATCATTAAAACATGTGTAGAGTTTGGAACATTTGATAGCATCTGAATGCAACAAAAATAAAACTGTAGTGAAACAATAAAAATAATGAGAAAACCTAAAGTCGGGCTAGAGTTTTGAATATATAGTATAATATATATTTTAGGTAGTTATCTCGGGATAATGGTATTTAAATCATGCAACTTTTTAAATGTAGGTCATGAAAGCATTTATCTTATCTTCAAGCGCTTTTGTTCAAAACTCTGCCATTTTGTTAATTTTGTATATTTTTCAAACATCGTAGGAAATTGTATAGGAAATATTTTCTAATTTGATAACGTTTTTGAATTTCTTTGTTTATGTGGCCTAGCACCCTAATTTGAAGGTTTACTTATTAGTTAAATCTTTCAATTTGTGGTTTAATGAACTTGAATCACTAATATGGGATGTAAATGGAAACCATGGCTGGGCACCACACTCCAAAGTCGGAGCCTTGGTTTAAAAAACCACCTTTATGAGCGTTTAACTACACGAACTTTTCCTTGACTTTATTTATTTATCTAAAGCTAACAATTAGTGTTCAACTAAGAGCTAACGGTGGGTTTTTCTTTAAAATCCTTATCCTTCATGCGAAAACCTTAAAAATATGCATCACGTATCTTAAATTTACCCATGGATATCGATATCGATTGTCTAAAAAATACCTGCAGCCGCGTTTCGATAGTTTTTGGGCTGATTTCTGGTTTTGTTTTGTTTCGCCAGACAGCGGGCGAGCACTTTTGAGCGAGAGATCAGTTGGACTTTCGCGATCGTAGCGCTCCGACGACGTGTGTGCTCCGTGGTTAGATGTAAATGTTTGCCTAACACTCGCAATTGCCGCAATTCCACGCACCGCTCCCGCTCCCGTTCCCCTCGCTTGTAAGTGCCTTTGGAATCCGCGGGCGATCGCACCCAGAAGCACCGTGAAATGGACAGTGGACAGTCAATCGGATGCAAATTTGATTGGGCGAAGCCAAGCAAGCGACGAACCCAATCAATTATACAAGTGAATGCCCAAGTTTGTCCGCAAAGTGTACATATGTACTCATATATATACGGACAGACCTGGGCCATTATCAGTTTTCCGCTAGTGTCGCAAGCTCTCGCGTCCGTTTTCCGTCTATTGACCTGCTGCCCTCTCCCTCCCCTCCCCCCGGTCCCCGTGCTCAACAGGTGTCTAGAGTCCGCGTTAATTACAGACCGACTATGTCAGATATGCTGAGTTGTTATTGCTATTATAGTTGCATTGTTTTGGGTTTTTTTGTTGTGTACTTTTTTAGTCTATGCCTAAAGTGGCGCGTTTTGCTAAACGATTTCTCTGCCTTCCGCCAAGAGCTTTGGTGGCGCCGACCCCGCACGGCCATTATCTGACTGCTAATTTCCCCCCGATAAGCCGGAATATAATATAAATTGAAGTGCTCTTTATTTATGTCCGTAGTATAGCGCTGAAATTGAGGCAGAAAGGCCGCCGCCGGGTACTTAAATTACATTTGCACGCGTTGGGGTGCTCACAGGGATAGGCAGAACGAGGGTGACGGGGGTGCCTGTGATTTCGTCATACAAAAAACAACAAACCATTTCAGGTACAGAGTCACCTGCCTAAGCTGAACTTGAAGCTGGAACAAACTAAAAGGAAAGAAACTTATAAATAAAACCAGGAAGATAGCCCCAACACTATTGTAAAGTTCCAACAGACATATCACTGTGGACGGCAGTCCACGTAGTGACGATGAGCACCGAGACTGTGGTGCGCAAGGAGACTACTATATACAGCCGTAGAATTGAAAATCTGCTACGATAGTCCCTTAGCTGAAAAATTTAAAAGGGCAAAACAGGCAGCGTGCCGATTTTGAAACTAATTAAAAACTTTTTAAATATTTTTGTTTAAATAACTATTAATCGTCACAAAAGTTGGCATCAGAAATTTTTTGGGTTGAATGTGCCATCGTCACTTTAATCTCACCTCGTTAAGAAGTGTTTTTATTTGATACATATGTACAATACTGCACTGTGCTCTTCAGACACAGTAAATAAACCCTGAAAAAAAGTAAATATATCCCTGATATTCCCTATCAGAGCTTTTGGAGAGGAACTTAAAAGGTCCTCCTTAAAGTGTAATAAACTGTGACCTCCAGAGATTTATGTACTTATCTTTAAAAACAACAAAGTAATGGTGATTTACCTCGATCGTTCCAGCTAGATGATAAGATATACATAAGTGGTCAGACTCAGGCTGTTCCAACTTATAGAATTATAGAAATTCTAATCAAAAACAATTAAATTAATCAGGCCTGTTTCAGATTCTACTTCCGAAAGATGTACACGGAATTTATTTCCCAGACCTTTTCTAGTTTTCACTTCGAAAAAATCCTCACGGATTCGAATTTCCCTCTGTTAAGTCTCTGTTAACTTTCGAGCAAAACCTCTCAAAAAATTTCCGTTAGTTATTTGGCTGGCGAGAACAGATAATAATTGTTTATACATAGTTGCTGTTGGAACTATATTCAAATTAAAAAAAAAAAATCGGTTTATTTACGACATTAAACGTACATTATTCAAGTTAAATGAGCTTGACTGTAGCTCCACGCGCTGTAATTTCAAGTCTGCATATTTAAGCATTTGTAGTTTGCCCATTCGGGGTTAAGGTAATCTGCGGCGAAAGACAGTGGAGTCCATAGCATGTTAAATTGACCCCGAACAAACGTTTGCTTTTAATATGGAAACATTTTTAAAGTTTAATTGTGTCCATTATACAAAGTTTGGCAAGATCCAAGTTCAATGACATTTATAAAATGGTTAGAGCTTGGGAGTTTTAGTTCACGAAATAAATATGCTCAGCTAATACTAAGCTAGCTTTAGGGCATGCTTAATTTTTTAATAATGAGGCATCTAGTTTTGTGTAACTTTAACTATTTACGACCTCCCACCCTAGGAAGTACCATTATTTTGGTGAGATTATAAACTGTAATACTAGTAATTTTGTTAATTACCATTATTTTGGTGAGATTATAAACCGTAATACTAGTATTTTTTTAAATAAATTACAATTATTTTGGTGAGATTATAAACCGTAATACTATTATTTGTTTAAATAAATTTTATTGAGTAACTTTCTGCTATTAAACTAGCTGAGTGAATGTATCGGAAAATGCTTTTTATAGTCCATAAAAGAGTGCCAATTTTCAGTTTGCATTTCGAAAAAACCTCAGCGCTTGTAATATTAATAGCTCAGCGATCAAAGTAGACCAAGTGGCGTCCAATCTTTTATGGCTACCATTAGCTTTAATGTTTATTGACTCGGATCGATCAGTTGCCGATTGCCCCTCAAGTGCATAATGGGATTAATGTATGATTAAACGCTTTCAGCCCACAGAAGTGGGCTAAATGGCCAAAATTAGATTTCCCATTGTATGAGCTAGCGAGCACATGAATGATGCATGGGACGGGGGAAATTTTGGACCTCCAGGCCGGACTTTGTCGCCGTTGGTGCCACCGCTCCTGTGATTCACGATGGTTGCGTCGTCGCAAGGCTGCTTCGGCCGCTTATTTGCTATCTTATCCGGGATAGATGGAAATTTAATTAGAGTTATCAATATGAATGGATTTTAGGCCAGGCCACGCCACCACACTGATCCAACTATCCCCAGTCTTTGTCAACCGCCGCATGGGAGCAGAGGATATCCGGAAACCAGCTGCTGGCCACGTAATCAATCATTTTATGGACTAATAGCAGTCAACGCCAAGCCAACCAACCAAACCCACAGCAATATGCACAAGGCCATTAAAAACAAATCCAGTAAGTGAGTAAGCAAATACGGAAAAATTCCGCTAACACCATTTGGATTTGCAATCAATTAATCAGGGTTGCTCTGTGGGCTCAAGAACTCCAAGGCGGATCTGACAACGGCCAAGTTTATACTTTATTATGGGTAAGATGGCGGGAAAATGTATTTTAAAGTATATATATTTGATTAATTGTCAACCAAGAACAAAGGTTTCCCTAATTAACTTGCCTTAAATTTATTAATTAAAGAATTACCTATAGAAGAATTATATCAACATGTTTTTGGAATAGTTTTCATTGGTTAACAAGTTAATTTTGAAATGTACTTGGAAAATATTAAAAAATGAATTCCGTTTATATTAACTATCCAGAACTTATTTTAATCTAAGTTTTATCGCCCTACCCACCGCAGACCCTCGGTGGCAGATAGCGATATCTACGATTTAACGGACTTTCAGAGCCTATTGGAGGATATCCACTTGGACTTGGCCAAGAACACGGTGCTCTACCTGCATGGCTACCTCGAAGATCCGGATGTGGAGAGCATACACGTCATAGCCGAGGCCTATTTGGAGCGCAAGGACACGAACCTTATTGTCCTGGATTGGGGCGAGCTGGCCGATGGCAACTACATGTTCGATGCCTTTCCCAATCTCAAGCAACTGGGTCCGGAGTTGGCCAAGGTCCTGCTCCAAATGTTTGACCACGGCCTGGATATTGACAAATTTCACATTGTCGGCCACTCAATGGGCGGCCAGTTGGCCGGTGTCCTTGGACGGGAGATAATCAAGCGGACAAAGGGGGTTAGAAAATTGAAAAGGTAAGAGGGAACTTTAAAAATACTCTTCTAAACTAATAATAAACCCTATTTTTCGTTAGAATTTCCGCTTTAGATCCCGCCTTTCCGCTATTCTATCCGGGCGCACATCTGTCGAGCAGCGATGCCGACTTCGTGGACGTCATCCACACGGATGCCTGGCTGTACGGCGCCCCGACGAGCACGGGCACGGCGGACTTCTGGCCCAATGGAGGCAACAGTCTGCAGCCGGGATGTCCCAAGCGCAACTACAAAATGCTCAGTGACAACGATCTGTCCAGTCATCGGCGCAGCTGGTGGTTCTGGGCCGAGAGTGTTTCGGATCGGTATCCCATCCGATTCGATGCGGTGCCGGCTAAAAACTGGTCGGACTTTAAGCAAAAGAAAACTGTTGAGACGAGCCCAGCGGTGGTGATGGGTCACCATTGTCCCACGTCGTAAGTTTTTTGTATTTTGAAAATAAAGAAATAATTAATTTTGGTCTTTAACTTACAGGATACATGGCGACTTTTACTTACAAACCAACGGACAAGCGCCCTTCGCTCGAGGCAAGGAGGGTACCGTGTACGTGGAACCCAAGGAGCTGCTGGGAAACACGCACAGCCTCACCTGTGACGCCCCGCAGCAGCATTGAATAGACTAATTGATTGCAAATGCATTGTGTACATTAAAAATGTATTTAGCTTAATTATTGTTGCTTCTAATACGCTTCACATCACATTTCGCTTTATGAAAAATATATACTTAAAGTTTGTTTGTTGTTGACTCAACAATATGTCTTTATATGGCTGTCTCGTTTTACTTTTCCTAATTATGGAATATACAAACTATTAATTCTAAATGCGAAATGATTATATTTGATTATTTGTGGATAATCATTTTATATCAAAATATATTGAAATAAAAAACACTTTCTATGAACTTTTGGGGAAAAAATGTTTGTGATTAAGAAATCATAGGGAAGGAGATTCTTCCAATGATTACTCTTGATTACATAGGGGGGAGGAAGTCCAAAAATTCATCAAAATTGTGATTAAGAAATATATGTATGCCTCAAAGTAGTTCCATCCTGTCTTTGCTGAATTTTACCTGTTAATATTGTCTCTGGAATTTACTTAATTAAAATTTACTTATTTATTCAATTTATAAAAGCAATACAGAATTAATTGAGTTTCTATAAACATAACAATCTACCTTTTAGCTTTGAACCGAAAGTAAATCACATTTGAATTTCAATTCTGAACCAGTACCGTTTGGGAAGTTCGATAACCACTGCGGAACCAGTCATCGAAACAAGTATATACTTACCATCTCTAACAGAGCCTCGCGTCGAGTAAATAATTGAAAACAAAATAGAATCCCGGTGAACAGGAAAATGAAGATAAAACTTATAGATTCCGTGGTTCGGAGCTTTAAGGTGGCCAAGATCTTCCGGGAGAACACGGACAAGATCAACGCCATCGACTTTGCGCCCAATGGCGAGCACCTCATCTCCTGCAGCGAAGACGACCAGATCGTGATATACGACTGCGAAAAGGGGACACAGTCGCGGACGGTCAACTCGAAGAAGTACGGCGTGGACCTCATCCACTTCACCCACGCCAACAACACGGCCATCCACAGCTCGACCAAGGTGGACGACACCATCCGGTATCTGAGCCTGCACGACAACAAATACCTGCGCTACTTCCCCGGCCACACCAAGAAGGTTATATCGCTGTGCATCTCGCCGGTGGAGGACACTTTTCTATCTGGCTCCCTGGACAAGACGCTGCGACTGTGGGACCTCCGATCGCCGAATTGCCAGGGATTGATGCATCTGTCCGGCCGACCCATCGCCGCCTACGATCCGGAGGGCCTGATCTTCGCCGCGGGCGTCAACTCGGAGAGCATTAAGTTGTACGATCTGCGATCCTTCGACAAGGGTCCCTTCGTCACCTTCAAGCTGAACCAGGAGAAGGAGTGCGACTGGACGGGCCTGAAGTTCTCCAGGGACGGCAAGACCATCCTGATCAGCACCAACGGATCGGTCATTCGGCTAGTGGACGCCTTCCATGGCACACCGCTGCAAACGTTCACCGGCTATCCCAACAACAAGGGGATCGCCATCGAGGCCAGCTTCAGCCCGGACTCACAGTTCATCTTCTCGGGCAGCACCGACGGACGGGTGCACATCTGGAACGCCGACACGGGCAACAAGGTGTCCGTGCTCAACGGCGACCATCCGGGACCGGTGCAATGCGTCCAGTTCAATCCCAAGTACATGATGCTGGCCTCCGCCTGCACGAACATGGCCTTCTGGCTGCCCACCTCCGAGGAGGGCTTGTAATAAATCGTCGTTTTACTACTATCTTTGTGTAGCTCGTAAGCATAAAGTTTTATTTATAAATAATAAGAATAAAAAAACATCTCTAGCTTAAAGCTCCTCTCTCCTGGGCCTTGTGCCGGTCGTACTCCCTTCGAATGGTGTTCAGGAGCTGTCCCAGATTCTGGCCCATCTTTGCACTGATACCGAGCACTGGGTTCTGCAGCCGGCGCTGCAGCTCCTCGAAGTTCTCTCGGCCCTCGTCCACATCCAGCTTGTTGGCCACCACCAGCTGGGGGCGACTGGCCAGACGTCCGCCAAACTGGCGCAGCTCGTGCATGAGCTGCTCGTAGTGCGTCCAGGGCTCTGAGGCACTGGCGTCCAGGACGAACAGCAGCAGGGTGCACCGTTCGGCGTGCTTTAGGAACTGTATGCCCAGGCCCTTGTTGAGGTGGGCATCGGGCACTAGTCCTGGCAGATCGGCGATGGTCAGCTGGATATGATCGTCGTACTGGACGGTTCCCAGATGCGGCCGCAGCGTGGTGAAGGCATACGGGGCCACCTTCGGCTTGGCCCGGGTCAGGGCATTCAGCAAGGTGCTCTTGCCGGCATTTGGATAGCCTATCAGGCCCACATCTGCCATGCTGCGCAGCTCCAGGGTGTATGAGAAGTCCTCCCCACTTGGTCCATACTCGCAGACCTTGGGACTGGTCTCCTTGTCGGTGGTGAAGAAGCGGTTTCCCTTGCCACCGGCTCCTCCGCGAGCGGCCACAAACATGAGGTCCGGCTGCGCCAGATCCCCCACAATGATGCCCTGCGCATTCCTAATGATTGTGCCAATGGGCACCTTTATCACTGCGTGCTTGGCGTTCTTGCCATGACAATCCTTGGCATTGCCGCGCTCTCCTTCGTCCGCCTTTAGAACGCTGTCCACGTGGTTGAAGTTGCGCACATCGTTGGAGGCCTGGAATACGACGTGGCCGCCGTGGCCACCGTCTCCGCCATCGGGTCCGGCCCGCTCATTGCACCACAGTTGCAGGAAGGACACGCAGCCGTCGCCGCCCTTGCCTCCAATCGCTCGAACCCTCTTCGAATCGGAGAAGTATTGCGCCTGAAGGGGAAGCAGTTGCTGAGTTATGTAAATTCGATTCGATCAGGTAAGCTGGAGTGCTTACCTCCTTTCTCTGGGACTTGGCCTTCTTGGGGCGCAGAGCTGTGGCTGACTGACAGTATGTGGCTAACAATCCGCTTTGTTTCCAATTTGCGGATATATCAAACAAAGCTCGCGCTAAAATAGATCTGCCGGCAGAAAACAACATTGCTAACGGCGCTTGTGAGCAAGGGTGTAGTCAAAATAGGTATTAAGGGGATTAAATTATTAACCAGGCCATTTGACAGAAATAATACGATTATATTTTACTTCAATGTCATCATAATTACCTCAGTAATAAAGGTATAAATGTAGTAAAATTGAATATATATATAAATCCCTTTCTTCTCCGCCCATGTCTACTAAACCACCTGATAGACATAATATATATCGACTATCGATAGTCCATTGCAGAAGTATCGAACCAGCTGGAACTACTAAATGTTTTTGAGTGGGAGTAGAAGCTTTGGAAAACTAAAAAGGATGGCTATCCAAGCTGCGTTAATAGATCTCAGCGGCACCCTGCACGTGGAAGATGACCCCACTCCCAACGCTGTTGAGGCGTTAAAGAAGTACGCATAAAAACTGAAAGCAAACAACTTGTTGTATATTTATGTATATATAATCTGTGGCAGATTGCGTGATTCCGGCGTAGCTGTCAAATTTGTAACAAATACAACGAAGGACTCGAAGGCAACGCTCCATGAACGGCTCTGCAAGATTGGCTTCCAGCTCGACCCATCGGAGATCTACAGCTCCTTGAGTGCCGCCGTCGCGTATGTGGAGAAGAGCAAGCTCAATCCATTTTATCTGTTATCGGATGATGCCCGGCAGGACTTTCCGCCGGAGGATACGAAACGTTACCAGGACTCGGTTGTCATTGGACTGGCGCCCAAGGCGTTCAACTATGACTGCCTGAACAAGGCTTTTAAGTGAGAATTGCTACGCTCTCGATCTGATTTTAACTGATAATTCCTTTATTAAATAGTGTCCTCTTGGAAAATAAGAATCACCAACTTGTGGCCATACACCAGGGCAAATTCTATAAGCGCAATGATGGATTGGCCTTGGGTCCAGGCTGCTTTGTCAAGGGACTGGAATTTGCTACGGGACGATGCGCCAAGTTGATTGGCAAACCAAATCCCTACTTCTTTGAGGGCGCTTTGGGTGGCTTAAGTCCTTCCTCCTGCGTTATGATTGGAGATGTAAATTATATTTAGTTTTCCATTGGGATTCCTTTTGTATTTTGTAATATTTTTAGGATGCCAATGACGACATTGTGGGCGCCATGAACGTGGGCATGCTGGGAATTCTGGTCAAGACCGGCAAGTATTTGCCAGATGCCGACCCTTCGCCTCCACCCACAGCGCTGGTGGAAAACTTTGCCGAGGCCGTCGATTGGATTATTGAGAAAAACAAACTACGAACTTCAGTTTAATCGAATCTATAAACGATTATATTTTAATAGATTATACTGACTGATTTTTATCTATTATACGTAGTTAATTGTGTGTATTTTTGTGAATTATTGTTCCAAATGTTATTTTCAAAGAAAATAATTCAAATACAGTTTGACTTTTGTAACTAAAAGTCTCTAAAACTCAAACACGTTTATTGCTTTGAACAGAGATGGATATTTTTATACCCGGTACCCATACGGTACAAGGGTATTATAAGTTAGTGCCAATCGAGAATGTATGTAGAAGGAGAAATCTCCAACCTTATAAAGTATATATATTCTTGATCAGAGGCACCAGCCGAGTCGATTTAGCCATGTCCGTCTGTCCGACCGTGTGAAATAACAGATCTCAGAGACTATAAGAGCAAGAGTTTACTAAAGTAAATAGATATAATAAATAAGTAGGCATTCGCGGACATGTTCTGAATATTTGAGTAACATCGGATGATAAGCATGGAAGTTATTAAACAATAAAGTTTCTGTGTATGCTTCTTCTAGTTGAAGCGTACTCAGACAGGCGAAAAGTGTTCCGTAGCATTGAGTCATAACGAGAGGTCAATAGTCTCCCTTTCGCTCTATCGCACTGTTTAGAAACACTTTTCGCGTGTCTGAGCACATAGCTTTTGAGAGAGCACATAGCTTTGGGTGTTGTTCAACATGTTTTGAGCAACATTTGAATTCATTTGTCAACATTTTCTTTTTCCCATGTCCGTGTGCTATTTAATTTCCCCTACAATTCTTTGGGTACCGGGTATCTCACAGTCGGTCACACTGGACTGTAACTTTCCCACTTGTTTTTAATGAATGATCTCCATTAAACTTTTCAGAGAGCGTTATGCGGCTGATGAGAAATTCTTGGTTAACAACTCTATAATTCAAAGTCAAATCTCTGAACTTCAATAATAATTATTATTCCACAATTCCTTCCCTTTTCCATAAATCAAAATTCCCACGAATTATAAGTGTACAAATGCTTTTATTTTATAAATAAGCGAAAAATTCATCTGAAATGAAATGCTGTTTGGAACAGATTAATGGATTACCATTTTAAGCATCAAGTTTTCTTTATCAAAATTCTGAGTAATTGAAGGATTTGCCGATTGTGAGTGAAAGCCAATTCTTCCGTTTAGGCCAATTTCGCCTGAGCAAACTTGTTGGCCAACTGGACTATCTCGTCCACCTTCTCGTAGTTGGTGCCCGAAGCCTGAGCGGACTCCGGCTTGCCGCCTCCCTTGCCACCCAGCGTGGCAGAGAGGTGGGCCACCCACTCGTTCGCCTTCAGACCCTTTTCCACTGCACTCTTCGGCACTGAGCTGAGGCAGAAGATTTTCTTCGAGTCCACATCCACGGAGAAGAACATGGCAGCGGCTTCCGGTAGCTGAGTGCGCACCTGTTTGAGGGCAGCGTCCAGCGCCTTGGTGTTGTTGAACGCCTCCAGCTGCTCGACCAGCACGGTGGCCTTGGGATTCGCCTCGCACAGAGCCTTGGCACGCTCTACAACCGTCACAGAGACGGCAGCGCGGAGGGCACGCTCCTTGTCGTCCAGAGTCTTCTTGAGGCCCTTCAGCAGATTGCGCATATCATCCTTCTTCACATAGGGAATGGTGGCATGCGAGATCTGTTCGGTCAGCTCGACAATTTCCTTGACATGCGACTTTGAGTCCTTGCCCGACTGATCGGCATCGATGGTGGCCTTCAGACGGACGATTTCCTGCTCAAAGACCTCGGACTTCTTCAGGGCCTTCAGGGCTTCCGGTCCTGTTAGAGCCACAATGCGCCGAATGCCCTTGGCAATGGCCTCCTCGCTGCTGATGACAAAGTCCATGATATGGCCAGATCGCCGGAGATGGGTGCCGCCGCAGAACTCCACTGAAGTCTGTTCGCCGGCCTCCGATTCGGGATTCTGCTCAAGCTCCTCCACGGGCACGCCAAAGGAGATTACCCTCACGGGATCGGGATAGACCTCGTCGAACACCGAGCGCAGGCCACGAATCTGCTTGGCCACAGCGAGCTTAGATTCCTTGGCGTAGATGGGAACGTTCTTGTACACCATGTCCTTTGTCAGCTGCTCAGTCTTGGCCACCTGCTGGATGGTCATGGCTCCCTTGCTGTTGAAATCGAATCGCAGCTTCTCGGGCACCACCAACGAGCCCTTCTGCTCGGTGTCTTTGCCAAGGACCTGGAGAAGGCAGTGGTTGAGTGCGTGGGTGGCAGAGTGGTTCTTCATGGTCAGCCAACGGCGCTCCACATCGATGTGCAGCTGGAGCTCATCGCCCAACTTGAGGGTGCCCTCAACAACGCCGATGTGCAGGATGTAGCCACCACGGTTGTACACACGGTCCACGAGGAACTCGTTGGCCTCGTCCTTGACCTTGACCAGAGCTCCCTGGTCGTAGATCTGGCCGCCGCTCTCCGCATAGAAGTTGGTCTTGTCCAGAACAATGCCCGCCTTCTGGCCGTTGCTAATCTCGTTCACAAACTGATTCTCGAAGCGCAGAGCCACAATCTTGCTGGTGCACTCGCCGTAGTTGTACGCAGAGTCACGTTCCGCCGACACAGCCTCGTACTTGTACTTGTAGGAGTCGTCGGTGGGTGGCACTTGCTGCTCCTGCAGCTGCGAAATGGCATGCACGTCGAGGTTGATCTCCTCGATCTTGCTGGCGCCCTTGCCCTGCGAGAGGACATACGAGTTCTGCTTGGCTGCCTCGTAGCCGGCCATGTCGATCTGCAGGGACTTCTCCTCCGCCATCAGCTGGGTGAGATCGACGGGGAAGCCGTAGGTGTCGTACATGCGCCAGGCCACATCGCCGGGAATGATGGTGGCGGTGCCCAGCTTTTCGATGGTGCGATTCAGCAAGTTACGTCCCCGCGTCAGGGTCTTGAGGAACTGCAGCTCTTCCTCGTTGATAATATCGATGATGTGCTGCGGATCTCGCTTTACCTCGGGGAAGGCATCGCCCAGCAGATCCACCACAGTGTTCACCAGGGTGGCAAAGAAGCCGGGCTTGGCGTTCAGCTTCTCAGTGGCATAACTGCGGGAGAAAGAGGTTATTTCGTCGGATGCAGCAGGGTTTCTCTGACTACTCACCGCACAGCGCGTCGGAGGATGCGACGCAGGACATAGCCGCGACCAGTGTTGTCCGGAGTGCCGCCATCAGCCAGGGCAATGGTAATAGTACGAGCATGATCGGCCAGCACACGGTAGGCCATGTCAATGCCATCGCTGTCGTCAGCGCCCACGCGTCCCTGGTAGGCTGGTGCCCCAGTGCCCGCCTGGATGGCATCGAAGAGCGGCACAAACAGATCCGTGTCGTAGTTGGAGCGCTTGTTCTGGATGACGGACACCAGCCGCTCGAATCCCATGCCACAGTCAATGTGCTTCTTGGGCAGCTGCTTGAGGCTGCCGTCCGACTCGCGGTTGTACTGGATGAACACCAGATTCCAGATCTCCAGGACATCGGGATCGTCCATGTTCACCAGCTCCGGCACACTGCGTCCGCCGATGCGGTCAAAGTGGAGTTCGGAGCAGGGCCCACACGGCCCGGTCTCACCCATCTCCCAGAAGTTGTCCTTCATGCTGCCCGGCAGGATGTGCTCCGGCTTGAGGCCCAAGTCCAGCCACAGCTGCTTGCACTCCAGATCAGGCTCCAGGCCGCTGGCCTCATCGCCCCCGAAGTAGGTGACATACAGGCGATCCTTGGGCAGGCCGAGGCGCTCGGTGAGGAACTGCCAGGCCCAGGAGCAGATCTCCTTCTTGAAGTAATCGCCAAAGGACCAGTTGCCCAGCATCTCGAAGAAGGTGTGATGGTAGACGTCCTTGCCGACATCGTCCAGATCGTTGTGCTTGCCACCGGCGCGAATGCACTTCTGCGTGTTGGCCACGCGCACCCACTTGGACATCTCGCTGTTGGGATCGGCGGTGCCCAGGAAGATGGGCTTGAACTGGTTCATGCCGGCGTTGGCGAACAGCAGCGTTGGATCGTCCAGCGGAATCGTGCTGGAGGAGTGCACGTAGATGTGCTTCTGCTCCTTGAAGAAGCCCAGATACGCATTGCGCACCTCCTTGGCGGTCAGGAACTTCATTTTGCTGGTGCTGCTGCAATGGAGGAGCAGGTGAGGAAAAGCGCACACTGACCGAAAGGTTGCCACGCGACAATTGATTCCCCTAACCCCTCAAATTGGACACAAAATCGGAGCAGTGAAAGTGCACGCCGCCCGCACTACGTGACAGTATTACCCAATTTCGGTGCGTTTTAAGAGAGAAAAGTGCTCGCTTATCGGATTTTCTAGTTGGCAGTACTCCTGCCCTTCTTTGTTGATCACTATTTGTTATGTATTACTCACCTTTTCAACAGTAAATGCAAATTCAAACAATTTCGTCAGCCGACTTGCAGCCGATGTGTGCGGGGTATGACCGTTGGTGGGATTGTCAAAAATACTCTCGTTTTTAAAATTCCCGCTATACGGCCACACACTAAAACTGTAAAGTGCAAATTGGGAATTTTACAAGAACCTTTTTCTTGTGCAGATATTCCTTCTTTTCTAAAGTTCTTTAACAGCTCAACAGCAGATAAAAGGTTTAATAATATTCAAGAAAAACCCCATTTAATCTACAAATATTATTCAGAGTTTTCTCCCCAAAATGCGCCTCTATTTCAGCTAGGTAACAAAAGTAAAAACAATTAGAAGTCATCGAATCGCTGTGGCATGTGGTTCTCTTCCAGCTCGTGTTCGATCTCCTTCATGCGCAGCATCATTTGGAAGTTCTGCTTGTCCTCCTGTCCCGTGAGGAACATGGTGATCAGGGCTTGCACGCAGATAATGGTGCCCAGGGCCGGGACAATGGGACGTGTGAGCTTGCGCCACAGCATGAATACCTCTCGCGGACTCTCCGTGATCGAGGGCATGCGGTATGTGTAGCAGCGGGTGGCGAACATGAAGGCGGCAAAGGGCGCCAGAATCGTGGGATACACAATGCCCAGACTTGTCTGGAAGGCGGCACTTCGCACCTGAATGCACACGGGGCACTCGCCCAGCGGATTCAGAAGGATTGGTTTCTGAATGAAGAACTTGTGCGTCAGCATGGTGAATATGGCGGGTACGGCGACAATGGGCAAGTAGCTGGACAGCCTCCCGTGCCCGCCCAGCCGCAGTTTGGTGCGATAGTGGTTATTTATGTAGGCACCCGTGGCCGCTGCCATAGCACTCAGGATTCCAGGTGCGTAGCGCAGGGACCATCTGGAGAAATGTATGGTTTTGGGTTGTTAGGTAAGCGGCAATTCTAATTGGAGTGCATTTGACTTACACATCGCCCACTTTGTCCCAGGATGTTATAATCTTCCATTGGTATTTCAGGGCCTGATCCTCTGTTATCACAACGGCATCCTTGGGCAGCTCGTCTGGTTTGGCGCGTGATAATGCCATTTTATTGACGAAATCAAAATATTTGTGATTCCTGCGCTCGAACCAACAGCTGTATATGAAGCAGTGTTGGAAAGCGTTAGAACCGGCGTTAAGTTACAGTAAATACTCTTTGATACTGAAATTCTAAATCAGTTATCAGGCTGAATCGTTGATTTTCAATCAGTTATCTGTCAACTGTTAGAGAAAATTCTGTAAATTAACCAAGTCTTAGGATTTGTTTCCATCTGTTGAAATATTTTCTCCAGTAGATGCGTTTCGTGCACCCACAGTCTACCGTATCCAAAGACAGCTGTTTTTTTGGTCAGTGTGGCGTGCTGCTCAGTTCAGAGTTGTAATTAAAAGTACTTCCGCAGGGCGTCTCTGTCTCCGTTCAAAATGCCGCACAAGCGTCAAACCCGAGCTATTGTGAACCCGAAGAATTCCGGAGTACGTCGCCTCCATTGCACACCGTCAGCACGGCCTTATGTCATAGTTGAGTCCGCCAACGGCCTGGATGCGGAGTTTCCGCCGCCACCGGTCAGCGTCCAGCCCAAGAGGAGTACGACGACCACTAGACCCATGGTGCCCCAGTTGGCCGCGCCCGAGTACAACACAAGTGTGCGCCAGAAGGGTGAGATTGAGACCATAAAAAATATGCAGGCAGCGGTTAGTCTGTCGCCGAAAACAATGGCCGCCATAGCCCCAACAGTAAGTCCTGGGATTTCATGTTATATCCAGAGTAACGTCATTAAATCCTACTTTAAATTCCCAAAAGATCACGCAAAAGATGAACTTCAAGCCGAGCGATACTGTCTTCAAAAATCTGGAGTCACTGAACGTCAACGACTCCGTGATGGTACCTCACAAGAAGAGCTCGCGCGCGAAGGAGGCAGCCAATAGCAAGGCCAAGCAGGAGCTCAAGCTGGCTGACTATTTGGAGAATATTCGACTTATTGACATGGTCATTCCGGAACCCGAGATTAATTTGGAGTTCGAACGTAAGCGGTTCGATTATTTCGGCGTCTACAAGCAGATGTACTACGATTAGTTTACATTTTATTTTAAATATATGCGAATCCAGTTGTACAAGCTTGTTAGCCGATGAAGTTCATCACCACCAGGTGCAGGATCACATGGGCAAAGATGAAGTCGGCGAATCCGCGCTCCGGGGAGATGCCGGCAAAGACTGCCTTGTTTTGGGGATTGGCCTGCAGGCGGAGGCACACGGCCAGGACGAAGCAGCTGACGGTGCTGATGAAGCCCGACAGGAACGAGTTGAACGGGAAGGTGCCCACCAGGCAGCAGTAAACAAACTGGATGATGCCGGTCAGCAGAATGTAGCCCAGGTAGATGTCCACCAGCTTGAGCTTCTTGGGGGTGTTCTGGACGTAGTCGTTGTAGAACTTTGATATGACGCTCGTCAGCTCGACCATGTTGCTCTTCTTAATGCGGTTTCTCCGGTAATTTAAGTATAAACGGAGATTTTTTAATAAATTTACCGCAGACACGTCACAAAATGGGAGAGAACACAAAAGTAGGACCGTTGCTGGAATGTGAGAATAATACTGAAAGCTTTAGCGATGAGCGACAGACTACTTATAAACTATCGTTTACAAATTTGAAAGTTTTTACTAATAATGTTGTACAGAACATCTTATAGAAATTTATAAATTAAAAAAAATTTATATGTTTTGTGGATCCAAATATCACTATTTATATATTTTTTTAAATTTAATTAGGTGCCGGAGTGCCCATTGTGCGGAGAAAGACCTTGAAGTCCTTGAAAATATGAAGAATTTATCTTCCACTTAATTTGTTTCAGAGGATTTGTTTAATTTGGTTAATGTATTATTTATTAATAACTAAATTAACGCAAGGGTATGATGAGTGCAAAAATATCAAAATTTGTATCTTCATTCAGATATCTTCCATCTTATCAGGTTTCCACTGTACCTCCAAATTATCGATAAATTCGGAAAAAACCAACCTCAGCCGTTGCTATTTCGCTGCTTCAGTGCAGGTGTCGAGGCAGTTGTTATTGCGAGCTAAAAAATCCGCAGAGAATTGTAACGTATGTATTTAAACACAAATATGTAATAACAACAAACCACAACATTGTTAATGTGTATTACGACTGGAAAATAAATGTTTGCTATTGGTCGGCCGACAGTCGCGTGTTATCAAACAGACGCAGACGTCTTTAATGAATGAATACAACATGAATCATTGTTGATGTTTTCTCCGTTCGATTCGCAGTGCTTCCAGACCTCTTGTCAAAGATAATTGGCATCCGCTCCTGCCCCTCCGCCCCCCTGCCAACTCTGCAGCCTATGGAGTTGCAAACCATTGCGGATTTTATGTGATTTCCCTTTTCCCGCACTGATAAATTGCGCGTCGACGTTGTGACCTTCGCAGGAGCATATCCTTGAAGCGGGAATAATCAATGGAGGACCTCACGCCGTTAACCAACCTTCAACAGGTAGAAACTGCCATGCACATACATACAATTGTTGGTCATCGATTTATGCGCATGCCAAATGTGTTTATTTTGATCCTGTGTTGGCTTTGTCCATCTGTTAATTATGGTTTCTTACAGTTTTAGTTCCAAGATTATTATTTGTCCAACCGCCAACTGCCCCCAAAACAACTGCCAAGTTCAACGAAAAACAGCAAATACATCAATTCAACTTGACATTCCTCTTCTAATTTGTGATATTCTCCGTAAGTGAAAACCTAATGTATGTTAAGATCTTTATATTGTGGTCGCACCTCGTCGTTGTGCAAGTCCGTGTGAGACGCAAGATAAAACAAAAATAAGTTAGAACAAAGTGCTTGCTTGCTTTCTTTATGGTTTTCAAACAAAGATTTCTGGAATTCATGTCGGATGCTGGCACATGTCTGCTGTTTGTCTGGACCTTCAACTATAGCTTCTACTAGTTAATCCCCTTTGTTTGTACGGCGCTAAGAAAAAAAAAGAAGAATTTATAAACTATTTACTGTTTTTACAATAAAATTAAAGTACAGTACTCGCTATAGGTAACTGAAAACTATTTAGAAAACTTTAGCATAACCCTTTCTTATAAGTAATTAATGAATCCCATGAGTATTACTGCCTTCGAAAGTAATTACTTCCTACTATAACCTTTTTCTCTAACATTACTCCTTTTTTAAACTTTTTTTTCTCTTATTGTATAAATTTGTATAAGATTTTCATCAAAACACTATTAAAATAAATAAATAAGCCTCAGTTTTAAGGATCTAATCATTGATAAACGGAAAGGGAGTAATAAATCCATTTTATGTCTATGTATAGATGAAATGATTACATAGGGGGTTGAAAATATACAGCTCTCAATATAACAATAAAATAATGCTCAGTTTAGGGATTTAATCATCAACGAGTAAAGAGGAATAAATAAATTGGAAGAACATTTTTTACTGAATAATTGATTACATAGGGGGTTGAATATTTTTAAACTTGGAATTACCCAATCAAGTTAAAGTTCTACCATGGCATTTGTAGGCCTTCTATTTACACCTTAAGTTAAACTTTATACTATGTTATTTAAAGTAACACTTAAATATTTAAACCAGTGACTGAAACACCTATTATGTACCTGATATTCGTACATACATAGGTGTTAAACGAATCTACTTCCATGCTAAGCCATCGGATGTAGTGAAAATCGAACCACTCAGAAATGAGATATGCTATTTGCGAAACGCTGCCCGCCGCTGCTGAGTCAACATTGAGAAAACAATAATGGGTGGATATTTGATACGACGTCTGGATACATATTATATAATTCTGATTTATGGTATGATCATCGGTGGCTTTCCAGGCGAAATGCGGCTCTTATCGCCGACTTACTCGTATAGCTTGTTTTTGCGCCTTGTCAGCGATTTCGGACTTCAAGCTATACCCTACTCAGTGAGTGGACTCGCGAATTTGATATCGACTTCCGATGCAAGCGTGTAATGTGTAACAATATGCCATGGAATCAATCTATTCGCTCGAACTTCGCGTCAAGTCCAAGGCTAAGTCCGACTATCAGCATGGTCCGAAATTTTCCACTCTGCTCCGGCACGCGTCCGCCGCACTATCTGAGAAACTCCTATTGTTATTTGAGCGGGGAAAACTGAGTCAGCGGAAAATTTTCGAGGCGAGGCGAGGCGAAGCGAGAAGCGGGCGTCGCAAGTGGCTTGAGGTTCAGTGCGTTTCGTGCCGCCGGGAAGGGCGCATCACAACACATCACATCTAGAGCATCGCTCCAAATTAATTGAGTCAACACCTCAACCCCCACTTGTTCCAGATTCCCGAGGGTGTCCCGCGCAAGAAGATGTCGGAACGCCAACCGCTGCTGCTGCAGAGCGATGCCTCCGACTACGAGGGCAGCCGGGGATCGGCGGCACGGCCCGTGCGCAGCTCTCCGCCGGACAATACGCTGGTGAATGTCCACAGCGAGGATAGCCTAGCAGGTGAGTTGGTCTCTGCGCCTTAAAGAACATTTTTGATTTGATTTTCCAGCTAAAACCCAAAAATACATGCGAGAAACGAACTTAAATATTATTATGATTTTTCTCTGTGAGTGCACGCAGCCGCCTCGGGATCCGGAGACGAGGAACACGGCTCCGCAGCGGACAAGTCCAGCTACAACCCCACCCTCCATCGCACGCTGGAGCACCCGACGTCCAACTTTGACACGCTGGTGCATCTGCTGAAGGGCAACATTGGCACTGGCATCCTGGCCATGCCGGATGCCTTCAAGAACGCCGGCCTCTATGTGGGCCTGTTCGGCACCATGATCATGGGCGCCATCTGCACCCACTGCATGCACATGCTGGTGAATTGCTCCCACGAGCTCTGCCGAAGGCTTCAGCAGCCCGCCCTGGACTTCTCCGAGGTGGCGTACTGCAGCTTTGAGACGGGACCGCTGGGCCTGAGGCGATACTCGCAGCTGGCCAGGCGGATCACCACCACGTTCCTGTTCATCACCCAGATCGGCTTCTGTTGCGTCTACTTCCTGTTCGTGGCGCTGAACATCAAGGATGTGATGGACCACTACTACAAGATCAATGTGCACATCTACCTGCTGCTGATGCTGGTGCCCATGATCCTGCTGAATCTGGTGCGGAACCTCAAGTACCTGACGCCCGTCTCTCTCATTGCCGCCATACTCACGGTGGCCGGACTGGCCATTAGCTTCTCGTACATGCTGCACGATCTGCCGGATGTGCACACGGTCAAGCCCATAGCCACCTGGGCCACGCTTCCACTCTACTTTGGCACGGCCATCTATGCCTTCGAGGGCATTGGCGTGGTCCTGCCGCTGGAGAATAATATGCGCACGCCCGAGGACTTTGGCGGCACCACGGGCGTTCTCAACACGGGCATGGTGATTGTGGCCTGCCTGTACACCTCGGTCGGGTTCTTTGGCTACCTGAAGTACGGCGAGGATGTGAAGGGCAGCATTACCCTGAATTTGCCGCAGGGCGATACGTAAGTCTACCCAGAAATTTTCCATTCTTAATCTGTTTTTAGGGTTTTTAAAGATGAATTTTAAGTGTAAGCGGATATATGGGCATTTCCCAGCATCGCGAAAACGCAGTCGTACGCTTTCTGGCTATAAAACTACCCTTAAAAATCAGTATTTTTCTTGGTTTTTTATTTTTTTTTACATACACATATTAGCTCTACTCTTGGAGCAAAAAGTAGCCTCGGTGGATTTCAGGATTTTTTTTAATTGCCAAAAAACATGACCTCGCGAACACACAAAAAAAACTAAAAAAGAAATGCGAAACTCGCCGTATTTGAAACGCATAGTCAAATAATAAAAATTGCGTTTTATAAAGGGATAATGTAGCTTCAATTTAAGACCTCGCGTTCCAAATTTAACACACTAAAAATATTTTTAAATAATTAAAAGGCAATCTCGCGAACACACACTTTTCCGTCATTTTTTTACCTCACGTTTTCGTATGAATAACTTCATATTTTCTTGAAAAACAACTTTTGTTGTAATTAATAGATATTGAAGAGAGGATTTGGTAAAAAAAAGTGCCAACATTTCGTATGTTTTGCATGCGAAAAATTAATTATAAAAATGACTTTAACAATGCCAAAAAAATACCAAAATTTAAGTTTTTTCAGTTTTCTGGCCGATTTTTACTTGAAAACACTAAGATATGCTATGGAAGCATTGCATTATGAACATTTTTATTTAAATTTGAAGTTGAAAAATACGATGATAATGAGCAGCTTAGTTTTCGGACCCGGTAGACCTTCCGTGGGAAATGCCAATATGTTATTTATAATACTTATTTTTCAGTCTCTCCCAGCTGGTGCGCATCACAATGGCCGTGGCCATCTTCCTCTCATATACTCTTCAGTTCTACGTGCCCGTAAATATTGTGGAGCCCTTTGTGCGTAGCCACTTTGACACCCAGCGGGCCAAGGATCTGTCAGCGACTGTGCTGCGAATCGTTCTAGTCACCTTCACCTGTAAGTGATAGTCTCTTCATGCCCAACTTTAAAGTTTAATCCACGATCTCCCCACAGTTCTGCTGGCCACCTGCATTCCGAATCTGGGCTCCATTATCTCCCTTGTGGGCGCCGTCAGTAGCTCGGCGTTGGCTCTGATAGCGCCGCCCATAATCGAAATGATTACCTTCTATAATGTCGGCTATGGCCGCTACAATTGGATGCTGTGGAAGGACTTTCTCATCCTGATATTCGGTCTCGGTGGCTTTGTCTTTGGCACCTGGGCCAGCCTGGCGCAGATCCTCAACGACAGGACACACTGAGAGAGTTCCGATAATGGAAAAGGAAACCCAAACAGGACCGAGCTAGAGTTCTGTGTGCGAATTTATGACGAAGGCTTTATGTAGTTTTTATCCTTAGTTGTGTTCGAAGGTGGTATCTATCGGTGCTCTATTTTTGTGTTTAATTTATTATTTTCGCGATTATAGGTGTATTCCTTTTTGTTGTTACCCATTAGCTGCAATTTTATACCAGAGACAATAACTAGCATTTTAAGTAGACGAGACAGTTTTGCAATTCTTTAAAGTTTATGAATTTACCTGCGTTAACTAGAGATCCGCACAATGCAAAGTGATTTTGCGTAGTATTCTTAAATAAATTATTGTTTAGTTTTTACTATGTACGTTAGTCTAGGTCGTGGCAAAGAGATCATTCCAAAGCAACGCCTAAGAATTTACCCAACAACAAACCGAAGTTAGCTACACAGATACAGATACAGATATCTTTTATCGTTCGTATTTTCTAATTATATATATAGTTATATATACATGCATATATACTACTCAGCATACCGTATTGGGTCACCGAAATCTCGACCTCCATTATAATTACATCCATTCGGTGTATCAACAAATGTTCTTTAATGGTTCAACGAGTAACAAAAGACAATAATTAAACTTAATGTTTATAAAAATCAATGCATTCGGATTGCGTTTCTCTAACCCAGAATGGAGACTGGAAGGCGGGCTAGGCTGGGTCTCAAAATTCGCAGCGGACTCCTGGACAGGAATATCAGGCCTCGGGCGCCTGGCAGGCGGTTGGTCAGGCGAGCGAGCTGCACTTCCTCTGCATCCGGATCGGGGGTGAAATCCTGCGGCTCCTCGTCGCTGGGCAGCTGCTCCACGGCATCGGTGGGTGGTGGTCCATAGGTTAGATCTGGTGGTCCATAGGTCTGATCGGGCACCCCCTCCTCGAAGGGTACCTCGGGCTTCAGTTCCTCGGCGGATGGATAGGGCGCTGCTGCCTGCTTGGCTGACCTAGCTGGCAGAGCTCCAATCATCCCCAGGGCCAGGATGAGTACCAGCATCGAACAGGAGGTCTTTGCAAAGCTGGACATGTTTAATTTAATAATAAAGATAACCAAACAGCTGAAGAAATCGATGTTAATTGATAAATGTCTGCTCGGAACAGGTGTTTTTATATGTTTGGCTGCGGTGGCTACGTGTTTGGTTTGATTAATTTTCGCTGGTAAGACATGGTCATACGGTTAATGACTGACCCTTGAGGGCACTGGGAGTTGTCACGTTGCAGGTGCCCAAAACGGGAAGCCAAAACCATTAATTTCAGTGTCAATGTTAATAAAATAACATGGTACTTTAAAATAAAATAATAAAGTCGGATTTTAGCTTTCAGAATCATTATAAAATACAAATTTGAAGTAAAAAAAATCAACTTCTTTAATAATTACATGGTACTCGATTCATGTTCACCTAATTCCGCTTAGCTGCGCCCTTACAATTCCCAAGTCGTTATTCCGCGCAGTGTGCATATAAATAGCGGCAAGCAAAGAACGAAGCTGTGTTGTTTGGAAGGAGAGCCAGTTAGCACTCCCCTAGACAAGGATGGAACACACAAACGGTCGGCTAGGCACAAGACAAAGTCGGCCACAATTTTTTTTTTCTTGATTTTACAAAGTAAAAAGAGCAACTTATTTTGTTTATTTAGCGACACACATAAACTTACTTACCTGAGGTAACAGATGGCATTTTCCACTAAAAACATTACGCTAGCAAGTGAATAAAATTATTATGACGCAAGAATATAAACAGAAGAACTATGAATAAATTAAATTTATTAGTGCAGCAAACTGAAGAATAACTAAATATATATTTTGGCTATTTGGTTTATTCAATCAAAGAGGTTTACATATTTAATGGAACAATATAAAAACAACAAGAGTAAAATATTATTGTGACCAAAGAAACAAAAGAATTAGAATTGAATTAAATGTATTTAAATGCTGCAAACTAGGGAATTGTATACTAATAAATAGACTTCGGATTTTGCATATTTTCATATAGGTCCTCAGATTAATACCAAACTTTGTATAAAGACGTTTTATCGTTCAAATACAACAAATTTAAATGCATATCAAAAATATGCAAAATATATGCAAAAGATATGCAAAAGAATATGTCAAAAATATGCATAATATATGCAAAATATGCAGGGTATATGCAAAATATGCAAAATATATGCAAAATATGCAAAATATATGCAAAATATGCAAAACATATGCAAAATATGCAAAATATATGCAAGGGAATTTAATCTTTAATTAGTAGATCTTTAAAATCATCGAAGGTGTCTATGCTTTTACAGTTTAACAACGACGAATCGGCCATAAACATATGTGCCTTTGCAGTTTTAGTTGTCAAGCAAAGTGGACCAAAAAGTTGTTTGTGATTGTGAAAAAAAAAATTGGGAAAATTCGTCAAACCCAAAAATCTAAAATGGCTAAGATACCCAACCATAAGAAAAATTTTCTTGGAAAATGGTTGGAAAGTATTCCTGAAAAGTGCTTTAAAATTGAAGGAGCCAATATTATCTGTATAACTTGTGAAAAAAAGGTAAAATTTTAGTATTTATGCTAATGCAAAACAATTTTTAAATATTTGTTTGATAAAATCGTTTTAATGGTTTAAGTTTTCTAGATAACATGCGATAAAAAATTTCAATTGCAACAGCATATTGCTACTGCCCTTCATCGAAGGTCAAAAGCATCTAAAAACCTCAATGACGAAACTGCGCACACTTCGAAAAATCAATTCAATATGGATTTATGTGAAGCGTTGGTTGCGGCGAACATACCATGGAATGTACTTAACAATCCAACATTTAATAATTTTTTAAGAAAATACTCTGGACAACAAATACCAGATGAAAGTTCTATAAGAAAAAATTATTTGGATAAGGCATACCAAAATTCAATTCAAAAAATTCGCGACAGCATCGAAGACGAATGCGTTTGGATTTCGGTAGATGAAACAACTGATAAACAAGGACGATATGTGGCAAATTTAATTATAGGAGCATTGACTGATAATCTTTCTACAAGCTCGTTTTTATTATCGTGCAAACAGTTGGACGCCGTTAATAATGCAACTATTGCTAGATTTGTTAATGACAGCATTCGATTATTGTGGCCTCAAGGAAACGAGCTAAAAGTGTTATTGCTCTTAACGGATGCCGCTGCATATATGATCAAAGCTGGCAAAAATTTGAAGATTTTCTATCCGAACATGTTACATGTTACTTGTTTCGCACATGGGTTACATTTAATTTGTGAAAAAGTTAGATCATTGTTTCCCGTGGCAAACTCATTTATATCATGCGTTAAAAAAATCTTTGTAAAAGCTCCGATCAGAGTACATCGCTATAAACAAATTATGAATAAAGAGTTGCCACCAGAACCGATTATAACCCGATGGGGTACATGGATGAATGCGGCATCATTTTATGCGGATAACATGGAGGGAATAGCAGAGGTAAGACAACGTTAATTAAAAAATAAAAATATAAATATAACATAGTGGTCAATTTGGTAAAGAAACAATTTTTTATTTTAGGTTCTCGACACACTTAACCCGGAAGATGCTGCATCTATTATGCAGGCAAAAGAGCTAATCAAAAATCCCGAGCTTCATCGTGACTTTATATTTATAAAATCAAAATTGGGAAGAATAGCCGAAATTATAACATCCTTGGAAACCCAGGGTCTGGCCCTGGAAACGTCTATGAATTTGTTAAAGGAAGCGGAAAACATTATACAAAATGTACCTGGAGACATAGGAAAGGACTTAAGCAAAAAATGGAATGAAATATTGGGACGAAATCCCGATTATGAGATTATTAAAAAAATTAATAATATTATAAATCTCAATGTTACGAATACTTCTGGCATCGAACCAGTTACAAATGAAAATCTTATAAAGTATAAATTTGCTCCAACTACATCCTGCGACGTCGAACGCAGTTTTTCTGCGTACAAAATGGTTTTCGGAGATAAACGCCAACGCCTTCTAATCTCCAATTTAGAAAAAATTATGGTTATTTATTGCAACACAAATTATCTTAATTAATTTAAATATATATCAAAAATGAACAACTTCTAAATCGCCTTTATATTATCCTTCATTTGGGTTAATATTTTTTTTTATTTTTTTTCATATTTTGCATATATTTTTCATATTTTGTATATACATTGCATATTTTGCATATTTTTTATATACTTTGCATATTTTGCATATGTCTTGCATATTTTACATACATTTAGCATATGCTATGCATATGCATTTTATGCAAATATGCACCAAATTTGTAAATATGCACGACGTTTTCAACTCTCTTTTTAATGAAACGAACTTTGGTGCAATCAGAATTGATCTATCTTAATCCGTTTAAAATATGCAAATATGCAAAATCCGATGTCTACTAATAAATAAATAATAAAAAATAATAATAAGTAAATATAATAAATAAATATAAATATAATATGAACCTATATAAAAATAATATACGAATATACTTACTAACTAAACATATGTACATATATTTTGGTTATTTTGTTTTTTCAATAAAAGACCATTTTTATATAATTAAAAGAAAATGAATTTAATTTCGTTTCGTTTCAGAACTTTTTATTGTATAAAAAAAGTGTGAACTGGAAATTTTTAAAAGAAAGTTGTCACTAAAGTAATTTTAAAGAGTTTAAACTAAGTCAGCGGATAAAAAGTAAAATATATTACATCTTTGGGAGCAGATAAGCGAAAGCTCTCTTGTCAGGAGTTAAAAGACACTAGTATCCTTACAGAATATAGGGAAATGAACTGAGACTTAATGTGATCTTATTTGTAATACCTTTATCTGTCGGCTAAATAGATCTTTGGAGGCAAAAATGATTGGCTAGAATCAAATTTATCAGCAAAGATCGATTAGTTTGAAAAAGATCACATCAGGCTCAAGACACAACCTTTCTAGGGGCGCTACCTAATCTCGCCCTGTTTATGGGCCAAAAAGGGACTGAGGGTGGGACCTGCATCCCGCACGCAGCTCGGCAGATATGTGAAGAAGGTCCTGTGGAGTCCGCGGCTGTTGTAGGTGCGCAGGCTGTGCTGCGTCTGCCAGCAGAGTCTGGTTTGCTCGAGGATCTCGTTGAAGACGCCGTCCCGGAAGGACTTCTTGATTACATTTGCCTCCTTCATGATTTCGTCGAACAACGTGAATGGAATGGGATTACATCGAGTTATCCGAGGATCTAATTTGCCCAATAGCGGGCCTAGTTTCTCCTCCATCTCCGCCAGCTCCATCATCTTGAGCGATATCTGGTTGGCCTCCTTGTCCGTCTGCGGCCCGTATCGTTTGCCGTAACGCCGCCGAACCCACTCCCGCAACTCCGGCAGCTGGTGGCCCTCGGGAAGGGTGACCAGCACCAGCTTGTGATCTTTCCGGAGCACCTGGAAGGCATCGCTCAGCATCCGGTCCATGAACTTGTGGTCGTCGGGATCGAATCGAGTGTGGTCGCCATAGAAGAGGCGATCACTGGTCCGCTTGGGGCTATCTATTTTCATTCTGGTCACGAGAACACTCTTTTCGAAGATTTTCCGTACGCAACGGGATATCGATTGGTTGATTTGACATTCTTTCAATGTCCTCAGCGAACTCTTGACCCTCGCCGACGCCGGCTCTTCGTCCTCGCCATCGTCTCTGTCAAGGGCTCTTTCAATGGAATTCCCAATAACCGTACTGGTGTCCAAGGATTGCGGACTTTCCTTTTCGAAAATGTGAGCATAGTTTAAGATATACGGCGTGTGGAGCTTGGGAGCCGTAAAGTAACCGGTCAGTGGGTCACGGCGTGACTTCAGGCACGTTCGTCTTTTATCCTGGCCGCCACAGAGGCGCATCAGGGGGCCACTCCTGTCATACAGTTTTCCCCACTCTCCTTCCAGGAGCAGCACTTGTGGTGGCATCTCCAGGCTCACGTGGACCAGCCCGCTGCAGGCGGCACAGCCGGACTTCCGCAGCACGGGCACCCCGGGACTCCAGCCCTTGTCGCCAAACTTGCGAAGATACTCGTCCACGTCACGGTTTAGGTGATGGATAATTCGCTCCTTGGTTAGCTAAAAGAGTTAGAGGGATGTAAATAAATTAATAAAATATTTTAGAGTTAAAGACCTCGAATATCAGGGATTTATTCACATCAAAGCTGACTGCTAGCGATAATGCTTAAACAGGGACAAGCTTCTTGCCCTATCTGTGAGGAAACCCGAATATTTCAAGGTCCCTTGGGTGCTCTGCGTGGTCAGCTCTGTCATATATATATTTTCAAATAAAATAAGAAAGTTAAAATCCCCTGTACTCACCTGCTTTTCCTTGGCCTCGATGTCAATCATTTCCAAATAGCGCCGGCGCTGCTCCAGCAAAAATGCCTGGCGCTCCTGAGATCGACTTTCCTGGTGAAACTCACAAAGCTCCCTAGAGTCCTCTCCCAGATCGATGGGCGTCTCGTCTATCTTGTCAAAGAGATGGCAGAGCTCATGGTTGATCACCGCCTTGACAATGCGCTGGAGGGGATGGAGCTGATAGCTCGCGAACCACCGCTCGTCCAACTCATTAGTGTCCCTCAGCTCGTTCGGAATCTGAACTCTGAACAGAGGAGGATTCGCCACATAATGGGTGGACGTACGATCCGACCTGGGCCGGGGCTGCTTCTGATAGTAGGGCGATGATTTTACTCCTGAGGATTGGGTGGCAACGCTTCTCCGGCCGGACACCGTAGCAGCTGAGTGGGTTTGACTTCTGGTTCGAAGAGCTTCGTCCAGGGCCCGGAAAGTGGCCTGCAGATCATACTGTTGGTCATTCGTAGCTTGCAGCTCAGCTAGGGGAGAACTGGACTCTATGTGGGATGGGCGTCCGATCGGTTTGGTAGGAAGCTCCGCCCCATTTCCAGAGGATTGGCTGCCAGCTTTTCCACTTAAAGGAAGAACCTTGTCCAGCGCCTGGTAGGTGGCCGGCAGATCCAGATAGGCGATGGCCGTGAGCAGAAGCTGTCCGTTGAAGGTGTAATTTTTAAACGCTTCCTCCTCGGCCTTGTAGTGCTCCTGGTACAGAAAGAACAGGAAGGCCAGGCTCTGGGCGCGGCTTAGCTGCACTATTCGTTGCAGCTGCCGGTTCTTAACCAGCGGACGCATTCCCAGTCGCAACAAGCAGTCCCGGGTGCCGGCAATGTCAAAGGTCAAGGCATTCGCCAGGTCATCGATCGCCTTCATTTGTGGCGGCGACAGGCCGCGATGCCAACCGGCCACGGGCAACTCGTCATCCGACACCGACATCGGCTTCTTTCCCATGTCTCCGCTGGCTTAGTGTCTGACGACTTGACAAATGTTTCCAAAAAATACAATAAATTTACGGAAATGCGAGAATTTTGTGAGTGAACTAGTGGGATCTTTAATGATTAGTAAATAATTTATTATAAATTTATTAATATTTCTAATATGGCAAGGGTATCATGATTTGGGGTAGAAACCTCATATAGGGATAATTGTTCACGGAGTTCTGAATGAACATGATATAATTATAAAGAACAATATAAGAAGTTAAGTCATAACAGAGGCTTCTGTTCACGATCCACAAGCCCATCTATAGCAGGGCTGCCCACACAGAGCACGCGAGGGTCCTTGCCACACAGAAAACCTGCGGGCGAACAAGCTAGTTCCTACAAACTCGTCTTTTTATCTTTTTAGAACTTACCTAAGAAAGTTAAAAAAAATACCAAAATGTATGCTAAATACTAGATCTCTTTATCAAGCAAATCCGATCCTGTAAAATATATAATTTGCAAATCTGAGTAACGAACTAAGCCATGTCGAAGCTCTTATAAAGTTTTTAAGACCTTTACTTAGGTGCACTTATCGTAAACAATACTTTAGTTAACTTATCTAAAACATTATGTACTAAAATGTTCGCTATTCCTAAAGTTTTAGATTGTGTATTAAATGTAGTATTAAGTTTAGATCCCAACGGCATACTTTGCTTTCTTTTTTGGCCTCAACTGAGCAACATGTCGAGATACGGATACCGTCGGCGATACAAAACACGATTACTTTTAAACGATTCCATGTTCGCTCGAAAATAGAATTTATCAAGTCAGTAGTCGTAGACAAGTAGGATGTGCGATAATTAGGGAATAGATACGAGCCAGCTATAAAAGGCTGCCTAGGGGCTCCATTAACTATAATTCACCTGAACCTGAACAGCATGAAGACCGGTAAGTCAAGTGGTGGGGGCGCTCTTTGGAAATATATGAGATACTCATGAAGGGATCCTGGCTCCAGCTCTCGTCCTTCTCTGCCTGGCCCTCTTCGCGGCTGTCTACGCTGACGCAGCCTGCAATCCGGATGGCGATGGCATGCCCGACTGCACTGGACGCTCCGGAGAGATTTCCCGTGACTTCTGGGACCCGACCCACTACTGGGTGTGCGGCAACTCCGAAACCGATGCCGACGCCGCCACCCCTGTTCTCACGCCGTGCGAGCAAGGAACGGGCTTCGATCCCACAACAGGAAAGTGCGTTAGCTGGAGTGTTTGGCAATGGGTTCCGCCCTGCCCCGAAGTCACTGCTTGAGCAATAAACTGTGCTGCTGGATAAATTTCGGTATTTGTTTTATTTGGACTGAAAGGGTTCCCTCCTTCATCAAAATATGAAAGGTAGTGGTTTTTATACCCGGTACCCATAGGGTACAAGGGTATTATAAGTTAGTGCCAACCGAGAATGTATGTAACAGGCAGAAGGAGAAATCTCCGACCCTATAAAGTATATATTTTCTTGACCAGCGTCACCAGCCGAGTCGATTTAGCCATGTCCGTCTGTCCGTCTGTCCGTCTGTCTGTCCGTGTGAAACAACAGATCTCAGAGACTATAAGAGCTAGAGTTACCAAATTTGGTGACAACATTGGAATCTGTTGCACGCAGATCAAGTTTGTTTTAAAATTTGGCCACGCCCACTTCTGCCTCTGAAAATAATAAAAACGTTATATTAGCTATATGCGTGATTTTCGGCTTAAAGTTAATAGATACAATAAATTAATAAAATAGAGACGGACGTTTCCTGAAAACTTTAATAAAATCGGATGATAAACATGGGAGATATTAGCAATAAGGTTTGAATTTTAACACACCGCCCTAAGTCAAGCTGTGGCCGACAGGTGGCGCATTCGAGCCTTGGCCGTGCGATATAATGGCGCCAATGTATGTATGTACAATTTTAAATTGCCTTTTAGTGTGAAGCGCAAACGTTTAGGTACCGGGTATCTCACAGTCGAGCACAGTCGACTGTAGCTTTCTTACTGGTTTAAGTTATTATCAAGAAAGAAGCTACATTAATTGCTCACTCACAAGTTGAAGGACAGGGTGGATAATAATGCCAATCCGATGGCCATACGCAAACCTCTTTTATAGGATCGAACTTCAAGCCGGGGGACACGGTAAGAAAACAGGGACTGCAAACGCTCCTGAGCACTGCAGAAATCCATATGGAGTGGATTCGACCGCGTAAATTTTATTGGGGTGTCGGAGACAATCGGGCGTTTCATATGTAAAGCAGTCTGGGTCAGCGTAAGAAGCCACGACAACGGCCATGAAGAGCAGAACGATATCTGGGGGCAGAAAGTATTGTGTTTAAATTATGATGCCAAGGAGACCAGGCCTTCCATGTTATTTACCGATCTTCATGCTGCTAATTCAGATGGACTATAGCGAATGATGCTCCAGCTCAGCCGTTTATGGCCGAAGTGGTCTACGCTATTCACTTGAAAAGCTCTTTTCCAAAGTTTACATGCAGCTGTCCACAACTTTTAAAATAGCCAATATTTGTATAAACCTAAAAATCGATCAAATGTGAAAGGCCTTAAAATTATTATAAATATACAAAGACATGGCTAATTAATTTAGGAAAAAGCACATTTAGTATTTATAATAATCTGTTTATTTATATTTAGGGCGCTGGTCACAAAATGTGTTTAGTTTATTGTTGTTTCTATATCCTAGCGTCACAAGTATAATACTTATTATTTACTGCGCTAGTCACTTTTGACATTAAATCTTATTACATTAATTACTTTAATTCTTACAATTTCATTACAGATACTATTAAAATTTTATTATATTCGATATCAGTTAATTCTTATTACTAATGGCTTTTAATATTTACTTCAATGTATATTATTTTGATTTTAAGTGTGTGTGTTAAGTGTGAAAGTTTAAAATCTTGAATTTACTTTATGTTAACATTCAACATTTATCTCTCGAATTATAAAAATGCATACAGTTTTAACCAATGCTAATAATTCAAATAACTAAATTAAATTTAAACAATTTAATTACAACCATACAATAAGCATTAAATGATACAATAAAACTACATTAAATCAGTACTACATGCGATTAAATAAAAATCTATACATTAAAGAAATCAATTGCTTAAACGATCTTAAATTGTGCGAGGAAACTCAATGGCGATCATTTCCTCGTCTGTTAGGATTATTTTATTACAGAAGAGTCACAGAACTCGCCATCGACTTGATATCATTAAAAAAAGGCGACTAAAAGTATGCAAAATTCGTCGCAAATAGTTTTTTTTTTTTAATTTTTAACCTATGGGAGCCTACTTTGGAATACCCTTTGAAGTGATTTTTTCCCTGATAGGTCTTGCGAAATACAACGAATAATTGACATTGTGCGAAATGAAAAAGCAGCCTGAATAAGCAGGAAATAATAAAAGGAATATTTCTACTTAGATCTATTTTTATAAGAATATCTATAAATTTATTTTCCTTAATCTATTATTTATTTTATTTCCTCATTTATTTTCCATAGCTTATCGATTATCTTATAAAAATAGCTGTAAATAAAAATGTTCCTTTTATTGTATCCTGCTTATTCTGGCTGCTCTTACATTCTATAACCTTTGAATAACATCTTAGAGATATGGTGATCTCAATGGAACATAAAGGGTTCCTCCTTTCGATAAACACGAAAATTATATACATAAGTTGCAAAAGATTTAAATATATTGGTCCTGTAACCATTAAAAAGAAAGGAAATTAGTTTTCCTTTTCATTTAGATTTTAAATTATTAAAAGTTAATTTAACATTGAATTGTGGGAGTTAATTTCTTCACTTAGTCCCGGAAAATGTACTTTTATTTTGCATTTCCCTTGATTTAAAAACACCAAAATAACCGTTTAGCTTGCAATTATTTTTATTATTCAATAAAAAATTGAATACATTTACTGGCAAGG
Source organism: Drosophila rufa (assembly GCA_018153105.1). Lineage (NCBI taxonomy): Eukaryota > Metazoa > Arthropoda > Insecta > Diptera > Drosophilidae > Drosophila > Drosophila rufa. Next base: position 21,975,480 of record JAECXS010000096.1, read on the forward strand.
TTGAGTCCACGTCCACTGGGACCAGGAAACGCAGTCTCCGGCGCTCTCAAGAAAGCCTCCTGTCCAGAGCGTTCCATTGTCCAATTGGCGCTCACATAGTACGGCCTGAGGTGTTGCAGTTGTTGTGGAGTTGCACAGCCAGTAACGAGTGGGATCGAAGAAGTTGCGGATTTTCACGTTCAGGTTGGTGGCGTTGGTGCAGTCGGGCATGTTGTTGGTACTGGAATTGCATTCGTAGGCGGCATGGATAGCCACAACGAGGGCGAGGCAGCACAGTACTAGAGCTGAGGATTCGAGGATTTGGAAATGGTTGGTCCGTCAAAGGGTGCTATCTCGGCGGAGTACCGCTGCTGACTTACCGGCTTTCATGGTTGAGCTGACTGACGAGAATGTGTGTTCGATGGCGCGAATTCGCAACTTTATATACCAAGGCCCCGCACTGATACGAGCCTCCTCCAGCCAATAATGGTTATCTCTCCGCCGGTCGGGGGAACCTGTGCAAAATTCTATTTTGGCAGAAACATGGAATACTTCGAATATAATCAAGCCGTGTATCGCCCGCCGGCCGTGTCGATATCTCCCGGTTCCAAATTGAGCTGACGCAAGCGCGCTAGATAAGACGAGGTCTTGGAGAGGTCAGGCCCTCCTCGATCGGATCCCTTCTATTTATATTGATGGGCATTTCTCCAAAGAAGGCCTGGAACTCAGTAGGTTGAGTCACACCTGCCACAGCTCCAATCTGCTCAGTAAATGCTTCCAAATTCCTCGTGATTTTACCCTGACAATGGAGTCCCAGCCCCAGCGCAACTCGGAGAACAGCCTGCCGAACACCATTGTGATCCAGCTGGTGTCCCCGCAGCCGCAGGCCATGCCCATCGCCGTGAACGCCATGCCATTGTTGCCCGCAGCCAAGGCGCCACTGGAGCAGCAGCAACAACGACCCTCTTCACTTACCCAGAACAGCACGAGCTGGAGAGCTTCGTATCCACCCCAAATGCCCACCAAAAACCAATCCGGTATAGGGTGTCCGACCAGGAGAAGCAACCCGCCGTTCCCATTCAGAAATTCCGCTCGTGGAAGCAGCCAAGGCAACACTAATAACACCAGCCTGCCGCCGGGTCAGGACAGGCCAGTCTCCTACCAGATGGAGTATGTCGGCCAGCCGGAGGACGGAAGGGCCCCCAACTACAATCCGACGTATCGGCCAGCCGGCAGCTACTACAGCAGCGTTGGGGGGGCTGAGCAGATGGAATCGAACTGCTGTTGTTGCTGCTGGAGGTGTCGCCATGGCCGAAGATGGATGCCGGAGCCGGAACACTTTGCAGAGGAGCAGCCTCGAAATTTTAATAGCCCGCCATCGCGCCGAAGCTCTACGAAACCAGAGGTCCGTCGCGACCAGGCACGAAATTATGATAGCCCGCCATCGCGCCGAAGCTCTACGAAACCAGAGGTCCGTCGCGACCAGGCCACCAATGGCCAAAGGTGGATTCCAGAGCCGGAACCCTTTGCAGAGGAGAAGCCTCAAAATTTTAATAGCCCGCCATCGCGCCGAAGCTCTACGAAACCAGAGAACAATCGCGACCAGGCCACCAATGGCCAAAGGTGGATTCCAGAGCCGGAATCCTTTGCAGAGGAGCAGCCACGAAATTCTGATAGCCCGCCATCGCGCCGAAGCTCTACGAAACCAGAGAACAATCGCGACCAGGCCACCAATGGCCAAAGGTGGATTCCAGAGCCGGAACAATTTGCGGAGGAGCTGCCACGAAATTATGATAGCCCGCCATCGCGCCGAAGCTCTACAAAACCGGATAATCGTCACGACCAGTCCCCCAATGGCCAAAGGTGGATTCCAGAGCCGGAACCCTTTGCGGAGGAGCTGCCACGAACTTATGATAGCCCGCCATCGCACCGAAGCTCTACCAAACCAGAGGACCGTCGCGACCAGGCCACCAATACCAGCGACGAGCTCCAGGAGCTGCAATCCCTGAAGACGATATGCGAGACCTTGGGACGCGCCCTGGTCGCAGCGGCCACGGCGGCCGTGGAGGCAGCAGCCGCCCAGAAATCAGAGAAATTGCAGTCGCCGACAGAATCCACAGTCGATCGTTCAACAGTCGAGCGTTCAACAGTCGAGCCCAGCATCCTGGCGCATGCACTGGCCCAGATGCAGAGCGGAGCCAGCGAGGAATATGTCCGAGTTAGGCAAAAAAGTAAGCCAAAGACTAGTTTTGCAGATTCACTTAATGGCGGGAGAAGAGATACTCCTGAATTCCAGTCTGACGGGAGATTGGCTGTGAAATATCCAAAAACGCCGAGAGGAACTTTAAGTTCTTCGAGTTACCCAGTGAATACTCCCCGCCAGTCATCGGGAGGAGTCAATATAAGGAAAAGCAAGATTATTGGCCAGGGCCAGCGATCTAGATCAAAATCCGCTGCCGGAAGAACGCCAGTTAGGAAGTTCCCAATGGCAAGACAAGGCTGGTCACCTTCTCTCATCAAAGGTTTCAGCGGTCCCTCGATCAGGCGGCGGCTTCCCACGGAAAAGTTACCGCCAAATAAGGAGAAGGAAAATCCTGGTCCCACTTCCCCGGACGCCACGCTGCTTATTGTGGAGCAATCAGAGGTTCCAGGTCCATCCATAGTGACTTTGCCTACAAATCTAGCCATAGTCACTTCCCGTCCAGATCCCTCCAAATGATGACTCTTTGTTGTTTAACTAAATCTAAACTTCCTTGCTCAATAGTTATAGTTCAATAATCCCAGTTTTGTACATGAATATATATTTATCAATAGTAACACAGATATATGGCTTACTCTGTAAAAGAAAAACACAGAGAAATATTAAGTAAATATCATACAAATAAAAATACTACAATTAAAAAAAAAAAAGGCTTTTAGAAATATATTGAAAATTAAGCAATGATGTAAGAAAATAATCTCGACTCTCCAAATACTAGTTAAGATAGTTCAAAAAAGCAGTGACCTAAGAAAAAGTAAGTAACAAGCATGACCAAATAGCTAAGAGTTTGGTATGAGCAATTCTCTTTTAGGTGAGAGTCACTAAATCAAAGATGAAATTGCGTAGCCGACCCGTGAAACACTTATGTATATTACTTAACTAAATGCGAAATAAGTTATTCCTTAAGGCTCCTACTTTAAGCTTTTTTAAAAATAAAACCCCTTAAAACAAGTTTTATATATACAATCAAACTAGACATAAGTTATCTCTCTTCTTTTTTCTTGCATTAACCAAAACAACCAGGTTGCATGTCTATTACTTAACTACATGCGTAATAAGTCATTCCATAAGGGTCCTTCTTTAAGGATTTAAAACATTAAGTCCCCTTAAAACAAGAGCTTTATTTGTACAATCAAACTAGACAACAATTATCTCTCTTCTTTTGTTTTACGTCATTTTACAATAACTAAATACAGCCAGGTTGCACTCATCCTGATAAGATACAATAATCCTCCGGTTAAAATGATAACCCTACCTCTATTAATCAGCAAGGAAAGGCTGTTAAAAACCAGTGGCAGCAGATTGGCTTAGATTTGACACAGTGTGTGATAAGCCTGGCGAAATGTTTCATATTTAAGTTTGCCGTGTTCTGCGGTGATAACGAAATTCCGCGAAATACAGGCACGATTCCAATAAGCTGATAAGGTGACACGTTTCACAAGACATCCCTACCTCATTCTTGCAATCGAGTCGCGAATGCCGGAAACACAAGACATCATTTTCGGTGACATTTCAGGTGGTTTTGCATCTCCGCTTCCCATATTTGGACATACTCGTACACCTAATAAATTGGTCGTGTTTTTCGGTTAATGTTTGCTGCTGCCGTTTATTTTTGGTTGCACTCACCCAAGGGGAATAGTGATAATTTCGTAACTATTCTTAGCTGCGATGTGATCTGTGTGTGGCATGGGATGTACTCATAACTCCCCATAGGATGTGTTCAAAATTATTGAATTTTATTAAATAAAATAATATTTAAATTAATCAAAATATGTCAAGTTAGCTTGAAACCCAGAGCTGCTCACACAGTGCCCCCGAGTGTCCGGAATCATTCGTATTTTCCCAACAAAGCTTGCCATAATACCTGCACATGGGATACCCTAAGTGGGCAGCTATGCTTTAAAGCAGGGGTGCTCAAATCTGTCTTATGGCAGTGCATATACCAACACTAATAAAATAAAGCATATGCACACTTGTAAGCAACCTTTTTCGTTATTTCAAGATGTACACTGAGAGAAAGGCACTTGCCAATTCAACGTTCAATTTACCGATTTCTCAAAGAATGCATTAAATCAATCATAAGGAAGAAAAAGATGTTCAGTGTAGAAACAAATACAAATTACATTGGGATTAGCGGTGAGAAAAAAAAGAACGGCGACACAAAGAGGAATGTGCAAAATGGTTTGTGTATAGAGCCGTGGGAGCCTATGCTGTGGGATATTACAAAAACAAATGTGATGCGTGGGCATCACGGCTTTAAAGAATCTCAAAACAATAAACTTTATGAAATTGTTGAATTGTTAAAAAATAATTACAATCCTTTTGGAATTATTATATTAAGTTTAACCATTAAACATGTGTTATAAGTAGATGCAAATTTTGATTCATTCATTTTCATAGGAATTATGCTCATTCATTTATCGTTCAGTCAAGTTAAGTTAAGCATTGCCAAACCCCAAAAGCAAGGGGGTGGTGGTGCCTCGTTTGACGAAACCCCTGGCCAAGGAAAGTGAAATCCCCACGCGACGACTGGCGCAACTGATGGACGCAGCGAAGCAGACAATTCCAGACTTAAATTGCACACCACAATTTGTCGCCAGTCGCTTGCAATTCCTCCGATTTTATTATAAAGACTTGATGTCATCGTGCCGGCGGGCTTAGTTAAAATGTTCGCCTGCAAACGGAAGCTTCAAGCCGCCTTACTGGTGCTCCTGAGTCTTTGGCCCGGATTTGGTCTGGCTCAAAATGCCAGTCATGGACTCTACACTGAACAGTCAGGAAACCAGCTTGACCAGGCCAGCTCGGCTGCTGCCAAGAGTTTCGAGCCACCGCCAGAATTCTACAGAGGTCCAGGGTCGAATCCGAACAAACATCCCTCGTTGGGAAGTGTGGGCGAAAGTCTCAGTGAGACGTACAGCAAGTGGCAAGGAGGAGGAAACGGTGCCTACGGAGGTCTCCAGGAGCGCATCAGTGTGGGTAGGAACTCAGTTTAGGAAGCAAACAATGGAAGACTGAGTTAATCTCCAGCTTCCTCTACAGCAGAGCTGCTCACACAGTGACCCCGAGGGCCCCGAAGTCATTTGGCATTTCACAACGAAGCTTCTCGAAGCTGATTGAAGTGTGCTCTGCTTTAGAGGACTAAGGACATCTATCCCATTTTTGAGTACATTTTCCCCCACGTTCTCTAACCAGGTCACCACCAAGGAGGCGCTGGACCAGGCGCATCCCATGCTCCGCCTGTGGGCAGCTTTGAGACCAACTCCCATCCATATCCCTATGAGTACTCCCACAGCAGTGGAGCCGGAGCTGGACTAGCAGCTGGAGGTGCTCCTGGGGCCTACTTTGGCAGCTCTAGTGTGGAGGCGGGGATTCCATTCGACGTTTATGGATCGCGACCGGTTCATGGATTAAGCCACGGTCATTATTCTACGGCGGAGTATGCGTACCCCTATCCCCTGGATCACCACGAAATAGCCACTCACAAGGGACCGGGGGGACATGGAGAAGGACCCTCGAAAGCCCTGCTGGCCAAGAGCTTCCTCATCCCCCTGGCCAGTGCTGCTGTGCTGGGAATTGCAGCCGCCCTGATAAGCAATCCCCTGCTCCTCCAACTGGGCACTGTTTCCGGACTGGGCAGCGCATTTGTCGGGAAGCGCAAGCGTCGGTCAGCAGGGTCTCGTCATCGCCGAAATCTGGCAACAAATTAAGCCCATAAACACCTGTTATTAATATGCCATTCACTACAAAAGAAATAATGGAAAAAATACACACACTTTTCAATGAATTTGTATCAATAAGTACTTATTAAGTAGCAATCCCTGATAAGATTTTTTTCTAAAAATGGTAAACAAAGTGTGCGAACCGGACTTGGAACCCCCAACAAATATGTACACAAATTTGCGTATCATGTTGGTCCCCTTTATTAAGAACAGGGGAGAGAGTAATCAAACAGTAATAAATCATTTTCGGGGTTCTTTCCCTAATAATAACATTTTCAGAAGTGTTCTTAAGCAAATCTTTATAGCCGTGAAGCGTGGGGCTTCGATAAATATTTTTAGATTCATTATTCATAAATACTTGAAGCCTTAAACCATTGTTTATTTATTTAAATAGAATCTATCCTTTTATACCTGACAACGGTGGAATAAATGTTCTATTCATGTGCGTTAGGAACCAGAGGAAAGGTAGGTAAACTTTTTTTAAATTTGAATTTCTGGAATAAACGATTATTTCCGGCCCTAAAGCGGCAGCTATCGCAAAGTAATTTAAAATATCAGATATCGAAAAATATCGATATTCTACAAATTTTAAACAGTGGTGTATCGATGTTATATGTATAATTCTTCCAATTCAGCCCGCACAGGTCAAAGGCATTCGGCGACTCACCAAAGGCAAACGGAAGCACTATTTCAAAGTTCGAGAAAACCTGGCTGGCGCTATATAAGTCTTCTTTGTTCCGGACATCTCAGATTTGGAACGACCTAAGGAGCGATGATTTGCTGAATGAATCTATAACCAAGGAGTTGAGAATAAAACGCAGAGTCCAAGCTCCAGCTTTAATATTCTTTACAATAAAAACAATCAAAAGACGTTAAAGTTGGCTCCAAATTGCAGTTCTATCTTAATGGCAACATTAAGCCATTGCAACTGTCCAACAAGGAATTGGTCTATTGTCAGCCACATAATGTAATTGTATTATAAATGTAGGGTATAGTTATAAATATAAAATATACTCTGTTTTGATTAAGTCACATGTTCTTAACGAAGTTAATTCTTTTGTTGTTTTAAGGCCGGATTGGTTTACGTTTAAAATACTCAAGTTGCTGCTACTGCAGCCTTAATAATAATGAACTAATTAACTTAAATAATGTATATTCCCCTATGCCAATATGTTGTTTTGTATAAATATCAGTAAATCAGTCTTAAAGAAGGTTTAAAAATCCTTCACCAGCACACGCTCTTCTCCTGCAGTATGTTGCCATGGATGCGTTGCGCCAGAAATCTGTAAATAAAATCCTTTTCAAACACAAATTCAATTGGATAATCACTCAAATCAAACCTCATGGCATGTGTGGGCACGGCGGCCACAAAAAGCAGAAAGAGGACGTTGCCCTGATCATCCGCATGGGCATAGCACTTGTGGTAGTCCGAGCAGCTGTACTGGTCCAGCAGCTGCGCCTTGTTGCCCGACGATGCCTCGGCCTCGAATTGATGCACTGCATCCATGGTCTGGTCGAAGAACTTCTTGAGTATGTCCAGGCGTTGCAGGTCGCCCACAATGATCCGTTTGACACTCGCCGACTGGTTGAGATTTCGGGTAAACAGACTCTTTCGGGTATGACGGTTCAGCAGAATGATGGCCAGCACATTGCCATCAATGTCCAGGTGTTCGGGCAGACTACGGGGCATGCAGCGCTCGGCGGCGGCCAGAAGATTACCCTCGTTTCGATACGCACTCATGGCATGGGCATGCAGCTCGCGGAAGGAGGCATTCTCGGCTCCACACAGCACACACAAGGCGCTGTTTGGAGCCACGGGAATGCTGACAAATCGATAGGCTATGTTGGGGCTCTTCACGGGCAAATGGACGGGCACATCGTGCTGCAGGGTGCTGGACGAATTGAGCAGGAACAGGAGGAGCTCCCGATCCCTAGTGTGCAGATCCCACCAGCCCTCGGTGGCCACCGCAATGCGATGGCCCACCACCAGGCAGCAGAACAGCGAGCCGCAATGACCACTGAACTCGTTGAGGCACTGCAGCAACTGGCCGTTCTCCGAGACCAGCAGGCAGTCCGTGTACCCGAGGAGCTGTGTGCCCGCACAGGCCGCCTCCATAATGGCGTCCACAATCGGCACATACTTCTTGGCATCCTTCTTTAGCCGCTCCAGCAGCGTGGCGTGCGCCATCTCGGCTGTCCGAGTGATGAACATGGCAATTGCCCCAAAGACGAGGTCCGCCAGCGTCTGGAGCAACTGCACCGATCCCAGGCCACAGCCGCAAACAATCAGGGTAATGGCGTTCTGATCCCGCCAGATGTAGGTCCACTCCTCTGCATCAGCCGAGCTCTGGTACTGCACAGGCTGCTTGCTGGTCGTAGTGGTCTCCAATTGAATCCCCAGCGACTTGAAGAACATGTGAAAGCCGTTGAGCGAAGCAACAGTGGAAAACGGCAACTGAAAAATTGAATTTAACGGTGACTGTTGATTGGCAGCTGCTACGAATGCTTACGTTCTTCACTTACGTTTTCACATTCTCCCTTCTTGCGGGTAAACACCGGTAAGCCGCCATTTGTTGTCAAACATAACAAATAAATAGACATTGCGAGCTCTGCTTCTTTCCCAAAATCTGCAACGTCGACCTGGAGAAACATCGATATTTCAATTTACAAACTTCCATCGCTATTAGAGGTTACTAGCAATCGATATAATTACACTGTGCTACCAAATCAAAATAGAATAGTATAGAATAGTAATCATTTGCGAAATATCGATAGCATTTAGAATTTCTAAACAGGGTTTCCATTGGCATTCTTGTCGTTTGTTTCGAGGGAACACTTTCTTTCTATTATATATTTTTATAGAAGTTGCTGCCTTTTTGTCGGACTATAATTTATTATAGTTCTACGTTTCCGATGCCTATATTTAAGGATATATCGAAATAACTGGGTCGCGTTCGCTGAAACCGAAATACAAAATAACAATTACTTGGATACGTTATAGGAATAGTTGGCTGGATACAGATACCAGGTAAATATACATATCCATTGCGTTGCTGTTGCTGTCACAAGAACATTAAATTCGATAGTTGGTTTTTTTTAGTCCTTTTTGAGTTTGGTGTTTTTTAACCGTCGCGAAGCGGCAACACTGATTGCATTTCGCATTGTCCGTGTCGTCGATTTCTGCTCTTTTTCTGGAATTGGTAAAAAGGTGAGCTAGATAAGTGAAAAGCGCAATGCGGGCGTTAATGGGGGCGGCGTGGCGCCGCGAATGCGTGCAAATAGTTAGGCCGCTCGCGAAATGCCGCCGTAGTCCGCTAGTCGCAGCAGCAGCGGCGGCGGCGATGCGCTCCCCCTTTGGCTGTGTGCGTGCGTGTGTCGCGCGCGTGTGTGTGTGAGTGTGCGAAAAAGTGTAAGCGCGCGCAGGCAGTAAGCGTGCGCTTGTAGTTGTAAGAGTGTGTTCCAAAAAAGAAAATAAGAAAATAAAAAAAAGAAATATGGATGCCTGCCTGCGGTGCGGCCTAAAAGCGCAATAAAACTAACGCCGATTGCTATGCTCCCTCTTTCTTTTGCAGCTCCAGGCCCAGTCCCGGCACGAGATCCAGATCCCGATCCAGATCCAGATCAAGAGTTGCCGCTCCTCACCGTCACCGTCACAGCCAGAAGAAGAAGAAGACGCAGAAGGAGAAGAGGAAGACGAAGAAGTCGAAACTAGCCGCTGCCGCACAGCACAGCACAGCACAGTCCGTAAAGTGCCGCCGCCGCCGCCGCCACCTACCTCAGCTCAAGCCCAGCTCAGCTCAGGTTAGCTTAGCCCAGCTCAGCCGGAGGAGGAAGCGACAGAAGCTATCAAAATTAACGCGGACACAGCTGCGAACGAGCGACGCAGACGCGAACGCCGCTTCTACTACAAAGCGATGGCGACGATGTTGACGTCGGACGAGGCGGGCAAGCTGCTCGACTTCTCGCAGAAGCTGGACATAAATCTGCTGGACAAGATCGTCGAGGTGGTGTACACATCGCAGGGCGAGCAGCTGCGCCTCGCCCAGGACATACTCACCACGCTGAAGGAGCATCCGGAGGCATGGACGCGGGTGGACAGCATCCTGGAGTATTCACAAAACCAGCAGACCAAGTTCTATGCACTGCAAATCCTCGAGGAGGTGATCAAGACCCGCTGGAAGGTGCTGCCGCGCAACCAGTGCGAGGGCATCAAGAAGTATGTGGTCAGCCTGATCATTAAGACCTCCTCGGACCCCATTGTGATGGAGCAGAACAAGGTCTATCTCAACAAGCTGAACATCATTCTGGTGCAGATCCTGAAGCGCGAATGGCCGCGCAACTGGGAGACCTTCATCAGTGACATTGTCGGTGCGTCCAAGACCAACGAGAGCCTGTGCATGAACAACATGGTTATACTGAAGAACCTCAGCGAGGAGGTTTTCGACTTCTCCCAGGGCCAGATCACGCAGACCAAGGCCAAGCATCTGAAGGACACCATGTGCTCCGAATTCTCGCAGATCTTCACCCTCTGCTCGTTCGTACTGGAGAACTCGATGAATGCGGCCCTCATCCATGTAACGCTGGAGACGCTGCTGCGCTTCCTCAACTGGATTCCGCTGGGCTATATCTTTGAGACGCCGCAGATTGAGACGCTGATCTTCAAGTTCCTCAGCGTGCCCATGTTTAGGAATGTGACCCTGAAGTGCCTGTCGGAGATCGCCGGTTTGGCGGCGACCAACTACGACGAGAATTTCGCGACGCTCTTCAAGGACACGATGGTGCAGCTCGACCAGATCGTTGGCCAGAACATGAACATGAATCATGTGTTCAAGCACGGCAGCGATACGGAGCAGGAGCTGGTGCTCAACCTGGCCATGTTCCTGTGCACCTTCCTCAAGGAGCACGGCAAACTGGTGGAGGACGCCAAGTATGTGGACTATCTGAACCAGGCGCTCATGTATCTGGTGATGATCAGCGAAGTGGAGGACGTTGAGGTCTTCAAGATCTGTCTGGAGTACTGGAACAGCCTGGTGGAGGATCTATACAACTCGGAGTTCTTCCATCCCAACCTGGAGTCCTCGAAGAGGCAGCAGGTGTATCCCCGGCGTCGCTTCTACGCCCCCATCCTGTCCAAAGTGCGCTTCATCATGATCTCGCGCATGGCCAAGCCCGAGGAGGTGCTGGTGGTGGAGAACGAGAACGGGGAGGTGGTCCGCGAGTTCATGAAGGACACCAACTCGATTAATTTGTACAAGAACATGCGCGAGACGCTGGTCTTTCTCACTCACCTGGACTCTGTTGACACGGACCGCATCATGACGCTGAAGCTGCTGAACCAGGTCAATGGCTCGGAATTCTCCTGGAAGAACCTCAACACGCTGTGCTGGGCCATTGGCTCCATTTCCGGTGGGATATTTATAGATGTTTATTCGTTTTTGTATCCTTTTTAACCTCATTTTCTTAATGCTTTAGGTGCTTTTTGCGAAGAGGATGAGAAACGCTTTTTGGTCACCGTCATCAAGGATCTGCTGGGCCTGTGCGAGCAGAAGAAGGGCAAGGACAACAAGGCGATCATTGCATCGAATATCATGTATGTGGTGGGCCAGTATCCGCGCTTCCTGCGCGCCCACTGGAAGTTCCTCAAGACGGTAGTCAACAAACTCTTCGAATTTATGCACGAGACGCACGATGGCGTCCAGGACATGGCCTGCGACACATTCATCAAGATTGCAATCAAGTGCCGCCGCTACTTTGTCACCATTCAGCCGAATGAGGCATGCACCTTCATCGACGAGATACTCAGCACAATGAGCAGCATCATCTGCGATCTGCAGCCGCAGCAGGTGAGATATTTCACTAATTAATGCTAATCTAAAGCCAAAACTATTAATAATACAATTTGTTCGCAGGTTCACACCTTCTATGAAGCTGTCGGCTACATGATCTCCGCCCAGGTGGATCAGGTGCAGCAGGATGCCCTCATCGAGCGCTATATGCAGCTGCCCAATCAGGTGTGGGACGACATCATATCGCGTGCCTCCAAGAACGTGGATTTCTTGAAGAACATGACCGCCGTCAAGCAGCTGGGCAGCATTCTCAAGACGAACGTGGCCGCGTGCAAGGCTCTGGGGCATGCCTATGTCATTCAGTTGGGACGCATCTACCTGGACATGCTGAATGTGTACAAGATCACCTCGGAGAACATCATTCAGGCCATTGAGGTGAATGGCGTCAATGTGAACAATCAGCCCCTGATCAAGACCATGCATGTGGTCAAAAAGGAGACCCTCAATCTGATATCGGAGTGGGTGTCGCGCTCCAACGACAATCAGTTGGTGATGGACAACTTTATACCGCCCTTGCTGGACGCTATATTACTAGACTATCAGGTGAGGTCTCTTTGAAGCATTCCGGAAACATCCAGAGATTATCTAGGAACTCCTTTTTTGTAGCGCTGCAAAGTCCCATCGGCGCGCGAGCCCAAGGTGCTGAGTGCGATGGCCACCATTGTGCACAAACTGCGCCAGCATATCACCAATGAAGTACCAAAAATCTTTGACAACGTCTTCGAGTGCACGCTGGACATGATCAACAAGAACTTCGAGGACTTCCCCCAGCACCGGCTCAGCTTCTACGAGCTGCTGCAAGCGGTCAATGCGCACTGCTTCAAGGCGTTCCTCAACATACCGCCGGCTCAGTTCCGATTGGTCTTCGACTCGGTGGTGTGGGCCTTCAAGCACACCATGCGCAATGTGGCCGACATGGGCCTGAATATCCTGTTTAAGGTAGGTTACCTTCTTCACCAGAAATTTGGAAATACTAAGCATTTCTCTCCCAACAGATGCTGCAAAACCTGGAGCAACATCCGGCAGCGGCGCAAAGCTTCTACCAGGCCTACTTCACGGATATTCTGATGCAGATCTTCTCGGTGGTCACCGATACCTCTCACACGGCCGGCCTGCCCAATCATGCCACCATTCTGGCCTACATGTTCTCCCTGGTTGAGAACAGGAAGATCACGGTGGACCTGGGTCCGATACCAGATAACATGATATTCATTCAGGAATATGTGGCCTCTCTGCTGAAGTCAGCCTTCAATCACTTGTCCGATAATCAGATCAAAGTCTTCGTCACGGGCCTATTCAATTTGGACGAGAATGTGCAAGCATTTAAGGAGCATTTGAGAGATTTCCTCATACAAATTCGGGTGAGTAAAGTGGGAGCTACAGGAACTTGAGCTGTAAAAACATCGATAGTGCTCTCACTCGATATTTTCGATAGTGACAGTGACAAACCATCGATAATATCGATACTATCGACAAAATAAAATGATCTATTTTACTTTGCTTAAACAAACCAATTTAAATGGCAAAATTTATAAAAGGTTTTATGTTTTAAACAAAAAAACAATTAAATTCAATCACATAACTGTCTATATAGATATATATATGATAGTTTTCGATATTAATGATTAAGAATTAATTCAAAATGTTTCGTTCCTATCTTTAGAATATAAGAATTTCTGATTATATTTATATTTTTATTATATTTATTGGCAAAAACTTGTAAATTTTATACGAATTCACTGATTTGCTGCTAAAGCGATGTATCGATAGTAGAAGAAAACAATCGATAATATCGATAGTATCGTCGATAGTTTTACAGCTCTACTTACTGGCTTCTGACTATAAATACTGATTAAATGTATATATTAATTATTACAGGAGGCCACCGGCGAGGACGACTCTGACTTGTATCTGGAGGAGCGCGAGGCGGCCCTGGCCGAGGAGCAGTCCAACAAGCATCAGATGCAGCGTAATATTCCAGGCATGTTGAATCCGCACGAGCTGCCCGAGGACATGCAGGACGAGTAGAGGTCGCGAGACGGAATGTTTCAGTTGATGCTTGAGAAGGATGATGATGTGAGGATGAGGACAGATGAATGAGTGTTTCTCGAGCGCGAAAGAGTATAAATGTTTGTTTGATTGAATGCATATAAGTACGTTATATATATATAAATACACCCACACACCCACACACGACCCCCCCTACACAAACACAAGTGCATACTACACGGCAAAGGAGTTGCGTTTGATGGTGAATGATGAGTATATATGGTTATTCGTGCGCAATTACATACATTAATAAGATTAACATTATTATTGCGCGACCAGCATAGATACCCCATCCCAGCATCCCGATTATGTAGTTGTAAAACCCGTAATTTTCTACACTAAAATGCCACACAGCTACGAAAGATCCAGACTTTATCGTACTAAAAAATATAATAATAATAATAATAATGTTTGTTTGGAATTTTTTAACTGAGTATTTGTGTAGAAATATCAAGTATGAATGAATATTTGAGCGAAAACACACACACAAACAGAGCAACAGAAACAAGATATATACAAAAAACACACAAAAAAAATAAGAAACAGAACTTAAAGTAAAATTAAATTGTAGTAGACTTAAACAGCGATCAGGAGAGCAGGCAGAGTAACAAAAATTATGTATATGCAATCGTTTTGCATAAAGTTTAGCATTAACTCGATGATGAAGATGAAGATTTAAGGAAGAGATGAACCAGCAACACACACCGCATCATATAACCAACAGAAACCGGAAACAACAGATTCATGCGATGTGTGAAGAAATAGAACTAAAACGCAAATACCCAAACACAAAACACACACAAAAATACATCAAGGAAGCAAGAACACACAACAAATAACCATAGAAATGCGTATTAATGATGTGTTTAAATTTTTACATAATTAGTTTGTACAATAATTTAAATAAAAATCAATTAAAACTACTTTTTGATGTATGATGCGAATATCCCATGTACACGTTTTCTATTATTTTCTTTCTAACTGCTGGAGGTTCGGGAGGATAAAGATGAGTTACTATAGGACGGTAATACAGCACGAAGTGTGCTTGCTCGATTCGAAGTAGGCTATTTTGAAGGTATACTAGCAGAAAAGGCGGCCAAGCTTATGGAAAAGTAAAGCATGTTGTAGTATGAATTCGAAGTATTGACTGATATAATCGATTCTCGAAGCCAAATTTGCGCCACTGGGGAGTGTTTTTGTCGAGTGTTTTTCTTGTTTTATTTTCCTTCGTGAACTGTTCTTGAACAAAACGCCAATATACTCCGAAATACGTTCGATATACATAGTTTGAAAATGTTTAATGTTGGTTTTTATTGTGTAATTCTGTGCAGCTTCCGACTTTGTTGTTTCTACTGCTCGTCCTCTGGCGGTGAATTATCCGGAGCCACAAAACCATCCTCAGTCGCATATAAGATGTCGAAGATCTTTTGAATAAGCGGATTCCCTTTGGCGTCACCGGCTTTTTCGGCTTCTTGGCAAAAAGCCTCGATGTCGCATAACTTATCGTAGTAGATTTGGGAATACTTTTTCCATGTACATCTGACCTGGTTGGGCATTTCCTCGGTCTGCTGATTGTTGACCGGGCTTCCTGAATCGTTATTCGCTTCGGTGGTGGGCTTCACTGCCGATGTCTTGGCCGCAGGGCGCGTCCCTGCCGATGGGGCACGCCGGGGGCTGCTGACCACACCGATGGAGCCAGTGCCTGGCAGGGACTTCAAGCCCATCGGGGCGCCCTCGCGGACCGCACTGGCATCGTAAACTCTGCCATCGTAATTGGCATCAAAGAATTTCTTGAACCACTGACAAAACTGTATATTTTCTTGGGGACGACCCTTGATCAGTTTGTCAACGGGTATTATCTTCACCACGGACATCTTTTTGAAGCCCGCCTGCAATATCTTGAAGTTGTGAATGTACTCATGCTCCAGATTTGATAGGAATTTGACACGCTTAAGGGGCACTGAATTGGGAAACATCATGTCCATTAACTGGCAGTATGCGGCGCCCGTGCATAGCTCCTCAATTTTGGAGAACTGCGATTGCAGACTATTGTTGACCCATGCCAGCAGTTCGTTCCGCGAGAGATTCTCTGACGTGGCATTTGTGGAGTGGACGTTGACAGCCATCTCTGTTCTCTTTCGTTTAGTTAATCCCTGTCCACTGGTTACTTAGGCGGCACTGAAACATATCGAAACAATCGAATATTACGACTATATTTTTTACAATTTTCGGTGGCGGAAGTGGGCGTTGTTGTCACCTAATTTGGTAACTCTCTCTTACAGCCTCTGAGATCTGTTGTTTCACACGGACGGACAGACGGCAGCCTGTAGAAAATTTACCTTTTTGATTCCGGATTTCTTCACTGAAAATTTAAGCTTTTACAGAAAATTAAGTACGCCTTGTCACTACGAGAAACAAGTTGTGACTGCGAGAAACTTTTGATTGTGGCGACACGACACAAATTTTTGACACGTGCAGCGTTTCCTACTACGATCGTTTTAGAGTAGCCAAAAATCAAGGTGCAAGAGCAAGCCTACTAAGATTGTCCTGGGCACCAACCATTGAAACGAGCGAGCAAACGAACATAAAAGCGACGAGTAAAAGCGGCGAGCAAAGACGACGAGTAAGGACGACAAGCAAAGACAACGAGACAAGTCAGAGCCTGCAAACGGCGAGACCACGAACTTAAATATTTTCTGTAAATTCTATATTAAATAAGACCATACATAACACTAGTTTACAGCAAAAATATATAAACGATTAGACCCACTTTGTCCGCCTAATTTTGAGACGCTGAACACGTTGAACTCATTACAAAAAAATTGTCAAAGAACCGTTTTGGAGATATTCGCGAAATAGCAGATTTTTTATATTACGCTAAAAATATGGAAAACCGTTAGTCCAACAAATTTTAAATTAGTGCGATCCGAAAGGCAATGTACACACCTTTCCGACAACATACCGCTCTTTATGGTCAGAGTTTTATTAATGAAGATATATAGTACTTCTCAACAATATCTCAAAGCTAATTTAGACTCGATTATGTAACTTAAAGCAGAGCTGGTCAGGCAGGGTCCCCGAGGACCATACACTTCATCATGAAGCTGACTTTATCTTCAATCGCTGTCTATGGATAAAGCGAGCGCAGTCTATCTTCTCGCCACCAAGATTCAAGGAAATGAAAGCTCACACAATTTTTTATGGTTACAGATTCAATGGATAGCACATACCCTATAATGTCTCTTAAATTCTTCCCATTTCCTGTTCCGTCTAGAAATTGAACCATTTAAAAATAAATATCCATATTTAAGGACCAATAAACCATTAAAGCTACTTCATAGGAAATTACAATCTATTGTATATGTAACTTATGGCAGAGCTGGCCAGACAGGGTCCCCGAGGAACATTCAGAAGGCGCATGAAGTTGACTTCCCTTCAGTCGCTGTCTATGAATTAAAGCGAGCCTTCTATCTATCTTCTAGAAGTCCCGCACTTTTTTGCTTGGTTACAGATTTCATTAATATCACAGATCCTATAGAAGTCTCTTAAATCTTTCGACCCCAGTGGTGCCTGTGAGCAACTTTGGAAGTTTAGAGTCTAACCATCCGCGTTCAATTGACTATGGTTCGCTATTTCAACCAAAAAAAAATTGTTGTTTCATTAACATATATTAATTTGCAATATAATATAAAATTATATATATTTTAATGTTTTTGGAAGATATAGATTCAGAGACAGTAGAACTAGCGGAGATAAAAAGCACGTAACATGTTTTTAAATGGTAAAAACCGATATTTTTTGTTTAATTCATTCAGAAAAATCCATTTCTAAATTGTAATATTTCTTATCTTTTTCATAGAATATAAAAAAAAGTTTTGCTTAAATACTTCTGAGATCAGTATAAAATAAAAATATAATAATAAATAACATTTTGGTTTACCAGGAAAAAGTTGGGGTCGAAAGGGTTAAATTCTTCCCACATTTATTTAAATTTTAAAATAGTCAAAGTCCAACTTGGCTCACAAGCTTACAAAATTATAAAATACATAATTAGCAATAAAGTCATAATTTTGACTAAAACTAAAACCTTTAATAATAAATACAATCAATGAGCACCTGGCTTTTGCGGCACCAACAGTCGATTGTTGTGCAAAAATTGCGAGTCCTTGGTAAAAGCCTTCCAGGTCTCAAAAAGGTTTTGTGATATAAACCAGGTCTGGCCCACGGGATCCACAGGATAAATATCGGTTCTGTTGCCAAAGGGCAGTTCAATGCGCTGAGAAACCTCCTCCTTGAAGGCGGTGCCGTTGAAGGGTCGCTGGGAGTGAAGAGCCACCGTCACGTCCTCCAGGAAGAGGCTCCATCGCGGCCTGTAGTAGTCCCTCACCAGGCCCGACCACTGTTTGCAGGCATAGTCCAGGATCTGGCCCTCGGGACCCCATGCCGTGATCTGATTCCTGGCATTGAACTCGAAGTTGCCGAGTTCCTCGGGACCCGGAGCCACCCGCTTGGCCTGCTCCAGCCAGCTGCCCAGCAGGAAGTTCCTGCTACTGGCCAGGATCAGCTCCATGTCATCGAACAGCTGCAGCAGCTTGGCCCTCAGATACTCGAAGCGAGCCACCTGCCGCTTCCTGTAGGCCGACTTCAGGTTGACGTACAACTGATCGGCGCTGATCTGGAGGAACTGCCTGGATATATCCACCAGATCGTGCTCGTACACCTCATATCTGTCGTCCTCCAGCGGGATTATGGCTCTGGCGGAGAGGAGCAGGTGCCAGGCCTCCAACACATCGCTGGCATTGTACCAGGTGAAGGGATCCTGGTTGAAGGAAGGCCGTCGGGTCACCACATACTGCCCCCTCATTCTCTGCAGGCCGCGAAAGGAGTAGACACTGTTCTTTAGCAACAGCCAAGCCTGCTCCAGCCGCTCATCCTGGACGCCATAGCGAGTGAGGGCGAACTGCCTGAACCAGCTGTCCAAGTCCAAGGAGGAGGAGCTCCAGCCGCGCTCCAGGGTCAGGGAATACATCACGTAATTCTGGTTGATGCCCTCGGGCGTGATGCCAGTGCCCACCCAGCTGCTGTTGGGCATCCGACGGGCGTCCTCGATCCCCGAATTGATCAGCTTGGCGGATCCGAACATCCCCAGGGTCCCGCCGAAATTGTGGAGCATGCACCAGAGGAAGGGCTGGCCAAAGTAGGAGCGGGTCAGCTCGTACTGCGGGAACTGCTCGCTCTGCAGATCGAGCACCAGAATCCGGCCGCGGGGAACTGCCGTGAGGAAGGCCTCCGCCATGTCCGTCGTCCAGAAGGGATTCTTCACGAACATCCAGCCCTGCAGTAGCCAAATGGCCAGCGGATCGACTTCCCTCATGGATGCATGTATTGCCGCCGCCGTGGTTCGCATGTAATCGGGCTCGGCCACCGGTGGCTCCAGCTCGTTGAAGGGATCGCAGAAGAAGATGTGATTGGAGCCATAGGTGGACACCACACGGCTCAGAAAGCTCCTGGCAATCTGCTGGAACAGGGGCTCCGTGGGCTCCACAAACAGGCCGCAGCAGTAGCGATCGGGGAAGGAATTCCATCGCTGCACCTCCGTGAACGTGGAGTTCGGATGCAGACGCTTCAATGCGCGCGGCACGTGACCCGCGAAGGCGGGCAGGGCCACACTCATGCCCAGGTTACGCTGGGCCGCCAGGATCTCCTGCTGCAGCAGCAGCTGGAAATGCATCCACTTGGGCTTCAGGGGTCCAGCCCAGCCACGGATGTTGCCCATGCGCTGCCAGGCCTGAAAGGCGGGCCCCGCCAAATGGGCATCTATCTCAGACTGACTGAGTCCCATCTCGGTGTACACTTGCGTCCAGATGGCCTCCTGGACGGGAGCAATGGTCAGACTGATGCCCATCAGGGCCATCCAGTCGATGTGACGGCGCCACTCCTCAAATCCCCACCACGCGAAGCTGTAGCTCCAGGTGCACACGTTCTGGTGATACATGATCGGACTGCCAGCGGTGGACTCAATGGTCACATTGGGTAGCTGTAGATTTACGGGCAGCTCGATGCGCATCTTGAACCAATCCACGTCCTTGTCAAGGACATTTTTGAGGTAGTAATGAAAGGCTTTGCAAACGCAGACGCCATCCCAGCCCGTCAGAAGGATCTTGCCGTTGTCCAGCATGCTTATCTAAGGGAGAAACCGTCGGATAATCATCTATTGGCTTTCAAGATCCTTTAATTTAGTCCCAAAGAAAGGGAGAACTGAACCAACCTTAAAACTCCTTGGTGCCATCTCCTTATTGACCGCCACCTGGAAAAGCTGCGAGTAGGAGCGCCTGCCGATCACCCTGCTGATTACGGCCCTGGCTGCATCCTCCTGAATCTTAGGTGGTGTACTGGGCGCCAAGTGTACCGCCAACTGACGTCCCAGGTCAGGACCACCATTGGCATTCAGCTCCAATTCCAATTCCAATGCCTGTCCCCGTTGCGGACAAAGAACCGCTAGCAAGGCCAAGGCCAGTGTGAGAGTCAGCTGCATCATCTTCGCTCGCCGCTAATGCCATGTGTCAATGTCAACGAAACATAAGTGACTGACGGACGACTGACGACTGACGTCCGACTGACAGCACTTGCTCTCCCAATTGAGCCGCTCGCGGAGATTAAGAGCGGGAGAGCGCGGCAAGGGGAGCAGCAAGTGAGCGGAATGAGCGGACAATGGAGCAGACAGCTAGCTGGACCCACCGATTAATTTCCTCTTATCGCCACTGGGATGGGACAATGACGCACTGAAGATCTTCTTCGCGGGGTGCATTTCTATAATTATAATTTAAGAACATTCTTGTATGTTACGGGGGAATGTGCGCTTAATTGGTGACGGAAGTTGAGGAGGTATGGTACTTTATGGTACTTTAATTTTAATTTAAATGCTGCATTGAGAGCTCATACCTTTTTAATTGGCCATTACCTTTTAGATTAATAAAAAATGAATATATATAAATGCACACCTTTCTTTCCGGTAAAAATTAAAAATCTATTTGAAGCAAGAAAGGAAGCTAACTTCGGTAAGCCAAAGTTTGTATACCCTTGCCGTTTTCAAATGGAAAATTGACCAATTTATCCATTTCGGTCAAAGTAAGAAAATAACGAAGTTAGTTCCATTACATTTACCTATGCATTTAACATTTAAGATGTACCTTTTAAAAGTTTCATATAAATTTACCGATCGCTTCTATGTTACGGGGGAATGTGCGCTTAATTGGTAACGGAAGTTGAGGAGGTACGGTACTTTATGCTACTTTAATTTTAATGCTGCATTGAGAGCTCATACCTTTTTAATTGGCCATTACCTTTTAGATTAATAAAAAATGAATATATATAAATGCACACCTTTCTTTCCGGTAAAAATTAAAAATCTATTTGAAGCAAGAAAGGAAGCTAACTTCGGTAAGCCAAAGTTTGTATACCCTTGCCGTTTTCAAATGGAAAGTTGACAAATTTATCCATTTCGGTCAAAGTAAGAAAATAACAAAGTTAGTTCCATTACAATTACCCATGCATTTTACATTTAACATGGAAGAACCTTTTTAAAGTTTCATATAAATTTATGGCAGTTATATGGTATAGTTGTCCGATCTTAATGAAATTAAAACCGTTATTTTGAAACTGATAAAAATAGTTTTATCTCGAATTTTATAGGAATACGTTGAAAAGCAGAGAAGTTATAGATTTTTGTCCTTTAATTTTCCGATCGTTCCTATGGCGACTATATGATATAGTTGTCCGCTTCCGTTTCGACATAGAATAGAAGACTATACGCCTATTTTGAATGTTTCAACCCGATAGCTTAAAAATTTTGGGACTAGTTTCCAAAGCAACGGACAGGCAGACGGACAGACTAAAGACAGACGGACATAGCTAGATCGGCTCGATCTGATTTTAAATACATATATATTATTTATGCGGTCGAAAGTGCTTCCTTTACTGCGTTGGAAACATCTGATCAAAATTATAATACCCTGCAAGGGTATACTAATAAATATTACTGTGGACATCCACGTAGTAACGATGAGCATGATTCCATTTTTTTCAGCCAAGTGCCGATTTTTAAAATAATAATAATGTAAAGTAATAATTTGTAATATTTATTTTTAATAACTATTAATCGCCTTAACATTTGGTATCGGACTTTGTTTTGAGTTGAATGTGCGATCGTCACATTTATCTTACCATGTTGGGAAATGTATTTGCTTGATATAAGAATACATTTATTCCTTTCTTACCTTTAAAAATCCAGAAATAATTTGAAAGGGTATTTTCTTTCCAGAAAATAATAATTCTAGAGCCTTTATGAAAGTTACCTGCATTTAGAAACTCCATAAAATGTATAAAAGTTAGATGGTACTGCCATTATCTTAGGAAAATAAATCCGCAAGGGTATACTTTTACTTACTTACTTTTATAATAAGCCAGAACTCAAGTCAGTTCAGGGGATAAAATAAAGTATTAAAACGAAGCCATTACTTTGTCGTTTTGAGCTTTATTGCACATATTTCGTCTTAGACACTAACAATAATTTCGTTTACGAGTATGTAAATGTAAGCAAACTGCAAAAACCTTCGCTCCACATCTCACTCACTCACCTTATTATGATAATGACAAAAGCTCCTTGTGGCATCGGTGTGTATACAATTCCTAACAACTTTAATAACAATTTAGAGTTATACAATATATTATATAAAAAATTATAACCTCACAGCGGACAATGCAACGCGATGTTTTCTAACATTGTTTTTTTGGTTTTCCCTTATTTTTTTGCAACAAAATACTATTACAAAGCCCTTTGCCGACAACAAATCTACGTAAATGTATGCTTAAGTGTATGCAGGTGATGTATATATTGGTACTTACAGCATATACACATCATTAATAATGCTAAAAGCCTTTCGTGTTGCTGACTATTGTTTATTTCCCAAACTGACTAGCTCTAAACAGCCGCCGGTAAGTACACAAATCATCTAAACTAACTGTATGTCAATTTGCTTAAGTTAATAACTAATTAAGTACGTATTCCATGTCATATCTGTTTTCTGTTTTGGCTGTGCGATTTATGCTGTACTGGCTACTTATTTACTTATTTTGGCTCTTTGGAAAATATAAAACAAGAAGTTTGGCATATAAATCACTCTAAAATTCTTACTTTACTACAATCAACCAAGCCCACTTTCCATTTTCCCCCATCTCGATTGCAGTAAATTCGTTGTGCTCAAGGAAACATTTGGAAATCAAGCCAAATATGACGTATTTAAAGTTTAGGTGAAACTGTACGTAGAACTTATAGCAGAGCTGCTCTGACAGGGTCCCCGAGGACCTTTTCCGCCTGGCAAATGTAATCCCTAAGGGAGAAACTTGTTTAAATTATTGAAACATATATGGACTTGTTATTGCCTTCTCAGTTTTCAGTTTACCACAATCTTTCCTTCTTTTCTATGTCTGTTTTTCGAAAGGAAACCCTTTGATGAAGTGTGCCCTTTGTGGTTGATATTCTTCAAATGGTTTATAATTTGTATGTGAAATATATCTTAAGTATTATATAATTTTCTTGCTCCCACTTTATTATGGTAAATTCTCTGAGTTTATCTCCATTATATATACTTCTTTCTTTGGTGAATTTACACATTAGAATCTGGTGAAAGTTTGATCCTATCTAGGGCTTTCGTTTTTCTTAGATCTGCAGTTTCCCTTATAGCTGCTCCTCCTAAAGTAAACTGCAATCCCTCTTCTTCTCTAAGATCTCTCTGCTTCTGGGCTTTTTCGGCTTCATCACTATTCCCTTACCATATGGAAACAACCCTGATTTCTCCTTTCCTCTCTTTTACATCAGAGCTTTCCTCGGCTTTCTGTAAATTCACTGAGCTCCTAGGGCTCCACCTTACCCTCACTCACTGATCGAGTAGGCCTTCCTTATGCACTTGCTGTGCCTGGTGATCCGCAGCTCCTCGTCGTGCGGCGCATGCTGGCGATGCGTCACCAGTTCCGGCATCTCGGTCGATGACTTGTTCAGGGCATAGGTTCGTATAAAGTCGATGGTGGAGTAGCCCTGTGTCCCCGTTGACTCGGCCTTCTTGTTCGCCGGCGCCTCGCCAGCTTCTGTGGCCGCAGCAGCGCTGACACTGCTCAGGCTCTTGGATTGACTGGGCGGCGGTGGTGGCACCTCGAGCACAGCACTAGCCTCCGGGGTCACTGGGGCAGTCACTGGTGGGGCTGGCGTTACGACCAGCGAGAGTCCGCTGCCGAAACCATTGAACGTCGCTTTGGGAGAACCCGCGGGAGCAGCGGGACTCTTTGGCTGGTCCAGATCGAGGACTATGTAGTTCACACCACCGCTCCCAGCCAAGCTGGTGGGCGTGGCCGGCTCCTGGGTGGCGGCCACTGGTTCCCGGGGCGGCGGCAGCGGCAGATCCAAGCGACTCACATTTTCGTAGCATCGTTCGTTGCTCAGATCGAAGATCAGCGTCTCCACATTGGCGTACATGTGCACGGCCTCGTTGTTCGAAGGACTCAAGACAGGAGCTGGCGGCGGGGCCGACTCCTGCGGCGGCAAGTCCAGTGTGCGTCTTCGCATGCTCAATCTATTCCCCGACGGCGGGGTGGCCAGCAGATCCATGGCTGACTGGGCGTCCTTGCAGCACTCCTGCAGGGCACGCAACGGCTGCTCCGCACAGGAATTCGGCATCAGTAGGGGAGACTGCAGGTTGGGCGGACAATCATCCAGCGGGGCATCGTTCACGGGCAGCGTATTCGAGGCACTGGCGCTCGAGGACTCGCTCTGCGAGCTGCCCAGCTGGCGGCTCAAGAGTGGAGCCGGTTCCAGGTAGTTGTTGCCCTGCGGATTCCCCTCCGTTCGGCCGCCGCCCATCAGCACGGACACCGAGTGCGCCGAGTTCACCCGCTCGCGCTCCACCTGCGCAAAGGCGTCCGTGTTGACGGCGTTGATGTAGCGCTGGAACATCGGGTATAGCTCCTCGGCATTGTGCACCCGGAAGGTGTAGATACCCGGCCCGGACATGCACCTGCGACCCGCCTCGAAGGAGAAGAGGTCGCCGTTCAATCCATATCGCCGCAGATGCTGCAGGGCCCACACGATCGGCTCGCAGCCGGGCGTCTGGAAGATGAGTTCGCGCGGCGTCAGCTCCAGGTAGCCGCTGCGGATAACGGGCGTGCCCGGAGTGGGCTGCAGATGGGCCACCCGCACGCGGAACACGTTCTCGTGGCCGCGCAGCTCGTTCAGCTTGCTGGTGCTGGTAATACAGCCCATGGTGCCGAGTTCGAGTCCGACTCCGACTCCGAGTGCTCCCTGAAACGGCAAGTAAGGAGTATAATCCACGGCAAGTGGCAATGTGCCAGTGTGCATACCTGGACGGGCAGATCCGCCTCGCTCTTATCGCAGCGGGGAGCATGGGGAGCCTAAGCAGGCCGATAAGAGCACCGCCCAACACCGCCCACTGGCAGCGCCCAAAGTCGCCGCTGTCCACAATCGTTGTCTCTGATCCTGCCTCTATCCTCCGCACAGCTGTCGTTTGTCTGAACCACTTCCTTCGCCTCAGGACATATGCTTGCTGATTTGTTGTTATTTCAATCAGGGAAATCCAGTTCTTCGGTATAAAAATTTATTCTGCGACTTATCCAGTGCTGCCAATTTAGCTATATCCCCACTAGTGCGGGATAAATTGGAAAAGAGCGGCTAGCGAATTTTCGTCCCTACTGCAACATGTTACTCCTCACGCTTTTGAGGAAAAGTATCGGTTGATACTCCTTAACTCGGGTGCGCAATCATCTGTAGCACCGGTGGAATTCCGGGAAAATGCCGGAAAACCCCTAAGAAAAGCTTAGGTATGTTTACCTACTGTTTAGCGGTTTTCAAATGCTACTTTAGCTTTTTTGATGACCCAACGAGTGGACAGCACTAGACTTATCGCCAAAGCAGAGCACTGCCAACTGGTTTCAATCGAAAATCGGTCTAGAAAAAATAAAACTTAAGAAAATAATTTAAACAAAAAGTTCCACTTCAGATATGCCAATGCTAACACAATTTACAGGCCATTTTTGCTAACTCAAAATACTACAGTATTAAAATATTAATAATAAATATAACAAATCATTTTTGCAATAAAAAAAGTCGGTAAACGCTTCATATACGTAATACGATTACGATTGATCATTTTACGTTGCTTGATTACGTTTTGTTATCAAAGTTCCCATCCTTTCTGTTTAACTTAATTGGCGCGGTCACACTGCTATTTGAATTTTTCATTACGTCAAAAGATAAAGTCTCGTTTTTGAGTACGTTTTGATCACTTAACTTAGTTTAGTTACGTTTTTTCCAGTAATGTGCCAATCCTGTTATATCAGCCTTATCCCCTGCCGTATTCTGTGCAGATAGCAGGTGCCTTACGTTTTTTGTTGCGAAGTTTTGTTACGTTTTACCGGTGTGCCCAGCCGCAGTGGACCCAAAAACTCCAAAAGTATTTTTTAGGGTATTTTCTCCGGGCCAAGGCGGCCACACCGCGAGCGGACATTTTTTATGCGCGCAACAAGAACGAGAAAACGAAACGGAAAGGCAAAAGAGCAAAAGAGCTACTGGCAGTGTATCGCAGAGAATCGCAAAGCAAAGAAAGACCAAGTGCGTGAGTTTTCGAACCGAGGGAAATCGAGCCAGGTAAATTGCACTCTAAGTCATAAGATGGGCGGACAATGCAGGCGTACATTTAAAAAGTAAAATTGAATAAAGCCAAGCCAGGCAGACTGCTTGTGTCTGTGCCTTTGTGTGAGTGTGTGTGCGTGAGTGGTGCTACTTTTGAAATTCTCTATACCCGCTCTGTACTTCGCGTCTGTTTCAAGGAAGAAATTGTGACTGGACTTGGATGAAAATGAAGCTGGGATGCTAAGAAAGGTTTAGTGGCTTGGATTAACAAAGATGCTAAAGGCAGGATTCAGGTACAAGTGCGGCGGACGCCGCCGCCAACGCACACGCAGGCAAACAGGAAAAAGGACGCCATGCTCGTCGGCTTGGTATGCGTGAGCGGAGAAAGACGGGGCAGAGGAAGAAACAAGAGAAAGAGTGATCTTCAAAGTGTATTTAAATTATTGGTTCCTTTGTTTGAGCAACCCCCGCACCCCCGTCTTGGTCCATCCAAATTTTGCCAGTTTGGAGTTGCCTTTTTCACAATTTTTGGGTGTGCCGCCTTCAATGCGTCGGCGTTGCCACCACGTCGGCGTCCGCAGCAGCAGCGCAGGCAGCGCCGCCGGCAGAGACAACACCATGCCGGTGTGGCTTTGTATCCGTTTCGCTCGCCTCGTTCTCTCCAGCTCAGTCGCCCGCTCTCGCATACACTCTCTTTCTCTCTGTCTGCCTTTGCTTGTCTCTCCTGCCTCCTGTTCTTCGTCAGTCCTGGTGCGCTTTGTGCCGTGGCTTCGCTTCGCCTTGACTTCATTGTCGTTGTCTCTTCTTTGTTTGCATTGTAAGCCCCGAAACACTTGCCAACATGTTTCTCGGCCCGATATCCTTGGGCAAGGTGCAACGGGGCGAGGGCTCTCTGTGGCTACGCACACATGAACTAGGTACTAGTACTGGTGTCTGGGCATTCTGCCTGCTCTTCCCCTTTTGCGTCTTCGATTCGCTGGCAGAGATTATCGCTGCCGAGGATCGTCTTCGTTTTGTTGTTGTTCCCTACACTTTTGTTACGAAAAATTGCGTCGCATTTTTTGCAGCGTCCGCTTGCCAGTTCGCCAGTCACTCAATCGTTCAATCGCTCAATCGCAGACGGGGAGACAGCCACCGCCCTAACTGGCGTCGTCGCCTACATGCCTTTGTATGGGTATGTACTTGCAGTCCAATCGGTGATTGTGCGAGTGCGTGTGTATTTCATGGCGCTTGCATGTGTGTGGGTCCTTCACCGTTGGAGTGGGTGGAAATCAAGAAGAAGCAGAGAAAGAAGATTTTAAATTGCCGCTGCAATTCAGCTGAGGGATTTCATTATTTAATTAACTATGTACCTGTAATGAGATAGAACTGGAAGGGAAGCGTAGGCCAAGGTCCTTAATAGCCAAGGCCGTCCATAAAATGTCTTTGTTTCCATTAACCATTTGATGTTTATTTTACTTTAAAGGGAAAGTGAGAATATGTTGAACAATGAATACTTAAAAGAGACAGAATCCTTAAATTTTAAAGGTAGAGATTTTTGATTGTGATTTATTCCCATTCTATCTATTTACCATAGTTTAGGTTAATTTAAAAAATCATGAAATCATGAAAGAACTAGTTCGGAGGGTAAATAATATAAATGTTCACTCGATTCCAGAGTGTAATAAGTTCCTACAAAATTTAACAATTTTCAATTTTTCATACATTTTAAATTCTCTAAAAAGAGACATTCAATACTATATTTTTTTGTGTTTGGTATTAATACCTTTGTTTTCTAAGATCTGGTAAAATTGTTGTCTTAGATTTATGAATTTGGCCTTTGGGTTCTAATTAAGTGGTAAATATACGAATTTGTTATTTAAATCATGAACAAATTACTAACATTTTATTAATCTACCAATTCTGTTCAGAATCGGATTCAGATTGATTTGGTATGGAATTCTCTGTCTGATTTCCAATCAATGCGATTAGGTAAACATTTTGTTTATTTTAGAGGAGTTGACTGCGATAACACTTTGAGAATGTATCTTCGAGAATTCTTTAAAGGCAAAGGCGGCCAGAGAATTCAGGCGCGGGCTTCCCTTGAAGTCGACTCGGATTACGGGTACATATTTGCTTGCCGCTCACTGAGGACGAATATAATGGCTTTGTCGTTGTTTTTGTTACTATTGGTGAATTTCGTCAACGTTTGCTTAAACGCGAATAAACATTGCAATGTGCGGAGGGTTGTGAATTATTCGTCAAGTGCGAATTGCGGTTAACTTGCAAAGCTCGATCCCACAATTGGCCTTAAAGTTGTCGCTAACATTCTTGAGCTACGTTTGCATAGAAAATCAATAGAGAACTATTTTGAAAAGCAAAAGGTGCACCGTCTTTAAAAATATTTCAAATAAATTCGAGAATTAATGTGACTCATGTATTGTTTAATTTCTAAAGAAAGTTACAACAAAATCAAAGATAGTTCCAACATTAAAGATAAAGGCTAGGCAAAAGGAATTTTAATAAATATAAGCATGCTCACGACCATAAAATACTCGGCTCCTGCTCGTAAAAATTGTGGCATGCTTTTTGGGGCACGCCACTGGATTCGGAAACTCGGAAAAGTACTCTATTTGACTGCCTTTATGTTATGAAAAGGCACACTTGATGAAATTGAGTTTTTTTTTTATAGAAGTTAATATTATTTGCTTGACTATTTCCCGGAATGAAACCAAATCGCATGACTTTGAAGGTATCGTGTGACTTTTGGGGGATAGAAACGGAAGCGGGAACGGGATTTGAAGTCGAAAAAGGAGGTCTGGCAGCGCATTTGTGTGCCGTGGTGGTGGAACACATGTGGGCTCAAAGTCCGAAGCTCAATTGGGGAACAGTAAGCCAGAGTGTTGAAAAGCCCCTTGTCACCGATGATGATATGTGTATATACAACACGTCAGCGGGGAAAAGCAGGCGAATTTCTCGTTTAATATGCAAACATCTGTGAGGAAGATGTTCATTCGAAGGCGCTGCTGTGGAAAATGCTCCGCAGATTGAGCAGATTTTCCCTGTACGCGTTTTTCCTTTCGAAAATTGGATCTAGCCAGCCCCATTTCACATTCCCTCGACCACTTGAAGCCACTTATTGCCCAGGAATTTGGTTCAGGCAAACACAAACATAATTGCTGGTGTGCACATTAGTTGTGCTATTGTTTTACGAGGCATTTGGCGTGCCGAATGGGCATTGTATTAATGCCAAATCAACAGAAATGTGGAAAATAGGAAAATATGTGGTATCGTCGTCCACAGAACCAAAAAATCAATCGCAGTAGCGCGGCAGCAAAAATAAACAAAGTGCTGAAGATAAGCGGGGGCCCTGCCCGCCGAACCGATCTGCGATCTGCGATCTGCCATCTCCAATCCGATCCGATCTCTTTACAATACAATATATAACAGAAAACAACACCCCCCGTCGCCCGATGGAGAACTTTATTTAAATTTAAGCTCTTGGCAGCGTTCAATTTCGTCGTTGCGGTTTTCTGTTTTTCTTTTCAGCCGCTGCCTTTGCTTGCTTATCAATGCCTCAATTTGTTCCCATGTCTCTTTGTGAGGCGTCAGCAGGTACAGTGATCACACTCCAGATGCTCTGCTAGGTTGCTAACAAGTTATTGTCTTGAGATCTGATTTACCAGTGATATTATGATTGTTTATAAATGTTTTCTGCATCCTAAACCTAAATTGCTGAGTATTTTAAAACAAATGGTGTCAAACAATATGTATTTATAGTTATTATTCTTTTACCTTAACACCTTCCATGTATAGTTAAGATTAAATCAACCTTAAGATACTTATACCTTTGGAGAGGATATCATAATTGAAATCCTGAATCTTACACTCAGGGAAGGAGACATTTCCGAACGAATGCAGTATACATATATTTTGGATCAACATCAACAGTCAAGTCGATTTAGTCATGGCCGTTAAGCTACGTACTCAGATACGCGAAAAGTGTTCCTAAGCATTGAGTCAAAACGAGAGGTAAATAGTCACCCTCTCGCTCTCTCGCACTGCTTAGGAACACTTTTTGCGTGTCTGAGTACGTAGCTTTAACTTTCATTACATACTTTGGGAGTACGTAGCTTTAACTTTCATTACATACTTTGGGCACTTATTAAATTGATTTCAAATCCCCACTATCTCCTGTTATAGTTCCTTTTATCTTTAATAATATTTAATAATCATAAAAGAAACCAAATAAGATTCTTGGCATTCCTCATAGTTAATAAATCGAATTTTCACCATTTATCCGGAGAAATGCAATTAGTTTTCCGAATTAATTGCCGAATATACATGAAATTCTTTTCTAGCTGAAGGCCCATTTGAATCCACTTTTTTATGAGAACTGCATCTATTAGGAGCACAGTAGTCCCATTAACCTCGGGACCACAGCAGCGATTTATCTTGAATTGGAGTGGCGTAGATTGAAGTGGAGTGGCATTGCAAGTACCGCTATATAGAGACTGAGGCACACAAGTACTTTCCCGTCCGAGGGCGATAATTAAATAACAATACACAAGAAATCCGTTCGATATTACACCATAAAAGCGGGGCTAAATATTTCGGTGATTCTTCACGCCTTCTTTCCTCTCTTTGTGTCCCCCCGTCCGCTTGTAAATGTGTGTGTGCGTTATGTGTGCATATTGTTTATTCCCCCGCTGCTTCGGCGTCTGTTTCTGTTGCATGTGGGGTCATTGTGTGAATGGCAGCAAAATAAAGCAATAAAGCATACGCATCGACGCCGCCAAGGCTCATTAGTTTGTTATTGACTAAGGCATGGGGCAGAAGATGCAGAGGAGAGCCAGGCAGGAGCACGCCTTTATCGGTAGCTGATGATGATGATGACGGTCACTGTGTGTGCAATGTCTTTGCCCGCCCGCATTTCTCCGCTTCTTTCCACGCTTCTGATTCTGCTTCTGCTTCTGCTTCTGACTCCTCTGCTTCCGGCTGACGTCGCTGCCGATGTCGCAGTCGCAGTCGCTGTCACTGCTTCTGCCCGCGCCAGCTGCAAGAGAAGTTTCTGCTGCCATTGAATTGATCGAGCCACTCTCTCTCAGTCACTGTTGTTCGCTTGACTTTAACGGTTCGTGGGGATTATCACTCCATCCTGCAGAAGGCAAAACAAAAAAGAAAAGTAAACGATCGAGGCGCGAGTGCTAAACAGTTATATTACTCTCACTAGTTAAATTCACACTTCGTTAAGTGTCACCCAGTTAAGAGAGAGCGACAGGGAGAGCGAGACCACCCGCGGCTGGCAGAAAGAGTAAGTACCGGAAATAGAGGAAAAAGCTGGCAAGGAGGAGTCATCGAAGTCTAATGAATTATGTATTAGAGATCCGTGGCTACCACAGAGCCACACTCCACAGTATCCACTGTGAATTTCTAATCAGAATAGCACTCAATCGCTCACTACTCCACACTCGTTTGCGGAAAATAAATGCTAATTCCAAAGGCGACCGACTAATTGGCCACGCTACCTTACTTGTTGTTGTTACTACTTTTTAATACACAACTTACAACTGTCGCACGCCTCTCCCAGTTTTAATTAACCGCAACGATGGAGAGGCAGCCAGAGAGCGAGAGAGAGTTGCAAAGAGAGTTGGAGTACAAGAAGAGAACTGAACGAACTGGTTTAGAGTTCTTGCTTGCTCCTGCTGTTGGTCTTGTTGCTGTTTTACTTTGTGTTCGTTTATCCTTTTTCAACCGAGCGAAGAAGAAGAAGGAAAATAAGAAGACGACGAGGAGGAGGAAGAACATGCGTGGGCTGGCGACAAATTTATTGGCACTTATTCGCTCTCCCCTATTTTTCGCCTTCTGTCCCATTCTAGCATATGGGGGTAAGGGAAGCCCAAGCTTTGAATATTTAAATATTTATTGTAATTATTTTCAACGCCGGCCCACAGCTTGGCGAGTTGATTTAAGTGCGCGCGCGCTCTTTGATGCCCATTAAACGTTGCTGTCCAAGGGTATGATGGGTTTGTTAGTAATGGGAAAAATCCCAGTTCATAGAAATAACTGAGCGATTTAACCAAGATTATTTGCCGGTTTATCAATGTTCAGTTAAGGTAGCAGTTGATAGAGGTGGAGAAACATCGATGCATCGATGTTTTTGAACTGCTTAGAAACATCGATGTTTTGTGGGGAAACATCGATGTTTTTGTCACATCACTAAAGTAAGGGAACAAAATTTTATTTTATTTTATTTTCAAGGACATTTGTTTTCTGTTTTCTTGAAAACATCGATGTTTCATCGATATTTTTATGAAAGCATCGAAAACTTCGATGTTTTTTTCCATCGATGTTTTTTATTTAAACATCGAAAAACATCGATGTCTGCAAAAATCGATGTTTCTCCACCTCTATTGTTTGACTGTCAGTCGTATTTAGAGACCAGTTAATGTAATAAATACCATTCGGGTTAAGCCCATAAAATGTGCTTTGAATCGCTACCACAGATTTGTTTTGATCATCTGTGTGAATCGAACCGATAAATTATGAGACGTAACTACTGTTAACCGTCAGTTAATTTGTCTGACTTTACTAGGAAGCTTTCCTTAGTGGACACATTTACAAACTTTATCTGCAAACTATATTTCAAAGATAGTAGGTCTCTTCTAGAAACAAATAGAAAGTCGGAAATGCAGACCAGACGTAGCTTATCTCTGTCTTAATTTTGGGACCATCTTCACCGATCTTTCAAGTTATCTTTAAACGCAAAATTGTCACGATTAGATAAGTCTTGCACCTAAAAGTTAGAACACATTTATCTTTCCATTTTAACGCTGTCACGATAAGACTGGTGGTTGTCTCTTTTAAAGCTAAACCGTATCTTTCTCGTTAGTGAAATTGTTTAAGGTAAAATCTTTCAATGAAGACTCAAATAGTTCTTTTCTCGATTGCCCATTCTGACTTGTAGAATCCAGATTGTTGCGCATGGAACTTGGCATTACACATTGCTGAAATATTTTCGAGTGCGAGTACTACACACAGACATTCAGACATTCAGCCATTTGCCATTTCGGCTTTTGCGCCTTGCTAAAAGAAGTTGGCACAACGCATACGCATACGTACACATCGCATATGTAAATAGGAATACGCACATACAAAGACATATTGGACGTTCTCAACGAGCTCATAAAATTTAACGATTCTTGCTGATGATTTTATGCGTTTTGGGCCTCATTATATTTCGTACATGTGTGTGGTTCTGGTTCTGCTTCGTCTTCGTTTTGTGTCTGTTTTGATAGTTTTTGAATGGCAGGCCAAGAGGAAGAAGTTCTTTTCAAGAGCGTCTAATTTTACGATCGATGCCCCATACATGCCGTACACTGTACACTGTACTTCACTCTCGTATCTATGTGTGTTGGTTTGCCAAGTGCTCGAGTATCTTGAAGATATGATAAAAACCGGCTAGATAAGCCGGTATCTGTTGTATCTACACATCTGCTGTCAAGCCGTGGAAAAAACTAGACTGTGGCACGTCTTATGTACAGTGTATTTCTGCAGCGACTGCTACTTTGTGGGGCAGGTAATGTTTGGCCAAGATCAACCGAAGATTACCGCCGCCCAAACATGCTTAACCTGCCATGGAATATATTTTTAACTAAAACATTACGATCTGCGATCACGTAGCAGCACCCGCTATTGGGGGCTGATCGGGTGAAGAACCGTCTTCGTCGTTCCTCTGAATCACTTGCTGATACGGACACATTCTTTGTTTCCCACAATTGCATTTATCAATTGAGTAAGGTTGTTCCTGTTGGCCCCCCTCCCCGCATATTAATCTTCCCTTCACGAAAAACACGATTTCCTCTTCTAGTATTTTCATCATCGTTATTTTAACACTCTGATATGGCGGCATAAAGTTCTGTGTCCCGTTAACAATGGATCTCTCTTTATTTTTGGCCATGTGAGTGTATCCATATCAAAGGGGATTGTATGGGCGGACAATGGTTGGTCAGAACATTCCGAATTGACCGGAAATGATAATTGAAAAAAATATTTTCTCTTTCTTTGGGTCTTGTCAACTGTCGAGTGTGCGTGTGCCAGTCCCAGTGCCTGCGGTTGTGTGGGTACACTGGCTACTAATTATGGAATGCATTCATTTTACGTACGTATCGTATCATTTTCATTTTGCCACAACTCCACACATCCAGTACAGCACACATAGCAACAACAATTATATCCGGTGGTCACTTGAGACATGCTTCTCCTTCCTCCATTTACTCGTGTTCCTCTGTTCTCTTGAAAGGTTTTTGGCAGTTTTCTCTAAACCGAAACGGTGTTAGGAAAGCCACTAGTTAGTCATGGATTTGTTACATGCTAAGTCGTCTGTGTGAGATTGTTTTTAGCGTGATTAGTTTTTGCGACCTTACAGATTGTTAATGCGATTAGCATGCATTTATAAACCGATTGATTTCGTCTGGATTT
Organism: Drosophila rufa; assembly: GCA_018153105.1. Classification (NCBI taxonomy): domain Eukaryota; kingdom Metazoa; phylum Arthropoda; class Insecta; order Diptera; family Drosophilidae; genus Drosophila; species Drosophila rufa. The sequence goes on from JAECXS010000096.1 coordinate 22,010,490, forward strand.
TATGAGTAATACTATTTTTAGAATTTCATGGACTTTGTTTACTTATTAAATTGATTATTGAAATTATTGAAATCAGATTCTGCTGTCTGGCATGTTTGGTAAAAGTTCTATACTTCTTATTTACACTTCTGATTGCCCAGCCTGGGTTTTAACTTAATTTTTCATAGCAAAATATCTTACTTTACAATTCATATGCAAGGTTTTTGTTCTTATTAAAGAACCCCTTACTTTAACTTGAAGAAAATTAGTTGAATTCAAGGAGCGCCATATATTAACATATCTTAGGGAACGGGAATTGAATGGAAATAATTTAAAGTTATTTTGGGCATTGTACTATCGGTACAATAAACTTTTTCGCCAGTTCAGATTTCCTCCATTCGACCATCTTGCTTGTTTCGCACGCTTTTGGGAATCTTATTCCCTTTATATTTTGGCTTGAGATTGCCCACAAGATTGTATGGGAGGAACATGTGCAGGGGCTTTATTTTTGCGTGGGGGCCCCACAACAAGAATGTTTCTTGATGACAATTAATGTGGACTGCGACTGCGACTGCACAATGTATACCCTCAATAAAGCCAACTGCAGCAGCGTCTGATTGCGGGTTAGGCGTGGCTTATCAGCCGGACAACAACAGAGCAGCGAGAAGTGCACTCTGCTTTCTTATTCCTCGTCGTCTTATTGTTCTCCCACTCGTACTTACGCATACTTGAGCCTGATTGAGGAAAACTTTCCACTCAATTGCGAGGAGGATGGCTGGCTAGATGGATGGATAGCTGAACGGATGGATAGCTGGATGGATGGTTGGATGGACGTGTGAGCGATGCCATTAACGATCCCCCTTGATTAGTTTATAAAAGTTCAATTGAGACTGGTGCGCGCGCATGCACTCTCTAGTCATTTGTCCCTACTGCACAAATGGTGAAACTTTTCAATTTTAATTGCACAACAATGTACATGGACATGCCACTGCCACCGATCTTGGTGGGAGTGAGACCGGGATTGGAATGGGCATCGGAATCGAGATGGATCCGAGTCGAAATGGAATGGAATGCTCCGCGCCTGCGCTTTAACAAGCAGCGCGCACACAGAAATTAATGTTTGACCGGCCGGCCGGCTAGACATTCAGACATTCGGACAGTCATTCAGCCGGCACATTCCAGCACAATCAATTTAATTTACGTATCAAAGCGTCTCATCTCCATCTCTCTCCCAGAGCACACACAAGGAGAGGCGCTGCTAGGTGGGGAGGGCCAGCAAGTGATAGAGTTGCCGTCTTTTCTACCGTAAAAAAAAAAAAAACAAGAGTTTAACCTTTCTACGCGTTGTCTTAAAAGTATACTCAAGCAGTATAACGAGTTTAGTATAGATTTTATACTTCAAAATATCAAATGTATACTCCAAAGTTTAGTTTTTATACTTTATAGTTTCAATTGTGTATTTTTGAGTATTATTTTTATACGAACCTGCATCGAAAATTCGATAACATATCGCGTTAGCTGGAATTTAGTGCTTTTCTGTTTATCGCGTTAGTGATTATTCTGAAATATTGGTGCAGATGAGTATAAAATTTATACTTTCGTAGTATTAAATTGATAAGCATCTTATTAAGAAATGTTTCATACTCAAGAGTATAGAATTCATGTAACAATCGTATAGGTTCTATGATGATTTTTTTTTTTTTGTGTATATTTAGCTAGTTTTTCTGGCTTCTAAGGTTTGAGTGAAGTTTCAATGTTTAAGAATATCAGAAGAGATCGATCAAAAACCTTCTTAAGCCTAACCTATCGTGGAAATTTGTTTTTCCTTGCCAGTTTTTAATTATCTTTACCCTATGTAATCAATTCCTCTATTTGTTTCACTGAAGCTGGTTTTTCTGATTAAACAAAATGTAAATAGTGAAATCATTAACATTTGAAATAATTACGATAGGTAGTTGTTTTTTTCGGGAAGTCTTTTATGCCTTAGGTTAGTTTTCTCCTTGTAACTTGCTCTTCAAAGCTTGAGTGATTTAGCTTGTTTTTTTTTTCGACAGCACTGGCAGCACCAAAGTGATACACAACAGCTTGAAGTGTCAAAATTGATGGGCGGCAGCAGCAGGGCGGGGAGAATGAATTGAAGCTCGCACTCACACACTCACAGGCAGCGCCTCTTTGTGTCGTGTAGCGGCTGCTGTTGTTGTTGTTAGTGGTGTTGCTGCTGCTTCTTTTTCCGAACACTCCATTGTTGATAAATGCGCTTTTATTTATAGACTGCGGCTGCTGTTTTGTGCGCTGTGAGCTCTCTGCTCTGCTCTGCGCCTTCCTTTGTCCACCATCCAATCCAATTGCGAGGGCATCCAGGGAGCAGGGGCGTCAGTGAGGGGAATGCGTGTGAAAGCGTCGGGCGCACATGTCAAAAGTCGTGTCCAAATTGAATTAAACTAATAAAATGCCAAGACACAAAGGCCCCGAAAACTGTCTCGTTGTTGTCGTCCATTAAGTAATTTTCATAGATTACAAATTTAGATGGGACCAGCATTGAGCCCTCTGTTGAGCCTCGCCCCCTTTATTCAATTTCGAAAACAATAAGATACAGGGTCAATCTGGTACTAACTTCAAAAATATGGTGGATAGTTGTAGGATTCCCTTTACAGAGAAATGTCTAATTTAAAAAGTAAAATATAGTTGCATGGATAAATTTGAAATTACAAAATGCAGCAACTATAATCATTATATTATTTTTGTTTTAAATATAACACAAAATTATAGATTAAAAATTAGACTCATATGGACAAATTTTCACAAGATCGGTCTGATAGAAGAGAAATAAAAACATTTTATCGAAAAAATTCAAAAATTTGTAGCATACTTTTCGACACCTTTTCCATTGATTTCAAATCCACAACGTTTTTTGATGCACTCTGAATGTAAATGAAGAACTATACCTCATATACCTCATAGCTGCCATTCTTTTACCCTTGTAATTATATTACAATCATAATTAATTGCATTTTATGATGCAATGCGATTTAAATTAAAGAACTTCAACTTTGAAAGTTAGTCTTATGGAAATTCATGTAATAAAGTTTAAAGTTGTACAAGTTGGTGTTTCCGAAATAAGAGTTTCCGAAATAAAAACATTTTATCGAACGAATTCTAAATTTGTAGCATACTTTTCGACACCTTTTCCATTGATTTCAAATCCAAAACGTTTTCTGTTGCCCTCTGAGTGAAAATGAAGAACTATACCTCATATACCTCATAGCTGTCTTCATATTACCCTTGTAATTATATTACAATTATAATTAATTGCATTTTATGATGCAATGCGATTTAAATTAAAGAACTTCAACTTTGGGAAGCCCAAGGCTATTAAAGTTAGTCTTGAGGAAATTCATGTAATAAAGTTTAAAGTTGTACAAGTTGGTGGGGTGGAGGCCAAACCCGTAATTTCGAGGTTGCATCCATGCAATTTTGGACCGCACTCAATTATTTTCACACGCCCCACAGCAACGGCGAATATGGGGGGAGGGGAGTGGAGGAGGGAGTGTAGAACGGAAGAGAGAGCGAGAGCGACATCTGTTGTTGCTAGGTTGCCATGGTTGCCAACATGCATTGACCAGAGACCCGTTAATGTTATTGTTGTTGAAGTTGTTCTTTGCCGTGCGCCGGCAACCCTCCTCTGACTCGCACTCTCTCGCTTCTTCTCTCTCCGTGGCTCTCGCGATGTCCTTTTTCCTTGATGCGTCATGCGCGCCAGTTTACTTACGCTTTTATGTTATTACGCTTGCCAGCACAACACCAACACTGGCGCACTTACACACGCTTACGAGGGTTGAGCCGGCATATTTCGGCAATTACTCATCCAGTTCGTATTTTTTTGGATAGGCCAGGAATTAATAGCCTCTTTCACTTTGGCGGCAAGCATCCGTTATCAGTCCGATCGAAGTACATAGCCGAAGAAGAGCTTCAGCCCCGACCCGGTATTGTATTGTATTTTATTTTATGGAATGGCATGAAATGGTGTTGTATTAATTGCCGGCGAGGAGTTCGTTGAACTCTCGAGCGTCTTGAAACCCGATGTCTTGTCTGGTTACGTATTTAAATTGATATTACTTGAGCCGAGTGTGCACGAGTGAGTGTAAGTGTGTGTGACTGTATGCGAGTTCAGTGCAAAAACTTGAAGCTTTTATTTCTAATTGGAAACCTTATCATTTCAGGGCGGTTTTGTTTATATTTATTTATCAGGGCGCGTATGTGTGTGTTTTTCTCCATTTTTAGGTCGAGAATTTATAATATATTGGCATGATTTTTAAGGTGTAACTCTATAAAATGTTGTAGTGATTTTAAGGTGTTTTCTTGATTGGAAGCCTTATCATTTCAGTGCTGGTTTTTATTATATTTATTTTATAGGGAGTATGTGTCATTTTCACCATATTTAGGTCGTGAATTTATAACCAAGGAATAAGCAGATATAAGCAATAGAGTCTTGATTCATATTGGCATTATACAAAGATCTATAGAGGTTTTAAGGCGATTTTTGTTTATATTTATACTTCAGGGAGTTCTTTTTATACCCCTTTAGAGGTTATGAATTTATGTTGACAGAATGGTTTATAAAATGTATAATATAACCTTGATAGAGTTTGTTTCTGGGGTTTGGCTTTTAGTAGGGATTTTATTAATCTCGTAAAAGGTGTTAACAAGTCTCCGAGTTCTTTTATTTACTTGAATTTAATGAAAACATATTTTAATTGTCCCAAAAGGTGGATATAGCTCTAAACTTCCATCTACAAAACCTTTAAGTAAATCGATTCTGATTTATCATGCATATAGCTAAAATAAAGTACAACTTAAAGTCGCCACCGCCTTTTTCTTTGTTATTCACCAATATCATTTATAAGAATCGTATTACTCAATTCTAAATAAGTTCTATACATAAACTCTGTGATTCAAGAGACTTCTACGAAGCGGTAATATCACAATTTCCTACATATCGCCTCTCTCGTTAATCAATGCATATTGCTTCCTGTCCGGGCTTTGACTCACTCCCACTGCTAGCTGGACTGGGCTACAATTGAAGGTAATGATGACTCACTGATGGATTCCCGGAGAAGACTTGGTGTGCACAGATGGCGGCGCACGCACCACGTGCCCATGGTGCGTGTGTGGGTTGGGATACCAGAGAAATGGCCATACAGATGGGGCTGGGACCATGGGAGGCTGTTGATTCACCGGGTCCAGATAAAGCATTTCGGAACAGCTGCTTTTCAGCCCTTGTTTGCCGCCATTTTTTAGCTGCCTGGCAAAAAGCGGCAATTAAACCCACATACACACACACACCTTCCTTCGCTCGTTTACAACCCCTAAAAAATGCAAAACTTTGTGCAACTCGAAGTCGAACTCTCACCTCACCTCCCGGAATTCCCGCTCTTTGCTACGGTTTCTGTTTCATTCACTTTGCAAAAAATTGGTGTGTGTAATTCGATTTTCTTCCAAAATGACGCATTGCACGCTAAGGCCAGCCCCATTTTACATTTCTCCTTAGTAGTAGTAGCGGTGTCTGTTTCGTTGTTTCATATGAACAACTTGTGGGTATAAAAAAAACAGAAACGTTCAAGTGTCGATGATTCATGGGAGGCGCCTGGAATCGTTCGCGATTACTGCCTGACTGCCGTCTGGGTTTTGGCAGCCACAGTGCTCTCTAGGTAATCGGAGACGCTAGTTAGTATTTTCTAGAATTAAGAGCAGGAACATTTGTTGGAACTTTTGAGGGATATTTGAGAAACTAATAAATTCAAGCGGCGTCGTATGTTATTGAAGGTTTCTTAGAGAAACTAAACAATTAAAGAGGTGTCTTATCATTTCTTTTTATTCATTGTGAACATCTATTTGTGGTTAACTCCCATTCTATGGATTTAATTGTGGTTTAGTGTATAAATCTGGCTGAAGTTAAGGGGTTATCCCATACGTCGTTGCCTTATAAATAGGGCCTGTTCCCTGACTCATACTGCTATAATATTAATCAGTTCTCCGAGAAAACTGCCAGACCTACATTTCCAAAGTTGCCTTACACTTATTAATAACAAACGATAAGCAGTATATCTGTATCGTTACACCCTGTAACGATTTCCCTCTTCAAAAGAAGGCTTCTTTAGAAATGAGGTCTTAAATTTAAGATCGTGAGGCTAAGTAAGTGTAAATGTCAAATGCAAAAATAGAGGAAATACGCATGCTAAAAATAAGTTACTGCGCCATTCCCCTCGCATTTAACTAAACAAAGTTGTCTCGCTCCTTTGTGCTTGCAGTTTACACTAGCGACCAAACAGAAGAGGATCAGCAGAAACAAAAATGGGTAAAGCTCAGAGCAAACGTTCAATCGACATCACCACCGACCCCAAGAAGGTGGCGGAGACCGACGAGGTGGCCGGCAAGGTGGAGAAGATCGACGTGGACCAGAAGGCAGATGCGCCGGCGGCAGTGAATGGAGATGCGCCCACGCCCAAAGAGGGCGCTGGAGATGCAGAAGTAGCAGCGGGAGCGGGAGCGGGAGCTGCGGGAGAGGTAAGCCAAGGGTTCGCGTGTGTGTGTAAGACATTTTTAAATTCTAATTATTAATCATACAGAAAAAGGAAACTGAAGAGAACTCTGAGAACGACAAAGATCTGACCACCGAAAAGAATGCTGCTGCAGCCGCCGCTGAGGGTGGCGATGCCGCTGCAGCGGCTGAGACATCAAAGGGCGAGGGCGAGGGGGGTTCCCCCAAGGAGGCGGCGGCGGCGGCTGCTGGCGAGGATATCACCCCGCTGGCCGACGAGAGCATCAAGTCCAAGTCCAAGAAGGACAAGGTTAAAAAGAAGTGGTCCTTCCGCAGCATCTCCTTTGGCAAGAAGGACAAACAGAAGCCGGCCAAGTCAGAGGATGCCGTGTCGCCCACCTCTGCCACAACGTCGCCCACGGCGGCCGAGGCAGCCGCTACTCCGGCGGCTGCGGATGCAGCTCCCGCCGAGCCAGCGGCCGCCACGAACGGTGAGGCCGAAAAGCCAGCCGAGGTAATTATTTAGCTTTAATTTATTGTTATTTATTTATTAATTAAATTATTAATTAATGGCTTCATTTGCTCAGACTGCCAGCGCAGCTACCAGCACGACGGCTGCCAAGGAGGAGGTGAAACCAGCTGAGAATGGTTCGGCGAGTGAGCAGGAGAAACAGGCCAATGGAGACGCCGAGAAAAAGGCGGCGGTAGTAGTAGCAGCAGCAGCAGCACCAGCTCCAGTTGAGGAAGCGGCACAGCCCAAGCCCGTTGAGGAAGCAACCACCGCCACTGCCACCGAGGAAGTCGTCGTCGCCGCCGCCGCAAAGGAGAGCCAGCAGCAGCAGCAGCAGCCAGAGCAGGAGCCGGTGGTGACCAATGGACATGGCGGAGCCGCTGATGGTGAGGCGCTTACTAATGGATCTAGCAATGGACTGGCCGAATCCCCAGTGGCCGAGACAGCACCGCCAGCAGCAGCTGCTGACAACATTCCAAGCAACGTTGACGACGACGAGCAGCCGCATCAGAATGGCACCAATGGCACTGCCACGCCACCACCCACTCCCGTGGCCGTTGAGGCTGAGAAGGGGCCGCAAATTGAGGTAAAGCACACAAGTACAGACAGCACCAGCAATAACTACACTGTAAATACAACAACAACAACAACAACCGCACACAGAACAATAACAAAAACAAAAAGAACAACAGAATTAACAGAAAGAACATGCACAAGCACCAAGACAGAAGAAGAGACCGTTGCAGCAGCCGCAGAGTTAGTTCAGACCCAAACAATCCTAACCAAAACAACCAACACGATCCTTCCCACCTCCCAAACGCAGGCACCAGAGACCACCATCGTCAGCAGCAGCAGCAGCAGCAGCCAAGCAGAGGAGGAAGTTGTGGCGGCCATCATCCAAGCGGTTAGCAGCGAGGTTGAAGCTGAAGCTGAAACGGAGGCCGAGACCGATGCCGAGGGCTTTGTGGTTGTTCCTTCCGTGTCCGAGTCCCCAGTCCCTGTTGCCCTAGCCGAACCCGAGTCTGCAGCTGAACTAGATGTTGTTCCCAAGGTTGAAACCGAACTTCCCGAGCTTGTGGAGATTAGGAGCAGCAGTCCGCCTCCGCTACCCAAGTCCCCGCCGCCATCTCGTGTCTCCGCCTTTGTTCTCTCGGAGGAAGATGTTATCGAGGAGCAGGACCAAGTCAACACGAATGAAGAGCAGCGTGACGAGATCGAGCAGCAGGCCATAAGTATTGTGGCTGAGATCACAGAGCAGGCGGCCGAAATTGTAACCGAAAAGGAGAAACTGGCGGCAGCTGAGAAAGAAGAGTCCAGCCCTGATGCGCCGAAAGAAACCATCTTCACAGTGGTAGAGGAGGAAGTAGAAGAACCATCTGCTGCCTCTCCGGCTGCGATCGAGGAGGAGACTATTGCGGCCGTTGACGCAGAGGAATCTGTTGTGGTTTCAGCACCAGTTGAGCCTGCGGACATTGAGAAAGTTGCAGTTGCTCCAGTTCCTCCAGTTGTGGATGAGGAAACCATTACAGTCGCCTCCTCCTCTGTGGTACAAGAGGAACTTGTCGCTGAGAAAGAAGAGATCATTGATGAACAAAGGCAAGCAGGGCAAGAAGTGGTGGACACCATCGAGGCAGAGAAGGAGCAAGAGCAGGAACAGAAACAGGAAAACATTATCGAGAATACGCATAGCGAGAAGAGCGATAAGGAGGACGAGAGCGATAACGAAAATGATGTGGTCGGCACGATCATTAGCGAACATCTGGCGGAGCCGGTCACCAAGCCGGTGACCGATTTGGATGTGAGTTCCACGGAAGCGCTGGCGGGCGAGAGCAGCAACAAGGTGAATAATAGCAACTGGCAGTGAGTCTTTGAGTCAAACAAAGCACACTGCACACCATCCTCAGCAACAAACAAACAAACAAACACCTCGACAACCAACCAACCAACCAACCAACCACACACAACTGTTGCCATTATTGTATTGCATCTGCCTCGCGCTCCACTTGGTGTGGTTCATGGGACTTGGTCTTGTCCTGGGGGTGTGCTTCTCCTGCTTTCTCCTCCACTCCTCCATTGTGTGTCAGTTGTTGTGTTTTCTGGTAGAAACCGCGCCCTTAGTCCGTAGTTCGTAGTTCCTTTAGTATTTGATCTTGAATGATTGATTGCTGGGATTCGATTGCATGAGACTCCTCTCTTTTCGGTGATGTATAATGCGAATGATGTACGTTCTACTACTACTAAACTCTCCGCGAGGATAAGCGACTGCATTTTGGTGTAAATTAACAAACAAACAAACAAACAAACAAACAGCAACAACAAACAAAAATCCATACACATACACACACGCTAAATCATCCCGAACACCACTTACACACGAAACACAGAAACCAACACAAAATCCATCTTACCGCTCTGTTCTAACAAAAAAAAATATATATATATCTGTATGGCTGCCGTAACTCTTGCGCTCTCTCACTAAAAAAAAAAACAATTAAAGACCATAAAAAATACACAACAACTGTTACCTAAATGTTCACCACACACCACTCACTACACCAAAAATCGCTTAATATTATTCAATTACATTTACATTACTTGTTGGCATAACCTTTTTTGATTGTTTTATTTGTCGCGTCCTTAGGGTTGTCCATATATTACTTAGTCGCGATTTTGTATTATTTTTGGCCCTCTCCACCCCCTATGTAATCAAGAGTAATCATGCAAAAACATGCATTACAGAAACTTTTTGTAAATTATATTTTGATATAAAATGATTACGTTATCATAAGTGTTTGCGTAATATTTGGACAGCCCCTTATTTTTTATTCTTTTTCTTTATTGTTGTTGTTGTGATTTCAGTTGCTCCATTCCTTTTGCATTCGACACACAAAAAATCGAACTAAAACCTTAGTTATACAAAATTTAATTATAATGCTTGCTTACCTGCTCTCTATCCACAGGTGGATCTCGCCAAGGATCTGAAGGAGAAGAATGCCGCGGCAGATGTTACAACACAGGAACAGCAACTGCCCGTTACATGCGAATAATCCTACTCATAATTATTATATATAATATTACATATTATTAAAAACAAAACAACAACAACAACAACAAACAAACAAAAGAACGCAACGTAAAAACAAACAATTACAAGATAAACGAGATATAAAAAAACAAAAAACAAACAACAAGAAAACGAAAAACAAAAAACAAGTAAAAATACATTTTTTAACATTTACATATTTTAAATAATTTTTGTACGAACTTCATATCCCTAATCCAAGATGATATACACGCAACACACCCACACACGCCACACGCCACCATCCATCCACGCAGCCCAACCAATAGAGTTTTTGTATTGGTGCAAGCTCTGAATTCCAGAGAGGAGCCTTTCCGCATCCGCCACCCATCAAGCACTCACATCCTCGGCCCTCCTCACACACCAACACCAACACACACATGCGCATTACATACCATTTCTCATATTGATGATCTTTGATAGAAACGAAACAAAAAAGGAAGAAGAAAAGAAAAGAAATCAACAAATCATATATACGATGAACTGCTGATGAAAAACTGAGGAGAATTTTTTGAATAATTTCTACTATACATTTAACTGTAAGTTCGAAGAAATTTGTAAAGAATTTTTGGACGAAATATTGGATAAAATATATATTATAAAATATAAAAAACCCAACAAAAGCGTGTGCTTCACTCAAAACCACCCAGCCAGAGAGAGAGAGATAGAGAGACGCCGCCGAAAGGAAACACAGTTTTTGAATGAATTTGAATTTTATAGTCCCGTCGATTCGAGTCCCATATTCCTCTTCTTTAATACAAGTACAAAAAGTATAGTTTCTCTCTTTAAACAATATACACAATGTGTAACCGAGTGTTACAAAAAAAATTAATAATAATATAACTTGGAGTAAGCGCTTATACATTATGTTCTAAGTACGTTCTTAATATTTCGTTATGGTTATAATTTAACGTAACTAAATGTTACCACAAACAACAAGCTACAAAGCTCCAACGAAAGCTTCAAAAGCGAAACGAAACGATACTAAGAAGAAATGATCATGATCAAGAAAAGAGCAAATACTATATAATTGTGAGTCTTTTTGCAAAACTAAATAGAAAATCCTACCAAGTACACTAAATGTATTCAATAAATTAAAGCATTCATTTTACGCTGCGCAACGTAAAGAAATATACAAGCTAATGTGGTCAAAGAATTTGCCATCCAAAGGAAAAAAATATCCATATCAAGTCGAAATTTAGGTGTGTGAAACCGAAATTGTTTCCAAATCGAAAGCCCAGAGGAGAGCCTCTTCCTTTAACATCTGACAAAAAAACGTTGAGTATGCAACTGTTGCTGCTTCCTTCGATGATAATCGGGCACATTGCGGAGCATGAAGACGGCCGCGAAGAGTACGTAGAGCGACGAGAGCATGATCAGCACGGGAAACGAGAAGACGATGTGCGCCATCCGCACCTTTCGGTGCAGTGTCGCCGGTGTGTAGACATAGTCTCCTGCAAGGAAGAGTGGGTGGAAGCATTAGTTGTAAATATTGGTATATTTAGCTTAAGCACTATTCTTCTGCTTCAAGTTTTATTGGAATATTGTAGTGCCCATCTTGTGCTTTCTGGTAACTCCTTAAAACCGACAGACTCATGATTTATTATTTTCGTATTTTCGGTGAGTTCGTATTAGAGCAGGGTCGGGCACCAAATGTCGAGCTCGGAGCTCATCAACAAAGTCAGGCCAGCAAAGCATCTTCAGGTGCTTACCCTGCAGTACCAGTCATCTACAAGTCATCATTAAAAATGTCGGTTATGTGGATGAATCATCGATGAAACTCCATACAAATTACTGATGAAATTAACATTGGCATGTCATAGGCCGTCATCAGTGACAAATTCATCGACCAAAACCGGTTTTTTTTTCATAAACAGTTTAAGCCAAAAAATCATCGACATTTCATCAATGATTCAGCAACCATTTTCACCGATAATTCATCAAGTTTTCATTGATGATTCAACAAAAAACTGAGGTTTGTCATCAACATTTAAGGACAAAAATGCATCAACATTTCATCGATGATTCATCGACATTTCATCGAACTGTCATCAACATACGCACGATTGTCGAAAAAGTTGGTGACATCTGGTACTGCAGGATATCCTTATCGACCAGTGCTTCTCCCCAACGAAGCGTAGGTTTTGATATCTACCTCCGTACTTACCATTCCAGCTCTTGTAGGCACACCTCTCCCCATCGTAATCGTTGACGCAGACGCAGGAGTGGAAGACCGTGTTATTGACCATCGGATGCTGGAAGCAGTGGCCGCCGTTCAAACAAAAGCTTGCGTTGTAGGCCTCGCTGCAGGGCAGCATCTGAACTTCGGTCTCATTAGTGCGGTTACTCTCCTTGTCCTCGGGGCTGGGTGTGCTTAAGTCAAGCGGATGGGACGAGCTTTGGTCAGAGCTTTCTGTGGCAGAGTCTCCCGTGTCTGTAGCCACAGTTGTGGACATGGTCACAGTCTCGGAGGAGGAGACAGTCGGTGCGCTGCTGCGGAGAGTCAACCAGGTTGCAGTACTGGATCCGAGGAGATCTGCTTCCTGTGCAAGATCCCCGGCCTCAGACGCCTCCTCAACCGGCTCGGCATACAGTTTGTCTTTGTCTCGATCCGGACTAGGATCCGTTTCTGCATCCGCAACCTGCTGCAGCTCTTCGTCCGCGTCCTGGGCCGAGGCCTCCAGCTGCTGGCGCTGCAGCTCCAGCTGGTTGAGCATCTCAACCGCTGTCTCCTCGATCTTCTGCTGCAGCTCGTGGGCATGCTCATGCATGTGATAATCGTGCTGATGCTGCACGATTTTCAGCGTGTGCTCACGAAGGAGTAAGATCCGGCTCGAACAACAATCTGTAGATCAAGGACAAGGGATGCAAATGAAACCAGTAGGAAAGCTACAGTCGAGTGTGACCGACTGTGAGGTACCCGGTACCCGGTGCCCATAACATTGTGGGTGAAATTAAATAGCACATCAACATGGAAAAGAAACTGTTGACAAATGCAGACAAATGTTGCTAGATGTTGAGCAACACCCAAAAAAAGACAATTGTTGCTAGGGACATGTTGAGCAGTACCGGGTATAAAAATTATAAGTAAAAATTAATAAAAGCTCTGGCTAGATCGATACGTCTGTTTTTTTTTTTTTTTTTTTTTTTTTTTTTTTTTTTTTTTGAATAATTCTTAGAAAACATTTCCAAAAATACTTGACAATGCTTGGCTATCTTTTTCGAATTCGGCGCTTTTTAACCAGAAATAGCCAAAAATCAGTTTCAGTTTTTAACCAGACTGGCAACCCTGGCGGAAGAGCCACAGGAATGGGAATGAGAGGAATATGGACTTACCTGTGACGGCGACAATTGTTGAGAGCACGAAAATTACTTTTAGTATGTGAATAAATGGGATTTGCATCATTGGAAAACGCTGGCTGGCGCCGCGTTCCGAAATGAGGTGGGGCGGACCAGACCGATGGCCCACCGCCGGCGGGGGGAAAATTGAGTCAATAAAGAGATTGGATCTAAGGATCGAGCGGCGTTATGGCCGCAAATGCAATTTGGCGTCGCAACAGAAGCAGAAACATTATATTATACACTTGCATCTCCTCTGGGGGGCCAGCGCTTGTGGCTTTTACTGCAAATTAAAAATAGAACATTTTTAGCGCCTCACATTTTCTGTCACACGATTTTCACGCACACAACAAGAGAATAAAATCACAGAAATTGGTGATCCAAGAGCTTAATATAGACAGAGAGGGAGGGGGCAACGTACTGGAGCGGCGGCGGCACTGTTGCCTGGGAAAGGCTCCGGCATTCTAGGCACTAAACAACTAGGACTCGTGAGTCATCTTATGTCTGGCCAAATTAAATTAGTTAACTTTAGTGAGCAGCAAGCGCGGGAAGCGGGCTCTTCTCTGCCTTTGCTTTGCTTTGTGCCTATCAAAGAGGTCTAGTTGCGCGCACGTCGGAATAGAGACTGGGGAAAGCGGAAGGCCAGAGAGAAACAGATGGCCATGAATGAAATCGAACAACGGTGAAGAGAGCGACCCCAAGAGAGACAGGAGAGGATCTGCAGAGAGTGTCCATTCTTATTTGGCCTACGACTAGCATCAACCGTTATGATTGATTCACTTGGAATCCTCTCTACTCTTCTCACACACTTTGCTGCATACTTCTAGGGTGAAACATGCGATGAGCTCGAATGTCAATGAATGAAAATAAGAGTAAACTAATGAATAAAATTATTACATATCGAATATAATTCGATTTTTCGGCAATTTAAAAAGATTTCCCAATAAAATAAGGATCGTTTAAGTGTAAAAATTTGTTAATTTATTGCCTATGCTTTATGCTTACGAACTAGCACAAGAAACTACATGTTTAGATATCGACTAATATCCCAGCAGAATTTGAACTAATATGTGCAATCGAACATTAAATTAAATTAGTTAAGGCTATGGCATCCGAGGATTAGGTTTGTGGCTCCATGGGATCGACACCCAGGTGAGTATTGCCCAAAAAGTCGAGCTCCGAGCACTGACCGATGGCCCGGCCGATGTCGTGCGGCTGCAGGCAGAGAGAAGCATTGGCCGCCGGCGGCGGGAGCTGTTCCAACATATCCTGCTGCAGCTTGACGGCCACCGAGCGGCGGACTAAGCGGTCGACAAACGTGCGCAGCACGTGTGCCAGCAGGGTAAGGGCCACGGGCTGAGAGACTCCGGGCAGAGACTCCTCCGGCTCCAGGCTGATGTTGATGTCCTTGCACATGACTTGAACCAGTTGCGTGGCCGAATCCAGATGTTCTGGCGGGGGCAGGCAAAGCAGGGTTCGGTGGCTATTCACCTCTTGAAGGGATCTGCTGCGGGCGTCCCTTCTTGTGTTGACTTGGGAATGGAGCCTGTCCATGCCCAGCACATCGATGAATTCCTGATCCCGCACCTTCTCCTCGTGCCCCCTCAGGAGTTGCCTTTGGTTGTCCATCCAAGTGGCCAGCCGAATGCCGGCGCTGAGGCTGGAGTATGCCGAAAGTAGCGGCTGCGGCTTCTCCTTGAGCTGCTCCTGCACTCGCTGGGCCAACTGTTCCTCATCTCCCAGCTTCCGACTCTGATCCTTTTCCCCGCTGTCCGCTAGCATTTTGAGTGGTGGCGTGTAGCCATGGATGCGGGCGAATCCCACGATCTCCCGCAGGCTCCAGTAGTGTTCCCTGCCACTGGCATCCAGCTGCTGCAGCTTGAGGTGCTGCATGAGGTGGCGACGTAAAAGGCGAGCCCGCAGGAACTCATAACACCGTTGCTTTAGGGCCGTCTGCTCCTGAAATGATTCCAGAGTGGAGCAGGTGAATGGATACTCCTCCTCCTTCGCCTTCTGATTGATCCGAGTGAGCGGCAGTCGACGCAGCAGGAACTCCACGGCACTGCGCATGCTCCTGAACTGTAAGCCGACAAAGGTTTGCTCCAAGCGGCGAGGTCGGGATTGGAAGGGAGTGACGTTGTGTAGGAAGATTAGCTTTTCATCAGCGGCGCTCGAGCTCATGTTCGCATAGCCGTGATCGTGCTGGATGCACTGCAGCAGATGCCATCGCATGGCCGGCGGTTTGAGGAGACTCAGTTGCGGCTTAAGTAGCGATTGCTGCTTCGCAGCCTGCTTTAGCTTTCGCTGCTGGGGATCGATGATGTACAGCTTGCCGGCCTTCTGGAACACCACTTGCTTCTTTCTTTGGTGATGGCCATTGCGGACTGGCTTTATGGGGGACTCCGGCCACCGTCTTTGTGGCGAGGCCTCTTGCCTCCGTTCTTCTGGCAAAGATTCCTGCTTCTGAGTTCTACCATTTAGCGGCAGATAGACGACGGCAGGCCGGGACGCACTCACTGGAGTTGCATTCAGTCGAACTGGAGCGCTGGGCGGGGTCGGTGGGTGCTGTTTCCTAGGACTGTAGCTGAGCTTTAGGGGCTCCGAGACCAGCACTGTGGGTTCAATCTGCTCGATGTCGTCGCTCAGCTCGATTTTGTTGATGCCCGCAAACAGATTGTCGTCCAGCTCCTCCTTATTTTGAGTGATCGATATGGTGCGCGGCTTGCAGGACTCCAAGAGACCGCTATCTTGCTCCGGAAGACCAACTGATACTGGAGGAAGATGGAAGGTTGGCGCAGGCTTTTCCGTTTCCCGGCTTGTCACCGGCTGTTCCGCCTTCAACCAGATCTCCACCGTGGTCTCCGCTCCCAAGGTGTGCAAGCCAGTCATGGCCTTGTCGAGTATAACCGTGTGCATTAGCTGCACTGGCTTCTGCTGGAGGGCTTCCTGAAAGAACAGCTGGATGCGCATGGGAAACTCGCCCCAGCCGTGTCGGCTCAGTTGAAACGGTGGACTGTGCACGTCCACAATGTCGTTGGGCCGGTACGAATGATGCAGCTGGAAGCGCACCTTCTTGATGTACGTGCTCAGGGGTTGAGGGAGGTCTTTGCCTTGCACATAGACCAACCACTTGTAGATCATGGCTTGGCCATCGCTGGAGCTCTCCCGGAAGCCTTCGCCAATGTATTTGGATGTGTTGCCCACCACAAAGTTGAACTTATTCTTGTTGTTCAGCCGCGAGGCATTCAGCTCCAATTGCCTTTCATACGCCTGACGACTGGTGCACGGCTGCTCGTCCTCCAGCTTCACAGCAACGGGTGCTGCTTCCTGCTCCTGCTCCTGCTCCTGCTGCTGGTCGGACGTGTCCTTGGAGTGATCGATGACGATGCCCTGTTCCCTTATCTTTTGCTGTCGCCGCCTCTCCGCCCGCCGATGTGCCGGGTTCCGCAGCCTGATCGTTTGCTTCGCCAGCGTGGCTGCCGTTCGCTCTGGCAGGTGATTCTGGATGGGGATCGGACGCTTGCCCACAATCTTCTTGATGGCCGGATGCAGAGGCAACTGCGGCACGGAGCCTTCGTCCGCGAACAGACTGTCGCCGCGCACCTTGGCCACGTCGGCGACGGAGAGGGGAACCTGTTGCTTCTGGTAGTACTCGCTGACCACCAGGTAACGCAGCCTGTCCAACAGCTGACGGGCTTGGAGCAGCCGCCGGTCGATCTCGGTCAGCTGCTCAACCTTTTGGGTGATTTCGCGCTGGAACTCCAGACGCACCAGCTCGCAGATGCGACGAAGCGTCTCGGCGGAAGGCGGCTGCCTCCTATTCTCCTGCGTCTTCTGCTCCACCGGGAGTGGCTCTGATTCCTCGGCCGCTGTAGGTTCATCCTGCTGGTGGCCGGGGGGCTCCGTCTGGTAATAGTCCGGATCATGGTACTCACTGTGTCTGCGCTTTTTCGATGGCGGAGACGCCTGTGGCTGCTGGTCCATGTGCGTGGTCGCGGGCACACGCACTGGTCGCGTATCACGTGAGTTCGAAGGAAAACAGCTTTAAGTTATGCCAGAACAGCTCCTTGCACATTTAAGCCGCGGTTTTGGCAGTTATTTACCAAAAAATGTATAAACAATTGATGCGAACGAGGAGGCGCAAAGCAAACGGAATTGACTGGCGGCGTTGCCAGACCTTTTATGCGTGCACGCGCCCGTTAGCCAGCACTACCCCCCAGCGAACACAGCTAGAAATAGGTAAAAACTACGTTAAAAATACAAAATAACTAGAGTATCTGAACAGCCTCAATAATAAAATTAACATCTCCAGTGCTTCTTCCTGGTCGCGAGTTGTTATCTTAAATACGACATTTATCTTGAAAATTATATTTAATACACTGAATAAATTCCATTATTATCCTTATATTAGTTTTAAATATTGTTTACAAAAACAGAGAACCTTTGAAATCAGTTTCAATTCAAATTAGAAGCTTAACCTTTTATTTTAATAAGTAGGACGTTCGAGCATTGAATATGTTCAATATTGCTTATTAATTATTATTGTTAAATTTAGACCATTATTCGCGATAGCCGCTATTTTCAAATTTATCCCGCATTTGTCAATCGAAACTATTGATCTAGTGGGAAAAAAAGCTAAATTGGCAACACTGCAAAGCAAACGGAATTGACTGGCGGTGCTGCCAGACCTTTTATGCGAACACGAGCCCTTTAGCCAACACTAGCCGCCCAGCTGATTGGTTTAAGCGGGAAGACGACGCTCCTCACAGAAGTTCCATCTACTCACCGCATAAACACAGCATCACCATGGTCGAGCGCATCGAGGATCTGAATCTGCCAAATACCGTGATAGCGCGTCTCATCAAGGAGTCGCTGCCGGACTCCGCCAACGTGAGCAAGGAGGCACGAGCTGCGATCGCTCGGGCCGCCTCCGTATTCGCTATTTTCGTGACATCCTCGTCCACGGCGCTGGCCCACAAGCAGAACCACAAGACCATCACCGCCAAGGACATCCTGCTGACGCTCGCCGAGCTGGACTTTGAGAGTTTTGTGCCGTCGCTCACCCAGGATCTCGAGGCCTATCGCAAGATGGTCAAGGAAAAGAAGGAGAGCAAGGCCAGCAAGAAAGAAGCGAGCACCAACGAAAGTGCCAACGCCAGCGCCACTGAAGCCGTCGTTGAGGAGGTGAACGAGTGATGCCAACTATTCGTATCATTCCTCTGCTGTAAAGCTATTTAGTTTTAAGCAAATCGCATAGACATAGATTTGAATAAGCATAAAACATGTTCTCATTACGTTCGCCAATTAATTGTTATTGGATTCATATAAATACCGAATTGATCAGGAAGTTATCAATTTAATTTTTCTACTCAAATAAAGATACGTTGTATAAGAAGTATTGTAAAGCCTACTAATATTGCAGGATATGGGGAGAAGGGAGAATATAATAATTTGATAAGCATTTGAACGCGTATTACTATTTATTAAAATGTACAACAACGCACATAAAGAAAATGGAGTAGATTCAGACTGTGAATACCGTATATATTTATCGTTTTATAAACAGAAGCTTAATAATTATGAAACGTTTTTTATTAGTTTATAAATTTATAATGTAATACTGTTTTACCTTTAAAGCCTTCCAATAAAATTATCTAAATAAAAAAAGTTGACGAAAATTAAAAAAAAAGACGAAAATACTTATAAAATGATTTGGGATGTTTTCCATTTTTTAAAATATTAAATCCAAAAAAAAAAATGTATCTTAAAATTAATTCAACACGTGGCTTTACAACACTATCTGCGTAGCCTTAACCAGCACTGCTTGATGCTTCCAATCAGCTGTTATCTCCGCTTCCCTGCCCGCCAACGGCCAAAGCTAATGGGAAAGACACAAGCATTTATTATCTATTTTGCACGATTTATATCCGATTTTGCATGTTTTTTATAAGCCATGGGTGTTACGGGCCTGTGGAAGCTAATCGAGCCATGCGGCAAGCCTGTGCCCGTGGAGACTTTGGAGGGAAAAATCCTGGCAGTTGGTAAGCTTTTGATTTCGCCGGCTAGCGAAATAGTTAGTAATCCCAGAGTTCTAACCCTACAGATATCTCCATATGGCTGCATCAGGTGGTGAAGGGCTTTCAGGACAACAAGGGATCGGCTCTGAGCAATGCCCATTTATTGGGCTTGTTCCATCGCCTCTGCAAGCTGCTGTATTACCGGGTGCGGCCTGTATTCATCTTCGACGGATGCGTACCTCAGCTGAAAAGGGATACAATTGTGAGTTGTTGAGCCAACTATTCAAGTCAAACTGAAATTAAAGGAACCCTTTGCTTCCCTTTGTGTCCACTTGCCAGGCCCGTCGCCAGCAGCAGAGGAATAAGCTTAGCAACGAAGCCGATCGCATTCAGGCCTTGCTCCTGCAATCATTGGCCAAGGAGAAAGTGGTGCAGCAGGCGCTGGGCAAGAATGCGGAGCTCCTGCTCAAGTCACCAATCAAGCGGCCGCCGCCGAGCAAGGCGAAGAACGACGAGGATGATTTGTTCAAGCTGCCAGAGCTGCCGGCGGCATCAGAGGCACCGGATAGCGATCAGGACTTGGACAACACGAGTGCCAGTGCCACCTCGGATAGCTCCTTTGACGAGTCCACCGCTCGACACGCCTACAACTCCAGTCTGCAGGCCATCGATGTGAAGAGCGCTCACTTCCGAAACCTGCCGGCGGATGTGCGCCACGAGATTCTGACGGACATCAAGGAAACGCGCAAGCAGTCTTCGTGGGGTCGCCTGCACGAGCTGCCTGCACGGAGCGACGAGTTCGCCTCCTTCCAGATGAAGCGCCTGCTGAAGCGTCGCGCCGTCCAGGAGAGTTTGGAGCAGGCGGAACAGGAAATGGGCGGGCATACGCTCACCTACTCGGAGTTGTGTGACTTCTTCAGCGAGGAGGGCATTGTCACGCCGACGGCCATTGAGCAGAGCACGCGGCAGATCAGCTCGGATGAGCACACACGATTCCTGCTGGTCAGGGATCTCAAGAAGAAGGCCCTTGCGAGCACCAAGCTGGAGGAGGTGAAGCTGGAGACGATTGAGGAGGTGCCGCCCAGCGATATGGATGAGAAGCCAAGCACCTCGACCAAGGCAGAGTTCGTTAAAAAAGATGATCTGGGCTCTGAGTACGATGCGGACTTGGCCACAGCCCTGGCCCTGTCTCTGGAGGAGACCAAGGTGTACGATGAGAAGGACTACGAGTACGACTCCGATCAGGAGCTTCGCCTTAATCGGGCTCAGAGTAAGCAACTGAAGAATGCGGCCAAGGGACCAGCACGTGCTTACATGATCGAGTACGGTGGGATGAACGACGAGGAGGTGGAAAACATAATGGAAGCCACCCAATTGAATGACACCCAGAGCCTGGAGAAGTTGCTGGAGATCAGCACAGTCCACGCTGACACGGCCAATGATACCATGGAAGAGGTTAAACTTCTCTCGCAAGCCCTTGAGGAGAGCAGGCAGGTTTCCCAAGCCATTGAAGAGAGCAAACAGATTTCTCAAGCTTTAGAAGAGAGCACACAGATTTCTCAAGCTTTAGAAGAGAGCAAACAGATTTCTCAAGCTTTAGAAGAGAGCAAACAGATTTCCCAAGCTATTGAAGGTAGCAAGGGTAGTTCCGTCGAGGCTCTCAACACGGACACAGACTCCTCCGACCTGGAGGAAGTTGTGGAACTAGCGAAACCCCTTGAGATTCGTGTGGATATCACAAAGGACCTCAAGCCCCCGAACGATCTCTTTGCGGATATATTTGAGAAAAGCGACAAGGAAATGGAAAAATCCGAAACCGATGATGATGATGACTTCATCGAGGTAAAGGAGAGTGAGGAATTGAAATTGGATGCAGCGGATAAGGTCATAGAAGTCAAGGAAAGTGAGGAAATGGAATTGGAGTCTGAAGATAAAGCAAAAACTGAAATAATCGAAATCAAAGACAGTCAAGAAAGTATTCCAACTGAAGGAAATCAGGATAAACCCTCTCCTGTCAAGCCAAAACCCGACCTTGACTCCATACTAAACGATCTTAAAAAGAAAACCTCTGAGGTGAAAAATATACAATTAAATTTAACAGAAGAATCCGCGGAACCGAAAGCAAACCTGCCACTCAGCTCCATATTGGAGGATCTACAAAAGGAAATCAATGAAGTTAAGAATATAAAACTAGAACAAATAAAGCTAAGCGATGCCCCCATTGAATTATCCTCCGACGAGGAGAGGGTATCGAAAACTACGAATCAACAGAATGGAGATGTTATCGAATTGTGCGACAGCGATGATAATAAAAACATACGCATTTCACCGAATAAAACGCCCAGTAAGAACAAGTCCATAAAGGACTTCTTTGACGTCAGTTATGTGGTCAAGAGAACGCCCGGCAAGTCCCCTATAGCTGATGCGGCCACACCTCCGGGCACGCCCAAGGTCCCACAGCCCTTCTACCGAAAGCGAACGCCCAAATCTGGACGTAAGAGGGCTGCCCAAGGCGACGAGGACGAAAGCGATGAGGGAGTTTCACCCACGAAAAGGACGAGCAAGGCATCCAAATCGCTGTTTGAGAGTAAGACGCCGGAGAAGGAGAAGGATAAGTCCCCAGAGAAGGAAAAGACCGTAGATCCAGAGGTGAGTCCCGAGGGAGGATAATCTCCCTTATATATATGTAACACTGTGAGGAGTAGGGCAGAGTAACAGCAGTATACCAGAATACACACTACAGTTGAGTAGCAGCAGAACATCAGCAGAACAACAGCAGAACAAGTAAGAAAGCTACAGTCGACTGTGATCGACTGTGAGATACCCGGTACCTAAACGTTTGCGCTTCACACTAAAAGGCAATTTAAAGTTGTACATACATACATTGGCCCCATTATATCGCACGGCCAAGGCTCGAATGCGCCACCTGTCGGCTACAGCTTGCAACAGCAGTGCCTTAGGGGGGTGTGTTAAAATTCTAACCTTATTGCTAGTATCTCCCATGTTTATCATCCGATTTTACTGAAAATTTCAGGAAACGTCCGCTCTATTTTATTCATTTATTGTATCTATTAACTTTAATCCGAAAATAACGAGTAAAGCTTATTTTAAGTTTTTAATGATTTTTGAGGGCGCAAGTGGGCGTGGCCAAATTTTAAAACAAACTTGATCTGCGTGCAACAGATTTCAATGTTGTCACCAAATTTGGTAACTCTAGCTCTTATAGTCTCTGAGATCTGTTGTTTCACACGGACGGACAGAGGTTGGCATTAACCCATAATACCCTTGTACCCTATGGGTACCGGGTATAAAAACAGCAGACATCAGCAGTGCAGCAGGAGAGCAACAGCAGAAAAAAATTATCAGTAAAGCAGCAGAGGATCAGCAGAAAGAGACAGAAGTAACAGCAGAGAGACATTCAGAGAGAGACAACAGCAGAAAAAACGACGCGGAATAAAAAAAGCTGAAATCTAAAAAAACTTGTACTATTTTCCAACTTATACTTTAATACCTCTACTTAATAATAATAAAACCTAGTTGAGATAATAACTCAACTTACATATATGTAAACTTTCCCCTTTTTAGGACCTCATCAAAGATGCCGCCGAGGCCTTAAAGTCCCAAAAGACTTCCGCTGAACTGCAGGAGATGGCCACCAACTTGGCCCAGGAACGCAGGGACCTGGAGATCGAGCGCAACCGACAGGACCGCATGGGCATGTCGATCAGTCAGCGCATGAGTATCGATTGCCAGGAGCTATTGCGCCTCTTTGGCATTCCCTACATTGTGGCCCCCATGGAGGCTGAGGCTCAGTGCGCCTTTCTCAACGCCACCGAACTCACCCACGGAACCATAACGGACGACAGTGATATTTGGCTCTTTGGCGGCCGAACCGTCTACAAGAACTTCTTTGCCCAGAACAAGCATGTCTTGGAGTTCCGTGCGGAGCAGATCGAGCAGACATTCAACTGCAACAGGGGCAAGCTGATCCAGCTGGCTTGCTTGGTGGGCAGCGATTACACCACCGGGATACATGGCATTGGTGCTGTGACGGCCCTGGAGATTCTAGCCTCCTTCTCCGGACAGGATGCTGCGCAGAATGCCCAGGGGATGTCCAACCAATCGGTGCTGCAAACATTGACCAAATTCCGGGACTGGTGGCAAGCACACAAGAGCAGCAATCTACCGCCCGGCAGCTCGGCCCGCCTCTCACTCCGGAAAAAGCTGAAAAACATCGAACTGCACGAGGGATTTCCCAGCGGAGCAGTGGTGGAGGCCTATCTCGCCCCAACGATCGATGACAATCGCGACGCCTTCAGCTGGGGCTCGCCGGATGTGGAGTCAATAAGGGAGTTCACGCGCAAGTCCTTTGGCTGGACAATTTCGAAGACCGATGACATTCTCATGCCGGTTATGAAGAAGATCAACGAGAAGAAAGTCCAGGGCTCCATTCGCAACTACTTTGCGGCCAAGAGCGCCTTGCGAGTCCAGCAGCCGCAGGTTAGCAAGCGAGTTCAGTCCGCCATTGACAAGATGTCGGGCAAGATTGATGTGGAAACGCCGGAGAAGCCAAAGAAGGTGACACGGCCCAGAAAACCTAAGACTGCTCCGGGAGCCAATGACCCCACTGTCAGCGGGGAAGCTTCTCGACCCAAACGTGGCAAGCGAAAAGCAGCCCCAGCAACTGAAGCGGACGCGGCGGATCCAGAGCAACCTTCCACATCGCAGTCGGTGCCAAAGCCGGAAAAATGTCCCCGGATACCCAACACCAAGGAGGTAATACCCCAGAGGGAGCGGGACCTGGAGGAGATGCGTTTGAAAAAGGCCAAGGCAGCGGAGGTGCTAAAAAATTCAGCAAAACCCAAGAAAAGCTAACAACTTTATACAATCAATAAAGAGAAACGAAGAATCTACATAAATGCATAATTGATTTAATTTTGGAGAGGGGTATGAAATAGTTTTCAAGGACTTCCAAGGTGGAAATCTCGTACGAGAAATATACTTTGAAAATTAACATTTTTGTACACTTTCCCAGTAACCTTTGGAATTCCTGACTTTTTTTAAAAGCTCAAAACTGTCGGAGGGAGATGTGTAGTCTCAGTCTCTCACTTGATATCCGTAAACTACGTACAGCCAACGAAATTTCAGTCCCGCTTCGGGGTTTTGGATAATTTGTAGAATTTTTCTAAATCGTAATATTCCACTCTTTGTAAACAATTACAATGACCTCCTTGGCGTGTGTCTGCGCAGCGGGCTTGATACACCTGATGCACAATTGGGCGATGCCGAACCAGAGCCCCAAGACGCCGGGTCCGCAGCTACCGTCCCTGTTCGTGGCCGTTGCCATGATGGATCTGATCTACGACAATTGCTTCTTTCCGCGCCGCTTCGAGGCGATGCCGCTGGTGTTTAAGCGTATTTACGAGCTGGCAGTGTCGTTCCTTCTGCTCAAGCTGGGCATGATGGTCTTTTGGGCGCCGGTGGAGCGCCTGATCTACCTGCTGGCCAAAATAATCCTGCTGGGAACGGGCCTTGTGTCGGAAGGAGGGTTCGAGAGGCACGAGGACTTCTGGGTGGGCTGCGTCACGGTGTCGCTGTCGCTGCTGATTCTGGCCTTCGATGGTCAGGCCTTCTGGGCTCAGACCAAGGTTGAGCTCCAGCTGGATCCGGCCCTCGGGTTCCTGTATCGTTATCACAGGGCCAACGGAAGGCCGTTGCCCAACATGCGCCGGCAGGGCCAGTTCTACGTAAGGCACTTCGACGTCGATGATGATTCAGAGTAAATAAAGAATTCTGAGCAGTTTGTTTAATTCGATATCTTTGTTTTTATACCCGGTACCCATAGGGTAAAAGGGTATTATGAGTTAGTGCCAACCGAGAATGTTTGTAACAGGCAGAAGGAGGCATCTCCGACTCCATAAAGTATATATATTCTTGATCAGCATCACCAGCCGAGTCGATTTAGCCATGTCCGTCTGCCCGTCCGTGTGAAACAACAGATCTCAGAGACTATAAGAGCTAGAGTTACCAAATTTGGACATTGGAATCTGTTGCACGCAGATCAAGTTTGTTTTAAAATTTGGCCACGCCCAATTGCGCCCTCAAAAATCATAAAAAAAGTAAAAAGGGATATAAAAGTTATTTTCGAGTTAAAGTTAATAGATACAATAAATGAATAAAATAGAGCGGACGCTTCCTGAAAATTTCAGTAAAATCGGATGATAAACATGGGAGATATTAGCAATAAGGTTAGAATTTTAACACACCGCCCTAAGGCACTGCTGTTGCAAGCTATAGCCGACAGGTGGCGCATTCGAGCCTTGGCCGTGCGATATAATGGCGCCAACTGCAGAAGAAATGACAAAAGAATATAGCAAGAAATGACAAAAAATAACATAATTCATTTTTTGGCGTCCTTATAAAATGTATCATTCATATTTAAGTATGACATTAAATTGTTTAGGTCGGGAGCTAATTCGAGAGGCGGTTTATATTAAGTATCGAAGTAGACTATTATAATGTATGTACAATTTTAAATTGCCTTTTAGTGTGAAGCGCAAACGTTTACGACCGGGTATCTCACAGTCGAGCACAGTCGACTGTAGCTTTGTTACCTCTTTATTTTTTACAAGAGAGTTCTAAAGTAACTGTCATACATAGATTATAATTAAATTGCTTTTGTTTAAATTACACAATAACGATTAAATTTGATTTGCTTTCAACAGCACTAATCTATGTTTATATAAGATTTATATATAGTTAATATTGCAATTTGGTGAAATTTCGATTTGTTGTTTAGGTAAATAATACTTAACAATATATTGTTTGCTGGGGTGCCACTGAGGTTTGAAAGCACTCAAAAATTGAGTTGGAAATATCAAAACTAAAATGTAATAACAGAACTCCTTGAGAATAATATCTCTTTGCATTTGGATTCTATTGTTGAGTCTGAAATTTCTCGTCTACACCAAAAAGTTTGATAATTTTGTAATGAGTAAACCATGAAGTATAACGGAAACTGCAACGATTTTCGATTTTTTGATGAACCCAAACCAAAGAAGGTTGTGAGGAGAAACCAGAAAAATGCACACCAAAGGACACTTAGCCTTTCATTGGACGAGAGTGCAATTAAAAATATCCAGAAGCTGTCCCTGGATCAGAACAGAGCCCTGCTTGCTGATTGTATTAAATTAGTGCAGAGGCAGTACCAAGAACTACGAGAAAAGTATCTCCAGGAAGAAAAAAATGACAGAATCCTAAAGAAATTGCACAGGAAATTAAAACGTCACAAGGCTGACAGCTTACTTCTTAAAAACTACTCTAATGGCCTAAAGAGAGCCATGAATCACCAGAAGTGTGGTAACGTCACAACTCCTGATAAAAGACCAATGCTCCAATCTCAACTAACATGCATACAAGTGTTGGCTGAAGATAATCTAAAAGATACTAGCCACTGTATTGGAGTTATCGAGGATATGATGACTAAAAGTTTAGGATATGGAAAATGCAAGAGGGAAAGGCCAAGAAGTATAACGTTTGAAGAAGCCATGGACCAGGTCTTCAAGTCCTTTAAGACCAGCACGACATGGGATCAGAAAACATATATTAACCGACCCAAAGAGGAGTCACTACCCTACAAGGACCCCAGAGAAGGCAACCCTCTTTTACCGGATGACGAAAATCGTATAAATAATAACAAGAAATATAACAAACTTTATATTGAGGGCAAAAACCTGGTAAAACCTATATCCCCAAAAAACCAAACGAATAAATATCTTATCCTAGAGACACCACTGAAAGAGGTCCATCCAGCGCCCTCTGGTCTACCTGAATATCGAGATTTAGACAGTCAAAATCTGATTATATCCACAGATAAATTCAATAAAGACACAGAGAAAGAAGGCGCAGATGAAATAAATAAAAATATTCAACAAAACACAGGAACTGCAAAATTTAAAAGCGAAAAAAAGCAAACGAGTCCGATATCCAAAAACCATTTACCAAAAGTAAAAAACCCCAACAGGACTTCGATACAGTCATCTATTAATAGTCTCAAATCCAATGATGTTTGGAATCGGTCTCTGGGGACCAAGGAACATAAATCAAACCGCCATGTACCTAAGATTAAGGTTATTTCCAAAATAAGCGATTTTCATAATCACTTCAGGAGTGAAAAATTAAAGTCCGAGCCTTATGAGGATTCCAAGGAAGGTAACATCAGACCTAAGGAAAAATATCGTAAATATGCAAAAGTGAAAGTGACAGAGTCACAAAGTTCTTATAGGAGCATTATTTCGGTAAAGCCTTTACAAAAGCATCATGATTCCCATCACAGGGATCATACATATTATAAAGATGGATCGTTAAAGTTATACCACGAGAAGAAAGTACAAAAAGCATCTCCTTGTCAAAGGTTACGCTGGAAAACGATCATACATATTATAAAGATGGATCGTTAAAGGTTATACCACGAGAAGAAAGTACAAAAAGCATCTCCTTGTCAAAGGTTACGCTGGAAAACGATATGGGATCTGGGAGGTCAGAAACCAAGTCCGAAAGGGTCAAGTTTAAAAGAGAGAAACCGAAAAAGCCGATCTGGAGGTTCAGGAGCAAAAGGGCGAATCCTAAGGACACAGATAAAAAACCTTCAATATCTCGTCATTCCTGGAAGCCAAGGAGAACAAATCTCATGACTCCGGATGTCGAGCGCATGGGGCACATGATAAAGAGCAGAGAGGTGCCCACAGAAGTCAAGGATCTCGAACTCTTGCAGAAGTATGAAAGAGATCCGCAACAATACAACATCCTGATCCTGTCATTATACAAAGATCTCTCCAAAGCCGAGTACGAGGAACAGATCCCAGTCCTGCAGCGAAACTATGAATATATAAGGCGGCAATTGAAAGAGAATGCGAGGCGCAAAAGTATATTGGACAGGAGCGCCAAGCATCAAGATCCACGGAAGGCAGAAGACGAACCAGGGGGATTGGGACTTTCTGCAGATAGCTGCCATTACAATGCCATAGATTTTAATGCCGACTACTTGGCACAAAGGCGGGCCATCTGGGCGGAGTACATAGCCACGCAGCCTAAGACACCCACGGAGGCCTTTCTGGAAGACGTTAGGAGGCAAAAACGAGAAGCTGACGAAGCCAAAACAGCGGAGGAACGACGTCAGGAGCTGAAGCACAAGCGTGAGATTCAGAGAGCCAGGAGATCTCTTAGTGCCCTCTATAGAGCCCCAAGGCAAACGCACCGCTTGCGGCAAGCCATTCAGGAGATGCAGGATGAGCTGGTGGTTAAGGCAAGCTTGACCCGGCCATGCAGCAGGTGCGGCTTGGCCTGTAGCCAGAGAAGCTGTGAGGCTTTGGATTCCCTCAAAGAAATATTGGCTCAGTTTAGGTCGTAGATATGATGGTTTGTCTTGAAGTATTGTGTGAGTCTCATGGCTAAATCGTAATGAAACTTTTCATTGAGATCTGGCCATGTGACTCTTGACATTACTTTTAAATAAATGTCAAAAGAAATAAAAGAACAAGTGTTTGTTCAAAATTTTCTTAAAATATTCCATCATCACTCTAGGATGTTCCTATCTCAGCTGTTTCACCTCGTCTGTATACGATATTTTTGGTTCCGCCACTAAAAATTTGCCATTCGCACCGTAAAAGTTGCCATTCACAAGGAACAAATCAACATATGTAAAATCAAAGTGAAACTGGTTCCTCGCCTTTACCCTGGAGTAAATTAGTTGATTGACAGCGTGAGCAAGAAGGTTTCGTCCCTACAGAAAGGCCCCATGGGAGGAAATGAATAAGGTGGTGTCGTCGCCTTCGAGCCCATATCTACATTCCAGATTTTCACCATCTTCTCATTGTTCCCCCTGAAATCACTGTAGTGTGAAATGACTATTAATGTTATTATTAATAGATTTGTAATGAAAATTATGTAATATTTCGGGTTTTATTTACTTACTACTTTGGAATTGAAATTACTCAATAATTAATTAAAAAATTCTCTAGAATTGTAGAAAATGTGATTTAAGTATGTAGACTGTTTAAAATGTTATACAAAAATATCTTTGAAAATGATCTAGATTTTTATAAACAATCTACTTTGGGAAATGTACATTTTCAACCTTATTTAAGGCTGTATAAGAACCTTTTATGCATAATTATTATGCTTTCAGCTAATGGCTCTTAACAATCAGGTATTGGAGTGTTTTAACTAACGCCTGCCAATGATAATGATATTTCCATATAAACAGGCTATAAAATATCACTTAATTAGCTCACAACTCTTTAAATGCCCAGACAATACAGGAAATTGTCTCGGCAGCCCACATACACTCTGCGCAGGCTCTCAATGTAGCAGGCACTGGAGAAGACTTCGCCAGGCAGCTTGTCCGACCACTGGATCTCGCCATTCCTAAAGTTCAGCAGGACAACGCGTCCATTGGTGGCGCTGCACCAAACCAGGAGGCCATTTGGCTGAACTGTCAGCAGATTGGGCGTGGCATAAACTGGAGCGCCTATACTAATCTTCCAGCGCAGTTCCAAGTCCACTGAGCCCCTGACCGGGCCCGTCTTACACTGCAAACAATACACATGCTGATCGATGCAGCCGAAGACCACAAAGGAATGTCCCATAAAGGTGGGAGGGGTTTTCACCATCAGCGAGGAGAAGATGTTGCCTTCTGCGTTAAATGTAGCCAACTGAAAATTAAAATAAATTCTAAAAATTTAATAAATAAAGACTCTACCAAAGTTCACTTACAATTTTTCCGTTGCCAACGTGACAGGCATGGACGCGGCCTGCCACTTCGGCGCACAGAAAGATGCTGGACTGGGACTCGAGCAGGACGGGAGTGGAGAAGATGGGCTCCCTGCACTTCTGCGTCCATTCCACGGAGCCATCGGTGAGGGCCACACGTGCATAGGTGCCGTCCAGCGTGCATATAATCAGCGATTGTTCCCTTGGCACCTCCAACGGACTGGCAAAGATGGCCTTTTGGCCAATCTTCAGGCACCACAAAACCTCTTGCCGCTCGGCGGACAAGCAATAGACATTGTAGTCCTCCGCATAGCTGCAGACCACGATCCGACACCCGTCGGCCGAGAGCAGGGGCTGCGACTTGATCATGCCTCCAATCTCCACGCGCCACAAAATATCACCGGACTGCGGATTGAAGCCGTACAGGCAGCCATCGTAGCAACCCACCATCGCCAGCTGCTCGCTGAAGAAGGTCACCTTGCACTCGATGCGGTCGGGTAGCCTCAGAATGCTCAGCTCCCTGCCGGTCTGGGGATCCAGGGTTCGCAGTATCTTGGAGTGGGCGCCCACGCAAATGTAGCGACCCTCGTACTCGGTCACCGGGGAGTCCACGCACTTCTCAAAGTTCACCTTCCAGTGGTACTGCAGCTTGAGGATGGGCTGCTCAATGCGCTTGATTACCAGGCCGCAGCTGGTGCCACTGCCACAGCTGCTGGCCTTACTCGGCAGTGGCTCCACGGGCTTCAGCTTCACATTGTTGGCCACCAACTTGGCCGTGTCCAGGAAACGCAAAACGGAGCGCAGCGGCGTGTTCTCGTCCAACAGCATCTCGAACAAGTGGCGCTGCTCGTCATCGATGCACATCTGCAGGCCGATCTCGCGACAGATTGTGATGGCGTGGAAGGAAGTGCCACCGGCCTGGCGAAAGCTCAACTCATAGCCACAGGGATTCTCCTCCAGCCGCTGCCTCTTTGTGGGCGTCTTGTCGTCGGGTATATCCACACATTCCAGTCTGTCCTGCAGATAACTCTTCAATATCTCCTGCGCCGGCTGAGCCAGGGGAATGCATTCCTTGAGCAGCAACTCCTTGTCCAGCTTGCCATGGACGTTGCAGGGAAAGTGTTGGAGGTACACAAATCTATCGGGCTGCTCGGCAAGGGACACCTTGGACAGTATATCGAAGGTCTGGGTTCGTTGTTGGACCTTGGTCTTGGGCTCGAGCGAGCGAATGCAGCAGATGAGCTTTTGCAGATCCTCCAGCCAGAGGCAAGTGGCCAGTTCGCCGCTAAGCAGGCATCTCTCTATTTTGCGAGTGATTAAACCTGAACAAGGGATATGTTACACGTTAATAATAGCTTTGTTCCACTGCTACATTCAGCTCCATTCTCGAGAATTATATTACATGGGCAAAAATGGTCCGTTCAAAATCGACAGACCATCCGTTCACCATTCGCACCGAAGGTTTCTATACATAATATTAGGCGATATTTCTTAAGTTCCTTCCCTAAACCTTCCTTCCCATCCCTAATTTCTTATTGTTCTTGAAATTATGAACATTTTTGCAAAAAGATCAATGCATGATGCGATGCTCCTTAAGCTGTGGCAGGGATATATTTCTGATTTGCGGCCGTGGCAGAAAACACCCGATTTTTCTTTGATATTCAAGATTTCAAAGCTCCAAGCATAAGTCCTTGAATGGGTCGGTTAAAATTGAAGAGGACGTCGTCCGGGAGTCGCAAAAGAAAAGCTGAAATGACCGTTTTCGGCCATGCAATGATGGACGCCGTCCCAATTAAAATTTAAACAAAGCCGGATCGCTGTTCGTCCCATTCACATGTCGGCGGAGAATGTAGATGGAGCTGTGGAACAACCGACGGTCCAGTTTCGAAATAACGGAGCAGTGGAACAAGGCTATAAAAATAAGTGATTTTTAATCCCTAACTCTATGAACTCACCCAAATTAATACGATTCCCTGCCCTCTTGACAATATCGTTGGCTCTCTCCCCATAGCAAAGGGAGCCATCCTCCAAGCGATTAACCAGATCCCCAGTGGCTCGAAAGCAAATGCCGGAATCTTCTTTCAATTCGCCATCCACCTTGTCATCGATCTCGGGTATATAGCAACGCCGCGCCTTGCTGCCCAAGAATAGCTCACCATAGTGCAAATTCTTATCGCTCTGACACTGAATCCTCACAACTGTATCGTCGTCGATGAGCGAACCCAATCGCATGGGAGCTTGCAGCGACTGAACGATGTGTAGAAGGCTCCAGCATGATATCTCCGTGATGCCATAGATATTGCAAATGTGCTTCTGCAGCAGGACCCGCGGATCCATCCACGTGACCAGCTCAGCGTTGGAGGGAAAGGGTTCACCGCCCAGAAGAAGAACCCTAAAACCAGGAAATACAACAAATATGGAACCAAGTTCAGCCATTAACCCACCTCAGTGAACTGGAGCTGCTCAACACGCGCTCTCTGATGGCGATGCTGCCAAACTGACGGAACAAGGACGGGGTCATCTGCAGCAGACTGATGCCCGGCTTGGTCAGAGTCAAGGGAAAGAGGGCATTCAGCACCCGACTGGGGGAATCCCTCATGGAGTGGTGACTTATCAGCAGGGCGGCACCATTTTGAAGCGCCAGAAACAGCTCCACCACGAAGGGATCAAAGGTGCAGGGCGTGCCCAGGTAAATGATGTCTGCCATCGAGACATTAAGCTTCTGGCTTGAAGAGAGATTAGTTCGCTTTGATGTACACCAAGTCACCACCTTACCTCAGCGCCTCAATGTTGGGGGCAATGCATTCGTAGGGCACATGGATGAGCTTGGGGCTGCCCGTCGTCCCCGTTGTTGTGATGGTGTAGCACATATTGGAGGGCAGGGGCTTCTTTGCCTGCACTCTGGGACTTTTCTCAGTGCGCTTCAGCTTGAACAGCTTGCACTCCTCGTTGAGCACCTGGATGCTCTCCAATCGCTCGAAATACAAAGCCCCCACGGCCAAGTGTTCGCTGACCAGCAAGTAGTCAACGCCGGCAGCGCTCATCTGGGCATGCAGCGCCGCGGAGAGCAGCATCTTGTCCGTGGCAAAGAAGTAACAGTTGTGGTTGAGTATCCTGCGCAACTCAAGCCATTAGTTCACATGTAATCCCATCTAGTTTTTGAAATACGCACGCTAAGATAAGAAGGCACGATGCTGGCGTGTGCTGCGTAATCCGAAGGGCGATCCCTGCTCCCGCTGGAATCTGGTGGCGGCGGAGCAGCTCCAGCAGTTCCTCCACTCCTTCCACAGCCTTGGTGTAGGTCACGGTGCTGTCTTGCGGCTCCATGCGCTTTATCAGCAGCGGCACATTGCTGAACTCCCGTATTCGGCCCACGTCGTACAGCTTCTTTGGCTGCTCCAAGCTGGTTTCTCCCAGGCCTAGCCTTTCTTCAGTTCCTGCTGCCGGCACCTGGCTGGATTCATCCCCTTCTGGCGTTGCATTTTCCGGCAATTCTGATTTAATCTTACAACTTGCCATTTAAATTTCAAAATACAAATAACTAGAGCTGGGAAAGAATCGATTTCAACATCGATACTATCGATTCCGTTTTTCATCGATGTAAAAAGGTGGAAAACTTTGCTTAGGTTGCAATAACTATTCGAAAAGGGCATCATGCAAAAAGAGTGTAAACTTTGATAAAAAATCCTTTGAACTTTCATTGAGTTTTTAACACATATTTAAATAATAAATTAAATAATTTACCTCTAGCTTTATGATCAAAATTATTAGAATAAGCATTATATACTAGCAGATATTTGTTAGTTCCTAATAAATGAAATGAAATGAAAAAGTAACCACCCATCGATTCGCTGTACCCATCAGAATAAAATTATTTATGCCTTAAATTTTCCGAAATAAAATAGTTTTGAGATTTTTGTTACCTTTAAAATGTTTTTTTTTATTGTTCAGTGCCAAATATATGTTAAATATTTCTCATTTCATTATTTACATACACAACTCAATACATGTATCGTATAAAGTCTATAATTTCATATCAATGTGCTTACTATTCCCTTGTAAAAGTGTCCTTTGTTGATTTGTTTTTTCGTTTCATTTGTCAGAAAAAGCTCTTGGCATACACGTGCATGTATCTTGAGGTAAAACAGTTAATATTCATCGAAAATAGATTCGAAACTTAATACTAGGCAAAAATTAATCAACGTTCCCTACATATCCGAATTTCCGTCTCTTTTGATTCATCTCTCTCTCATTCACTCTTGGCCAAATCTTCTAGATCAATTGCAATAAATTACGTCCTCAAGCAGGAACTACTGTATATCATCTTGTTGGTTTTTTCGTTTAACCTGAGTTTAATCCTTTATCCTATAACCAGTCCTATGCTTGCTTCTTCGAGCCCAAGGCTTGGCCTTCCTTACTCAGCTTCGAGTACTCAGTCTGCATGATGGACTGGCACTCGCCGATCAGCTGCTCAATGTCGTCCTTGCCGTACTTTTCCGTTGTCACTTCTGGCAGGATGTGGATGAGGGCATGGCTCGGACGGAAGGTCTTCTTTTCATCATCCATAAAAGTGTACTTGGAGATGACAACCGGTTGGATGGGGCTCTTGCTCTGGAGCGCGATGTGGAACGAGCCCTTCTTGAAGGGCAACAGTGTGTCCTTGTTGTTGCGTGTGCCCTCCGGGAACAGCAGCAGCTTGCAATTGCGCTCCTGTATGGCCTTGGCCTCCTTCTGCAGCGAGTTGATCGAGTCCGTCTTGCGGGACCGATTGATGAAAAGGGTGCCCCAAAGCCAGGCTCCGATGCCGAAGAACGGGAGGTACAGGACCTCCTTCTTGGACACAACCGTGGCTCGGCCGATCACAGGCCACAGGTAGGCCAATACACATAGATCCACCGCACTCTGATGATTCATTAGGACCACGGCACCGTGGTCCTTGCGCACATTTTCCAGGCCTCGCACCTCCATGGTGATGCCCATCAAGCGGCACAGCTGCCGGAAGCACCAAGCGGGAACACTGTCAATGGAAAAATTCAAGTTAGAAGGACAAGCTCTACTAAAGGATAAAAAATCTTTATGGGCATTGAAAGCATAATATTAAAATTTAAAACCCTAAAGACCTATATCTTAAATCTAGAGACAAAAATCTTGCCTGATTAAAATAGATTTATTAATTGTTTTAATAAAGATAATAGAATGTTTATAAAGCTCAAAGTGTACACCTAAAACACTTGAAATTAATCGCTAGATCATGGTTATCGCGAATTTTTGCAGTTGGAACATAGCTAGTTTTTAGTTTGGTATTTTTGTTTATACTTACAGGGCATTTCGATAGTCCCTCGGACGCAGTATCATGAAAGGCACACAAAGCAGGACTATGGCACCCGCTCCAAGGAATATCAAGGTCATGCGCAACTGATAGGAGGCTTTGGCGGAAATACTAACGATTAGGCCAATCACACAGACCAGGCCAAAGACTTCGCAGATGCCGATGCAAGCCATTATGTTTATGCTTCTCAAATCCAATAAAGTCGACTTCTATAAGAAAGAAAGCGAATGAGACTCTAGTTAAATACCGACGATAACAATAAACAACCTAAAATGGGGTCCGAATTTTGTTATATCCGATACAAGTCAGCTCTAAGGACTGAATGTAAAAGATTTTTGATCTGTGGAGCACGCGACACTTATTTCTTGGGTTACTTTACATTGTAATTCCATACCATGTATAAATAATAAATAAATCCTATTTTGTTATTCATCAGATTATAGATTCTACTTTATTGACTTTTGACTCTGCAATTGCTTATAGAAATCGGCGGCTATTACGAGATTGCAATACGAGACAACTCACAGTGGCAATTAGTTTCAATTATCTTTATTTGCATATTGTCTTGATTGGCCAATATATCTAACATTTTGGGGTCTTAAATCTTTTACTTTAATAGCCCATCTCGACATCAAAATGCTAAGCACCGTTAGTTAATTTTAATGTTTTAATGGCAGCACTTCAAGATTACTGAGATCCATTTGAAAACGAGCGATACTCCTATAGCAACACACCTCCTAGAAACCTTAACGTCCGATGCCTCAGATTGGACAGGTACTACTGAAAAACCCGGTGACGCGGGGAATCAATTTAACTGCACGAAAAGGCTTATCAGGTATTGCCCGATAGCTATTGTTTGGATTAAGCCACTGAACTTTGGTATACCTGTTATTATATGGTAACCGACTCCTAATCAGTTATTGCAAAATAAATGACGAATAGTACAAAGATTTGAGAGATCAGAATAGTAATCAAGTGCTGGTGATATAGTCCAAGTGTAGGCCAGGTGAAGTAAATACTTTTCGAAGATTACTGTTGGAATTGGGATTTTTTCTTAAAGCTTCGCTATTTATGAAGAGGGTTCCTTATCGAACCGATCTGAAGAATGTTTGGAATAATAAAATACTTATGCGGGAATAATCTAAACATAATTTAAGCAATGGCACCATGCCGGGGAGGTATATAATAGCACTCTTGGCTTATTCTTAAGATAGAGACTTGAAATAAAAACATTTGCACATAATATATGACCCAAGGTAGCCTAATTTTTATACCAGGTGCTCATGAAGTAGGAATGGTGTGTATATTATTCTGTTCGTTCGAATCTTTATTGTAGATTAAGGGTATTTAAAACAGTTGCCACGCGCCCTAATTTGTTTATTTACTTTAAAGTTATCGAGGTGCGAAGTGCGAAATTACACAGAACTCTAAATAGTTTGTTGTTAAATGTATATAATATATATGTAGATAACCAATTTAAAATATGTGGTTACTAAATATTGCTGGTTAAAGTTCAAAACTAAATAAATAAATATTAAATAAATAGTCCAGGGATTGAACTCTAAGCTCGCACCTTTATATTCAGGCCGAAGCACATCCACAGACACTTTAAGACTACACACCCTCCTTTATGACTTTAGCAATTACTACACCCAAAAAAAAATCATCATAGAACCTATACGATTGTTACATGAATTCTATACTCTTAAGTATGAAAAATTTCTTAATAAGATGCTTATTCATTTGATACTACGAAAGTATACATTTTATATATACCAATATTTTAGTAATCACTAACGCGACAAACAGAAAAGTACTAAATTACAGCTAACGCGATTTGTTATCGAATTTTCGATGTAGGTTCGTATAAAAATAATACTCGAAAATACACAATTGAATCTTTGGAGTATACAAATTATACTTTGTAGTATATATTTGATATTTTTAAGTATAAAATTTATACTAAACTCGTTATACTGCTTGAGTATATAATTAAGACAATGCGTAGAAAGGTTAAACTCTTGTTTTTTTTTTTTTTGGGTGTACATAAAATTTACCTGCTCATGCTTATAAAGGTATGTCAGTCAGTAGTTGACACAAAGTCTGTGGCGGTCACGGACTGGGCGAGACCCTGTTGTCAAGCCATTAACATTTCAAAAACAATTCTAAGCTTCGAGTTCGGACCATCCGCTCTAAAAATGATACGCCTAATCGAGATTAGTAGCATTTATCATCTCTAGCCTTTATCTTTATGGCCAGATCATGTCAATATTAAGTTACCCCCCAGCCAGCACAAGTGTTATAATCAGATTGTGGGCCTACTTTTGAT
This sequence comes from Drosophila rufa, assembly GCA_018153105.1. Taxonomy (NCBI): domain Eukaryota; kingdom Metazoa; phylum Arthropoda; class Insecta; order Diptera; family Drosophilidae; genus Drosophila; species Drosophila rufa. The sequence goes on from JAECXS010000096.1 coordinate 22,048,384, forward strand.
TACTGTGTACTAAATGTTTGTCGTGCTGAAAGACTTCTTTTTTTATGACCCTCCGAGCTTGTACGAAAACAACTTCTAATGTTGGCAGTTCCAATTATGGCGATTATCGTTGTAGTTACAACTTTTCCGGCGTTTGATGACAAACTGTTGATACTGGCGTGACCTTTTGGAGAGTAATTGTATTTGTGCGTTGAATGGGCACTTAAGTTCAATCAAGTCTCGAGATCAGATCGTAATGGCATTAACTTTTGCCAAAGCATTTCCACAAAAAGTAAACAGTGAATTATACTTTGTTATGACTGCGCCAGCGGTTCTAATAATGGATAATAAACGGGGTTGGGGGTTTTATTTCTGCAGAACGCAGGCGGTTTACGATTTTATTTCCAGGTACTTATCATTATTTATACACACTTTAGGGGAATTCTAACGAAATCAGTGAAAAAGCTTGATTTTCAAATCAGGCTTCAAAGTTAGTTAGAAGTAATTAATTAGGAATAGAAAAATAGTATATTTTCCCTTAAAAAGGTACAAAAAACTATCAATAAACATTGACATTAATTTGCTAACATTTAAAATCTATTTGCTAAAATTATTTACAACTTTGTTGCTAATATTATAGTAAGTGCAAATTATTACAAATGTTCTTTAGATAATAAATTGTAAGGAAAGTCAGAAAATAGTAGGCATACGTAACACCATTTACAACTTAGAAACAGTTTGTACTTTCGTTGTCACTGTGCCAAAAATTGCAATCAATTTATGAACGGCAAATGTTTGACTATTTGTTTACAATTTATGCCGAAAAGCCCGAAAGGGGTTTACGTTTACGGCTCCCACTATCTTTCTGTGACAATTACCGCGAAGCTTTCCGTGTGCGACAGCGGAACATCATCGATCCATTCCAGGCCAGCATAAGCTTCGGTCACTGATAAGATAGTGGCATGATTTCAGCCAGGAAAATAATGGCTTTACTACACCTTGGAACCAGCTGACGAACGCACGCGTGTGGCGGCATGTGGAGGAGGAGGACTCCGGACCATAGCACCGCCTGCAGCCTCAGTTGAACGTCTCAGTGTCTCGGAGTCAAGTTCAAAGTCAACGAGTGCACAGCAGCCGAGTGGAGAATTTCCAGACCAAGCTGAGTCATTAAAAGATCTGACGACGATCGGACGTTTCTAATCAAACGGCTAAAGATCATTGTTTTTCGAGAAATTGCCGAGTGGGATGTTTAGAGCTTGAGTCGCCCGTTGTTTGTAAATAATGTGCATGCCAGTCAGTAATTTGATTCAAGTCTTTTATTAGGAAGAACTTCGGATTAGAGCTCTAACATGTTCTGAAAGGGTATAAAAATACTACAAAATGTATTATCATAGTTTTCTTCTCAAAAATAAGAGAAATTATCGAAATAATAACTAAAAAGGTAGCAGTGTTTAAAAGTTCCCAATTCAATGAGAACTTGTTATTTTTTGTTTAGTTCTTGAAAACTTCCTTATTAAATATTAATTTAATTTTTAAAGTTTTTAAGTGACATCCTTAAACTTCCCTCTTTCCGCTGTAAACATCTGAATTATTAAAGAACCAAAGTATTCTTTCCCACGCCAAAAGGAAGCGATGAAAAAAGTGCGGTGGAGTCCCAATAACCTAAAATCAACAGGAAAGCTTGAAGGAAAGAGTGGAGAAGAGTGGGGGAAAGAGGGTGGGAAGGCTTCCAGCGAAAAAACGACGACAACTGGGAATTATAAGGGCAGTGTGCCAGAGAGGGACAGAGCGAGCTCCTGAGAGGTAATAAATGTACGCAGGATTCTTGTTGTGGTCGTCGCTTTTATTCCTTGTGGAACGAACACACACACCACATGGGAAAAGAAGCGAGCAGGGGAGGTAATGAAGACAAAAACGCACAACAACTTAAATAGTACAAACTCACGAAACCGTTAAAGGTGGAAAGTTGTTGCTCCCGGCTTCTATTCTCTCTAGTTGTTGTTGCGGCGTGGGCGTAATTGTTGATTTGCATCTGGCTGTGTGTGTGTTATTTGCGCGGGAGCCTTGGCTGCTGCAACATCTGCACTGTAATAAATTTCACGGAATGGCTATTGCACCTGCACTGTCCACTTAATCCCGTTCAAAGGAATTTCACCGCTCTAGCACTGGCGCACGCTTTCGGTTTTCAAATAATTATGCTTTTCCGCCGCCAGAGTGCCGGCACTCAACTACTCAGCAGCAGCGAGAGGCGTCCGCTTCAAACAAAAGTCCGTGGTCAATTGAAAAAGCTTTCGCTTCGCGTGTTCGCTGCGCTTCCGTTGACTTAGCGGTCAGGCTTTGGCTTTGTTGGTGCGCATGTGACCCAGGCGACGAAATGGAGCTTCTGGTCCGGCTTGAGATGAATATGCTTGCGCGACGTACTGAGCTCCAACCAGTTGCTTGTCCTGATCTGGTCCTGGTTGTCCAGCTTGTTTCTTTGTGGGGTCCTTGCCATTATTTATCTCCAGGACTCCTGGTTCTTTTCGCAAGAAAAATAGACAGAATGGCAATGCAATTTAATAAAAATAAGGAAACTATTATTAATTTTTAAATATTTTAAATACAATACATTTATCAATTCAATTCGTTTAAATTTTGCTTTTTGTTTACAGGCTTACGTCGTAAATCTTCACGTTTTTGTTACGGAGTTCGGTCAGTGTGACCAGCTGCCGTAGAGGAGAAAAACGTCTGTTTTCTGACGAATTTCAGGGGAATTTCTGTGAATTCCATGCGGGCACACGGTTCACCGCCTGCTTCGATTAAAAATATTTGCCAAAATAGAGTAATTTCGGTATTTACGATGTACGCGAGCGTGAGCACGTGCCGGCTGTGCCACCGCGAGGCTGAGGCCGAGTCACCGAACATCTTCGAGAGCTCCATGGAGTTCTGCAAGGATGGGTCCATTGCAGAGATCTCGCAGCATCTGTGGGCCGTTCACGTGAGTCTTTGTCGCATAGCGAATGTGTTTCCAAAGTAACCATTACCTTTGTAGTACGAACGCCATGAGTTCTTGCCGGAGCTTGTGTGCGCGGAGTGCCAGGAGCTATTGCACGATGCTTTCGAGCAGCGCAGGGGCATGCAGGAGCGGGAACAGGGGCTGCAGGAGCAGCTAAAGGAGATGTTGAAAATGGATGCAAAGTACCGGTCCGGCTTGAATGGCAATCAGGGTGAATTTGAGCCCGAGGCGGACTGCGATATTGTGGACGTGGATCCGGAGAAGCTGTCGGAGACGAGTGAAGACGAATTTCTGCTTTGCTCGGAAGGAGACTACGAGAACGAGGAGGACGATGAGGAAGAGGAGGAGGATTTCGATGAGGAGGACGAGGAAGAGGGTCAGAACGGCGACGATGTCGAGATGCGGCTGGGCATGGACGCCGCTCAGATGGCGTCCATGGAGGCGGGAATGAGAGACGCCAACGCTAGTGTCGACCCCAACTCTGGGGCAGTGCAACCCAAGCGCGCCTTCCTCTGCCAGTACTGCGATCTGGGCTTCACCTTGCCCGCCGACTGCCAGGAGCACGAGAAGAGCGCCCACGACCCAGCTGCCCCGTACTGCTGCACCTTCTGCGACCTCCGGATGACCGCCCGGACCGCTCTGATTGCTCACATCAAGATGCTGCACGATCCCGAGCGTCCGTATGTCTGCGCGCAGTGCCGGAAGGGTTTCGTTCGACGCTCCGACTTGAAGAAGCACACGATTGTGCACACGGGCGTGCGACCCTACACCTGCAACGTGTGCTCCAAGAGCTTCTCGAGGAACACCAACCTGAACAAGCACATGCGTATCCACAGCGGCGTCAAGCCGTTCGTTTGCCAGCACTGCCCGCGATCGTTTCAGACGGCCGTGGAAATGATGAAGCACTCGCGCTCCCACACCGAGGTGAAGGCCTACCAGTGTGGTCGCTGTCCATTTTCCTTTTCGCGCAAGGATAAGTTTATGGCCCACCAGCAAGTTCATACTAAGCGCGACGTAGAACACCAGCAGCAGCATTTGGGACAACTTCCGCCAATGGAGGGCGAACTGGCGCTGTTCCAGCAACCGCAACAGCTGCAGCTCTCGGGCAAGCCAAAGGCTGCACCGCAGTCGAAGTCCTCTCGCAACTTCCGCTGTGATGTCTGCGACAGGGGTTTCCAGAGAGAGCGCGACCTGCAGCGCCATCGAGCCCTACACATGGACACGCTGTTCGCCTGCAAGATCTGCAATCAGGGTTTCAACCGGCGGGAGCAACTGCAGCGTCATGAACTGGAGGCCCATGGGCCTAGCTATACCTGCGGGATCTGCTGCATTAACTTTCTGTATCAGGTCGAGCTGGAGAATCACCTTAAGGTCCACCAGTTGCAGCACAAAATGGCGCAGAGTGCCCAAGAGGCCATCAATGCCGCTGCTAGTTTGCCACTCAAAAAGGTCGATCAGGCGCCGGTAACTGTACTGCCTCCGGTGATTCAGCCCGCCGAACTCTCCTTCTACAGCAACATGATTCCCACCATGAATCTGGGCTTCTACAGCGAGACTCGGCCGGAGGAGTAGTATACACGCACTAATAGTAAGTAGGTCGCAAAGTTTATAGAGTTTATATAGCTATTTGGTTAGCTAAGATGGTAAGAACTGGTATCTATACATATGTGGGGTGTATCTGGGGGACTTACAGCCAAATTTGTCTATACTTGGCCAAAGGAAGAAGGAAGTGGAATATGATTTTATTTTGAAAAAAGGAAAGCTCTTTTACTTTTCACTTTTATAACATTTGTAATTATTTTTTTTTAACTTCACTTTCAAATTTGTAATTATATTTTCATGGATTATTATATTAATATTACAGAAAAATTAGGTATTATGCTAAATATATTTAAGTTTAAATTGAGTTTCCTACAGTCTTCTTGTGCAAATTTCTTTAAAGAAAGGTTTTCCTTTTTTTTATCTTTAAAATTGTAGAGAGCGTACATAAATATTTTATTTACATTATAGGAACAACAATATTTTGATGGATTATTATATTAATATTACAAAAACGTTGTTTATAATGCTAAATATCTTTAAGTTAAAAGTGAGTTTTCTACATTCTTCTTGTGCAAATATTTTAGAAAGGCTTTCCTTTTTTTAATTCTTAAAATTGTAGAGAGCATACAAAAATATTTTATTAACATTATAAGAACAAAAACAATTTTTCATCGAGACCACTTTATTGGTTATTATTTGATTTTTATCTTATTTTAACAAAACTTTTTCAACAAATATTTTTCGTATAATACATTACTTTTTCAACTATTTTTATTGTAAATAAGTAAGTGATTTTATAAATTACGTAAGCCAATATTCAACAGTAAAAAAATAAATATTTGAAGACCATTTTAAAGCAATGTGGTTTTTAATCTTTGTCTGTAAAATGCAGAAAATACATGTTTTAAAAGTTTTAGAGAATTAAAACCGCAAATTTGCAACGGTCAAGGATTACTCAACAATTTCCCCGTTTTACTAATAACTAAATAAAGTTAATGCAGCTCCAGGTCGACCAACATGTTGCATGCAACAAGTTGCAAGTGGCATGATCTTGAGGCCGTCTTTGCGCTAAGCTTCAAAATCGCTGCACCGCCGCCGCCAGATTGTGTCTCGAGGTCGACTCATACGGTAGTCCCTCGACTTGCTCGGAAACTCGGCAACCCGAACGATCGATCGGCTGGAAGCCTCCTCCACGACAATCCTCGCCTCGGAGTGCGCGCGCGCGCAGTGAATTGTGCTGGTGCTGACAGTGTAACGCTTGATAGAATAATAAATAATAAAAATAAGGGGGAGAGAGAGCCCCAAAGAAATGTGGTCGAGCTGCCATAAATAAGGTGCGGATTTCAAACGAGACGATAAATCTATTCCCGCAACGGGCACGCAATCGGGGAATTCGAACTCACCTTGCGGATCCGCTCGGATAGGTTCCGTTGAGAGCGGTAAGTACGCAATTACCATGGATGGGAAGGGTCATTCCGAGTGCGATTTATGTATGTGCCGATGCCCGGCTTGGGGTCTCGGGTGTTTAGGTGTTGGCGTCGCCCGCTGGGGCGCCCTCGGGTTTCCATTCTTAACCACATCGTTCTCATCATCTCCTGCCTCCACCTCAAACATGACAAATGAACATGTTGCTGGTCCCCCGACAGCTTTCCTTTGATTGAATAAAGAATATCCATCCACATGGCCAGGAATAAGTGTGTTTGGAAAGCCAACTGCGGCTTGCATGATTTGAGCAGCCACTTTTGTCATTCCCGAAAAGATAAGGGGCACGAGACGAACTGGCCACATAAAAGGCAAAAGGCAGCTTCCAGCTTCCAGCTGCCAGCTGCCAGACATTGCGCTACCTTCGTGAGGCGCTTTTTGTCCATTTAAATCTTGAGAAATGCGAGGAGTACTCCATAGCTTTGTCGGCAGAAGTTCTGGACTGATGGCTTATTCATTAAATTGAGTTTCAGTTAAGCAACAGTATATATTTGTTTATTCTTTTAAGTTTTTTATTTTACAAATTTAATTAAAATCTTTTAAGTTACTGCAGTGATATATACTCGTTAGCTTCCTTTCGCAGATTGCGTGTCGGTTACTGAAAGCACCTGCGGTGCAGAAATACAGGCATTGCGGATACGCGAACCGTTTTGAAAACAATCTAATTTCTGCGGATGTGAAGGGTTAACTCAATCTCGTTCTCGGAAGATAAATGAGCCCAGTTTAACGGATAGTATGCACCAACACGCACCTTCAGCCGATTTAGATTTAGTGCAATAAATGCCTTGGGCTGCCTAGAACCCAGTCATAAGTACACGAGTGCCAGAGCCCACGCAACAACTTAATTACGCCTATTTACACGCAGTACGCATAGGAAAACCCAGGCCCTGGGCAGATGCTAGATCTCGACACTGTCAATTATGAGTTACCTACATTTTTCTTGAAGAGTTTTAATTATAAAACCTTGAGTTCGAGATTAAGCGTTCTTGGAAGTGGATTCCCTGTACTCCTCTTTGGGGAAGATATAAGATTACGAAATGCAGGAAAACTTAAGGGTGTCAGTAGATTAACTAGCCTTTGAAATTGACGAACAGTTAAACTGGGGTTTAACACAACAAGGTTTGTTAACCGAACGAAAAGTGATGACAGAGGCTTAAAGCTTAGAAGAGAGATTGCTTTTGATTTTATCTTTCTCCTTAATCTAACTTGCTAAGCTTTCGTTCTTATTTTATTAAGCTAAAAGGATAGTAACTCTCAGTTAAGTCTTAACTCTCACTTAAGCCTTTAAAAACTTAACGCTAACTTTCATATGAAAACTTTTGCAAAAGTTAACTGAACCTTTGAGAACTGTAAATAAACTACTTATTTTAAACCGGAAAATTTTAGACAAATAAAAATTCTAATTCCACTTGGACAATCCCACGTTTAATTCCATATCAACTAGTTCCGATAAGCTACTTACACATTCGTTGGCTGACAGACACACAAATCGTCGTCGCCGTCGTCGTCTGTCGAAGGACTGATGGGAATAGGAATACATCAGTGTCATTCAGACGGACGGCAGACACCTTTCCATCTGTCACTGGTAAGGGAATGGCTGCCACCTCTTCGCCCATATCGCCCAGCTAATCTCTCATAAACACAGCACACCCAGTAGACTCTTTTTTTGCCTAAACTTTTTCGCGGTGAGAGCCGTACGTTTGCATTTCACATCCGTTTCGCTTCATTTTGATCAGATGCAATTTAATTCACAATTCACTTTCTTCGCAGACAGTGCCAGCGATGTGATCCAGCAAATAATGCATGTTCCACTTGGCTGACAGGCAGGCGGTGCGCCGGTATTGGGACTTTGGGGTTTTCATCATCTTCATCCGTTTACTTTTCAAACAAATGTATGCCTATTTTTGGTACTTGGTACATGAAGAGAGCAAAGGTATACTGGGTTCGTTGCAATGCTGTCAGACTTTGCCAACAGTCGAAGCGATCTAGACAGGGATTATAAAACTAGATATAGATTTAGGGAATGACTTGGCTGCCGGGTATCTTATAGTTGATACTGTTTTAATATCGGAAATATGAAACATTTTAACCCGAAAACAAAGGATCTTCTTAAAAGAAGATTTAAAATAATTTAAATCTAATTTTAATAGCTTTCCAAGGTATTCCCAGCTTCGATTCGATCCACCGAGATATACTTTCTTGTTTTCGCTGTATTTCGCAGCGGTTGCCCGTCAAAAAAAACCAGTTCCCTTGCTCCCCATCCTGGTCGATCTCCCGATCGCGAGGTATTTGTTTGGCACGACATTTGCTCCTTGCCTTGAATAGAGTGTGTTGTGGAGCTGTCCGGGGCTGGCAGCCGCCTGCCTCCGACTCTGACTCTCTGACTCGGTGGCTGCTCTGGTGACGATGGCTATGACGTCGTCGTTGCAGATGTCGCATCCTCTACGTCCCGTGTCCCTAGGTCCGCTTCATGTCGTCACGCAAACTTTAATTCGTTCATTAATTCAGCCGGCGAACGGTTAGCCGGCTCGGTGGGCGTGGAAGTAGCTGGAAGTGTTAATTAGTTGTTAGTGTCTCCGCCTGGCCCCAAGGATATATATTTAATGAGCGCCTTGGGAACCCCTAATGTCAATCGTGAGTGCTTCTGCTTAGTGTCTCGGTGCTTGGGCCAACAGCTTATTAATCTCTTTTGGTTGAGAAATAGGTATGCTTCTTACAAAGTATCAAATGGATTTGTCAACTAGAATTTCTTACCTTCTCTGGTTTCCTTAAACTGGAAAAAATTACACTATTATTTGCACGTACTAAATCCTATTTTTCTTGGTCGTATTACCAATATCTTTCCATTGTTTTTGATACACTTTCAGGGCTTATAATTTGATGATTGCCTCAGACCTGAGATATTTTTAGACACAACTCCTGCAAGTTGATCTCCATAATTGTGTAAATTGTTCGAGCTTGTTCGAGGAGCTTTGATGTGTCGAATCTCCATTTCCACTTTCGAGGAATTCCTTTTGGCCTCGCGAAGACCAGTCACAAATCAGTGGCCCAAGGCCCGAGTCGCAGAACCTTTGCAAATAAATTCTTGCAAGCAATTTTGACCCAAGCTCCCCCTGCTCGAGCCCGAGCCGATGTGCAGGTGATGCGAGGTGAGTTCCAATCTCCGGGACTGAAGCCCGAAGGGGCGACCACTCCAGTCTGGCTCCTCTGGAGCTCCTCCCCTTCGCTCGTTGTGGGTGTGCAGCTGTGTACGCTGTCAACTCGCTCTCGCTGATCCATGGAGCCCATGCGGAAATAGTGGCCAAGGGTGTGCAATTGCTTTGGCGATTGCATTTTCTTTATCGCATCCTGCACAAATTACAAAAATATTTCACGTTCCGCCAGGTTTGGCCATCTCCTCGTGTCCGTGGCTCTGTGAGGGGCCCAGCCGGGTCACTTGCCCATCGAACGTGTCCACATTTGTTCGAACACAAAGCTCCATTGAGGAATTTCCCGGACCCAGTCTCCGCGCTCTTTGACTTGCCGCGTGGGAGAGGCTGTTCGAATGGCTAGATAAATATGTGGTTTCCAATAGAAGATTTCGCCAAAGCAGGTTACTTTTGGCAATAGCAGCAGCTTCGATATTTCCCTACTCACCCAAAGAACAATAAACCGAGTATCTTGAAAAGTACGTGATAAATGTTACTTGTTGATTTAGTATTCATAATTTAGAATGTACGTACCGGTAGAACATAAATCATTGGTAAAAATCAATCACAGGCTTTCCCCTGATATCTGGCTTTAAAACAGTTAAGATCCAAGTTCAGGCAGCAGCCAGAGGTCACCTGGAGTACGCCAACTGACTGATGATGGCCCGAGCAGCACCGCGTTTTTGCAATTCATAAATATTAACAGCCCCGACCATGATGACGACTCTAGAAAAGAAGCTGTGAAGTCCAGGCACGGCAGTCTCGTCTAATTGTTTGCTGCCTTTTATTGGCGAGTAATCCCAATGCCAATGCCAACGTGCAGCGATGGCGACGGCAAGTTTTTGTGGGCCATCCTCGGCGATCCTGATCTTGGCCAGGCCTTACTAGACTGCACGTGCTGGCATCCACGTCAACATTCGCCAGTGGACGACTCTCGCATGGCATGGCATCATGATATTGCGTAACCTGCACGCGACAAGAAATTTAACGCAATGCGGATAGATCGATGGAGGAACAGTCGGGGCAGAAAGGATAGTTCAGTGAGAGGAAGCTGTAGAGCTTTAGTAAAATTATAGTAACTTTGAAAAGTAAACTTATAATAACTTAGGGAAGAAGGGATGGAGGTAACACCTGAATAAATGGTTAAATAAAACACACTCCTAATAAGACTGAGTTACATATTTCTGAAGCTTATATAATCTCTATAAATATTAAACCGATGTGCATAGTCCAACCTTAATCAAATTTAATAACACTGCAGTCTAACTCTTATTTATGTACACCCAAATAAAAAAAACACGAGAGTTTAACCTTTCTACTCGTTGTCTTAAAAATATACTCATGCAGTATATCTAGTTTAGTATAGATTTAATACTTTATAATATCAAATATATACTCAATAGTATAGTTTTTATATTCTATAGTTTCAATTGCGTATTTTCGAGTATTATTTTTTTACGAACTCGATAACATAATGCGTTAGCTTGAATTTAGTGTGTTTCTGTATGTCGCGTTAGTGATTTTTATCTTGGTGCAGATTAGTATAAAATTAATACTTTCGTAGTATCAAATTAATAAGATTCTTATTAAGAAATTTTTAATACTCAAGAGTATAGAATTCATGTACCAATAGTATAGTTTCTATGGCTATTTTATTTTGGGTGTAGTTCTGAAGAGAATTTGTGTTGGCTTGAAGGCCTGTTTAAGTTGTTAACAAGACAAAGCCTATAAACTTTTATAATTATTTTTATACGAGGGCACTTGTAGAGTAAGAAATATATGCCCATGCAGCTTGGAGAATAAAACGCTTGAGACTCCATAAAACTTAAGTATTCAAGATTGCCATCAACAGGGAACCAGCAATTTCTTAATCTTTCTTGAATGAACCCGTTTAGCATTTTCGCCACACCCTCCGAAACAGCGTCCAAACACTCACCTTGTGGGCCGAGCCATCGGATCCATTATTTTGACCACATCTGTCTGTGTGGCTTAGATGGATCGATTATGGGGCGATGGATTGTCGGGCTTCAAATTGGCATTGTTGGAGTCGGCGGACCTTGTTGGGGCCTAATGCAATTAAGATTCGATTAAAAGTCTTCACACGACGGCGATAGAAACTCTCGGGGACTCCCACATAAATTAGCACGGTATGTGTTGTGCTGTGGTGCCGAGTGTGCCGTCGTAGTCGTTTTCCGCTTCCTTTTCCGCTTTTGGCCGCTGATTGCCCAAGCCACAATCCAGCAAAGCGAGACCAAGTACCTTCCGTTTTCCATCCCAGATTCGGATTCTTCTTCTGGGACCCGCGCGGCTCCTCAGTCTCCACGCTTCCCTCTGCTCCTGGGCTTGTTCGTGACTGTTACCTCTTCTTCAGCTGCTGCTACTGCTGCTGGTTCTTTGTTTATGGCTGTGAAATTCGAAAATTGAATCTTGCACAGGTTGAAGCCTTGACGGGGCCTCTCCCGCGGCCAGCCCGAGCTATGCACACGTAATTATCCTTAAAGCCAGAAACGTGACGATATTTGCAATTTTCATACATTTAAGTTCCGTTGAAAATGTTCGGCAGGAATGCGAATATTAATGCCGAATACGATTCAAAGGGGAATCGAGACTTTTTTGTTGCTGATTCGCTGGATAAAGCTCTTTTTTTATACACATCTGACAGCTGGTTTTAAGGTTTTAATTGTAGCCCTTGAGGGAATATTTGGGGAGGTTAATGAAAGCAGTCACAGGATGGATACATTGTGAGCTTTTATAAAGGTTTCGAGACACATTAAAGCTATACAAATGTCAGCAGATATTAATGTTATTTAACCTATGATTCCGATCTGCTTCTTAGAAAATTATTATTAATGTCTTGGGTCCTTGCTATCACTAAGAAATGGTAAATTCTACGCAGACAATTGGGGGACAACACACATGGCCAGAACAAATGCGATTACCGAATCAACAAGAGCAAAAAAAAAAAACAACAGCAACAAAAGCAAAGGGCGATACAGCGAAAACTTCATTGAGTTTCGACTGCCTTCGTCTGTCGACTCGATTCGCAAAAATATTTCTCAATGTCTAACCCGAGGCCATGGCCAAGGAGTCGGCCGACAGAGAGAGGCCAGACCTTTGAGGCAGAGTCGCTCCAACTACCACCTATTAATCAAAATCTCTTGATCTACACAAATCCCAACACACTGAGAGAAACCTCGGGGTAGACGCAGATCGTCCAGGGCAGCGTCCCTAATTGGATTGCCAGTCGCTTTCTTGGAGTGTGGGCAAGCTCGAGGACAGCAGCCCCACCACGTTGATGGACGACCAGGACGCCAGCCTCCGACTTGGGCAACAAACCTCCAGCTCCATCTCGGGCTACACTGGTCTGCCAGAAACGTGTGTTTCTTTTTGCATAGAAAGTTAATATAGGTTATGGCCATAAACTTTCGGCCTTGACTCATTTGTTACAGTCGTGAAGAGGGTAATAAAATGTTGGTTAAAGGGTGGTTACGTAAAAAAGGTAGCTTTAAGGATTCTATGAATTAGAGCTCCTCACACAGGCACAGAAAAGACTATTTTAAAAGATATTTTAAAAATAAAATACTTTAATATTCATTATTTAAACTGACTTTCTAGCTTTAGGTACGCCTTGAAACTGTAGCAGACCTTGATCTCTCTCTCTCATCCGCCTGAATCCTGTTGGTGAGTGAAATCAGTGGAGGCACTTGGCGGGGGCGGAGCTCGACCCTTGCCAGAAAACTCGCGGGATCTCAGGGATCGGGGAAGGAAACACGCGGTAAATCACAAAAGCGAGCCACGAAGGCACGATACGATGCCAGTTGGAGTTGGAGTTAGTGCCCTTGGCTCTTTATTAAATTAAGTTAAATCATGTAATTTCCATGTAGCGAGTCAAAAGTGCAATTCCTATTCGCTGGGCAGCGGGGGCGGTTGCGGTTGCGGGAGTTCTAGGCCCAGGAGAAGGGCATGAGATCCTGGGCCTGTAATCATCGGCTGGCCTGGGAAGCGGCCTCGTCGATGCCTCCCAATTGATTGTAAATGTTTGACCAGGCGGGGGTTTCAGAGTATGTTCGATATATTGGGATAGCAAAGTTTATAGCTATATAAAATTGTTTACTTTAACGTAATAAATAAATCTAAAGTAAGGTACATATGGGGCACCACTTTCCCCTCGACAGAAATGCAAATAATAGACGGAAATGTACATATCCTAAATTTTAGCTCACTAATTAATTCATATCTCAGCGGTACGAATGCTGATTTGTTGAATTCACTGCAAATGCAAATTACCTGCGGAACCCACACGTGGTGGAGCAGGGAGCCAACTTGGAGTGGAGCAGAGCGAGCGACCCACAGCGGCGTTTGTGTCTTCCACTCTGCAGATTGGAGTGGAAATTGTATATCGTACTCGTAGTTAGAATAAATAACTTTGCGTCGGGGGCCGCAGCTTTTGCCCAGGCATCCCAGGTAGTCCAGGTAGCCCAGCCAACGGGTACGAGCCCCCTCTCCATGGCCATTCCCATCTCCATCTTCAGCTGCAGCTCCGCCCCGTCGCTCTCTGTGGTGCCTGCATATTTATGAGATTTATTTTATTTTATGCGATGTCGCTACCTGATACTGATACGGCGTCCAGCGTCCCCGCGCACATTTATTAGATGACATATTTTATTCATTCTGGAAGGCCGGGCCAGGCGATTAGCCATGTTTAGCCAGTCAAATTTGTTGGGGACGGGATGGCTCCCGTTTCGCTTCCTTCCTCGGACTAAGCCGATTTATGGCCTAACATTTCCGGGGCCATGTAATCTGTCAGTCGCGAGAGTCGCGTCCTGTGGCGGCGGGAAAGTGGAGCCTCTGGAGCCTCTGGAGCCGCTGCAGCCAATCGCCAATCAGCCGCCATAAATTGACAAAAATCAAAGTACTAGATTGCTGGCTCCGGTGGGAATGATGGCCCTTTTCAGTCTACTTCCCATCGGCGAGAAAGCTTCTTCTCACATGTTACGTAATCGCCGTAATAAACCAGAAGTGACTCTGATACCTCTGATCCTCTCTCTAGTACACAGGGAGAAAGGGGATTTTTAATTGGCTAGCAAAATATTTACTTTATTTCAACCTTTCTCAGCTCAGTTAATTTGAGTTCCCTTCTCTGCAGTTTCACTCAAAGTGTCTACAATAATTTTACAAAATATTAAGAATTATTTGGTTCGTGAAAGTACTGCCTGGAGTGTCCCATATCCCTCAGAGTCATGTGCCTCATGTTCTATGTGCTAACCATCATCGTAATCCTACTCGTGGTAATGTTAATGGTGATTCAGATGACCAAGAAGGAACCTAAGACGGAAGAGGAATGAAATAAACTATGTTGCAGCCATCAAACCAAGTTCCTGGTTGTGGTTTATCTCCAAGATAATGTTTTTTTATTACCACTAAAATTTGCAAACAAGATGCTTGCCTTTTCTCTGTATTTTTTGTAAGTAAAAAGTTGCCTAGAAAATGTTGGATACATTTTTGATTGTTGATTATTTTACAGAAACTTTCCTTGGCAAAAATAGTTTAAAACCATATTTATAAAATCAATTAAATTATCTTTCTGTTAATGGCCAAAATCTAGATTAAATATTTCAATAAAAATATTTAATAAAATCTAGGTTCTTTGATATTTTCCTGTGTGTTTCCCCAATTCAAACACTGCCGCCCGCTGTGTTGACACTGAAAAATGCCGACGCCAGCGACTTGGACTCGGATCTCCTCTGCTGCTGATGGCAGCCACATGTGCTTCCACGCACGTCCAACATTTTATGACAATCATTTGAGTTAATTGCCAACAGCACAAGTCCGCGGCGGACCACACCGGGCAGCTTTTGCTGCGTGTGGCAATGATACTAGAAGTCTTCTTCGCTTGCAACACGTTGCATCGAACCCGACTCCAGTGCCCGCTCCTGCAGACAGCGACACCTGTGCAGCTCCGTTGCCGGATCCATCTCCAGACTGGGCTGAGCTGAGCTGGGCAGTAAAAGGCATTAGCGTCCGTGTCTGTCACCTTCGTCATGGTCACGCTAATCGCGGTAATCGACTGCGCCAATAAACTGACAGGTTTATGGAGCTCCAGATGCGGAAGCCCCGTGCCCCAGACGCAGCCCCAGGCGCAGGCGCACCTGATTTAAAAGCAATTAAAATGCGAATTGATGTCGCGATTGATTTCTCCTCCAGCCCAGACCGTCTCTGTCACCGCAATCCAAATTCTCAGACTCGATCTAAGGTGGATCCACTTTCACTAGATGGCATCCAGCATCCTCTGAGAAGTAAAACCGGAAATGGGTTCTAGATTCTATAAGCTCTCTCTGATCGAGATAGTTGATATTAAGTGCTGATGGGGTTTGCCAGGATTAAATTCTCTTAGTGGGGTTGGGAAAGTTGGAATTATCCCTTTAGATTTATTATCTTTCTTTTACTTTTCCAGTGGGTCAATCAGGATGAGTCTGATATGTTGCTGCCGGATCAGACGTACGCCGACTACGATGTGGGCCACTCCCAGCTGCTGAGCTACCGCAAGAGCCGGAGTCGGAGCCTGAAGTCCCAGCTGCAGCGATCCAAGAGCTCCGATGCCAGCAGCAGCAGCTACGAGCGAACAGCGGACTTCTTTGAGAATATACCCGATTTTCTCGGGGATTCGTTTCCGGCCTTCTTGCTCAGTCCCCAGGATCAGCAGGATGTCCAGCCCAAGAAGCGGGTGTTGCAGATGGGCAAGCAGGAGAAGAAGGAGAACGAGCCAGAGGAGCACGAGGAGAGCGAGAGCACCAGTCGGAGCGAGAACTGTGAGGACACCGAAGTCCTGCGCCTGTGCGAGGACTTCCTATGTCGCCATCGCATGCGTCCCGACTTCTTCTGCCAGTATCACAAGGCTGTCAGGTAAGAGTGTAATTCTTTAGGTCAGGTTTTAATAACTATATTCTTAGGGAAATATAGAAATCAACCTCGTGTAGTTCTGTTACTTTGTAGCTGAAATCTAAACCTTTTCCCATCCTCAGTTCGAGTACATCTTCGCCACATCAAAGGAAAGCATCGCCCGCCGTTATCGACTCCGCACCCGCGTCGGGAGCAGCCGAAGTGGAGGTGAAGCCATCTAAGGAGCCAAAGGCCAAAGGAATAAGTGCTGTGGTGCAGAGGTTTACCAAGTTCTCGGCCATTTACACGCTGCCGGTGCCCAAGCGGAAGAAGACGTGCCACAAAACCACGGGCAACATAACTGGTAAGTGCAAAAAAGTAGAAATAATGACGATCATTTATAAATCCAAATATGTTTTTGAATTTTGATATCTATAATATTTTTTGAGTCTGTGGAAGGTCTTTCGGTTTTAATGAAATTCATAATATACTTAAGAATATTATCTTTAACAACAACTTAAAAAAAACCAATTTGACATGATCGCTTTAGTGATGGTCCAATAACAGAGAGACGTGGATGGCTAGATCGACTTGACTGAGGATGCTGATTATGAATTATACAAATATATATACTTAATACTGCAATGGTTTTATAGATAATATAATAAAGGTAAATCTGAATCGATCTGGCTTGAGATTATACAGTGCTTCTTGCACCTTAACCTAGACTTACACACTTGTACCCGTAGTTAAATGTCCTTCTACATGCCTTTACGCTCTACATGTTTTTACGCGATTTCAGGTAATATACATTGGTTTTTACTTGACATCAGGCTCATGACATAAACTTTGTCAAATATGGCAAAGAAAAGTCCGGCTTAACAACCAATTTTAGCTCTTGAAGTCATTTTCCGCCGTTGAAAATTCTCAAATAGGATGTGGGGCATGCGGGGAAATGTGTTTTTCCACGAAAGACATTCAAAAACCTTCAAAAAAGCCTAATTTATCAATCTTAAACCAGTGATGCCACGTTTTTACACAGCAAGTACTAGAGGTTCAATCAAAGTTTCCAACCTTTTTAGAAAAGTTTATAACTGTTTGCTTGTTTGTTTTTGCTTCTCTTTAAAAAACTTTGCTTAATTAAAGCTGGAAAAATATAAACATCGATACATATATTTAAATAATAATTTATGTTTATTTAGTTAATAATAAATATTTTACAAAATATCGGATAATATAGAAAAATTAAATAATCCGATATCTAGTCATAAAAAAAAGGAAACCAATAATACGATTTAAATGTTTATTTTATTTTGTTAACAGCAAATGTTTAAAAAAGGTTTAAATAAAATAAGGGATAATTACAGACTTAAAATCAATTAAAAATATGACCAAAAGTATGCAATAAAATGTTTATAGTTCCCAATTCATTATTGTTGTTTGTTTGTCCCCTGACTGGCTGCAGTCAGCAATCTGCAACAAAGCATGGTTGGCACTGTGGGAAATGTGAAATGCAGCATGCACAACAATCAGCAAACAACAAACAATAAACAATAAACAATCAGCACTAATTAACACGCGACCAGCGAAGAGAGGCGAACGGCGAGCGGCGGTGGGACAAACACTTGACCTCATATTTGAGCAACTGCGGCGGCGCGACGATGCGATCCCATGGTACGAGTGAGTAGCCAACCCAGCAGAGCCAGAGCCTTTTACCTGGCGGAAAACCTACCTGCGCAGAGCAGCGGAGAGCAAGAGCGACGAGAGCGAGAGCAGGCCGAGATCGATCGGAGCGGCAGCTCCCAGAGACCACCTTTCCAGCAGAAGCCATCAGTCTGCGTCTGGAGTTTCAAACGTTCGCATCGGTGCTCGCGTTGCTCATCGTCCCATCAAAGCAAATTCGATTGTGGAGTGAATAAGAAAAGAAACCCAATTAAGTTTATAATTAATCGCGCGAAGAGGTCACCGGTGGGCCAAAGCCAAAGAGTTGAAAGGGCCAGCAGCGAATCAATCTAGGCACCGTGCCCCGAACACTGTGGTGCGGGTACCTTCGAGGTGTATGACGGGTATCTAAGCGCATGTCTACACTGCGGACCTGGAGCTGGAGCTGGAGTTGGAGTTGAAGTTGGAAACTCGTTTTTCAAAAACGAGCGACCGAAAACGACGAAAAAAGTCTGCACAAAACGAGAAAATAAGCGCGCCCGCGAAGAAAACAAGCGAGAGGAGCGAAAAAAAAGCACAACAATAATCAGAAATAAGAAATAAGAAAAGCAAGAGGAGGTGAGGAGGATCCAGAACCGAGGTATCTGGCGGATGCCGAGGAGAGCCGCCGGCCAGGCCCAGGCTCGCTGAGATTTGGTGTGCTCGCCCTTCTGCATTCTTTTTGCTTGTTTACTTTTTTATTTTTTTTTTCGTATTTCGTGTGGTGCGCGGCCGCTTCACTTGTTGCAGCTGCACGTAGCTATAGATATTCGGGTACGGGTTCGGGTTCGGGCTCGGTTTGTATGCCATAGATACAGATACAGATACAGAGAGCCTGTGCGGAAAACTAAAAACCTGTTCCCACCAAGTGCGTGTGTGCGCGAGTGTGTGTGCGTGGTTTAGTGAGAGCCTGCTCACGGACACCGACACCGACACGGACACGGATACGGATACGGCGGATACGGGATTATTCAAATAAGAAATAAGAAAATTATCCAAGTCGTCGCGGTCGCAAGGGGGCCTCACAAATGTACAACAACGATGGCCACATTGGGCCTGTCAAAAGTCTTCATACTGGATAAATACTTTACCGAATTGCAAAAATTTTGGGAGACGGAGAAGAAGCTGCAGGGTAAGTGAGACATTATCGCCTGGAATTTGGACGGGTTTCTGTGACTCGTGTCTGGCGAGTGCAGGAAGTTCGTGGCCTAAGTCTTTTGATTTGGCTTGCTGAAGGGGAGACGTAGATTATACAAATTAAATTTAAGGCTTAACCAGGGTTTACAAGCAGAACTCTTGATAAATAAAATTTATACCATATTTTACATAATGAATTTCCTTTTAGAAATTGTATGAAAAAGTCAAATCCCTAGTTGCCGGAGTCTTACACTTTATTAACTACACCCAAATAAAAATCATCATAGAACCTATACGATTGTTACATGAATTCTATACTCTTGATTATGAAAAATTTATCAATTTAATACTACGAAAGTATACATTTTATACTCATCTGCACCAATATTTCATAATAATCACTAACGCGACAAACAGAAAAGCACTAAATTCCAGCTAACGCGATATGTTATCGAATTTTCGATGCAGGTTCGTATAAAAATAATACTCAAAAATACACAATTGAAACTATAGAGTATAACAACTAATCTTTGGAGTATACATTTGATATTTTGAAGTATAAAATCTATACTAAACTCGTTATACTGCTTGAGTATACTTTTAAGACAACGCGTAGAAAGGTTAAACTCTTGTTTTTTTTTTTTTTTGGGTGTACAAAATAACTCCGTTTTAAGAATATAACTTATTTATATTCTTCTTGCATTGTTTTATTACGAAGTCATGTAACTTTACTACGATTTTATTGATCATTGCACCTATAATAACCAATCAAAGTTTTATATCAAGCCCCAAACAAGAATGGGTTTATTAGTGGCTCAGAAGCTGGTTCGATCTCTTTCCTGGGATCAAAAGTCTCAGCTGGAAGTTGATTGGTTCTCGACTCACTTGTCATTACCATAAGAAGCTGCTGCTCTGTGTATTTCAATCAACCTCCGAGCGCATTCATATTCATAACCATCCGCAACAACTACAGTCCGAATATGGATACCTTGATATTACACGCAAAGAAACTATACTGAATTTACTTTCATATCAATCTTAAGAGAGCTAATTTTGATTTTAATTTTTTTTAAATTCATAAACTGTTATGAAACAATAATTGATGTTCTTTCTTGATAAGATAAGGATCGCATTTTTTAACCAATCTAATAATTATTATATGAACTTTATTGTCCAATGAAATAAATTCAAACCGAGTTCATGGCAATATTTATTCCCTGTGTAACTCTTGGCGCTTTTTGGTGTATGGGTGCCGCATGCCCCCGACTTGCAACATTTTGTTTGTGCTGCTCCCCCTCTGTCTCTGCCTCTCCCTCGCAACCCACATCGAACTGCGATGGAGACGGAGACGGAGACGACCGGACAGCGGGACGGATAACCTGAGCTTGGTGCGACGCCGACCAGTTTTTGGGCCGACTTCGTTACTCAGCTTCCAAGAAATGTTTTCTTTGGACGCCGACTTTTTCGACATGCAAAAGCTATAAGATACGAGTATGAAATAAAACAGTCTAAGGAAGCCACGACACGATGACGAATTACACACAAATGTTACAAATTAAATTTAATGATTTACCAGGGGTCCCATAAAACTTTGATTTCCAATCACTAAATGGGGAAAAGGTCCGTCGCAGCGTCGTAAAAAATACAAAAACTCTAAAAAGACTTCAAAACGCTTGCATGACTTGGATGCCAGTCTTTTCTGTACCCTTTTCCGTGGCTTTTGTCTTACATTTCTTGAGTGCAGCTGTAGGCAGCACAAGAAACAACAAAATCGAAGAAAAAGACCGAATCTAAAACTGGTTTCCTCCGCCAGAGCTAAAGCCATCAATGATATGGCTTTCTGTATTTTGTCGAATCTGATTTTGTTGTAATCTCCGCCGCGCGGCTGCCTCTCTGTTTTGGTTTAGAGAGAAGCACACTTGTGGAAGGGCCCAGGCCAGGCACTTCTCTGACCATTTCCCCCAGCTTTTCATCAGCTAATTAGTTCGATTTGTTGAATGGACTTTGAAAATTGGTGAACAGCCAGGTCGGAGCTTTGGTTCGCCTGGGGTTTCTGGCCCCTTGGTTGTAACAATGACCCCTCGGCCTGTTTTGAAAGTTTCCATAAATCAGTGAGCGCGCGATCGTCGCCTGTTCTTGAATCTCTTGTTTAGCTGCCGCCAATTTTGTGTGTTGTTTCATCTTAGCGCATTCTGTGTCTCCATTTTTCTTCGACTCTGGCGAAATTGGTTCATTAACATTTTATGTAAATCTGCCCCATCCATATCTATTAAAGTATCTTCAGATGCTCCGTCGGCACAAGCCACCCCGAGCCGACTCGCGTGCAAAAACCTCTGTCAGCCTAAGCGGAATTAATTGGTGTGAATTTGATTTTCACTGTATTGAGTTGTTAATTGCCAATGCGAAAATTCCTTTTCGCCAAAATAGGCACTGTGGAGGCGAATGTTTGGATATTTGGAAATGCTCCGTCAGCTGATGAACTATAAAATTCGGTTTATTTGCGAATATTTAGAAGAAAGCGAAACCCATTAGTGTTCTGGCAAACACTTTCAGACCATGTCAAAGCCATTCGACTGCAAACTTTGTGTTGATCAGAATAAGCTTACTCAGAGTTACTTTTGTTAAATTTAAATACCAGAGATTTCAGACTATGAGGCCGCATCTTATGAGGATTCAGGAGGCTTTAGAACCAGGCGCCGAGCTACCACTCTTCGAAGACGGTTTCGGGGAGGCTTGATTTAGTCACCTCGGCTATCCATATCGGCGCAATTATCCTTTCAAATCGTATATCCTTATATCCATATCACTTATAGATATTGCCAATGAGGCCAGTGGCGAGCGGTTAGAACTATTTACCCGATTTGGAGGCCTTTAATGAAGTTATAAAGACCGAACCGATACGGAATCTCAGTCAGCGAAAGAGGCTGGAGGCAATGCATTATGTCTTTTTGTATGATTAATACAAACAAATAAATTAAAATAATATAAATAATATTTATAAATTAAAATGGATGTGTTCTTTTGAGTCTTCTTCTGTTTCTGTGTTCAGCGACTCTTCTGGCCAACATATTTGGGGGAGTTGTCAGTTTTTTGAGGTAAGCATCCGCTTGTGAGTTGATTACATCTCTAACTAGAGGACAAGCGAAAAATAATACCAAGCTTAAGGTACGATTAATACAGCAAAATAAATTTAATAAGAATAAATAATATTTATAAATTGAAAAGGATTACACAGAAGAAAACGATGAAGCTCGACAAACGAAAGTCCAAAGAACCAGAATACCAACCTTTAGGTATGATTAATACAGCAGAATAAAGTAAATTAAAATAAATAATAATTATAAATTAAAAAGGATTCCGAAGAAGAAAACAATGAAGCTCCACAAGTCCGAAGCACCAGAATAACAACCTTTAGGTGTCCACTTGATAATATATAATAAATAATCACCAGCACAATATGGTAAATTAAGATGTCCAGCTGCTACAATATTTAATCACTTTTTTGAAAAAAAAACAAGGAAAAGAACAAGGAAAAGAGCAAGGAAAAGAGATGCCGATGTAGATGTCCGTATGGCAATAAAAGACGAAAATAAAGAAGTCTAGCTTTTACAGGCTAGAGACTAAAATGCCTAAATTAAAATAAAACCAATAACAAAACAAAAATATAAAATAAAATAGCAATGCTGCTGGCCAATGTCCACACCCTGCGATGCCTTTTTGAGCAAAGCCTAGTAATTCAAATGTATTTGAATATAAAAATAAAATCAATTTCAAAATAAATATATAAAATAAAAAGGGTAATAAAGCAATGCTGCTGGCCACTGTCCTCACCCTGCGATGCCTGAACGTAAACTGAACTGAATCTGGCGTTTGCTTCCAAAGGTAGATATCCCTTTTAAGCAAAGCCTACTAAATCAAATGTATTTGAATTTAAGAATCCTGTTATTTGATTTAGCACCTTGAGTTAGCTGTCAAATTATTTTTGCCTCACACTTAAATATCACATTGAACACAAAACAACACTCCCAAGTTACACGTTACAATTACACCAACATGTTGGAAATGATTAACGAACCCATACCCGAGGTGGACATGATCAAGGTGGCTAAGAACGCAGAGGTGCAGCGCCGCGCCATTTTGGGCTTCGCCCCCCGCATCGGACTGGTCATCGTGGACCACGACGACCTCGACAGGATAGACAACTTCTACCTGCAGTGCCAGAAGTACCGCGACTACTACCGCGATCCCCACCACAAGCTGCACAAGCCGTCGCGCTTCCATCTGCACCAGGGAATATGTGCCATCAAGCTGGATCACAGCGTCGAGGACCTGACCCGGCCGATCCAATGGGGCCAGGAGAAGCAGCCACTGGTCTATCCCCTGTCGCGGGACACTGCCATGCGTCTGGGCATGCCGATGACGCCCATGATCAGAGGAACCTTCGACAGAAAAACCTCCATTGCCTACAAGCGCTAGACAGGAGAGCTGAGGTTCTCTGCAGGCGCGTCCTTTCCACCTTTGAGGCTATCAGGTCGGACTTGAGGCGTTTGCAGAGCATCCCAGCTCCACTGTTAAGAGCTACACTTCCGCATATTGCAATCTAAATTATTGTGCAACCAATACTGTCGATTAAAGATGTTTTTGCTTATTCCGGGGCTTTGTTTTATTTATTTGTTATGGGTTTTACTTGTAAATAATTAAATATCATTGAACATCACTTGGTTGAGTTAAAAAGCATAACATTAATACCATAAATATATTGTGCTACGTGTGAACACTTTGTATTCTACTGCAATCCAGTGTGTACCTGTTATATTAAGTGTTATCGATAGGCATAAAGCTTAGCCAGCCTCACTCGATATACTCGATATATAGCAAAGAAGAAGACAGACGCGCAGAACGAATAAAATGATAGAAAACCATCGAAAATCTGTTAATTCCTTTACACATTATTAATTATATTTAACTTTTCCCTGTCTGCTTGATCTTGCAGATGCATCTTCATCCAACGAGGCGGTTCACCTGCAGCAGCGACTCAAGAGCCTGAGCACCGAGCTGGTGACCCTCCGAAATCGACTGCACGTGGGTCAAGGTCAGGGACCTGGCCAGGGACAGAGTCCGGGTCAGAATCAGGGCCAGGGAAATGGGTCACAGTCCCATAGCTCGCCTGGCGGCAATAACTCGTGCCCCAAGGCGGGCAACTTCGAACTGAATGCCTCCAGTCCCAACCTGAATCTCAGCTCCAGCGGAGGAGGAGGACTCTCTGCCAGCGCCCTGCAACAGCACACAAATGGACAGCACACGGCGTCGAAGGTGAGTTATCCAAAAATAGATTAGAATTAGAATTAAATATTAAAAATTAAGAATTATAATTTTTATAGATCACAAAAACAGATATACTGTACCATTATTTTTCCTGCATCTTTAGACGATTTTAATTATAAATAATGTAATGGATTCGTTAAGTTTCTAACATTTAAATGAATTGTAACTTTGCAGTGTTCCTGATTCTGACAGCTAATTCAAGGCGCTCATGAATCACAAAGAACGTGATTTTTAAATGCAAACACATTCGATTTAGTAGGCTTTGCTTTGAAATTAGAGGTGGCGAAACATCGATGTTTGCGGACATCGATGTTTTTCGATGTTAAAAGAATCATCCATGAAAAAAAAACAACGAAGTTGTTCGATGTTTTCATCGATGTTTTTTCACCTCTATTTGAAATGACATTTTCCCTATAAAGCACAGCAACCCCCAGCTTGGAATCAGTTTATTTCCACGCCTCGTACTGAGAGCACCGGAACAAATTTTTTTTATTTTTTATTTTTTTTTTTTTTCATTATTTTTGCTTAGATTCTTCTTATTTTGAAATAATAGTGATTATTTCTGGTAGCACCTGGACATTTAGCTTGAGATGGTCATTCGCTTGGGCCACTTACTTTCATTATCTGAATTATTTTGCAAATTATTTAATCACTTCGGCGAGAAACAAGTGTTTATATTATTTATTTTTATTTTATTTTATTTTTTTCATTATTTTTTAGACTTTACTTGAGAATTTGTTTTATGATCTCTGTCTTCTTCTTCCGTTGGTAATCGTCCTTGATATTTTTTTAAAATGATTTAATCCCCTCGATTCCGACTGGGTCATATCAATCTCTTTAATTTCTTATTTATTTATAATACTGACTATATCAATGTATTCAATGAGTTCTTATTATAAAATACAAGTTATTTGTTCTGCGAGAGAAAAGTGGAGTTTATAGTTATTTCATTTTTTTTTTTAGTTCCTTTTTTTTAATAATAGTGATCAGTTACCCCAAGGCGTTTACTAAGAATGAGACTATACTGAGAACTATGACTGTTGCTTGTTTTCAATAACGTTTCGTTCTTAAATTCGAGAAGACTTCTCCTTAAATCAAGAATAATTATTTTCAATTTTATTGTTCTTGGCCTACTTTTGAGAAGAAAAATACCAAATTCAAGGACGATGAGAACAGTTTTTTCCCTCAGTGTAGGGTATTTGTTTTTAACAATATTTCGTTAATAATTTAAGAAGTTTTTAGGGTTAATTTTATTTAAATAATATATTAAGCAATCTTTCCGTGAAGATTCGAACTTATTTTACTTGATTTTGTCCCTCGAACAGAATCACAACTTCAGCCAGACGCTGCCATCGAACTCTGGCTCCGGGGCAGGCGGAGGCGGAGGAGGAGGAGGAGGAGGGGCAGTGGTGTCGGCCAGGAACACCTCCATTCCGCACCCACTTCCGCACCAGCTGGGCGAAAAGACTGGCCTGTCACACCAGCAGAGCGCCAGCGGACGTGGCCCGTCCTCCGGGACGCTGCCCCACGGGAGCAGCATGGGAAACATCATGGGGCTCAGTTCCCATTCCCACTCCCAGTCGCACGTCGCTGCCCACTCCAACTCCAATTCCAACACGTTGCCCATGCGCTCCTCCAACACCGGACACCTGGGTGCCACCAATGGAGGAATCGGTCAGCACGCCCTCAGCCATGCGCACAGCCAGCAGCTGCCGTTCATCCCGCAGCCGAAGCACGCCAATCCCTGCCAGAGTGTGAAGACGCTGCCCTTCGGCTTCGGATTCGGATTCTCTGGCGGTCAGCAGAGGCTTCAGCAGCCGACCAGCCCCCTGCCCAAGGACATGCAGGACCTGATCCACCTGACCGGACCGCTCACCGAGCACGCCGTCATGCGAACGCTGCAGGCGCGCTTCAACGAGCAGCGCTACTTTGTGAGTATCGTGCGAGGGTCCGCCTCTTCCATAGATCTGTTCAAACACTGGAGTCGCCACAAACTGGTTCCAGAGACACTCTGAGCAATTATTCTGATAGTTTGTCATTAAAAGCCAACTCCGTTTGCACTCGGCCGCAGATTAACAGCTAATTTCGACAATTACTCAGTGTGTGCGCGCCTCCGGCGAAAGGCGAAGGAAGTCGATGTACGAGTATGTACCCATGCTCGTGATCTGGTTGCTCTAGGGGAACGGTAACCGGAGCCACGGATGGGGTGTGAGCATATTTAACTGGTGGTGGGGCTGGTGGAATCGAGCTTCAGGCATTTATTTGTGTAGTGTGCCTCCGCTCCAGATTATATAGAAGGAGCGGAAAATTGATTAAATTTAAATGTAATGCCCCAGCGCCGTTTTCTCTTAAATAGTTATAATTAAATAATTTGTGTGGTCATCAAGCTTAAATACGTTTTGTACAGTCTTTAATTTGAGTCGATATGCCTCTCTCTATACAATTTTAAAGGCTTTAAGTTAAGTAATGCGAGAGAGAGCTCTAAAAATTGGAAAATTATTTTATTTAAAATAAATGAGGCAGTGTTTGATAGTTTAAAATAAATTATATTTTCACCTCATTTAAGCATTAATATTTAAGGGTAACTTCAATTTGATTAGTTTTCTTTGCCAGCCTAAAGTATGAGTAATAGAACATAAGCTTTCGAGCTTAGTTGGCAAACACATTCGATTTAGTAGGCTTTGCTTTGAAATTAGAGGTGGAGAAACATCGATGTTCGCGGATATCGATGTTTTTCGATGTTAAAAAAAAACATCCATGAAAAAAACATCAACTTTGTTCGATGTTTTCATCGATGTTTTTTCACCTCTATTTGAAATGACATTTTCTTTAAAGAGCAACTTGGAATCAGTTTATTTCCACGCCTCGTACTGAGAGCACCGGAACAAATTTATTTATTTTTAATTTTTTTTCTATTCATTATTTTTGCTTATATTTTTATTTTAAAATAAAAGTGATTATTTCTGGTAGCACCTGGACATTTAGCTTGAAATGGTCACTTGCTTGGGCTTCTTTACTTTCATTATCATTATTATTTTGTAAATTATTTAATCACTTCGGCGAGAAACAAGTGTTTATATTATTTTTTGTTTGTTTTTTTTTTTCATTATTTTTTAGACTTTACTTGAGAATTTGATTTATGATCTCTGTCATCTTCTTCAGTTGGTAATCGTCCCTTATATTTTTTTAAAATTATTTAATCCCCTCGATTCCGACTGGGTCATATCAATCTCTTTAATTTCTTATTTATTTATAATACTGACTATATCACTGTATTCAATGAGTTCTTATTATACAAAACTAGTTTTTTGTTCTGGTTGCACCTGGACATTTAGCTTGAGATGGTCACTCGCTTGGGCTCCTTCACTTTCATTATCTGAAATATTTTGTAAATTATTTAATCACTTCGGCGAGAAACAAGTGTTTATATTATTTTTTTTTGTTTTGTTTTTTTATTTTTTGTTTTATGATCTCTGTCATCTTCTTCAGTTGGTAATCGTCGTCGGTAATCGAGTCGATATGCCTCTCTCTATACAATTTTAAAGTCTTTAAGTTAAGTAATTCGAGAGAGAGCTCTAAAAATTGGAAAATTATTTTATTTAAAATAAATGAGGCAGTGTTTGATAGTTTAAAATAAATTATATTTTAACCTCATTTAAGCATTAATATTTAAGGGTAACTTCAATTTGATTAGTTTTCTTTGCCAGCCTAAAGTATGAGTAATAGAACATAAGCTTTCGAGCTTAGTTGGCTCATCCAACCGAGACCAACTGAGAGAGAAAAACCCCCCAGAAGTTTGAGTTTGAGTTATCCAAGTGATTTTATCTGCAATATTCGGGTCTCTCCGTGGAACCGACCAAAAGTACCCCGACCTTCTTGACTCATCACCTTAATCAATGCCCTCTTATTCATCATATGCAATGTTTTCTTTATTCTTTCAGACAAACGTCGGTCCGATTCTGCTCTCTATCAATCCCTACCTGGATGTGGGCAACCCGCTGACCCTCACCTCTACTCGAGCGCTGCCGCTGGCCCCCCAGCTGCAGAAGATCGTCCAGGAGGCAGTGCGTCAACAGAGCGAGACGGGCTATCCGCAGGCCATCATCCTCTCGGGCACTTCGGGAGCTGGAAAGACGGCCAATGCCATGCTGATGTTGCGCCAGTTGTTCGCCATTGCGGGCGGAGGTCCTGAGACGGATGCCTTCAAGCATTTGGCCGCTGCCTTCACGGTGCTGCGATCCCTGGGATCTGCAAAGACCACCACGAACTCGGAGTCCAGTCGCATTGGCCAGTTTATCGAGGTCCAGGTGACCGACGGAGCGCTCTACCGCACCAAGATTCATTGCTACTTCCTCGACCAGACGCGGGTCATCCGGCCGCTGCCCAAGGAGAAGAACTACCACATATTTTACCAGCTGCTGGCAGGGCTCAACCGGGAGGAGCGTCAGAAACTGCACCTGGAGGGCTATTCGCCGGCCAATCTGCGGTATCTGCGCGGCGACTCTTCCCAGAACGAGCAGGAGGATGCGATCCGCTTCCAGGCTTGGAAGACTTGCCTCGGCATTTTGGGCATTCCCTTTCTGGACGTTGTACGGGTGCTGGCCGCCGTGCTGCTGCTGGGCAATGTTCAGTTCATCGATAGCGGGGTGAGTTTGGGAATTATTTCTAGCTTAAAGATAGGTAAATACAAGGAATTGGATATAATATTTTAAATGCCGCGGCTGAGCTGTTGTTGGCTCAGTGGCGCCATCTGGCTCTTATAATATGTGGTCGGTAAAGCAGTTTAAGAGTATGTTTACATCGGTTAAGCAGTTAAAATAAAGCAGTGCTTGTATTTCGTGTTAGCCATTAAGATCTCTGATGCCAAATTGGTGCGTTGGCTAGAACGTTGGTTCCCCAATCCGCTTCTCGCGGGTTCGAACCGCGCTCGGGCCAACGTTTTCCGAGATTTCTTGCGCTGATGGAATGTATTAATTTACATCGTCTAGTGGTAATTTACGTCTGAAAAGAACCGTGTTTGATGTTTTCAATTCTGAGCGAGAAATCTTTTACGTTTTGCTGATCCTATTTCACTTCATCCTCTACAGGGCCTCGAGGTGGACGTGAAGGGGGAAACGGAGCTGAACTCGGTTGCCAGTCTGCTGGGCGTGCCACCCGCCGCCCTCTTCCGTGGCCTTACCACCCGCACCCACAACGTTCGCGGCCAGCTGGTGAAATCCGTTTGCGGCGACGGGGATGCCAATATGACGCGAGACTGCCTGGCAAAGGCTCTGTATTGCCGCACAGTGGCCACCATTGTGCGCCGAGCCAATAGCCTGAAGCGCCTGGGATCGACGCTGGGCACCTTGAGCTCGGACTCCAACGAGTCGGTGCACAACCAGGCGGATGCAGCCTCGCAGCACGCCTCCACGATTGGCGGGGGAAACGCGGGCTCCAAGTCGATGGCCGCCCTCAACAATGCGGTGCGTCATGCCACCGATGGCTTCATCGGGATTCTGGACATGTTTGGGTTCGAGGAGCCCTCCCCGCACGCCCATCTGGAGCACCTGTGCATCAACCTGTGCGCCGAGACCATGCAGCACTTCTACAACACTCACATCTTCAAGTCGTCGGTGGAGTCCTGCCGCGACGAGGGCATCGTGTGCGACACCGAGGTGGACTATGTGGACAACGTGCCCTGCATCGACCTAATATCGTCCCTGCGAACCGGCCTGCTCAGCATGCTGGACGCGGAGTGCTCGGTGCGAGGCACCGCCGAGAGCTATGTGGCCAAGCTGAAGGTGCAGCATCGCTGCTCCAGCCGCCTGGAGACGAAGCCCACCGCCGAGCCGCACGATCCGCGCATGTTCCTTATCCGGCACTTTGCCGGGCGCGTGGAGTACGACACCACGGACTTCCTGGACACGAATCGCGACGTGGTGCCGGACGATCTCGTGGCGGTGTTCTACAAGCACAGCTGCAACTTCGGCTTCGCCACCCACCTCTTTGGCTCGGAGTTGAAGGCACTGTACGCCCAGCAGCAAGCCCCGCGTGGGCTCAGCTTCCGCATCTCGCCCACCTCCCACTCGGATCTGCTGAACGGGGACGAGCCGGTGTCCACGCTGACCCAGGACTTCCACACGCGACTGGACAATCTGCTGCGAACCTTGGTGCATGCCAGGCCGCACTTTGTGCGCTGCATCCGGAGCAACGGATCCGAGGCGGCCGGTAGCTTCGACCGGGCCACAGTGGTGCGCCAGATCCGGTCCCTGCAGGTCCTGGAGACGGTCAACTTGATGGCCAGTGGGTTTCCGCATCGCATGCGCTTCAAGCAGTTCAACGCCCGCTACCGGATGCTGGCTCCTTTCCGTTCCCTGCGGCGCAGCGAGGACAAGGCCTTGGAGGACTGCCAGCTGATCTTGCAGTACGCCATGGAGCAGCCCCCGGTGCTGGATGGATCGGTAACGCTGGCCTGGGCTCCCGGCAAGCGACATGTCTTCCTCAGCGAAGGCATTCGCCAGCATCTGGAGCACCTGCGCACAGAGATCCGGCACAAGAGCGCCACTTTGATGCAGGCCACCTGGCGAGGTTGGTGGTGGCGCAAGAAGGTCGGCAGCGGCAGCCTCAAGCGCATCCGAGCCAGTCACCATCAGCCACAGCCGCTGTCGGCGAATAAGCCGGGCAATGCCCACACCTCCACTTCCCAGAGCAAGGCGGCATCCTCTACGATGGCCGCTCTGGCAGCAGTGGCAGCCGCTGCTCCCACTACAGGTGAGGACCGTGCCCTTTTGGGGAACTTACCGTCTCAAAAGTAACTAACTTCTCCCACGCAGTCCCTCGCTTATCGGCCAAGTCAACGAACCTGGGAATCGGAGGTACTGTGACCAGGCCTAGGCCCCAACCCATTGCAGGGACTCCCCCGCCAGATCCGCATGAGAAGTGCGACCAGAAGATCATCCAGCAAACCTGCAGCCTCTTCGGACTAGATTTGGTAGGTACAAATCTTGAGTTTGGTGGGATTTACCTTCACAAATATTACTCACACTCAACAGGAACGACCGCCGCCGGTGCCCGCCTCCCGCTCGTACACGATAAGCGGGAACTCGAAGCTGGGCTACCCGCAGAGTCGCGTCATGAAGATGAACTTTCCCGAGGAGGGTCAGGCGGAGGCGCAGCAGCTGAAGAAGGGCGAGGCAGTGACCGTAGTGGGTGCATCCACCGGGCGCGGCCACTTGCTGGTAGAGCACAGGGGCCAGAGCTTCCACGTCCCCTTCCAATACATGGAGCTGATGAGTTCGGGGAGTGCCAATGGCAGTGGTAATGGTACGGCTCCTGGTGGAACCAACCCGGCGGCGATTCCGGCTGGTCAGAGCACTGGCGTTAAGATTTGAAGATGCCTTCCATCCAGGAGGATGCCAATCCCTTCTGCTCCAAGACTGTATATAAATCCCATGTGGAGTAGGCTAAGAACCGACCATTTCTTACGCATGCAAGCCAGATTTACGTAGTATTATTCATGTGTTTAAGCGATAAACGCCAATCCGATAGGTTGTAATACAAATACACACCCACAAGTGCCAATCAAATAAGTTCTTACATCTATATCATAAGTATTTTACATGTTACGAACTATTTTACTATTTTTTAAACTGGAAAATATCCAATGCTCTGAGTAATTACCAACTTAACATGGAACAAGACATAAGACGTAAGATTTTCCAGAATTGCATTATCCTAAGGGTTCATTACTTCATTCAAATAAACGAGCATGCATTGAAACTTTTAATTGATCGTGTTTTAAATTCCATTTATTAAAATATTTCGTAAACCTAAAGTGAGTATTCCTGAATTTAATTGCAAAAAGAACTTGGGCTCGAAGTTATCACTAATTTCGGATATATCCATAATTGACTTAGCTCTAGTCACAATCGGCTTTCAATTCAGTTCCAGTAGCAAGCAGTTCAATTTGATAGCAAGCAGTTAGAGGCCAGTGCTGCCAGACATGATTTGACAACTGCCGGTTCAGCAAGCAGTGCTATCAGCTGTCAGACAGACGGCTGGTTGTATTTCTTTGCCTTATGCTTTTGACACGATTTGTTTGGCCAAATGGAGAAGATAAATGAGGATCTGTGGCTTAAAATCCTCCAGTACTTGCCCATGAAGGAGCAGATATCATTGGCCCAAGTGAACGACAGTATCCAGGAGTACGTGAAATACCACTGGCGCCACACCAAGTCGGTCACGCTGACTAGCGATGTCGTGGAGTTATTCAGCTCAAACGAGCCGCTGATGCTCGAGGGTCTGGAGTGCTGGTCAGGATCGGTGCAGCGCCTCAAGATAAACAGGGGCAATATGGAGGTGCTGAAGAAGTGGACACCATACAGCTTTCCCCACGTGCGGACGCTCATCTGCGAAATGGACTTCAATCTAGAAGAGGGCGACGATGAGACACTGCTCCTAACGAACCTGTTCCCTCTCCTGACACACCTCACGCTCAGCAGCAGCACCAGCGGCTGCCATCTGTGGCGCTGGAAGCTGCTCAAGGAGCTGCATCTGATCTGGTGCGAGTACCTGGACACGTACTTCTTCAAGGAGATTTTCAGCACTCTGCAGCTAAAAAAGCTAACTCTGCTCTACTACGGCTACAATGTTACCCTGGGCGATGAAGTTGTGGACGTCACCCAGTGCTCGACGCTCGAGGAGCTGCAGATCGATGATCACCATCTGCTGGGCGGCTTTCTGCCCCAGCTGCTGCGGCTGCCCCACTTCCGACGCCTGTCCTTCTACACGCGCGACTACTACGAGTATGTGCTGGGAACAGTGGCCAAGAACCAGCCGCTCAAGGTGCGCACGCTGCTCTTCCACGACGCTTTCTGGAACAGCGAGCGGGCCACGGACGCCATCCGATCCATGAAGAATCTCCGCAAGTTGATCCTGCAGGACGACGACATTGAGTCGCAGCTGCTGCACGCCATCTGCCACAGACTGCCGCATCTGGAGGAAGTGCATCTGCTGAAGATGCGCGACCTGCCCTCGCCCATGCAGCTGTGGGAAGCGGTAGGCGCCTGCCCCTCGCTCCGGCTCCTAAACCTGTCGTCCACCAAGTTGACCTATCAGCTGGTCGAGCCCAGCACATCGCGCATGGCCAGGGTTCTGCAACATCGCGATGCTCCGCTGACCCTGCATCTCCACAACACTGGCTTGGACCCCGAAAGGGTAGGTTTTTTGTTTGGAATTATTCTTAATTTAAAGCTAACTATCGTTATTTTAGGTTCGCCAAAACCTGGAGCATCCCAATTTGAACATCTCATTCGAACCCATCAAGGTGGATATTTGGAGCTCGCGCTTTGTCGAAATTGAGCTCATCCCTGACTCTGAGAAATAGTTGGAAGCCTCGGGAAGTGTAATATAAATTGGTAATAAGTACCTACCTCATTCTTTACAACTGATTAAAGTGGCTACACTTTACAATTGCGGCCTTCTTGACTATTTCAAATACAAATTCCAGAAATACTGTCAGAGTATTAAACACTTAAGTATAAGCCCTTCAGATTAAATCTGGGCTTATTTTGTATATACATTTTGAATAAAATCGTATTTATTTACATTGCCCAATTAACTATATGGGCTTTTGTTTTGTGGTCATCCTTAAATTTCGTATCCATCGAAAAAGCTTCAATGGAATTTATGGCCACATTTATTGTTCCTTGTGGTCCACTTACCAGCCGCCGCGATGCACAAATCAGCCGGTTCTAATTCGCCTCTAAATAAATAAATTTAATTGCATTCCTGTTTTATGGGTTTGCTTCTGCGAGAGATGTCTAATGCGTTTGCAGCTCCCAAAAGGATACATTTTATGAGCACAGGAAATTAGGTGGATGGAGGTAATTGCTGCCAATCAACTGGGAGAGTCGAAAGAGCACCGTTTCCAAACTAAAGTTGAATATGGCTCAATAATTTATAAGAGGAAAAGTGCCTAATGTTCCTCCGAAATCCACATAAAGAATAGCTCCACAGGCGGTTGATGTTTCTCAAAATGTAGAATTTTATTTGTTCGTGCCCGACTCACGGTAAGTGTTATGTATGCAGCATTTTCCATAGACATAATAATTTTTAAATATATATATATGCAAGTAGACTTTTGTAGATATCCATACACATATATACGGCTATATATATACTTGTATCGCATTGGTTGTTCGTGTGCGTTTTAATAATTTATATTTACAATACTTGGGACCGCTTGAAGCGATTTAATCGATCTGTGAAGGACCTTCTTGGCTATTGGAATTGTTAACAAAAAAACTTCAAGTTTCGCTGGGTTTTTCATGGCTAATTTGGGGGCCAAAACGTTTTCCATATATGTATGTTGTCTGTGTAAGTGTATATAGTTTTCGTGTTTATGTAAGACATACCTAGTTAAAGATTTTTTGCGCGATTTTGCTTACACTTGAATATATATATGTATATACTTTTTTTTAATATTTATTTCTCTCTTTAAGTTTTGCCTTTATTTGTAACGACTAAGACGAGCGATTAAAAGAATCTTTAAGAGACAGGGATAATTTGGGTGGGAAATGTGCATAAACAGGGTTCAAAATTATCTTCAGGAGCAACAGTTTAACTTGTTTATTTCGGTGTTCGACTTGGTTATTCGTATCTATGTATATAGTTTGATATCTGGTAAGTATTTATTATTATTCCATAATACTGCAAAACACTTGTGCGGAAACGTACGATGAATACATGAGGTCAGATTCGAAAGATTCGTAATAAATATATATATGTACAATGCATAACAAACAATCCAACATAATGCAAATGAGGGAGCTCTATAGAAGACACGGAGAATGGGTCAAGTTTTGAGTTGAGAAGTGGAAACTCGTCCTCTACGTCCGCAGGACTCGTCCAGCCAGGGTTCGCGCCTTAGACATCGGTCTCAGAGCGTCGCCTTCGTCCGGGTCCGCCAGGAAAGTTTGCCGCAGCCAGGCCCATGCGATGCTTCGCCTCCTGGGTACCCGAGTAGCCACGTGCCAAGCCAAAGTCCACGGTTCGCTTAGAGCTGCGAGAGGAAAGCGTAAAAAGGACATGAAGAGAGCTTAGTCGTGGTGAAAACTTATAATACATTAAGTAGTTTTATGTTCCTTTGACGGATCTCAGATCTCTGTATGGAAAGGAAGCAGATTTATTGGGGTCCAGTATAGATTTATGTTTATCAACATATTTATAAACGTTTTTTAAGTACGCAGTTTAAGTTAAATAATTATTTGTGGTCTTGAATACTTTGGAGAATTTTCAAATTTGAATATTGTATTAAAATTAGATTTCATTAGTTGCTCTAACTCTTAAAGTTTTCAAGTACCGAGGCTTTTAAGCGGACATGGCTAGATTGATGCGGCTGATAGTGCTGGATAATTACTTTATTTTTTTTAACTGTTATAAGAACTGGAAAATAATCGAATTTGTCTCCTCTGCGAGAGGAAAGCGTAAAAAGGACATTAAGAGAGCTTAGTCTTGGTGAAAACTTATAATACATTAAGTAGTTTTATGTTCCTTTGACGGATCTCAGATCCCTGCATTACAAGGAAGCAGAATATTTAGGATCCTGTATAGATTTATGTTTATCTACATATTTATAAACATTTTCTAAGTACGCAGTTTAAGTTAAATAATTATTTGTGGTCT
This sequence comes from Drosophila rufa, assembly GCA_018153105.1. Lineage (NCBI taxonomy): Eukaryota > Metazoa > Arthropoda > Insecta > Diptera > Drosophilidae > Drosophila > Drosophila rufa. The sequence goes on from JAECXS010000096.1 coordinate 22,084,276, forward strand.
GGAATACTTTGGAGATTTTTCTAATTTGAATTGTATTAAAATTAGATTTCATTAGTTGCTGTAACTCTTAAGGTTTCCAAGAATCGAGATAGTGCTGGTTATTGACTTTATATAAGTGGGAAATATTTTTTTTTAGCTGTTAGTTATAAGAACTGGAAAATATTCGAATTTGTCGATGTTTTAGTATTAAAAAAATCGATTTTATACCGATAAACATCGATGTTTTTCCAGATCTATTAATTATGTTCATATTATCTAAAACTTACTTCTCCAGATCGTTGCGTGCCCTTATAATGGTCCGTCCAAAGCGAGTCATCAGCTCCATCAGTAGTTCGTCGGGCACCTCCTCCAGCTCGTTGTAGCCGCCGCCGAAGCCTCCGCCATTGGATTGGCTATTTCGAGAGTCAGCGGAATGGAAAATTAGTGTTTGCTCCTTCTGGATATTTGCTGCGCTTAAGGACAGGCTGCGCGCGGCTCAACAGGATGTCTAATTACTTTGGCTCTGTTAAATTTGACATTCGGCTGGTTTAGAACTTTCATTTGCATGGAAACCCAATTATGTATTTGCTAATGCCCAAATGTTGAGGGCATTTTCCATTCGAGCAACTGCTAATTAGTTCGGCAAGGCCAATGAATTTTTAATGGCTGCCTCAACGGGAAATTGAGTTTGGGATTCCCCGGAATCGTTATAACAAAAGGTTCTGCTTTAATATGTGCACAAAAGTATAAGTACATCTGCTCAAGTGTGTGGCCGAGAAAGCTTTCAATTTTTCGTCAACGTTTACATTTTATTAATTAAAAATTTCCCTCGCCCAGCAGGCGAAGACTTTAAATGGGGCAAAAAGACGCTGACACTCGAAAGTGTGAAAACTCATGTGAACGTTATCCGTATATATATATATTTTCACATCTCCTATATGCCAAGTACTCGCTCTAAACCAACTGTGACTGGGGGTAATTGCTTTTGGGCAAATATTTTTCTACCAAATTTCTCGGTTTTCGCATGGAAAGTGCCAGAAATTAATTAGGTTATGTCTCTCTGTGCCGAATCTGAAGGGATCTGTGGATGCGGATGTGGGCGGCTGTGGAATAGGGTACAACTACCTGGGCATGGGAGCTGCTTCAGTGCTCGAAATGGCCAGGAAACAGAAGAGCAGGAAGGCCAAGGCGAAGCAAGCACATCGGTTTGTCATCATTGTGCGGCTGTCTCCTGGAAAAAAGTTAAAAATATATTTATATTTATAGAAACAGACACAGAGGCAGAGACAGAATTATGTTGGTAAAGAGCTACAGAAACCCTGCCCACCAAAAGGTCAAGGTAAATTTAAGACATGCGTAGGTCTGAAGGCCGAAAAGATTTTCCAGCGAGTTCAGTTAGAGGATTTGTAGTTTGTACATTTAAATATTTCTTAAAAAGGATAATTGATTCAAGCTAGAAACCGATTCTAATTAAAATCTGTTTTAAAAAGGGCTTGTTAACACTGTATAACATCTGGCTTTAATATAAAGCATTTCCCAACACTATTTCAATTCAGACTGTACAAAAAGATTCTCATTCCCATTTTGTGGATCCCATAGGCTGCTGTCATAAATTTAAAATAAAATTGAATGCATGTAGGCTGTGACCATTAATTCCACTTGACCTTTGCTTTTAAAGTGTTTATAGCTTCAATATTTATTTATAATAAATTCAATAATAAATGGAGGGTCGCCGGCGAAGGAAAGGAGAATTTTTGCAGAAACAGCAGCAGCGTCTCGTTGTCCTTTTCCGCCTCTGCTATGGCACTCCGTCCTTTCTTTTCCCTCCTTAAATTTATCCTTTATTTATTTATTGAATTTAATGGTTTTTATGGTTTTTTATAATTTTTAAATCCTTTCGTCTTTTATTGTGACCACGTTCTAATGTCAACATCCATCAGACGCAACTAAATATCGATTGTCCGGGCTCGCAGCGGAAGTCGGGGGCTGACCAGGTTTTCCATTAAGTGATTCATTAACTGCTCAACGAAGCAGTCCCAATCCCAACCCACGATGTGGGCTCGCTTCCCTCATTGCCCACCTCCTCGACTGTCGGCAAGTCATTTGCGTTGGCTACTCGCTAACAGCGGCAATATGACCTGTGTCCCCGTTTTGCATTCCCGGACCGGAGCTCGGAACCGTACTTTTGCATTGCTCAACTGCACTTCCACTTCCTGTTGCTGTGCATGGACACCACTCTATATTCCGGTCCCCCTTCCGTCCGTAAATGGTGTTGTCACTGTGTTGTGTTTGCAGTTGCAAAACTTTAGACTCGCACCATTCTCTGACATCATCCCAGTGGGCATTCAGCCCAGGAAACAGCCGTGGAGACCCCTGAGACCTCCTGACACCCAGTGACACACATCGCGGACCACGCAACAGGCTGGACAAATAAATTGGCTCTTTGAGCCACCGGTGTCAGGCAGTCATTACCTGGCCTCTCATCTCTTTCGGATCATTTCCATTCGAAAGAGTAAACATTTGTCGAATGCCAACTGAGAAGGGGATTTACGGGCCACCGGATAACGTGTCGGACAACCGCAACAGTCAAGTCAGGTGTCAATAAATCATAGCTAGCAATTCCAATTCCTGCGGCGCAGACAGGTGTGATGGGTAGGAAAATTGGGAGCATTTATCATACGAATTTTGAAGGATATAATAGTTCCATCTACTAATAATAGATAATACATGGGTCAATTGTACACCCAAAAAAACAAAAACAAAAAACAAGAGTTTAACCTTTCTAAGCGTTGTCTTTAAAATATACCCAAGTTTTGTATAGATTAAAACTTAATGATATCAAGTGTATACTTATGAGTATAGATTTCATATTCTATAGTTTCAATTGTGAATTATCGAGTATTATTTTTATTCGAACCTACATCGATAGTTCGATAAAATATCGGGTTAGCTCTGTATGTCGCGTTAACGATTTTTCTCAAGTCCCGGGGCAGATTAGTATAATATTTATACTTTCGTAGTGTAAAATTAATAAGCATCTTATAAAGAATTTTTTAATACTCAAGAGTATAGAATTCATGTAACAATTGTATAGTTTCTATGATGATTTTTTTGTTTGGGTTTACTTGAACTTTATAAATCTCTTTAACTTTCTGCATTTAATAACTTAGAATTAACACTAAAAAGGCATTTGCTTACCTTGCTAAAAAAATAAGTTAAAGGTCTTATTAAGAAATTAGTCAAAAAAATATTAAGAGGGTATTGTCTAATTAGAATATAGAATGCACCAAAAAAAAAAAATAAGAGTTTAACCTTTCTACGCGTTGTCTTAAAAGTATACTCAAGCAGTATAACGAGTTTAGTATAGTTTTATACTTCAAAATATCAAATGTATACTCCAAAGTTTAGTTTTTATACTCTATAGTTTAAATTGTGTATTTTTGAGTATTATTTTTATACGAATCTACAACGAAATTTCGATAACATATCGCGTTAGCTGGAATTTAGTGCTTTTCTGTTTGTCGCGTTAGTGATTATTATGAAATATTGATGCAGATGAGTATAAAAAATTATACTTTCGTAGTATTAAATTGATAAGCATCTTATTAAGAAATTTTTCATACTCAAGAGTATAGAATTCATGTAACAATCGTATAGGTTCTATGATGATTTTTTTTTGGGTGTGTTCTTCGAAAATATGTGGCAGGTGCCTCTAGTTTTAATTAGAATAAAATACCCCTAAAATATTTTCTGAAAAAGTTGTAATGAAGCTATAAATAAAGTTTAATATCAGTTTTTAATATGTGGTTTGTATAGATTGTCTTCAAAACCATATATATATATACAGATCTTATAGATTTCTGACGAAATCAAACACCTTGCCCGTACTCAAATTCCGAAAACAGAACCCGAACCAAAACACTCCACTTGAAATGTTGTAAACAGATTAGATTGTTACATGAATATTCAGCCTTGAAAGGGCAACCCACTTCGCTAACAAAGACAAAGTCATATACTAGATACTCGTTCCTTTATTAATCGCTGATCAGAGATCCTAACTTAGGCCACGGGGGCGAAGCCGATGCGGTTGTTGCCCAGATCGAACTCGGTGTAGTACTGTCCGATGAAGACGTCTCCCAGGATCCAGAAATCGGTGCCCATGTACTCGAAGGCGGACATGCAGTTGCCGTCCGACTGGATGATGTAGGAAGCGGGCGTCAGGGTGAAGTCGGTGCCGCCGATATTGAAGGTGACATCGGGCAGGGAGCTGACGCTGGAGCAGTCCAGGTAGCCATCATCGCCCACATTCAGGATCTCGGACAGGGTGATGTAGGCGTTGTAGGGAGCCACGATCAGGGAGGTGCCAGTGTCGGCAATAGCCTGGCAGTCATCGCACAGCGAGTAGCCATCGATGGAGGAGCTGGCCATGGTGAACTGCCAGTACCCCTCCTCGGAGATGGGCACGTAGGTGAGGGCGCCGGAGTACAGGGAGGAGTCGGAGCCGCCGAAGATGAGCTCACCACCATCGGTGGCGGTGCCGGCGCGGGCCAGGTAGAAGGAGAACACGGACTGGTCGACCAGACCCTGGGACACCATGTTGTAGAAGACGGGAGTGACGCTATCAACGGCCAGGGACTTGTAGGCCATGCCGAGGATGCCGTCGAAGTTGGCATTGTTGAAGTTGGTGCCCGGCTCGTTGGTGGACTCGGCGAAGGTCTGGCTCTTGACGGTCAGGCCGTTGACGTCGACGGTATCGGTGGACAGGTAGCCGGTGAGGCTGCCAGTTCCGTACTGGATGGAGAAGGACTCGCCGTTGGCCACGTAGGTGGAGCTCTCGCTGGAGTCGTACTGGTTGTGGGTCAGGCAGGCATCGCTCTGGCAGGTGTTGGAGGGCACCCACAGGTTGGAGGAGCCGGAGTCGAACAGCACCTTGAAGCTCTGGGCCGGAGTGCCGATAGTGATGGCGCCGTAGTAGGCCATGTTCAAGTCGTTGGACAGCTGCTCCTCGTCCACGCTGCGGGCCTGGGGGAGCTGGTACTTGGTGCGCAGATAGGACTTCTCGGCCAGCACATTCTGGCGCGTCTTCACGAAGTTCTGCTCCTTGAGGATCGGCACGCGGTGCAGCTCGGCGCTGGCCAGGGCCACCAGAACCGCAATCAAAGCGATGGACTTGAACATTCTCTCTTGGCTTGTTGTCTACTCGGGTTCGACTAACTGCCGATGGGAGTGCGGCCCCTAATTTATAGCACTTGCCATCAATCACAGCCCAATTTGGAGGGTGATAAGATGTGATTGGAGTGGACGGTCTTGAAAGGCTTTATCTGCCGATAATTATAATCTATTCGGACGGACGACCTGGCATATCATCACTTCAGGTGGGGATGAGGCGATGTTTTGGCCATCTGTTAGATAACTCGGTTCTTTAGAATCAAATCCGCAAATTCATGTGCGCAGTTGAGGGCTCATTTCATTAAATTCTTTAGATAATTAAGCTCTTTATAGGTTTAAGTAACTTTTAAGGACACTATCGGACGTGTCTAGCTATGTATTTAATTCTAGGAATCCTATCTTACTGCTAATCGCTATTTCAGGAGATATAAGATCACTATAGTCATTATATTATGCTCCCCTCAATACTTATATAATACATATCAATATAATTTGTTATTATTATTGGTTCTTTGAAGCTACAGATAAGCCCTATGGGTATACCAAAATCCACCATGAAAATTATCCAAAAATAGATTATCATGCAGGGTATACTGGCTTCTCTTTGTTGTTTAATAAATTAAGAAATAATAAATGATAAAGTCTTGGGACGATAGATAGAATTTTACCATTCATTTTGATATATAAATAATATATTTAAAACATAAAAAAGATTAAGGTAAAGTGCTCTAAATCCAATCCTATGATAAAACCTGCTAAAAGAGATACATTTCATGACCTTCCCTTTAATTGATTAATTTCGAAAAATGCCTGCCCCTAATTGCCTTTACTCAAGAGGAAACACTTTTGATACTCAGGCTTAACTGGCCACAAAATTCCACGAAGGAAATTCCCTTCCAATCAACTTGAGCCGTCCCTCAACCAATTTTCTGGCTCGTATAAAAATATATTTCCTTTTTCGGACAGATAAAAGGAAATGCAGGAAGAGTCCAATGGCGGCTCCTTATATTATTATAGCGCTCAAATCCTTATTGAAATCAGATTTAAAATCAAATAAAATCCTCCTTCAATTGGCGAATGCGGACAATGGCGATTCATTTGTGTGATTGCGCTTTACGGCCGGCCAAAGGAGCAAAGGGAGCTAAGGGAGCTCGGAGGAGCTTGTGGCTGGTCATGTGTGGTTCGTCCCTGCGAGTACTGGCGAGGTCCTGCGGCCGCAGCCACAGGTTAATTGTGGTGCAGGGCATCCGCTTATCGCCGGGTGCTGGCAACACCCGGACGGAGACAGAATGAAACGGAGGCGACCACGGGCGAGTGCGTTGCGCACTTTCGGGGCAAATAAAGTAATCAACGGATTTCACGCACCGTTGGCCAATTTCGGTCACTATTCCGGGCACACGGGGCGTATGATTACCGTTGGAGAAGGACGAAGGACGCCTATCTGTGTGTGCTTGCGGTGACATTTCATGTGCAATTATTAGGCAAGTCAAATGCCGCACATATGTACGCATTGGACGGCTCTCTGGCCAGGCTGTTTATCAATCATTTTTGATTTATGGGTCCGCGCGAGTGCCTGGCAATGGAGTTGATTGTAGTCCGTAAATACATAAATAAAGTATACGCCCGGGGTGACCACCGGTGAACCAACCGAACCATTCGGAATTTCGATTTATTTTTTTTCCTGTTTGCTCTGCGTAATGGTGGATGGCTTAAAGGCTTAGAGACCCAGATGCAAATACTATTTAACCGAAAAAAAAGTCATAATAATCAGCAAATATTCACAGTTGGTAAATATTTGCTGGAGCGTTGAAATGGAAAGCGAGCAAGTAAACTTTTATTATGAAAAATATCGGTTTCGGTCAGTGAACAATTCGCGCTTGACATTTGCTATGCCCTCAGGTCAACCCGAGATGCAATGGGGACTTGGCAGGAGCTTCGCTCACCGCCTTCCATCATTCCGCCGATTGCATCTTCGCAGCTCGCCTGATCTCCGATGCAGCCACTCGTATTTTATGAACTCCGCGCCAGAGGCACTCAAGTGCCAGGCGATTAATCTGGTAAAATATTGAACTATGAAATGGCACTGGCTGGAGAAAGATGAAGAGGAGTTGCAGCCATAACCGCCTACGCGGAGACGCGTGACATGATGTCAGTAAATCTGTACAAATAGCTTATTAAATATTTAGTTTTACGGGATTTCCTCTAAAGAAACTTATTCTGGACGAATTGGGTTACTCTTCCCTACATAATTTGCAAGATTTCTGGAATTATTATTTTCATTTCCAATATTTCCTTTGAAAAATAACACCCTTGACCCTTTAAAAGATATTTCCTCTAAAAGCTTAAACCAAAAGTAGATTACATTTTCTAACCAACTGGCTTTCCCACTTCAAAGACGACGTTCAACAATCAAAATTTGACTACTTAATCTGGCATTAGAAATCCTGTCGAATATGAACCCATCTCAGGCCGCAGTTCGACTTCAGCCCGTCCAGCATTCAAATCCCATCAACCGGAATTGCCAAAACACTTAGCCAGAGCCAGGTTGGCTCTTTGGCCAGGATTGTGGTCATCGTGCTTACCCAAATCAAGTGCTGCCTAGTCAGCACAGGCATTTGTCTAACGAGATTCTTGACTTGCTACCTCATCTGTTCACTTTGCACTTGTGCTCTAAGCTTGGCCAAGAGCGTCATTGTGGCCTGGCTATCTGTGGCAGGTCAGCAGCACCCGAAAAAATAGAGAGGAGGTTTTATGAAAAATATAAAATTAAATCTGTGCATTTTTAGATGAGGTTGTTATATATTTCCTTAAAATTTCTATACTCTTTTCCTCAAAATAAATTTTTGTTTAATTTTACCCTGTACCCCTAAGTACCTAATCGCTTTTCCCATCAAAATTTTGTGACAAAACTGTAACCCAATTTCTACTCCTTTTGCCAATAGCTTTTTTTGGGTGTAGCCAGCTCCATCAGGAGCTTGGAAAAGAAACGTGAGGGCGACGTCCATCCGGTGGGTGCAGCCTGGACAGAAGTGTAACACGAGAGTCAGACATTGAAATTGCATTGCGTTGATTATGGCCAACAACAAGACACACACACACCGCACACACCATGGCCCCCGGCCACTGAGGGTCGCCTGCCCGCTGCCCGCTGCGTTGGTAACTGAAAACCTACTTACGGGGTCGGCGGACGGGGGTGCGTGTAGTGGGGGCGGACCTGGATCTGGTTGTGGGCACACGACTCTGCAAATTGAATTTAGGTCATTCAATCCCAATGCCAGGGCCAAGGATTCAAGCCTACTTCCTCCAGCATCAAAGCAATCAAGAAACATACCTCCACGTGCTCTACCCTGTGGGGTATGTCCTTGGCGGGGTATATTTTTGGTATCAGAGATTATGTACTAAGGAAGTGAGTTAATTAAATAAAAGTAGTCTACACTTGTTTATATTTTAACTAAGCAACTATGCCTTTCAGAAATCAAATTAAAAATGTAAGAAAAATTAATTAAAATTAAGTCAGATGTTTGAAATAGGAATAAGGATAAGAAAATATAAATAAATACGTTGAAGAATATTTAAGAGCCTGAAATAACACTTACATAACTTCTGTTTTAAGTCCCACAAAATAATTAACCTTATTACCCAATTTAACCTCCCAGATAACTCGAGTTTCAGCCCAAAAGAACCAATAGTTTCCGGTCTTGGGACATTTATTTAGCTCTCTCCCATTATTTAATTAGCTTTGCATTAATCCCGTCTGCCGTTGACGTTTCAAAACGAATAAATTGTTACTAATTTACACAAAAGCCAGGCGAAAGGTAAGCACAATAATTACTGGAAATTATAGCCACGACAACGGCCACTTTTAGTTGCATTAAATTTTCATATATATACCAAATGAAAATTGCGTACATACGCCGGCGGAGAGGCGGCGTAAAGGGGGTTTAAGAAAACCGCTCCTGCCGCGTTGTAATTGGATGCTTATTGAATTAGTGACAAAGTCGGTGGATTGGGGGACTCCGGCCCCGGAAGGAGCTGCGGTTGTTGATGGAACAAGCAATGCTGGCAACACGCCGGGGTTCCTGCTCGCTGGCATTTTAGATATTCATCAAATTATTCCTTTTGTCAAATTAAGCAAACAAGCCCCACGCAGCCGGAGACAGAAGATTGATTTGGATTTGTGTTGGCAGACATTTGATTTGCCCCGTGATTCGGATGAGCGTCCTGTTTGCCGTCGGCGGCGGTGTCCTTGCGGCGACTTTGTGTGCGCCGGCGATGCCATCTCAACTGATTACGGCCATGGCCAGCGAACATAAGCCGGCTAAATGTCCACAAAACAGGCCAAAGCAATCACGACACCCAGGTAATCCCACTCATCCTTCGATTCGAGCGGCAAATTCCAGAGGTTCCGGCTAATGGAAACTGCTAATAAGTCAAGGGCATGGCCCAGGCACTTAACTGGGGGAAAATGAACTTTTCATGTTCGTAATTTCCAAGTTTCTCGGTCTCACAATCTGAGATAGACATAAGGCAAGAGTCTAAACTTCGAAACATCGCTATCACTTGGAATCGGCCATTAATCCCTCAGATATGAACAAGTCACAAACTTGGCAGTCTGAAGTGTTAAAATCAAAGTATCGCAGACCAAACAATTTATGACAATCAATCAAGGCAATAATCTTTCACCGATTAGATTGGTTGGGACTTGAAATTGGTTAAGCTGGCTATTGCCACACTTTACGGACACTTTATAACACGCGACGTCAGCTCTCAGGTCTCAACAATCACCTTTAATGCTATTTATATTGGCAAGCCCAAGGGATAAGGGGATTTCGTCATTACTGGGCTTTTTGCTGGGAACAAAAAAACCCAAAGAAGGTAATACTGTTTTGATTAGAGAGAGGGTACCTTATGCACACCCCTGATATATAAATATTTAATATATTTACTGCCTAGAACTTCTCAAAGATCCTTAATTGAAAGCGACACATGCTCGTTAACTACTTATCCAGCACACACTATCGCCTAAAAGGTCACGTCCTCGGCGACCACTAGTAAGTAATTATAACTGCTAGCCTATGATGGTTATGTACCATTAAAAAACTCAAAGAAAACTTTGCCGTGTTCCTCATGGGAGTAAAAAGTTTCATGGCCAAGTTACGCCTCGTTTAGGAGACATGAGACAGAGAGACACAACCTCGAGCACACAGAAGCCTGTTGTGGATAACCGAGCATTGCTCGGATGCCGAAAACAATGTAAAAACTGTTGACCTACGAGGGAGAGGGTACCCTGCCAAGGTGGTGGTGGTGGCTCACAAAAGACAATGAGGTGGAAAAGGCAGCAAGGTGAGGCGGAGATCCGGGCGAAACATTTAACTTGCGGAGGCTAAAAGCATTGCCCGCCACAGCCGACATCCTCCTGGGAGTTGCCACGCGAGCTCCACCTTGGGTTGCGCCTTCCAGGATGGGTAGGAGCATAAAGATGAGGATGAGATGGGGATGAAGCTGCCTCCTTTCCTCGAGCCGGGCACTCTTTACATTTACTTAAAAATTCATTGCGGCCCAAGGAATTCTTTTATTTTTGTTATGCCGCCGCTCGGCTCCCTGAATCTTTAAAATTGATGAAAAATTATGCCGAAAATGTCGGCAACAGATTAAAATAATTGCACACCACTAGAGCGGGGAGTCGGGTTGGTTAACACAGCAGCACGGCCACAAATGATGCCGGCAACAGGTTTATGCCAAATGGGAATTCGGTGTTAGGCAAAATGTTTTTACTCCTTTGTATTTCTGTATGCAAACTGTGGGAATTTGTGAATTAGCCTCCGGTGATTCGGAATTGTTGAGTTTGTTTCGGTTTTCGGGTTTGGTTTAGCCGCAATTCGATTCACTCTTTTATTCTTTGATGAGTTTTTGTTGTTTTCGGTTAGAGCAATGATTTTTGTGGCAAAGAAAAAAGGAAAGATCAGCTGGGAAAACATTTTAAGTATTTTTATGTGTTGTTTAGTTATATTTATGGCGGGAAAGCCAAGGAAGTGTGATGCAACTGCGTTGTTACCTATATTATCTACGACAGAGATGTATGACCTGCCATACGTGTATAATTGACGGATTGGTAAGCCAGGAGGATAGGTAAATGAAGGTATTCCGGAGAAGGGGAAATGTAATAAAATAAAATAAATATATAAAATCGTTTGTTGTAACCAGTTACTGACCTGAAAACATCCCTAAAAAGTGTCTGAAACCCCAAACCCATAATATACACATTTAAAACTTTACCTGCCATAAATACTCGCTTTAATTTCAATTATTTACGAGCGTCAAACATTTTAATGTCCCACAAAATAACCCAACTATTTCTTTTATCCACCAGCATTCATTAACTTGCTGTTGAAAGCATTCTTAAAAAATTCGTCAACATTTTAAGGCCAAAGGTGAAGGCATAAAGGTAAGGACATACCGAAAATATGAACTTGAGGAAAAGGAACTTGGAAAATACTTTTCGCACTTTGGGAAAAGTTGCAGCACATAAGGGTCACGTAACTCGTGTGAATAAAAGGAGCCGGAAGCCAGGACGAGTCAAGTGCGTCATAGAAGTGGCAAAATATTCAAATGAAACGAAGACCCCCAACTATGCAATGGGGAATCACACACACACGCAGGAAAAAAGAAATACAAAATTGTGTGTGAAGAACGGAAAAACTTGTGGCCAACTTTTGCTAAATACTTTGCCAGCTTCGAGTATTGAGAGAATTTGGAATCCCCCGGTGCTGTCACCATGTGCACCAGAATTGTTGTCGACATATCGATGGCAACACTGTCGCTGCTCCTGCCGCTCTGTCACTTTCGTTTGATTGCATTGTCAGACCTCTAAGGCCCGGCTGTAAAAACCCCTCTAAACCCCCTTAAAAACCCCCTCTGCACACACAAGCCCCTGGAAATTCCCTCGTATTTGCCGCCTGATAAACTGCCAGTGGCAATGACGTCTGTTTGTTTGTTTATGTTTTATGAGCATTGTTGCCACAACTTTTGCCTCCCTTTGGCTCTGGCTTTGGCCTGGCTCTGGCTCCCTCGATAGCTCTGTTGTTTTGCATTGAATTTCTGTTTGCCAGTTGGCGGAATGTAAATGTTTTCTCCTCGATAACACAAAGCTTTACTTTGAGCTCACTCGTTACATTGAGTTCCCCCTCCATATTGTGCTATTTAACCCACTGCAGCATGTGTGTGGTTCTCATATTTAATTGCCTTTGGAATTGAGCTTTACGAGGGGTTTCAACTTTAATTCCGCATCTCTTGAATGGAAATTGCTGCTTGGCAGCCAGCTCATTGAACTGGCAAAGAAGGCAAGCCAAATGCACACAACTTGGCCCGAAGGAGCTTGCTAGATTATGCAACAATTGAAGGCCCTGTTTGTTTTTATCAGGGCAATATATTTAATTTAACAAAAGGTATCCAAGCCTGCCATAACGCCAACCATTATCATAATGAACTTTTTCCCCAATGCTCATACATTCTTGCTTCCGCGTAAAGACATTTCCGGGGCCTTCTTTTAATATTTTCGGCTTTCCTTTCCTTATTGCGCAGCCAGCTGAGCCGGGCGAATACAGTATTTAATTTAAATGCCGACCATAAATGTTCAAATATTTTTTAAAGCGAATTTATTACAATATGCAAACTTTGTCTCATACAAACAAGTCAGGGAAATTGAGGCCAGGACAATCCAGGCGAGGTAGCGCGGAGAGCAAACACTCCAAGGGAGCCAGCGCTCTCATAAAATCCAACACCAAGGCATCCCACAGCATCGACGGGGGGACGAATGCATGTCTTATCGCCGAGGAATGGCATGTGGACTCACGTGGAGCTGGGCCAGAAGGAGAGAATGCTTATAGGAAAATGCAACATAAAATACTTTTTAAATGTGAATAAATATTTGGCAGCAGGATGGGAGCCAGGAGAAATTCCATCAAAGTGCTGCCGCTGCTGGCTGAGCAAAGTTTATGGCAATGCAAATGGAAACGGAGAGTGAAAATTTATATGTTAAGAGGTTAACATTTACCAAAGACCAAATTTATCTTCCATGCAGGCATAAGTAGCAGAAATATGAATCAAATGGGGTGAAAAATTACCAGCAGTAAAACACAGTATTGGCTGGCGAAAGATCCTTTTATTACACGATTGCCACACCGAAAAGTTAAGTGTAAGCCCTGAAAAATGATTGGGATCAAATTGAACTTACGGAAATATATGAATAAAAATATTCTGGGTATTGTAATCAAACTCATAAATATGTTTGCATTCAGGGGAACCGAAATGTTAATAAAGGAGGATGTATAAAATTACTGACAACCCACTTAAACCAACCAATAATTAGAAACCTCTTTCCCCTTTGTAAGTAATTTAAATTATTAAAACAATGTGAAGCCCAATTATTTCAAGATACTAATAATTGCAGCTCCTAAAACGAACTTTTAATGAACTGTAAAGCCACCCACCCACACTACATCACTTCCACTTGATATAACTTGAACACCTCTGATATTTCATGCGTTTGTGAATATTCCCCAACTCGGCTAATTAGAGACGTAAACATTTCGGGTCGGAGAATCGTGCCCAATTAAATTTAGCCCAGACCCCGACAAGGGCAATATAAAACTGAAAAATTATGAACCAAATTCAGGCTCATAATAAGAATGCAATAAATGGGGAAATGTGCCTGAGAATGGCCCCAATCTACTAGATTTCGGAGAATTTACGCATTAAGGAGTGAGTCCTGCGTCCACACAGGACCCATTCGAGTGGCGAGCGTGGCAAGCATCCGAATTGCTTCTGCAATTGTCCCCAGTTTGTTTGTTTTGCCTCTGCCCTCGAGCGTGTTAATTTTCGGAGGGGATTCCCCGTTCTCTGTGCTGATTACCATGCATGTATGTGAGACGGAGCCAAAGTTTTGGGGGGGGAGCAAAGGCTTCAAGTAAACACTGGCTAAACAATTTAATTAATAAAAATATGCAAATTTAATTAGAGAGAGCACCCGGGGGTAGCTTGCACGCTTGCTTGTTAAGAAACATTTCGTTGGCCAAAAGTTTTCTAAGCCATTTTGCGGGTATTATGTAAACATTTTTTCGAGACAATAAGCCCCTTTTTAGCCATGCTCAAGTGAGTTTTTAAAGCCTTTTTTGTCTAAGTATTTTTTAATTGTTGCCCGGTTGAGGTAAACTTTTATGGTGCTCCTTACATGAATTAATTGAGTATGCAAAGTTCTCGCATTCAAGTATTTTTACAGGCCCCAAGATAAAAAGGAAACAACAGGATAAGTTGGGATAAGATGAGGAGATGGCAAAAATGTGATAGCGAATCCGAAGACCCAAATCAACTGCCCTTTTACAGGCGCTCTCCCACGTTCTGTCTCTTCTGATTCTCCGCTCTGCTTGTTATTTCCCTTTTTGTAAATTTAAAGAAAACAAGGATTTGCCACAAATTGTCGCAGTTGAAGGAGCATTTCGTAAACAACCGGCGGGCAGAGCATTAAATTAAGTAGTGCTTTCGACGCCTTTCATTTCACTCGGAGCACCTGAGCGAGAGAATTGAATTTCCCCCAGATACGTATGTATGGCACTTGCCCAAGAAAGTAGGCAACATAAAATGAACAAAGTCTGGAAAAAGGTGTTGCATAAAACAGTGGCTATGAATTGTTCAAAGGGGAAAGGTCCTTGGCAATAAATGATTGAAATTCTAGGCTTCAGTTCTTCAAATTTTTTTCATATATAAGTTGAATATTTCTAAAGGGAATGGAATATACTTTTTAGGCAAAGAAAGGGGTATAGCTTTAAGCTATTTAGTAGAAGGAAACGGTCGCTTTCCTTAGTTATTATAGGATTTTTTTTTAAATAGTTGAGCCATGTAAACTTATTTTTAAGGTACACCCAAAAAAAAAACAAGAGTTTAACCTTTCTACGCGTTGTCTTAAAAGTATACTCAAGCAGTATAACGAGATTAGT
This sequence comes from Drosophila rufa, assembly GCA_018153105.1. Taxonomy (NCBI): domain Eukaryota; kingdom Metazoa; phylum Arthropoda; class Insecta; order Diptera; family Drosophilidae; genus Drosophila; species Drosophila rufa. The sequence goes on from JAECXS010000096.1 coordinate 22,099,416, forward strand.
ATAAATTTTATACTTCAAACTATCAAATATATACTCCAAAGTTTAGTTTTTATACTCTATAGTTTCAATTGTGTATTTTGAGTATTATTTTTATACGAACCTACATCGAAAATTCGATAACATATCGCGTTAGCTGAAATTTAGTGCTTTTCTGTTTGTCGCGTTAGTGATTATTATGAAATATTGGTGGAGATGAGTATAAAGTTTATACTTTCGTAGTATTAAATTGATAAGCATTAAGAAATTAAGAAATTTTTCATACTCAAGAGTATAGAATTCATGTAACAATCGTATAGGTTCTATGATGATTTTTTTTGGGTGTAGCTTTTCCCTATCGTACACCCCTTTTATATTGGAAATAAAGCAACTTTAAAAATATAACTTTTTTGTACTTAAGACCTCTTAAAAACTATAAGAATTATGGATATACGACCGCAAAAAAAGCAGGGCTAAATTACAGAGGAAACTATAAAAAAAAAGGGCAAAATGTGTAGCTATTAAAAAAAAAAACCAAGTCACAAAAAACCACAATAACAAAATAAAGCACAAAAACATAATCCGTTTCGTTACAGCTTTAGTCTCGCAAAAAATTGGGTATTCATTTTAAATAATGTCATAAAATGCATGCAAAAAAACGCAAGGATTATTGGCCTTTATCCTGCATGTAAGGCTTAGCCTGGGGACACTGTGCAAAGCAATCTCTCACGTTTACTCCTCCGCACCTAAGCGGCTTTTGCGCTGCACCACACTTAAATACATTTTTAATTTTCATCATTTTCCAATTAGTGTAGCTTGTTTTTATTCCATAAACAGCCACGTAAAATGGATGCCATTTTATGGCTAAACTAAATGGAATTTAATTGCGCATTTATTAAACATGAAATACAAGATACTCTTTGAGGCATTAAGGCCACGCTCCACTTACAATTCGATTGAATTTTGTTTAAGTTTGGCTGCTCCCCGGCCAAGTCACTCGAGTCACTGAGCAGATGAGCAATTTCGGGGCCAATCAGAGTTCACAACTGTTGTTATTAATGCAGGGAAATTAATTTAAATTGCCGCTGTTTTAAGTGCAGACAACATCTACAAGTTTAAAACGAAGTTCGCGCAAAAGTTTCAACAGTTGAAGCGGCAAACCGCAGTAAGGGAGTAGCGATTGCCGTAGAAACATTAAACTATGGGGGCGTCTTAATATGAGAGGACAGAGAGTAAAGCTTAAAATGATTGCGATAATCCAAGGGACTTACCCGATCCAGGGCAAGCGGCCATAAAGCCAAGGGGCCGGGACCAACTTCAATTTTGCAGCATAAAATAAAGATTCTGGCCGATACAACAAGGAAAAAGGTCGCCGAGGCCAAAAGCGAACCCAGCTCGGCCAGTAAGGACAAAGGGGAAGCAACAAATGTCCTGTGCATAGAGCACACATCATCATCCCGGACCCGCCACAACGGTCTTGGGTTCCACATGTTGACTTTATGGCTTAGGCCAGCTAAGAAGCAATTTCTGAAGGGGCCAGCAAAAGGGCATTTTGCCGAATTATAAACATATGAAAATTTGATCCATAAAAACATAATTAAGTTGGAGTTGAGTCAATAAGGCTTACAGGACCTTGTCTCAAAAATTGGTCACATAAGTAAGAAATTCTGTGAAGGTAGTTAATTAATAAATATGAAAATCTTAGTACAATGGTTAGTCGGTTTGATAAACAAGGTTGCCTTTGGCAATATGATCCACACTTTTTGGTATGTTAAGTACCTATAATATATTGAGATATAAAAGATAGATCTACTTCGGCAAGCGGAAATAAATAAATCTCACCAGAATGTTCTTATTGTCCTATACATTAAATCAAATTGCAAGTCTTTAAAATACTTAACCTTATAATATAAGTGACAATTTTGTGTTTAAAAATATTTTATCACCCTAAGGTTTCAAAATATTGGAAATAAAACTGCTTTAAATGTAATTTTCAAAAACTTAAAATAAAATTAAGATTTAAGCCATTACATAAAACTGGAAAGTAGCAAAGTTTCCTCTTTTGGATTGGAAATATTGATTTTAAGTCGATAAACATCGAAGCTTTTCCTGCTCTTTTTGACAGCTTTTTTATTTTATAAATTGGGAAATAATCGCAAATACTCTTAAACTAGTTTAAATAGATTTTGCCAGAAAGTACTGTTGAAATAGTTTATAAAAATAACCACTCGTCTACTTTTTTTCAAAATTAAAAGCTACGCATTAAGGTTACTAATTTTTTAATTAAAAAAAGAATTGATAAAATAAGGGAACATTTTCTGGGAAACATAACTAAGGCTTTAATTTTATTTTAATCATAATAAAACATCTCAGCTAAATATGTATTTTTGGTCTTCTTTGTATCAAAAATTTTGTTAGGGAAAAACCAATGATAATTTCCAATTAAATTATACATAGGAAAGACATTTTTATCTTGGCCATGTTCTGGACAGAAAACTAAACAATTCTGACAAATTTTTGTAGATTCTTACCTTTTTCGTTGGGAAAATAAAAATTATTTAATTTTTAGGAAATGCATTAACAAAGAATCTAATAAAATATTAAACTATGGGATCTTTGGGATTTCGATCTGACCTCCAATACCATGTAAGCATAATTTAGTTCTTAACACACTTAAAAAACCAAAAATTGTATTAGAAAATCTAGTAATTTGTAGTGAACATATAAATTGTAATATTTTATTGAATTAATTATTTTTTTCTAGCTTTAAATATAAAAAATAAAATATTCACTTCACAGATTCGAATTCTATTGGAACGGTGCCAAAAATTATGCAAATCCATTTTTTTGGGGCCAAATTCATTTAAAATTTCTATATTTTGTTACGTCTAATATTTTGTAAAATTCGTTAAGGCACCATTTCAAATGATTTCAAATCCACAGCGACTAGTCTACCGCTCACCTTTTCACAAAAATTCACACGACACTCGCCAAAAGGACTTCCAACTAAAAGTTCGAATATTCCACTGAAAAAAGCGCAAACACAAAGTTCAAAAAAACGTTGAAAAACGATTTTCTAGAATGTTTAGGAATACCGAACGATGCTTCTGGCTCGGCTGCTGCTGACTGCACGGCTTTGAGACTGAAACGTAAGTGAAATCGGCAGCCAAGCAGGCCGCGATTTATACGAGGCGAGGATACGAAAGATTTCAACGCGTTCAGGTGGGACCCGGACTCGGTCCCGGACCCGACGGCGTATCCCGAAGTCCGGTTCCGCCGAAGTCCGCCCGCCCACAACGCAGGCGACATCGACGGTTGGCGTATTTCGGTGAGGATTTTGCGCAGTCATGGGCGCTGGTGGGTGCTGGCCACCCAGTCGTATACGCAACACGTGGCAAAAGGGCAACGGCAACGGCAACCAGTCGGATACGTATTATTTGGCTATCACTTTATTAATCATCTATTACGCACAATTATCGAACTGTTTATCGGGGCCAGCGGCCATCGATCATGCTATCAGCATCGGACTAATCAGCATCTGATTATTTTCAATTAGTTTTGGCCAGCCCCGGCAGCTGTCAGCCAGAAAATCCAATCTAAATCTCCCCAATAAACTAGATTATTATTAATTCTTCGCGGCATTATCTCATAAATGGCATTTACATATCTCTCGCCATTTTTCCCCGGACTCGTACTGACTAATCACTGGGGGAGATTACAGGCCCCAATTATTTGGGAATTTTTTCGCATACTCACAATTATTCGCTTATCAAATGTTACCAAAACTAAATAGCGTGATGATGAAATTATATGATAAATGATATGCAAAATTAGTATCGGGGAAACCGGAATGGCTATGCTTGGTCTGGCCAATGTAATTGAGTAGGCAGATTTCCACATCAGGTTATGCTGAACTGAAATAAAGGTATAAAAACTATAGAAAAATTAGTTAAAGCTTAGTGACAAGTATATTATAAATATGCTTGAAGAAAAGGGTTTTATTAGCATAAAATCATCGTTTTAATTTGAAAATGCCAGTCTTTGATGTACTTACGGGTATTGCAGACCTTATATAATTTAATATGTTTAATTTTATACCTTAAATCCTTCCCTAAACTTCAAACAAAAAAGTAAATAATTTTTTACTGTCAATCCAATCATTATTTAACTCTCTTTTTGCTTTGACTGAAGTAAAATCATCCCTTATAATAAAAATACCAGCGGAAGTGGTAAAAGTCCAAATGCGTATGTGGGGAATCCTTGCTGCTTATATCCGTATAGCAAAAAAAACCATGTTTATCTTCGCATATGTATGGATTTTATGGCACCCACAGAAAGCGCGGCTAATGATAATGTGGACTGATAAAAGCTTTACAATGTTTTTGTTCTTGTTGCCAGCGACGTGTCCGGCTTGGCATCGGTTTTTGTTCTATTTTATTTTTTCGGCTAAAACGTGATTATAATCTCTGGGGCCGCGACCTTGCCAACGCATAAAAAATGGCCCATGGATCTCAACTTGAAATTGGACAAGACAGCCGTTGAACTTGGACATTCAGCTGTCAAAGTTACTCCCAGGCCTGGCACGCCAATCCATAAGTCTAATTAAGAGGAATTATGCAGGCAAATAAGAACTTTCGCTCAACCCCAAGCCCGCAGGTCGGTCGGTCCTCATACATACATAATTCGTCAGAGACATCCAGCCAACATCAAAGAAATTGCATTTCGCTGTACTCCCACTGGATGTTGGTTCGGAATCGAGCTGATTTATGGAACGAACTATATAAGTGTAGGACGCTTGCATATATAGTAAATCTGTTCGTATGAAAATTGAAATTGACTTTGTTGTAAGAGTATCGCGTTGCGGTGACATCCCGCTGAGTAGCATCCGGGCATAATGCATATTTGGATTTTATTAGCACAAAAGGATGCCAGCGAAGGGTTGTGGGGTTGGCATCCACTTTGAGCTGCTGTAACTCAGCAAGAATCTGAGCCATTTTCCGCGGACAAACACTGCCAGCAATGCAGCGGCCATACGGCTTTATGCCTGATTTGAGGATATGCAGATACAGAAATGGCGTAGGTTATCTGTGCATATTCATGGGCATTAATTTAAAGTCATTTGCATTGAATTGATACATATGTATGCAAATAGGTAGCCTGTGATTTTTATCGACGATTGGACAAGTGTAATTATTTTTTTATTACTAACTTTATTGCGTGATTGTCATTGATTTAATTGATTTGATTAAAAAAAAAACAGGAGTAAGCGTTGTCTTAAAAAAAAACTCAAGCCGTATAACGAGTTTAGTATAGATTTAATACTTCATAGTATCAAATGTATACTCAATAGTATAGTTTTTATATTCTGTAGTTTTAATATGTATTTTCGAGTATTATTTGTATTCGAACTAGGGTTGTCGAAAATATAACAAAATATCAAAATATCGATATATTTGCAAAAAAAATAAATATTTTTATCACGATATTTTTAAGCTGTAATATCGATATATAAATTTTTTTTTTTTATATTTTCTGATATTTTGTTTTCGGTCAGCCCCTACGAAAACGAGTTCCACTTATATATTTCTTTGCCAAATAGTAATTGGGAAGCTGACCCAATACAGTATTGGACTTCGCAACAGAAGACCATGCAACATTTGTCTAAGTAAGCACTACGCTATCTGATAATACCAGGTAGCTCGGTATCCTCAGAAAAGATGGCTTCGGCAATTAAATGTGTAGTGTGCGACTCACGCAGCCGTATGACTGATCGGCACGTAACAAATCGTGTATTTTTAAAGTCACTGGCGAAACAATATTGGAAATAACTTTAACTTTAACTTACAGTATTTTCCATTGCTTTAAGTAATAAAAGCTTAATATGAAGTATTTGTGTTGTTAGTTTTGTTTGAATGAATTCATGTGGATCATTAGGATCAATAGAGAGGTAATGTATACGAATAATGAGATAGAGAGAAAGAGATTTCTAAAGGCTTTCTGATCCTAAAAATAAAAAAAAATGTTAAATATCAATATTTTTTCTTGATATTTAAAAAAATCATTTTGATATTTTTCAAAAATGACAATATCATTGATACGATATTTTTTAAATATCATGCAACCCTAATTCGAACCTACATCGAAAATTCGATAACATATCACGTTAGCTTGAATCTAGTGCTTTTCTGTTTGTCGCGTTAGTAATTTTCTCAAGTCTTGGTGCAGATTAGTATAAAATGTATTCTTTCGTAGTATCAAATTGATAAGCATCTTATTGAGAAATTCTTAATACTCAAGAGTATGGAATTAATGTAACAATAGTATAGTTTCTATTACTGGGTTTATACTATGGAATACATGAATTAAAATGCATGTATTGAATTCGTGAAATCAAAATAGCCTCTGTTTATACGCACACCCGAATATATGCATTCATATTGACAGATAAAATGCCAGTCCTGTAAAATTAGTATGCTTTGCTGAATTATCATGTATCGAGCCCGAATTCATAGTCAATTTATTTTGGTATCAACTTTCAAAGTTGTTTAAAGAACTTACCATTTAAGTAGACTGCAAACCTCTAAGGAAGACAACTTGGGAATTATAAGCAAAGCAAGTGCCAAATAAAAAAGAGATGTTTTCCAACGCACATAACCATTATTAAAGGAATAATTACTTAGTTTTTATAATTAATTAATCAATGAATTTATACTGTGCTTAATATTAATCAAATATCATTGGATTTTCAGTGCCATTAGGGTTTTCCAACATAATAAATCATTAAACATCCATCAGGTATGTATGTTCCGTACTTAAAACACTTCTTTATTACTTAAAACTGTTTTGTAAAAATTGCAAACGGAATTGAACGAATGGTTTGCATATATTTAGAAATATAAAACTACGACTAATCGAGAGGAATAAGCTTAAGCAAAATTACTCGTCATCATCATCGTCCTCATCCTCATCCTCGTCGTCTTCTTCATCTACGTCCTCGTCATCGGTGTCTTCTTCATCTATGTCCTCGTCATCGGTATCATCTGAATCCTCGCCACTCTCGCCCGCGCTTCCCTCCTCTCCCGCTGCCTCCTCGGCGTCCTCATCATCGGATTCCTCTTCCTCTTCCTTAGCAGCCTCGCTGTTCGACTCCTTGCGCGCCTTTTTCGTGGGCACAGCAGTGTCCTCGCCATCGTTATCCTTGGGGGCAGCATCCGCGGCCAGCAAAGCCGCCTTCTCCTTGCGCAATTCGGCCTTGCGCTTCACCTGATCCGAGGTCAGCTTCACGAACTCCGCATCCTTGGTCATGGCGAACCGGGAGAGCACCTCGTTGGCCTGCTTCTTCAGCTTGAGCATGCGCTGCTCCCGTGGTCCCACCACATATGGCGTATCCGCTGGCGGAGCACACATGCTGATGTACAGCGGCAGCGCCGAAGTGCCCACAATGTCGATTTTGAGGTACAGCGACCTGATGTTGGCCAGTCCGCCGGGATAGTGCTTCTGCAGCTGCTTGCTCACCAGCAGAATGTTCTCTGCGAGCTGCTCGGCGCTGTGCTGGTGATTGCCCACCGGAATGGCCGTCAGATCGCCCTTGGCCAGCTGCCGGTAAGCGGTGCGTGTGAGGGCGCGGGTCACCTCCTCAGCCAGCTTGTCATTGTCAAGGCTCAGACGCACGGCGTGGAGGACATTGCGCGGCTTTTGGGTGAACTGAAAGAAGGCATACGTAAAAGGGGATTGTCAGTACAAAGTGTGGATTAGGATGGACCTGCAGGTACACCTCTCTCTTTCCTGGAATTTACGGAATTACCCTAAAGTACAAGCAGATCGCTTACCTTGCCCAGAAAGGCGTTGGCCTGGCCCGAGATGCGACCATCGCACAGCAGGTAGTCGTAACTGTTGAGGAACTTGCGCTTGGCCTCATAGGTGCCCATCTCGTTGCGCAGCTGGTTGAAGGGCACTATGGTGAGGCGCTGCTTCACGCCCGCCTCCCGGAACAGATCCTCGTAGTGCTGCTTGGTGGGCTCAAAGTCGAATTTGGCGCCCCGTTGTAAGTCGGTCACAATGATGGCTACGTCGTCATCGCTGCTAACCAGCGAGTGCTTCAATGCCAGCTTGGCCACGCGCTTGGGGCAGCTGGCTATCTTGTAGCTGGCCACCTGCAGGATGTAGCGGTAGTCGGTGAAGATCGAGGTGGTCTTCTTCTTGGCTACCTCGCCTTCCACAAGCGTCTTCAGGGCCTCGCTGATTTTCGTTATATTGGCCTCGCTTACGATCTCCTTGTACTTCTCCTCGTCGAAGGGCTTCAGTTCGAAGGTCAGCTCGACCGGCTTCTTGGTCTTAGCGGGCTCCTTGCGAGCGGGCTTGTTCTTGTTGATGTTCCTCTTTCCTTTGTGCGCCTTGGCGGGCCTGGATATCTTCTGCAACGACTTGGCCTTCTTTTGGAGGGAAGCAGCTGGCTTGGCGGGCTTAGGTGCATCAGCAGCAGCTGGTTTTTGGGACTTCTTGGCGGAAGCAGCAGCTGCAGCTGCCTTCTTGGCTGGAGGAGCAGTTGCAGCTGCCTTCTTGACTGGAGGAGCAACTGCAGCTGCCTTCTTTGCTGGAGGAGCAACTGCAGCTGCCTTCTTGGCTGGAGGAGCAGCTACAGCTGCCTTCTTTGCTGGAGGAGCAGCTACAGCTGCCTTCTTTGCTGGCGGAGCAACTTTGGCCGACTTCTTAGCTGGGGCCGGGGTTTCAACGACCTTTTTGGCCGATTTTTCTTTTTTATCTGCAGCCGGAGCCGCTGCCTTAGCCTTGCCTTGCTTTTTGGGCATTACTGGCGACTCTGGAGGAGCCAGGATCAGGGGCCTCTTGGCTGCCTGTACCTTCGCGGGAACAGCCGCCTTTACTTTGGACTTCTTGGCCGCCGCAGGAGCAGGAGAGGGCGACTCTGCCGGGGCCAGGATCATTGGCCTCTTGCCCGCCTTTGACTGCTGCTTCTTCTCTGCCTCTGGCTGCTTCTTCTCCTTCTTGGCCTTCGCTTCCACTGGCTTCGGGTCAGCATTCTTCACCTTTTTAACACTGGCGGCGACAGCGACGGCGGCTTCTTCGGGCAGTTTCTTGGTCTTCTCCTGCTTGCCCTTCTTCTTGGCCACGCCCTCGATGATGCTGCTCTTGGTCAGGGACTTTGCCTGCGGTTTCTGAACTTTAACCATCTTTAAATCGGCAGTTGTGTGTTTTCCTTCGGAGGTAAAATTATATTTTAAATGCAACACACGCAGTGGTAAACTCTACACGTGCAAAATCGGAAAATGTACTAAAAAATACCACAACAGCCGGCACAGAACTTCTGGCGACATTTAGGGGATTTTGGCCAGCCCGTGGTGGGAAACTTGGCTAGAAATTCCGTTGAGATCGATCTGAAGATTATTAAAATTAAAATTAAGTTTTTGAATTGATTATACATTATTAATTAAAAAGAAAACAGAATTTATAAAGCGAGGGGTAACACCAGCTATTGCCTCATAAACAGGGGGTGGAACCTTTAAATTATTTTAAAATAAATTAACATATTTTAAGAATTCTCTAAATGGAAAAAAAACCCTAAAAACAAGAAAAAGTTATTGAATGTGGTTTTATACTTCAATACATTTACAATATCTAGTTCTATAGTGCAGTGGCCATATATTGCCTCATAAACAGGGGGTGGAAATCATTTTAAAATTAATCAACATATTGAGAATTCTCTAAATGGCAATAAATCCCTTAAAAACAAGAAAAAATTATTCGATGTAATTTTAATACTTCATATACATATACTTCATAGTATTAATACATTTGCTCTAAGTTAGTTTATATTTTTTAACTTTAACTTTATATTTAACTTCTATTTCAAACGACTGTGTACCAATTAAAATTAGAATATTTTCGTAAGTAAATTAAAGTACCATCTCTATAGTTATTGATATTATTTTTGATTTAACTTTGCTCAAATTATACCCGAGTTAAAAAAATTAAACATTGTCCAAACTAACACAATCGATTAATATAGCGCAAAATTTCTCAAAAAGTTTAAATTTTAAAACATTTTGCTCACATTCATTCGGCTTACTTACAGCTTCCTTTTATTTCGTTTCTATTTAAATAGCAAACAGTTTATTTTAAGTAAAACAATTCTAAAAATAGTCACATCTTGCACATTACACGTGTGCCTAATCGCCCCGCCAGGCCACCGCCGAATGTCCTTGACTCAGACCCACAAAATCCGCCCGCCCACACACACACAATCGAATCAGCACACGCAGGACACTCGCACTGGGAAACCTCGAAATGCCGGCACATGCCAGCTCCCATGGTGCGTCAAATTGGAGCCACCAAAGCTTGCCTTTCGACCAGAAATCCTTCGAGGGCGAGTGTGTGTGCCTGTGACCGTTTTCAAGAACGTGACTGGCGAGGCAAAGGCAATGCAATTAACAGAGGGAGAAGTCCTAATGGGTACAATTAAAGCTTGAGCTTCTTGGCATTCGCCTTGGCCGGATCCTTTTTCGGTCGCTTGTTGCTCGCTGTCGCCGCTGTGGTGTCCTGCAGTTTGTTGAAGAACGCCTTCGAGGACTTCAGAGCGCCCTGGTCGTTGCTGCTCGTGTTGATCTGCAAAATGTATATTATTTTTAATATTGTTAGTCGTCGATTCTCCTCGAAGTACTTACCTTCTGAACATTGCGATTCTTGGTGATGCTCTTCAGCAGCTTGGCGTCCGCCTCCCTCTTCGTGGGCGCCTTGCCCTCCTTGGCACGCTGCAGATCGCGCTGCTCCAGGGCCGTATTGATGGCTCGCTGCTTCTGCTTCTTCTTGCGACGTTCACGGTTCTTGTCCGTGCGGTCGCGTTCCGTCTTGCCCAGCGGCGCATGCTTGGGGCCGCGGAACACTTCCTCGGGTGCCAGCAGCTTGGCATCGCTCACCGCCAAGGGGGCCACCTCTTCCATGTGCACGGCCGGCGTATTGGTCACTATCCTGGCCTCTGGCGCCACTGGCTTGGGTGTGAAGTGGAAGTTGGAAAGGGCGTCGAGCTTGAGGAAGAGCGAACGCATTGCCCGCTTGATTTCTTGGTGTTCCTTGGGCTCCGGACCCGACTTGTCGTCCGCATCGCGGTTGGGATCGAGCTTATCCATCTCGCGCTGATACTGCGCTTCGTAGATTTGGGAGAGGGATTGCTTGGACTTCTCCTGGTCGAGAACCAGCTGCTTGCGATACTCCTGTGGCGTGTTCACCGGGCGCACTGTGCGCTCCACATCGTCCCAGGCCTTGTCGCGTATCCGCTGCTTGATGATGTCCTCAATGGAGCGATTATCCTCCTCGGTAATCGGCGCCGTGGGTCGTGTTGTCGAGTCAAAGTCAAGGATCTCCTCAAGCAGCGAGTTCTGGGGGCGATTGGCCGCCTTCACCTCGCCCTTGAGCTGCCAGGGCTTCTCGCCCAGGACGACGTCCTCGTAGTCGCGAATGCGTTGGAACAAGCGGGCCTCTCTCATCTCATTGGAGGATTGAGAGGGCGGGTCGAGCGCCGGTGTTTGGTCTTCCTCCTCCTCCTCATTCGCTTCCTTCTCGGAGTCGGAACCTGAATCGCTATCGCTGGCGGGCTCAATGCCACTTTTGGCCACAAACTCGGTTTCGTCGATTTCGCTGGCCGCCTCCTCTCGATCCTCACCTGGCTCAGCTTCCTCAGCATCTTCATCCTCATCCTCGTCCTGCTCATTATCACTTTCGTTTTCGTTAAAGAAATCCTTCTGCTTGCCTTTGCCCTGGATTTTTGCCTGCTGCTCCAGTTCCTCGTCCATTTCGAAGAAGTCCGCATAGTTGACATTGCCATCCTCGCTGTCCTCAAGTCCGAAATTCTCCGAAAAGTGATCGATGGTGTCGTCCGTTTGATTCGATCGCCGCTTGTTGTCCAGCCGGCGCATTTCCTTCGCATCCTCCTGCTCCAAAAACTCATTCATCTCTTCCAGCTTGAAGAAGGTGTCGTCCACTATAGAGCTGCGCGCCCGACGGCCCTGTTTGCCTTTGCCCTTGGGAGTTATGGCTTTCTGCTTCGTTGGCTTTTCATTCTCGTCACTGATATCGGATTCCTGCTCTTGTTCCTCTTCACCAGAATCTTCCTCTTCGTCCTGCAGCTCGTCCTCTTGCTCCTCATCATCCAGTTCAATGCCCAGGTGCTGCTCCCGCATGGCCGTCAACTGGGCTGTGTCCTCCAACAGCTGCTGCAACACCAGCTCGTTGCGTATTTCCAGCTGCTGCCAAATTTGCTCCTCATCCATGTGCTCCAGAACCAGCTCCGGCAGCAGGTCCTTCTTGTTCGCCACATCGCCGCTGATGCTTACGCTGTACGTCTGCTGGATGAGCTGCTCGATGGCCTCTATCTGCTCCGGCTGTGGCCTACAATAAAAGTTGTTTAGATTTTGCTTTAAGAAACACGTGCACGGCTGGTGGGCAAAAACAAACTTGAGGAAACGCTCTGGATTGCTGGTCAGCTGCTCGAAATTGTCCGCTATTTCCTTGAAGACATTTGCCTTTTTCGGTTTCTTCTTGCTGCCAATCATGTTTGGGATGATATTCTGTGTTTTTAAGTTATAAAACAAAGAGAAGTTTAACAAATTCAACGAAGCAACAAACAAGAGCGGTTAGTGATGACACTGGCAGCATGTGTTGCGGCGCCTAGAGATGAGAGCGTGAGAGTTTATCCCGATTTAAAAACAATTTACTTATAATAAAGGGTGTTTAGTATTTAAATTGTAGGTTTAGGTAATCAATTAATTTAAAAGTTTTCTAAACTCTAAAGTTTTCTATAAAATGTTAAAAAATAAAACAAAACCGATTTGGGCTTCGTGACACGTACAACCGACAGCCTATCGATGGCCGCTGCCATCACTAGGCACAGCTGAAGGCGGCTTCGTTGCAATTTCCAGGCGGTGTCCGCAGATTCTTGCATAGACTATGCCCGGCGTCTCCAATTAGAACATGGATGCAAAATTCTTCAAACTGCTCCTCCTGGGCGGCGTGGTGCGCTTCTATTTCAGCCGCACGCCGCTTGCTGCGATGATCGGCAACCGGGTGGAGTTCTCGACGCCTTTGAATTCACACAAGCGCAGTGAGTAAACAAAGGACGACGGTTAAATGCCATAAGTGTACATGTCTGGTTATCCTTGCAGTGCAAGAGGGCATCTTCCTGCTGCAGAACGGCATTGATCCGTACCAAGGAGATCTGGTCCACGAGACGCCGCTGATCCTCAGCGCTCTTTCCGGCCTGTTCCAAAAGTACCCGGACTTTGTGCCGGCATTCTACATAGTCTTGGACATCATCACAGCCGCCCTGCTGTACGTGATGAGCCGCCGCTTTGTCCGGCAAAAGCAGGAGCAGCAGACCGCGGAGCGCAAGCAATATGCGAAAGACACAAAGGAGTTGCAGTTCAGTGCCTTGGACAAATTGGACATTCCGGAGCTGGTGATCGTGGCGTATCTGTTCAACCCGCTGACTGTGATGAACTGCATTGGCATGACCTCCACGGTGATCAGTAATCTGTTCCTGGCCTCCTTTCTGTACTGCCTCGTTAAGGGTCTGCTCGTTCCGTGCCTTTTGGTCCTGGCCTTTGAAACCGTCCGCAGCTTCTACCCCATCGTGCTGATAGCTCCACTGCTCCTAGTCTTCGCTCGCCACTCCATCCGGAGGGGTCTAGTCATCACCCTGCTCTTCATCGTCTGCTGTTTGGGCGTGGCCTTTGCCAACTATTTGGTGCTGAATAGCTGGAACTTTTTGGATGGCACCTTGGGATTCATGTGAGTTCGATATTTTAGTGATACAAAAATATATAACTACAAGGCTCTTCTTTTCTCTATTTTCCAGCTTTTACTTCCGAGATCTGCAGCCCAATATCGGTTTGTTCTGGTATTTCTTCACGGAAATGTTCGAGCACTTCCGCACCATGTTCCTGATCACATTCCAATTGAATGCCACGGTCTTGTACCTGCTGCCCCTTAGCATCAAGCTGCGCAAGGAGCCACTACTGTTGGCCACTGTCCTGGTGGCCCTCATGGCCGTGTTTCGAGCATATCCCAGCCTGGGCGATGTGGGCTTTTATCTGGCATTGCTGCCCCTGTGGAAGCGTTGCTGGAAATGTGAGTAAATCACTTTATTCCACACATGGGATTCATCAGTAATTAATAATCTATTTTAGTTATGGCGCACGGCTTTGTGGTCTTCACCTTCTTCCTGGTCACGCTGTCCATGATGGGTGCTCTGTGGCATTTATGGATATACGCTGGCTCCGCGAATGCCAACTTTTATTTTGGCGCCACCCTTGCCTTTTCCACGGGCCAGATATTCCTCATCACCGATCTGCTCTTCGCTCACGTTAAACGCGAGTTCTGTCTGTTTAATGGCCAGAAGATTTGGATAGACGGCAAGGAGGCGAGAATAGTATTGAAATGAGCCACATGCGAGCAATATCAGAGGAACGAGTAGATGCAGGAACTTTGTACAGATGCAGACGCTGCTCCGCGGATACATTTTTTAAAGGAGGAGGAGGAGGAGGAGAAGGAGCAGAGCCTGGCATACTCTTAAAATAAGTCAACTTTAAACGATATCAGATTAAAACAACAAACTTTATTTGATCTTAAGGGACGATCGATCGATCGATCTACTGGTGTGAATATCCCGTCTTGGTCTTGCGGTTCAGGAACCTGTACAGGTAGAGGATGCGCTTCTCCATTTCCCTCCACTTGGTGGGTCGAGCTATCGGGTACTTGGACTTCTCCAGCAGACGGCGCTTGCGCAGCAGCACCTGGTACTCGTTGCCGGAGACGCCGCGCAGCCACGATGGCAGCGTGTAAAGGACCTTCACAGGATGCAGGCGATCATTGCCCAGTATGTCGATGTAGTCGTTTTGACCGAAAAGAGCCCGCTTCTGCGACCAGGCATTCTTCGGCCGGTACACGGGCATGGGCAACTTCTGGCCATTGTCCACATGCGGCAGCAGCCCACTCTTGAAGATCTGATCCTTGTATCCATAGCGGCGCACAGTAGGACCGCGTGCTCGTCGCTCGGCATGAGATAGGTGTCGCACCGTGGTGGATGTCGAGGCAACCGGCGCCAGTGTCTTGCTTCCCAGCGCCAGGAGAGAGGCTTTGCCGAGTTTCTGTAGCGCGCTACCGAGCCAGGACATGGTTTTTCCTAAATTCTACGATTAGATAATTGTAAACACAGTCCAGATGCCGGAATTGATGGCAAAAGAAAACAGGGAGCAGCAGCAGCGAAACAGCTGGATGGAGTCATCGATATATCGATATAAACTATCGGTTATGAAGAACAGCACAGTGGGACGAAATATATGACTGCTTAATAATTTTTATAATGCTACTCCACAGAAATTGCCAATGTTTTCAAATATTTTATATTTAATGGCAAAACCAAAAAGTAAATCAGTTGTGTATTTTATGAAACACTCCTAATGGAATGCTTATTCTTGGATCCTGGATCTCAAGTATTGATAACTATTTTGTTTGCAATTTGAGTACAAAATAAAGTACTAAATTGTATATATTCGCTAAATTAATTACATAAATATACAAATAATAATAACAAAATTTAAATTGTTAGATTAAGAATATCTTATGCACAAATTTTGTTTAAGTTTAAGCTTTATGACCGAATTTATTGAAACTCATTGTGACTAGCGCACTAATTTATAAGTTTTTTTAACTTGTAGCGTTAGGAAGGCAAATAAAAATCAAATCAAATATTGCATTAAATGTATAAATATGAAAAAACACGTTTATTCAATCTGAAAACATTTCAATACGATATACAAGTGCTATCGATACTTTGTAACTTCAAAACACCGCCTTTCGAACAGCTGATAGTCGCGAGAAATTAATTTAGATCACAAAGTTGTTGATTCACTTTTGCGGCCAATACAATGATCGAATCCGACGACGTTCAGGACGAGAGGACGAGGCTAAAGCAGGAGATAGCAGAACTCCGGGCGACGCTCAACAAGAAGGAGGAGTGTCTGCGCTACCTGGATGAGATCGTGGCAAATGCAGTCGCAGAGGATCAGGGCGAGGCGGACGCTGTAGAGCCGCCAAACAGAACACCGCACACCAAGTTGACCAACGATGACATAGCCCGGTACAGCCGGCAGCTAATCCTGCCCGATTTCGGGGTCCAGGGACAGTTAAAGCTGAAGAACAGCTCCGTGCTGATTGTGGGCATGGGCGGGCTGGGCTGTCCGGCATCGCAATATCTAGCTGCAGCCGGATGTGGTCGCTTGGGGCTCGTGGACTATGACCGTGTGGAGCGGAGCAACTTCCACCGGCAAATCCTGCACTCTGAGATGCGGATCGGCTGGACCAAACCGGATTCGGCGCGGCTGGCTCTGCTGGAGCTGAATCCGCACTGTGAGATCCGCTGCCATGTGAGTCTTCTGAATAGGTTTAATGCACTCAACATCATCCGCTCCTACGACGTGGTACTGGACTGCAGCGACAACGTGGCCACGCGTTATCTGCTCAGCGACGCCTGCGTTATGCTGCAGAAGCCACTCGTCTCCGGCAGTGCCCTCAAGATGGATGGCCAACTGACGGTCTATAATTATGGAAATGGCCCATGCTACCGGTGCCTCTATCCCGTGCCACCGCCCAAGGAATCGGTCACCAATTGCGGCGATGGCGGCGTCTTGGGCGCTGTTACTGGCACCATCGGTGCCATGCAGGCTCTGGAGGCCATCAAGGTGATTGTGGGACTAGGCGATGTCCTCGCCGGCCGACTGCTGATCTTCGATGGCAGCACATGCCTCTTCCGCAACATTCGCATCCGCAACAAGCGACCCAACTGTCACGTGTGCTCCGCCCAGCCACTGATCACGCAGCTCATCGACTACGAAATGTTCTGCGGCATGCAGGCCACCGACAAGGACGCCTCGCGACATCTGCTGCCCAAGCAGGAGCGCTTGGAAGTCGAGGAGTACCACGAGAAGCTGCAGACCCAACCTCATCTTTTGATCGATGTGCGACCGCCGGCCGAGTTTGAGATCTGTCAGCTGCCCGAGGCTGTGAACGTGCCTCTGGCCGAGATCCTTGACGATAGCTACATAAAGCGCTTCGGCAGCCAGCTCGAGGATAAGGAGCTGCCCATTGTGCTGCTCTGCAGGCGGGGCAACGACTCCCAGATCGCCGTACAGCATGTCCGCAACCGCTTTCCCACGCATTCCGTGCGAGACTTGATAGGCGGTCTGCACGCCTGGACGAACAGGGTGGACTCCAGTTTTCCCATATATTAATCCAATTAAAAACAGTTGAAAATAAAGGTTTACTTTTTGTTTAAATTCCAAGTGGGAAAAATTGGGAGTTGTTTTAAGGAATTATCCTTGAAAAGGGATATAATATATTTCCTGCAACCATGCCGTAATGTGATCTTAGGGAATCACATTCACTTTTCCGAATTACGAAGAGGTATTGTTATCAGTTTCAAAAAATTCAATGGACTCCACAGCTGACTGTCATCCGAGCAGGCAAAGAAAAAAAAATATATGCAAGCCAGGTAGATTGGCGGGCAGGTGCAAGACTTTGACGTACTCACACACCTTTGATTGGGAGCGAGAATGCGAGACTGCAAGAGCAGTAACGAAATGGTATCGATATGAATAGTGCTGTCATCTTGGCCATTTAGTCGTCAAACTCGGATTTTTTTTCAATATGTACGAAGGAGTAATTTAATTGAAAAAAGTCTCAAATGTGATAATATATAATTAGAATAAATCACTTGAAAGTGCTAAAGTCGTTCCACTAGTAATCTTTTAATAACTACTTTTTCCATTGATTTTAAATCCCTTTAATTTATAAAGTCGTTCCCCTAGTAATCTTCTAAAAACTACTTTTTTTTATTGATTTTAAATCCCTTTAATTTATACTCTTGCAGAGGGTATAATAGTTTGGTTATGATATTTGCAACGCAAAAAAATGAGGCCTTTACGACCCCATAAAGTCTATATATTCTTAATCAGCATCACCAGCCGAGTCGATCTAGCCATGTCCGTCTGTCTCTCTGATTTTCCGTCTGTCGTTTTCTACGAGAACAAGTCTCTCAGTTTTTGAGCATTTTCAGCATAGTCTTATTTATTTTGCAAGCAGTATACATATACATATGTATGTCGGAACGGCTGAAATCGGAGTACTATCCTATAGCTGCCATGAATGGTGGCGAAATTAATGTAAGAAAAAAAATATACCGGGTATAATAATAACTTTTTAGTTTTTTTTAAGGTACTTCTTAAAATTTTGAGATAAAGCGGTTTTTTACGGTTTTCATTTTATTAAGATCGGACAACTATATCATATAGCTGACATATAATAGATCGGTCGATTTAATGTGTAGGTAAATGTTATACAAATTTACATACTTCGGTATTTTTTCAATATTACCAAAATCGATAGATTTTCAATTATTCAATTGCAAGGGTATACAAACTTCGGCTTACCGAAGTTAGCTTTCTTTCCTGTTTTTTTATTCCCATATGATTTTCAGGGCAGCACTGTGGACACTGTTTATGTGGGTGACCGGCGTGTGGTGACTATATAAAAGCAGTTCTCTCCAGCAGCTGGCATTCAGTTGCGCTCGACTACAGCGGCGACAAGACAAAGCAATCTGTGTGGGATTTGTTGGAGTCTCTCAGTTTTGTGCTTAAATAATTTGAATTCAAAGTGAAAAGAGGAAGCGGCAGGCGGCAGGCTGATAAAAGCAGCTGGAGCTGGGGAATAGTCGGAGGAGCAGAGCAGAGTAGGAGTTGAGGAAAATGGGAATGCTAGATAACAGAGGGTTCCTAGCCCTGTGGCTAGTCCTGATGCTGTGGGTAAGTTGCGCCTGACGATTCTACAAGGAATTCTTTGTATATTCCGCATATATTTCTATATTTAAACATATGCAAATCGTATTCCCAGCTGCCCCACGGGCTCTCCATGGGAAATAGCTGTTCGGCTTCGGTGCTGGAAGCCCGCCGGTTCTTTGAGTTGGAGAACGAACAACTGCGAAGGCGCTACCACGAGGAGTTCCTCTCCGCCTACACCTACAACACCAATGTCACGGAGGAAAATCGACAGTCTATGATCGCGGTGTATGCCCGCAATGCTGAGCTCAACAAGCGCCTGGCCCAGCGGATCAAGGCCTCCGATTACGCAGAGTCCGAGGATGCCAACATCCGGCGCCAGGCCACGCATCTCTCCAAGCTGGGCGCCTCCGCCCTCAATCCCGACGATTTCTTGAACCTGCAGAATGCCGTCATCTCGATGCAGTCGAACTACGCCACAACCACGGTCTGTGCTTATGCCAATCAAAGCGACTGCTCCTGCACCTTGGAGCCGTGCATCCAGGAGCGTCTGTCCAACAGCCGGGATCCGGCCGAGCTGGCCTGGTACTGGCGGGAGTGGCACGACAAGGCGGGCACCCCGGTGCGGGACCACTTCGCCGAGTACGTGCGACTGACGCGCAAGGCGGCCCATTTGAACGGTGAGTGAGTGGTGGCGATCCACCGATAACCCCGGTGTCTGACCCATTAAACGGGGGAACGTCTGGGCTGCACGGCGGGAAAATGTAATCCAATTGGGTCATTAGTTCTAAAGTTCATTCTATGCCGGTAAAGGGTTCCTTTGAAATAGGGAGATGGCGAATTCTTGATGAAAGTTTTAGCCACTTTCAGACAGATTTATTTCTTAGGTACATTAAGCTTAATAATACACTATGCGAAATAATTTAATAATATCATTGGAATTATTATTTCTCTTTAAGAAATTTTACATTAAACTTTAAATTTGAAGATTTAAGGTGATGCCTTAAATTCGCATAGAAATCAATTGTTACTCTTGCTAAAGAAGAAATTTTTAAATATTTTTATATGAATTATAAATTCTCTTAAAAGAGAATTAGATTAAAATTTAATTTTGTATTTTGTAGGTAAAGAAAAAAAGAGAAAATTTAAATTTGAAGATTTATGGTGGTACCTTTATTCGCATGGAAAAACATTTGATATTACTGTTAAAATGGCATTTCATAAATACTTAATTCGCTACCTAAACATTGGAATATTTCCATTATATATTTATTAATTTAAAGTTAATTTATTTATTTATCTTTATGTTACTAGAAATATGTCTTTCATACAATATGATAATTTTGAAAATAAATTCAAGCTTAGTGTTGTTCCTCAGTAAAATATGTTACGAGTGTAATTATCTTCATAAATCTTTAAGCTTAAGTTACGTATTTTTCTCAGTGTTGGCTTATCTCTCCAAACCTCATTTTGATTCTAAAAATATTGAATTATCAATTGAATGATGTAACTATTTTTATACAATATTATTATTTAAGAGTTCAAGCCGAATGCCCTTTTTTGTTATTAATAATAAGGATTTGGTGACAGACAAACAAACATTTAAAAAATTTACAACCAAATATTCTTAATAAAATTAAAAGGTTCTTTGAGCTTTTGAGGCCTAAAAAATAAGGACTTGGTGCCAAAGATATTTCAAATTATTATTAGTAGAAAAAGCAAATTTTCAAAAATCTACAACCCAATATGAAATATTATTTTAATAAAAATAAATAGTTTTAAATACTTCTTAAAGCTTTAGAGACTTCTATTAATATTATTTAATTATTATCATTACAGATCATCGCTCGTATGCCGACTACTGGGTGCAGTTCTACGAGGACCCCGACTTCGAGCGCCAAGTGGACGCCACGTTCAAGCAACTGCTGCCCTTCTACAGGCAGATCCATGGATATGTGCGCTACCGTCTGCGCCAGCACTACGGTCCGGATGTGATGAAGGCGGATGGAAACATACCCATCAGTCTGCTGGGCAACATGTGGGGACAGTCGTGGATCGAAGTGCTTGATCTATTCACACCCTTTCCGGAGAAGCCTTTCGTGGACGTAAAGGCTGAGATGGATCGCCAGGGATACACGGTGCAGAAGCTGTTCGAGCTGGGAGATCAGTTCTTCCAGTCGCTGGGGATGCGCGCCCTGCCGCCCACCTTCTGGAATCTGAGTATGCTCACCCGGCCCGAGGATCGGCAGGTGGTGTGCCATGCCTCCGCCTGGGACTTTTATCAGGACAGCGATGTGAGGATCAAGATGTGCACCGAGGTGGACAACCACTACTTCTATGTGGTGCACCACGAGCTGGGACACATCCAGTACTATCTGCAGTACGAACAGCAGCCGACTGTCTTTCGGGGCGCCCCCAATCCTGGCTTCCATGAGGCTGTGGGCGATGTCATTGCCCTGTCGGTGATGTCCGCCAAGCACTTAAAGACCCTTGGCCTGGTAGATAATGCCAAGCTGGACGACAAGAGTCGCATTAACCAGCTGTTCAAGCAGGCCGTCTCCAAGATTGTCTTCCTTCCCTTCAGCTATACCATGGACAAGTATCGCTATGCTGTGTTCCGCAACGAATTGGAGGAATCTCAGTGGAACTGCGGCTTTTGGCAGATGCGTTCCGAGTTCGGGGGCGTTGAGCCGCCAGTTTCCCGCACCGAAAAGGACTTTGATCCGCCGGCCAAGTACCATATTGCCGGGGATGTGGAGTATCTGCGCTACTTTGCCGCCCACATCTTCCAGTTTCAGTTCCACAAGGCGTTGTGTCGGTTGGCTGGTCAATATGAGCCCAATGACAGTCAGAAGACATTGGATAACTGCGACATCTTTAACAGCAAGGCGGCGGGGCGGGCTCTGAAGGAGTTCCTCTCGAAGGGCAGCTCTCGGCACTGGAAGGAGGTGCTGCAGGAGTTCACCGGCGAGACGGAAATGGATGCAGCCGCTCTCCTGGAGTATTTTGATCCCCTCTATCAATGGCTCAAGCAGGAGAACAGTCGGCTGGGAGTTCCACTTGGTTGGGGAGCAACAGACAGTGAGTATCTGGCGAGTTACCGCTCGATTAGGGGTACAAAAACCAAACTTACAAATCGTCGGGTATTAATATTGTGGGCAAAGAAGTTTTCTCGCTTTGCTCCTATATATTCCCTAGCTTTCATGACTTTAAAAATGTTTTTTGTAATCAGTTTTTACGCTTGAGCTTCGATTTTAAAATTTGTGGCCTAACCATGATTTTCGGCCGATATACACTTCGCTTAGGGGTACAAAAACAAAACTTACACATCGTCGCGTATTAACATTACGAGTTAGGTTGTTTCTCGCTTTGTTCTTATGTATTTCCTAGCATTCATTAGATTTAAAAAGTTGTTTTGTAGTTTGTAGTAATTTGTTGTCCAACCATGATTTTCGGGCGATTTACCCTTCGATTAGGGGTACAAAAACAAAACTTACACATCGCCGGGTATCAGCTAAGTCGTTTTATAGTTTTTCTCATATATATTTCCTAGCTTTCATGACTTTAAAGTGGTTTTTGTAATCAGTTTTTGCGATTGGGCTCCGTTTTTAAAATTTGTTGCCCCTCCAAGTCCTAAATCTATATTTTTTCTTTCAGAAATCCCCTCGGACTGCTGCGGAACTTTCAGCACCTAGGAGTTAACTTTTAAGACATTGACGTGGGCTTCTGTGGAGACCCCAAGAAAATTAAATTTAGTGTGTCATCGAAAAGAACATAAAATAAACAACCCCTTTTTAACGTTGTAAATAATTCATAATTGCAAAGTGATATTTAAATTGATATTTATTGTATCGATTTATTCGTATCGCTATCGCTTCTTTCGTTTCATTAATCAATTGCCATTACATAATACATGCTTTTATAACGATTTAATCCATTATCATTTTCCATCGAAAACCGAATGATGTATAAATTATTTTGTTCATTAATTGTATTTTGTATCTCAATTTCCAATTAAAGTGTGTTACAATTGAACAATCCCACACAAAAGTTGTATACGTTGCTTGCGCTCAGTGTAAATTTTCGATATCTTGCTTGCATTCCTTTTGTTTTGTACACAGCAAAAGCTTTCAAAAGTCATCTCAAATGGGTAATATTTGATGAGTTTAGACCTGGTTGCAAGACTTTGAATAACTTGGTTGGAATATGTCGGATAACCATCCAAAATTAAGCATTTTAAGATCTTTTTTTAGATAAATTTCAGGGAATAAAAAGAGAGGAATATAATTTAAATAAAAAAACGAGCTTAATAAGCTTTCCGATTATATTTCCGATTTCAATTCAAGTTATTCAAAGCCTTCATTTTTTTTTGGTGCTTGTGCTGTATATATTGTTCTTACATCGATGTTTCAGTGAACTGGTTGTTGTTGATATCAAATTCCACAGATTTTGATTTTTAGTCTTGTTTTTAAGAATTGTATTATGAATACAAAATCAGGAATTTGGAAATACGAACGTCGTGTGGATTCCAGATACAATTTATAGTGGAAAATACATATATAAGGAATTGTTTCGTTTTGAGTAAAAAAAGGAAAACATTCTAATAGCTAACAATAAATATTTGGAAATAGTTTAATTTCTTTTTTGATTAGGTAATATATGTAAATCCTGTTTCATTTCGCAATCTCCCTTTACGTTGCGTTGCGTGTGATATGGGGGAAATACTCGATGGCATTTACTCAGCTTTTCGTTCAATTATCGTTTGTTAAACCGTTTATATATGTGGTAAAAATTGTATACGTAGTTTAGTATATAAATATTATATACAATGCATTGCAAAGCTATAAGCGGACATTGTTTTTTAACTTTAATTTGAACCCAATAAGGGGCTGTAAATATATTACGTAGTCACCTTTGGTGGGGGAGGGGTCAGCGTATGGATTATGTTTGATTATTTGGGGAGGATTACGTAATAATTTTATATCAAAATATATTTAAATAAAAATTAAATTATACATTTTTGGGGAAAAAAATGTTAATGAGGGGGTTCCTCTAATGATTACTGTTGATTACATAGGGGGGGAAATCGTAATAAGGGACTGGAAAGGCTTGTTTCGCCGACTTACAGCTCTGCAAAGCATCGTACCATTGCTCGGGGGAATTGCTCCAATACTTGAGCTTTACATATATAGGCCTAGAGATGTAGGAGTGTTAATGATAGGATTATTGGACTAACAGTAAGATCAGCTAGTGGTTTTTCTTTGAGATACAGATAAATGTTCCTATAATAATATATACTTAACAGGGGCTATAAAATCAATCCAGATATATCATCCATATTATATGAATAGGCCAAGAGTTTAGTTTTGGTTAGTGCTACGTGTGATTTTTTTTAGTTTCTTTCTTGTTGGATAGTGTATTCTAACAAATCATATCAGAGAGTCAACGCAAATAATGGAACTAGATCTATTATGTATGAGAACCCGATGCGGAATCTCACGCGGTTTAAATTTTAAATTTTAAATATATATGTTTATACAGTTTCGAGTAATACATACGATGCATAATAAGGATCTTATCCTTTGCTACTTAGCGATTATTATTGAATACAAATTTCATCATGTGTGTTTATTATTTAATATTAAACGTGAAGAGTGAGTGGTTCGCTTACACTTTAAAGACATTTTCATCGTTTCATCGTTCATATGTTTCGTGTTTTTTGGATATCTCAAGAACATAATGGAGGAGCATGGCAAGCATTGTGAGATGAGAGTTGGTGGTTGGTGGATTGTGTGATCGTTCTGCACTTGAATTTGAATTGACTCTTGGAGAAATGTCGTCTAATTGACCCTTTCCGAAGTGTTGGCAGCGGCTGCTTTATGTTCTTGGACCTTGGCTTAGTCCAAGAACGGGTTTTGTCATACGGGTCGCGAATGGTGGGCATGCGGATGGGGATGCTGTTGTTGATGCTGATGCTGATGCTGATGGGTCTGCGTTACGCTGCTGCTGATGCTGTGGTTGCTGCTGCTGGTGCTCGCCCCGCCTCCGCCTCCACCACCACCGCTACTGCCACCCCCCTTGGGCCGTGTGGGTGGCGGCGGTGGCGGTGCCTGTCTCATGCGCTGCTGCAGTATCCTCGGCAGCTGCGGATGCGCCTTGTGCTGGGCTGGTGGTGCGGGTGGTGGCGCCGGCCTCTGATGATAGTGAGATGCCTGCTGCTGCTGCTGTTGAAGCTGCTGCTGTTGCTGCAGTTGCTGGTGCTTGCCCATTGACGAGGCAGCCGAGGAGGAACCGGAAGCCCCCGAAGTGGAGCTAGTCGAGGCATGAGATGTGGTCGATCCCGTGGCTAATTTCGTGGGCAATCCCCCGCTGGCTGCCGGCGAGGCCATGGCTCTGGAGTTCACCACGCCCACGCCACTTCCTCCTCCTCCTCCTCCGCCTGCGGCATCCGTCATCTTGGGCAACGCCACCGGAGCATAGGAGCCATCGTCCTCTTCGTCCGAAGACAATGAATTAGCATCCGATGGCGTTCGTGACCTCGACGGCGGCGACATGGCATCCTGCTCCTGCAGGAACACCCGGAATCCCTGTATTGACTCGTTCAACGCCCACAGCTGCGACAACAGCGACAGATCCAACTGCCTCAGGCCGTACATCTCGCGCCGCAGGATGGCCAACTGGTTGTCGATGGTCGACGAGGTGGCGCCGGTGCTGCTCGAGCTGTTGGTGGGCGTATGACCGGCGCCCGCACTGTGTGTGGAGGAGGCGCGACTGTGCACGGACTCCCTGTCGCTGAGCGACTCCTGTGTGGACGACAGACTGCCGTGCCGCTGGCTGTGGCCGTGCCCGTTGTAGCTGCGATTCCTGGCCGCCTGGGAGGAGGTGGAGGGGCCCAGGTAGAGTTCGCCGGCGGCAGCGGTCAGAGCGGCCACACTGACGGACGCCGGCGAGGCAGTGCGGGGCATCATCAGTGGAGTAACAGCAATAGGCGGAGACGCAACAGAGGCAGCAGCGGCGGCGGCGCTCAGGCTTTTTGGCAGTGGGGGCAGACCCGCCGGCAGGTGCGGCTGGGTATCGCTGTTCTCCATTCTCATTCGCGACAGGACAATGTTTACTTGGTTTTTGCTGCTGCTGCTGCTGCTATATTTAACGATTATGCTAGGACGATGGTTGGCTGGTTGGTTGGTGTTTAATGTACGTTGAACTTCCAGCTCTGGCGGCACATGGGGCACTGTTTGTTCAACGGTTGCAGGTTCAGCCACTTGACGATGCAGTGCATGTGGAAGCAATGGGAGCAGATACCCCACACCAGCGGGCAGTCGTCACCGGGCAGCGCGCACTCCGGGCAGGTGCTCTCGAAGGACATGCGACAAATTCCGCAGTTCTCGTCATTCGCTATCCAACGCCAAGTTGCAACTCCCGTCCATGACTTGATTGTCACTTTCATTTTGCGCACATTTGCTTACACTGCGATTGTTCCTCTCGCCGTCGTCGTCCCTTCGCGTTGCATCGAAATTTGCGTTTACTCGGTGTAGCTGCTTTTTCCGGGGCTCTTCAGTCGCGTTTTCGCAAAATATTGCCTTTTTTCTTGAGGTTGCTGCTACTGAAAATAGGTCAAGCCAGTGTTGCCAGATGACAAATATTGCTTTCCCCCTAAAAAATCTCAAAGAGTCGATATTTCCTCCTAAAAAATCCCCCCAAATTCAAAAAAATTTGATAAATTCAAATAATTAAAAGAAGAAATATCTAATTATGACGTGGAACGTTGCAAAGCGGAAAAATGTCGGTGGAATACCAGTACCAACATCAGCTGGCAAAACTTTCAGGCGATAGGAAAATCGTGGGCAGTATTTAGTTTGATATTTTCGCCATTTTAGGTGATTTATAATAAAAAAGCAATTTTATAGAGATGTTCTTAAAAATTTTAAATTAATCAGTTCCGAAAAAAACCATTAAATTCCCCCTAGGACATCAAAAAACCCCTAAATCTAGGGGGAAAACCACTGATCTGGGAACATTGGCCGAAACGATAGAGCGGAGCGCCTTGGAGATGGCACGCGTTCGTGCGTGAGTGCTGTGGCCTGCGATAGCTTGTTGTGTATTAAACGATACTGATTAAATTTGTGTTTACAAAAATATCAATGTGTTCTATTCTGAAATAAGTTCGAATTAAGTAATCAATGGACCCAAATCGACATGAAAGGAAAACACAGTGAAACTGTATTTTACAGTATTCATCAAATTTACTTAAGACTTGAAAAGAGTCACGCCAATAAAAGTGTTTATTTAAATTAATTTACTTATTTATTTTTTTAAGGGTGGTTCTGAAGTGGAAATTCTCATTCATCGATATAGGGTTTTATTATAAAACTATAGAAAACTGGTTGAAATAATCTCTAATTGTAAAGGAAATTTGATAACAGGACATTTTTTTGAGAAAGAAAGGTCAGTAAATATCGATAATTCTTTGATATATCGTGATTCTTATTGTTATCTGTCCTTGGCGGTCATAATTTAAACTGTGTATGATTTTTTTCCATATGAACATTTTTATAAACATGAAAAACAAATAAAGTTCATTCAGACAAAGTCTGAAGTTTAAACATTTTCAATATTTGTTTGAATATATGTAAACCCCTTTTCTTTTAATTTGAAAATATGCCTTTTTTAGCATTGGTCGCCTTAAATAAAAGTTGTTGGCATTCTTACCATGATCTTTATCTGTTAAACGAGGCACTTAAGTTATTTTAATGTTTAAAAGTTATAGTACTGTAATTTTATGACTACTCGGGTAAATCACTCAAATGGTATCAAGATACAAAATGAGTCATACGTGTATTACTGTTATTCACACACAAAAAAATACATTTATTATGCAGATGAATTAAAATGAATTTAATTGATTTCAAAGTTTTAGTGACATTCCTGTTTACGGTTCTTACATTTTGCTCAGCTTCGTGCCAAAACCACTTTGAAAATTATATTTCTTTAATTTACAAAATGAATTTCAATATCAAGGCCATGCTCCCCCAATAGCACGAGAGCCGGGGCCATCAATAACAATTTTCGGTAATCACCATGAACAGGTCGGCGGCGGAGCCCAGGTCAGATCTTGGGAGAGCACAAATGCTAACCGAACGTCACGTGTGCGAAGCGACTGACTTCCGAACCCGAACCCGAGGGCTTATGCTCATGCTCCATCGGATTTGTGGGGCGCTCTTGGTGCTCCCCAGCGTTGTTGGGGCTTGGAGTGAAGTTGTTGTCGTCTCCGGTTTATTCGCATTCAGTCAGCCGACGATTGTTCAACCCGTCAGACGTGCGCCTACTATATGCTCCGATCGGCTTTACTTTACCCGTTTTGTGTCAATTTCGCGTGCGAAGCGTGTGATCACGCCAAAAGTTTGTTTCGTATGTTGTGACGCAGTATTACCATCGGTTCTATGGAACACTAATTAATCAAAAAATAAAAGTGAAAATTAAACTCATAATAAAACACAAAAATAAGCTGCTCCAAAAATATAATTGTGAAGTGAGTGCAAATAAATCAAAATACAACAAATCTGCTGTGCGTTGCCCAGAACCTGTAATTAAAAACGCACTTGAATCAACCAATACAGGCATAAATAAAAAATAAACCAATAATAAACTGTGCAACACGTTGTTGACCCTGAGGCAGAGCCGCGTGATTTTCCAAGAACAACTATAAAGGCGAAGGCAATTTTTTAGCATAAGAATTTATGTTGCTTGCAGTTTATTGCACTCTTGTCTCTCTCTTGCTCTCTATCCCATCTCTCTTTGGAGATGGAAAAAACCGTTTGATGCCTTGCAAGGAGGTTCCGGTTTTTGGTCCGTCCCGGGATTTTCTCGAATTCTGCGAAATACAAACTGACACTCACATATGTAAGGCATCTAAAAAAAAAAAAACAGCAACAAATGTGTGCAATGTGTGTTGTGCGCGCTTTCATTACAAACGCAATTCGAAATTTCATTTCGATATTCGCAATCTATTTTCGCTTTGATTTGTCTCGCCTTGTCATGTGTCTCGCGTCCATAAAATGTTTGCTAATAAACAAACAATTATGAAAGACGGGATTTTTCAAAAGCGGACAATTTAACACTTCATCACTCGTCTTGAATCAATAATAAACAATTTACCATCAAGATAAATCTTTCGGGATGTGAATTGGATACATATGACACGGGTTGACTCATCCAATTACAATTCTTGGTATTTTCTAAAAAGGGGCTGACTCCATTCCGAATTCTTTGTAAGCTTCGAGTCACCTCTAATTTATGACACAGATAGAATATTCTCAAGTTCCAGTTCAAATATCTCAAAAACTTAATAGTATTAGTTAAAACAATTGTTACTTTTGCTGGCTGATATGTTTCTGAATTTAAAGGAAGACTCAGGAACTTAGGACTTAGGAACTTAGGACTTAGGAATTACTTAGGAAGACCTCCCTAAGTACAATTTTTACTGACTGAATTCGTACTTGGGAATTTTAAACAACTTTCGCTTTTCGATGGATGGCCGGAAAGGAGACCCCTCTAACAGGTGTGCTTTTTATATCGTTTTTGACTTTCAGTGCCTTTATATAGAATTTGTCGATTTTATCACTTTATAGTTCTCCATTATAAATAATCATAATTATGGCATTTTCCATTCAATTGACTAACTTAGTAAGTTCAGTAATTCCAAAACCTATCAAGATCCGACTCCTCTATATAAGCAAATGCGCCACAATTGTTTCCTGCTTATCATGCCTTTCGACACAATTTTGATTGATTACCCAAATCCCAGCGGTCAGAGCTACCATCGTTAACATTCCGAAACCTCCCTTCGTCCTATCTTATCTGCTATATCGTAAACACCCAAAAAATAGTCCATATCATATATGTATGATACTTTACTATACACCATATACTATATAGTAACGCCATAAGCCTCAAAGTAAGAGTTCGTCAGAGGTCTTTTGAAATCGAATTACTGCATTAGCTTTTCTGATGGCGAAATGGTTAATGACAACTGTCTGCGACTTGCATTATCGACAAAGTCCCTAGCAATCTGACTACACACTTCTACGTATCTTTAGTGCTCGCGCGCTATATAGCCGTGAACAATCAAGTGATTACTGATAAAATTGAAGTAAAAATGGGCTGACAAACAAAATACTCGCCAGCCGGATTTTGCTGAGATACAGATGTGCGTATATATAAAGAATACATTTTAAGGAAGCGTCTTTTGAAGGGGAGACGTGCACTGCATTAATGATTCAAATAAAAATTACTTATGAGACAGACCCCACAAGCCCGTGACTCACAACTCACCTGAGAGAGAACCAGCAGAGATGTATTAACGCGGAACTGAAAAGATCGCGAAATGAGAATGAAAACCGATTAAAGCAAGGCGATGAGGATTCGCCTACATAAATTGCATTCATTCATGAAAGAAAACAATAACAAAGGGAATTTAAAGTCATGGGAATTATCTGTAATTCTAGAGAACAGATCAGAGCTGAGCTCAGATCTTTTCCGCTGTAATCTCAAGGATTTTCCCCACGAGCTTTAATTAATGGGTAAACACTTTAAGGGAACCTTTTGTTATTAATGGGTGCCATTATCTCCGTGCAGCATGATAAATGCCATTGCGTAGAGAGTTCTCATCGGGTATTTAATTGATTACGGTAAAGGTTGTGTAGAAACAAGGTGATAACGCCGATCTCAATGAGAATAGAGGCTCTGAAGGTTCTCTTACAAATCATTCATAAAAATCACTACGTTTATGTTTCCCATAATATATAACAATGGAAACAGCAATTCAAAAAACGTAAACTATTAAATCAAAAGGCGACCTTATCCATAGACAGGCAGCAGAGAATTTTAGTGCAACGGAAGCAGTAAATACTGAGACAATTGATGGCCCTGGTGTAATTAGGACATTGTGCCAATTTGTAAATATAATTCATTTCACTTATAATAATATTTGTATACATCGATTTTATTTATTATCAATACCAAATATTTAATACTTAGAATTCGATATAACACTTATATCCTTTGGAAATATTTTTATTGCTTGCAAGTCAATAATTAAAATGATTTTCATTGTGTATGTTTGAGTTTCTTTAAATTTCCTTGCTTAAAAGAGTCCTAAGATATATTAAATAAAGAAAAATAAATCTCTTTCGATTTGAAAATGATTAATGCAAGCCATCAGTTTGTTATTGATATCATTTAATCGCTTCGAGAGATACAAATGGTTAATAACACAGAAAGGCCGGCCCCGACGCACACGATTTGAAAATATTTGAGAGCGCCATTACGCTTGAGATACTAATTTATAAGATCAACATTAAGCGCTGCGCGTGCTTTAAAAAATATAAAAAAATAATTAAAAGTATTCGAGAACAAATCTGCAAGTGCAAAAACATAAAAAAAACTGGAAAGGGGAGGGGATTCGCTGCCAAGAGAAACTCGATTGCAATGGCAATCCAGCTCGATCGAAATACAAGCCACAAGCCACTCGCTGATGTCTGATGCCTGTCAAAGCCTAAAAAACTGAAAAACTGAATCGAGGCCAATGCACGCCACTTGTCGTCTGGGACTTTTAGTTTGCCATGAACCAAACGCGGCATTATATACATTATATATAAATGTATATAAACATGTATGCAAGCTCCAAGCCCGACTGCGGTTAATGACACCTGCCATCGATCTTTCGATCTTTCTGGGCAGTTACAGACGCAAAACTCCGAGTCGCCAGATGCGTGTGAACGATTTCATTTGCGTGTTATTGTAATTTACACTTTATGTTTATATCAAAAATCCACAACAAACAAGCATCTGTTGGTTTTCTGGGCGGGGAAACATACGTTTACAATCTGAGAGAAATAAGTTCAGGCATTGTAAATCATATTAAGATATACACTAAGTGATTATTAACGTTTATTGATTGAGAGTTAGAAAAGTTTCGGGAACTCGACTCGAGAGATGAATAAAAATGAAAGTAACAATTTTTTTGTGGATTAAAAAACCTCATGCTAGGATACCCCACAAAAACTGAGGTTTAATTTGTACCAATATTAATATAGATATACTTTTTTTAAAGCCTTATTATAAAATATTCCAAACACCGTTACAGACTTACAACTACGAACTAGAATTTCCATAAATTAAGCCATATTTTTCCCTGGAACTCCGTACTTAGGCTATAATGCCCTTCCTAACTTTGCTCAGCTTTATTTGATTTATTCAACAGATAAGTTTTAGCTTAGTCAATATCTCAAACAATGCAAAGCTCAATTAAATGGAGTGGGGGAAACTCAATTTGAATTTAACATTAGCGAGCTAACGATAATAATAAATAATATAATCCAGTGGATACACGTACAATACAAGTTTCTCTTCACCCTGCACTGCAAGTTAAGCCAGAGAGATTACTTTTTTTGCTGTAGCTTTTGAACTTTTTGGTGATTTTCCAGTGAGAGATTCTAGATAATGCTTATTTCGCAGTTTATTATATTGTATATATATACATGCATATGTGTATTATTTTGTACTGCCAGAAAACTCGTTTTGTTGTCGTAAAACTTTTTTATATGGGCGGAGAAGGGGGTTGGATGCCACTGACAGGCATATAAAAAGTTAATAAAGTGATACTAAGATAGTAACTGTACAGGAGACAAGTCTTTTGGGTGATTAAGAGATTTATAAATGTATATTGTGTGTGAAAATATTATCCCAAAAGGACGATTTTAGATTCAAAGAATAATATAAATATTTGGAATTTATTTTCCCAAAATCAAAAGATTCCTAAAAGCCCTGTTTGGTTATAATTACGTGTTGGGGGGTATATAAAAAAAAAGAAGGTATGCATATAAATTTCAGTTTCGTTTTTATTGCTTTTACTTTTTTTTGTTTAAAGAATTCACCGCATTGCATGCATCGCTTGAGTGACTCGTGAAATTATATATTGTAATCCGAATGTTATTGTTCGCGATTTTGGCTCTGTATTTGTTATATTTTTTACGTCGTGCGGAAGTTATTCGGCCGCAAATTTTTACCTGTGGCATGCGATTTAATTTATTGTCAAATCAGCGGCCAAAACCGATTGTGGCCAGTTCAAAGGTCGAGCAATAAATGCTGAATGATTTGGCACATTTGTATCGTTAAGATTTCACAGACTATTAAAAAAAGGTTAAGAGACAGTAACTTGCAATCACTTTTGTTGAACACTTTTTATTATTATTTTTCCCCACCGTTTAATGACAATGCTTGGGGTAGACATAACAATTCAGAGAAGCCCGTCTAGACTGAGTAATATTGTGTCTAAAAATTATATTTTTTTTCAGTTAGCTTCAGCTAAAGTTACTTGACTGGTTTCAAGGCATTTAAAATTAATGTCAAGTAAGTTTTTAATTGCAAATTAGGGTTTTTATTTAGAGATGCTTATTAAAACCTTAAGTGGCTGGAAGCAAAGTTGGAAAAAGTGCTTAACAGTAGTTTGTTTAGGCTTTACTAAGATATATTTGGCCTAATGATATATGTAAGTACTTAAATTTTGTAAAAACTACAAAGTTATTTCTTACTTATTGAAAAATATTTTAACAATTTAAAAATTAAAAAGTAATAATCATTTTAACGGATAATAACCATAATTTACCAAAAGGGAAATCTTTATTATTTTAAGTCTTATTAGGAGCTTAAAATACGTTTCTAAAGTTTTTTCCCTTATTCATCTGCGATGTTGAGTGCCAAATATTTCAAAAAATAAATGTTATGTTAAATAAAAGGGGCATTTCCATTTTACCTTTTTTTGTTACCATTTCTCAACCCCCTCTCGCTTTTCGTTGTATAACGCGATTCGGAGTTGAAATGAGCTTCACGCACAAGACGTGTAAACATCAACAAATTACATTACATGGCTAAAAGTAATAGTAACAGTAACAAAAGCAGCAGCAGCAGCTACAAAATGAGTGCTATTCATTTCATTTCAGTGCAACTGATTGACATTCAATTACCGATGGCCCTACTACTACCTTCCTTCACCGCCCCTTTTTTCCCTCTCTCGACTTTAATGAGTGTTGAGCACTTTTCAATTCAACTGTCGCCGAAAGCTATGAATGCTTTATATATATGTTCGATTTTACGGCTTTATCAAAAGACAATCAATTGATCGATTGTCGCAGCTGGGTCTCACATGATACGCTTTGGGCTTTGAACTCTGGCAAAGCTTCCACAATGATATTGTATTGTTACTTTTTTCGGCTTGAACTTTACTTTACAATGTGCAAAGATTTACTCTTGGCAGCTCTTGCGTTAGAAGTTCACACCTTTGAATCGAATCAAAACAACACCAACAATTAGCTTATCTGCTCTCAGAGATTAGCTTCCAAGTATGAACTTGGTAGATAAACTGAAACCAAGAAAAATAAGTCGCCAAACCAAGAAAATGGTTAGTCAAGGCTGAAGAACAAAATGACAAAACAACGTTTTTGAATTTGACTTAAAAATTAAAATATAAAATAAAAAATACGTTTATATTATTTACGGCTTATCCCAGGGACAAAATATTAATTAGAAATCGGATTTACAATTCCCTTATCGCCAGAAGGTAGTGTGGTGGGAAAACTTCAATATTAATTGATGCTTTTGAGAATATTAGAAATTTAGGGCCGGGTATTCTTTGATCGGGGCACATAAGAAAGGTTACGGATACTAAAGGAAAATACACTTTTTTTTTTTTCAAAACATGCTATTTTGTTTTAAAATAAATATTTAAATATTATTAAAATTCTCAAAACTAATTAATTTTGCATTTCAAACAAATGGCATTGATCGATTCTTTTGAGAATATAAGAAATTTAGGGCCGGGTATTCTTTGATCGGGGCACATAAGAAAGGTTACGAATAATAAAGAAAAATACACTTATTTTTTTCAAAACATGCTATTTTTGTTTTAAAATAAATATTTAAATATTATTAAAATTCTCAAAACTAATTAATTTTGCATTTGAAATAAATGACATTGGTTTTTACAAATATTTCCTGCCCACGACTCGGTTTATTGAACTTTTTCGCAGGGGTTGGCACTATCAGCTCATTCGAAATCAATTAGCGATCGATTGATAAGCTTTTACAGAACTGAAATCGCCGATAAGAAATATTGTTCAGGCTGCCATGAGCCACAGGAAATACTCTTAAGGGGGATTGAAAATCACTCAAGAATAATACCCTCGTCCGCCCGAAAGTATGCAAAGTCTTGGGAACCTTGGACGAAGCTACCTGAGGTAATTCCACAATCCCCCTCTACCCCTGCCACCCACCCACTTGGGGAGGGAATGTGGCCTCAATTTGGAGAAGCGCTTATCGTCCAAAGCGTTAAGTAAACTCGGGGAACAAACATGAGTACATGTGTAGTAAGGTTATCGCTGTGTGCGCGCGCGGTGCAAGTTTAAAAAGTTCCAATTACTCCAACAACACACACACACAGACAATGCAAGGCTTGAGCAGGTAGCAGGTGTCACACTTCAGCAACAGGTTACAGTGGGGCAAGTCTCTCCATATTTTAATGGTTGATATACTTTTTATAAACAGGCATCTTTCTTTCTTATTCAGCACCATTGATAAGCCATTTAAATAATAACTTTTATTTCACTAATATGTTTATAAATGGAAATGTTATCACAATGGCGATTCATATGTTTTTTTTTTTTAGTTTTATAAAGGGAAAGCTATCACAATGGCAATCATTATATGCATGCATACGTGATCAAGATAATCAGAACAGTTAAGTAAATATACCAAGTACACAAATGTGCTGATGAATCAGGTCATATTGACTGTGTAATAACATTTTGTTAAGCGATGATATTAAAATGTATAATTTACTGCTTTAAAGAATTTTAGGGATATTTTTTAATTTTATATATTTTATATATGTATTTATTTATTTTATATATTATCAAAAATGGTCAAATACATATAAATGGGTTTACAAATTTCATTCAGCAACTTACGTTTTCGAGTAATTAAAAAAAAAACAAATTATACGTTTGCTCATCGCAATTAATATGTGCAAGCGACAACAGGTTGAACCTCTATAAGTTAAAATCATAAAACCTTACAGTCACTATATGTATAATATAGTGGGTTTTAGTGTGCAATAAACTTGAACAAAAAGTACATCACTTTTTTTCATATTACTCATACGACATGCGGGACAATTCAAATTTTTTTCAAACAAAATTTTATAGCATTTCTAAGCTCTTTAAAATATTGATTTCTTACTAATTAAGATTGGTGGAAAGCGAGTAAGGTATTTCATAGTCAAAAAGCTTAATCCAGAATTTGATAAAAACCAACAGGACGTATGAGTGATATTCATAAATTCTCCATTTGTTTAGTGTTACCCTAAGATTTTTAAACAAATAAATTCCCCATAAGCTTTAATTGGAAAATGTTTTAGGCATAAATCTGGCATATTAATAATAATAACATAATAATAAATATATATTATTCAATATAATTCATAAATTGCGCATTCGCTTAATAAAATGTCTGCGATGATATTGCAAAGGAACTTCTACGACAAAAAAAGAATATAATTTCAAGATAGCGAGATGGTCATAAATTATTGAAAATTCGTGCAATTTTAATCTGATAATGTTGGGAACGCTTCTTGCCACCTGACCCACAGTGCAAAAGAGAGTCAAGAGACAGAGACAGAGAGGGAATGTGAGGTGCTCTCATCCAGAGAGAGAGGTAGAAATTGTCGCTAAGGTTTTACTCCCGCTGCTGGTAATCTATCATGTGCGATCGATCAATCGTGCGCTCTCTGCCTCTCTCCCACTTCCCCAACTCTCACAGCCGGGCTCCAGCCGTGAAGATGAGTTAATAAAGTGGGTGAGAGAGAAAGAGAGTGAGAGCCAACGGTAGCTCCCAAATCAACTTACTTTTATCACACACACAATCGCAATCGGCAGCGGGAGAGAGGCGCTTCGAAGCGGGGAGCCTGGCCATCAGAGCGCGAGATACGATTTGTGGGGCACTTCACTTCATTTGCCGATAAAACGCCAAGCTGTCTCCACCACCACACGCTCGGTGCTCGCCGCAACAACACAGATACTCTGCTCACGAATTTCTGGAACGAGTCACACGCACGTTCCCCCCGCTAAAGTCACATAAATTTTACTTTTCCCTAACTTAACCCGAACAGAAAATATAAAAATTAATCAAAGCATTGTTACAACACAACGCAACGCGTTCGATTCTCTTCTTTTGGCGGAGAGACACACAAAAAGTTGGGCAAAGAAAGAGGAAGCAACAACAAAAAATGTGCCGCTGCTGTCAAAAGTGAGTAAACGTTTTTTTTTTCCGCCTCTCGCTTGTTTTGTTGTTGGTACGATTTTCCCAGGTATTGCTGCTCGGACAGCAAATTACTTGGCTAACATTCCAAATTGCGTTTTTCCCTTATTTGTAGCTGTTGGGAAGATTTCTACTGGAACTGCTTCGAGGAGCGTTTCTGCTACGACGAATCGATTGGTACGTAAAATTCGACTGCGTATGTAGTTTTTGTTTTTTTTTTGCTGCTTTAATTGGTCAGTTGACGGTTACCTGTGACTGAGTACACACTCGAGTCACTCACTCATTCACCAACACTCTCTTGCATACACTCGCACACAGGCACAAAGCCCCAAAGCCCCACAGGCGCAGATCTTGAAACGCACAATGCGACGACGAATTTTTGCGCGATTTAACGTGTTCGGGTTTTGAAATGAGTACGAAATGGGAGGGAAAACAACAAAGTCGAATGGGAGTTGAATCAATTTAATGGATTCAGCTGGCAGCTTTTTAACTAGTATCTGCTTTTAAGAAAACTAGGCTACTAACTCAAAACAGTTTTTTTTTTCCAACAAATTTTACAACGTTTTTTAAAGCTTAAAAAAATAATATAAAAGACTTTGTTTTGGGTTCAGTAATACAACTTAGCAACTATTTCCAATATTTCAGAGTTCCGAAATACGTTCATGAATGACTCTTCTTCCAGACAAAATTAATTACAAATTCGCAGCTCTCTGTATCAATAACTAAATATTATTTCAAACCCTTCAAAGTAAATTAATTCTCATTGCAACTGTTCACAAGGAATATTTCTCGGATTTCCATGCATTAATCTGCCACATAAACAAGTTTTTGTTTAAAGTGGTATTTAATTTCAAACATAAACAATCTTTTGCTGACATCATGGAAATTTAGCAGAATAATAATATTTACCGAAAATGATTAATAAGCTTTATTACAAAACAAAGAAACATTACACCATAATTGCAACTTAAAGGCTTTTAAAGCTTTATAAGAGTTAAGCTAAAGATTAAGGGATATGAGTTACACTTTAAATAGTAGAAAATATCATCTCATTCTTTGTCTGCTATTAAATAAATAACTTAAAACTATTTTCCCCACTTTATCCTCCTTAGCAAACTACAATCCCGAGGACGACGAGGACTACTTGGCCGCCCAGAAGAATGGCCAGATTATTGGACGCATACAGCCCGCCTCGACGGATAATAATAATTCGCTGACGGTGCCGCAACCGATTTGCGATCAGCCTCAACTGGGGCACGGCAACTCGGGCTTGGGCCTGAGCCTAATGAGGTACTAATTGACAGATCAAACTGAGAGATCCGACCCAAACGAGCCAAAGATTCCATTTCGCACTTTGTTTGGACGACCTGACGATTAGCGATTAATTGGCAAGACGTCGTGATGGCCGACTATTGGCTTTCTTAATTCACATTTATATGTATCTTTCTTCTCTGCTTCCATTAGCGCCAAGATCCATGAGGAGGACTATCGCCGTGAGACTCAGATCAACGTGCCCACTCTGGGCCCGGAGATCTTGGCGGTGTTTGCCAACTCGCAGATCTTCCAAGATCATCAGCCGACCAAACTGAACCGCATCAGCACAAAGACCTACTTGGCCGGAATACATTCGCCGAATCGCGAAATGCCGACCACGCCGCGTCTCAGCGACCAGGACCGCTTGCTGCGACGTCTGGAAGGTAATGATGGCCCCAGTGGCGCGCACACTCCGCTTTTGGGTGGTAGTGGTAAAGCCAGCGGCAAGAGCACCCGCAGCAGCAGCATCGTCTCCAGCGGTGTGCCCAAGGTCAAGTTCTATCTCAGCTGAGCTGGGCCGAGCTGCGATCTGCTGGGTTTTGACTTTTGAGTTCAATGGGTACTTGCAGTATTTGTGCCAAAGATTGTGGCACTCTCGAGAAGCATATACACAAATATAGAGAACAAGAGAGTGACCAATATCGTCAAAATGTGACTTAATATTATTAAACTAATTAGCTTTAAGTGTTTCCGATATCGGACACAGACACAACGATATAAAATATTCGAAAGAAACGGCAACGGGCACACGGCAGTTGCTGGTATTTAGTATTGTAGTATTATCTAGACCTGTAAGTAGCCCTACTTAAGTTAACTTAAGCGTATTCCATTTAAGTCTTAATTGTTGGACCTTGTAAATTGTTTAGTCCTAACTAAGAACAAGTAAAACTGATTGAATTTGCATAAAGTTTTTACAAAAAACAAAAAAATATATTCGCTTGGGTTCCACTTTAGTGATCTTTATATACTTCCTATTAACTAATTATACGATTCTCCTAACTACAGAGAAAATCTCACGTTGATAAATCCGTAGAAAGATCCATTTTCTTGGCATTAATTATTCATCTCTCCGCTCAATTTTAAAGCTTCTGTGACTCATTTCTTACCAAGTTGTGATGTGTGTACTTTGAACAAATGATTTGTTTTGTCAAGTCGGCATTACTCAACAGCTTCGACTAACTGCCACAAACGGTGATCGGTTGACAAACTTGCACGTATTTAGACACTTTTAAAAAATAAACAACATCAGTTTTTGCTTGCAAATAATACAAAAATATAAATTTATAGAAAAATATCCTCATTGGGAATGGCTTAGTTATTAAACAAAAGCCCCAATAAAATCAAAAACCCTAAATAAAAATGCTCAAAGATATATTAAAATACTAAAACTTAATTCTCATAATTTTCGAGCCGAAACTTGCAGAATTTTTCCGCAAACTTGACTCATCTCGAACTCGGAAACACGCTTCATTAACTCCCTTAGCCACAATAAAAAAAATGCATTCATTTGAGCCTCCAACAAGGAAGAACGGAAAAAGAACAAATCTGGATCTGAAGCTAAATTTAATTAAGAAGATTATTATTTCGCACTGACGCACCAAGCACCCCAGCACCCGACTCGACACCGGTTACAGCTGGTCTTTAAGTACACATACGTCACTATAGCTTATCGGATCTGGAGAGAGAGATAAAAACCTAAATCCATTTGCAGATGATTGTATTGGCTCTTCGGTCGGGGAAATGATTTATCATAATTTTCGCAAATTAGGTAATCCGCCTGGCGTATTCCATCAACTGAACGAACAACCGAACCCAATTAGTCAAATTTCGATTTTCTTATCGATACCAGCGTATATATACAAATGTTAACAACAAATAAACACGAATCGCATATGAATATTTATACCTATGTATATGTGGTGAGGCTCCTCATTCTGCCGAGTTTGGCTAAAATATGCATATGTATATTTTTTCGTATAGATAAGAAGCTAGACGTGTTGGTAATCAGTTTCCTCAGTTTTTCACGAGCTGATAAAGCCAAACTGCAAAGAAACTGTCAATGGGGCTTGACATTATTTTTTATAAAATTTATATAACCTTTTTAAATATGTATTTGTTATAGAAAGAAAGAAACAAAATCCTAAAAAATGATTTGCCTCTTAAACCTTGGGAAATTAACCTAACATCAATCTAGAACTGAACAATAGACACTCAATGCTCTTAGTTTTCTAAAAACTCGTGTATTTTTTTTGTTTTGCGAAATGTCTTTATTTAGACATTGATTGTACGTTTGTATGATATCTTGACGACATTTAATTCATCACGTTTTATCGCCTCGCAACGTTGCGGACTCTTGCACTGAGCGAAACGTTTATGGCCCAATTGGTAACTCGATATTACCCCACCAGCGTCATGTATACATGGGTAGTTTCGTCAGAATGACTCTGGGCTTGTAAAGCTGACGTCCGTAATCATTGGTTCTGGCGAAATCCAAAGTCAGCTGGAAGCGTTCCATTAGACGTGCCCACAAAGGCAAATCTCCCCCTGTTTGCAATTATACAGCAAGCTCCATGATTTTAGCAGTCATTATATTATATAGTATATGAGTTCTATTATACCCTAATATTCTTTTGTCCTTAAAAATATATTTTTTATAAATTAGGCTTGCAAAGTAGAGCCAAAGACAATTAATTTATAATAATTAAAGAGTCTTTGGTAGAGCATATGCTTAAAAAAGTTACTTTTAAGCATATGTTCTACAATTCCAAGCACAAGCAAAAATATATTATAAAGTTATTTATATATATATTTTCTAAATATTTTATAACTTCTTACCTAAGTTATTTCATAATTACGACATTCCCTTAAGATATACAAAATATTCTTAGAATCATAAATATTGACTGACATCGTACTGATTACTTTATTTTCTCTACTGATAAAGAAAACGTGCGAATTTAATCGTTTGATGTTTGACTTTTAATGCATATCTCGCTGACTAAGTGGGTCTTCTAATAAATGGCATTCTATTTTTAGATAGAATGCAATAACAGGAATACAGAAAGAGAATAAATTACTAAATGCTGAATACTTTATAAATTTGTATGTGGCTAATGTTTCCTTTAATGAGAGATATCTTTTCCCTTCTAAAGATATTTAGTAAATGCTGTTCTTAAATCAGATTCAAAAGTTTTTCCATTAGCCTTGCCTGGGGCCAACATTTTATCTGTACCATATCTTCCTATCTGTCATGAACTCAACCTTATCTTATTTGCCAGCCTTTCATGCGATTTACTTGTCATCTGCGTGTCCACCTCTTTTAGCGTGAATATTAAAGCTGTATCTATAGATATTGCCCTTAAAAAAGATACAAATATTGTTATTAAAAGAATTTAATAAAAGAATCTGGTGTGTAGACTCTGTACAATCTTAAGTAAAAGTAATTATTTTTAGAGTTTATTTGTTGTTTCTTTATCAAGACTCATGTTATCACTACGTGGGCTGCTATATATATTTCTGGCCTAGGCAACACTAAGTGTTGTTAGGTGGAATCTGACATTTCCATTGAAAAGTTCGACATTTTTAAGCATAAACGTACTCAGAACGGTTTGACGTACGACTATCATTTGTGTTGTTTACAGTTACTTAAAAAAATCAATTTCGCAAAAAAATGGAATTAACTCGTGAACATTTTCGTGCGATCATTTTTCACAACTTTCGGCGTGGATTATCACGACAAGAGTGCAGCGATGAACTTAAATCTTTGTATGACTATGAAGCACCATCCTATAGCACTGTGAAAAACTGGTACAACGAATTCAATCGTGGCCGACGCTCCCTCAAAGACGAATTCCGCGAAGGTCGTCCAAAAACAGCCGTTGTGCCAGAAAACATCGATGGCGTACGTGAACTAATAATGCAAGACCGTCATGTGACATACCGTGAGATAGAGGCATCCCTAGGCATTTCTTCCACCAGCATACATTCGATATTGCATGAGCACCTGGCTGTAAAAAAGGTTTGTTCTCGTTGGATCCCGCACAATTTGACAATCGCTCAAAAGAAGGCTCGTGTGGATTGGTGTAAAGAAATGCTGAAAAAATACGATCGCGGTGCTTCAAAAGACGTTTATAAGATCGTCACAGGTGACGAATCATGGATCTATGCG
Source organism: Drosophila rufa (assembly GCA_018153105.1). Taxonomy (NCBI): domain Eukaryota; kingdom Metazoa; phylum Arthropoda; class Insecta; order Diptera; family Drosophilidae; genus Drosophila; species Drosophila rufa. The sequence goes on from JAECXS010000096.1 coordinate 22,142,082, forward strand.
TATGAGCCCGAAACAAAACAGCAATCGACCGTGTGGGTCTTCCAAGACGAGCCAAATCCAACGAAAGTTGTTCGTGGAAGAAGCACTTCGAAGCAAATGGTCGCCTGTTTCTTCGCAAAAACTGGTCATGTGGCTACTGTTCCTCTTGAGCAACGTAGGACGGTCAATTCTGATTGGTACACCACCATTTGTTTGCCTGAAGTCTTCGGTGAAATTCGAAAAACGAACAAGGGAAGACGAATCATTGTGCACCATGACAATGCGAGCTCTCACACATCGGCTCAAACCAGCGCCTTTTTGACTGGCCAAAACGTCGAATTGATGGGTCATCCGCCGTACAGTCCTGACTTGGCACCAAATGACTTCTTTTTATTCCCTCACATCAAGAAGAAAATGCGTGGTCAACGATTTTCGTCGCCAGAAGATGCTGTTGAAGCATTCAAAAACCATGTTTTTGAGGTGTGTCAATCAGAGTGGAAAAAGTGCTTCGAAAATTGGTTTGAGCGCATGCAAAAGTGTGTAAATCTTGATGGAGAATATTTTGAAAAACAATAAAACTATTTTCCTTAATAAATATTCGTATTTTCATTATTAGGCCAGAAATATATGTAGCAGCCCACGTATAATGAAAAATTGATTTGATTTGTGGATTTATTGCCAAAAAGAAACTAAAACCGAAATTAATCAATTAATTTTCAAGCCAATAAAATGCTGATTAAGATTTAAATTTCGATTTTTAAGGATATAAAAATGTGCCCTTTACTTGCATGCTTCAGTCTAATTAAGATAATACTTTATACTTATATATTTTATTGATAAAGTGATAAGGAAGATTGTGTTATCTCTAAAGAATAAACAAATTCAAGTGTTTAATAAGTGTTTTTTACAAGATTGTATAATAATTTCTTAATAAACTCATAATTTATTTTACTAAGAATATATTTATGTATATATTGTTATGTTTTACCTTAACTATAACCATTCTCCTTGCTTTTTTCGCAGGAGATGCAATCGATTCAAAGACGGGATCGGCTGAGAAACGGATCACATTCACCCTGGCCCCCAGTTCACCCGAATGCTCGCCCTCGGGCAGCCAATCGACCCTCAGCCCGAAGAAGTTCGAGGCCATTGCCGAGGAGGAGAAGGAAGACGACAAGGCCGATGAGCAGGAGGAGGAGGATGAGCCCGTGGAGGAGGTGGTGCTGCGCCCTCGCCTCATCGACCGACACCCCCATTTGCTGGCCAATCCCAGTGGCCTGACCACCACACCCAAACGGATCCTGCGGTCCGCCAAGAGCGTTCCTCACATGAACGTGCGATCGGCGACCAGTGAGACGGACATATTCTCGATCAGCGGCACTGTGACCGGAAGCAGCCAGATCAGCATGACGCCCGAGGTGCCCTCGATCTCGTTCAGCAATCTGCCGAAGAACTACGAGGACACACCCACCATCGAGAAGTACCGAGTGTCCCAGAGTCTCTACTCCATCCAGACGGCGAATGCGGCGCGGGCCACCCAAGATGATTACTCAATGCCGCGCTATTTCCGTCGATCCGCAATGCTGCTCACCCAGAGTTCAGAGGTGCTGCCGGGTGCCAGTTCATTGGCCTCCATGTCCCCATCGATGGCCTCGTCATCCGCCTCGCCGGGCTCCTCCAAGGACGAGATACGGCGGCCGGAAAAGGAGAAGAGCAAGCGTCTCCAGAGGTTGCGTGGAAATCTCCCGCCCCTACTCATCCATTCCGTGTCCTTCAAGCGCAATCGCGACGAGGGCAAGCAGGTGGACTAGGTCTACTCAAAATTACCGTAAATGTATCTAATTGTTAACTTCTTCGTATACACTTTAACTGTTTTTAAAGTCCTAGCCTAATTCCATGTCCACCCACTCAGTATTCGGTTGTACTTCATTTTGCGTTTATGATTGATATTTCAAACTAAATTGTACTTTTACCCCAAATAAACATCTACAAAAACACGACTTAAATATTTTATATTCTTATTTGCGGTACGAAAGGATTAAAAGGATGTTTAGGAGCATCACTAAACAATCAAACAATTGCTACAAAAGAAGTACACCATACTCCCCGACGGGGAATTGAACCCCGGTCTCCCGCGTGACAGGCGGGGATACTAACCACTATACTATCGAGGATGTTGATGCCAGCGTGCCCAAATTGCTATTTGTGGTTGAGCAGGTCGTTCAGCAATTGTTTCATCTCCACTCCTCCTTAGTTTACGCTTGCTTGAAAAGAGTAAATGAGATGGAAGATGTCCGTCTCTGTTGCGCATGAATAATTTGAACGCTTAAGAAGGCACATCCTCGATAGTATAGTGGTTAGTATCCCCGCCTGTCACGCGGGAGACCGGGGTTCAATTCCCCGTCGGGGAGAATGTTTAGTTACATTTTTTTAATTCGTTATTAATTAAAGCACATTTTTTACTCAACAATTTGTTTTAAAACTTTTTAGAAATAATGGCTTAGATAAAAGAAAAAAAAGGCAAAATCTTACAAGGCTGCTGTACCAATAGTTTTGATATTTTTCTCAGCACTTCTTAAACCAATTCTCTAGGTACTCCGGTCGGAATTTTGTTGTTTTTTGCTTTGTTATAATTTTTATTTAACAAATACAGTTTTTTTAGTCAAATATTGTGTTTTTGACTTCAAATTTTCATAAAAAATAAAAATAAATTAAAGAAAACAACTTCAGTTGAGTACCTTGGGAAAATTATCCTTTAACTAATGCATTTTATTTTATTCATATCGGAAAATTCTTTGGGCAGTAAACAGCGTAAAGCAATTTTTTTAGTGGGGCCACTAGAGATTCTATTTAACTCCTAATCCTGACAATATTTTTCTTTAAAAATTATTTAAGAAAATTGCTTAAGCATTGAGTTATTATATGACATTGCAATTAATAAACTAACTTCGCCACAACAAATTACAAAAAAGTTTTCCGTATTGCATCGAATTAATAGTTAAAAAAAAAATATTTTAACATTCTCCCCGACGGGGAATTGAACCCCGGTCTCCCGCGTGACAGGCGGGGATACTAACCACTATACTATCGAGGATGTTGCCTGGACTGTGTCCAAATAGCTATTTCAGCCTCTGAAGGTAGTTAACATTTTCTCCGTTGCGAATGTTTCCATTCCACTCGTTTCGTCTTTGAGCCAAGGAGAGACAGACAATACGAAGGCTCTTGGATCATAATGAATTTTGACTCCCAGAATATGACATCCTCGATAGTATAGTGGTTAGTATCCCCGCCTGTCACGCGGGAGACCGGGGTTCAATTCCCCGTCGGGGAGGAGCATACTTTCTTTTTATTATTACAAATTAATTAATAATTAATTTTTAATAGAATAGGTCGAGAATGGTTTTGCTAATATTTAGAATTTTAAATTTTTATAGAAATTTGTGCTTCAATCATAATATCTCAAACTATGTTTTAAGAAATGTGAAATAGTACGGTTATGAAATTAAAGTTAAAATTATTATACTATATCAAAAGTAATCAACATAAAATTATATACTTTATACGGGCAGTGGATTAAAAAAAATGTAAACATTCTCTCCCCGACGGGGAATTGAACCCCGGTCTCCCGCGTGACAGGCGGGGATACTAACCACTATACTATCGAGGATGTTGATTACAGCACGGCCAAATTAATGTTTTCTGGTTTTTCGCTGCTAAATCGATCGATAGATCCATTCTAGTCTTTTTTGTTTCTTTTGATTAAATGTATTATTTATTCCTGGCTGTGAAACTGTAATATTTGAGTTGTAATTATGTCTTATTTTTAAACAAAGACTGATATCAACTGATCAGGGAGACAAACGATTAATTGCTTGCAGCAACCTTGGAGATAAGAGTGTTCTTAGTCTGCACAATTGTTTTAAATAAATTGATATAATACTCATAGTGGTTTCAAGTCAAATGGACGTGTTTCTCTAATTCCAGGTTCTCAATTTTCTAAAAACTGCGTAAATCTGCATGGGAGAACAAATTTTTAGTATAATGACATCCAATGCTCAAGTCAATTAAATTATATTTGCGTAGCCGAAATGGATTAAAATGTAATATAATAATTACCTATAATGTAATAAGAATAGCAGTATACACGTTGCGCGCTAATTTGAATAATTTCAGAATTATCGATAGCATTTTATCCAATGCTATCGAATCAGACAGTCTGGCAACCATACAAAACACTGTCAAATCAAAAAAGATATAGCGGGTCTGGTGGTTAGTAAGCTGAACCATCTCACATGTTAACATTTCCACAAAATTTTATTTTATTTTTAAATCTTATTTTTTTATTTTGACGAAACTCCCTATTTGAGCTTTTTTAGGGAGAAAGATAAATTTTCATCTGGCAGCACTGCATTTGTGTGCGATTGTACAAAAAGTTCTTGTTGGCAGTTGAGTTCGTATCCATAAGATATATTCATAAAATAAGTATAAAATACTAGATTTTGTTTGCAAAACTATAAAAAAGAAACCTAAATAGTGTGTGTGTGTGAGTGTTTGTGCGCATTAAAAAGAATATATATATATTGTAAATTATAAATAAACCAATACATATAAACCGCCGGTAAAAACAGAGAGACGAAGAGAGAGGGAGACAAGAGAGAGCAAAGCGAACAGAGTTGCCAGGTGTTCGTTGGGCACAATATTAAAAAGCGGTACAATTTGAATTCGCTATTTGGGAATTTAATCTGGGTTTTCTTTTTGTATGTGCTTTAGCTTAGATTTGCGTGATATTTTTCAATAAAATGCAGTTTTTAGTTTCTCATATTTATATTGTTTTATTTACGTTCCTAGCACGTGCATTAGATTTGAGAAGTTGAAAAAAAGGTTTTCGCCCTTGACACGCGCACTGAGAACGGAACGATGAACGTGGGCCACTCTCTCACTCTCTGTTACTGGGGTTTCTTAATTACTGTTAACCTATTCCATTCTAACAAGATGTTAAAATTCTTGCATTATTTTTTATTTTCCGCCCATTCTAACTCGAAATCGATCTATAATATCCAAACCTTCTTTTTGGCCACTACCAGATTCAGAAACGTTAACAACTTTTTTATTTTATTTATTTTGTACATTGCATGTAATATTAACAGGGACACAAAACAACGGGAACGAGGCTTAACATTCGCGAAGAACGACTTTGTGAGAGTACCTAACAGAGAGAGAGAGAGAGAGTAAGAGGCGTATTGAAGAACTGACAACCAGCGAAAATCTATTTAAGCACCCGCACTTTTCCTCTCTTTTCATTCAATTTTCGTCCGCGCGAGAGAAAATTTATAAAAATTAACAAGAAAAATAACGATATTCGGATAATTCGCCGGGATAAATATCACAAAATGATATTTGATTTATAGTAAAAATATTGTTTTCGTGATATTTTGCTGTGGACGTTTTTTTGTCGATCCAATGGTCGGTCGCTCGCAAAGATACAATATCTTTTACCATTCGTTCGGGTTGATAAACAAAAGAAAAGTCGATTTCTGGTCGCACAGTCTTATTGTGTACTTTAATTAATTATTGGGTAATTGCCCAATTTGCCACAGCAAACATGTGCAATTGCGTGTTAGTGTGAGTGCATGTGTGTAACAATAATAAAGGCCGCAAATTGGCAAAAGTTGCTTTCAACAAACAAAACAACTAATTCAAAACCGAAAGAAATCAATAAAATAAGGAAAAAAGTGAAATTGTTTAAGCCGCTACAGCATGGCACAAAAGCAAAGCCAAAAACAAAATTATAAAGTTTCGGCAGTTTTTCCAGATATTTTTCATTGATTTTTCGGCGAGGAGCAAGAGAAGAGAAAGAGGGCGGGAGAGAGAGAGGCAAGAGAGCGCGGCTTTTGTCTTCTGTTTTGTGTATGTTTTGGAAATGGAACGCGCTCTCTCTCTTTCTCGGTGGATTATCCTTTTTATATTTTGTTTATTTCTCTATTTTCCTGGCCACGTTTTGTGCTCACCATTCGTTTCGCTGCATTTCATTCTCGCGGCGTTTCAAATTGGCCACACACAAAGCAGAGAGAGAGAGAGAGAGAGACATTGAGAGCGGGAGAGCGAGCCTATGTAAATCGCCACCTCACACTCGCACTCACATAACCCCCCGCAGAATGTTTTCTGGCTCTGCCTCATGTCCCCCATTCGCATCTCTCTGCTCGTTATCCTTTGTCCGCTGCGCGTTGCCAACCAGTCGAAAAAAAAGAAACGGCTGTTGTCATAATAAGAGCACAAAATGTGATAAAAGGAAAATGTGAAATACAATTGGATTTTTAAAAAATTTTAATTACAAGCGACTTACAATTATTAAGTGTAGAGGTTTTTTTTTTTTTAACTTGACGTAACGATTTTAGTTTTATTAAATTTCATTAGTAATATTGATAATACAATTTGTTTAAAACCCTCCGAAATAGCAATGGATTTGAAATCAATAGGAAAGGTGTACAAAAGTATGCAATATTTTAGGCCACAAATATCTTTGAACCTTTCCACACTGATTTCCTTAAAAATGATAAAACCTTCGATTCTTAGTAGTGGCAATCATGCTTGCGGCTTAAACTTTTCTTTTAATAATCCTAACCTAATCCAGTGTCCTTCCATTTTCCTCCACACAGTATTTGAAGCAGACACTAAAGTGAAACCGATAAAAATTGTGAAAAGCCAAGAAACCAAGTGAAAATATGCTCTGAGGGAAAGCTGAGGAGGTGGACGCATCGCATCCATAGCATATTTATCGCATAAAAGTCAGCAACGCGAATTTGTGCGATCCGATAACGGATTACTGTAATCGCCGTCGCGTTAATTCGACTTCTTCGCCGCTCCGCATCCGCATCCGCCTCGCCCCGCCCCGACTCCCGTTTAACCGTCTCTGTGCGTGTGTATTTCCGTTCGCGTGCGTGTGTGTGTTGTTAGTCTGTCTCTCTCTGTACATATGTACAATATTTGTCGTCGTCGTCGTACATCGTTGTTGTTGTTGTTGCTGTTATCTTGCATTCATCTGCGCCTAAAGTAAATATAAAAAATTTGTGTTCTTCGGTGTTGTCTCGTGTAAGTGTCTATAGTTTGTTTAAGTACGACAAGCGATCGGTCAGAATAAAAAAGAAATATTACCCAAGAAATCAGCTGTGTGTCTGTGGTGTGTGCGGGCTAATCGATAATATCGCTATCAACAACAACAACATCAAGCAATCAATCAACGTCAGCGAACAACTAAGAGAGGAATTACAGAGACTTCTACAACCCTAAAAATATTCGTAATCTTCAGAGGTCACTTCACCTTATGTTCGTCTCTTCCGTGGACACTGATCTACAATAATTCCACCCATTCGAAGGGAATCCTGCAGCAAACTACGATCGATTCTGTTGTGGACACTTTTTGAAAAGGTGAGTTTTAAAACCTTTAAATATATTGAGAATTTGCGCTATTTTGAAGTTAAGCCAATGCCAAAAGACCTATGGGGGATCACTAAATCAAGCTAAATAGAAGAGATGAAATCAAATAAAAAGGGGCCCTGAAGTATGCAACAAAATATGTTAGGTCTCTGATCCATTGTTTTCTTGTGATATCTTTAAGATCTAACCACTTGTATGACTCTTTTGTTAACAATGTTAATTGAAATCCACAATACAATCGGTTAATAAAGACTTTGAACTATTTTTCGCTTCTGAGTTGTAATTTTGTTGATTTCTAAAAGATTTACTGTGATATTATTCCTATTTTAACAAATGAAAATTATGTTGAGAGTATTTCAAAACTTTAAAAAGTGATTTAGATTGATTCAAGTGACGTAATTCAGTTTCTTGCCTTAAAATACTTTAACATACAGGCATTTTCTGATTAATCAGAGACAGAAACTGAGATATTTAGCACATTGCATGAGACACATTGGAAAATTGAATTCTCGAATGTGACGCCTACAATATTTTCGATAATCGGAGTCCTTTTCCCTAGACATGCCAGACAATCTATATTTGGTGCACGTTCTGCCCTGTCCGATGTCCTTTTTGGGATCAAGATGAGCAGATTTCGGAAGGGGAACTATTTTCGCTTCGGTTATTTGCGTAAGCCACACACACGACTTCATAAGTGCGAGGAGAACGGGCATGGAGTTAGACTCATTAGGACGAACCGTAAATGGGAGAAATGCATTTTGCAGACGAAGACCCACACACACATACACACAATAGTTCGGATTGTACCCACAGCAGGAGATATCTGAGCTCAGACACAGATACAAAACAGAGCAATTTCCATTTGAAATGTAAACAAAGCATGCTGATACCCGCACAGTGGAACAGATGATACGGCAATCGGAGTAACAAAGACAAGCCGACCACTTAAGATGTGACTACACTGAGACCGCAGAAAATACACAAAAATAAACTAAAGATAGGGATATTTCGAATCTCTAATTTGGGGGCACTTTTCTGGCCTTTCTTAAGGAAAGAATTTAGCTTTCCTTGTAGAAATACATGGTAGAACACATGGATTATAGAAAAATCGATATCTGATTTCGTTGTCAAGATATACAAGTATATATATTTTTTTTTTCAATCTAGAATAAAGATTCTTTTCTCTTTCTGTTTTTTATGCATATCAATTAGGTTGGTTGCCGATTTCCCAGTTGTAATCTGTTCATTTTCTATTTTCTCGACTGTCTTTCACTCCTCTCCCCATTGTTATCGCTGCGTGATACATTTTCTATCTGAGACGATGACCATCGTCTTCTCTTTTGATGGTTTTAGTCGCTTAATCGCTTGGATTTTCAGACATTTAACAGATATCTCGATACACTAATCCGCTGTGATTAGGCTAATGGGATTTTTTTAACCTTTATTCTATATAATTTTGTAGCTGTTATTTGAAGCTCTTGTAGAGATTTAATTCCCTGATATATGGAGTTGGAAATATTATATTTCATAGAATAAAAGAAGAGATAAAAGACTGCATAAAACAAAAATTTGGTACCTTCCATATGTATAATCATTTCTAATTACCTGTAACTACTTGAGAAATAGTGATTATTCTCCCATTGTGCCATTCCTTGTGGGTCTTGGCTGTGGTTAAGCTCAGCCCGGGACTTTTGCCTTTAAACCTCCTTCCACTCCTAGCCAATGTAGTATCTTAGCTATGTATCTAAGTATAACCAAAGAAGCCCGTATGTTTTGTATTATGTTACACAAATATTTAAGCTGCCTTAAGTAGATACAACGAAACGCGTTTAAGATACACAAATATAGAAAGAAAGACCCAAGGAAAAGCGCAACAACAACAGCAACTATGGCATCGTCTCGGTAGGAAAAGTTACATTTAAGTTGAATGTGCGGGTGGTGCTGAGCTCAGTGGGAGGTGGAAATCCACATTTCCCTCCCCACCTCCACCACCACCGAAAACTAGAAAAGCCAAAGTCGTGCTGTAAGTTATCACTAGCCATGATATTGGATGAACGGACCGGCATGTAGATCGATTAACGGGCAAAAGGCGTACTTTTGGAGCTGCAACCCAAAAATGTCAAAAAAGCTAAATATGTAAAAACAATTGGAATTTTAGTTGGTTTCATGCCAGAGAAAATGGCAGACCATAGAAACCATAAATTCAATATTGCAAATTGTTTTCACACAGAAACACACATTTTTATGCATCAAGCTTTTATAAAAAATAATATCAATTCACCAAATCGTTTTTGAAAGGCTTTAGACTTTTTAGGATACTTTTGTTAACACCTGTAAATTCAAAACTATTATCTTTTTCAATAAGATAACAAAAAATATTAATTTTTACATTTATTTTTTCTTTTTGTTTTCATTTGTGAGGTTTTTTTTTTTCAAAAATAGTGGTGGTAAGCACATCATCACTGACTGCCTGGGCACTGCTCGCTTTTTTCTTTTCTGCTATCTAACTGGTTGGTTCGGTATTTTGTTAGCTGATTCTGGTCTTATTCCCTTTTTTTTTGCCATGTTTGCTATTTGTATAAGTCGTCTGCCAATGCTCTGCTTTTTGCTGTTGTCTGTCGATACTTTTTTCTTTCGTTTTGTTATCCATTGATACGCATATCGTTTGCCATTTGCCCCCACCCTGAACCAATTCTATTCAATTTCTACGATTTCATCTCGGCCAGACTGTAAGTTGGCAGTAACAGGCAACAAAATAGAAGTTGGCTTCCGAGAAATTCTTTTTCTAGTTTATCCCTCCACGCCCCACACCAAATCCTCATCCTTATGCTAATAAATTTCAATAAATTCATGAATTATTTTACGGCCTAAATCTCGCTCGCTTGTTTGATATTCATGCACTGTAAAAAAACTAAATAAAGCTTTAAAATAATTAAATTTAATTGTTAACTGTGAGCTAAAAAAAACATTTGAACACTTTACAAAGATACACATAATTATTTTCTTATAAATTCATATTTTTCACTGAATGATAAAATTGCATAAAAGTTTCAACTTTCTTTGTAGACCCCTTATAATCCTGGCTTAGAAAACTATTTCTCTAAGTGGAAATTGGTTCTCAAGCTTTTTCTATCCTGCTGCTTCTGTAATCTGAATAATACGCTTTGCAGTTACAGTTACTTTTACTAGAATTTATAGCACACAACACCCACAGAAACAGGCTAGAAATAACAATGGACGCCCTATGGGTCTTTTATACTAATCAAGATGCACGAGTTACTTTACCTTTATATAGCCTTATATGTTCGTTTTTAGCATCAAGTTTGATTCCTAAATACATTTATTATGAAAGAGATTATAAAGTACTGTTGAACACATTAAAATCAATATAATAACTACAAAAAACTTAAGAAAACCTGCTGAAATATTTGTGAAATAATTATATTTCCAATCAAGATTATTAAGCTATTACACACCAGTTCAGTCTGAGAAGAAGCTTTTTTAATTAAGCAAGTAAGTCACATAGAAGGGACACACACACCGCCAAGGACTATATCGATTATTTCAAGGTTATCAAAATCGTGCCATATACCATTTATTTGATTATCATCATTCTTCTATGTCAACTTCGCTAATATAAAATGCGGCGCAAACAAAATAAAACGAATTTTGGGTAAACAACAAGGCAGAACAAACATCAATAAATTGAAGCGAAGAGAAAAAAAATAATAAAATATTCGTCACCTGCCGTGTTGACCAAATTAAGCCCGCAAGTGGCTGGCTGACCAAAAATGATTGATTTAATGACGCTATCATTGACACTCGAGTCCGAGCCGCTTTCTCGACCGCTCCTCGCCTAGATTTGAATAAACTTGGGGGATTGGCAGGGGCTAATGGAATAAGTTTAATTAAAAGAAAAAGGAAAAAAGGTAGTAAACAAGTTTAAATTTTAGGTTGGTTTCTTAGATTAGTGACTAGATTTTGTTTGTATAATAAGCTATCTTTAGATATTTTTGTGATATTTACCCTTTTTAACTTCTTTATTTAATCTTTTTGTTTTTTTCCCTCTTGATTTGCTTATTGTTTATTATTTCCAATTGTTAATTAAGTAGCGAAAACGAAACAATAAGGGCAACAATCATGAACAACCATTATTTGTATGCTGTTTAAAGATAAAGCATTCACGTATATATTCAAATACAATGTTTAGTTTCCCGCCCGTATAAAGTTTGGTTCGCCAACAATGTAGATTATGTTGAGGGAGACAATAAAATTGCAATTAAAATTTTCACATAATATAACATTACTCACACGATAAAAAGCACTGAATATGTGAATATTTTCTTAATTAAATTATAATTAAAGTTTTTTTCTCCATTAAATAGCTTTTCCCTTTGGCCCTAATCCCCCATTCTCCTCCTGGCTTTAACCTTTTCGGATAGTCCAGTCGCGTGTGAAAAGTTAATTGAACAAGTGAACAAACAACAAAAGGAGCGGCAACAGTCTTTTTTATGGCTTACTTTTCAAAAGACCTATTTAATTTTATCAGTGCGCTTTAGTTCATTATTAAAAATAAATATATTTTCTTCCCCGCAGTTAAGAAACAAACAGTTTTAAAGCAGTTTTTTACATATATACAAATAAAGTGAGCTTTCAATTAATTAAAACAAATTAAATCTTTACTGAGGTTCACAAAAGTCTAAAACTAAATCTGATAATACTGTTTTTATAATGAAAACAATTTACATAATAATATGCGTTGTAAATAACGCCTACATGTTTCTATAAATTATTTAAATGGATTGAGTTTCTAATTAAACGCAATAACATATAAACAAAAATAAATTCAATTGACAAATTACATGGGCTTGGAGAGAGGGTGGAGGAGGATGAGCCCGGAGGATTGCAATCCCTAATGGGATAGGTCACAGTGGAAACCACATCAAGTGGAAATTACAATTTGTTCATGCGATTGTTAATTTAATTTTACCAGCGTCCCTTTGCACGCTTTTATTTGTTTTTTATTTAATTATTTATTGATTTTTCAATGGCTTAAATGATGGTCAAATTAAAACCAGGTTTATTTTCCTGTATTATATTTTTTATTCCCTATCCTTAACTATGTATATGATTTTTAATTAAAATGTGAAAGCAACTTTAGAGGTGTAATTATTTCGACTATGACAGCATTATAGTTTTCCACTTTTTCAAAAAACATTGAATTGTCATTGACAGAAACAAAGTGTTAAACAATTTTTCATTAAAATTCTTTATTTTTATTGCTCATGGAATTTTTAACGTAAAGAATTTAGTTATTATGAAAAATTGAAGAACGGCATATAAATATAAATATTCCATGAGCAGAAAAACGGTAATAGTGAATAAAGAAATTCGAATAAAAAGCAGTTAATAATTTGAATGGCAAAAGGGGGCTGGGCGTGGGTCTGGGTCTGGGTCTGGGTCTGTAGCGTGGCGAAACTGCGATAAAAAGGCTCAAAATAAATAAACGCAAATGCACAAACACATACACTTATACACAGACATCCAACGAATTTGGCGTTAAAACCATAAAAACCAAAGAACACAAATTTCCAGCAATTAAAAATTCAATGTTTGCCATTTTTTACCGCATCCATTTATACATACATACATATATATGCGAATTTTTTTTGCTCTCTCCCTTATTTGCATACAATTTTCATGGAGTTTGCTTTATACTTGGTTTATTATTTTTCGTCCGCGATTTTTCTTCCACATTTATTGATATTATAAATTATGGGTTGTGCGAATTATGAAAAATCCTTTTAGCCGCGCATTCGCTTCATCCGGCGTTGAATTTTTATGTTTACGATTATATTAGCAGGCGCTATGCTGCCGGTTTTATGCTATTTTTAATAGCAGATGATATTTAAAAAACTTATTTTCAGTGGATTTTAAGTGCAGTGGTTAAATGAAGTTAAAAATAATGATATTATAACTTCAAATTGCATTATTTGGCTTTTACTTTAAAAATTTTGCATTAGAAGGAATTTTTCAAGATGGAAAAATACTTACTTTAACTACATAAGCTCTTCATAAAATCTTTTTGTTTGAACATTTAATAAAATTGCCAGTGATAAATTAAGTGAAAAAATAATAATGGTATAATTCAATATGCTCTGAAAATAAAAAAATATTTCTTTGAGCAAATTTTTGAACAAGAAAAAAAGTTCCATACATCTTGTCTAAAGTTGAGACCCCTTAATCTCTTCGAAAAACATTTCATTTTTATACTTGAAAAAATTATTTAAAGAATTTTAGCCTTGAAAAGGTTCAAGCTGTCAAATGAGCAATGCAAAAAAATGAAGTAGACCTCTTTGCGAAATGAAAAACAACGTCGATTATTTGCCACAAGCATCATTAACAACGAGCATACACAGAATAAGGGACCTAACCCCCGAAAACATATATATTCCCTTAATGCAATACCCTCATTTGCATGACGAGGGAAGAAACAACCCTCGAGAAGGAAGGAAATTCGGGTTTGGGTTCTCGCCGGTTAAAGTGCACTCAACGCCGAAAGTTGCGACAGCTGCAAATTGAACTTTTTTGGGAATCATTGCAGGGAATTTTCTTTTCCATCGTTGCCTTTTCTTTTTTGGTCGGTTAGCCTGGGGCAGCGCCACCGCATTTAACCCACGAGCGTCCGTTTGCTTGCGCTTGGTAATTTGAGCATAATTGGGTTAAGGCTGAGAGCAAAGCGCCAAGATGGAAAATTGTGTGCATAAATAAAATATGAGGATGGGGAGCGAGAGGGAGAGCATTGAGCTTCATTTGGTCTATTTCATCTCAATTAAAATTGAAATTCAAATTTAAATTGAAAATGTAAATTCCGTTCGTTCGGGCTATCCGTTGGACCGCCTGCCGAATCCTGTACAAACATCCTGCGCCGGTTTGTGGTAGTTTCTTGGCTGCTCATCTAATGGGGGCACAATTTGTTGAGCAAAAGTTATAAAATTAACACTTAAATGCTTCCAGATGTGAGCCTTTCCTCCCGCTCTTCCGGTGTGTATTTTGTGTGTGTGTGGATTGCATGGCCAAATAGATTTGGATGTGACACATGTTGTGCCAATGTACGAACCATTAGGGTCACCCAATGTTGCCCTGGCAAAATCTAATAACAATAAATTGTTCTTTGCCAATTGGCCAAGAACAACAGGCAAGAACACAGGCTTAAAGTTCTTCACAGTCGGCCATTATTTAATCGATATGTCAATCAGTTTGAGGCAGCATTTTAAACGATATTTGATATCTTAATCAGAAGGCAATAAGAAAGGCCATTAAATTATATATAATATGTGCAATAAGCTGGGTGAAATGTTTATTAGTTCGTCATATTTGGCCAATTATTAAATCCCATCATCTTTATTCTATTATTAAAGATGTTCATAATTTTTAATTGGATTAATTAGTAGTAATTTTATTAGTAAATAATTGTATCTGGACATTTATTTTAAGGCCTGAATGACTATAATTTATTCTTTTCATAGAGGTAGAAGTCCATAAAGCTAAAAAATAAGCTGAAAGTCCACGTAATTATTTATCGTTTGACATAAAAAAAATCCTTTTCTTATGAGAAAGTATTAACTAACTCTACCATTTTTATACAAAGTCCCTCGAAATTTTTCGGGCTAGCTACTAAAAAAAAGGAGTCAAGGCTTTGAAAGGTAGGGGTTAAAAAAATCAGAAACGTAGAAGGAAGCCAACGGAAAAGACGACAAGCCTCAGCAAATGGGAAACTTTTCTTTTAAAAAGTTACGTACACTGGATTACACTTCTGCGCTAAGGGGAAGGGGTGATGAGCGGGGAGGTGGACAGTGGCAGTCTTGGCCAGATGTTGCCGGGAAAACATTAAAAGTGCAACGGCGGCGAAAACTTATTTACTTTTTCACATTTCGCAGCACTTGACTGCCCCGGATGCGGCTTTTCAATTTCACCCCCCAAATACGCCTTATTACGACACTTCGCCACCTCCAGCCATTGCATTCTTCGCAGAATCAGTCTAGAAAGTCACTACACAGAGAAAAAAGGGAAGTTTCTGAAATACAATTTGGTATAATTATAGAATTAAACGAAAAATGTTTCTAGCATAATACGAAAAAAAGCATTTTTGATTGTATTTATTTTTTTTGTGTGTAACTTTTAGGGTTTATTTAAATATGTTATACATATTTTTCTGTTAAATGAAATCAGTAAACCATTTATTGATATGAATTGCTATTTTAATATATAATAGAATCTAGGAATAATTTTCTGTGTACTGCCGGGGTCAGTGTGTTGGTGAGATGTATCTGCTTGACAAGTTTGAAATTTCAATTAAAATCATTTGAACTGCGGCTGGACTTCTTGGTTCGGACTCTGGTAATGAGCGGGCGGCGGGCCACCGTTAATGGCATCTTAGTTGATGCAGCAGCCAACGTTTGCTGACTCTGACTGTTTGGTGTGCATGTTGCTGGTTGTCAATGTTCTCTGCTGTGACGTTTTGCGGATCCAAAAGGTAACGAAGACCGCTGACAGTCCCTTTTCCACAGTGGTTCGAAGAGGTGTGGAAAAGAGGAGAAAACCACAGTAAAATACCAAAATGGCTCGATTGGATTGGTAACCACTATATACATTCGAAATTTAGTATTTTCAGAGACTTATTTTCGCTTGGGTTAGGTTAGATCGACTCTGCTGCGGATGCTAATCAATAATAAGTTAGGGAAGTTAGGTATATGGAGTCTGAACCGTTTATTTTCCTTGGTGCATAAATTTCTATTCGCTTACTATAATTTTAGTTAATTTTCTATCATTTCGGGAGTCTTGTCACTAGTAAGGACCACTGTGCACGTACTACTGCTCCTATCACTGCGACATTCGGGACTTAATGGGTACGAGGACAGGGTCAGAAACGTTGACAGCTCCGCTGGCTTTTGGTGGAAGAACGCGGTGGCGATACTGAACCCGGTGATGGAATGGCACAATTGGAAGTCTTGGGATGGTCCTACAGTCCATTGCTGTGGCACATACCACCGCGGTGGTCCACTGGTCAAGTGCAGTCCGCTGTGGCTGTTGTTGCATTTCTCTCTCTCTTTCTGGCGAGGATTGCTCTCCAGAGCGGAGGGTCAAGCAAATTGTGCCGTCGCCGTCGTCGTCGCCGGCCAAACGGAAAATGTCTTCATCTTCATCAATCAAAGCCCTGGCATCTGACACTCGAGTCACTCATGCAGTCACTCAGCTCAATTCAATTCCCAGAGACAATGCACCCTTCGGCCTCCGCCCTCCTGCTCTCAGTTGGTTGTCGTCTTGTTGCTAAATTTCAATTGCAAGTGCAACAACTAAGTGCATCAAGTCAACTTTCCAGCCACATAAATGAAATTTCCTTAGCAGCAGCAAAAGCAACTCGTAGTCGTCATCAGTCTGATTGTTTTCATTCATTTTATCTCGTTGAAGTCAGGGAAAGTTTACAAAAAATGCTGAAAACATATTAAAATATAAAGTTGAAGGACCACCATCCAAGAAAGTCAAGAAAAATTAATAGTTTCCTTAATTTTGTATGTTTCTAGGCTGGATAATTGATAAAATACCACAAACTAACATTAAAAGGCCTTGTTTAGTAAAGCTTAAATGGCTTTATGTAGTTTTTTTATATAGAAAACCATGTACATATTAATTTCCATAGATTTATTTATAGTTTTAGTAATTCAAATAAGCTTTATCCCCCTATAGTGCTACCCCTTAAGCCTCCCTTTTCCCAAAATTTCCCTTGGCTTTTGGTTATGTCATCAGCTGACATTGTGTGGTTGATGCCACACCCCTTCTCCCACCCTCTTTTCTCCCCGCTGGCCTTATCTCCTGCTGCTGCAGCTCGGCATGGTGCCTGCAATATGTATTATTCGGGAGTGTGTGCGACCACCAGCCGCATTTCCGTCGAGATACCCCCATGTCTTCCCCCCAGACAGCTGGCTGTCATTTGGGCTGGGGGTCTCTGGGTCTCTCTGGCTGCTGCTGCTTAATTATTACAGCATAAATTATCGGCATCTTGAGATGCTGCTGCCAGAAGAGCGCTGAGTATGATTCACTCACTTAATGTAGCCCAAAGTCTCGATTTGCATACTAAGAGGCTTTTGTCGGTGGTCAAACCTTACCCAAACCCCTTCCTCGGCTGCTGCTGCAGATAACACTCGCGTACACACGAGCACATAATTCTTGGCTTTGTTTGTCGGAATTTATTGAAATTGATTTCGTTCACCTTCTCGTGTCTCCTTTGCTTGGTTTTATCGACACTCCGAGTGGCTCTGGGACATTACATTCGATCATTTAGGCTGAGGCGGCACATTCGATTCTTGTTTTCTTTTTTTCTGTCCTTTTTTCCCACGTGATTTATTGATTTCTCTTCATTGTTGTTGCCGTAACGCTAATGCCGGACGGTTGAGTTGGATTTTAGGATGGTGGGATGGAAAGACAGCACTTAAATAGGCAAATTTTTATATATTTTTGGTTGGCTTAGAATATTTGAATATATGTGTCAGTTCCCAACTAACTTTTCAGTATTAATTTTCTTGTCGCTGAATTAGCACTTGGGGATTTTTAGGTGCAATCCCTTTACGCTAAATATTGATAAAGATAAAATAAATCAAAATGAATATAAGGAAAGTATAAATAAAATAATAATATTATTCATTTTAATCGGAAATAAAATGTTTCACAAAACAGGATGCACTATATATATTGGTTTGTAAACAATTTAATATTCCAAACTTATTCTCTACAGAAACCTTTTGATTTAACCACTCTTCAATGCATAAAAATGTCTCCAAAGGTTTATATAAATTTGCAGTTTCTCGCCAAGATTTATTTATGGTTTTATTTACCAACCACTGTACTATCTATCTATGTTTTTTTATGGGTAGCTCCGATTCGGCTTGGTTCGATTCGCTTTGGTTTGGCTGAGAGAGGGTGTCGTCTTTCATTTTGATGGCTTGACGACGAGAAGAGAGTGTTAGGCACATTTGCCTTGGCCTGTCATTCGGGATGAATATGCCGTGGGAATTCGTAATTTCGTATGCGAATTGTGTGCGACAAGAGGCGAGGCTCTGTGATGGGTTTTCCTTCGCTTTTCCTTCTTTCTTTGCGTTCATCCCATATCCTAAGTAAATATGATGGGTAATTCCTTTTTAAAGGTTCTGCGTGAGCCATTAGGGAAATTGCAATATCAGGCTCGACTTGATGCGTATCGCAGTTCCAAAAATAAAATTTATTTATTCTCGCTGGCTTGAGTGTTATTTAATTTAATTTGGCAACTTTTTCTCTCTCTTTGCAGGTAAATATTTTGATGACAGCTGATGGGGCCCGAGTAAAGGTATTTTTGGGTATCCAGGAATAATTTTAAAAGGTTTTTTATTAGGAAAGTATAAATATTTAAAGGAAACTTTATTTTAAGAACGCATTTTACAAAGCTAACATTACCCAAAACGCATATTTGAACTCAAAAGGATTTCAATTCTATAGGAAATCCCCTCCAAATCCCATTCATTAATTCCTAGTGCGACTTGCCAAATACCTGGAATTTCGCATTCGCATTTTTCACTTTTCCTACGAATGACACACGACGATTTTGAAAGATTCGAATTCTTGTTAGCTTTCTGACGAAAGTCAGATTTTTTGATTGGGCCCCAAGACAGGGACAAGGACAAGGACTCCTGAGCCATTGGAGGAGATGCAAACAAAAACTCAAACATTCAAGAAATGACAACAGAAAATTTCCCCGAATCCCGACCCAAACCAACCTCCACCACTTACTTCGCAGTCAGATTTTTGCAAAAACAAAAGCGGAAAAAATTCCCATGGCACGCGCTGGCGACACTTTCAAGGAGCAAACATTTTTCCATGGCGGGTGGTGGTGTTTGCTTAGGGGAGAGGAAAAGCCAAGGGCGCGCTTCTTGCATGTTGTGAATTTTTCCTTTTTTTTTTTGTATGTTTGGACCCAAAATAGGGGCATGGCGAGGGCGCAAGGACATGGCCATGCCACAAGGAGCAGGGTAGTAAAAGCGTGTACCGTTATACAAACATTACATAAAAATATTAAATTTATGGTGCAATAAAAAAACACAGTGTTAACAGGACGGGGCGCATAGAGGGGAAAAAGGAAATAGGATAGAGAGAGCCAGGCAGAGAGAATGCGAAAGAGTGGGCGAGGCATGCGTGTGTGCGTGCCAGGAACGCCTTGAAATTGGACAGCCCCAAAAAGGAATTAACAACACAACAGGAAAATGGTCTTGGAAAGAACGAAGGACTAGTGGGAAGGGATTCGGTTACTATTCGTGGTGATTTTCGATAAATGGAGGCTATAATAAATATTAAATATATTTCTATAAATATTTAGAGACTAGAATTTTTTGTTTTACTTATTTGTACAGATAAAGATCACAGTTGTTTATATAATATATTGTACTTTTTATACTAGTAAAAAAAAAATGTTTTTAAAAAATGGTAAATATAGTGCAGCGTGGACCACGGCCCATACTCGAGAGTAAGGTAATTTCTTTGCCCAGCCTGTGTCGGCATACGGACAATATAAGTACAATGTTTACATTCCACCTACTGACAAATTTTAAATTTAAAGCTAAATATAGTTTTATTACTGCAAGGAAGTTAATAAAAGTCTTGTTTTGGTACATATGTATAAGTTCAATAAATGGAAATATATATTTCTGACCTTGAGCCGGCGACTCCTACAATATATACATTTCTGAGATGTTTTGAGTACATTTTAGAGTGTTGGAAAATACATACTTATATGATCTTCGGTTAGTTTCACAATATAGATAGTTTTCTCCCTTAACTCTATATAGAAACTTTTAAAAATAAAAATAAAAATAAAAATAAAAATAAAAGGCCATAAATAACACTTGCTTCATTAGCAAGGACCCAGTTATTGAAAATCTTATATAATGAAACGGAGTTAAAAAAAAATTAAATGAACATTCCTAATGAGTGAATGAGTTACCGACCAACCGACCTACCGGACCGGGCCAACCGGTTGCCGTGAACGATTATGACAAACACACCAACCCCTGGAAATGATCTTTAGAGCATAAAATGAAAAAGGAAAACTTCTATCGATGTCAACTGTTTGCAAAGCCCTCGAGTCAAACGAGATTAAAGGGATGCAGGATACAACCAACTGAGAAAGGGTGGACCGGCCAGCCAGCCAGCCAGCCAAGTGGTGCTGTGGAGGCAATCGGCGGTGTCACGTACCCCTCAAACCTTTTGGGTCTTATTTATTTCCCACTCGCACTCGCCTCTTCTATTTTGCCGTCTGTCGGCTTACTTTGACTTTTGACAGCCCCCGAAAAAAGTTGTGGAAATTCCTGTTGATGTTGCTTCTCTTCGAGTTTTTCGATTGCGACAGGATCTGCCAGGCCGTCGGCAGGCAGGCAGGAATATTTGCCGTAATATGAGCACGTGCCATCATCTGTGGCGTTATCATCGTCCTTTAGAGTGATGTCGTTTCGATTGGTTGGGAAAGTATGTGCTTTTTATTTTTATTTTCATCAGTCTTATCGAGGTCAGTGGATCTTGTGAAAATATAATGAGTGGAATGAATTCCTAGGTGGAGAAAGTAATTTTTTTAGATGGTTGTTTCTTTTTTATTGAAAGTGAGAGCAAAATAAATATATAAATAGATTGATTATGTTTTAGTTCCCTTAATAGTACCTTTTTTGCTGACTAATATTTTGTCCCTGAATTCGTACCTGGGAATTTTTAGAAGTCAATCGATCACTCGCTGAAATCGTACTTGGGAATTTTTAAGCGTTCGGTTGACTCTTAAAAATTCCCAATTAGGAATTAAGCGACACTGTATGTGTCATTGTTTTCTTTCCTTAAACATTAAAGGAACCCTTTCTGATTTCAACATTTTTCTTATTTAAATTTTTCCTGGAGTTAACCTCAGCAAACGTTTTTCAAATCACCTTGAAATTTGATTCCTACTTCAACAATGGCAACCCTTTACCTCTCCAACTCCGCCTCCAGTGTTCCCATCCCTTGGGAAAATTGTGGATTCCGCATTCAGCGTTGCATCCACCATTCATCAATTTGCATTTTCCCCCATTCGTTGAGGCGGGTCTCCTTTTGTGGCGGCAACCCCGCTTTTGCTTCCATGAGTTGCCAATTTGCATTCCATATAATCAAATAAAAACACCTCTTAACGAGGTTAGATTAAAGTGACGATGGCACACTCAACACAAAAAATGTCTGATATCAAATTTTGTGACGATTAATAGTTATTTAAACAAAAATATTTAAAAAGTTTTTAATTAGTTTCAAAATCGGCACGCTGCCTATTTTGCCTTTTTTAAATTTTTCAGCTAAGTGCCGATTTTGAAACTAATTAAAAACTTTTTAAATATTTTTGTTTAAATAACTATTAATCGTCACAAAATTTGATATCAGAAATTTTTTGTGTTGAGTGTGCCATCGTCACTTTAATCTAACCTCGTTAAGAGGTGTTTTTATTTGATATCAGAAGTTTTTTAAATGACTTATGTATGTACATACATAGGTCTTCCATTGTTTTTATAAGTTTTTGTTTGAAACTCAAATGGGAAAAATTAACAAACAAAATTCATATAAGAAGTTAGCTATATGGGAGCATTGCTACTAATTTTGATGAGAAAGCAAATTTTCGGAGATATGTGTTGTACCCCGAAATATCTCAAGGGATATACGGCCGGAAGTTACTAAAAAATCGTAAAAGCTATTTAAAAACAAATTTTAATCTAAAAAAAATAATTTTTATTCTAAATTCTTAATTATAATATTTAGAAAATTTTTGTCAGGGCAAAGTAATTATCATATCAAAATACTTTTCCAACGACATATAGCACGTTTCTGTAACTTTAGTCGTTCAGAAGTTCTGGGCGCGAGAAATTTCCTGTTTTCCCGCCAAAGTAGTGGAAAAAGCAAAAATTATATTAAATTAAAAAAAAAAAATTTCAAACGATTTCTTTTAAATTTAAATGATATTAAATTTTTTTGATGGCTTTAAATTTTATTGCATTGTGCACGTCTCTAAATGACTCTACATGAGTTTTTACATAAATGTATGTATAGTGTATGTAAAAGGTTAGGTATATGGGATCTTTGCTACTAATTTTAATGAGTAATATCTCGAGAAAGCGAATTTTCCGAGATATGTGTTATATACCAAAAGTTGAGCAATCTCAAGGGCTATATGGCCTTGAGTGAGTATCAAAATCGTTAGAGCCATTTTTAAGAAAACTTCAAAAACTTAAAAAAAAAAATTAATTTTAATTATAAATTCTTAAATATTATATTTATATAAATTATGTCAAGGCAAAGCTATTATCATTTCAAAATACCTTTCAAACGACATAAAGCACGATTCTGTAGCTTTAGTCGTTTAGAAGTTATGGGCGCGGGAAATCTGGCTTTTCTAGCTGTTTTCCCGCCAAACTAGCGGGAAACCCAAAAAGTCGTAGAACAAAAATTATTTAGCTCGAGCTGATTAATAAAACAAAAGTGGTTCCAGGACTTTAAAACAAAAAATACCACAGACAAACAGACAAACAAACAGACAAACAAACAAACAAACAAACAGACAAACAACAGGACAAACGTTTTCATTTCGGAAAGGCCGTTGAAATCTTGTTTATTGAATATCTTTTGAACGGAGTATCGGATCAGGACGATCGAGGTGTCATTCGACGCGTATTTAAAGCTAGATCACAACAACCTTAAAAATTTGGGGGTTTTTGCTCAACCGGCCCCAATTGCTCCAATTTTCAAAATTGTCAATTTCGCACTTTCACTCTCATTTCTCCTAAAGTTATCAGTTTTTGAAAAATCTTAGTATGCAGTTTCAAAGAGGTTTACAATACCTTTCGATCAAGATATAAATGGTTCTGATCGGACTATCGTAGCAGATTTTCAATTCTACGGCTGTATATAGTAGTCTCCTTGCGCACCACAGTCTCGGTGCTCATCGTCACTACGTGGACTGCCGTCCACAGTGATATTTTTAGAATCAAAATGAGGTTTGGAGAGATAAGCCAACACTGAGAAAAATACGTAACTTAAGCTTAAAGATTTATCAAATAAAAACACCTCTTAACGAGGTTAGATTAAAGTGACGATGGCACACTCAACACAAAAAATTTCTGATATCAAATTTTGTGACGATTAATAGTTATTTAAACAAAAATATTTAAAAAGTTTTTAATTAGTTTCAAAATCGGCACGCTGACTATTTTGCCTTTTTAAATTTTTCAGCTAAGTGCCGATTTTGAAACTAATTAAAAACTTTTTAAATATTTTTGTTTAAATAACTATTAATCGTCACAAAATTTGATATCAGAAATTTTTTGTGTTGAGTGTGCCATCGTCACTTTAATCTAACCTCGTTAAGAGGTGTTTTTATTTGATATCAGAAGTTTTTTAAATGACTTATGTATGTACATACATAGGTCTTCCATTGTTTTTATAAGTTTTTGTTTGAAACTCAAATTGGAAAAATTAACAAACAAAATGCATATAAGAAGTTAGTTATATGGGAGCATTGCTACTAATTTTGATGAGAAAGCAAATTTTCGGAGATATGTGTTGTACCCCGAAATATCTCAAGGGATATACGGCCGGAAGTTACTATAAAAATCGTGAAAGCTATTTATAAAAAATTTTTAATCTAAAAAAAATAATTTTTATTCTAAATTCTTAATTATAATATTTAGAAAATTTTTGTCAGGGCAAAGTAATTATCATATCAAAATACTTTTCCAACGACATATAGCACGTTTATGTAACTTTAGTCGTTCAGAAGTTATGGGCGCGAGAAATTTCCTGTTTTCCCGCCAAAGTAGTGGAAAAAGCAAAAATTAGATTAAATTAAAAAAAAAAAAAAATCAAACGATTTCTTTTAAATTTAAATGATATTAATTTTTTTTTGATGGCTTTAAATTTTATTGCATTGTGCACGTCTCTAAATGACTCTACATGAGTTTTTACATAAATGTATGTATAGTGCATGTAAAAGGTTAGGTATATGGGATCTTTGCTACTAATTTTAATGAGTAATATCTCGAGAAAGCGAATTTTCCGAGATATGTGTTATATACCAAAAGTTGAGCAATCTCAAGGGCTATATGGCCTTGAGTGAGTATCAAAATCGTTAGAGCCATTTTTAAGAAAACTTCAAAAACTTAAAAAAAAAAATTAATTTTAATTATAAATTCTTAAATATTATATTTATATAAATTATGTCAAGGCAAAGCTATTATCATTTCAAAATACCTTTCAAACGACATAAAGCACGATTCTGTAGCTTTAGTCGTTTAGAAGTTATGGGCGCGGGAAATCTGGCTTTTCTAGCTGTTTTCCCGCCAAACTAGCGGGAAACCCAAAAAGTCGTAGAACAAAAATTATTTAGCTCGAGCTGATTAATAAAACAAAAGTGGTTCCAGGACTTTAAAACAAAAAATACCACAGACAAACAGACAAACAAACAGACAAACAAACAAACAAACAAACAGACAAACAACAGGACAAACGTTTTCATTTCGGAAAGGCCGTTGAAATCTTGTTTATTGAATATCTTTTGAACGGAGTATCGGATCAGGACGATCGAGGTGTCATTCGACGCGTATTTAAAGCTAGATCACAACAACCTTAAAAATTTGGGGGTTTTTGCTCAACCGGCCCCAATTGCTCCAATTTTCAAAATTGTCAATTTCGCACTTTCACTCTCATTTCTCCTAAAGTTATCAGTTTTTGAAAAATCTTAGTATGCAGTTTCAAAGAGGTTTACAATACCTTTCGATCAAGATATAAATGGTTCTGATCGGACTATCGTAGCAGATTTTCAATTCTACGGCTGTATATAGTAGTCTCCTTGCGCACCACAGTCTCGGTGCTCATCGTCACTACGTGGACTGCCGTCCACAGTGATATTTTTAGAATCAAAATGAGGTTTGGAGAGATAAGCCAACACTGAGAAAAATACGTAACTTAAGCTTAAAGATTTATCAAATAAAAACACCTCTTAACGAGGTTAGATTAAAGTGACGATGGCACACTCAACACAAAAAATTTCTGATATCAAATTTTGTGACGATTAATAGTTATTTAAACAAAAATATTTAAAAAGTTTTTAATTAGTTTCAAAATCGGCACGCTGACTATTTTGCCTTTTTAAATTTTTCAGCTAAGTGCCGATTTTGAAACTAATTAAAAACTTTTTAAATATTTTTGTTTAAATAACTATTAATCGTCACAAAATTTGATATCAGAAATTTTTTGTGTTGAGTGTGCCATCGTCACTTTAATCTAACCTCGTTAAGAGGTGTTTTTATTTGATATCAGAAGTTTTTTAAATGACTTATGTATGTACATACATAGGTCTTCCATTGTTTTTATAAGTTTTTGTTTGAAACTCAAATTGGAAAAATTAACAAACAAAATGCATATAAGAAGTTAGTTATATGGGAGCATTGCTACTAATTTTGATGAGAAAGCAAATTTTCGGAGATATGTGTTGTACCCCGAAATATCTCAAGGGATATACGGCCGGAAGTTACTATAAAAATCGTGAAAGCTATTTATAAAAAATTTTTAATCTAAAAAAAAATAATTTTTATTCTAAATTCTTAATTATAATATTTAGAAAATTTTTGTCAGGGCAAAGTAATTATCATATCAAAATACTTTTCCAACGACATATAGCACGTTTATGTAACTTTAGTCGTTCAGAAGTTATGGGCGCGAGAAATTTCCTGTTTTCCCGCCAAAGTAGTGGAAAAAGCAAAAATTAGATTAAATTAAAAAAAAAAAAAAAATCAAACGATTTCTTTTAAATTTAAATGATATTAATTTTTTTTTGATGGCTTTAAATTTTATTGCATTGTGCACGTCTCTAAATGACTCTACATGAGTTTTTACATAAATGTATGTATAGTGCATGTAAAAGGTTAGGTATATGGGATCTTTGCTACTAATTTTAATGAGTAATATCTCGAGAAAGCGAATTTTCCGAGATATGTGTTATATACCAAAAGTTGAGCAATCTCAAGGGCTATATGGCCTTGAGTGAGTATCAAAATCGTTAGAGCCATTTTTAAGAAAACTTCAAAAACTTAAAAAAAAAAATTAATTTTAATTATAAATTCTTAAATATTATATTTATATAAATTATGTCAAGGCAAAGCTATTATCATTTCAAAATACCTTTCAAACGACATAAAGCACGATTCTGTAGCTTTAGTCGTTTAGAAGTTATGGGCGCGGGAAATCTGGCTTTTCTAGCTGTTTTCCCGCCAAACTAGCGGGAAACCCAAAAAGTCGTAGAACAAAAATTATTTAGCTCGAGCTGATTAATAAAACAAAAGTGGTTCCAGGACTTTAAAACAAAAAATACCACAGACAAACAGACAAACAAACAGACAAACAAACAAACAAACAAACAGACAAACAACAGGACAAACGTTTTCATTTCGGAAAGGCCGTTGAAATCTTGTTTATTGAATATCTTTTGAACGGAGTATCGGATCAGGACGATCGAGGTGTCATTCGACGCGTATTTAAAGCTAGATCACAACAACCTTAAAAATTTGGGGTTTTTGCTCAACCGGCCCCAATTGCTCCAATTTTCAAAATTGTCAATTTCGCACTTTCACTCTCATTTCTCCTAAAGTTATCAGTTTTTGAAAAATCTTAGTATGCAGTTTCAAAGAGGTTTACAATACCTTTCGATCAAGATATAAATGGTTCTGATCGGACTATCGTAGCAGATTTTCAATTCTACGGCTGTATATAGTAGTCTCCTTGCGCACCACAGTCTCGGTGCTCATCGTCACTACGTGGACTGCCGTCCACAGTGATGAACGAAACAACACAACTATTATGCAATCTCATGGTGGAGTTTTGGGGTTGAAAGTTAGTAAATAATCCCAAGCACGCGACGACGACGACTCGCCGCGCAGCGCCAACAGCAATAATTCGCATTCAAAATCTCGTAAATCAATTGTTTTTTTTCCTACATTCTAATTATGTGATTAAGTGATTTATGAGTTTTTGTCCCCAGTTGAGAGGGGGCGCGAGCTGGGCGCCACAAGGCAGACGGACAGTTCGTGCCACCTCACCGCCGCAACAAGAAAAAAGGGAAATAAAATATATATCCACGACCTCCTTTCTGATTCCATTGACCCTGCTCAACATTTTCGCATCCTGCCCGCCCGCTTTTATTATTTGTTTGTTGCTGTTTGAACTCTTCAAGAGCGAAATAAAAATTTATGGCTGCAGCACTAAAGCGCACAAAATAGAAAGGAGGGGAACTGAATGTGTCCGTGACATTTATGATGTGACACTCTTCTTACCTAACTCACTCTCGCCTAGTTACGCCCCAACCATGTCATCTTTACCTAAGCGTTATAAAAATTGTTTACTTTTTGGTTACTCTCTGCATGCGGCTTGTTTTATTATTTAATTTATATTTTCCCCTTCTGGGGCGCCTCACAATTTCCGTTTCTTGGAAGCGAAGAGTTTTCTCTTTAGTTCCCTTTTGGAATTCTTTACTTTCCAGTATCTTCTGGCTCTTAAAGTTATGGATTTTATTGCCCTTAATTGATGACCCCCATCGGCTGCCCACAAAATGTTTCCTCAATGTGAGATTTTCCCTCTCTCAATTGATTGAGCAGATCGTAAATACATTTAGTACGCTTCTTGAATTTCCAAGTACTTCTCCCTCGATTTCCTCCCTCCTTCTTTTCCAGGTTAAGTATCGCACTAATTTGTGACAAACATAAAAATGATGTAAGTTCCAAATCTGTCTCAAAATCTCCACACGATAAATTACGTTTAGTTCGGGGAACTCCATTAATATTTTATGGCTGGCGCTGGCAGCATTTCTGTTTGTCTCCACTTGATACACATGATAAGGTCGTGGATTCCTAACCATATAAACGGGATTGATTGATTGTGTTATTCTGGTTTTTGTTAATGGTTAACTTTTCAGCGCTTTGTAAATGTCAACTTGGTTTAACGGACGCCGGGGCGGCAGTCAGCATCATTTTTCAGTCACGTTTCCTTTTGGGAAGACTGCATGCGTGGGTTGATCTTTTCATGGGTTTTTGTAAAGAATATTTTATGGCTATAATAGTTTTCATTCTTTCTTAGATGTTCTATAGTTTCTGAGCAGTTTATTTAAATAGATACTTAGTTATTGAGATTTTAAATGGCTTATCTGCTTGGGAGTGAATTTAAATTGTTTATTTTCAAAGTCGTCAATGTTTTTTAGTATTATTTTCTATTTTGATACTCCTTTGAAAATATTTATTTAATAAATCCCTTAAATCCCCGCATATATTTCACTCCCCTATGACTTTGGGAGATTACAATTCTCAGTTTCATTGTTTATGACCCGAGTTTAAGCGAAAAGTAAACAAGCTGCCGAAAAAGCCCAAGTCAAATTGTCCGTCAGCGTGGCACTGGCCATACGCAAAAATTTCAGGGGATTATCAAATGCAAAAGAGCTGAGAGCCGAGGGCTGGAGAGCTGTAGAGCGTTGTGTTTCCCTCTACTTGAAGCCCATAAATCATGGAATCAAAGTGCCACATTTTTGACTGGGTTTTCGGTGGTTGTGGGATGGGGGAATGCGTTAAGCCCTTTGGCCGGGCTCTAACACGTACTAAATGCTTGTCAACATGGGACGGGGGGAAATGCGTGTGGTGCGGGGTACGTGACAGTGCGCAGACGTGACGTGGAAAATATTTATGGGAAAATATTTGTACAATAATTTCTTACACTCAGATATGCTCAGAAAACGGAAAGGGAAATGGAAATGTGAATTGATTATCCAAAAGGAGAACTTCAAAAGTCAATATTATGATAAAGCCTCAACCATAAAGCAGAGATTGTATAAGTATTTACTTCCTGCTAAATCGAATTTACTTGTGATTAAAGTTAAAAAAACTTCTACACTTTTTACCTTTGTTAAAATCTTTCTCACTTTAAAGGGTTGAGCTCTAAAAAATTATATTTATCGTATCTTCGTGTGTCGGTAGAGCCCGGGAAAGTTGCTTACCCTCCAGTCTTTAGAGTTCCATTATACTTTCCGTGCCAAACAAAATCCTATTAATTTTCTAGTCTTCTTCATTCTTATTTTCATGGTTGCACGTTTATTAAAAATACCAGTATTCAAACACAATAAATAATGCTTATAGAATGAAGCACCTCTTGGTCACTCAAAACTGAAGTACTTTTGCTTATCCACGTTTTTCCTTTATATCTCATTCGGTTTATCAAAAAATTTCAAATTGGTTTGCAGCTTTGAATAAAATCCGGAGAACTCCTCGGGTGGCGTGAAATATTCTTCTTTTCCTTTCCCCAAAAAAATTGTTGACTGAGAGCATCTCAATTTGCATGTTTGCAAAGTGTTAGCTGCAGAGGCAAAATTAATAATGAATCGACTGGTGGAATCAGCATCCAACTTATCCATAACAAGCAAGAAACACAAACAAACCAGCAAGTATGGGCAGGAAATTCATAGTACAAGAAAGTGCTGCTGCTGATGCTGCTCCTGCAGCACAAAGTATTGCCCCAAAATGGACAGATGGAAAGGACGAAAGTTGCAAAAACTTGAGCCACCACAAAAGAATGAAATTCAAGTGGCTCGGGCAACATTAACTGAACGCTGAGAGCCAACAAAGAGAGAGCTGGCAACAAGAAAAGTACAACAATAAATAGCATTATGCTAATCCAGGCCAAACAGAATGCGGCAAAAGTAAAGAAAAGCTTTTTGGGGCCCCATCCCCCCCTTATTCTTCCGTCTCAAAAAAAAAAAGGAGGAGGAAGCACCAGCTGCCAGGAAGAAACCCCAGAATCGGAATAATAATTACGAGGGAAAACACAGAGGCAACAGCAAGCAGCGTCAGTGCCAACTAACTAACTAGTATTTACTAAAAAATAAGTCACAGCAACACCACAGTTCCAGCACCCCAACAAAATTGCTGCTGGCTTGGTAAGCAGAGGCGAAAAAAAATCCCGAGAACGTGACATCGCATAAGAAATAAGCATAAATCCTCTCAAAGCACTGAACCGGAGCTTTTTCCAGTCGGACGATAAACTACCAGCTCGAAATGAGCTTTGCATTCTGCAGAGCAAATATATATTAGCCGATGAGATGGCCTGAGGATAAGATAATGCTAATTAGACTTGACTTGTAGGAGGAAAAATAATATTAAATAAGTGCTAAAAGCCCTTGGAATTTGCAATGCTTGGGACTGTTAAATATTAAGTCATTGGAAAACCCTTTTCTAAATATATATTAGTTCCTGCTTTGATTTTTAGTTTAATTGAGATTATTTTAAGCAAATATTTAGATTTTAAGCTAAAAATTAAACAAAGTTTATCTAAAAATCATAAATTAAAGAAGCCTTTTATAAATCCATCTTAAGGCTTGTCTAAACTTATAAAAAATGAATTGGAACACGAATATTCATCATCATTTTCCACGCAACATTTCAAATGCATTTTAAATGCTTGAATGCCATAAATACCAATTATTTGGGAGCAAAAAAAAAAGAAAGAAAATACGGGGATTTACCAATCAAGAAAAACCTAAGAAAAAATCGCATAATTCATGGTTAAGCTTTCACGCAGCAAACCAAAACAGAAACGGAGATAGATACTTCTCACATGCGACGAACACGCAACATGTTAAATTGTCATAAGCCTTAAAAATTCCATTATGATTATTTACTCTAGTACCCAGAGCCCGCCCACAGAAAATGAACATAAAACAAGGAGAAACACAAACAAAGACACATGGGCCGAGATAAGGATACAAAGTTTTCTAAACGAATAAATCTGTTTGTCTTGTGCTGCCAGGACACAAACAAGCACTCACACATTCGAGCCAAGGGCCTGGTAAAAAATTGTAAAATATTTTAAAACAGAGACAGACAACATAAGAAAGCTAATAAATGAGAACTTTTGCGCGACAACAAGAACAAATCCCATTTTTACAAGGATATATAAAGGAGCCCAGGAGCCATTGCAGGCCAACAGAAAGAATAAAAAAAGGGGAAAGCACAACAAATCGCTGCAGGATATGCAGACAAGGCAAACAACAAGTCACGAACCAAAAACCCAAAAGAAACCAGAAAAAGGACGATAACACACCCAGCTGAAAATGAAGAAAAACTCGTCGAGCCGCAAAAGATTTGCAACATAAATATTTTTTTCCATTTCCAGACAAACGATGTGAAAAACGATTTACAAAAACAAAAAACAGACACAACTGGAAAACAAAAAATGAAATGCGGCATTTATTTGTATATTAAGCGTTGATTTTTTCGGTCTCATCGTTGTGTTTGCAATGGCGTCGGCCATTTTGCGAGGATTGCAACAAAATGGCGGACACACAAAAAACAAATTGCATTGCCGCCTGATGAGTGTTAAGTGAGTGGGTGTTCCGCGAGGCACACTATTTAAGAATGATGGCACATTGCTTCTGAATTACCGCGGCGGAGAATTGTTAATGTATAGAAATATTTGAAAAAAAATATAAATTAAAAAATTGATAAAATTGAAAATAAAAAAGAAATGCCAAAAAAAAGGCCAGGGCTAAGACCAAGGGTAAGGAAACTCCCTAAAACGCTTTGGAGTACAAAATACTCTTTACAGTCTCCTGCTATAAAGAATAAACAAAAATAAGACAAACCATAAAAATCAAATTAATTTATTAATGAGAGATTTACTATAACTAAAAATATAAGTACATCTTTCCTGTCTGCACACATTGTAAACCTAAACCTCATACCGTCGAGAATGATGGTGTATTGTTTTTGAAGACCCATATTAATATTGATATTCATGTTAAGATGCTCGAGATAAGACATCAAAATAATAATACAAATAAAATTACCAAAAAATAAAAATACAATAAATAAATAAATTGAATAAACAAATACGACCACCGTTCCTGTCTTCCAGGTTTTAATGAAGAAATTTCAGCGGATCTTATTCACACGAGTGATCTGTGAAGAAATGCCTTGGGATCGCTTTCAACTTAATCCTCATAGGGTAATTTGCTGTCGTGACAGAACAAAAATATATATGTGTTGGCCTTTGTTTTGCTTTATTGTTGTTACTTTCCTTTATTTTTTCGAGCTGGCATTATTTTTGAGTAATATGGGCAATGCATCAGGCTCAGACGCAGGCAGCCTCTCTTGGCTGCCACTGTTTTTGTTGTTTGCATTCGTTGTTTAAGCACACTCACACACACACACACACTTGACATATTCGTGCTATCTGCAGGGATTCGGGGCATTTAATTTTTGGTAGCCATTTACAGACCCCAGGTCCCTAAGTCCTTCCCACAACGGAAAATGCCATTTTCTGTGCAGCAACAGCAGCGGCAGCGGGGCTGCAATTCCAGAGGCCGCCCCCAAAGTGGGGCGGGGCTGTAGCCTTATTTCTCGTTGCCTGACTGTGTGCCCCGGCATGAAAAATAATTTTAAATGCCTGGAAACGTCTCTCCTTTTGATGGCTTCCCCAAAAATGTTTTATGTTTGCACTTTGTAAGCGGGTTAAGGGCTAAAATAGTAGATAGCTTCCGAATGTTTAGCTCTAATTTATTACCAAACATTGAGATCTGTGTGCAGGAAGTGTGGCAATGTAACCAGCTGGATGGAGAACACAATTAGTTTTTATACAAATGGAAATTATTCAAGATGAATGTGACTTCATTTATTTGTATTTTAAATAATAAAATAAAGTAGGTGTACCTGAGAGGCATTTACATTTTAAAGACCTATACGAATTTTTAAATAAACTAGTCAAACTAGAAAGAATAATATAAATACAACCAAGTTAAAAAAATACAAAATAAATAATACATTGTTTTTCCTATTTATTTTAAATCGGCATTTTGGATGTGTGTCCTTTTTGCGCTTATTTACAAATCGCCATCAACAGCTCTCGATAAGAACATAATTCCTGAATGACTTTTCACTGACAAGCTTTTTAGTTAAATTTTGCGTAAACACTTTTTGGTACTCGACTAACAGACTGGCACTTATAGTCCCCTCAAAAACATATTCACATCTATGCCGGCATGTGTGTCTGTCTGCTATATATCTAAACTAACAATCGGTTAAGTGCAGGAGCAACAGCAGCAAAAACATCAGGAGGGCCGCTCAAAGTGAATACTCGACCCGTACACACCACTCTCACCTCTCCATTCACCTTTCATCCGTTTCGGGTCATCCTTGTTATGGGAACTAAGAGGGTATTCTGGATGGATATACTTAATTTATGAGTCTGCCTTAAAATTTGGCTGATAAAATTTGGGACTCATTTATAAGACTTAATTTTTTTTCGATTTTTACTTCATGAAAGGTTTTTAAGCTCTACATCCGGGCAACTTTTTCTTACCCCTATTGGGTCTGTAACTTTTCCCTGTAATAGAAAAAACCCAAAGATCCCCAAAACTTTAATTTTCAGATATTTTGTAAATTCCTTATTTTTCTTTTTATAAGTTTTCCTTGGCACCTAGGCGCTATGTTGACGTCATAATTAGAACGAAGCCGACACAGATGCACATGACTTGGAAAAACAAATTGCACTGCAACCCCAGCCAGCCCCCGGAAAGCTTGAGTCTCAAAGTTCACCTGTGGCAGATTTATGACACCGAATAACCCCGTTTCGACCCCCTTTCGGCCCTCGTTCGCCACACCCTGTCAACCCCTTCGTGTGCTAGATTTGTACATTTTCGTGCCACATTTTAATTTCTCTACATGGGCAGGGAGGGGCGAGCTCGTGCTGGTGATGGAGGGGTATTTTGAAAAACTCATTAACTGTGCACGCTACTTGGCACCTTTTCCTCCTTTACCAAGTCTTTGATCGCGTTTATGCGATGCCCAATTCATGAAAAGCTTTAGAAAGTGTGGATTTAAAGAACCTATTGTGTATTTAAGAATGAGTTTGAGAAGATAAGTAACATATTTGAAATCAATGGAAATTAAACCCAAAAGTATGCTACAAAATTGTAAAAAAACAAAATAAAAATTAATTATAAATTATTCTTGAAATTAAATGACATACATATATTTGTAATTATTTCCTTATATCGCATAAACTAAAAATCACATATTTAAGTTTTTTTCTCCAATTTTCTTTATGTATTTCTTCCTACCTTTCAATTGGTTTTCACCTCCCCTTGTCCTGTCCTCTCGTTTCATTCATTCTTCTTGAATGTATTTTTGCCAGCTCTGGCGCCTTCCATTTCCATTTGTGGGCGAAGGTCGCTCAACTTATCTGCATGGAAAAAAACAAGAAAGAAAAAATACTAATAGGAGGGTGTGGTCCTGTGTGCGTGTGTATATTGTGTGTGTGCACACACACGATTGCACAATAAGCCGATTTAAGAGCGAGAGGTAAAAAACAAGAAAGGGGAGACCTACATTAAATCGAGCAAATAATTTATGCTGGCTAAATTGGAAAAATGCAAATAAAGAACGTATAGGCCAAATATATATTAAAATGGCTTCGATCAACTCTTTAATTTTAATTTGAGGGTTTTTGATATATAATATATATATAAATATTTACATTGCACCCTCATCAGTGAATATAGTAATAGGATTTTAAATAGAATTAAAATAGCGTCCTGATACTGTCGTGATTTCTGTAATATAAATAATATTAACTCCTTTGTAATTAAATAACTTATTATTTATCTTCTCTCTCTCTCTCTCTCTTTGCAGCAATGATTGAACTTCTACCCCTCGACAAATATGTTTCTCCATAAATAAAAACGTTTGACGTAATAAAAAGCAAATCAGACTTTGTTATAACAGAAAAATAAAGTAAAAGCTGTTGAACGAAAAAAGTTAATCAATATTTAAAATCCATTTAAAGATTCCAGTAAATTGAAATGCAGTAAATAAATTATTAATAGTCCCTAAAACACACACAAACAACCGAACCCGAAACCAAAAAACCAAATAAATAAAATCAAAACCAATTAAATACAATAAAATAAGAAGAAAAGCACACATAGTAAATCAACAGAATAATACAATTTAAAAAGCAACAATTTAAGTAAATTTATGCAAAATAGAAATGTTCGATTTCCACAACTCAGCAAACCAAATTACGCACAACAACGGCAACAACACAAACCACAATAACAAAAGCTTCTGGAACAATAATAATAAAAACCACAAAATGCATTTAAAAAGTGCAGCGGCAACGTCAACAGTAAAAACAACAATTCTGAAACATAATTTAAGCAAATTGTACGGATACGGTTGGATGCAAGTCTTCCTACTACTGACAGTCTTCGTGATTGGTAATCAAAGTGCCTGGCAGGAGAATATTCGACCAAAACTCTATGTTGAATTAGGTGAGTGATATAATAATTTATAAACTTACAAATTCTTGAAGGATACTAGTAGAAGTTTACTCTTTGATAGTTTCGATTTAATATCGTTATATAAATCGATACATAAATTGTCAATAAGATTCGCGCTTCTTATCAAATGATGTACCAATCTAGTGATGTTAATTTACAAAGCTATAAGTTATTGAAGAAACCCCCTAGAATTTCAGATAATGAGTTTACATTTCGATAGTTTCAATTTAATATCGGTGTATTAATCGATATAGATAAGATATTAAGTATGTTTTTCGGTAGCTTCATTGATAGCTTGATTGATATATTATCGATAGTCATGCTGAGTTCTCAATTCCTATCGAAATACATAAAATTGATATACTAATATTTATGCACGTAGATATTTTTCTGAACTCATATCATGCAGATTGGTTTTTACACACTCAGGAAATAAAATTTTCATTTTTATTGGAAAACTCGCTTACCTATAATCGAGTTTATTCGACATGTTGCCAATGTCTGTCACAGAAAGACGTCAAGGGAATTGGCAATGTGACTGTGTGCGACTTTCATTGTAACGAAATTAAGACTACATCAAAATGTCAATTTAAATTATGACCAAGGAAAGGAAACAGGAAGAGAGTGAAAAACATACATACTCGTACATAGTTGCATAGTTGAGGAAAAAGGAAAGCAACGGAATCGAAGTCAACTGCCAAAAACTTTAATGACAACATTTTTATGAGCTCCAAAATGTAATTTGACTGCCAGACATACTGCCAATGGAAGGCCACCACCGGATAGTTGGGGATATTCTGTTAAAGTTTGACATTTGAAAACTCACCCCGTCGGTGCAGCCGCCCAACTCATCAGCAAACCTTTTTGCCATCTTTTCGAAAGTATCCACTTTTGGCAGGTGAAGAAGTTTGCTGGAGAAATGAAGCAATAACCTGGACAGAGCGTGTGTGCGGGACGGAGACCTACTATAGCTACTAATGCACACACTTTCTGAGATATATCCAGACATCCACACGTTTTGCTATCTTAACTATAAATAACAAAAATTCCTGGGAAGACATTATTTGCATAAAAGTGGCGAAGCTTTCAGTGCTGGAATGAGTGTGCGGGGTGGCTTGGTAGCGATGGGATGAATGTTGGATGTTGGATGCTGGCTGCCGTTGCTGCCAGCAGCTATTTCTAGTGTCCTGTGTGTGTCCTCGATGTGCGACATCGTCATCATCATCATCATCGTCACCGTGATGATCGCCGTCAGGAGTTACGTTGCATATGCAAATTTCGTTTCTTTTCCATTTTTTTTGTCCCCTTCTTTTGGCCGAAAAAGTTGGGCGACTTCTTCAGCGTGCTCACGTAGGTTGGCGACGGATATAAGCATGCACATATACTTGTCTATTTATATGGTGTACTCTGTACATAGAGTAGTGAGAGGTATATGTACATATGTATCTGCGCCATGCCAGGCTTTTTGTTTGTGCAAGATGAAGCAGAAAAAGTTGCCGGCAGCAGATGGAGAAATGTCGAGTCGTCGAGAGACTGGAGTTCGGCGAAGAAGAACTAAATTCTAAAAATATATTTTGCACGCTTCAGAAATTACGTTATTAAATGAGCATTTGGCACACACTAAATGGGAACAAAAAGTGGGCAAAAAAAGAGAGGTCTTCCACAGAAATGTTGCATTCTTACAAGGAGGTGACTCAAGAGATACGAGGTCAAATGGAAAAGAAGCAAGATGTTACTATGCTCCTCCTGCCAGTAAGTAGTTCAACCAGAAGGTTACCTATGAATTTTGATCAAAAATGTCCTTTTAATAGTTACAAAATGTTGGAAGTTTCAGGAGGTAGAGTAAAAATTAAATTCACAGTAAGAAAAACAGTTATTCCTTTTGAGGTTTGTAACATTCATATTTATTTTTAAAATCTTACAATAGATTGGTTTTTTCTTTCTTGTAAGAAGTATTCTACCCATTTCTTTTTGCAATTTACTATTTCACCATGCTCAATATCTCATTATGAAAACTCATTTCTCTTTTGCCAACTGCTGTTGCCAACTGAAATGGGTTTTTTTTTTTTTATTTTTTTATTATTAGTTTAACTGCAAAATCAACTCAGGGATAATCTGTGAAACG
This sequence comes from Drosophila rufa, assembly GCA_018153105.1. Classification (NCBI taxonomy): domain Eukaryota; kingdom Metazoa; phylum Arthropoda; class Insecta; order Diptera; family Drosophilidae; genus Drosophila; species Drosophila rufa. Next base: position 22,180,070 of record JAECXS010000096.1, read on the forward strand.
AACCTGTTAACCCTCTGCGCACTGCTAAACCAATTACTTAGCTTCCAGGCCCCTCCTTCACTGCTGCTTCCACTCCACTGTCAGGGGACATTGCACGTGTTAAAGTTCATTTAAAATCCATCGGGGAACGGGAGAGTGTAAGGGTAAGAGGAAAGCCGTCATTCCAAAAGGGGTGGCCGGGTGACAATTTTTCTCGACGCCATCTTCTCGCTGTTTGGGGCACTCGTGCATAACAGGAAAATAAGGTTAATGGGGAAATTATGAATGCGCCCAAGGAGGTGCGGACCAAATGAGCAAGGGTGTTGAATGTGTGTGTGTGAAGGTTTCATATGCCATTGTTGGTCAGGACGCAATGGAAAGCCAGGAAGAATGTACAAAAGTCGAGTGCCTCGACTAAGGTGTTCTCGGTACACATTGTCCTTCATGAATAAATGCGGTTTTTCTGAACACCGTACTCGGAATTTTCTTTTAAAATAGAAAATATGTAGGTTTGCGCTGATAAAATTCTCGCAGTGTAGGTGCTGATCAAAGCGTGATGCTCATACTAGAACTAGAGAGTGCAGCTTCGGTAAAATGGCTCTCGGTGTGGAAAGACCCTCAGGTACTCTGCTTGGCCAGCGCTGTTAATGAAACATTATAAGAAAAACATACATACAAGGTCGGAAATGCTTTTTTCTCTCTGTTAAATACAGAAAATGCAATATACTTTCGTATGCCATGAGTACGGGGCTATACAAAAAGTACCCAAACTCTCTTCCATGCAGTCTTCTCCTCTCGCCGTCCTTTCGACCATAAAATATTACAACCCTGCGTGGCCAGGGTTGCATTTGACAGCCGCAAGTGGTTGTCATTAGGAGCTGCGACAAAACGGTCATTTAAATGCGCTCTTCTTCGTTCCATTTGCCTGGTGGAGGGACTTCTCTTTCATACCCTTTTCCGCCCCTTTTTGCAGCAAAATTACGTCCATCAAGTGGGTGGCAAGGGCGGCCAGGGGCGGCAGCTAATGCTGATCGTTTTGCGGCATTTTCGCGCTGCATTTTCCCTACCTTACTTGGCCCCACAGGCAGGCATGCTGCTGGAAACTCACCCGTTTTTCCTGGGCACAAATTTTGCGGACACTTGTGTAAAATGTTTCTTATGCTTATTTCTTGGTACGTGCAATGAAATTGGGATTACCAAACCAACGTGGAGGGCAGAAGGAAGATGGTGTAAAAAGAATATAAATACTGTAAAAATGGTATGGCTTTGAAGCTAAAAGACATTTTAAATACCAATTTAAATTAATTGTAATTATTATAGTTACATTACACAATCAAATAATTGATATTTTCCTTTAAATTGAGCATTTAATGGTTTAAGTAATCCAGATCAAAGTTGCAATTATCGACTTTAAATGACTCGAACTTCCGTTAATGACCAATTGGGCGTGTCAGATGTGCATTACTTGGACTACATTACCTCCTAGTAACCGCACAGTGAGAAATTATAACGATTTCCATATAAAACAAGGTATTAAATAAGTGATAGCAGGGAATTTAATAAAATAAGTTCAAGTTTATTGCTTTTTATTTTCAGAAATAAACCTGTTGGTCTGTAGATCTCCACAATAACTACAAGTAAATTATGATATCTTGTTAAATATTTTTTTAATTCAGTCAAGTTGCTGACCAATTTAAATATAATTTGCTGGGTGCCTTTGGAGTGAAGTGAAGGTCTCGCCTGAAATAGTTACTTCCTGTTTTTGAAGCTCTGTGCCTTGGCCTCTCCGAAGTTCGAAGTCGCGCCGTCCAAAAATAGTTGTGTCGCCGACGTTCTCGTCTTCGCCATCGACTCGACTCCGCTTGCTTGCTTGGCTGGCTGGCCGTCATTAAAACTGTCTGCAACGTGTTGGAACAGCAAACATAACTGTTAATTGCCATTTGTGCGCGAAGTCGGAATTCATTTCGGTCTCATTTTCATATTTCGCCGCATGCGCCTCATTACAATTTAATTCACAATGTAATTGCAGACGTTGAGTGGTGGAAAAAGGAGGGGGTGGGGGTGTCGATGTGGCAAAGAGGAAAACTAAGCAGCTGAAGAAAAGGAGCAGGCAACCACCGACTTGGCAAAAAGTTTTCTTGCAGTTTTGCGCCACTTGACACGCGCCTCGCATAATTTCCACACGTCCTATGTGCCACAAAAGGCGCATATGTATGCACTACACTACTTACGCCTGCCCTCCCCCTCCCCTTTCGGTGCTTACCCCCCAAGTTTTCCCTGCATTTCACCCCCTTGGCATTTCCTTGCCATATGCATTTTTGGCAGTCCAAAAAAAGGGCGGAAATGCGACAACTACAATATATATTGCCCCAACTGCGGGGGCCTTTGTTCTCTCTCTCTCCCGGGATGTGGCTGTCTCTGTCTGTCTTTGTTTCCTCTCCACTTGCCCATATTTACATATTACTTTGATTCCATTTATATATCTGTTAAATAAATTGTGAATTGATAATCGCTGCCGCTGTCGCCGGTTGTCTCTGTCTGTATTTGGATTTCTGAAATGTATGTGAGATGAATAGTTTAAGCGGTGATATGGGGATTATAGCGGTTACATCAGCAAGATTACATCATTTCTTGATAAATCATGAAATTCATGGCATATATATAAACAAATAATTGGATATCAGACGATTCGTATAGGTTTGAGGAGCTATTATCAACATGTGACTGTTTTTTATCAAACTGAAGTTCTTATTAGGTCCGCAGGTGCTACGCTTGACCAGCTCTGTTTATGAAATATATAGGAAATGTTTTATTTATTTTTATTCGTATTTTTTGAGTTCCTCTTGGGTATATTAACAATATTACCTAATAAAATATAAATACTCTAAATACTGTATATCTTTAATATATCTAATTTATAACCTTCTTCCTTTGTTCTATCCTTTCAACTAAATGCCTAAAGAGCCTTAAGTTTCCCTTAAATCGAGCACAGTTCGGCCATGTAATTTGAAATGGGAATTACAAATCACTGGTTTGTGCTTTAAAAAAAAAAAGAAAACAAAAAACAAAAAGAGAAATGGAAGCTGCAGAGTAAATCCGAAAGGCACACCCAATCAATTATATAGACAGCAATTTTACAGCCCCCACTGGGCAATGTCTCCTTTCATCCTGCTCCGGTGGCCCATGCCACCCCATGAGTCCGTGTCCAGCCTTTAGCCTCCCTTTGCTGCACAGTGTGTGTCTGTGCAATTGGAACATTTCATGGATTAAACGTTTTCTTAATTGAGTGCCTCATTTTCCGGTTAGGAAGTTTTTCATGCCGAGAAAATAAATTACACACATGAGTGCAATTTGGTGGCACTGGCAACGTGGCACCAGGACGCAGGATGCAGCTGGATGAATCGAGCCTTAACGCTCTTAACCTGCGCTATCCTTTCCCCGGCTTCGGAACGGGGCCGTGCCAGGGCCTCAACTGAACAATCACCTCATAATGGCGTTAATCAAAAAGTTGCCGATGCAATTCTGTTGATGCAGCAAGTTGCAGCAGAACGATTGAACGTTTAATGGTTCAACTTATAGATGCACAAGAAGAAAATTTTATTAAAATACTTATAAGTTATACTTAAGATTTTTGTACTAAAGTATATGTTAAACGTTCTTAAAATCTTAATTTAATAATTGTAAAAATCAATTAAATTATGATGATTTTTAGTTAAATAAATTTTTCAGAATATGAAATGCAAATAATAGATGGTAACTTAGGATGAAATCTAAGAAATAATTAAGTTAACATGTGTCAGAATTATTTTTAGGGTTCAGATGGTATTCAAAGAGTTTAGAAAGCAATTAAAAAGACTTTATGCTTTAAGATTGTATAATGAATGAATGGCACGTTTGTTTCAGTGCACTTATATGAGGGGTTCAATGGCTTGGCCCGGTCACCAGGGAAATTAGTAATACGACAAGTGCAGCAGTATTTCCACCCAACTCCACCCATTTTCTCCCCACCAAGCCTGTGGACAAATGAGCTCGATGGCAGTCTCGTCGTTGTCCTTTGGCGTTGTCGTCGCCATTCCCTCCACCATTTTTACACATTTTACTTATTCCCTTTGTTCGGACGGGGTCCTAGCTTTTTGTCCCTATAAATTTGCCACTGATCGTCGTGGTCCTGCCATGGACATTGTCTCTGTCCCTCGGTTCCTGGCACTTGGCCAGTAATTGAAATGGCGTAACGACTAAAAATTGAACGGAATCCCGCTTTTCTCCGCTTCCAACTCTAATGAAAAAGTTAAAGAGTTCCCCACACCCACTCCCGGTGTATGCGACACACACATTCGAGGGAGAAAAAGAGTTGCTTGCACTAGAAAAGTTTGCGAAAAAGTTAATATAGATAAATTGATTAAAAGTTTAATAATTCTGCATTTTAGAGGGGAGTAAAAGAAAATTAAAGAGAGACCTGTAGATGAAATGGGCAAGATAGTGGTGTAACGAACTAGTGACACTTTGAAGTTGGGAGGGAATATTAAAAATTAATTGCCACTGCAGAAAGGGTTAATGGAGTTAAAAGAAAACTTTAAACAGTGATGTATTATTCAGAAGATAAGAAATTATAGCTTGGGACATAAATATTGGATGCCAGATAATTTTTAAAATTAACAAAAGAAATGAGAAAATTAAATATAAAGGAAGTAAGACTGGAAACTCTTAAATTTATAATCAAATAATAAATATGTATATAATACAATAATATAATAATATGATTTTTATTAACCTGTGGAATAAATACAAAAAAACAAGAGGAAAGTTAATGAATACAAATTTATATGCGATGTTCCCTTCGCTGGCTTATCTCCTCCTCGTTTTTTGTTCTTCGGAAGATTGCTTTCGCCTCAGATCGTATCGTTGAGCTTATCGCTCTCTTTTTCTCTCTATCTCCCACTCTTCCTCTTTCCCTTGCCTGCCTGCTTAGATAGCTTAGCAGGGTGTGTTGAGCTTTTGCCGCTGGGTCATCAAGTGCCGAAATAGCTCAGTTGGGAGAGCGTTAGACTGAAGATCTAAAGGTCCCCGGTTCAATCCCGGGTTTCGGCAATAGATTTTTTTAATATTCTTTTTTTTTTTTTTACTCTTTTTACTTTTATTTTAATTTGTTATTTTCATAATAAAAATATGTTTACTATTTTGTTGAGGTAAATTTTTTATATGATATATTTCATGCTTTTATTTAATGATTTCAATCATGTATATGCTTAAATTCATTAGTTTAAACATAGTTTTTTGTTTAATTCTACTGTGATTATGATTAATTAATTATATATGTCACGAAAGACTTATTCAGAGCACTAAGACCCATGCTATTTCGCACATTATTTCTCCCCCCATGAACTTTCGACATTCTTCAACGTCCTTATCGGGCACACTTCATCGCTCTGCGCTCATTAAAAAAATGTAGTCGCGCCGAGTCAAGGATTAAAGGAATGGCGAAGGAGGCTGATGAATTCCGACAACAAGCTCGCCCATTATTGCACACAAATCACAATACGAAAGAACTTTTGCCAAAAACTTTTGCCCCAAACAAATGCAGAAAATGTTGTGGCACTGCCGCGCCGAGAGGAGGAGAGAACAGCGAAATCAGCATGACAATTATAATGATAATGAGGAGGAGGGGGAGGGGGCTGTGGGGGCTGGGTCTTGATGAAAATGTCATTAAATGACGGCAAGGAATGTGCCCAACTACCAACTACCGACTGCCACCGAGGCAGCAGCGGCAGCTCTGCGTCATTCAGCCAACTTGCCAACGTCATCATCAGCGCCGCCGCCGTCGTCTTCTGTCTCTGTTTAATCCTTCGCCTCGTCCTGCCATTTCGCTCGCATCGTTTTATCCTTGTTGCCGCAGTTGGCAGCTACATTGAATGCAATTAAAAAAGTTTAGCCTGGTTCGCATCTTTTTTTTTATACGTGTATGTTTTTATATGCCTTGCTATCTCCACAACCGATTTACTCTAATTAATTTAATTAACAGGAAAACGAGTTGCTCAACAGTTGGCAACACGGCGAAGTGAAAGATTTTTGCATGTGTCAGTGCTGTTAGGTTGAACTTTTCGGTTTTAATGGATTAATATCGTAATATGCTAAATAATTAACATTTTAGGGGAATTTTTGAATATAAATCATCAGAAATGTAAGCCATTGAAATCCAGAAATATAACAGATGATAAAGGAAATGGTTATGAAATCGGAAAGTAATATATTTAGGCATTCTTCTGATTTAAGGTAGAAGTATATATTTATATTATTTATTAGTATTCTTGTATTATTCATTTATTTACTTAAAGTCTAGGCCCGAGGACTGGACTTACACAAGTTTTCATTGCATATTGCATTAACGGCCCCTATAAATACGCCTGCTGCCATTACCTAGAACTCGTTTGTTTCCCTTGGCCACAAAAAGTTTTCTTCGCCCCAAAGTTATATTGCCAAGATCCTAATTACCAATTTGGGCTCCCGCAGTTTGCCTCCGAGCACTAAAATAATAAACACTTTACTGGAAAGCTTCCTCCTATTTTTATTTTTCTTCCTCCTGAATTATTCGCCATAAAACATAAATCAGACTTTTGTCTTGGACATAAACTTCTTCAAGTTGAGGCCGCTTCTCCGTACTTCTTGTTGTTGGTCTGTCAGGAGCAGAGGCAGAAACTTTTTATATATATTTTATTTTCGTGCAAGAAGTAAACGTTTACCCTGCCAGAGAGGAAGAGGCTGTCGTCGTTTGTGTCACTCTCGGTGGGGCCTCGCTTTTCCCCCGTTTTTTTTCAGCATTTTCTTGTTTGCGACTGGCACCGCTAATGATCCACGCCAGTGGCGCCCACGTCAGAGCCTCGACTCCTAGCCCGGCACCTTTTGCATTGAATATTGTTTCCATTTGATGCATAAACGTAGTTGGCCACGTTGTTGCTGTTAAAGTGGCTGAATGGCCAATTGCTCATGTGGCTTTTAGACGATGGCGTAGAGGAAGATATACGCAATAATCAATTGATGTTTTATTATTAACTAGTTATACTCAACCATAACTTGCTTATCGAAAGCTGTTCCTTTGTATAGGAATACTTCTCTTTAAAGAGCTGATTTTTGTGATTCTAAACAAAGTTTTGTAGGTCCTCCTGATAATTTTTAATTCAACAGCATTAAAATCTATAAATTTTTTTATCAAATCAAATGCAAATTAGATAAAAACAGAATTGTTTCTGGGAAAAGGCCTATTAGGAAATTAAGATATATTATAATTAATATTATTTCTTTAATAAAACTAGAGAATTTTAATAAAATCTCTTGGAAACTCACATGACAACGTGACTAAGGATAAGCCACTCCGTTAAAAATAGCCTCTTAAGAAATCTGTTCATAATTGAAACATCTGTTTTGTACTGCACATCATCCATCATTCTCAAAGACGTTATTAAAATAGGGCGGTCAACCCTTAACGGTTCCATTATAACCCATTACACGGGTCTCATATGGTTACGAGGCAAATTGTGCAAGCAACCCTCGTTGCGATGACGTCTGAAGAAGGAATATTAACCATTCCCATTCCGCTCCACACCCATCATCATCAGCGGCAGGAGTTGACATCCTACGCAGCCAGGATGCTGTACACTTTGTTGTCATCAGACAGGCGGCGGCCTACCGCTAGAAGAAAACCCCTTAAATCCCAGCAGTTCGCAGGCCGAAACAAATGTCTACCAAGGCGGCAGCTTCCGTTGCTGCACTAGAAAAATAATAAATAAAAAAAAGTAAAAGTTAAAACTATAAAATATAAATCTTTGCCAAAGAAAACGCTTCTTAAATCATCCATTTAATATATTAGAACTCAAGTATTATTCATTTTTTATGAGGAAGACCTTCAATATATATCTTAATAATATTTCTCGAATTATTAGTTTCCAGTGTAGTTCAAGCTCCGTCTTTGGTTCCTTAGTCTTGGGCAAATCCGTTGCACAGTTTTTTTTCTTTACGGCTCTTTTCCGTTCCTTTTGGCGAGATTTATCGCCATTTATACATCATTGTCACCATGGAGTTGTGTTGGGGGATTGAGGTTGAGGTTGGGCTTCGGTTTGGCTTGGGTTGAGGTTCATGTGTTTTTTTCCTCGATTTTTCTGCGGTGACAACGTGCAACCGCGTCAACGCAATTTGCCGCCATGTCGGGATCGAAGTTGAGCCCCGGAGTCTACGAAGAAAATCTTTCCATGTCGCGCCTTTCGGCCTTCATGATGAATTATTGAGACGCATGTCGTTCTGACAATCGCAAATCAGCCAGGAATCCACTCTGCTGCTGCTATCTATTCAATGTATCCACGTTTGTTTTTGTATCCATCATTGACTGATGATTTCCTAAGGCAACATGCGACAGGGGCCGTTGAGCCTTTGAGAGTATGTATCTCTGACCCTCAGCATTTCAAGGAGATTAGATTTAAAAGTCTTTTTCCAGTTGTGACCTAAGCCGCTTAACATCCAACTGCTGCTTGAATAGAGCAAGTGTGTGCTTGGGATGTGTGTATTTTCCTGTGTCATTACGTTAATTTGCGGCATTATGTCCTTTAATGGAAATCTTCTGTGAAATTTCCTTGAAAAATTAATTTGCAGAGGCATAAGGAAAAATCATAGAATCAACACAAACTTCTGACCAATATAGTTATACCCCCTAAGAGTGGTAAATGTTTAACAATCAATATATTTCGAAATATTTATTGCCCACTGCGAATTTTTCCTTTTAAATTTATTTTCCTATAATCTGAAATGATCTTTAAATCTCGCTCTTAACATTTATGGCTCAATTCATGAGAGGTAAAAACACTGAATAAAAGCTGCAATTATTTGAAGCGACAAAGAGTTTGCCTTTTCATAGTTTACAGCTCGTTAGCTCTTTATAGTTGGCTGGATATATCCTCCACATATAAATTTAATAGACGGACAGCGAGGCAGAAACTGCTGACAGCATTTCACTTTTCACCTTGGTCAAGGCTGTCGCTGCTGCTGCTGCTGCTTTTGCTGCTGCTTGAGCTGTCATCATTTCCAGCGGGTCCTTTGTGGTCCTCCTTCTGGTTTTTTCCCGATTTGCAGCCATGGTTGGCATCTGCAGTGAATGTTCGTTCGCCCGCTCTTTGCAGTGAGCATAATGGCATTTCGGCCACTTTGAAGTTCAAGCTATGGTCTCCCATTGTTGCACTGTGGGCGAAAAATTTAGACAAATAAAGCCTGGGATAAAGATTTAATTGGATTAGATAATTTATTTTAGAAATTCTGAAATGAATTAAGTTAAATTTTCAAAGAAAATATTTAGAAAAGAGTTCAATAAATTAAAGTTGGTATGATAAACATAAAATTGCTATGAAGGCCCGATCCCAATTTCGATTTACTGACTCTGAATTTATTTTTAACAGACAAAAGGACTACGTTTAAGCTTCTGTCAATTAAAAAACCTCAGCAGAATAGGAACACATTTGTAACCACAGGATATTAACGAAAGAAGTTTCTTTCTTTTCTTGAGCAATCTTTCTTCTTTGATTTTTTGTAGTGTTCTATGAAAAGTCAGATTAAATTAGGAAAAAACCTCTTGGATGCTGGAATATTTTGCCCACAGTGCAAGTTTGGTCTGTTTGTTGTGCAAAAAGAGTTGGAACCCGAAAAGGTACGAGTCAACGCTTGCGTAAAACTCTGTTACCTCGTATATGAAGGATGTACATAGTTCTAGATAAAATAAATAACAATTTGTATTTATTTTTACTAAATTATTTGATTATAATTAAGAACACAAAGAGTATAGCACCATATGTAAATCTTAACAAAAATATATATATAGTTATGGTAAAAATGTGATCAGAAAAGAGGTTTAAATCGTTTCAAAAGCACCATCACAAAAGAAAAGGAATCGACTAAATAATTGGGTATTGGTATCTTTTATATTTGCAGATTATATTTATATTATTTTGTATTATTTTAAAGAATCTTAAAGGATATTTAAAAGTCTACTTCTGAAGAATACTTTATATCATGCTTTGCTTATATCTCCATCGGCCGTCGCTCTGTGTGTGTCTGCAGCTTATGGTGCGGTAGGCTGGCAAAAACATTTTAGAATTTTTAATGTGCCGCCTTCTGCCTTTTATGGCAAATACACATACAAACACACACACAACCACACAATCGACGGCGGTAGCGGAAGCAAAAGCAGAAGCAGCTGCCAAGTGCTGGACCACAACGTCCGCAACGCATTCGGGCCGTATCTGTATCCAAAAGATATTTTTTCAGTGGCCCAGCACCGGGCCGGCCTCTGCCGCACTGTTAACATGCACATGACATTTGTCTTTAGACGTTAATCTCATTAAATAAGCAATGTGGCCCAGACCGGCGGCGCCCTCTCTACCAGCGCTTCCTCCTACCTCAGATCACCCCTCAGCATGTGCGTGATGCATTGCCAGCTACTTTGCCTGGATAGTAGTTCAGGAGTGAAAGGAATCTGGAATTTACTTGAAAGAATTATAAATTACCAACTTATACTATTAATTCTGTACAAAAAAGTCGAAATAAATGTTAAACAAAATATAAGACAGCACGATACAAATATGTTTTCACTCTTTAAATAAGAGGAACATTTCAAATCTAAGAATATTAAGCTACAAATTCAATAAATAACAATAATCGAGTGCTAAAAAATTCTCTTTCAAATATTATTTTTGGCCCATCAACCACAGTGCCATGTGATTTGTAAGCCCTTCTATAGGGCCTCCTCCCTGTCCGTCCATTTGCCTGTCCGTCCGTTCCGCTGTCCGTCCGTCCATTTCCCTGTCCGTCCGTCCGTTCCCCCGTTCGTCCGTCCGTCCATTAGACAGTTCGGTTTGGGAACGCTTTTAATGCAAATGCTGGGACCAAATGCGCATTAGGAGCGACACAAAACGACCCTGGCCGCAGAGTAAGCTGCAGGACGAGGAGGCTGGATGCCGTAGATACTCTGCATACTACGAGATACAATGTGCATCTTTTATGAGATGGCAAACGACACTGCACGGACTGACTGTGCATATGGTTGGCTCGCTTGGAGTTTAGAGTTTGGAGCTTGCATTAGGCTCGCTTTGTGTCTGGGCAAATGTTTCGCCATCGATTAGTTGGCTGCCGAATTGGCCAAAAGCTGCACATCGGCAGGGCATATATCGAGGAGCGAATGAATTGGAGGTAAAAGCTTAGAACGTTAGAGTTGTGGGCCCAAACCACTAACTTTTTGGGGGGCGCAATGGATGCACATTTGCATTTTGTGGGCTGTGTGTCGCATATGGAATGGTAATTGGTAATTCTATAAAGGCGCCGCCTAATTGATGAATTACCATTGCTCTCCAGAATGCCTTACCTCAAGCCCGGAGCTGAAATCCCTTCTCATTGTATGATTCTGTGTAGGTATATATAGAACTATGGGCAACTTTTGCGGTGTGGTCTGCTGGCCAATTTCATGTTTATCCTGTGAATTTAACTTGAACAGCTGACAAGGCACTCCTGTCTTGGATGCAACTGAGTCATCACATTACCATTTTAGGTTGTCCGAATGTACGAATAATTGTGCAGAATTATCCTGGGCACAAAGCTTTCAATTGTCTGTGGATTACAGCTTGAAGAGGGCCTTTGGGGATAAGTTGGCCTAGTTTAATTGTACTTTACAAATATAAATATCTTTAAAATTACTTTAAGATTTTTTCTTTTATCCTAAGGAGAATTAAAGGGTTTTCTAAATCTTCTGGTCGAAGCCTAAATTAAATTTAAATATATTTTCGATATAATACCGATTTAACCGATGTATTTGATCGATATAATAAACTTTGCACGATATATTATCCATTTAATAGATATGTTGTATCAATATAAAAGAAATGTGTTCAATATAATAGCGATATCTTTTCGATATAATATCGAATCAATCGATAAAGTTGAATTTCGAATCACTAATCAATTTCCGGTTATCGATATTTTATTTATCATAAGCTTGTGTTACTTAGAGAATTTGTTTTTAAACTAAACTTTTGTGATATATTTTATCACTGCTTCTTTAAGGAGGATAACATTTTTCCTTAATTAAATAAGCTTCATATTATACATTTTTCTTTAATATTTATGAAAGGAACGGGACTTCCAACTAAAATTAAAAATTCAGGGCTTGAACTGGTGGATTCAGTGAGTTTCCGTTTTGCAATTTCAAAGTTTTCTCTTTCCAAGCTGAATCTGTCGAGTGCAAAATCTTCATTTCGCATCGCAGGAGGAGCTTGAGGTTGATGGGGTCACTTGAAGCTGCCAACGGATGCGCAACTAAATCGTCCATGTCATCACACATTTGCACGCACACATAGCCAGGGGAAAGTTTTCCCTGACCCCTCCAAGGCAAACACACACACAGAACACACAGTCGTCTCCCTGCATTCACATTCTCATTCACATTCACATTGCATTTTGCTATCCGTCTACACTGTTGACTTATTTGCTTTGAGATAAACGCCAAGTTGATTTATACAACCCACCGACAATTCATTCAGCCATTTGCACCACTCACACTCACCCACCCGCTCGTCCGCTCATTCACTCATTCGCTCATTCACTCACTCGCTCATTCATTCGCTCATGCAGACATGCAGTCAAGCGTACGAAATTCTTGTTTGTTTGTTTCTTTATTCATTGAGCAAGCAGCCGACTTCCTTGCCGGGAGAGCTTGGACAGAGGCTAACCGAGCTAGCAAACTAGCAAACAATGAATGGGGCGTCGGACAGTCGCGAGCCACCCAGGATCCAGCAGGGAGGATGTCGGAGGCCACTTGGCCACGTCACTCGACAATCAATTCGCATCGAGGCGATGTCGGAAATTATTTTCACCCGCATTTGCATTTCAATTTTTTTACAGATTAGAGCGCCAGAGGTTAGAGCGGTCTAGTCTTAGTTACCACAGCATAGATAGAAAGCAGAGGTGGTCTGATACTGAACATGAGAGCCAAGGCAAGAGGCATTTCGGTCAGCTTTGGCAAGCTTCGTGTAAAATGCCGAGTTACTTAGGTACTCCAGGTGCACTGTGTGAGCAGCCCTGATATAAGGCAAGGATCAAGCAGTTAGCATTTCTTTTTTAAAGCAAGTAAGATCGTTACTAAGAAATAAATTAAAGTTCAAGGAATATTTTGAAAGATTTTTGATTTTCCAAAACAAAATTGATTCATCGTCCCTAAAATTAGTTTAAGTAAGCTAGTGGAACTTCTTTTTTTACTGTGTATCACCTTTTATATTTGATTCAATCAAAAACCCACCCTATTCATATAATTTACCACTTGATTAAATTAGACACTCACAAAAAGTTGTACTAATAAATAAATAAAATCGTTCTCCAAGAAAACTGTGCTTGCTTGCTTGTCGGCAGTTCAGCAATTGATTTGTTTGCTTGACATTTGTCCGAGTTCATTGTGGGCTTCCAGTTTTATGCTTCGCTATACATAACTAAGAAGGCAGCTGTCTGGATTTCTTGCTATTATAGTTGAAAGTTCAAAGGGTGTAGGTTTGATTGATTATTATGATTAATGGTTTGCTGGTGGCAAGGTTTAGATGACAGATAAAAGGGATACAGAAAATTATCAATAATATTGCGCATTTTTTGTGTACTTAATTTATATATATACATATATTTTTTCTTATTAATATAATAAGTTACCTGACACCCTCTACCATATAGATTCAATCCGTTTAAGCTTTCTTATTCACTATTTTCTTATTTATAAACCCTTCTTCATGCCTCGGCACTAATTTGAACCCAAAGTATGTACATATATACGAGTATATATAGGGAGTAACTACCCTCCTGCAGTCGTGCTTATGGCCATGTATATTTAGGCCTTTATGTGATGGCGGCGGAATAATGGCGGCTTGTATGCTTAGCGGCAATTAATCAGCGGAACTGTCCGCACCCAAACATGCGTGAACACCCAAACCACCCACAAGCTGGGCTGCGGCAGAGAGACGCGGGCGACCCTAAAAATGTTTGGCTGTAATTAACTTAGATAAACAAAGACGCCGAGGGGACGACATTCGGTCTGAGTGCCGCCTGCAAAGTGCGACTGTGTCCTTCGAGGACCACCACCCCGAAAAGCAAGAAAGAAAGTAGGAAAAGTTGACGGAGGAGGAAGGCAGAGAGCTATGAACTGTGGCTTGGATGCTGCCGACTTCCGTTGCCATCTATATACGAGTATTTGCTGGCACACTTGGCCGACGCAGTTGAGAAAAATGATTGCTCAAATAAATCATAATTAGCCATGTAAACATCTAACAGATGAACGTGGTGTGTGCCTGTGTGTGTTTGGGCAGTTGCAGGCAAGACAAAGCGACACCATAAATCGTTCATTGAGTCGTCCGTCCAGGCGGCATAAAAATTCGCCTCCATACTTTGTACAATTGCCTCTGACAGCGGCACACTCGTACATATTTATTACCACGAGGTTCGAGGATATTTGTAAGCAAATCTGCATTTGAATTGTATCCAATAAATCACAAGATTAACATATCAATTTCGATGCTTGATTTACACAATTCCCAGGTATTAACTTTTTGATGGAAGACAATCCTCGTTTATTTAATATAGCTTTGAAAGGTATTGGAGTATTAGAATTTTTAACTAGACTGCTATGAGACTGTATTGAAACTTTCATTAAAGTTAACTGTCTTATAACCGTTTTAGGAAAGTTATAAGATCTCTTGATCTCTTTATATCTATCTCACATTTTACAGAAAAACTATAAACAATTTATTAAAAAGATTCCTAATAATAATAGGGCTATGACACTGTATTACAACATTTATTAATTAGTGTTTACAGTGTCATAGCTCTATTATAACTGAATTATAAATTTTATACGATGTTAATTCTTGAACCGAAGCTTGTTTATTATTCCTAATTATCCTTAAGAGATATTAGGACCCTTTAAATTTTTCTGAGCCGAATTATATTTCTTAAAACTGTAAACAAAAATATTTAATGATACTCAAAATATTTATAATTAGGGTTACTCCTCCCCAGAACTCCAAAGATAACTGTCTCCAACATTAACAACTGAAACCTTAAAAAAGAAAATCCCCAAAACAATTAAACTTTACAGGTTACAGAAATGTGGTTATATTTGTCATTGCCCATTTAACTGTTAAAGTGTCTATGCTAATCGATAAACCTGCTTAGTCATGGGACTCACGCTAAATGCCGAGCACTTTCCTGTTGGCCATTGGGTCATCTGGTCATCGTCTGGAGTTTATCGCCCCGCACATTGACCGCTCGTAAATTTCATAGAATTAATTACACAGCATCTGTTGGCTGTTGGCTGCTGCGGCTGCCATTGTTCTTCTCATTATTATTATTATTGCTATTATTGTTTAACTGTTGTCGGTCGTCGCGAGTTGGCATTTGTTTGTGCGTTTCTGCTGTTCTTTCCATTTCTGGCCACCGCCCTCCGGCTTAATGATGCATGAATTGCGGCGACGTGGGCGTGTCCATTCGAACTTGGAAGGGTCGAGGTCACAATTGAGCTCATGTTGCATGTCATTCCCCGCTCTGCGGTTCATTGACTGACTGACTGAGCCAACTCGGTGTTTATCCATTGATTTCTTACCTCTTTCCCGTTGAGTCCGTTAAGAAAACACAGCTCAGCACAGTGTGTGCGTGTGTGTGTACACCCGTAATTACTGCTGACATCTGTGAGTACCTGACCTGTCTGAGAGTCCCGGTAAATGGTTCAGTTTACGAGTTCCTTGTGCATCCTTAATTGGATGCGTGGGAGCGGGGGCGAGATCTTTTTAATTGTTCTGCGATTGGAGTGGTTGGTTGGCACCAAAAGGGGTTGCCTGTTTTTCTAACGAACGGTTTTCTTTGAGGCGAAATTGATAGTTATCTTAAGGTGAGTTTTAAGACGGGTTTTTAAGTGGGGCTTACTTAAAACCGACTTAAGTGGATTGTCCGGATATGATAAGAGTGAGTTTAACACATGTCAAGTGTAACAACTTCGAATTTATAGCTTTTTAAGATCCTTACTAATTAACTTGA
The DNA here is from genome assembly GCA_018153105.1 of Drosophila rufa. Classification (NCBI taxonomy): domain Eukaryota; kingdom Metazoa; phylum Arthropoda; class Insecta; order Diptera; family Drosophilidae; genus Drosophila; species Drosophila rufa. The sequence goes on from JAECXS010000096.1 coordinate 22,196,138, forward strand.
CTTTATTTAAGTGACTTTCCCTTTCCTGATTTACGTATACTAACAAATGATTCTCTTTTGTGTCTTTCCAGGTATGTTTCATTTCCAAAACTGATAAAACCTTAATAACAAGTAGGTAACTTAATAACCTCCCATTTCTCATGACATATAAAAGTTTTTTCTATTAGCAGAGTTAACCTTTTGACTCCTGAACTGTGTTTTATTTCCACAGCTTAGCAAATTAAAGTTTTGAAGGGATTTTTCATGACAGTGTGAAAGCTTAACCTTGCTGCTCCCTTGGCATCCATTTTTCTCTCATTTTTTTGGGTGTGTGTGTCTGTGCAAAGTGCCCGAATGTTGTCGCCATTTGCGTTGAATGCAGGAGCAACAATGGGAGCAACAACAGCTCTGCGTAATAGAGTCAGTTAGTTGCCCCCATATATATATACATATATATATTGAGGAAAGGCAGCAGGAGTTAGGAGGTACCGGTCCAAATTGGCTTCGGGGCCTGAGTGGGGTTGAATTAAGAGTCCTTTCAGGGAGCAGCAGTCAGCACACAACAATGGAATGTCGTGCTATCTGCCGGCTGCACAATGTTAGAGTTGCACTTAACTTCAGACACAGGAAAACCGAGCTGCACAATAAGCGCAAGGACAACGTTAAGCAGCCAGGATGCTGAACGGTGATGGTGGTCACCCCTATACCACCAGCAGAGCTCCCCCTCATTTTTTCCCTCAGTGTGTCCTCTGCTGTGGCTGACAAAAACAAAAGTCACAAACAAAAGTAGCATGAAATAGCTGCAGTTTTGCCTTTGCCGTTGCTGCCGCCGCCGGCAAAGTCAAGTGCCTGGCGATTTTTCTTACACAATAATACACTTTTCCCATTTCGCTGACAGTTCTCCACTTGAATATCCTGTAGCTGGGTGTTAAAAGGGTATGATCATTGCTGGGTGCGGCTAAAAAATATTTTTACTTAATTTTATAGCTTTCAGTGAAGCAACATAAAAAGTCCAGTGAAAAGGCATGGGTTTGATAGTTGCGAAAAATATCGATTAATACGGTCACATTGTCTATCAGCTGATTGCAATATCATCGTTTATCGATAGAACTTGATTTCGATTTTCTCTTAATATTCTTTCACATTCTAAGTTTTTCAAACTTTACTATATACTTATTACTCTTAATAAACATCACAGTTATATTAATAATGATATTTTTTTTATAGCGGCTGGTGGCTACAGTTGCAAACGATAACATATCGATATGCTGTACAAATTGAGGAAATTGATAATTTTCTTGCATTTTCTTTGGGAAAACAACAACAGCCTTTGCCATAAAATGCACAATTGGAATGCAGGATGGAATTCAAATTTATTAGAGCTTTAAAATTTAAATTAAATTGGCATTTATCTGCCTTTAAATATTTTTGGGCATCAAAAGGTCGATTCCTCCTATTCCCACAAACTTTCTTAATCATTTTTACGATTTCATTTCAACGACGTCTCCACTCAACTGCGACATTTCTTGCACATGCAGCTTGTGACGTCACTTAGCGCAGACATCTGTGATAATGATAAAATTAGATTATAGATGCTTTTCATTTTTCACACCCCAGAGCTCCCTCCCCCCTAGCACTTGGATCCCCCACCCAGCAACTTGAATTTATGGGCCTGCGGCCCCCCGCCATGTGGGAATGCGCCATGCGGGTGTTGTGCTGGAAAATAATTACCATCAAAGTTTTATATTACACACATATATTTATTACGACGGGTTGGGAAAGGGGGAGCAGCAGCGTATCTCACGGATGCACGGCTACACGGATATAGAAAGTCAGACAGTCAAGTGGAATGAAGCAAAAAGTTCAGATGAAATTGACAGTTTGCTTAAGCGCATTTGTTAGCAGCAACTGGCGATGACTTTTGTGCGAAAGATACGAATACAAATGTATCTCTATCTATCTGGGCGGAGGATGCAACAGTTGCAGTTCAACGTACATATACATGTGACGATTACAACAGACATCGCCCCTCCCTGGTGCAGTGAACAAATTCCAATTGAGGAGAAGAACGAAAATTATTTCTATATTTGTCTTGACTCGTTGTTTCTCCTTGTTTTTGTGTGCAGAACTCGACACAGTTTCGTTAAGTAATTGAATTCAATTGTATCGGAAAAAGCTCTAGTTGGAAATAGAAAGCTAAAAGTCGATGGCACTCCATGGGATAGCACATTGGTTACTCAGAAGCTGGAAATTACAACAAAAATGTATATGTATAATATTACAGAATATGTAAGAGATAGTCAGAAAGGTTTGGCATGTATAAAAATTATTTAATAATAGAAAGGATAGAGTATTTAGTAGGGACCGAGAGGAAATGTTCGCTATGATGTATTAACAAAAATATTGCTGTCAATATCATATCGAACATATCGGTAAGTTTGATGTATCGAAAATATCGCATTTAACGTTAAAATATCGATATTATCGAAAATATCAGAATACAATGTATTTAATTTTTTTTTTTTAATTTTAATGAAAACATCTTTCAATCAAAACTGTTTACGGCCTTTTTATATTTATTTATAAGAAGTTTTTTATTTTAGAAAGTTTAAACTAAGCTAAGGATCTTCTTTGCCACAGTTCAATATATCAACAAAATATCTATTTACCGTAACGGAAAAACATCGATTTATACATCGGTCCTCGCGTCCAATTTTTTGTACAGGATCGATATATCGATATTTTCTGTTCTCTCTAGTATTCGTAAAACACAATAGAAAGAGTATTCAGCCACCTGTTTATATTAACATCATTTGAAGCACTTGTAGCGAATGAATAATTATAATCAATTCAATTTATATTAATGCTCTTTATCGACACTTAAAGCTTATTGCATTTTGCCAGCCCGAAAATAATCATTTCGATAACGTTTGACCTGCCATTTATTACAAACAATTTAACTGAAGAGATTCGTTTAAATTTCAAATTATTTCAATCAGTGTCTGCTTTTCCCCTCTCTCTCTCGACCGGCGGTGGCGGCGGCTGCCATCAGAGAATGTTTTTCCACAACAATTATTTTCACATTATGCTGATTTCACCTTCTGACCGACCGCTCCGAAAAATTAACGTGAAAACAAAGACCAAAAAATTAAACATGCCAAACCATCAAATTAGTGTTAGCCGCAAAGGATTTTCAAAACTATTCAAACACTGCCCGAGCGGGAAGGGAATAGAGGAAAACCCGAAAAATAGGAGAGAAACGAGAAAAAGACTAATTACACTGCCCTAAAAACTTTAACGACGAGTGCCGTGGCAATCTTGACGAGGGTTCTGGGTTTTCGGGGGAGTGGCGGGGACAGGCACAACCGCATTGCTATAAAACGAGAAATATTTGAGTGTAAACACAACTTGCATCCATCCCAAATGCGAGTGTGTGGGCTGTGGCAGTGGCGGCGGCGCCGCCTGCAAAGTGTTTTCAGGGGCGTTGCATGCCACACACGCAACAGCCAAGCAGCCAGCAGAGATACATTTGTATCTTTGAGCTCTTCTAAACGAGGGGAGCCACAACCAAATGTAAATGTCTGTCTGGCGCATCCTTCGGGGGATGGCTGCAAATGCATTCGACGTGAACGCGAACGTGAGTGTGAGTGTGAACGTGTCGAAAGTAAGCTGCAGTTGCGAGCGACAAAATCGCGCCTCGCTACGTGATCCAGCTTTGGCTATATCCCTTTAGCCCTTTCCGCTAGCTTGAGCCACTCTATAGCCAGTAATATATACATGTGTAGTATGGTCGACGCCGACTGACAGGGAGAACTATTTGTCACGGCATTCCGTCGGCGCCAGGATTAAGTTCTCTCCCAAAACTCACACACACCCACAACTTCTTTGTCCTGGCAGATTTTCCTTAGCCTTGAGTTGGAAGAGCAGACCGTAAAAGTGTCAAATGCGAAACGAAGAACACCACTTGTGATTTTTGTTCACTTTTCTGGGGGAAATACTGTTTTTTTTCCTATAACTTGTATCTCTAAAACTAATTTGATATGTCCCTGAAGAAATGTCTTATTGATATTATTATTATTATTATTATTGAGTAATCTTATCTATATTTATTTTATATTAAAATAACAGATATTTTATCTAATTAGTAAGCATTTCCATCAACTTAGGATGTTTCTAGGTGTTGTATAGCGTCGCCACAGCTTTTATTTATTTATTTTAGTTTAAGTGCGAATTTTAGCCTCCTGCCCAAGCCTATAAATACATGAGTAAAGAGCATTTGCGGAAGTAAATGAGTCTACTAGCAACTGGCAACTATATATAGATTAAATAAATACTTGGAAACATTACATCGAATCGAAAATAAATATTCCTACTATCAGTAGAACAAAATAAATAAACAAAAGTATAAAAAGGCAGTAACAAAGAAAAAGTTACAAGTAAAAAACCATCATGGGAGCGCCCTCATATGTAGAACACGCCCGTTCAGTGCCACGCCCACTCGGCCATGTCCTCAGGGCGTTGCTGAATGGAGAACGGAAGTACAGTAAGCGAAATAGTCGTAGAAACATGTGTCTACGTTCGCATCAGCGCCAAAAGGAAACTTCACACACAAGTGAGGCGGCGAGCCAGCGAGCGCATGCATTAAAAATCCACGCTTCCGGCAGGAGTTTACCCCACAAAAGCAACAGCCCACCCGATATCCCATGCCCAAAAAAAAAAAAAAAAAAATACACCCCGCATTCAGGGCTTCAATAAAAAGATAGACAAACACACTCACAAAATAAGGGAAGAGCGAAATCTAGGGAATGGCAAATGCATTTGGAGTGTTTGCGGCAAATGCCAAAATGAAATACATATTACTTAGCAACAAAAAGGCAAAAATGAAACAGTCTCGACCTATTGGGTACTCTATAATAATTTAGTAGAAGTTTGTATGGATTTTGTTTGCTTTAAACTATAAATGCTTACATTTTGGGATTTGTAATAAGGTATCTTGTTGAGTTTTTAGAAATTATATTAAATTTTTAGGCATTCAGATATTTACCTAACAGAAACCTAGGCTGTTATATTTTCTACCCATATAGAACGCCATCATCATTCTGTAGTGGTCATTCTATCAATAGATGGATCGATAAATTTACGATAGCATCTAATATAATCTACAAGTATATATAGAATATATCAGAGGGACTCACCTAACTCTCTATGAACCATTGCAATTTCCCCTTAGACAAATATTTTATTGCTTTTGATTTAACATCAAATATAAATTAACTAAGTCTAAATATAAGTGGTATTAATATTGCATAGCAGTTGTATTTTTTATTCTTACATGCTGCTTTATTCAAATATGTGCATTATTTTATTTTTTCTGTGTTGACAAAATTATTTCTACCCGCAAGCTATAAATGTAATGGGTATAAAAGCAAAAAGGAAGCAAAGTTGTATTTTGTTTTGCTGAGTTGCATTTTGTGCTACCAGAGGAAAAGGGAATATATATATATATAACATGACCGATTTAGCTAAGGGAGGTTTCCTTTATTTTTTGTTTAAAAATTTAATATTGCTGCAGGCATTTTTCGTGTTCGGTCGGTTGGGACAGCCGTCCCCAGCGGGGCTTTCGGAGCTGTTTTGTAATCCGCTTTTACAATAATGAAGGAATGAATGAATTGACAAAAAAAAAAACTCATTTCGAAAAACCTGTGTGTGCATTGCTGAAATTCCACAATATTTATTTGATGCAAATCTATCTATTTGAATTATGCATGAACGGTTGGATGGATGATTTCGACTTTACCTAAAGCGTACTTTGCATTTCCAGTTAACAAAACTTTTTTAAAGCTGATCAAACTTTTTGCTCTGCTCAGCCTCGCTCGCTCGCCTCCGGGCCTGATCCTTCCATTGTCCTGTATCGTGAGTAGGTTGTAGTAGTAGTGCCAGAGGAACAATAAATCTTGTGCAGCGAATCAATAAAACTTGCTAATTTTCCGCTCCAATTAGCAGAGTGTACACTACTCCTCTCGCTCTCAGCACAAATCTCGGCAACGGCAAATGGCGAGGGATAAAAGAAATAAGTTTGCACAATGGCGAAACAACTTCCAGAAGAGCTGAAAATAGAAAAAGCTGGAAAAAAGCTTTCTCCTTGTTGTTCCCTTTCTTTTTTCGGTTTTTTTTTTTTATGTAAGGCACTGTACTGAATTGTACTGTATTATTTCTTTTCTCCTTGAAATACAAACAGTGAATAGTGATAGGGCAATATTAGGTTGCAGTAGGAATGAGCCACTTACTCAATTAAAATAGTATTTATACATTTATCTAATGGAATGTTGTTCTATGCACTAATGCATATAATATGATTTATATTATAGAATTACACATTTATCTGTTTGCTTTTAATGGCCAACATGTTTGGACCAAATGTGTTTTGCATTTTGTTTTGTGTCTATGAAATAAATGTATGCAAACGTGGACAAAATAGTATTCATAAATGCTAAAAATTTCTGATAAATAATTTGAAATCACTTATCGTGTGGAATTTCAATGCAATATTAGCATAACCTTTTTTTTTTTTAAATGCTGCTTTGTAATTTGAAATTGAAATTGAATGCCAAAAACAGCTTGTATACATGGGAAAATCGAACAAAGCATTTACCCTCGAACGCCCCTCGAGCTGCAGCTTATAAGCAAGATTGCAAATTTAATTTAAAGATCAATCGCCATGCTGTTGAACAAGTAGAACAATATTTATCCAACCAAGATACCGCTTGTGTGCTGCATGGCATCAGTGCAAGTTGCAGCCATTTGGTGGCCCACCACCAAGAGCGGCGGCAGCAGCAGCAGCAACTTTATAGCTGATTTGTAGCATGCAGCAAGCAATAATTCAATGTTCTATGAAAGGATGGGGCTGTGAGGGAAACAAAGGCTGGGATATATTCCAACACCTTCGACAATGTCGCTGTCAATGGGCGGTCGGAGGGCGGTGTAGCATGCGGCAGCAGGCGCCGGCTGCCTGCAACTGCAACTGCAATCTGTCTGGCCTGCCAATCTGCCCCTGCCCTGCCCTGCCCTCCAGTCTGTCTGCTAGCCAGCTTCGCATCTTCCCCCGATCCAGCATGGAGTTAAAGGGATTCTCGGGGCGTGCAGCTGGAGGAGGAAGAGTTACTGCCACATGCGTCCTCCTTGAGTGCCACAACAGCAATCGGTTGCACCTTTGAAGCGTGTCCGTGTTGCTGCTGCTGCTGCCTTTGCACCACCAACGGCGTCAACAAAAACAAATTTGCATAGTCAGCCTCAGTTCACGAAAATAGAGATGGTCAATGAAGGCGATATTTTTGTATGCGATATTTGGAATATTAAAAAATCTTTTAAAAAACAAGGAAACCTCAGAAATACCAATTTTGCTGAATTCATACTTGGGAATTTTAGGTGCAATGTCTGCAACAAGTGACGCTTAGTGCTGGTAGGCCGTCGGTAATAGTTTGCCAATATTAATATTATTTTTCAATATTTTTAATACAAAATATTGAAATATAATTACAAATTAAATTTTGTAAGAAAGAAAATACTAAAAAAAAAGTCTAAATATTATTTATATGTCCTAGAATGTCTTAGAACCAAATTTATTATATGACGAAATCCTCCGTAGTTTGCAGTTTTGAAAAGTCTTGAAAGAAATTCATGTAGCGAATAGGCTAACTTGACCTCTTAATTTATTTATTTCGGAATCCCATCTCGAAGAATTGCATATGCAATCCTTTTATCCTATTTGTAACCAGATGATCTTCCCTTCTCTGTTGCATTTTTGGTGTTTACTCCTTTTTTTTTGTTTTTGCTTGCGCTTGGCAACACTGCAATTTGCAGTGCAACCCTGCCTGGATTGTGCAACATCCCCTTTTCGGCTGTCGGCTGTGAAAAGTTCCTTCAACTTCACCTTGCGTTGCATTTGCGTTTTGTCATTGCCATTATAATTGATAGCAATATAATTTTGTCCCTTTGCCTTTCCACCAATTCCGGGTCGGTCTTGGTCGCTGTCTGCGCTGGAGTGTCGCAGTTTCGCCCTCCTGGATTTTATGCAAATTTTTCGTGCAAATTGCTTTTAATGCATTTTGAATGCAATTTGTGTTTTGTATGTTGGAATTGGAGTGGAGCACACAAAAACTCGTAATTGAAACTGAAAGATTTTAATTTAATTTGAGTTTCTGTTTCTCTTATCGCCGTCTGACTCTGTTATTGTGTTTGCCTTTCCAAGGGGGGACTAGTCCGTCCATACTCTGTATTCCGTACTCTGTATTTCCGTATTTTGTATTCCGAATTCCCAGTTCCCAGCTTCCCAGTTCCCATTTCCCAGCTCCAAGTTCTGTGTATATTTTTAGTGTGTTTGCCAGCATCATCCAGCAACATCCATGCGGGATGTTACTTCCTTCTGCCTGTCTGCATCTGGCTGGGTGCCTGCATTCATTGAATTGATTTAGATAAAATCGCCGTGTGCCGTCGTGCTTTGTCGTGTGTGCATATATATATTTATATATATGTAGATATATATTTTTGTTGATTGCGTAACGCCCTGTGCCGTATGTCGCATGCAACTTCATTATGCCGCCCGAAAAGCGGCACCAATTGGCGGCATGTAAATGGTGCGCCGCCTCATAATAGATACATTTGAGGTGTTCAACGTCACCTCCTCCTCGTCCCTCTCCGCCATCCCCGGAGATTTTGAGGTTGACATCAAACGAGCTTGTAAGTGAGAGAGGGCCAGGGACCGAGATTTATGCGACGATGCACTCCACATAAGCCACATAAATCTCAATGTGGCGCTGCAAATTGGACGGCCCTGGGGGAGGAATCAAACGGTGTGTGTGATAAGACTTTAATGAGATTTACGGGGGGACTTTATTGACTCTACTCATCAAGGAATTATATTCTTTAATGTTTTACATTTCTTTGGATATTATTTCGATTATTACATTTTTTGAGCGTTAATAGTTATTTTATCAATTTTCCATTAGATTTTTAGTATAACATAGAACTATCTTTAAATAAATAAAAAAAATTTAGTTTTTTATTTTTCTTTTGATTTTAATCATATCTATCTCCGATTTTAAGCAAATACCATTTAAATTAGTTGCCTTGATTAATGGGATTTATCTTAGCTACTTAAACTTTTCAGTAATGCTATCAAGTTCTTAATCCGATTTGAGATCCCTGACCCTTGCCGCCTACTTAAGAGAGGTGGAAACTTCTCCTCCGCGAGCTGAACAATAAGCAATTAAATTAAATCCACACTTCTTTGTGTACAGACTTTCCATAAAAACGCGCTGGGCAAAAATGCTTTTAATAAAATGAGAGCATTAAGTTTATTGAGCGAAGGAGAACTGACTTACCTGACTGGGAATTATGTTTAACTTTTGCCGGCGAAATCAAAAACTTTTATGCACTAACAATGAATCAGGAGCTTGGCTGGAAAAGGGCCACTCTACTGCGTGACCACGACACACACAAAAAGGGATTTCATTTAGGCATAAAAGTAATTTTTTAATCTCTCTCGGGCAACCACTCGAACCCACATAAGTGGGAATATCGAGAGAGTGGGACCTGAGACCGACCTTTTATAACCTTCAAATGAGCAGGCAGTTTTGGGGCCATATTCTCCAGCCAAATAAGAATTTAATTATGAACATACTCAGGGCCCGGCCAGGCGTCTCTCGCCCAAATCCAAGGACAAATTATAGCCATAAAGCCAGCCGAGCGCCGAGCGCCGAGCTCCTTTTGCCTGTGGGATAGGCTAAGAGCTCATTAATGTCACATTCATGGCAACTCCGGAAAGAGCATAAAACGAGCAAAAATTCTATCAGAGTATCCCCCAAACGGGGACGTTGGAGCCCAGGCCGAAACTCCATTTAAATTGAGTGCACACAACAAATTGTCGGTGGTCCTGGGTGTGTATGTGTGTGTGTGGTCGTTTTTGTGGGCCTGTAAGGCAATTAACGTGAGTTACCCCTCACTCTTTAAGCTGCAGTAAAATGATCAAAATTAGCTAAAATCGCCACCAACGTTTTGGACCTTTTTTGGGGGAAATTATTTACTGTTTAGGGATAAAGCCTGGTATATAAAATACGTTCGTATACTACGAAAATTATACTTATACAATACAGATAATATATTATTTGCTTTTTATTTAAAATATCAAAATATGTGTGTGCTTTTTTAAAAGACAACAATTATAAATACAGCGTAAACATAATTAAATAAATTAATAATAGGTTTTATTAATACAAAAAAAGACTTTATACAACTTTGTCCCAGTTGTATTATTTTTATTATAATTTCATTATTTTCTACACAACACAAGAAAAACACCACAACTGAAAACAATGCAGGATTCCCAAGTAGCAGCTCGCTTACGACTGCCTTTGAAGTCCTGATCATTGCTTCACTTCCTTACAACCTTCGACCTGCTTGTGGCTGACTCTCTGTTTACTCCGTCGCTCTAATTAAATTTAATATGCATATTGCCGAGGCATTTGAAGTGGCCAGACAGGACGACGGACCGGACCCCGTTCAGAAGGGTGGAGAGCAAGCTTGTGGTTGGCGGCGGCCCGCCTCTATATATGGGTAATAAATTTGATTAGTAGGATTTACGGGCTCTCGGGTCGACGTCAAACGCTTTTCTTGCTGCAGTAAATTTTATGCTAAACAGCAGTTGAAAAATGGCTGCAAAAGCAGGGTTGGTCAGGTTTCCCACTCCCTTTTTGCTTTCTGCTACTTGGCTTACGTTTGCTGCTCTTACGTTTTTAGTGTTTTGTCTTTAACGTTGAGCGAGTTGTTACAATAAATTGTTTATTGCATACTCTGGGGATCCTCTCTCTTAGACATGTGTTCTCTACACATTTTCCAGAAGATTGAAGTAAAAGTACAAGGAATCCCCGGGCAAAAGCAAAGACTCCCTTTGAGCAAAAGGTTTACAGTTTGCAAAGGGCTGCCAAAAAGTATGCAGTACATCAGCGACCCCATCATTAACATCATTATCGAGGGGGGGGGCCACAGTAGAGCCGCAAACGAAACCCAGAAGAAAAATCACCAAAAATGATGCCAAGGCCCACGGGCTGAGATTATGCGATAAAGCCAGCACACACACACAACGTCAAGTGAAGTTGAGATGGCCAGGCAATGTCCCGTTTTATCCCACTGTGTGTGCCGCCTTTTTGCGGCTTTCAGCGCCGCACAGCATGCTGCCGTTTTGCTGACTGCCGAAAACTCAAAATGAAATGCAGTCAACGCCCTCGCTTCCGACACTCCCGCAGAACCGCATTTCCTCCTACTTATCACTGAGAAAAATGTAGGGAAAAAACGGAAGCATAAATATATCGTTTTCGAGAAAAAATAAAGTTTCAGAATTAAAGTGATATAATAAATACTTAAACGTGAAATAAATACCTTAATCTCTATAAAATTTCCTTCGTTTATTTGTTTAATCCATTGCTGCTTTCGATATGTTTTTTTTTTTTTTCATATTTTACCAATAAATATGATATTTTTAATATTTTTCGATATTGATACGATATTGAGCGCGATATTTATGTTACATTTTTGTTTAAAGATTTATTATAATTTTATTATTATAATAAAATTAAACTGACTGAAAGACATCTTTTAACATTAATCTAATGGAAGAATTATCATTTCCTAAGCAAACTAAACAGATTTTAATAAAAACCTTTACTAGAACTATTTAATATTTCACAATAAAGACCATATAATTTATGTTTAATATAATTCGTATTTCTTAAGTTCTTAATCACGATTTAATATATTAAAAACACCAATTTTTATAGCCGTGCCTGTCGGCTCTTCAGTTAAATTATGCGCATTGGGCTTCTTTGGGTACTGAAATTATTTCACTCTCTAGCTCATGTCGGCTGAATGTAGATTCACCACCACCGCCACCGCCACCCCATTATCACAGCTCTGCTCCCTTTGTGACTCTGTTTGTGGCAAAAATGAAAGGAGATTTTATTTTTTTTTTCTTTGCATACCAAAGACGAGGCATAAAAAAGTCAAAAAACGACAGAGAGTGCATTTTGATGATTGGCGCGCTGCTGGGACATAAATCTACATTTCCAATTGCAGCCCGAATCAATTGAGGCGAATATTTAAATGGCATTCGAAATTCGGCATGAGCACAAAGGCCTTTGAAATTTATTCCTAATAATAAACGAAAATTTTAGGATAACTCGCATAGGTGCACGCTATTTTCCTGCATCAATTTTAGTGAGAGATTTCCAAAAAAGCAGCAAAATAAATTATATAATGTTTGATGTCATAGAAACCGACTGGGAAAATATATTAAACATAAAAAAAGGTTTCTCAAACCAAAAATAGGATTTGGAAATATGTTGATTGACTTTAAATAAACCTTAAAGCAGTGTTTAATATTTTATTTATTTATTTCCATTGCAGGTAAGCCACAAACAATTATGAATGAGCGCATATTTTAAGTGAGTAATGTTATAAATACTACCTTATCTTTAATAATGACATAAGTCACTCAATTGCCTTAGGGACTTTTTCTATTTTATGCTTTTTTTTCAATGCATACAATGCCCTTCTATTTACTAGCATTACGCTAGAATATTATTTTTCCGATTTAATGAAAACCAGCAACCTTCTTTCAACACGGACAACCTTATTATATTTTATAACCAGCTGGAAAGTAAACAAATTGGGATTTATATCCGCTTTAATAAGACTTATTTCGATGCTCGAATTATCTGAACACAATCAAATTACAATTTTCGCCGGCGAACGAAATTAAACCATATCATTAACATATTCGCAGAGTTTTAAATGAGAATATAGCATTAATTATTATCAATTTTCAAAGTGTATATATGGGCAGAGTGAGAAAATAAACGAAAACTTTAAAAAGAGCTCTTGGATAACGCTAATAAATCAATGCGAAATGGGGAGAAAATTAAAATCATTGGACAGAAGGAGGCACTAGTAGGGGGGTGTGTCAGTGGCGGCATTAACATAACAGTTATGTGCATATTAAGTGTACATTATGTTCCTTAATCCAGACAATAAAGCACCCAACAATGCGGCACAGCCACAGCAAATGAATGAAATTATGCAAGCATTTTACAACAAATCAATGAACTGCAAACCGACCAACCAACCAACCATTTGGGCCTTGAATATGGAATACGTATGGCCAGGTATTAATGAAATGAAATGTTAATGCCAAACGACAGATGTTCAATTGAGATTGCATTCGTACAATCGGAATTAGGTCAGAGATTAAATCGAAATATGCCGTAGAGATTAGTGTGGGAATTTTATTTTCGCAAATAATTATTGATAAGCAAATTGCTTATGCTATTTCCATTTCATGGTCCGAAATTGTTCCAGTTTTTGTAAAATAATTATTGATGAGTGAATTCCTTATGCTATTGTCATCATATATTCCGAAATAGTGTCAGTTTTGGGAGGTATCCATATTATTTTCCACCATGGACGTTGCACACACGGCAGTCTCCATTGATAATGACATTGCCGGGATTCAGGGGGGTGGCTAATTGAGAAGATAAATTAATTGTTAATATGAAATCAGAGTGCTATTAATTATTATTATTATATTTACCACTGGCAAGAGCCAAAAGGCCGAGCAGGAAGGCAACCGAGAGGAATTTCATCTTTGAAGTAGCTGGAACAGAAGCGAGCACTGAACTGATACCTCAGCCAGACTCATCCCGCTGCTTTTATAGGCCCCGATCAGTCGTTGTTATCAGCTTTCGGCTGGGGCAAAACCGCATTATTGATTTTACGTGTGGTATTACCCTACGATGTTTTGTGAAAATCCCACCACCACCGGTCTGGCCTCTCGGGTCTCTCTCTATCGCCTCCCTCCGATTTCAGGTTCAATTAGCTGCAGTTAATTGCACTTGAACTCGGCTGCATGCGTCTGGGACTGGGTAGCTCTTCTGAAGAAATGTAGAACTCGTTTGCTAATCACGTTTGATTGACAAGCTTCCAGCTTCCAATCGTAAAATCCAATATCGCTTTCGGTTGGATATAAAGAAATACGTCATGGCTCGTGTTGTGAATGCTTGAAACTGGTTTTTTTACGATGGTTCTTTAGCTCGAATTGAATTTGTATTTGTCAACAGATTTTATGCATATATAGGGGGTTCTCAGAATTATTATTCTTATGATTGCAGTTGACAACTCTGAATTTTATAAGTTGGGATTAATATTTAATTAAATTTTACCCAGAAAGAAACTAAGCTGAAGATGATAACGAGGTACCAGTTTAATAAAAGCAAAAAGAACAAGTCACTTATTTGTTTTAATTATATTTAATGCGTTTGAGTTGTTGTGAGCAGTTTTTCTTGATTTCTTTTTTTAATTAATATATTAAGGGAAACAAATGAAGCATATAATCTTATATTAAAGCATTTGCTTTGAAATATAGTTATATAAAATTTTTAAAGAAATTTCATGGCGATTTTCTGAAATACAATTTTTTTTAAAATCTAGATTTCAAGACAAAATATCTGATAGCTACGCATTTAAACAAACTTTAAGTTTTTCTGCGTTATATTTAATTTATATATTTATTTCTTTCATTTACGTTTACTCTTTTATAATATTTATAAAAAATACAGATTATTTTGGCTTAATGCATTGGTTGAAGTTTATTTTTTCATAATAAATATACAATATTTATGAAAACCATTTAAAATGATTATAATCTACTCGCAGGGATGATATTATATAGTAGATTATTAACTTTAAACATAGTCGTCATCAATAATTTTCCTCCATCAACTCGTCGCGTCTTGGAAGTTATTTATTTGCCTTTGGATGTTTCCCGGTGTCGGACAGCGCAATCCCTTCCCTTAAAGAAGCTGTGGAAACACCAATAAATAAGACTTTTGATAATATTATTTAAATCACTAAATTCACCATTGATTAGCACTAACTGCAATGATTGCCATCAAAAAGACGAAAGCGAATTTGAGGAGTTTCATTTTGAAGGATGTGAACTTTTTTGATTGCCGACCGAAGTTGAACTGAGCCCTCTAAGAAGGAACAAAACTAATATATAGCGTTCCGTAAGAAGGTTTTATCGCATAAGTTATGTGAAGAAATAATGCTCTTTCAGAAAATTTTCTTATCAAATGATGACGGAAATAAATAAGGGGCGTTGTTTTCTTAATACCTCTGAGACGCGTGCCTTTGTATATATATATATTATATTTAATAAAAAGAGAAGAAGTCATCTGCCTCATGCGTCATGCAGTTTTTCTTATCCGAATTTATTTACGTACCTAAGGGACTTAGATATTCCTAATAATAACTAAAAGTGCCAGCAATTAAACTCTTTTAGCTTCCTCTTTGTATTTCTTGAAATTAATTTGAGTTATTTAATCACTCTTTTTTTTCCCCCATTCCCCAATCTGAGGAAATACCGATATTTTGAGCTCAAAGCATAAATAAGTTCATTATAATATTTATGGCATTTTTTCGATAATGGAAACTAGCCCTTTGTTTACAAATTGAAATGTTTTTGCAAAGTTTTCTATCTTCAATTTAGTTTTATTTTGTTTTTCCCCTTTTTTCACTTCTGTCTTCATCGAGCAATGAAGAAAATTCGTTAAAATCAATCGGAAAACAAGAAAGGAGTCAATCAAATGGACTGGGAGTTGGGAGAGTGAAAACTTCGCTGCTCCAAAATGAAGAGTGCAGAGGGAACCAAAATTGCATTACCAACTTCGAAATCAACTAGGAGGGAGGGCACTACTCCAAATATATATAGATATATAAATTAAAATTTGCTTAGATTTTTGTATGTATTCTCTTTTAGTTCCATTTGAAGGGCGACAGTCGGGGGAGATACATGCAAAGCTCAGCGGAAATTCCTATGCATTTTCGCCGACCTGTACTCTGGCAGTCTTCCCCTTTTTAGTTTACTTTCTTAATGTATTGCATTTTCCCCTATTTATTTTCTTTCTTTCTTATCTCCCGTTTTTTCTGTCAACTTGGTTGTGCAGTTCACGGGTACAGAAAAATGAATACTTTTTTATGTTTTGTTAAAAGGTGTGAATCCGGGGTTTTAATTGTTTGCTTGCAACATATTTTAATGTCTATTTAAGAAAGTGCTAAGCTATTTACGGAGCTGAAATATAATAATAATACATCATTGATTAGTTGATTAATACATTCATCATCATTAATTCAATTCCTCTGTGCCTTTATCAAAATTGAAAGAAATTGTTGCTATTAAAATGGTTTAAAAAAGCCCTAACATACTTTTAGGCTGAAAATACCTCATAGATTTCAACATTTTTGAATATTAAAGTGCTGTCTAGACATTCAACCGAATAATCCCTCTTGTTTCTCTCTTATTTTCGAGACAATTCAATTGGAAATCTCAGACTTGTGTGTCAATATTTATCTCAGTTCACTACTTAGTCCATTAGCTTAAGTCTATTAAATTAGAGAGTCGAGAACTCGTCTTTAATGACAGGGAAATCACATTTCAATTCAAAAATGCGGCCAGAAATGATAAATGCTTTCAACAAAACGATAATGGCATCTATATACATATACGTGTCTAAGAGTATATATATATCGAGAGAGAAGGAGGCATGTACACCTGGCAGTTGGAGCTGTTTAATCAAATTACGAACAGGACGACAGCCTCAGACAATAAAGTTAATTAATTTACCGTGCCAGGGACTTTGACTTGGTCCTCCCTCGTTCGGTTCTGGCAGGCATTTTGACAGATGCATTGGACGAAGTCCTGTCAGGTGCGTTGTGCAGTAAATTAAATTTAATGGAAAATGTTTGAACTGCTCTCTGACAGTGTCCTGTTTGCAATTTCTGGCAACGGCTACGGCTACGGCTACGGCTATTCAGTCTGAGGCTGAGGCTCATTTTCATCTTCGAGGAGCCAACCAAGTATGCAAATCACGAATGAAATTCGATTATAAAATATTAATCTATTAATTTGTATTCCACCCACTCAATTGACGCCAGTCCTCATCTAGTGTTATTCATAAATCAAAGCGAAACCTGTTAATTTTAGTTCTGATGGAGGGGGAGCGAGGGCGGATATACTCAAACATTTACCCGACACTTCACATTGTGTATAATCGAAGGCAAAGGCTTCACGTTCGTTTGTCAATTCTCGTGCCGCAATTTATGCTAATTTAGTTATAACCTTTCTTGAACCCACACACACATACTCATTCACGAATGACTGGCAACAATCCATTAGTGGGTTACTAACGGTACCCGGCCGCCATTTTGTGTAACAACTGCAAATCAATGGCCTGACATGTGAAAAATGGGCAGCCATTTTGGGTGCTGCTCCCATTGTTGTATGTCTATTATAATATTGCCATATTATTTTATGCATGCAACTGGGGTCCACACACACACACACATGGGTGTGTTTGCTGGTGTGGCACAAACACACACACACCCAGAGTTTGTGATTGTGTCTGCATTTTCGTAATCAAGCTCATGATAAATCGTTGGCGCAAAATTTATTGAGTTTTCGCATGACATTACCAAAGCGACAGCAGCTGCAGTCTGAAATACAAAAACCTTCCTAATAAGAATGATGTTAGGAAAGTGTCTATCTTTATCTAGTTTTTTTTTTGCCACCTATTTTGGTTTCTTTTTTTTGGCTAAGAGCAAGTTGTAACTATCGGAGCTAGGGTGTAGTTATTATAGAAAAATACATATCTGGAATTTATAATAACTAAATGTATTTAAATTAGGGGTGGCAGAAAATATCGATACGATTTCGATAATTGACGTGAAGGAAGATTTATAAATCGATGTTCTGGCGTTGCTATATACATATGACCGATTAATGAATATTCTGTTTGATATATCGATAAATCGAATACCCTAATTTAAATAAAAATATTTTAATATGTATTATTAGAAAAATCTGGCGGAAATAACATAGATATAAATTTTTCTATCTAATTTATTGATTCTTATTAACATTATTTAGGACAAAATCATTTTAAGCCATAAAATATATAAGAACGTCCTTTTAGCAAAAATCTTACCGGGTTTCAGTAATAGTTTCCAGTAGTAAATTTAATTTTAATTTCAAGCTCTTTAAACATGCTTGCAAATATACAAAGAAAACACATCTTTCCAAAAAGAAAAGCAATCAGCAGTGGGCCAAGTAAAGTTGAAAGTTCATTTTATAAAATGCAAATCGAAGCAATTATTCCTGGTTACCAACCTCTGGGAACAAAAGATAAAAATCAATTTTCAACTTCGAATGTAAATTGCCGAATTGAATTTTCTTTGCGCATGCCGTGCATATGTGCATGTAAATTATCCGACTACTGTAGTATTTTGGGGAATTTTCTCGAGCTGCCTGCAAGCTGCAACCAAACGAATGGTGGCAGAGCGGCGGCATCCTTATCGTGTTTGTCCAGCTGCTGCAGCAGCAATAGCTTTGAACAAAAAACGAGCCGAGAATGTCTTTGTGAAAATTCCTTACTACCGAACTATAAGCGAATATAAAAATGTACCTATACTCGTATATATAGAATATATATAAACGTAATTGATGGAGGGAGCCAAAGAGTTATGAAAGGAAATCGCCAGCTGCAGCTGGGACTTACTCCCCTCTTGAAAATGATTGATGACCAAATTGATTTTTATTGAATGAGCTTTTGCCTCCTTTTCGTTTTCTAATTGAGACATCATGAAATATTGTAAAATATTCAAATAGTTGTGGCATAAACATTTATTTTATGTTTTCTCAGGCAGTCATTAAAAATGATTACATAACTTAACACTTACTTTTTTCTGCTCCAAAGCTGTAAATTTATGCCAAGGAGATTTAATTTTTGCATATTTCATTTCCACAAATTGTTTAGGCATTTAATTTTGATTTATCCAAGGCAAACTCAACGCTTAAGATTTCTAATTCGATAATAAAATATTCTTTATTGTTACTAGCTATTTGTTTTTACCTTATAAATATTTAAACACTAACTTCAACTATAATGTAACTTAATAACAACCAATTTATTTGATTTGCATTTATTTATTTGGAATGCAATTGCATAAAATACATTTCCCAAATCACTGAACAACAAAAAATCTGTAGATTAGGGGTAAACTCGTTACAGACAAGCTGTCCCAGACATAACGCAGCCGTAGTAGTAGTAGAAGCACTCAAAAACTATCATAAACATACTCGAAACAAACGACAGATGGACACAAAAGTGAAGAATCCTGCTTCCCTCGTCGTCCTGCATGAGCATGTCCTCAATAAAGGCGAAATTATGAGTGAATTCCCATGACTTATATGGGTTATTAAGCCGCTCACCCCACCCGTTGCACTTGGAGAGTCAAAAATATTTGGGAAATACTCGTTTCGTTGACAAAACCGGACTCAAAAAGCGAATGACAAATGTGCCGAGTGAAGTGGTCCGGTCTGGGGCTGATCTAGTTTCTGGTTCTGTGGTCAATGTGCATGAGCATGAGCCAGAATGAAAACTATTAGCCGGACATGCTGGCTGGACATCATTGTGCAGTTGTTAGGTGACTCACAGACAGGAAGCAGAGTCCTCCATGTCCATCTGCTGGCAGAGAACAAGTTTTTTGGCTTTGCCACAACCCCCTGACCCCTGGTGAACATCGGAAACTGATGCGAAGAGGCAACTCCACCTCCTCCTACGCGGGGGAAAAACCGCCCAAAAACAGACCTATCCGGGAGTTGTCTGTTGGCCATGTTCTCGTGTCCGCTAATGTCACGCTAAAGCTGAACATCGGTCACAACTAGGTTTAAAAAAATATACAATAGTTATTACGTGAAAAAATAATTCCTTAAAGCGACCGTTTTCTTAATGTTCAGTTAACATTTATTTTACTGATAGAATTACCATTTGTACATTTGTAGAAGAACTATGTTTTCTCTGAGTTTTATGTGAAAATAAGACCTAACTGAAAATTATCTGAGAGAGAGTTAGCATTTTTTTCTCTTAACAGCACCTGTTAGCACTTAAAATTCGGTTAATAAGGATGGTTTTGTAAGGGTTAATTAACATAAAGTCATCTGAGGCTTAAGAATTTGATGGCCTTAAAAAATAATTCAATTTAAGACACAATTTTCAAATGAACAACAAAACAAAAATATGTATCTTCTTTTGATTTCATCAAAGCATCCCTGTATTTTGCGCTTAACAGTATATTTTGTGCTCCTTAACTGCTCGTTAATTTATGCTAAAGATTAAGCAACTGCCACCTTAACAGGACTTTGAGAAACTGCCATTTTAACCGATTTTCCCCCTTTCATTTTTGCCACCTAATCAGTTTTTGATTCCATAAAGCTTGGCATACTTTGAGGGGCGATCCAAATGGGTTGTGTCAGAGAGGCAAGCTGCAAAGGAAATGGGCAATAAATTTGAATTAAGTGCTGGTCTTTATTTGCTGCTGATTTACCATAGCTAATGTTATTGCCTGCGGCCATAACCTTTTTTATGACCTTCACTTGACGATGTGCAGTTACATAAGCGCTCTTGCGAATTTTTATCTGATTCAACATTACATTTATTTAATGCTCCAAAGAGTAGCAAAGGGAACTACAATGTTGATTCTACATTTTGGCCATTATTTTTGTTAAAATTCCGTGATTGCCCGTCATCAGTTTGCCATTTTTATGCTTATTTGTACTTCCTACACACACGGCCTCTAACTACAGACCAAAATGGCGACGAAAAATATCCAAATAAAGGGAGCTCAAAAAAATAAAAAGCTGAAGAAAAGCCGCCGACAAAAAAAGGAGGCAAATAAAAATATTTGTTAGCCTTATTAAAATTCCATGCAAATTCGTTTATGGCGACTGCAGTGGGCGTAATCCTCGTCCTCCCGTTTCGGGACAATGTGTGCTGTGTATGTTGGTTGTGTGGCAACAATTGTTTCGACTGGAGGCGAAATAAGTGAAAACCTAACGAAAAGTTATTTCATATGCGCCAGACAAAACAGTCGACTAACAACCCCACCGAAAAAATAAAAGGCAAGACCAGGAGGCCAGGCCAGACGAGACCAGTCGATGTGAGCCAAGGACTCTGTGCCAGGCCAGGACATGGTGGGCACTTTTGTGTGTGTGTGAGCGCGCGTGTTAAGCATATTTAGTTCATTTATTTCAAATTAGATTCTTTTTCGGAGCTTTGGAGCGACAACAAAGAAAGCGCCACGAGGCATGGGTGTGCGAGGAGCGAACGGAAGCTCTCGCCAAGGACGAGTGTCAGCATTGATAAGAAGGACAACACTGCCACTGGCTGGATGGCTGCTCATTTCGGGGGATTTTGCATACATTTTCAAATTATGCAGCATTTATTTTCCCTCCTTTTCTGCACATTTTTGTAAAGAATCCTATTACGCAGCATATATTATATAATTTTTTCCATTTGCTGATTAAAATGGCCATGACGGGGATGTTTTCACTGTACTTGTTGATGAGTGTGCGAGTGAGTGTGCGCACGTTTGTGGGTTAACAAAAAAAAAGGGTTCAAATAACAATAACTGAAAGTGCGCCTAAGTTTTGTGAAATTGTTTGATGTGCGTTTGGGTTACTCGCTTTCCATTTTTTTTGCCCGGCTTGTTTGGGCATGGTTTGAATGGTTCATTAAGTTGGCTGTTTGTGCATGAGGGCGTGGCTGATGTGCTTCGGCTGGGATTGTGGGATTAGGCAAGGAAATAAATAAATTATTTAAAGCGCTTATTTGGCCTCTGAACCGGTCAAATGCTTCCATGAACTTCGTGGGGGCTCTGCGCAGAGCTTATTAAATTTTTTCCGATATAACAAATGGCAGGGTAGTTGTGAAAAAAGGGGATTTTAAACCAAAAATTTGTATAAACCCGAATCATAACGATTTTAATATTTTATATAATAAAAACGCTATTGAAATTGATTAAATGCTATTTATAAATAAAAATATCAAGTTTTTTATTTAAAATAATATATTATAGCTATATTAGCTTAATATTTCTTCTGAGAAAATTTTTATAATATTATTTGGAGTGCTTTTATTTATTGAAACCACTTTTTATTGCTTTAAATTCAGGAATAAAATGTAATTAATGTTATGGCGACCATAACCTTGAGGCAGGCATTATAGTTTTATATTCAGTTATCCAGGAGCGTATTTTCGTGGCACATTAATTTAATTTTGGTTGCAAGCAACTGCAAAACCTGCAACATTCTTGCGGCATGCCGACTATATAGGTATCTGTACCTATTTGGAGGTTGGAATATTGCTTTTCGCTTCGGGTTTTTTGCTGAACATAGTATATTTCTGAGCTCTGTTTTTTCGTTGGCTTTCTTTTTTATTTTTGTTCATCATTGCTGCCTAGATGGGCACCTCGAGGAGGACTCTGCAGTGCGCTTTGTTTCCAGCGAAATGAGCAGCGGCAGCATGTGTTGTGCATGCTAAATTGTTTTCTTTTTTTGTTGGTACAATTTTTTTAAGAATTCATTTTTTGGCCTTCTCTCTCTCAGCCGGCTACTTGGCCGGAGTCCTGGGCATTTTGTTTTCTTTCTTCTTTTTTTTTTTTTTTGTGCGCTTTGTTGACCTTTTATGAAATCAGCCAAAAGTCGTTGAACGCTGCTTCCCCTCTGCCAATGGCCATTTTTTTTTTTTGCTGCCCAGCTTTTTGGGGCTGAGGCAGCTGTCAAATATTAGTTCTTGTTAGTGGAAGGACGACCAGGCTTGGGTGGGGCCAGGGCCCTGTGTGTACATGTTGTGACCAACATTGTTGGTCAACACACTCGAAAGGGGCGAATAGAGGGGATGGCTTTTTGCCCACTGCCACTTGTTATAATTGTGTTTGCGTTTTTCATTCGTTTTCGTCTTTCTTCTATTCCAGTACGAGGTACTCATGGAGTACGAGGGTGTATGGGGTTTGAGAGAATGTGTGAAACCGCCAAAATGGAGTCGAACTAGGCGTCGGTTCGTTCTCATAAATACGTAAATCCTAATCTTCGGTGCCTATAAGAGTTATAGAAATAAATCCCTTTTCTGTAAATTCACACAGATAAAGTTTTTAATTAAGATCGGCTCATTTTCTCCTTTAATAATCGATATATGCACAAATCGTTATCGATGTACAGTTTATTTATCGACGTTTAATGATAATATTTTGATTACTAAATACAATGCTAATCTTGCTAGATCAACTCATTTTTGACTTTGATAATATAAATATATATTTTATAGATATCGATATATGCACATGTCGATATCGATATACCACTAATGTATCAATATTTAATGTTTGTTCAGAATTTATATTTTCTGGTATATGATTACTTACTTTAATATATCTGCGAAACCTTGTATAAAAATGCCAAATTGTTGTTATAGTCTTAGCACACTATTTTAAATATATCGATAAAGCCATGTTTTGTATAGGTTTATCGTGAAAAGTCGTTTTTATCGATATGCATTTACCAGGAACTTAGGAAATCTCTTAAGGTTTTTATAAGAAAAACTTTTCTAAATTATTTTGTTGCCCTAATTAGGTTATTTTAGCTGTACATTTATTTAATGAAGTAAATTGATGGGTATTTCATAGTCGGATAATCCCATTTGATCTTGTATTTCTCCTTGTTGCACCAGTTTCCCTTTTGCCGTTTCCCTAGTCGCCCCACATCTCTTGCTTGCTCGCAATGTCATAAAATTTTTGCTTGCTCAGCAACATTCTTCTTTTGCTTACACAACTGCTCTTTGCTCTCACATTCGCCGCCTGATTCTATATCCTCGGATTTTTCACAGGACATGCACTTTGCCATTCAGTTTTTGCGGTACTTACATTGCTCAGCTCACTTTCTTAGATTGAACCGAAGGGAAGAGATTGGAATTTGACAAGATGGACTCATAAAGTGAACTGAACTCGAAGTAGACATAAAACTTGTACAAAAAATTCTAAAGAGTTATGATTTGCAGCGGCCTTCTTCACAAAATGCTAATTTCCTTAATTATCTTAATTACCAATTCCTTTTTTACCACCACAAAAACTTTAGCAGTTCCTGGCCACAACGAATTCCAATTTATTTCCGTAACTAATGCGAAATCCTATTAAATTGCAACATGTGCTAGGAAACAAAGTCTTTCAGCTTTAACAACCCTTTTATATATTTAATGCCGGTCTTGTCTATGTCTTACCACCTCAACCTTTGTTCCTAGCCCTCAGACAGGCCATTAAATAAATTAAAAATGAGGGAAAAAAATTGGCCAGCCAGCCACATTGATTTGAACTTGCTTTCAAATGTGAGAGCGCAGCTATCAAGTGGTGTTCGGCGGTCAGGGAAATTTGACTTTCACCTTGCTCTTGGGATTAGTTCAAGGCAAGGACATGAAAAGGCCACAAAAGCGAATAGGAAAACGCCTCTCGAACTCAGTCGGACACTGGACTATGCAAATCTCGATAGCGGAGTGCCCTGCACCTGCATCCCGACACAAGTTGGATGTTTCATTTTGAAAAGGATTGAGGACGTGGTGGAAAAACGGGCTGGTTCTAGTTGGGGTTACGCCCTGGGCAATCCATCAAGTTGAATGGCACGAAGGGGGAGGACGTGGGTCTGGACCAAAAGCCAACGGATGGCCAAACCCCGAATGCATTAGCCATAACTCTCATTATGTGGCGTCCAATTCGAGCTAGGGTCATAGCTCCAAAACCCGTCGACCCATTCAATCACGCCATCGCGCCCCCTTGGAATTTCCACCTCTCTCTCGCTGCTCCTGCTGCTGCTGCTACTTCCAACAAATTGCAAATACGTAGATGGATTTTCAATGCGAAAAATGCACAAAAAGCCAGTAATCAGCCACATTTTGGCCATTGAGTTAGGGATGGGACTGGTTCTCGTGAGTTCGTGTGTTTTATGATAAGAGATAAAATACTCAACAGTTTGGGCATTAGCGCCATGGATGAGACTTTAGTTAAATCGTTCTTTATCAGAGCTCGTACATTCGGATTAACCCGTAAATGCAAAGCTATCTCAGAGTGCAGCTCGTTCCGTATTGCTTGTACATTGCAGGTAAAGCGTGTAAGAGAAAGCGAGAGAGACATTTTTTTCGAATCCGTTTGTAAACGAGTCCGCAAGCAGAGCGCAACAAAAAGAGACTCTTTTGTTCGTTATTGCTTCTACATTGCAGGCAAAGCGTGGAAGAGAGAGTGAGTGAGAGACATTTTTTCCTCAGGCAACCTCCTTTTCGCAGACTTTTGAAGAAAAGAATATCCTTTTGTAAACAAAGTTTTTTATTTAAGAAAAATTAAAATCTTTCTCATTATGAAACCTACTCATAGTTGCAACACGGTGCCATCTACATCTCTTGCAGTTTCCTTTCCCTTTTAACCCTTCCAAGTTGTAATCCCTGCTTGGTTTGGGCTCCACTGTGCCATCGGGGTGATGGTGTAACAAATTATATGGACTGCAGCGAAATGGATAAGTGAACTGGGACTTGGACTGAAACTCTGGTAACTGGGAACTGGCAACTGGGCACTGCGAGCTGCGAAAGGAAACCAGTACTGGCTGTTGCATTCGGTGATGAATGCGAATCCCGGGCACCTGCACCTGACCTGGCCTGGGCTGGCCCTGGCGCCCTCCTCAACTTCCGCGTCCAACTGCAAGTTCAACGCCAACTTGTGCTGTGACTCCCAGACCGGGCATCAGATTGGAGTCGGATTAATTTGCCACTGATAGCGCTCGGGTTTCCATCCCACCTTTTTGGAATTTTTCTTTTTGGTGGCAAAACTTTTTCGCAGCTGTGCAAATTTGTGGAGCATCGTCATAGAAAAGTTAAAATGAAATAAAGTGGCGGGACTGGTTCGGGAATGGAGTGGACTGAAGTGGAGGGTCGTGTCCTGTGTCCTATATATTCTGTCGTGTGCCGCCGCCACCGCCACCGGTCTAATCAAGTTCTGCACAAAATTTTTGCCCCAAAAAGAATGTATTTTTGCTTTTTAGATTCATTCTCTCCCCTCTCAGAACTGCCTTTGTGTGCAACGGACAACATTTAATATTGTTAAAATTGCTGCAATTCCGTCGCCCGAGTTAATTGGGTTTTCTACTCGTCCCGTTTGTAATTAAGGCCTCAAGCCATTTATTAGTCAAATCTGTTGCCAGCAACAAAGCCCGATTAATTTGGCTAGGAGAACAAAGGGGATTTAATATATGTTGATATATTTCATTGCACCTTAGTGCGCATTAAGAGATAATTCTATTTCGTATGTTATGTCGAGAAATGGCTTCGATTTTCTAGGTAATTAGATACGAGTATTGACTTTAAAGGTTATTATTATGCTTTCCCTAAATCCTTGTCTAAAATAGGTATATATTTGGCTACCATTGAAATTGTTTCAGTGGCTTAATCCTTGCATCAATTTAAAGCCTTCGGCTTGTCAGACTAATAATACAAAATTGGAAAAGAATTTATTTCTATGGGCAGTTTATAAGTGTCTGTGAGCATTATATTTGATTGGTTAAAGTTGGCTAACGATTTATATTGGATATTTTGAATGTTTCAGCTTAGCATACAAATAAATAACCTCGCACACACACGCACGCATCGAGTTGCAGACAAGACATCTCTCTTAGTCCTGCGAGTCCTTGCTTATCCTTTTGCCTTCGCTCGTATTCTTATTCCACTACCGCCGCTTCACACAACATCATTTATATTCAACTTGTTTTTCAAGCGTCTGCAAAAGTTTGTGGGAAAAGGAGAGAGAGTGCGAGTTGGGGGAACCTGTACACTGAAAAGAAAAACACAAAAAAATTTAATTACAAAAAATAATTAACTTAAATATAGTATATAGTAATATAACCTTTTGTAATAATGACATAACAGTCGAAACATAAATATAAATATTATTTCAGATTAATATTGATTTAATAATAATTTAATATTACTAAAAAATTATTTGAGAACCCTAAGATGATGCTGATTTATTAAGAAATTAATCGTTAGTATAAGTACTCCTGATCCTGCCTTATTTTCCTCTCTGTGTATATGTGTGGCAGCCATTTTTGCGTGTTTTTACAGCATTATGTGGTGGGTTTTTCGCCCATGGTGTGTGGTGGGGATGGTATTGGAAAAGATGGTGGTGGTGTCATTGGGGAGATGGGTGTGCCATGGGGATGAGTGTGTGGCCGGAGCCAGAGCTGGAGCTGGCCCCCGTCTGGCTTGCACGCTTCAGTTGAACGCACAAGCAAATGTTGTTGCTCAATCGAAAGTATCAAATTGCCCACAATAACACTTAAATCCAGAGCGTCTATAAGTTGAAGTCAACAGCTGGCGGACCCGGAGAGAGAGACGGGGTCTGCTGTAGCGTTCAGGGAAATGAGTATACAAAATAAAAATGTTCAGCTCGACGAGAAACTGTCAACTTAGCCTTCTTGAGCTTACATAGGGGCTAATCGAAGGAAAATATTTGAAATAAACTTCAAGATTATATGATGGTTTTACCACTAGTGTGGACAGTTATATCTGAGCAAACAAGAAGAAATAACTATGAATATTACAAGCTTTATCTTAAAAGTTTATCCAGGCTACACGAATAAATCTTAAATTAAAAGGTCGAAATAAGTCAGCTAATTCGCAGGACTTTTTCAATTTAAAAATGAAACCCCTGTGACCACTTCTCTGTTACGAACAGAGGACATCTCAATCGCGTCAACTTTTCTGCCTGCAATAAGTGTCATAAACTTTCCAATGTCATATTTTATTCTTAACTTTTTTTCCCCCGCTGCCTTTCCTTCGCTGGCAAAATCTTGGCCAGTATCGGAGCCAACTTATTCAATCGCAAAATGAAGAAAAGGTTGGCAGGGGACACCGAGTGAGTTGGGTCCTCGCGCCAGAAGGCAATGGCAAGAACTTTTTGCTGGTTGCTCAAAAATTCGAAGAATTCGCTGGGAGAACTGGGAGCTGGGAGCTCGGAACAAAAAAATGTGTAAAAATACAGCAGCTAGCAACTGTTGGGCAATCGTGTCAGATATTAAAACATGAAATACATATTAAACGAGCACTGGGACTAAGCGCAGGAATACCGATTGAAATAGCCGCCAGCGTAGACAGCAAGAAGAGGGAATAGCGGCGGCACTGGCAGAATGATGTCCTGTAAACATGAGCACAATAAGTTGGAAAATATATATATATATACGATACTCTCTGCTATTTGCTAGTGCATCTGGCTTCCTGTTTTTACCCCCTCTGCACCCTGTTTTTATGCCATAAAGCAGGACGAAATGAGTAAAAACAAAAAGCTCTTGCTAAAGGCAAGAGATAAGCGAACGGGATAGAAGTTTTTCCTCATCTAATAGCCAAGCGCAGGCAGCAGACACAGGAAAAACCTCATAGTGCCAGCTGGTGGCAGAAAAACAATAACAAAGGAATAAATAACTTCTGCGATTTTCCCAAAGTTGCAGAACAGCAGCAGCAGTATCCAGCATCCAGTTGGAGATGAGGAATCGAATAGCAATTTGTTTACAGAATGCCAACTGCATGAATATTCGATTTGTTTTATGAAACAAGAAATACTTTATTTACATTATGCTTGGAGATAGATTTAAATCAAATAACAAACAAACAAGATAAGGTTTTAAAGCATACTGTTTATTCTTTGAAAATATGACCACTAATGACCTCTGCTAATGCCAAATGTTCGACCTCTGATTACGAATGACGCCGCATCTGCGGGATTGGATCTCTGCCCATCGGATTCCGGTTCCGCCTAACGAGCAAGGAGCTGGCCCCTCTGTCCAGGGTCAACATTAATATTTGAGCAACGTACGCTGCATGGACTTTTTTTTTCTTCTATTTTTTGTGTGTGTGTATTTATCTGTTCGACTCGCCCTGCTCCTGCTGCTGCTGTTGTTGATTATTCAAGGATCAGAGCCGCACAAACAAAGCACATGGCAGCAGTCAGCGGAGGCAACTCTCTGCACTCAGCGTATAAATTTCGCCGGCTGCAAACGAACTCTGCAGAATCAGCAAAAATGTTCTAGTGTAAAAACACAGCAAGGGGGAAGCGAGACGAGGGCGTGGCACAAAATATGCGGCGTACGTGTTAAGTGGCAAACGTTTTTCAACCCAAATCCCAAAAACTGAAGCCAACTCAAGCCGGGGCCAAGTCCGTCGTCGTCGTCGTCAGTCAAGTCAAGTCACGAGGTTTTTTGCCACGCATTTGTAAACTTTATAAATCAGTTCGTGTCGAAGCTAAAGTTGGGTTTTAGGGCTGACTTCACTGAAGAAGCAGGAGGTCCTTCCTTTTTTTTTTTGCAGCGCCAACGATGCGTTGCGAAAATATTTCACGTTATTTTTGTAAATTGCATACTTTGCGGCGCTCTCCACGTTGATTTGACAGACGGGATCCGTCGTCTAGTCTAGCCCTTTCTGCTCTTGAGCGCGGTTCTCCATTTGTTATATTAGTAGCATATATAGTGGCTCATGCATGGAGGAACTTGTTGACGGAAAAGTCGAAGATGGTTGCTATCTAGGCAGCTGAGCGGTAAAGCTTTTAATAAACAATTTTCGCCATAAATTTAGTGCATCTAAATTCATACTTCCAAGCTTTTTATTAACATAAGACCATTTCTATTATAGTTTAAAGATTAGTTAACCTTTTCTAATTATATTTATTTTTCCTTTTCTCTCTTTGCAGGTTCGTACCCTTAAAAATCCTTGGCCAAAACTTGTCAGAGTAAGAAATTAAATGCTAATGGTGTATGTTAACTTATTTGTAATTTTCTGATTTTGTGTGGGGCTAATGGGAAATTCCATGGATACAATTAATGGCCATTACGGTAGGGTTAATCGGGACACAAAGGCAAGGAGGAGGACGTGGTATATTCTGCCTTAATAAGCAATTTTTAAAATGCAATTACTCCAGCATTGTACACACTCGACTGAAGCGATTGTGAAATGAATTTTTATTGAAAATGCACATGCAAACTCATTACGTATACGAGGCGTTGGACAAACAAGCGCCAAGCACAAGCACAACCACTCACACATCCTCCCTCGACCGCACACGCACACCACAATGCGCCAATCAATGCTCGGGCTGCATACATACAAACAGACATATGTACATATACGAGTTTAATAACTTTGCCGCTACTGAGGCTGGGGCCGGTCCTAAGTCGACAACTTGGTCATTAGGGGCTTTGGCCCAAATGTTAATCACATTACCACAAACGTTATAATGTTTGGAGGATGCGGTTCTTCAATGCCTTCCCCTGCCACTCAAGTAACAATAACAATTATTTTGACCAGGCACACAGAGCGACTCACAAACGTCTTTTTGCACTGAGGGAAAAATTAGCATATCAAATATTTGCACTTGCAATATGCAAAGCAGGGAGTGGTGAAGCCTTTGGGGGTTT
The DNA here is from genome assembly GCA_018153105.1 of Drosophila rufa. NCBI lineage: Eukaryota > Metazoa > Arthropoda > Insecta > Diptera > Drosophilidae > Drosophila > Drosophila rufa. The sequence goes on from JAECXS010000096.1 coordinate 22,226,547, forward strand.
TTAGGAACTTGAAACCTCATACGGAATTTATAAATAGGGATATATCAGTTCAGGTTGAGCGCTTAGCTCACAAAACGCTCACATAACTAAAGATAAACATAAGTAATCATCGCAATTATGAAAACTTTTTGAAAATTAGAAATTATAACATTAATAAATTACCGATAAACTGTTTGAATACAAAAATTGAAATGTTAGTTGTCGATGTTGTTAAGTAAATAAATCGATAACTAACGAGAGGTATATCGATATCGTAGAGCATTTTATATAAGATATATGTTGTAGCAGCACAATATAAAGATATATTATTAGGAGTGAAGTATCTCCATTACATTAAAAATAATCGATAAGCTTCTTAAATTTATGAATCGAAATGTTTAGAAAATATATAGATATCGATATACATCGATTACATGAATCAAGTATCGATTCAAAACAAACACATTAAAAAATAATCGAAACACTTTTTAATTTATGAAGCGAAAAATCGATAATTACTCCTTAATGTCTAAATATCGATCAAATTAATCATGTATCGATCCAGTCAAATCAAATTATGGATATAAGTTTATTACCAATAATATTGCAATAAATTTAAACAAAATCAACTTGGTTTCTTTTTTAGAAAATCAAAAAAAGGTATTATACTTGAAGCAATAGCCATTCATAGGCATAATTCCAATCTCTCAGTGTATGTGATGCATGTGGGCATCGGCTCATTGAAATAGTGGACCGCAATTCGGCTGCCTGACTCATCGAGACCGGCTAACTAGTTGAAAATGCAAACGCAAACCAGCATGGACGAACATAGACGGACCGCCGACGGCTAGCTGGCTCTGTCGCCTTCTCTCTCTCCGCATATGTATATACACATAGAAGACCCCTGCCTCCGCCTGTGGCGCCACCACCTTCCCCTTTGTTGCCACCCCATCACCACCATTGAGGCAACAACATAATCAATGCCTCGTCTCCTCGACCACTGTCCGTTCCGTCGGAGAGTAGTTACCCCAGGAGCGGTGAACGGAGCAGCGCTTAGTTCGATCACAAACACACACGGGACACAAGATAGGGGGTGGCGGAGGAGAGACTGCTGATGGAGCTTACGGACCATAATTGTTGGCAAAGTTACCATTTCCTGTGCCCCGGCTACACTGAGAGAAACATCCAGTCAGGCAGAAACTTTGATTAGTTCAATCAATCGAAGAACTCGGCTGGAAGTAATGCGCCAGAAACAAGCATCTCAAATTAGCCAACCGAGAGAGAATGTGATATGAAATGTAAGGCTGATGATGGATTTTGGCCGCTCAGGTATGGGTTTGCTAATCTGACGGCTCAAGAGATAAGATAAGAGTTGTGTTCAGATTTTGATTATCGATTCCAGGACACTCCTGAATACAAACAAACATATGTTCTGTCCTTAAGACACTTTAATTAATAAATGAAGCTCTTATGTTAAAGCCAACCGCCAGAAAAAACCCCTTCCTAACTAACTGATACTTATATTAACAGTATATTCAAGTTATCCTTTATGAATCTCAAATAATTTGTTGATTTTCCGTTGCCGCAACCCATTGTGTATCACGTACGGGAAAGGAGTCGCAGAAGAGGCTGCGAGTGTGTGTCATCAAATCGATCGATTCGAATCACAAAACCAAAACCAACGCCGGCTGGGGATGGACCTCTGTGGTGCCGATGGTGGTTCCAATGACGGCGCTGGTGGTGGGTTTTGGGTACGGGTACGGGTTCGGGCTCGGGCTCGGGCTTATCCCCAGATCCCTTAACTTCCTACCCGGCCTGCTCTCCCCTCATTCGCTCCCTCTGTGGTCTCTCTTTTGTGCAGGATTTGCTTCCACTTCAATCATAACTGTGTTCAATTGTTGTTTTTATTACCACATTTTCCTTCACCTTTCCCGGAGAGAAACAAAGGCTGCGGCAGCGGTGGCAAATTGGTTGGCTCTACTCCCCCTGCCCGCTGTCGTTATCCTTTGGCAAGTATTTTTTTCTTGCTTTGTTTTCTTTTTTTCCTTATTTTTTCTTTTATTTTTTCAGTGCTTGTGCTCCTTTTATGGTTTCAGCCCGAGCAACCTTTACATGGTGCTTATCTTGCGGCCTGGCCTGTGTCTGTTCCTGGCCCAGCTCCCCTCTTGGGTTTTCCCAGCCCCTCTCGTCCTCATTTCCTGATTTTCCGCATGAACAGTGGCCACGTGTGAGTGTGTGTGTGTGCGAGGGTGTATCTCTGGCCAGGCTCTGCAGCAATTGCGCATAATATAAATTAATAATGCAACAATTGCATTTTGTTATGCTTCCATCCCCACATTGTTGTGCCACTGCTGATTTCATTAAATATTTTTGTTGCCCTCCACTCGTCCTTGCTTATCAGTTCTCCAATGGAGAGAGAGTGAGAGAAAGCCAGAGAGAGAGCGACAGAGTACACTGAAACCTAGAAGTTGTAGGTTTAAAGCACGATCTCGAAGACTTTAAAACAGTTGTAATTAGTTGAAAGTTCAGTAAAAAATTACAGGATTTGTAAGGAAGTAGTGTGGAAGTGGGACCTTTGGGGTGCACTGTGGGCAGCTCTGTTTTAAGTTCCTTCTGCCTTAAAACTATATTTCTTATTTTAAATCCCGTTCCAGAAATCCTTTTCCTCAAAGGCTCACTTAATCAATGTTTTTTCTGCAGTGCAGGAGTTCTTTTATTACCGCCGTCCCTCTCAGTTTTACGATACTGCCGTAGACATGGGCATAACCATTAAGTGTGATCTGCAGGACCTTCCCGGCCTTCCCCCCGATGATTGCATCTGGCATACTAACTGGACCCTCCCAGAAAACCCCACCAAGTTACTGGTTCCTTTACGACCCTCCGTTAGGGTCGGGATGAGTTTTCCTTGCCTCCTCTGTCTCTCTCCTCCTATTGTTTGTTCTATCAAGTGTCGAACACGATACGTGTTGGGCTTTTTAATGGCAACTGGCGACGGGTTACGGTGCTGCGTGTGGGTGTGGCTGTGGCACACGAGATTTGTAGTTAAACATAACTAATTACTGGAGCATAGAGATTACAGTTGTCCGCGTCTTGTAAACAGAAGCAACTGAAAGTAATGATTGCAGACGCACTCCAAAGAGTCCTTAAAGCTTAACACAGGCTTTGAAAGTAAGTTTTTATGGGAGCCATAATGAAACTGTGTTATAATCCGAGATATATAAGGGGGAAAGTAAAGAAAGAACAGTTCAAATAAGTGCTGGGTGAATGAAAAATTGAATATAGTTTACTTTATCCCGATTTCCTTCTTAATTCTCCCATTGCCTTTAGTCACATTTTCTATTCCCCAGCCTTATTAGGTTTCGAGAGCACAGTTAAATGAATTTTCAACTCTCCCATCTTCAGTTTGCATTGCTCTCTCTCCCTAATTACGACCAATTTAGCTAAGGGCAGAATATTATTGAGTTCGGCCTATCAAAATGCCATTGACTAAGCAGAAACTACAAAGCCCAGTCGTCCAGTGCCCGGCCAGCTAGCTGAGAGGAGCTCATTATCGGAAAATATCAATATTAATTAGTGTGTATTACGTGACAACTTCTATCCAGTCCAGTCCAGTCCAGTCCCGTGCCCAGGCCCAGGCTCTCTCAACCTACTTTCCCCATGATAGTTGAGGGAAATCTTGAGGAAAGCTGGTTATAATTGTTTTCCTAACGCACCATGGGAACGAGGAAGGAACAGGGATCGGAAAATCAACTAACCCGTCCGGGTTGGATTAACAGAGCGATTGGCAACGACATTAACATTTTCATCAGGCCTCGGGCCCCCTCTCATCCCCAATCAGTTGTTGACGTCGTAATCCATCATCGATGGCATTTGGGGGCTGCTGGCGGCAGCAAAGGAGCTTTGAATTTTTATGATTATTATGTAGTTGCCAAGTCCGAGGGGCGTACTATCAGCGATTCAGCTGAGCTAACCATTTATCGCAACTCATGGAGCACGTTTCTCATTAGTCCGGCTTCCCTCGTCACTGTCCATTGTGTTGAGGAACAGTGGAGGAATTATTGGCGCAAAGGGTTGGTGGGAGTGAAAGTCGATTAATACATTAAAATGATGAATTTCTCTATGTTCATACGAAATCTTTTGTTATTTGGGGTTATTCTTAATCACACCCAAAAAAAAAAGAACGGACAAAAATAATCATATATGTCTTGATTCATGAACGATCCGTTGTCGATATTTCTATCCCAACTCATGTCCCATTTACCTTACTAAAGTCGAACCACCGTTCTAAGAAACCAAAATATTATGGTATAGAATCTATTCGAGGTGGAACGATGGGTAGAGTGCTTGACCTTTAAACTGACGGAACCGGGTTCGAGTCCCAGTTGTGGCAATTGTGCATAAAAGAATGTAGTTGCTTTATGGAAACTAAATAATATTTTTACATCTAATTAACACAATAAACAATTAACTTACAGAATCAATGCCGATAATAGTATAATAAATTTAATTATCATGTAAAAACGAAGAGTAGCTATGTATATATACTCAAGGTAAGTTTTTTTTGCACTCAGTTTTATATAAATTGAGAATAATTCGTTCTTAAATTGAGTACAAAATGTTCATAAAATAAGTCCGGTTCGTTAGAAAATCAACCAAAAAATGTTCATATTGTTTATGAACGAAGCAAACTTGATTCACGAAAAGCCGTAGTCGTTGGAAATTTAACCGCCGACGGGCTTGATTTTTTACTGTTTTGAACGGCTTTTTTTTTTCTGGGTGCAGAGGTTAAAGTTAGGATTATTAAGTAAAAGACTTTTTAGCTGTAAGAGCCCAAAAACCCCATTAACCGCTCTATGGCAAGTATTTTAAGGAAACCTCTTTAAATTTTCTAATATTTTTGGTCCATTGATTTCCGTATTTCATTGTGGTTCGCCTTCCACTCCGGCGAGCGGTGGTGGTGGCAAAGTGCCGATAATCATGACTGACTTGTACAAAGACTCTCTCACCCCGGCTTCTGCCTTTCTTTCGTCCTGCGAACCGGGAACTGGGAACACGTTTAATCTGCTGGCCACAGATTTCTATCACTGTCACGACTGTTTGCGTCGCCGGCGTTGGAGCGCTTGTCACAGTCGCCCCGCCGCCATGGCTGCCATTGTCAGCGAACATCGATACCGCGCCGGCTGTGGTCCCCGGCAAAAAGGAGATGCTGGAGATGGAGCGGTTTTTATTCCGGACTTTCAGCCTCGTGTCGGCTCCTTTGGGTTAACATCAGTGTGCGCGCGGATTCGCCTCTTTTTTAATGATACACAATTAGTGCGATGATAAATGGTCTGTCAAATGCAGCATCATCAGCAAGGAGCCAACCAGAAGCCAGTCAACCCTCACCAGTCCCGTACACTGCCGGAAAAGGTAGCTTCTTTAAATTTTTAAGCTCAAACTTAAAGGGATTTTACAGTTTTTATTTTAATAAACATATTAAGAAAGTTTATTTTGATATGGAGTATATCTATTGATCAGCTCTTTATATTATTTGTTTTACTTAAGTTCCAGCTATAAAATTTATACAGAAAACTATTCCTCTGACTCGCTATTTATTTATTAGATCAAACTTTCGCCCAAGTGTAATTTCTCCTTGCTACTTAATAACCCAACTGAAGTTGGCCCGCGCCTTTGTTGTAGTTTTCTCTATTATAAAAGCTGCTTTTTGCAGCGACAAGTGAAACATCTCAGACAGATAGAAAAGAAAAACAACAACAAAAAATATATATACGTATATATGTACATAAAAGAATAAATAAGAAAAAAAAACAGAATCAAAATTGCTGGGAGAGAAAAACAAACTAATGATGGCAGCACCCAGATATTGGATATTAATTGTTACAAATAACAAGATGCGCCGGGTGCAGTCGGTCCACCCATGAAGCAAGGGGCTCCGCCTGGAGCGCAGGAAGCGACAGAATCAATTAAAATGACTGAAATAAATTGTAGACACAAAGTACGGCTAAGCACTGAAAGGAGACTGACTGACTGCCGGGCGGATATCGGGGAACTAATTCTGATTAGTGTCGGTGGCAGAGTCTCGGCATATAGCAGCTACCCCCATAAAACAGAGGGATGGAAGAAGGGAGATGGTAAAGCAGATACATTTATCTTTAAATGCAATGGATAACTAAGACACAAGTATATATTACAGCCCTGCATTAATTGCTATATCAGAATCTATGACATCAGTTTCAGTTCGATGAGTCAGCAGAGACTTATTTTATGGAAGATGTGTATAAATACCAGAAAAATGTAGGCTCAACCCATATATCCTTTCCGAAGAACAGACCAAAGAAATCTTAAAAGAGCGTTCGATACTAGGTGGATTTTATAGCCTGTTCTTGCTGCTTTGTTTGTACATTGCAGGCATAGAGTGGAGGAGTAAGCGAGACTATATTCTTTCGGTTTCGCTTTTAAGAATAAAGAAATTAAAGAGTGCGTTCTCTACTGAGTAAAACTTAGATAATTTTGTTGCTTGATAATTTTTGTTCCTTGATCCAGGCAAAGCCTGGAAGAGTAAGCAAAAAAAGCATCAAGAGTGCAAAAAATGCATTTAGAGCGATAGTCCAATGGATTCTTTTTGTTCTGTATTTAACAATAAGTTGAATTATATTATTAAAAATCTCTATAACGATCTTAACATCCCTTCCGTAAAACATATTAAAAAGGCAAATTTTCCTTGGCATTCCAAAGCCATAATTTAAAATCAAAAGCAAGTGTCTAAATATATTGCTCCAACATATGAAAGTATCTAAAAGCTCTTGACTTCTTGGATCTCCTTCACTGCAATTAAACAAGAAGCTTTAAAACAGTACACATTCACATCCCTTCCATTCGTCCTGAAATGCATATTCGATGGCCTTCATAACTGGGAATTATCGTTAGCAAATCAGGTTGCCTCAACGGATCGGATGATAGCGTGGTAAGTTGAGTGTTTGTTTGCCTTGTGATTCGATTCGCCGACATCAAAGTCAGAGGGCCTAACTTGATTTGCATGGACGACGGACTATATCGAGTGGGGGAACCATAACCGTTTCTTGTTTGCATCCGTGTATGGAGCCAGAAAGCGCACCCGCATTGTTATCGAGTTGCAAATGGCGGGGGGGTTAATTTGGAGAGATATTGGGTGCTGCAATAGCTGCTACCCCTCCGGGGATCGTGTTGCACTAAAACGCTATTACTAGAGTTTGATTGGCGAATGCAATAGGAATCGGAATAGGAATGTTTTTGCAACTCTTTAATTTCAGTTGTAGCTCTACGACTTTTCCCTTCTTCCTTGTTTTCGTTTGCCATTCAGCAACACATTAATTTCATCCATTTTGTGGAAACCACACACGCATAAACCTTGGTGCAGTTACCTTTAGCCACTCGAGCACGGTTAGTTAACTTTTACCGCCTCGGTACTGAGGGATAAAAGAGCACTACGAAGGCAGGCAAGCAAACGGCAACAACGAATGCTCCAAAGTTTTTCTTCGGCAACTCCTTGCTCTTTCCGAGACGCGAAAACTCACTCAAAATAAATGCGCAATTAATTTTCATGGTGAAACTCCACAGCATCTTGGACCAAAGGTTGAGCGCGAAGTTGGGGGGAAGTGAAGAAATTGTTGTTTCCTACTACAACTTTTGCCATTGAAGGGCAAAAAATAATAATAACAAGCTGCTTGGGTTGGGTTTGGCCAAAAGTCCACAAAACTTTGCTTAGAACGAAGGCGAAGGCAGAAAAAAATATATCCAAACCGAAGTAATGAAAGCCAGCCAAGTAAACAGTTGCCGGAACAGAAAAAAATATATTTATATTCTTTTCAATAAAAATCAGCGTGTCAGATATTTATACGTATTTTTATAGCTTTCCATTGGAGTATTATAATCTAATTCAAGGGCCTGAAGCTCAGAGAACTTTAGGGATAAGTATATTTATATTAATATATTTTGGAAGCATATTAAAGGCTATAAAATCATTGACTTCAGGTCCTCTTGCCTTGTATAATTTATTGAATAGAAATATAGGTACAACTTTATTTATAATTTTATTGTAAGAAATATAAAATAAGGATTAATAAATATCCCATCATAAATCCTTTATTTCTTTCTGTGTGTTTGTACTCCTTAATTTATATTTTACTCAGAGCTTTGTTGAGTGAATATAAAACTGGAAATCAAAATATTCGGTGGCCACAAATGAGCAAAGTTTTCTTGCCCAGCTTTCACGTACTTTTATTTGTATATTTTTTGTTTCGTTTGTCCCTATTTTGGGTTATTCTTTTTTTTTAATCTTGTTGTTTGTTTTGTTTGCGCAACTTCAGCGCAAAGCTGCAGAATTTATTGCTTTTGAAATGCGGTTGCGCATAAATGTGCAGCGACCAAACAGCAACAATAGGAGAATCTGTAACAACTGCGGTCTGCAATGGAGTCTCCGCCGTAAATGAAATGAAGAAATGAAATGAAAAATCCTCACATAATTGCAAATGCGTGAGATACTTCCCAAATGGCGAAATTATGAAAATGAAATGGAAAAAGCTTTGCCTGCCGACGCCGCCACCGCCCTCTCTCTCTGCAGACCATAGCCAAAAAAATCCCTTGGGTGTCGTCGGTTTTTCTTCTATTATTTGTATACCCTAGCGAAAGTATTCTAATTTCTGGCAGAAGTTTGTAAAGAGGTGGCAAAGTCGTGATAATAATGAAAAGCTTCTGTATATTTCTTGAAATTAATTTCATAAAGTGGAAACCAAATTATTTATCAGCCAGGGACTTTAAGGCCTAAGGGTATTTACAGTTTCGGCTTCACCAACTGAGCATTCCTTCTTGTTTTCCCTTTTTTTTAGTATTCCACTCATGTTTTTGGGCATTACAGGCATTTTGACGCCTCATCTTTGGGGTTGGCTAACTATTACTTTGATGACTTGCCAACTTGGGTTCTGGGCTCCCTTTTTGTGGAAATTCAAGAGAAAACCCTTGCACGTTTCTATGAATTTATAATAATCAAAGTAATGACCAGGACTCTTGCCGCTTACAAGTTGTGACTTCCAAGGAAGTATTTAAATTTTAAATAAGCCATCAGGCTGCATTATATAGGACACACTACGCAATTATTGCAACTACAATTGCTTTCTGCAGTATAGGTTACACTAAACAATTATTGCAACTAAAATAGCTTGCGGATAAAGCTTTATCACGAGTGGTGCAGTCGCATAGCTTAACTAGGAAATACACCAGGCATATTATCCCTCTCTTTTGAGAGTTTATAAAACTATTTCCCGGCCAGAACCAATCAATACTCGCCCTGAACACACAGTGGCCGAGGCGGGATTTAATTCAACATCAAACATGCATTGTTTGATGGTAGGCCCAGCATAAAGTGCATGAATATTTCATTCTTTAACAACCCGCCCCACCCCGATTGTAGCCCACATAATTGAGTGCTCTTTTATTTAACATGCAAAATTAATGGCCGGGCTCTGCATGAATGCAATAAAACTATTAATCAATAAGTGCTCATATGCCCATTCACACACAGTCTGAAGTAGGGATAAAAAGCTGTGTGCCAGAGGAAGAATATGCAACTTTGCCCACTTTATAAATTTAATGGAGTTTGCCAAAGCAGAGCAGCAATTATATTTGTTAAACTTTTTTGTTTCCACCCAGCAGCGGCAGCAGTAGCTGCTAGTAGAGCAATATAGTGGGTTTTCAGTTGGAAATATACCCTGGAATTGGGGTTAAAGCAAGATGGGCATAAAAAACTATTTAAAAAGGCTTGAAAAAATTAATACAATTAATTTTATCGGCTTTTGAAATTTATTCTTTAGAAAGATTAGAAAATTTACGAATATCGATATATTTAAAATCTAAATGAAGTGTTTTTTAGAAAGGCAGAAGAAAGAAAGAAACATAAGACTCTCTTTGTCTCATACCCGGACCCAAATTTAATTACTTTTTAGAACATTTTTTTTTTTTAATTTTAAACAGACAATATTCTTCTTGCTCCAAAATCAGTAATACGTTTATATAGTTTCAAGTCCGTGTATTGTTAATAGGTCAAAGAAATTCGACCCCTTATTTCATTGGGGTTTTTCATAAAATTCCTTTTTTTTTAGAGGGCGTAGTAACTGGCTTCAGTTGGCCAAAGATTCTAGAGAAAGTCCGCAGCTGGAAGCGGCTCTAGAAAAAATGTAATATATATATATATAGTTGGCAGGGGGTGAAAGCACAATAGCGCAAAGTTTCAAGTGGACTCGCATGTTGTTCGAGGGGGTGGCGACGGGTGGGTAATGGGTACTGCCAAGGGGTCGGGAGGTGGTAGTTGGTCGTTGGCATCTGTGCAGCGTTGTGGCACATATTCCACTTTTGTCTTTTATTGCGTGTTGTTGGGCTCTGCTAGCTAGCTGGCTGCTGGTGAATCGGCTTGGCTCCCCAGCTAGCTAGCAGCTTGTATTTCATTGTTTTAAAACAATGTTTCCCCATTTGGCTGCGCTGCTGACTTTGATTTGCCATCCCGCTCGCACGCCCTGCCTTTGTAGCATGAACAAGGTTTTATTTATTTTTTCGCTCTTTGTGCTATTTTTGCTTTAAGGTCTTAAAGCTTTAGCCAGATATGACTTGAAAGTGATTAGAATAGAAAGCTTCGCGGTCAGCGAGAGACCGCCGATCATAGATTGCTGAACGTGACAAGCTTTTGACTCGCTGAACTCAACATCCTCGATAGTATAGTGGTTAGTATCCCCGCCTGTCACGCGGGAGACCGGGGTTCAATTCCCCGTCGGGGAGATGGATGCATTTTTTTTGGTTTTTTATTTTATATTATTTTTTTTTTATACTTAGGAAATATAGTTTTCGATTTAAAAAAATCTATAGGGCTACTGCAAAACTCCAATGGATCAAACTCGGAGAAATTACGTAAATTAGATAAATGAATTTGAGTAAGCTTAAGATTTTGTATTTATCTAGTATTAACGATAAATATAATTTTAAAATATAAATATAATTTTAAATGTTTTTTTTTTAGCATTTTATTTTTTCTAATAATATTCAAAGCGAAACCTTAAGTTCCATAAAGCAAAAATCATTTGGAGTCCAATTCAATATTAATAAATACTAAATAGCGACCACAAAAAAATGTATTTAATTTTCCAACTCAACACCTGACTTTTAATTTTAAAGATTTAATAACCACATTTAAAAATAAAAATCTGTTGTGATTGATGAACTCATTTTCCGTTTTCCTTAACATTGTATTGTGTGTTGTCGTGAACAACGAAAATGATAAATTTCCTTTGAGGAAAAATAAAACGTTTTCGGGGAGCAGCAACCGAGCAGCAACCAAGCATCTCTTTACGCCTCCACCGAGAGCAGTCAGCAAACAAATTAAGGTGAAACTAATAAATTTTCAACACTTAACAAAATGCAAACACCAAGCGAAACCCCAAACTTTAGCTGCTTTTTGGGTTGTTGTTTCTGTTGTTGGTCACGCCACTCCACCTCGATCCGCCCTCTCCGCCATAAGAGAGGTCCTTGAAATTGTCTGGGTGGTTTTTCGTTGCGTTGCCCTTTTTTGGGGGGCTCTTTCCTGTTTGGTGTTGAGCACATGGCGAACATGGCGAACCTTAACAAAGTTTCACTTGAAAATTAAGTTGCCTTCCTGGCTGCTATGCGAATTCAATAAATTTGCCCCAGGACATGTGGGGGTGTGAGTGAGCTGGGCGATTGTGTGTGTGCCTGGGACAGGCGAAGCGAATGCGAGGATATGCAAAGAAAATAGCAGCAGCAATAACAGAACCAGAAACAGGAAGAGCCTGGCCAAGTGAAAAAAGTTTTTACGGGCTCCTGTAATATGAAGACCACAGAACCGAAAGCAAAGGCAACACATTCTGCACCAGTGGCGGGACACCAGAGGATATAGAAAAAAAGGGGCGGCTTTTGTAATTAAGGAAACTTAATTAAGGTTTTCATTAAATAGTTTAAGAACAAGTGTTTACAAACGTAAATGTTTATTAAAATTCTTTGAAAAATTCTATAAATTCTATAATTTTTCCAAATCATAAAAATCAATTTTCTTATTATTATTTCTAAAATATATTGTTTGTTATATTAAAACTATACAAAATATTTTATATATTTTAAAAATGTATTCTTTCGAATGGAAATCAATCCCTATTGGGCATCACTCGCCTGGCACTGATTCATCCCTCTCTAAAAAATATTTAACAGAATGAATTCCGTTTGAAACTGTAGTAGATGTATGTGCGAGTAGAAAAAGTGCGTTTCGAAAATATTTTTCCATTGCTTCTGATGCAAACAATAAAAGTTCTGCCTGTTTTTACACATTTTCCGCCATTTGCAGCTGTGGTGAAAAGCAAGCTGTATACAGACGTATACACGCAGTAACACCTGCGGCTGGAGTTGCCAAAATAAACTGCAAAAAATCCGTAAAAACAAAAAGAATATATACGACAAACAGGGGGAAAAGAATCTGGGTTACAAACTTTTCGAATTGCATTCCTTCTCTGCCTTACATTTCTCTTTTACTTTTTCGCTTGTATGCTCTCAAAGGGAATTTATGCCAGCGCGAATATTTCCATTGATTTTAGTTTTCTTTATTGCCATTTTGTGCCCGTCCGCAATATTGGAACCCCCGCGTCGTATTTGCATCTTTAAAATGTTGTTTTGTCTCTTGTCGCAAGCAAATAAATTGCTAGCCAAAGCTAGGGAAAAAAAAAGAAGCCACGAAGGAAAGCTGGGGGAAAACTGGGCAGAAAAACAGCTGCAACGGAAGCGAGGGAGCGTCGAACCAAAAAAAGGCAATATGCACAATTCGGGGGCAGGGGCGGGGCGATGGTACCAGAATTCCATTCTTTTACCAATTCCGCACACCATTCGATTATTCATTTTGGCTGACAGTCGCCAGGCAACCGGGGCAACTCAGTTACAGAATGCCATGCCATGTGCATGTGTATTACTCAAATCGAGCTCTAATGGCCCCGGTCCAATTGAAAACTAATCAGTGAATTGACTGAATTGACACAAAATTGGGGCGAGACCAAATGAAAATCACTTGTCCACGGGTGTCCTATTAAAAATATATACATATATCGATAGGAGCGGATGATAACTATTAAAATCCTTTCAAAGCATCGGTCTAATAGTTAACATTTATTAAAAACTACAATCATTTTAAAGCTTTACTTTTCGAAATTCCCAATGAGATTTATTTTAAAATACCCTTTATGAATTTTAATTAACTTCAACACTTGGAATAACATTTATAAAATAAATCAATAGGACACATGACGGTCTACCAGCATAAAGCTGACTAAGTTGTTGCTGAGAGTGAACATAAAATTCCCAAGTACGAATTAGGGTACACACTATTATATTACCACGCAAAAGGTTAAGTGTGTGATGTGTAATTAATTATAGCACTTTAAATATTAAATATTAAATAATATATTATTAATAAATATTTTATAAGGAGAAATCAGCCCACGTGATAGTCTACCAACATTAAATTTCTTAAGTTGTTTCAAAGAGTGCACCTAAAATTCTCAAGTGCAAATTCAGCTACACACTATTATTATACTTGGCTAGAAACTGGAACAATGTTAGAACTTGTGTGTTTTGGCAGAAAGAAACTCATCTAACATTTAATATAATTTAAATCTAGATTAATAGCCAAACTTTATAATTTATTTATAATATTAAAAGCTGTATAAACGAACGGTAACTAATTAAAGTTTTCTATCTTCTTATCATTACAGGTTTGTCTACAAAAACTTTTAATTATACTTAATATGCCATGAAGTTCATCGACTTCCAACTACAAATTCCACCAAGTTCCTTAAGTATAAACCCAGCTCTTGGCTTTAGCCTTTAAAATAACTACACTCCATTAGCATTTCTATAGACTTTCAGTTTTCTTCTTTTCTTTTTTTTTTCAATTCATCACCGCGCTTTGTTGCGTATCCAAGGTGAAAAACGCCAAGCAGAGAAAATATTGCCTTTGAGAAGAGGTCCCGCGACCAGACCCCTGACATGACAAGTGAAAAGCGCTCGACGGCGGCAGTAGTAGGTAGTCGTCCTCAGCGCTTTTCCAATTTTTCCATGTTTCCCATGTTTTCCGCCTTCATTTTGTGAAGCATTTTCAACGCTCGCCGGCTCGGTCTTATCCCCGTTCTTATCATTGTCTTTGCACATTTTCAGAGCCCGTGGCGCTTTTATCTTTACTTTCAGTTTACTTTATATCTTTTGTACTCTTTATGTCTTTTGTACTTCTGCTACGTGAGGTGGCCGCTTCGCTTCGCATTCGACAGCGTAAAATTATAAAAGCTCCAGCCTCCTTGGCCGATTTCAAAGCAAGCGTTTTTCCATCCCATCCCCCATCACCCATGCCATCCATCCCTCCACTTAAGACTTTCGGCTTCATCGGCTTTCCGTTTAAATAAATAAAACGCAGCAAAAGAAGTTTACCCCCGACAAAGTGCTGAACTGGCTGGAAACCTCTTTGCAGGGTTCCCGGCAAAGGCCCTCCAAGAGCTACAAGTAGTCGCAAGGATCTATGGGGGCATCGCCTGCAAATACGTGTGTGTGTGCACGGCTGTAATGATGACATTGACGATTTGAATGCCTGAAAGAGTCCGCACAATAATAAATCCCAGAGTAAACCTCACTTCTGTGGATTTATCACTATTTTTACGGTCCCTTTGACGGCTTCTTTTGTCTAGAGATAAATATTAGAAACGTCTCACTGCATACATGTACTGAATGCAGACTAAAGCAGAGTTTTTTCACAATATTTACCTCGGAGAATCGATTAAACTTTTCCACATACGAGTATGCTGCACAAATATAACTTATTTAAATATTTCAATATCCTTCCACCTGGTGTATATATTCGGGCTAGTATGCTTCGATACAAATTGACAGATGGTGCCCTGACAGAGTTGCAAAGTTAAGCCCTGATCCGGTGTACTCGTCCCCTCTACCAATTTCCAGTGATTTGGCAGGGTCCTGTTTCAGTGATGCCAAGAAGTAATTGAATCCTTTTACTTTACTAAAATGTAATAATAAAACCGGGATTAGTTTTTTAATCGGATATAAAAGGAAATATAGGAAAACCTTCAAAGAAAGTTTTTAAATTATTATTTGTATGGTTCAGAACATGATACTATTATAATTATATCATGGTTCAGAGTCGGAGTTGCGGTCTAGTAGAGTCTAGAGTTACGGTCAAGTAAAATTCTAGGATGAATATTACTTTGGTTTGCTCAAGATAAATTGTCTTTTTTTTTTTTTTGCTGTTCTTAAAATCTATAACCAAAATAGAGTTACACTGATTTTTATGTACATATAAATATTATTTATTTCTTAATCTTAAGAAATAAATATATGAACATAGCTCTCTTCTAGATAAACACAAATATAACTGATAAAATTATGGAATTTGCCTAATTGCAAAAGCCTTTTTAATAACCTTTGTGTATCCACGATTAACTCTTACCTAGTTAAAGTAGTGTAAACTCTTCCCATCTCTGAGAGAGCTTTAGGTTCTGAGAGCGCGATTGCCATGGGAACCACAAAAGCCGGCCAAAGCTGATTCCGCCCGATGCCAGCGTCCGTTTTATGGGTCATTGGTTCATCGGTTCATCAGGGAAGTGGAAGAGGAGCAGGTCAGCGGACTTACGGTTGCATCGCTCCCGATCCCGGGTACTGATGAAAAGCCAGCGAGCGTAACCTATATGGGGCTGTCAGGACATTGGCGCTGGCGCTGGCACAGCCACGTCGAGATGAGCCGGGCAGATGTCCTCGGGGTGACAGCCAAACGGCATCATTAAACACGGGCAAAGTGCCCATCCTCGTCGTTGTTGCCATCATCAGCTTCATCATCATCAGCATCAGCATGGAGCAGCAGTTGGCGGCGATTCCAAGGAGAATGGGGTCCATGTATTGCCGCATGGCAATACACATCAACTTTAGCACGTGCTTTCCCTGCGGGGGCACTGTAAAAAATTAAACTTTGGAAAGCCTTAAATACTTATTATTAGAGAGATGCACAGAGTTCCTCTGTTATAGCATCCCGAGTCGAGGAAAAATGATACTTTCTGTTTATCAAATCTCTAATTATGCTTGCCTTCTCAGCCAAAGTTCATGGGTTAATGGCTTAAGGTCATCATAAAAATGATTAACGGTGACATCCCATTTTTTGTTTTTCGCCAGACACGTGTCCTATCTGCCTGAGAGCATAGTGCTACTCGCATGCCTGCTAAATTTCTTCCTGTATAAGTGCATCAGATACGTGTTTATGTCTGCTTGCCACCCGCTCTGACATTCTGAAATTCGTGCCGAGCATTTCTTATGGAAGCGGTCCGGGTACCGTAGACCCGGGCATTAAGTGCAGCCGATTTATAGGGCAACTGCAAGTCATTGTTTGATTGTGTGCGTGCCCCAGTCAGTCCTGATCAATTACACCCACCGACATTTGTTTGGCAGCCTTAGTCCCCCGGAGCCCCAGGGTCTCAGGAACTAGGGAACTAGGGTTGGCGCCAGGAGCCAGGAGCCAGGAGCCTGGCTTTCCCTCTTCCTTGTGCTCATATTTGTGTGCAAGACGCATATCATTGTCACTGTAATAAGTGACGCGTGTGCTCAGTGCATACACCTGAGTCCCTCGTTTGCTATGGTGTTGGCAACGTGCTGTTTTTCTAGCTAAAGCAAGAAAATAATAAAATCTTCTAAAGGTATTTGAAGTCTTGCGACAGAAAACTCTATTAGAGATGTATTAATTGAGTGAGAGTGGCGAGTTTCCCATATAGAAATTCGACAAAAAAGTACTCATACGACACGTAAGCCACTAAAAATTTATTTCAAGAAATTCTTTAATTTACAAAAAAAAAACAAATTCAAAGAAACTAAGCTAAATATTTCTTAATATTAACGGAACGTCTTCAATGCCTTTAGAAGCCCTCCATAATTCCCAAAAGATTTTTCAAAATATCCTAGTTACTTGGGTTTATTTATCTGTTGCCACTTTTCCGTTGCCAACTTGGCAACACTAATCCGCATGCCCGCTTGGGATTCATTCATGCGTGCCCCAGCCGTAAATGGATGTGGGTGTAGCTTGTAGCCTCTGCACCTGACAGAATAGCACCCCGTAGCCCCATATACCGGCTCCCCCACATCATGTTTGTTTAGGCACATGTAAAGCACATCTTATCTGAACCAGGTCGCTGCGAGTTTGGGTGCCAGCAGGAGCCAGGAGCTAGGAGCCTGGAGCCGGGAGCCGGGATTATGCGAGTAAACACACACATGGCCAGGTAGAATGGGGCTTGGGAAATTCCAGTATCATCATTTAGACCCTGTTTGGGATAACACATCACGTTTCTTTCGGTGGTAGAGAGAGACCTTAATGACGACGGCATTGATGTCTTGAAAATTGTGAATTTTTAATGTTTACTAAAAAGAAAAGTTGGCTTAGGAAAACTTAGATTGGGATCTTGGTAGTTAAGGAAACCAGCTGAGGCTTAGTAAAAGCTTAAAAGTATATGTTTGGTAATACGAAGAAGCATGGTAATTCATTATTTAATTATAATAAAATGGAAAAGAGTAAATACTAAAAGTAAACTCTCGCTTTGAGCTCCGCAGAAATAAAGTTTTTAACTTTTAACAAGCCTTCGTGCTCTCCACATCATCATCTCTTCTGTCTCAATGCCACTCCACCATTTAATCAGACATATTTACACTGATGAACTTTGCACATAAAGTTGCTTGGCATTAAACATGACGAGCAATCGCTTCGCGTGCGAATGCACATGGCGGAAACTCCGTGGAAACTCGGTGAAAAGTCGGTGTAAGGTCGGTGAAAACTCTTCGATTTCGCTGTGCGTTCCTTTGCGGAAACACCTGCAATTGGTTACGACAATTTGTTGTCATTAAGAAGCCCGGACTGTGGCCCATCGGATGTTCAAACAAGCCGCAGCCAACGTCATCACCAGGGTCGGGTCGGGCATCGCATCCTTGTGCCCTGCAGAGTGCACAAAGGATATCTGCGACGGCGTACGGAACGTGCGTAAATAAATGCAAAATAATACAATAATAATTAAGGCAGCATAAAATTCGACTCCGAGGTAGGTCCTCGCGGAACCGTGAGCGACGGACTGCAGCGCCTGGTCCTGGCGTTAATTGCTGCATAAATGGCATGTAGTTCATATCCTGTCACATTTCGTGGCAACCGCAGGACACGCGAGAACCTCAGCGCCTGCAGCTCTCCGCTCTCTCTCTCGGCCTAAATGAATTTAAAGGCCTTCACGGCATTTCCTTTAACGTCTCGCGATTAATTTCATTTCACACAAGGCACGCTTTCCGCATACAGGTGACGCAGTCTTAAATATATATATCGATTGTACTTAATAATAGGTCAGATCTGTCTATCAGGGTGTTTCTTAAACAAATTTAAAACATGTTCCTATATATTATTTACTGTTTTTTCGCTACTCCCGCTTGCAGATAAACAGATTTCGCAACATTTACACAATTCTTTTGCCCCACTTTGATTTCTATAAATATTTTGTTCAGGCTTAAATTGTCGATGAATTTCAATGTAATAGGCTAGCGATTTGAAATATTAATGATGGGAAAATAACCGTATTCCATTGCCCCAAAGCTATGTGTGTGTGCGTTTTTCATCACATTAAAAAAATATTTAAAAAAAAACGGGGCGTTGGCTGTCGTCACATGCGCTAAATAAATTTGATTTGGTCAAAATTGTTAGCATTGAAAGGAAACATAAAAAACCTTATCGGGTGGAAAAAATATTCCCTCTGATTGGTGCTTATTTTTAATTTTTTTTTTCTTTTTTGAGAATGCGGAATATTTAATGGGATAATTTTGGTGATTTATAATGGAAATATGCGGGGCTGGCTAGGAAAAAAATGCATTTCATTTGCACAAATCGATAATTATATGCGGTGAAAATTTCAGCTTAGAGAAGCTTAATAAAAAGAAAAGAAAATATCTATTATTGGGTGAAACCAATGGAAATCAGTATTTTCCTAGTGCAAACTCCAAATTAAATCAGATACAAATAACATCGATCAAATTGTGGTGGTAATTTCCGAAGATTATCTTTACCAATATCCCGTTCACACCTGAATGGACGAGAATCCGCCTCAGACATTAGTCTGGCGAAACTCCATCAAGATGCAAACTTCAGCAGAAAGTGGAATTGACAACTTGGGTAATGGCAAAAGGGAAGGCCGAAACAAAACAAATCAAACGCTGCAATTGGGCCAAGAGTTTGAGCCGGGATAAAAAGACAAGGGAGCCTTCCGATAAGCCGGGACTCAATCGAAGGAGATGGTGGAACAACTGTCCAGTTCCAGGGTCAGCCGGCGGCATTCATTTCAGATTTCATTTCGGGAAGAGCCTGCACGGGAGCACAAAAAAAAAAAAGAAACTCCGGCGCCCAATGAGTATCTGCCTTTTGCTTTCTGCCCTTTGTGCGTCCGATTTGGTTTCAGATTCCGATGCGGATTCGGATTCTGTCTGGTCCGTTCTGGTCTGGTCTGGCCATTTCATGTGTTCTCTCCGCCGACCGTTGGCGTTCATTTCAATTAAATGCAAATCTCAACGAGGGATTTTTTTCTTCTCCTCCTCCTTCTTTCCCTTCCCCACCTCCATGGCCGGCCGCCATGTTATTGTTGCCTTTTCCTTTCGGTAGGAGGTACGGGAAACGTTTCCAAAGTCGGGAAATGTTTTTCACGCGTCGCTGCATTTTGTTTTCCGGAAAGCGAAGCCGCTTTTCGCTTTCAACCCACCAAAAATACGGACTTTGCCTTTTCGTACTCATATATATTTTATGAGAGGTGTCGGAGATTAAACTGCTCACGTTGATGCGTTGAATTTTTCTTCAAGAAGTGCGGGTAATATTTCTGTACCTATTTTATACAAAAAAAATATTCAAAAACTACTTGAAAAAATTGTTACAAGCAGAATATGCCAAAGAAATAGCTTAAGATTTAAAATTCGTTTATAAATGTGTCTAAAAGTATGTTATGATATATTATAGACCGAAAATTTACTCCAAAAGCAAATATTTTTTAGCCTACTTTTAGGCACTATTTTAATTGACTTCAAATCCTCAGCAATTTTAATTACAACCCCGATAATTTAAAGGAAGGAGAGGCTTCCATTATTTTCACTGGCATGACATTATTTTCCTAATGATATTTACTGTTCTTAGGAGTCTACGGAATCTCCGCCTTGCATTTGTGTCGGCCGGAAGCCTTTATTATTGACAGACTGTCGGCGCTTCCTTTCGACAGCGCCTTATTCCAGCTTCCTTTCTTCCGCTCCCTGCCTTTCATTCTCTGTGTTTTCTCTCATTTCTCTCGACGGCACTAAGAGCAACATTTGGCTTGCATTTCTGAAAAGGTTTTTGCATTTTTAATGCTGCATTGTTGTCTACCTTTCGCTGGCAGCCTCGGCTCGCCTCGCCTCGCCTCCAAAATGCATTCGGAATTTACATATAAATGTACGTGGGGAATGGAGGCCGCGGAATGGTCATCACACCTGCCAGTGGTCGCCATCTTGGGTAAATATTTACCGTTGAGTTCGGAGGATCTGGGCGAGGGAACGGGCTTCATCTCAGAAATTCCGCAAGTGCGAATGAAAAATTCATTAAGAAAATATTTAATAATCAGCTTATTTGTTGGTCGTCGTCTCCCACCGCCCGAGCTGGGTTTGTGTGATTTGTACAAGAGGTGTGGCTGGGATCCAGGAAGTTGACCATTAAGTGGCTTGGTCCTTGCACGGTCACGTTCGCAAGTCAATGTCAAACACGGAGGACTCCACTCCACTCTACACTCCACTCGACTCTCCACTTTCTAGATGCCGTACGTCAGAATTTTTATTTTATTTTTGGTTGAATTTGCATAATTTTGAGCAGTCAGACGGTCGTCGGTCCAGTTGATTAAAGTGATAGACTCTGACACTGTTCCTTTTTGCTTTGGCTTTTTATTTTCTCCTTTTTTCGCCTCCTGTCTGGCGGCAAAAGTCCTTTGTTGAAATGGCCATACCTAGGAGTATATGTGGATGTAACAACGGTAACAACGGTGTGTACGCCCATGGGTAACCGGAATTGGACTGGGAAACACCGCCGCCGCTTGGCGTTTTTTGAGTTTGCAGTTTGCGTTTTGCAAAGTCAAGGTAAATATTAGATTTTTGGTTGCGGAATTTTTCGCTGCTTTCCGGTTCCACTTTGGCGGCGTCTATGCAGATATGTGTGTGTGTGTCGTGTCCTGCCCGGGCGGGCACTGTGTGCAGATGTAGGTAACGCAAATATTAGCTTACAATTTTGGGCTTACAAAGTTTTTTGGCCAGGTCGACAAAAGGCCTTTGGTGGTGGTGGCATTAAACAAAAGTTGGATGTACCCAGCACAAAGAGTGCTCCGGGGCACGGATGAGTAATGAGATGAGGTCAGGTCCTTTGTGAATGACGAGCGAGCCGAGTCGCCTTGAGAGACAACAAATGCGAGACATTATCATACAAATGAGAATGGTTAAAATGGATGGAACAGGAAGGAATATAAAACAAATAGTAGGGCAATTGTTAAGGCATTTGGGAGACCTGAAAATATTCTTATTAATCCACCTTGAATTTTTAAGCGATTCTGACAATTATTACTGTAAGAACTCAGTTTTAATTGGTAAAGTTATTTCTTAAGGGACTTTTATGGACAAGAAGTAAAGAAACTGAAAGAAAGTTATACTACAAATTCCAAGCAGTTTTTACCTAAAAAAATTATATTAAATTAAATTTAAAATGATTTCTAATCTTCAATAAATGTTAATAATATTGTAACTCTACAGACGCAACTTTGTGACATTAAAGAGACCGGATATATTGTAAAATCAATATTAAATACCCTTTTTCCTGCATTGATATTTTATTATTTACCTTTTATTCGCAAAAGTTCTTTTTCCAATATTTTCTCACTGCAAATACTATCCCTTTATGGTATACGAATGGAAGGAAACAAGAAAAATCTCAAATAAAGCCATATATTTGGTTACTTTTAATTTATTTCTATTCATTACTTTCTCTCAACTTTTGTTCTTGTATTTTTATATCAGCGTGAATACTTTTTCCCTGTCCTGCCATCACATCTTTCTGTATTTATTTTACTTTCCATCTCCAGATGAACATTTTTTCACGTTTTTCTCGGCAATAATTATTTTTCCATACTGTTTTTAATTTCGTCCTGACTTTCTCCAGCTTTTGTCCTCATTGCTGCTTTTCTTCTACTTGTCAGTTGGGTTGCCTTTGTTACTTTTAATTACAGAAGCTGAAGCTACATTAAAAAAATGTTGCTTCATTTGTTGGGTTCCAGGTTTTAACTTTTCCTGTAGCTTCCACGCCCACTGCTCCTTCGCCCCTTCGCTCCTTCGCCCGCACAGTTGTTCACATGTCCCGCGTGTCACGTTAAATGTCAAGTAAACAAAAGGCTCTCCTGTCTCGCACATAAAAACGCTCATTCTGCCCATTTATTTTAGTTCTCGTTTTTATTTTTTGTGTTCGCCGCCGTTGAAATGAAAAGTGGACGAACACGAAAAGCGCCCAAATGTGCTTTCAATAACCAGGTGGCATCCTTCGACTCCTGCCCCACTTCCCAGGCTGCCCCCGTTCAACGTTGAAAGGAGCATTGAGTTGAAAAAAGCGAGGAAAACTTTTTCGCTCTTGTGTGGTTGACCGAACATTTGCAGTTAAAAGTTAAAAGCTCGCTGAAAAAGGCACCAAAAGAAGAGAAAAAAAGAAAGTTGGTGGAAAATAAGGCAAAAATAATGCTTACCTGCTGCTGCAACATCAACGATCGAATGCTGGTCGAGGGGTTATATTTAATGTGCGTTAACGAGGATAAAGAAAATTACTAATAAGAGCAAGGGTTTATGAAGTATAATAATAGTTTACACTTTTAATTATAAATTATCTCTACATAATCTGTCGATCTAACTCCGTCCGACATCTGGCAACACTATCTTTTGGTCACATTCTAATACAAAAGCCGATTGGTCACACTAACCCTACGAAAGCGACGCTAAGAATTCACACTTGAACTCTGCAAACATATTAAGTTAAAATTTTAAGTTTATTCGTTAATAAATAAGTTTATAATCTAAGCGCATCGTTCCCTTTAAATTTCCCTTGGCTTCTGTCCTTAAATCCTTATTTTATTCTTGCGAAAAAACTAAATCTCTAACTGAGAGATGGACTTGCGGGCGGCTGAATGCCGTTTGTGGCGGCAAGTGGCGACCAACAAAAAGATTTTCCGGAGCGGGATTGCAAAAAGTAGATGCAAATAAGCAAAGTAAACAAACGACAAAAATTGTACTTTGCCTTTTGCTGATGCAGCTGCTGATTATGTTGCTGTAGCTAAACGGGGCTCTTCCCGCTTTTGCATATCATCATCATCATGGGGCGAAAAACTCTCCCCGATCCTGATCCCAATCCCAGCCCCAGTCCCATTTCCATTTCCCAACTCCAGCTGCATTGTTTCCCTGTGCGCCGCCATTTTGCCGCATTTGCCGCGTCCTTTTCACAGCCCCTCCACGCTTTTTACTTAGCTGCCTCATCCGCTTCCCTTTTCCCTTTGCTTCTCAACTGCTTTTTGTCGCCTTTAACGCCGCCTAATTGCCTAATTAGGCATTTGCATTCCGACCCAAACTCATCTGTCTCCCGGCCAATTCCCACCGCCCACCGCCCACTTTGCCTTCGTTGCCTGTTGCAACTTATTTATAATCCTCTTTATTTTCCGATTTGCAGGTCCCGAAGATATAATGAAGTTTCTGGGCAACGATAGTATCGTGGATCACTTCAAGCTCGTCACCAAGGATGGCAACAGTCTGCTCATCGGTGCCAGGTAAGAGACCATTTAATCTTTAACTGTTTAAGGAAGGATAGGAGGGAAAATACTAATATTTAACAGAGTGTAAATGGGTTTCCTTATTATTCAAATAATATAAGGCCTCAAAACCCCAGTTCCTTTGATTTTATTTCATATTTAGAGCTCTTATTTATTTTGTGTAATTCTGTTACAAAAATAACAACTACTCATTATTATTTTAGGAGAGAAAAAATTATACATAAATTCAAGATATAAAATCTTCACTTTATTCACGCCGTGACACTGTCTATTATGCATCACTACGTTGTCAATTCCCCAAGGTGTATGTATATACACATACATTCCCTGTAAGT
Source organism: Drosophila rufa (assembly GCA_018153105.1). Lineage (NCBI taxonomy): Eukaryota > Metazoa > Arthropoda > Insecta > Diptera > Drosophilidae > Drosophila > Drosophila rufa. Next base: position 22,250,803 of record JAECXS010000096.1, read on the forward strand.
CTGCTTTAGAGCATTTGTTTAACAAGAGTTCAAGTGAAACTATTGAAGGCGGAAGCACGGAAGGGAGAAGATAAATTGTGACGGTTCGGGGATACAGACTAGAATATTCACATAAAGCAAACTTCAATTTACTTTTCGCACACATTGTATTTAATTTAAGTAGAAGATACGACGACCATGTTCACTTCCCCATACATACGTACAAACATGACAAACTTTCTCAGGGCCCTAAATATGGGTTGTAAGTGGAAGAGTGAAGGTTTTTCCCAACCCTTGGCAACTTTGATTTTGCAATGCGCTGGCAAGAGAAACAAAAAACAGTGCGAAAGGAAGCCGAAACTTTTGCAGCAGGTGCCCCAAAGATATGAGGAACTGTGCTAAAGTTTCCAGTAGTAGTTCCTACTCCACGAGGATTCCCGGAAGACTTAAAGGGTTGCCAAGGTTGGGGCCAGACCCACCAAGCCGATTCTGTTGTCGGTGTTAGTTTTTCGTGAGCTTCGGCGGCGACGGCGACGGTGGGTCGGCTTTGGATGTATTTCCGTACATTTTGTCGTTGGCAGGACCGCAAAAGATGTTTGCTGCAAATGTTGAGTTTATTATATTTCGCCTAGACAATGCCCCAGCATATATACGTATGCATGAGCACGCATACCCACATAAACATTCAACCAAAAGCTCTCCTCTGGCACTCGTGGAAAGGCGGAGAGGCATACATATTAAAATGTTGCATACTTCGGGGCGCCCAACCGGACTTAATAAACTTGCCAGCTTCTTCGTTGTCCCTGTGTGCTGGTGTGTGCGAGGGTATAAGTATGTGGTGTCCTCGAAATTTGTGTGACCAAGGAATGCGTGCAGCTTGTAATACAAGACATCAGCCCATGGAACCCGAGTCCCGCTCTCGAACAGAACAATGCGAGAAAGCCACAACAATTCAGAGTGAAAATAAATGAAAATAATATCTGTTATAAACTGAACTGAGAAGAGACTTAGTTTTGTGCTGCGAAGAAAATATTCTTGGAGAGATTTGGAAAGTCAAACAATATTTTGAAATATTAAAGCATACTTTTATACGTCATTTTAACTGATTTTAAATCCACAACTACTTCTGTGCAAACCCTAATAGTTAAAAAGTTGTAATATAATATAAGTTATAAGCTAAATTAATATTGGAGGGGTTTGATAAGTATAAAAGGATATAGAGAAAATTTTGAAGCATACTTTTCGGCACTTAAAATACACGACTTCAGCGGAATCTCTGATATTACATTTACTTTATAAATGTAAAAAAGTATATTTATTCAAAATTAACGGGTATACTGCTACCTATGTGGCAGCTTGAGCAGGTTGTAAATGTAGGGGGTAACAAATGTTGGTATACAAGATTATACATTAATTAATTTCAGTCTTAATTAATTTCAGTCTTGACTTAGACTTTTAAGGTATTAAATGTATCTTAATGGAAGGTCATGTGGGTGATTTCTTTTTAGTCTTCTTCTTGTTGGTCTCCATGTTAGCCTCTTCGCCAGGGAGTTAGGATGAGAGCCAAGGCGTCTGAAGTAATTTTCAGCCTGTGCACGACATACATCGCCTATCTTTGGGATTTTAAGATCTCTTTCAATATCTCTGGTTCTCATGAACCAGGGGGCATTACAAATCGATCTTATAATCTTGCTTTGCGCTTCTCGTATTTTGTTTAGGTTCGACTTAGACGCTATGCCGTAGACTTGCAATGCATACTTCCAGATTGGACTGAGGATCGATTTATAAACCTTTTTAGAAAGATTTAAAAAGTCTGAAAACATATAGTTAAACTTTTCAAAGCATACTTTTTGGCACCATTTTAATTGATGTAAAACCCCAAACGAAATCTACGGAGTCTGCGAAGGAATTTTCATATCTTATTATAATTATTAATATTTACAAACCCGAAACAAGTCAAAATATTTTCAATAAATTAATTTGCTCGTGAACCTCACAAGCCATTTCCGTTTAGAGCGATTCACAATGCCCGGATAATGAGGCAGTAAAATGCAAAAGCATATCTAAAGCAGGGAAAATTAGGGGAACCCCACACTCACTAACCCAAGTCCAGGCAACGACTGGGGCGGAGTGGGGTGTCCATGGAAGCTTTTCAGCTTTTTTTTCGCACGCATGAACGAATTTGTATGCCGGCAATGTCGCTGCCAGAGTTGCCACTTACGTGATTAATGGATTTTTAACAAGTTGCACACACACACACATTCTGGGGTTGGGGAGGGCAGGGGACTTCACACACGCACATAACCACTTATCAGACCCCAAAAGAGTCAAAGTAACCGAAGGAAAGCCTTACCGTTGGCGACTGTTGTTGAAGCCCAAAAGTGCCACGTGTGCTTAAGTGTGCATGTGTGTGTGTGCGGGGTATGTAGGGGTCGCCCCCCCTCACCCCCTCCCATAAACTAGGATGACAGGCGGAAATGCGAATGTGACACGCGTTTTGCATGTGAAACGTCATGAACAATGTGGAGCAACAGCAAAAAAAAAGAAGAAGGGAAAGTTCTACAACAGAATTGCACCTTGGCTCACCTGTCCCGTCCTCCGCCTTTGACATAGCTGTACCGTTACATTTCCTGTGGCACAGCAGGTACCGTGTTACGTGTCCCGCACCTGAAGGAGGCCGCCGCCATGTCAAGAAGAATTCTTTAACCAGCCGCAAAGGGGGAATTCCCCAAGAATGGGTTGGAAACTTGCTTTTATCTTAGAAATATTTAATTGTTATTTAATATTGTTATCGAAGTTATTTGTTCGGCTAACATTAATCGATAGAAATTAAGGGAAATCTAATTTCTTTATAAAGTTTAACATGGTTAATAAAACTGATCTCGAAGAAGGAAAAGCCAATAATTTATAGCTCTTTTAAGCCATAATTTTAAAATCCTTCAATAATTATTTAAGACACTACCATTAAGCTTTGAGATATCGATATAAATCGAAGGTTTTGCGATTATTTTAGTTAAAAGAAAACTTCTATGTACGAATAACCTCGATTAAATTTTTTGTGTAAGCACAATGTGCTGTAAAACAAGTTCAAAACGTTTTAAAGCACAAATTTTGAAAAAACAAAACTGCCTATCGTTGCTAAAATAGTTATCGACACAAATCGATTTGATGTTATACAAAAGCCCGCCTACGTTGGAATGTAAATTCCCGCTTAGAGCTTAAGCTCATTACAGTAACTACCTTTGCCATTACTGTTTGTAACCCACTATGTCACTTATGCAAATTAGCTGGAAATTGTTGTCTAAACCAGGACGACTCCTTCCCCCTCTTCCTTCTTCCTTGTTCCTTCTTCTGTAATGGAAATCCCCTTTGCAATGGCTTGCTCTTAACTTAGCGGAAAATGTTCTTGCCTTGGATCTTAATATATATGAATATGTGTATATCTTTTCCCTGCCTGCAATGCGCCGCTCGACATGAAAATTGGGTTAACACATTAAGATGGGAAATATGTGCCAGCGATTTTCCCTGCTGTCACTGCCACATTCCATGCCACGCCATACCCATGCCCATCCCATTCTATTTCGTTTCGTTTCGTTCCCTTCCGTTCCATTCCCGCCATATCAGGTTGGCAGGCAATCGAATAAATCGCGACAAAAGGCGGAAATAAAATTGCTAAACGCGAACAAAGGAAAAAACCATTTCGTTGCCTAACGGAGCTTGATTCGTACGCCTTCTCGTTCCGACTCTCTCGCTGTCTCTCGCTCTCTCTCTCTCTATCTATTTCTACCTCTATGTGTTATTCCGTCTCATTCTCTACCATCTGGTTTAGAGTGTGCTCTATATGTTAGCCTATCTTTTGGCTTTTAACGTCTTTTTCAACGCAATGGTATCGAACAGTGGTGCGAATGCCAACCATTTTGCCACTTTAAGTTGAGTTTTCCCAAAATCCTAGCCCTATAATTCCGAATTGGTTTAAGGACATCCAGATTTCTTAAAAAAGTAGAGGATTGTGGATATTTTTAATTTAATTCCTACATAAAACCCACAGCATAGGCTCCACTGTCGCTTGCATTTCAATTTTTGTATGCAATTTTCCTTTCTGGCTGCGATGTCCATCTCTTATTTCATTTCGTCCTTGTTCTTCTGTTGTGTGTTTGGTGTGTCAGTGTGTCTGCTGAGCCTTTGTGCAACCGCATAACAATCATTTTTGCACCGCAAATTCATTTCCGTTTGCGCTGGTTTTTGCTCGTGCCAGCGAGTGTCTGCCTCTGTATGAATGCAGAAAACGCATCCGCTAATTTCTAGCGATTTAAGTCCACTTTTGTGTTGCCAATTTCATCAGGCCTTAGAAATCGTGGGAATGAACGGTTCGAGGGATTCCAATTGAATTGTTGGGCATTGTTTTGGAGGCGGTAACGCTTACACCTTAACGAATGCTGAATGGTTATGACTGAAGTATATTTCCTTAAAGGGAGGAAAACCACTGAGAAATAAATAATTAAAGTGTTATATCTGGGACTTACTGATCATCTTTAAAGTAATATATATCTTGATTAATACTCCTTGACAGCAATAATAGTGAATATAATATTAAAATATAAAGAAAAACGAGATAGACAAAATATATTTCTTATTTCAAACACTTTTCCCAGAGCCAAAAACCTGTCACCTGCAATTATTTAACATTTATTTAACAAATTAAAAATATCGAGCTATGCCCAAGGGCCTACAAAACACCAACTAACCCAGCAGGCATATAATATTTGATTTAAACTCAATGAAGAGTGTCCGATATCGGGCAATATTATTGCGGCCTTATCGTGAATATTCGAATGCCACCACAGCCAAGTCCAATTCGCTTTGTCATGTTCTGGCCTGTGGCAGGAAACAAGCGTTCTGCAGCTGACTTGGCCTAAGGGTAAAGGTCAAATGCCGCCACCTGGCTAACTGTTCTGATTGGTTTGGGGTGGCACTGCCCCAGGTTGTTGCATGCATCAACCGAATCGAACCGGAGTTGTGGGTCAGCAGCAGCAGCACCAGCTCAGCTCTCAGGGCAATCCACATTTGGGCTTTTGGCATTTGACAGTTTCGACGTTTTCTGCCTCCGTTGAGTGAGTGGCACATGGGCGACATGGTCCTTGGATTGAGGTACGCTTTGGCAGGGCTCGTTGCATATAAAAGCAAAAACTCTCTGGTCAATAGCAGGGAAATTCAAAGCGTTTAGCTACCGAATTGCACTTGAAAAAGAAAATACCGCCTATTAAGTTTCAAAATTAAGTAAAAACAAATTACCTTTAACTTCTAAAAATACTTAGATATTAAATAATGGAAAATTCAATGAAATTGAAGCATAAAACTTGTCAAAAAATCATTTAATTTAATTTCCACCCTCGATTAAATAATTATTCAAGTGTAATCCTTCTGCTCCCGAATCGGTTTAGTCAGCATCATCGAATGATGTGGAATAAAGTTCAAGTCGAAGCCCTACGTAGCCCTGGCACTGCCAGAAGAAGTCAATGAAAAATGACAAAAGCTCAACTCGAAATAGTGATGGATGTGTTGGGTGAGTGCAGGATTTCCCCTTTTCCCGCTGCGCTTCAATAATTTTTTGCAATGGCTGCCATTTCACACACACTCGCACTCACACACGCACACACAGGATTCGGCAAATGGCGGAAGGAGACACAGAGCGCATGCAAATGGCGGCGACAACATAAATTTTCCTCCCCTCGAACACGAGGAGTTCGAGCTGGAGCTGAAGCTGAGGCTGAAGCTGAAGCTGGAGCTGGAGCTGGAGCTCGCCTGATTTGCTTAGCTATTCAGAAAAGCCATTTACCGTCATGTCAGCCCCCAGACTTTGCAGCATCGGCATCATCGCATCAATGCATCAATGCATTCCGGAAGTCGAGGAGTGCTCGTTCTTTTCCCTGATTGCCTTCGGGCATTCCTTTGGGGGCGCGCTGATGACGTGTGACATTGAACGTTTGCGACTGGAATTTTTCACCGGCATTTTGTGATGAATGCAGTCCGGCAAATTTGCCATCTCAATTGGGCATGCTTGCTTTGGCAAGTTATGGCTCCAAGAAATTGATAACCCAAAGAGGATGACTTTATGTGGAAAATTTGCAGATATCGTAGCTTTGTTAGCCCATGAAAACATTGGTTTCTGAGGGAATTCTCCTTATTCTTAATACATTTTATAAGAAGAGCGATACTCAGAAAATCTCAATGAAATAAACCCAAGTATCAAGTCAATTTATTATTCAATTGAAGTACTAACAATGATGTACCAAGAAAAATCATTTTCTCCGACTGGCACAGCTCATAAGCTCATAATTTACATAATTCCGAAATATTTACATGTCACCTGGCAAATTTTTCCTGCGAAATCAATCATTGAAATGGTCTTATTTGTAATACAAATGGGCAAATGGAGGAGCTTGTGCCTCACCAAGGTCATGGCAATTGGCAACTCTGCGTATGAGTAATTTGCAAATTTTTCTTTTTCTTTATCTTTCTCTCTTTTGCTTTCTCTTTTGCTTTTGCTCTAATATATCTGTGTTTTCGCTTGGGTCTAGACATTTGGGTTGTTGTTTCGGGTTTTCTTCTCGATACTTTTTGTGGGTCAAACCACAGAAATGGCGGCGGTAGCGATGGCGACAGGAGTACCCTGCTTGGCCCGCGTCTTGCCTCGTTAGAGGTTGCTACAATCTATTTTATGACGAACCGGGGAGGACAAGGGCATGTACACCCTCTTTGGGGGCTTCTCAACCGCAATGCCATTATTTATGTGCATGCGGCTTTTGTTTCGTGTTGCCTCTTTTCGCTCAACTGATATTTGAAAAGGGTCCTGCTGCCTGCTGCCTGATGCCTGCTGCCTGCGGGTTTTGTTTTCCTCCTGGCTGTCGTTGTTATTATTGCTGTTTGATGGCTGGCAACGTGGCGGATGGTTGATTTGTTTGTCGGTCGTCGGTCGTCGGTTGACGGTTGGTTAAAGACGGTGGCCAACACAGAACGGATTTTAAGCGAATTTAAATTTGTTTTCGGCAAATAAAAAAGGAACGCCTGCAGTTTGCTTGTTGTTTTTGGTATTTTAAAAGCATTTAAAAGCATAAAAAAAGACTTTAAATATAGTTTCTTATACCAAACTGTTGCAAAACATATTAAATTCATTCCTTTTTACAACAGAATTCCCCTAAAATATATGTGAACGAAACTATGCTCATTTCGGGGCAAACCACGAATTATTTTGGGGCTCAATGGCCATCTCCGCAAACCGCAAATATTTGAAACCATGGCTGGCATAGCCATCAAATGCTCTCCACACAGAATGCTGTTTCGACTGATTTGCCTAGTTATCACACACACTCACATTTATAAATTGCAACTGCCCGTATTTATCCTCGTGTTCTAGTTAAAAATAATTATTGGAAAATATTTTAATGGTCCTTAACAGCCATAATACCAATTATCTTGGATAAGTTTTACTTTGATGCAATTAATAAATGTATGCAAAATGCTCGTGTTTTGCGGCCAAATTCCAAATTAAATAGAAATCTAATAAAAATTAGCAATTATGGAATTTATTGGCATATAAAAGATTATAGAGAGCAGCTAACAAACTCGATTTATATACGGAAATAAAAATTTAAAACCAAACTAATTTTTGTGGATCCAAAAGAACATATATAAAACTCAACAAAATTCGCTCTGAAATTCTGATACTAAGCAAATTGAGTACAAAATACACAAATATTTGGATAGTTCGCTGGGAGCGGTGCCGCCTCATTATCATCGCCGATTCATACGACTAAATGTAAACGTTTTCATAGAGGAAGTTCGCACACACACACGTTCCCCCTTTTATATTTGCCAACTGCGTTTAAGCTGCATAATAATAAACTGCAAAGCAGTAGCGGCAACAACAAGGATTGTTGCTAAATGTGCAACTGCAGCGGCAACTACAGCGACATGGCATGGGCAAAGCAGTGGAAATCCTTCGTAATCGTTGCGTTCAGTGCTTGCAACAACAACAACCTCAACTGGGGCAAACACTGCAACACTAACGCACTTCGCCGTGTGGAAAATATTTATGAGCTCGGTTTTCACGCCAAATGCGTTCTTTAAAATGCTTAGCTCCCCAGCTCCCGCTTTATACCCTCGAGTTTCCCTTTGCCATTTTCCGCGACATTTTCACAAACGCTTGTGCCTGGCCTATGTGTGTGTTAAGCAATGCGCTAAAGTGTTTATGTATTTGAAGCCAGTAACTGCCACAGCAGGAGCAGCAGCGGCAACAACAGATTGCCACAAGAGGTAACACTAGGAAATTTCTACACCCTTTTTGTAGCACTCTCAAAAATACCTGAGGTTCATATACTAGTTAATCTGAGAATGCAACTATTAAGGCCAGGGATTGAAGGGATTGAAGGAATTGCGCCTGAAAGCAAAAAGTGTTGAGGTTTATAAGTCAGCTCAATCCATGACTGGGATATCTTAGATAAAGGTGGGTGCTAACGGAAATCAACTAAAAAGACAGATTAAAGCTAAGGTACAAACACTTTTAGACATATTTTAGAGTGATTTCAAAGCCCTAGTGATTTTTGGGACACCTCCGATATATAGAAGCGCGATTTTTGTCGTCAGCAGATAAATGGCTTGCATACTGCAATTGAAATGTATGAACTTTATGCATCTTGTTATTATGCCTAATATGAAATATATTTTTAAAGAACGCAGACGAGTTCTAGCTAGTTATTCTGGCAGTTCTAATTAGTATCTTGTTTAAGCAGCGTATCCAGTATTTAACTTCCGCCGCCTTACTTGCACAGTTCGCTCAACCCATTGGCACTGCAGCCAGCCAGGCACCTGGCTTTCTGGCCCGGGTCCGACCCATTTCAGGGACCCAACTCTCTGTCCCCTTTATATGCTAATTTGGTTCAGGGCATTTTATATGTATGTACTTGGGTACGCGTATATCGTTATATATGTGTGTGTGTGTGTATGTGTACTCGTCCTGGCAGCAGGAGGCGGTGACAGCAGATGCAACGGAAGAGTGCAGCTGCAGCAACTTTGTAACGTTGCTCTGTGGCCGTCATGTTGCTGCTGATGGTGCATGTTCGTTTGAAGTTGCCTTTGCCTTTCCATAATTAAAACTCGCCGCTTAATTGCCAAACAATGGGAGTGTCCTGTACAGGGATGCATCCTTTTTAGCCCACTTTAATCGCAGTTGGTCAGTGGACTGAATAATGAGCTGATTCCGTTGCGTCTACGCTGGGTAAATGTTGTTCTAAAGCGCCAGAAAACTATTTAAAAGTAACTAATTATAAATATTATTTGGTAGGAAGAGATTTACCCTTACTGATACATTTTTTAGCTATTTTTTAAGTTGAATCAATGGAATACTAAAGACCCCCACAAGAGTTTCATTCCATTTAGGTTTCCCCTTTGTGAGTTTCGATTAAATATCCATTTAGAATGCAAACCCAGCTCTTGCACAAAATGCAGATAGAACCTATCTCTATATCAATGCAGATAGCTCTGTATTTATTTTAAAATTTTCCAGTCTTTTGGCTGCATTCCAAAAAGCGAAAAAAAAAATATATATGTATATATATAAAATAAAATTCAGAAAGTTTCGATAAGGGTGTGTCGTGTTATTCGCATGCTGGCTTTTGGGGCGGTCGAATGCGGTGATGGCTGATTTCCTGACATGGCTTGGCTGCCATAAAATGCCCGACCAGAGTGCACCCACACAAAGGTGCACTAACCGCACACACACACCGGCACACTCGCACACACACACCTGCACGTAGTTGTGGTTTCAATAATCAATGAGTTGATTTTATGAAATTTTCCCCTTCGATGTGACCCGCCTCCTTAGTGTGGGAGGCGGCACTCGTACAACACACAAAAGGGGCTGGGCACCACATGTGAGTGTGCAAATTTTATTAACGAGAATTTTGGAATTTCTGCACAAATATCGCATTGAGAGACAGAGAGAGAAAGAGAAAAGGTGAAGGGTTAAAAAGGCAAGCAAAACATAGACCAGAGGCTTTTTGTGGTTCTGGTCGGAGTCCTGGGTTTGGTCCTTGTCCCCGGCTGCGTGTTGATTGCCAGCGCCGTAAAAGGCCAAATGAATTTTAATTAATTTTTTAATTAATTCTCAGCAGCCACAAGCTGCTGACCCTCACCCACCAACAAACTCTCTGATAAGAATGATAAAACGAAAACCGCACAAATTCTATTCTATCTGTGGGATACAATTCCCATTCTTACCATAAATGGACCCATTCTTATCGCATGTCCTTTCTTTTTCCTTTGCAGAAATACGGTTTTTAATTTAAGCATACACGATCTCACTGAGCAGCAGCGTTTGGTCTGGACGTCGCCGGAGGATGATACCAAAATGTGTCTCGTCAAGGGCAAGGATGAGGTGAGTCAAGGATTTATAGTATTTAAGAATAATATTCCTATCAAATCTGACTGTATTTCTTAAGAAAACATAAATAAAGTCAAGTTCTTTTCCCATTCAATTCAATTTAAAATCGAGGCCAGCAATGGCAATTTCCTTTTGCCGCATAAAATCCCCGAGGACACCTGAAATACAATTTTCGTCTTAGTTAGCAGCCAAAATACAAATTTGGTGTCCTTTTCCACATTTTTGCTTGGTTTATATAAACTTTTTAGCACTTTGGCCCCGATGGCCTTGCAATTTCCATTCCTATTTCCATTTCGATTTCAACTTTGGCTGCTGCTGCTTCCGTTGACCGAAAGAACAAGCAAAATAAAGTGTTTCTTTCGCCCTTTCTCTCCGCCATCTATCTTAACTTTTTTTCGCGCTAAAAACATGGAAAACTATGGAGCGAAGGCAAGACAAGAAGAAATTGATTTATGCAACTTTTTCTGCTGCTGCTGCTGCTGCCTGTTGTCCTGGCTGTTGTTTTGCCTTTCTGCTTTGTGGTTGAGAAGTCAGCAAAATTTATTGAAAACTCTTTACCACCGCAGTTGACCCATTAAGAAAGTGATTGCTAGCTAAGGAAGCACAAGTAGATGTCCTTGGGGAATGGTAGGCAAGCAGAAACTTTTACTAATGGAAATGGAAGTATTTAGGGTTTTTAAAATTGAGTATTTATTGGTTAAACTACAAAGCAGAACTAATTTTGAAGTAAACAAGGTTTTAGAATAGCAATAGCTTAAAAGTAAATGGGAAAATCGCTTGGGATGTCATTCAGATTGAGTAAATAAGTCAGAAATCTGTAGATAGGAACTTAAAAAAATTTCTCAGATAATTTTAATACATCAAAAACCGTGTATATTTAGCTTTATATAGCCTTTAACCAAGATTTCTACATGCAAACCTAGAACCAAATCTAGCCCAGTAATTTATTCTTTTATATTAATCCCAAGACTTGAGGTCAATTGAATCCTTAAAAAAAGGGTTACCACCCAACACTTCCGCCAGTTCCAACGCCCTTTTTTGTGCATGCCCAAGTGCACTTCAAGTTTGGCTTTTTGCTCACGTAATTAGCCAACACTTGTTGGCCGCCAGAAGCAGAGGCAACAAAGGAAAGGCTAAGGCGAAGCCAGAGCATTAGCAGGTGTAATTTGTTGAACTCAATTTGCTTGCCTCCCGTCGGGCGGGCTCCACCTGAGCTGAGTGGGGTCACTCTATGTGTGTTATTTATGGCATCAAAAAGGGAAGAAAAAAATAGAATTAAAGATTCTTTAGATTTCCAGCCATGGCGTGCAGGTTTGCCATTTCCCCAAAAAGTAAATTGCATTTCTTGGGCAACGAAAATAGAAACGCCAAGAGAAAAGTTCAAAATTTACAATTTTAATTAACTAGCATTTTGGCCACTAATTTGGATGCGAATACGTCAACTTAATCAGGACGATAATCAGCCGCAGAATGAGCTCCGAAAACCCTGCAATCCATTAAACTCAGAATGCATTCAAGGGTATAGAATATATAGTTTCAGCTCACGCCACGAGTAGTTGGCAAATCAGGAAAATAAAGTTAGAAGTGGGTCCATTTAGGGCAAAATCTGATAGTGCTAAAGTCATGTTCGGTCGCTTTTTTATTTTTTTACCAGTTGACTTTGCACAGTTTACCGCCAGCTGGGTGTTAAATGTTTAATTAATTGATTTTTCCCCGGCTATATTTTATTAAAACTACGTAAACACCGCTCGCGCACATTCTCCAGTCCCTCGTCACTCGTCCCTCGGCTTGATGGGCAAAATGAGCAGCCAATATATATATATATATACATATATATGTTCGCCCGGCAATGGGTGATTTATAAAAAATGCAAGAGTAGAAGGGCACCAAATGAAAGATAAATATTTTTCTGTCCAGGGTGCCGAGTGGATTGAACTTTAGGGCATTTGGCGGGAAATAAGTAGAGCAAATAAGTCAAATACACATTAAAATCATTAAAGAACTGAGGAAAATGAAGTTCAATCATATATAGATAATGGGGCTGCCCTTTCACAATACCCAGATCCGTTCTGTTGGTTCTCAAACTGGTTATTATCCTCATTAAATGCATATGGTGATCCGGGGGCTTAATCACTCGTTGTTGAGTTGACCACAAAGCATCGCCTACGTTGCCATTTGCCCCTTTCTTGTTTCCTCATTAAACATTCGATTTGGTTTGCAAATGGTCCCTCCTCTTGCATGATTTTAACCTGCCCAAAGGTACAATTCGAAGACTGAAAAGGAGCTCTAGTTCCAGTAGTCGGATGTTCAATTGGAAAATGCCGGTGAATTTATGCAGGGTTGCCGAACGCTTTGGCCTTCTGCTTTGTCTGCCAGGACACGCACACCATTGTTCATTGGATATCCTTCGTTCCATCATCCTGGCTCAATCCTCAATTCACACAACTCATTTATCGCACTTGTTCGAGATGCGGTGTACTGTCTTTCCCCCTTTCAAGTTACCGAATAGAATGCCGCTTCCAATCAACTCAAAATAATCGATTAAAAGTTTATTCTTTAAAAAAATTAAGACGTTATAAATACACATAATTGTAGGACTGTAAAAGTGTACAGTGAATAATATATACTACATGGTCACAAGTCAGACGTAGCCGCAATCCTAGGGCCTTGGCAAAGTTCATTGTCAGCTCGGGAGGTGGAAAACTTTCTTGCAGAAAGTCTCGGAAAATATTTTTGACTGCTGCCAAAGCGCCTGCAGGTAGGCAACAATTTCGTTAATGATACACAAACACGACACGCCCCCATGGGAAGCCAGTCCAAGAGGACGGAGCATGAAAAAGCGCTTTACTTGATAATTATACCCGCCACTCGCGAAGCAAAAAAAAAGGGTCTGCTGGTTGGTCTGAAAATGAGACAGTCTGAGTAAAAACTTTCTTGGGTTCTTGTCGAAAGAATTGCTTTTCTGTGACTTAAGTTGAAATATATATGGGGACAAGCCAAAACAAAAAATACTTTGAATTAAATTCTGTGTGTCTAAAAATTATTATAATATTATTGATGCTTGTTAGTATTAAAATAGAGGTAAGTAATCTTTTTTGCCTCGAACACGGGCTGTCAGTCAAGCACACTACCCATCGCTCCACGGAGGCAAATCAAAGAAGGCTGACGAAACCTAATTTTTCGGTTTTTTTAGAACGCTGGTTCGACTTTTGTAACTCATAGGTCCTAATTTGAGAATTTTGATTCCTGTTATTTTTTTCTGGATGTGCTCCTAATACACGTATGTATGTAGTATGCAATATATATTTAGTGAAATGGCAACGAGTACCGGGTATTTCAGAGTCGTGCTATTACTTTATTTTAAATCATGAAATATAAATGACAGCCAGCAGGCAAAATCTGGATTACATTCTGGCTCCAGGACAATTTACATTACAATATTTGCGCCCAATTAATATTACCCACAATTATCCAGACTTGGAACATTTCAAATGTTAGCAACACACACAAATATACTGCAAATAAAATACACAATAACTCCATAAGCAAGGTATAAAGTTTTAGGCAAACAAAAAAAATATATTTATTAACAAGCACGGCAAACACAAATAACAGCCGTTGTATTTCAACTGAAAATTAATAAATTTCACAGTTAATTGCATTCTAAATAATGTCTGTGTGTGTGCGCGCGTCTGCTATGCGTGTTAATTACCAGAGAAATAATGAAAACTACAACTTTACACAACCAACCCCTAGCTTCGTGTAATTGTTTTGTTAATTCATTTAAATTTACGCTCGAACTGTTGGCCGCACAACACAGGGTCAGGAACATGTTAAATATTTCAGGACAATAAACTAAATTAAATACAAGACAACCAGAAACACAATTAGAAGACGGTCAAATGATGTGGGTAAGAAGAGATATTTGCAATTGAACGTGGCTTAAAGCCAGACATTTTCAAGGCAGTTAAATCTGATTTAGATATTCCAATTATAAGTGTTAATAAACTTTAAACTAATGACCATTATTTTGGGGAAAGCTTAAATTATTTGAAGACCAACTTAACAGCCTATATAAAGCTGGATTTACGCAATAAATGCAGCGAAAAATTAGCTGCAAATTAGTTGCCTAACAAAATATTTTAATATTTTAACACACATGGGAGAGGTGTATAATTGCAATAGCTGGCAGGGAATATTTCAAATGATTTGTCATGTCAGACTGCAAACACTTCCGGCCAATGGCGCCGGAGGGGGGGTTCACCGGAAATGTCATTCAACAATTTTCCGCCACTATGGGAAAAGTTGCGCCGTCGCTCGTCGCTAAATGGGAGCAAGTTGCGCATTTGCCTTTTAATATTTATTGGGTTGCAGGTGCACACAGCCCCAGGACCCAGTACGCAGGACCAGACCCACCAACTGCATGCAACCACTCGTCGAACGAACAGTCGTTGTTTGTTTTTGAAGACCATGCACTAAATATTTCAATTGGCGAATCATTTATGCAAAACAGATAGTCAGAACGAGGGCAGCATAAACTCGGACCTCTAAACAATGGAAGGAGTTACATATATGATTCTGCAGTGTGATTTTCATTTGCAATGAACTGTTGACTATCAGGATTAACTAAAATATTTTGTATTTAATTAACGAAGAAAACATAAAAAAAAGCGTGAAAATAACAATTCTACCATTTTTTCACAAGCAGAGGATAATCTTTATTTACTAAGCTAAAATTTAATGAGTTATCATAATTTTCCAGCTACTAAAAACCATAAGATCTAAGAAACTATTCATAATTTACTAAAAAAAAACCTCTTTCGATAACCTCTTTATAGGAGGCCTGCCAGAACTACATTCGCATCATGGTGGTGCCATCCCCGGGCCGCCTTTTCGTCTGCGGCACCAACTCCTTCAGGCCCATGTGCAACACGTACCTCATAAGCGAGAGCAACTACACCCTGGAGGCCACCAAGAATGGCCAGGCTGTGTGCCCCTACGATCCCCGTCACAACTCCACCTCGGTGCTGGCTGGTAAGTACCCAATTTATTCAGTTATTAAATTCCGATAGTCAAAAACTACCGCCGAAAAGAGATCCATAAAAAATGCAGTGTCGCCAAAAAGTATTCATGGCACTTAGCGAACTGAGTTCCTTGGTTGGTGACGATGATTTGGAAGTAGGTCATAATATTTAATGCCACCTTGCAGATCTAAAAATATATATACCAGCTTAGTAGTTTGATTTTAGAAGCATAAAAAATGTTTAAAAAGCAAAATGTACTATTGAATTCTGAGTTATATTTGAAAGAATTCGGGAAAGACTAACTGAATGTTATTTGAATAGCAGTGACCACTTCAAATTAAAACCTTAAAGCAAAGAGAAGTAGCACAAAAAATGGTTCATTCAATACAAAGTCCGGACCCGAGTTTTTCTAGTGAACTTTTTACACACTCACCAGGACCCATTTGTGTCCTTTTCATATGTATTCCTTGTTTTGTTATGCGGTCCGAATAATTTATTGTGGACAACCATTTTGTATGCGAATTGTCCATTTTGCTCTGCCTGTTATCGCCATTTGCAATACGAGAGAAAAATGCAAGGAATTCAGTCCGAGCGAGTTCTGTGACCGTGTGAGAGGCGGAGGAGGACTCATCGCATTGCCTTCCTGCCATGTAAATCGGCTGAAAATTGTCATTCATCATGCAATACCTCTCTTACGTGGGGCACTCCACCTCTGTTTATTTTTTTCACTTCATGAACGAGGAGGTCGCATGATAAATTTTTAGTATTATTGTTCGGCTGCGCCGTCTGGCAACCTGAAAATTATGTGAGAAATATATTTCTCACGGAACTGTACGCTACCATAACTGATAAAAGATTTCGAAATTCCTTTATATGATCGAGATATGATTGATATTTATGGCCCCAGGTCCAGGTGTGTTAAGTGACCTCAATTCAATGGACAGAAAAGGGAATTAAATTGAACTCTTAAGCGGCTTTAGTAAGGATTATAAAAGAATACATTTTTCGCTATTTCCCAGCCATAGTTTGCCTTGTTACTCTTAATTTGCATTCTTTTAAATCTAACTTTTGAATTAAGTAAGTGTCTGGACCTTCTACAGTCTCTATATTTAAATTTGAAGAGCAGCACCCCATGCTGCCCTATTTTTGGTAGCTTCCTGCCACCAGCAGCTCAGCCAATAAACAAGCGCATTTGCTGCCTGCATCCTGCGGGCAATATCTGGCTCCTTTCACCTCTTCTCTCCCTCTCTTCCGGTGAAAAGTGGCCAGCAAAGTCATAGTTTTGATAATATTTCCACTTGGCACCCATAAATCGACATTCTTTGCCGCCATGTTGTGAAGTTTTCGCGATGTGATTTGTTTGCATTTCATTGTCTGCAGCCACCGAAAACTTTGCCAGGACGACGATAGCGTGTGTGTGTGTGTGAGTGTGAGTGTGAAAGAGCGGCGAATAGATATAATATCGATAAACGTTTATAACTAACTTGAGAGCGTGTGTGTGTGTGCGCGCCCGTGTGGCTCCATCCGTGTGAGAGGTTTCCAAGTGTTGCCACCAACTTCCGCCGGATGCAGCTGTGTGGGGGCCTTATGTGTGTGCTTTATGGATGTGTGTCTGTGTGTTGGCAGCTCGCCCACTTTCCGTGACCCCCCTGAACCCCCCACCTATGTGGGTCATAAGAGTTTATCATCAACAAGCTGCCACATCCTGGCCAAAAAAGAACCAGCCAAACCTGAAGCTGTTGTCAGCCGCCATTTTCTTTATTGCTTGCAGCCATTTATGTACCCCTTACTTTTTACGAGTCAAGGGTAGATCGGTTTTGTGTAGGACTATCGGGAATATCGATAAACGAATATTCAGGGGTGGTACAGAAATCACAAGGGGCTTAAAATAATTCAGAACTGTCCAAAACTCTGCGAAGGAGCATAGAATAGAAATTTTACTGCATATTTTTAGGCATATTTTCAAGGGATTTCAAACCCCTAGTGATTTCTGTAGCACCTCCGATCGTTTGTTGCATTTTTATGCTGTTGAAAATTGTCCGATAGTTTCGATAATATTGTTGTTCTCCCAATCGATAAACTGAATTATAAATATATCGATTTTATTCCAACACTAGTTTTATAATTTAGTTTTAATTTGTGATCTAAAAAAAATCAGTAACCAAAAAATGAATACTTGTTATATTTTAATATCTATAGATTCGGTAGGCCAAAGCAAGTTGGAAATAAATATTGTATAATTATCCTTTTACGAGGTATACGCACTGCCCAAACCAATGACATTTTTTCAATATTTTTTCCAGTCTTCCCTAGTCCCTCTACTTTGTTCTTATTCCACTTTGATTTCCCTTCATGGTGCTAATATTAAATCGACATTTTTACATACGCGCCACCCAGCTCCACACCGACGACCCACCGGCGTCTTTAGTCATTTGCTTGCTGTCAGTTTTGCCAGCGCTGAGCGCTCGCCTTGCCAGGATTTAAGGATATTCTGGCCGGGAGTTTGGGGCCATGGTTAGCCCGGGCTATGTTGTTTAGATTACAAATTGCCCCGGACAGAGGCGTCGCATAAAAAACCCCCATCTCCTCGGCCCCACTAAACAACAACAATGGGAGTCTAGGAAAGTTTTAGCCGAAAAAAGTCGCCGAAAAAACCAGAGAACAAGCAGAAAAATGTTATCAATTCAGTTTTTATTCGTGACAGGGCGTTGATGCCATGGGTTGACGTGGGCGTGGTCGGTAACTGGCACAAAAGTTTCCTTCCCCACATTTCCCATTTCCCCCGCCGATATCGCCGGGATTCTAGCCCCAGTTTTTCTAACGCTTTGCGCAAAAAGTTCGTGGACAACATTTTTGTGCCAATTTCGTTGTAAAAATATTGTTGTAACCATGATGAAGTTTTCAATTGCTTTTTCCACCAATATACGACATCAGGCCAACTCAACTCAACTCCCCGTTCATCGTCCTTCAATATGGCGGAAGGAATCTATTTTCGTTCGATTTAAAAAGTGCATGTGAAATAAATTTCTATAGCTGACAGTGTCAAACCATTGAGATCAGCCCGGAGAACCAAACTTTTGCAATAAAAAATTAAGCACGCCAAAGGAGAGGAAGGAACGAAAATAATAGAAAAACCTCCCGGTGATAGAAACACGTATTAGCCGGCTTTTTTGTTTAATTTGTTAAATGTTTTCATTGGGAATTAAGATTTGAGGGGGAAGGGATATTAAAGGCACAGTGGTTCTTAATAAAAACGAAATTTAAAATTACGAAAAAGTTATTTAAAAAAGGAAAACTTGTAAGGAACCAAAAACCTATTAAAAAATTTCTTAGAAGTACAAGAAGCTCTCCAGATTCTCTTCAGATTTATCTATATTAAATACAAAGTGTCAAAGGGTTTTCGGTTGCTTCTAAATTATTCAGTTATTGATCCCTCAAGGCCTTTCCAAAATCTTCTCTCAACATCACCCTCCATATATTACAAGACATTATTGTGTTAACCGAGAGCCCCCCGTTCATTGGGAAAATTCGTGGCTTTGAATATTAAACTAAGGGCCACGTAGATCTCAGACCTTGTGGCACTTGAAAATATGGCTTAAATGTCTTACCAATTCGCACACGCCTCAGGAAACAATGCGAGGAATAGTAATAAATAATTTATAACTGCGCATTTGCCACATTAATCACGAGCCAACGCTGCTGCTGGCGGCGGCGATGGAGGACCGAAAGGAAAAAAGCCGAAAATGGCCAACAGCGGCCAAATCCCTTGCCGGCAAAGTTTGTCGCGCTCCCAAAGGCCGACGCATATTAATTTCGGCACACTCAGACCCGGGAAGCCTGGAAGCCGGGAGAAACCCCTCCATTTTCCTTCGAATTTTCCCCCTTCACACGACCGACCGTAAATTCTCAGGCACAGCGAAGCGTACAAATTGCCATCACTTGCGTTCAATTTTAGACTTTTCCAAGCAAATGCACAAACGCGATTAAAATGCTGACGAATGGCGGGAGTGGGGAGTGGAGACACACAGGGGTCGGACATTGGCGCCAGCGGAAAATGTCAAGGACTCGGCAGGACATCGCGTAGACTGTGAGCCAGGAACGCGGCTGAAAAACAGGTCCAAGCTGCATTTGCATATCCGCACAGACCGCTTCAATTTCACACCGTGTTGCCATTTTCATCCTTTACGAATCCTGCACATCACCATCCAGCCCCAACGGTGTGTTTCGTTGAATTTTTTGGGGACATTTTTCGGGATTTTAAAGCTTTGCTACTTTAGATTTTTCCACATTTATTTTGGGCTTTGTTTTGTTTAACCAAACTAGTGTATATGTTCTTATTAATATGCTCTTATTAAAAATGCAAACCAAATTATTAAATGTAGTTTATCATAGACCAAAAATAAATGTTCTATGCTAACTCTTCAAAAAATGGAGCTTTTATAAATCTGTTTTCTTAAAGAACATAATTTAAAAGGTTCTTAGATATGATATGCATTCAGTTTATGATCGTCATTCGGTAAGGCCCCTCCAGTTTTAATTACATTAGCTGAAAAAATCAGAGAATTTAGATTATCTTAGGTGAGTCTTGACCAAGATCCTCGATAGTATAGTGGTTAGTATCCCCGCCTGTCACGCGGGAGACCGGGGTTCAATTCCCCGTCGGGGAGTTATGGAAGGATTTTTTTTTCTATTTGAATGTTACTTCCCTAGGTACCTAATTAATTAATAGTCGTTTTGGGTTCCAAATATTTTAGAAATAACTAAATAAGTGGTTGCTAAGCATGAAAAACAATGCTGAACTTTAGAGCTATTCTAAAAATTATTATATTCTACATTCTTATTTTATTTATTGAAACATTATTTAAATCAAAGTTATTCTTAGTGAAAATATATTATTTTAAATTTAAAAAAAAGTGTATAAAATAATTTTATCCTTCTCCCCGACGGGGAATTGAACCCCGGTCTCCCGCGTGACAGGCGGGGATACTAACCACTATACTATCGAGGACATGGCTCTCGGGCTATCAAATTGATGGCTTACGATACCGATTAGGATCGCTCGCTGCTGGCCTAATTTATTTATTTAATAATTAAGGGCCACTTTTCCGCATCATTTGCTTTTTATAAGCACTGTTGCAGCTCGGGTCGGTTGACCGTGCCCGAGCTCGTTAAAAAGTAAAGGAGAGCTAATTTATTTTAGCCAACTTAAATTGGCTTAGGCGAATGACCAGAAGAAAACAAATGGCGCGTTATCTGAAAACCAAAGCCCGCTGAAAGGATGGCCCTGGTCACAGTGCGGGTGCAATGCAAAATGAGAACAACTACGGCCACTAAGGGAAAAAAAAACAACAACTGTCAGTTTCATTAAAACAATGAAATCTACTAAGAGCCAAAAGTTTAAATGAGCGTCTAACAACTGCAAAGGATAAAAGGACACCTATATACATACACATCTAGAAGGGCCCTCGAAAAGCTAGTGAAAAAAAGCGAGCCAAAAGCGTCTGCAGTAAAATATGTACTCGAAAACAAAGTCCAAACAATAAACCAAATGGCGAAAAACAGAAAAAGCAAAACATTTAAGAAAAAAACACAAAATAAAGGGACCAAAAACAAGCACAGCTTGTGACCCTTTTTAGCGAGCCCTTCTCTGGCTTTCTTTGCCCATTCTTTACTTAAGACAAAAACCAAAGAAAAAACATTACAAGAAACAATTAGCTGCTGAAAATGGGGGCAGCAGGACATCTCGTCGTTTCTAAGTTCAGCTGATCCCTGAAATATGGGAGAAGTTTAAGTGACAAGTCGTTGACTGTATTCGTGAGGTGCAAGACCCTTAAGGCGATGTTTGTAATTAAATTATATTGCTTTCAAGTTTAAAGTAACTTTGAAATCAAATAATTACAATTCATTACGAAGGTTGCTTAAGAGGAAAAGGTTGGATATATCTAAAGTACTGAAGCCCATATATGATTAAGCTTATCAAATATTTCTTTATTTTTAACTTTAGATATTTTCCTTTTTTTAGTTTTCTTTTTCTCTGAGAAATCGATAATGAATCCCTTTGCGAACAGCCAAAATGAAGAAGCCCTTTCGGAGTCATTTCTTTACCTTTTCATTTTCTCTCTTCCTTCCTGTATTTTATTTTCCTTTCTGAATTGCCAATTAGGCAGCCAAGCCAATGGAAAACTCTCTCATATGCTAGATTTCCAAAATGAAAGAGCGTCTGTATCCTGCACTAATTAAGGTACCATCTTTCAGTAGGAATATTAGATTATTAAGTAGATTCTACCGTCTAAGGGAAATCCGAAATTTAAATTAAAATCCGAATCAGAAGCTGAGGTTGCCTTTCCTGCTGGTGTTTCAGAAAGAGAAAAAATCTTGTACATGTAGAGCTACTTTTCCGGCACTTCCCTTAAGATATACAATGATATTTAGGAATTAATTTAGTTATTTTACTCAAAATCTTTATAAAACTAACTCAACAAGCCAAAAAAAAAGCTACAGAAAATAATTGAAGACATTTTTCCTGCTTCCGAGTGCAACTTTTGCTCTTTCAGTTGCCAGTTCGCTGCATTCGCTGCCAAATCTGTGTGAGCCATTTAACCGCAGATACATACATTAAGAACGCTCCAAGAAGAAATCCTGCGAGCAAAAGAAGGCCATTGGCAAGCTTAAGCTGGGAAACATTGGCCCCAGGCCATTACTTGAATATCCATTTGGGGGCCCAAGACAGGAAGCAACATTAGCTTTTAATTCGATCGTTTCTAAGCCCGCAGTGCCAGATTTCCCGAGGCAGATGCATCTGCAGATGCAAATCTCTGGCTAAAGTGGCAAGCTGCGGGGCAGCCGGGGTGCTGATAATTGTGGTGCCGCCAATAAAAAGAGAATTAAGCTAATTGCCAAATTTTCGAAAAATCCCCACGAAAAAGCCAACAGAAATAGGAAGCTCTAAAGCTGTGGCAGAACAAAGATGGCCAAAAGGAATAATAAAAGTGGAGCAAACGAAATGCGAATCTGCTCAGCAAGGGGCTGCGCACATGTTTCCAAAAACTTTTCTTCAATTTCCCCCCCAAAAATAGCACCCACTGCAGCACTTTCCCAACGTCCAACGTCTGCATTTCCATCGGAGAAGTACAAGTGAAATGTAATTAGAGCCAAAAATTGATAACACAGAAAAATGGCAGAAAGAAAATTGTCTGTTCACTGGGCCCTCAGCCAGCGAGTGTAATTAAAGCCTTGACTCAAAAGATATTGTAGCTGCACGTCGAGGTCAGGCTTAAGATGGGCTTCCATGCCCCGTTGAAAGTAGGTCAGCAGCCGGATGCCGTAATTATCTTAATTGATAGGTAACACACGCTCTTCAAAGAGCAGATCCTGCTTCAGTCAGAGAAATACATATAAGTAGCTGGAAAATAAATAAGGAAACTATTCATGGAATTATTAAATCAAAATGGGAATATAAAACATAAAAAATTAGATGAAATAATATATTGACTGGTTAAAATTTTTGAGTAAGAAAAAAATCAAAGTGGCAAAATATATGAAAAAAAAACAATAATTTGTTTGTAGTATTGCATAAAAAATAGCTATGACTAAGATAATAACTTTTTTACTCAAATAAAGGTTTGGTTTAGACAAAAATTACAATTTGACCGCATTTATGCGTTGCTTACTCTGTGTGCATACTATGCGTGTGCCGGCAGAGGTCGGGCAAAGAAATTAGCTTGCTTGCGAGTCAAAATCATAAAATTCTTTGGAATTTCTCAACGAATTTCGTTGTGTTTAACATATTTTTATGAGTATATGAGTGGATTAAAACTTAGAATAAAAAATTACAAAATTCTGAGAACACCTAATCCGGCTGTGGAAAATGACTCCCTATTTAAATTTCATAACTACCCATGTTACAAATTGTATTTTACAATTGTTTTGCAAAAAGATAAGACCCAACCGGCACGAACACTATCCTCAACCTTAGCACTTTGCTGGTCATTTCACATCAAATTAAGCAATTTGCCGGATTGCAAACTCAGCTGACGATTGCCCTAGGAATGGCTATGCTGGAATACATTGAAGTGCATAATGAAAACGTACATGGAGCGTAATTACTCCTAAGCGGGCTATTTAACCAAGGGCCTTACACTCGGCTCACGCAGGCATTAAGTAGGGGCCAAAAAACAATGTTTACGCCTAGACCCTGAAAGAAAAAAAAGAAGGGAAATTACAAGTGTGCACCGTGCACACACACCGCACACTCCGTGTGTCCGTGTGTGTGTGTTAGATATGAAATATTTAAAACACAAGCGCAGCCCAGTCTCTGCTTCATTCCCCCTGGTGCCCTCGTTATTCCAGCCCTCTGTCCGTTCTGTCATTGAAAATGAGTGTAATTTATGTATTAGCATGTGCCAGAGTGTGTGTCTCCGCGTGTGTGTGTGCCAGCCGCATAATAAAACATGCAAAAATATGCAAATTGCCGCAGTCAACGCGATGAACTTTCATTACGCCTTGTTCTCGTCACTCTAAAGACCATTTTCCGCTTCCACCGGCCAACCCCCTCCATCGTTTCGTCCTTCCGCCTTGCAGGCAGCTCGGGAAAATCGATTAAATCGCTTAAAGAGTTTATCGAACCTTAGGCCTCACAGTCGGAGAAACAGCGATATCGCTGGAAAATCGCTCAAAAGACTCTCAAAGTCGCGGAGCTTGGCAGCGGGGCAAGGAACCCCAAATAGACACGGACGATGTGCATAATTTTTGCACGCTAGATTGTCATTTAAAATGAGTTAAGCCCCGGCTGAGATTGCTGCAATGCGGAAGAGTTCCCTCAGCGACGCGGCCTGAGTTGGATTTTGGGAGGTCTAAGTCCTGAGAAGTCCTGCCGGTCGTCGTCGTCAGGTAACTGGCGTTATAATGAGCAAACAATAAAAGCAAACGTCCCTGCACGAAACAATGATGGCGAACAGAAAAGGATGGCAGGATACACACACACACACACACCCACACAAACAAAAACCAATTAGATGCAACGACGACGAGGACGAGGACGACGGCGAAGGCCAAAAGTGCCAGCGCAACTTTTCGTGTCCTGTCGATGTTGCGACAGGTCCATCCACGCTGGGTCGATGGGTCGACTGCTAGGGGGCAGGTCCTGTGCCATCCTTGTTAGCGAAAGCCAAAGAAAGCACCGTCAGAGTCAAACAAAGCAAAGGAAAGGAAAAAAAATAAAAACAAGCTACTGCTAAATAAAACGAAAACAATAAAAGCTTTCGGTCGCCATGCTAATTGCATTCTCATTGTTAATTACTTGCATTTAAGCAACAACTGTCATTGGAAACTTTAAATATCAGGAATTTGAGGGAGGCTTTAACCGAAAATGTGTGCTTGTATCGGCAGAGGCTGGGCGGGGAAATTGGGTGACTTCTTGACTTAGATTAATACACACTTTATCCTATAATAAGCTATGTCTCAACTTCTCAGAGTCTACATAAATTTAGATATTGCTTCAGCACACGATTTCAATTTTCAATTTTAAAGATATTTGATTTAAGGCTCCACCCTCCTCCTTAACTCCTGTTGGAGAAATTGCTTTTATTGGCCGTTAGCCTCACCTGTGCCCCCCTGCCTTCCGTCTGTTACATCGGCAACCAACCCCCTTCCGTTTCCCTAATTCCGGGGGATTTTTCGGTACTTCCCCCGCAAATGCGAGCCGCTTTCACTTTTCACTCACCGCGTGACTTTTACAGCCTCTTAATTTAAGCACTCGCCCCCCCGCCGGAGTGCTGAGAGGGCTCCTGAATAGGAACCGCCGTGTATTCAGCGACGGGGGATGGTTTTTTGGGAAAATTAATTTGTTGCAGACGACGCTTTTAATGTGGCTTTTTGTTGAATTAATGTAGCAGTCGCTAGTAGCTCGTCCCTGGTTCTCATTTCCCGTCACACGTTCTCGTCACGTAATTCGCATTTTCCATTCCGCTTTTTCGGTGGAGCTGCCGTAATGCCACGCCCACGTGCCAGCACTGTAAATTTGATAGATTACACGGGGCCCGGGCGTCCGTAGGCCAACCCCAACAAAAAAAACACGACCAAAAATCACAAAATGCGCTCAGCTTGGCAAGGCCATCAGCATGAAATTCTATTGAAATTGCGCCCCTCTCCCCCCATGGCACCTTTGCCAAAAAACCCATAAACATGCAATTTTCGGCTATGGTTTTGCATAAATCAAAGCCATGATGATAGCACCGCATTGTGACCTAAAAATAACACATTGAAAGTAGAGTTTTCTATGATTTGGGAATCGATTTGAAGGTATTGAATGCTTGCACAAGCGAATTTAGTGTTTTTCTTATTTTTCAAATTAGTTTTAGCTGTGTTTTGTTGGATAATTATTTCATAGTCTTTAGAAAACTCAAAGAAGTGTTGATATATCACAGTTCTTATTTGTTTACAGCAACTTTTTTTTAATTGTTAAGGGTTCCTAAATTTGTGGTGTTTTTTTACAGAGATTTCTTCTGATTTATATTCTTTGTTGGATATAGACTCCTCCTAAATTAATATTAATATTTAAACCAGACATACCTCTGATTTCTCTCAGCTAAACCCTGGCTGGCTGCAATACTACTAATATATTTATCTTGGGACCTAAATCTTCCATCGAACCCCATTGACGATTTCACTGCGTTGAATTCAGCAGAGTTCTGTGGATGTGGAGAAGTGCCTGGCAGTTCGATGCCGACAGTAAAGCCATTTCCGGCCAGACAATAAACGGGCGCTTCGCATTTCCTGTTCAGTTCTGTTCTGTTGTTCTGCTTTTCCATATTTCTTTGCCTCCTTTTATGTTTCATGGCGCTGGAGCTTGACAAGGACAAAGAAAAACGCCGAAGCGCCTGTGACAGGCGCGGGCGAGCCAATCCGATGCACAAACAGAAATCAGAACACAACGAAATAAAAACAAGAAAATCTCATTTATCTTCTCAATGTGGCCGCAGGCGCATTCAATGCCATCCACCGAGAAGGCATGTCAAAGACTCTCTGCGCCTCCGCCTGCCTGCGATGTTGTTGTGTCGTTTAGCTTAATGGAATTTGGCGCTAACATTTATCCAGACAACAGACAACAAGGCGTATGTGTGTCTGACGAGACAAGACGTAGCAATTGATAAATACTTAATAATATTCCCGATGTATTTTCCTTATTTTTGCCGGACACTTTAATGCATAATAAGTACAAGCTGGAATGTCCTTTGTAGCATTTAATAGATTGTGGCACATAATTGACGTTTATCTCTGACATTGTTTGGTGAGATAAAGTCACATTCAAGTAATGTTTTTCTTACTTTCATTTTATTTTCTAATTTACAGCAAAGCATTTTCAATGTGAATCTCTTTTGGCAATAGTTACAATGCTAAGCTATTACTTTATATTTATTCAAGCCTTTACTGTGACTGTGTTTAATTTAATTGAATTTACTTGACTCTTTGCAGACAATGAACTGTACTCCGGCACCGTGGCGGACTTCAGCGGCAGCGATCCGATTATTTACAGGGAGCCCCTGCAGACCGAGCAGTACGATAGTCTGAGTCTCAACGGTAAGTTGCAGCCGCGTAACGCGACGGGGCGATTGTAGCCACTTGTGGTAATTGAAAACGTCAAGGATCCTGTCAGGATACCGCTCCGCTTCCGCTTTATTAGCGCAATGCGGCTTCCCCGGTTGCATCTGGGCGACTGCACTCATTGTCCTGTCCCGCCCGATGTCCTGTCGAATGTCAGTTAGCGATTGCGTGCGATTGCCTTTTGCATATTTCAAGGGTCGCGGGGCCAGCTGGCGTTGCCATGTACAAGCTTCCATTAACTGAATCTGAATCCGAATAGACATGGCACGTGCTACTGTCATTTGCCACCGAAGAAGATGTGCCAGCGTCCAGACAGACTTCATAAATTATATTGAATGGCTCTGGCCAAGGGGGCTGCATTGCAAACTATGACTCATGGTGGCCTGTTAAAGTTCTTTGAGGGTTTTAAAAATTAGGGAAAGACAAGAAATGCTTTAAAAAGGAAACAATTTTAAAGGGTATATGTAAAAATAGCCTACAATTGAGCAGAGTTTGCCAAGAAAGAAACTACTTAATGCCTATTTAACTCTAATAACCCTCTTTATTGAAATTATAAAATATAGCCTTGAATTTTAAATTTTATTGGCATTGTTTTTGTAAACTGGCCCCAAAAATATAACGCAAAGAGCACTTGGCTGCGCCCAGAGAAATGGCGTGCCCTTCCCTGATTTAAAATATAGCCAAGAATTTTAAATTTCATAGTATTCTTGCAACAACTGACTCAATCCTACGCATCCTAGTCTGCCCCCAATCCCTGCGTAATGCATATCAATGAACCCATTCACATGTCCATCCATAAACTTATATATCACCGACTGAATGTCGCATAAAAACCCAAAGTAAGGACCCAAATGCGTGCATCACAATTTCATGAAAATTGCCGATACACGAAAAGGAAAAGCCATAAAAATGTTTACAATCTCGAAAACTATAAATACATTTTGATGACTAAACTGTTTTTACATTTTTTTTTGCTATTTCCCTTAAATTTGCAGCGCCCAACTTTGTGAGCTCATTTACGCAGGGAGATTTTGTCTATTTCTTCTTCCGCGAAACCGCCGTGGAGTTTATCAACTGTGGCAAGGTGAGTAGCAGGGAAAGGAGAACACAGCCCCCAGAGAGGAGTTTTCCAATCAATTTGAAGGGCCAGAATAAGCAGAAATACAAGTACAACCCAGGGTCGTACCAAATAACTGCTGATGCCTCGCATTTGTCATCGGGGAAAACTCCACCTCTTGGACCCCCAGGAAGACCTGATTTAATATCTTATCTCTCCGTGATCCTTTCAGGCGATTTATTCGCGCGTTGCCCGCGTCTGCAAGTGGGATAAAGGTGGCCCGCATCGTTTCCGCAACCGCTGGACGTCCTTCCTCAAGTCGCGCCTCAACTGCTCCATTCCGGGCGATTATCCCTTCTACTTTAACGAAATCCGTAAGTTCTCGGGCTTAAATGTGTCCCTTTCAACTGGTTTTATAAGAAAAGCAGTTGTAGTTAGCTCTTTAGAGTCGCTGAATTACATATTTAATTATATTATCCCCATTTTTAATCTCAGAATCTGCTAGCAACCTGGTGGAGGGACAGTATGGCTCAATGAGCTCAAAGCTGATCTACGGAGTCTTCAATACGCCGACCAACTCCATTCCTGGCTCGGCGGTCTGTGCATTTGCCCTGCAGGTGAGTCTTCGGCTGCCATTGTTTCTTCAAATGGAAAATTAAATTCGGTTGCTTCCTTCCCCTTTGCAGGACATTGCCGATACGTTTGAGGGCCAGTTCAAGGAGCAGAGCGGCATCAACTCCAACTGGCTGCCAGTAAACAATGCCAAGGTGAGTCCTGCTCGCATTAATCCCAACCCTAAACTTCCTTCAAGACCGCACTTGAGCCCAGCTGTTGCCCTGGAAAATATATGACTTATAGCCGCCGCCGCCGCCGTGCCATAAAAATGTATTTTCCGTTTTGGCACAAAATTTGCATTTGCATCTCGAATGCTTTTGCCAATTTCCAACAGATGACTGCACATGTCGCCATCGATTTGTGGCTTGGCTTTTATTATTTGCCATAAGTTTGGGTATTTGGAGGAGCCCAAAGCTGCTCCCAAAGCGGATTGCATATAATTTTGATTATATATTTAGTACATAGTTTATATTTTCCTTTCTTTTGTAGGTCCCCGATCCGCGTCCTGGCTCCTGTCACAACGATTCGAGAACGCTTCCGGATCCCACACTAAACTTCATCAAAACGCATTCGCTAATGGACGAGAATGTGCCGGCATTTTTCAGTCAACCGATTTTGGTCCGGACGAGCACCATGTGAGTAACGGCATTCCAGCATATTTTGTTGCTTCGTCACTTCCGTTTCCTGTGAGAGGGACAGAGATCTGCCGAAAATATAAATGGGCAGGGAACTAAGCGGTCAAGAATGACCGGATTAATGGGGTTATATTTTTAAGGAAAGTTTTTTTTGCTAGGGCTGGTAACAAGTTCCAAACGTGACTCTTAATTTTTTGAGCTTAACCAAGCTATATACAATATTTGTAAATTTTTCCTTCCTTCTTTTTACTTTTTTAATACTATTTATAAATCAGTTCCTATATCAACTTGTTAGGGAGTACATTTTTCCCGTTTAATAAGCGTACCTTAACAGTTGCTTCCATCGCCAAACAGCTGCTGTCCTTACTATTTTGCAACTAGGAAAGCTAATCCTGTCAAGAATTGACCATCATATATGGGTTCACTCCCCTCAATGTTGCAGCATCTGTTTCAGTTTATGGAAATTTCCTCTAAAGGTGTTAGTCAGCGCAAATAACCGTAAAGCAAGGCAACCTGAATAGCAAGTGGGGGCGCAGAAATGGAGCGACTGTTACCATAAATTATTTGCCAGCGATTTCGCCCACGCCCCCTGTTCGACCTGGGGGAAAATTTAAAAATTCAATTTGGCAACTTTTCCATGTAATTGAGCCACAATTACGGGGCGAACAGCGCTGAAATGCATGCTGCCATAGCGGTGAAACTTTAAAGAGGGCTAAATCATAAGCGAGCCACTGAGCATCGCTCTCGACACTGAACAAGTGTCGCCGGTTGTGCACAGTGGGTTCGATTCGATATCAAAATAAAATAGGGAAACCAAAAATAATAATCCTATTAAAGGGATAGAATTATGGGAATTTTGATTCTTGTTCAGAATAAACAGGAAAATGGGTTAAGTTAAAACTTTTGTTTCGGATATTGCAAGGTATATCTTTTAGGGATTTTAAGCTCAGAGAAAATATGTATATGTAATATCTACTATGGATTCAAGCACTTAGCTTCAGAGGCCACTGCCATATGTGTTGGCCACATTCTGACATACAATTTTGATCCCCTTAAAAGCCAGCACGTTTATCATAGGGCCTAGAAAAGCCACAATCCTCTTTTTTCTGCCAAAATACCGCCTGAATACCGTATTGAATGCGAAGAGAGCAAGCTGTGCCTCTCCTGGCACCACTGTGTTCTGTCCAGGTGGAGGTGGAGAAGGTAATGGTGGCGCAGGGCAGCTGCCTTTTGCGATAGTTTGGAGCAAACGAAGCGAGCCAGCCAGAAGGAAATGCATGGATGCGCCGAGGAGGCAACCCGTAACGAAAATATGTATGCACAACTGAATAAATTAGAATGAAATATGGAACACGTAGCAACAACGCAGACTGCCGACCTGCTCCTCCGGGCTCCATACGCATCCGCAGCCTCCCATCTCCTGCACTATTTTGTGTGCCACATGAGCACACCACAACAAATGCAAGGGCGAGTGTGTGGTGTGTGTGTGTGGATGTGGATGTGGAGTGGGTGTAGCGGCCACTTTCTGCAACTGACTCATTGCATTTTGGGACGGATGCGGATGCTACAACCGGGAACGAAACGAGGGCGTGCATTGGAATTTAATCAAGAGCCCGGGACACTCAATTGAGGGCATAAAAATGCGCACAAGTTACTTTCGAAAACTTACTCATCTCGGCCAAAAAGATTGCATTAAATTCTGATTCAGTATCTGGGGAATCACGACTTGGCGTCATCATCGTCCTTCCATAAATCACTCCATAAACTGGGTCAAATATGTATGTGGCCGCCATAATCAAGTGGAAGTCAATATTTAATCATCTCTAATGATGCGGGCCAATACAAATGAATGTGAAATGCATGAACAGCTAACAACTAATATCCAGTTTAATTCCTAGAATTAAATTATTATATATTTCTGTGTGCGCGCGCTGGAAGCAGCTCATTATTATGGCTTTGGAATATGGCTTCGGTTATGGGTATTTATTTCCATCTTCAAGCTTCGATTTTTATTGTCCTTGAATTATGAGAGTATAAACATTATTATAATGGAGAAGAATATTATTTTAGATTATTTCTTAATGTATATTATCCGAGGAAGCATATTTTCAAGTAACTAAAAATAAATTAGAAGCAATTTGTATACGGATTTAAATAATTACTTAATAATTATATTGTTTATAAATAAAATTCGCAATTTTATAATGCAAACCTTCCTTAATATCCCTAAATAAATTATCTTTTCCATACTTCCTATTGATATCGATATATCGACACTATTTGACGCGAAGGCCGATACATAAATCGATAACTTGATATTCTGTTTAATCGAAAGAAGAGCCTTAAGTTAGTTTAAACGGATTTATAATGCAAACCTTTCCGAATATCCCTAAATAAACTACCTTTTTCATACTTCCTAGGGATATCGAGGGATATCAATATATCGACGCGAAGGCCGATATATTAATCGATGTTTTAACGTTGCGATATTTGAGCTATAATTCGATATTCTATTTAATCGAACAGTGCCAAAGAAGAGCCTTAAGTTAGTTTAAACTATCATTCTTGAAAATAAATATAAAGTCGTTAAAAGAAAACAAATAAATAAATATCGATTTTATCGATACTTTAACTTTAATTGCGATATCTGTCAAAATCTTAAATTTCATTTTATCAAACGTTACGATATTTTCGATATTAAGCGCATACCGAATCCCCAAAACTACAGACTACTTTCCTTGCCATTACCCCCTAAAAAGACTTACATCTAAGCCTCCCTAAGTCGCGTCACATCTCTAATGGCTTAACAGCCGCTCTTTTTTGAGCCAGGTCAAGCTCTTAGTGCCAAGTCAGTTTTGACAAGGAAATACATTTATCATATTTTCGATTTGAATCCAAACAATACGCATAAATTATATCTTCGACAGCGATTCGAGGCCAGAAATGGAAGGAAATGCCGCATAAATCGGGACGAGTGACGGTGGGGTGTAAAGATCGAAAAT
The DNA here is from genome assembly GCA_018153105.1 of Drosophila rufa. NCBI lineage: Eukaryota > Metazoa > Arthropoda > Insecta > Diptera > Drosophilidae > Drosophila > Drosophila rufa. The sequence continues at coordinate 22,283,154 of JAECXS010000096.1, forward strand.
GTGCGGGGATTTATTAAACGCAAATGACAAAATCAAATCAAAAATGTACCCCCGAATTTATGGCATTGGGCATAAATTTATTATAATTTCTTTCGGGGCCCCCAAATCGTTGGAACCGGCTATTTCCTCCGGACCCGGACTCGGACCCAGAGTGGCTGTGACTGTGTCCTGCGGGGGCGTGGCACAAATAAATCTGGCCAAGAAGAAGAAGAAGATGATGATGATGATGATTTGCATACTACTATCCTTGGCCTGTCCTGGCCTGGCCTGGCTGAAAACTTTTGCGGCAAGTCGAAAGTCGAGAGAGAGACGAGAGAGCGAGTCCAAGTCTCGGCAAAAGTTGAATGTCCCAGCATGTTGGCAGGTCGGGCTCCGTTACAAATTGCTTCCTGACGCAGACCGGAAGCATCCCATATTCAACCGATTTCTGCCAGCTGGCTGACCATATCCCGTCGGCATCTTCCTGCCTCAAGGTGTATCGCCTGTGTATCGCATTGTCCTTAACGTGCTCTTATCGCCTCCAGTTGGCCAGAGAGGTGGACAACTAACGACTGACTGCTGGCTGACTTCCTCCGTCATCTCTCCACCGTGTACTCCTGCCATTTGTCTGCCTTTTGCCTTTGTTGCTGCCGCTGCTGTCATCGGCCGTCGCTCCTCTCCGACTTCGACTCGGAGCTCATCGGAGCGATACAAAAAGTTGGCAACATTTTCGCAAGTTTCAATTGCCAGGACTTTGGACTTTGACCCGGCGCAGGACGTGGTCCCAGGTCCTCTTTATATTATTTCTTGCCTTACTTGCCAGCCTTGCTTGTTTTGCATATGCTCCTCCATGGCTGTTAGTCATAGATATACATTTTCCAATTTCAAGTTTAGCTTCCTTAATACAAGTCCAAGTGTAAATAATAAAATGTTCCTTAAATAGCATGGTATTTGAGGTTTTTGGTTAGTTTTAATGAATTTTTTGCTGATAAAACAGAATTTTTAGGCATGTTTTGATCTATGAATATTTAATTGAGGGAACAAAAATATTCGTTTAAATATTTTTAACTTCGGCTTACTTTAAATTTCCCTAACAGGTTTTTTTTTTCAAAAACCCGAAAAAGCTTTAACATTCCAACTAAGCACTAAGCACATTTGATTCCAAAAAACCCCTACAAAATTCCATCCAACCAAAAACTGGTCACCGGAAATGTAAACTTTATTTAATGAATTATTCCGAAAAATGTAGAGCAATTTGGAAAATTGTTGCTCCATGCTGGCATGGCAGCAAAGTCCCCCAAAAACAAGATTAGTTAATTAACAATCAAAATAAAAAAAAGCAGCCAGAGCCAGAGCAATGGGACATGGAGTGGCCCCATTGTAGCTTCCATTCTGCTGCCAGACATTTGCATTTAAATCGAGGCAGCAGGCATGACAGCAGTGCCTGGACACGGCCACAAGCGGCGGATGGAGGGCGGGCGGCGGCCTCGCTTTTTGCGGTGAAATCAGAGGGAAATTCTCGTTTTTATTTCATCTACAACTTCTCTGTTGTTGTTCGGAATATGCTTTTTATGTTACATATAGAATAAAAAACACAAACTGGTAGCTGCACCAAATGTTGCCACTCATGTTGCACTGACGCTGGCTCTGCTAACCAGTCGTCCCTGGTGCTGTCCCTCCTCTGTCCATTATTAATGGACGTCTCTAACCGAAATGACTGAAGCCCGACCGACGTCCATTGTCAGTGGAACAGGCGAAAACATTGTCGGAAAATGGCATAAAGAAAGCATGCATTGACATTCTGTCGTTCATTTATTTCGAAACCGCCAGAGTTGTTGATGAAAGAGAAATTAGATCTAAACGAAACGGAATGAAGGGAATAGCAAAAGTAATTAAGGAGGAGATTACATATATTTCAGGATTTATACATTATTTTTTATTACATTTCATAAACATATTGTAAATAATTAACTTTAATTTCAGTTACCGCTTCACCCAAATCGCTGTGGATGCACAGATAAAGACGCCTGGCGGCAAGACGTATGATGTTATATTTGTGGGCACAGGTAGGTTTGAAATTTAAAAGATTTTTAGTTGAATAAACTAAGATAATATTACCTTAAACAGATCACGGCAAGATCATCAAATCAGTGAATGCCGAATCTGCCGACTCCGCTGACAAAGTAACATCTGTTGTCATCGAGGAGATTGATGTCCTGACCAAGAGCGAACCCATTCGCAACCTGGAGATAGTTAGGACCATGCAGTATGGTAAGTAAAGAGTTAATTAATATATATATTCCATGCTATATATAGAGGGTACTCAACTTCCATTTAAATTTGCAGACCAACCGAAAGATGGCAGCTACGATGATGGCAAATTAATCATTGTGACGGACAGCCAGGTGGTGGCCATACAACTGCATCGCTGTCACAATGACAAAATTACCAGCTGCAGGTGAGTGTCAGACTCGGCGAACTGCCTCTCTTCATCACATCCCAACCCATCCGAATCCCTACCACTCTGCATACTCCAGACAATGGCATTTTTATTATCATGTAACAATTTGCGTGTCGCCTGTCTGCCACTTGACTGCCTCAATATGCCATATATTCGTGGAGGAGAGCGAACTCTCCTCGCTTTACATTTTGGCTTTTTGTCACACAGAGAATAAATATTGGGAGTACAAAGTGTCACAATAAAATGATTTTAATGAAACCAAAGGGAAATCTAGGGAAAAAACGACTTGAATAGCTTCTTCTTAAATGTAATTATAGTATTTCTGTGAAATTCAATCATTTTTCCAGGATAATATATTTAAAAAATATTTTTTACGATCCCAAAGACGGCTTTGCAATATTTATTTCCCAAGAAAACCTTCTCTTCAACTCGAACTATAATTCCCAGCTCACTTTCCTTTATTTTCTAAATTATTTCTGTGAAATTCAATCATTTCTCAATGATAATATTTCTAAAATATATTTTATACGTTTCCAAAGATAGCTTTGCAATATTTATTTCCCAAGAAAACCTTGTATCAAACTCCCTCTATAATTCCCAGCTCACTTTACTTTCTCTCCCTGCATTTATGTTATTTATCCACTGATTTTCTCCTCCTTCCCCGCAGCGAGTGCGTCGCATTGCAGGATCCGTACTGCGCCTGGGACAAAATTGCTGGCAAGTGCCGCTCCCACGGCGCTCCTCGGTGGCTGGAGGAGAACTATTTCTACCAGAATGTGGCCACCGGCCAGCATGCGGCCTGTCCCTCAGGTAAGTTAGCAGGGAGCATCCGTGGAACTCTCTCGGTACTGACTCCGATTTGCTTTCACGCACACACAGGCAAAATAAATTCAAAGGATGCCAATGCCGGGGAGCAGAAGGGCTTCCGCAACGACATGGATTTGCTGGACTCACGGCGCCAGAGCAAGGATCAGGAAATCATCGACAATATTGATAAGAACTTTGAAGGTGATTTACCCAAGCGCCAGCTCTCTCTGGATACTGTTTTTTATGGCATATTTTTTGCACTCGTTCGTTTTGTATTATGCACGTACATTGCTTGTCAATTTACCCCAAGATTTTTTACTCCTTCTCAACCGAACCGACCCTTGCCTGCTCGATGCACCTGTCCCGTGTTACCTGTTACCTGTTGTCTTCATCGCCAATCACCGTTTCAATTTGCGCGGCTTCCCTGGAGTCCGCCTGCCAGCTTATTGCCACTTTATGCCATTCAGCTTCCCATTATATCTGCTGACTTCCTGCACTTTATTTTAAACGGAAATACGCCCCTTTAGTGGCATCAAGTCTCTCCTTGGATGAGCTTCCTTTACCTTCCCCTTAATTTAAGCTGAGCCTTAGCATATTTATTATTATTTTGCTTTTTATCTAGTAATAACTCTTTCAATAATTATATTTAGACTCCTGTGTACCTGTGTACTTGCTGTTGTACCTTTGTACTAACTATTATTCATGTTTTTCTTATCTTTCTTTCCTTATGATTTCTGAACCTTATACCGTGCGTTCTAAATTCGGTGTTTCGATGTTTGGATGTTTATTGATGTCGTTGCAAATAATGGATCAATCTCCATAAAAAACCAACCCCACACTGAAACCACAAAACCACAAAAAATATATTTGGTGTGCCCTAAACTGTTGTTGAATGTTTTGCCTAATGCACACTGTATCGATGCGAAACGAACCATCCATAATCATAATAAATTCGATAACTAAAGGACCCCAAATCTCCCCAGATATAATCAATGCCCAGTACACAGTGGAGACCCTGGTGATGGCCGTGCTGGCGGGATCGATCTTCTCGCTGCTCGTTGGCTTCTTCACGGGCTACTTCTGTGGAAGGCGTTGCCACAAGGACGAGGATGACAATCTGCCATATCCGGACACGGAGTACGAGTACTTTGAGCAGCGACAAAATGTCAATAGGTGCGTGTTACAGCCTGTGAGCTTGATTTACAGTTTAATAAATAGAATATATAGATTAATAATTAGTAATAAATATTTGTTTCTTGATCAAGTCTGAAGGATCTAACAATACTCTTTCCTTGACAGCTTCCCCTCATCGTGCCGCATCCAGCAGGAGCCAAAGCTGCTGCCCCAGGTGGAGGAGGTGACGTATGCGGAGCCGGTGCTGCTGCCCCAGCCGCCGCCGCCAAACAAGATGCACTCGCCAAAGAATACGCTGCGCAAGCCGCCCATGCACCAAATGCACCAAGGCCCCAACTCGGAGACACTCTTCCAGTTCCAGCCCGATGGCTACAATACCCAGCAATCCTATCGCGGACGCGACAACTTTGGCACTCTGCGCTCACACCAGGTGATGGTGAGTATCGGAGCTTCCTAGGATCCAGCATATCCTTCTTCCTTTATTTATAATTATGTTCCATTCGCAGGGCGACAACTATAGGCGCGGCGATGGCTTTTCCACCACCCGCAGCGTCAAGAAGGTGAGTTGTTATTTTATGTTATTTTCCACCGATCTGAGTGGAGAGCAGACGGTTGTTTTTCATTTCCAACTATCGTAACCTAACTACTACTAATACTACTACTAATCTCTAACCGTAATCCATTGCGCTCTTTTCGATGTTGTTTGACATTTATGACACCATTACTACGTACATATAGTTATCGAGAGTCCTTGTGCTGCGCTTGTATTTGAACTGTATTGAACTCTCGCTCTCTCCTCACACTATCGTCGATTGGTGTATTTCTTAGTCTCACCTCTTCAGCTTGTCTCCTTTGAGTGTGTGATTAAGTGTGGTTTAACGTATTTTATATAGCACAAAAGTCGCATAATTATAGTACCTCATGTTCATATCCCATATTGTGTATTTGTTGTTGTGTAGCTTGTATTGTTGTTTGTTGTCTACTATTATTATTTGCATGCCTATCTCTTTGAAGTTTACGCTAAATTAAAAAATATCATTAATCGCAGCAGCATAATGGCTGATGTAGATCATCGGTTGTAGGGAAGTATACCCAGAGGAAATGTCCGGTATTATATAATGACTCATAGCGTATTAAAAAATCCAAAACTTTGATTTGTCGAAATTTAAAATATCGCATTTAACTTTAAAATATCGATATTATCGAAAATATCAGAAAACTATTTATTAAATTTAGTTTTTTTACCAATTATATTGAAAAAACAAATTTAAAGCAAATTTTTTGATAACCTCTTTATATTTAGCCACAAGAATGAGAGTTTAAACTAAATTAAAAGTTTTTATTTTTTAAATATCGATAATTTCTATTTCCAAGAATAAGAATTTAAACTAATTGAAGACTTTTCTTTGGGACAGTTCGATATATAAAATATAATATCGATTTATTGCTTATATATCGCTACGTTGAAAAATCTATTTCTATCGATACAATACCGATATATCGATATTTTCTAAAGTGTAGTACAGAAAAAATCGTACCCTATCCTTTGTATACTTAAATGTTTCAAAGAGAATTGTAGATCCAAAACAGAATCAAAAACTAAACCTATTTTTATGAGTAATAGCTCTCTTAAAAGCTTGTAGCTTCGTGAATAGTCTAAACAGTTTATTCCTATTGAAAAAACTAGTCTGTAAATATGAATTTCCTATTTTTGTTGCTATTTTCATATTATTTTCTTTTATTCAAGACCAATCCTTAATATAAATAAGGCCCTTAAATCCTGGGACCAGAATTTACGCCTCTCTCCTTACATTTTCTCTTGTGCCGCTTTATATACTTATGTAGGTTAAATATCTGTAAAGTTGCCATTTATATATTCAAATCTCTTGTTATCTAACCCATTTTATAAATTCATCGACCTCATCTCCATTTAACCCATCATATAAACCCATCGCCATCATCTCCATTTAAGCGCATGCTAAGATACCATCATCATCTTCACCTAGATCCTCTCATATTTCGCTTATATTCTGTGGCATTTGGGTTCTGCGTTCAAGCTGGAAATACACCAATCGTTCGAATCGTTCAAGTCGGGTCTTTATACTATTTCTATCTCCGTTTAAGCATTTTGTATAGTTCATTTCGTGCTACTCAAACACATCTTCTACTTCAGTCCAGAGAGACACTTTCCCAACGATACTAACAGCCTCTCAACTCTGAACTCGAAACAAAGAAAAACAAATACCGAAAAAAAAAAACGAAAAACCAAAAATCTATCTCTATCTTTTCTCTCTTCTTCTTCCCCTTTTTTCATTAGGTTTACCTTTGAGACGGGAGTGGGGCGGCTGAAACCAGTCAGGGACTAATTACCCAAAATATGGTAAATACTTATTTATAACAACTAAAGTTGAGTTGTGTTTCCTATCTTAATTTTTATTTATTTATTTTATTGGTTTACTATCCCCTTCTATTGGTTACTGTTATTGTTTTGTTGGCGGGGCTTCGTTTGCTGCATTTAATTAATCTGGAAAATGAATTTTGCTCAAAAAGCTGCAATATGGAGGCTCTCTTCGCAACGAGCTCAACCGAAATTCTCTAGGCAAAAAGTAAATTTCATTAAAAATCTTCACGGTTTTCGCTCTTTGTTCGATTTGAAATTTTTTCGAGCACCGTTGCAAAGTTTAGTTTTCAATTTATCGATAGATGTATACTTTTTTTAGGCACTGTTGCAGAAGCTTTGTTTTTTTCCCTCTCTCTCTCTCTCTGTATCTATCTTTCCATCTTCACTCACACTTGCCTATGATTTGACATACACCTTATCGAATGCTAAAAATTAAAGTTATCGATACAACAATCGGTCAATCGGTCAGTCCAGCCCAGTCAGCCATCCCGCGCCCTGCTCGCCTGCTCGTCGTCAACGCCAGCGTATCCCTCAGCCCCTTTCGATCCCCGATCCCAGACCAGATTCAGATTCACACTCTTGATCTCTCCCTGCATGGGCGCCAGACCTTTCAAATTCCATAAAATAATCAAGTCCTTCGAGGATGTGCGTGTGTGTGTGTGTGTTAGAATACAAATATGACACATTCCCCAGTCACAAACATTAATAAGTAACCTGCAATAATTAAACTATTACCCATACTTGTAAGCTTTTGATTTGATTTTATAAATGGAATATGCTAAACACACACGAATTTATTGTTTCCGTTTGCTTGCCGAAATTGAAAATGAAACCGAATTGGAGCTAAGAAAGTAAATTAAAAACTAAAACCTTAAAAACTAAAAACTTTAGCTTATTATTTGGGTTGCTAGAACCACTGAACACAGATACATATTAAATTGGCCTTGGCTTGAGAGCAAAAAAGATTGACTGCGAACGTGTTTTTTGTCCCACTAGATTGAAGCAAACTAGCGTTATCCTTTCCTCTTGTGTTGTTCCGTTGGTTTCCTCAACATTTTTACTTACGTAAACTCTATCGAAACTTGACTCTTGAATATATGTTAAAGCTGAGAAATTGATAAAAACACTCCAACCCCCATATATAGGCTGTAAACAACACAAACACACGTAACAGAAGTCTTGGTCGCGCAAGAAGACAGCCGCCCCGTCATGGCATTGGTAAGTGTAATCCTTGTGTTAAGTTATATATAACTGGCCAACCAGAGAGACCCACCAAGACACAGACACAGAACACCCATCACCCACTCTGCTCCTGCTGCTCCTTTTCTCTATCTCTGATCGATCTCTGTGTGGTTCGAGACCCGAATGATGGGTTGGACAGCTCCTTGAGGGCCTCCCTTCAAAATTGCATTCTTAAACCTAAACTTTGCCTTAAACTATTCCTAAACAGTAAAACCACAATATTATTTTCGATTTTCGTGTGCTCTTGTTTCGTTTACTATATTTACCATAACTTGATATTTCATTTGATATTTTACGTGTAAGAGTAGTTGCTGTGTGAGTGTTTATGTGCATGTTGCGGCAGACTCCTCGGTGTTGTGCATATGCATCCCTAGTCTCTCTCTCTGTGTGCCACATGCACCCAAGCACCCATGCCCAAGCCCCTGGCCCCTGTCCCTGCCCCAGGGGACCTTGATACCCCACTAATCCGTGTGCCTTTGTGCCTTTGCAGTAACTCAACACCGCTCCAATAGCCCCCAGCAACAGCCGCAGCAGGCGCAGCAACAGCAGCAGCCCCAGCCGTCGCACTCCAGTTCCGGCTCCTCGCCCGTAATGTCCAACAGCAGCAGCAGTCCCGCCCCGCCCTCCAGCAGCCCCAGTCCGCAGGAGAGCCCCAAGAACTGCAGCTACATCTACCGTGATTGATTGATATGCAACACCAAATCGATGCCACTCATTCAGGCCCAGCCCACGCACCCCCTACCGCTCCCGATTCCGCTTCCGCACCCAGTCCATCACCAGCACCAGCAGCAGCAGCAGCCGCCGCTCGCAGGCAGGACATATGCCAAGTCCATGCCGGTGACGCCCGTTCAACCGCAGTCGCCACTGGAGGAGACGCCCTCCTACGAGCTGTACGAACGCCACGCCCACTCGGACTTCGATGAGGACCTGGAGGACACCTCATCGCTGGCCATGATCACACCGCCGCCGCCCTACGACACGCCCCATCTGCTCGCCTCGCCGCCAGTGCCGCCGCCTCGTCGCTTTCGCTTTGGCAACCGCGAGCTGTTCAGCATGAGTCCCGCTGGTGGTGGTGGTGGTGGTGCCACGCCCACAACCTCCAGCACTGCCATTACGCCCACAAAGCTAAGTGCAGCGGCGGCAGCCATGTTCGCCGCCCCGCAAATGGCCACGCAGCTCAACCGGAAGTGGCGGCGACGCAGGCGCAACAGCAGCTCCGGTGACTCCAAAGAGCTGGACAAGCTGGTGCTGCAGTCGGTCGATTGGGACGATAACGAGATGTACTAACAGGAAAGGCAGAGATATAAGCACATTTAGATTAAAAGGGATTCACTAAAATGGAAAGCTATTCGAAATTTTGAGTTTCGGGAAAAGCGGTAACCTTTCTTCGCTTTCGATTGAAAAGCTATGGTTTAGGCACAAGGATTTCCATTCCTTTAGGTTCTGTGCTTATATTTTTAAAGGAAAAATGCTTTGCTTTAAGGTGGTATTAACATAATTAAAAAATTTCCAGAATGTTTATCATTTATTTAAATTTATTTATCAGACTAAAAGTTGAACAAAAATTGGTTTCCTTCCGGCAGTTTCAGTTTTTTGTTGTAATAGGAAAAAATGTTTGAAAATATGTTTATTTTTAAAACCAAATAAAAATAATCGGAATGCCACAGAAATCACTAGGGTTTTGAAATCACCTTGAACGGTGTCTAAAAGTATGCAATAAATGGTTTGAGGTTTTAAATTCAGTGAAAATTTGATTATTTTTACGATGACATATTTGTTAGCATACTTTTTAAAACCGCTAGTGATACTCTAGTAAACTCAATTTCTGTTCAACTTTCAGTCTGTAAAATTTTCTAAAATTCAGCTTTTCTCCCATACTTCCTATATATTAGAGGAATAATATTCCTAATACATTTGTGTCTGTATTTTATACCACCTTAAGTTAGTACACAAGCCTCAATCGGAAGGGACATCTGCAATTTACACTGTGACTTAGGACTGGGGCTGACTTATAACACCCCTTATCCTCCAACGATCCTCGCGCCCATTCATTTAACTGAAAGTTGCAATCACACAAGAAATTTGCTATAGGAACTGCATGGGGATTTACTTACACACAAAAGCCAGAAAGCAAGAAAGCCAGAGAGAAGTTATACACGAACTTTAGAATTATATAGCCTTTATACATATACCCCGATCTGCTAAGTATACAAAAGCATATAACATAACGTACGTCTATATGACTCTTTATATACAAACATGATTACATATAGACACGGTTAAAAAGCAAAAAGAAACAAAGGCTACGCTAAATTAGAGCTGCAAATGATATTGTTAATTACCAATTGGAGCAAAGTCAACATTTGTAAATATTAAACATAGAAAAGGACGTAAAGGACGTAAGCTAAGCAAACCTTATTCGAGTAGAGTGTACGCGATATACAAGATTTTTTGCATTTAACCCTGAGAGAAGAGGAAAATAGAAGAAATTTACATGGCAAAACAAAACGTAAATAAGAAAAACAAAAAACGAAACGCTTATTACTGATTTACACAAAACGAAAGAGGGAAAGAAATTAATTACCAAAATAGTATGAAGGCAAAAACAAATTAGTCTTAAGCCATCAGAAATCGAGTAACTAAGTAGGGCATCGTTTTCCATTGTCAATTTGATTTGCTGAGCGCCCCTTCCTGCTACTCCTCAACTCTACACGAATCTTCTGCTTCGGTCTCTTATAGAAAAGTGTAAATTATGTACAGGACTATATACGCATTATATTCAACCGATCTGTACAGAAATCAGTATGTGCGATATGTGCCATAATCGGGTGTGTTTCGGGCTCCAAAGCTGGGTCCGCGCCCATTTTTAGTTAGTTCTTATTGTTTGCATTGGTTCAGAACTCGCTATCCATGTATATATACGAATATATAGGAAGGACACACAAATTTTATGTGACGTGATCGATCAAAATTTAGTGAAAGCATTATAACTAATCATTAGCCTAGCCACATAGATTTTGTATTATAGATTGGGCCGAACAGAACAGAACTTTTGAAAATATATTCACTAGGGGCATTGCTAATGTTGTTCTCGTAATAGAGTATATTAGAAACTAGACACCTAAGCTAACTGATATTCAATATTTTGTATGAGAATCATTCAAGTCATCTGATCAATCTTGAAAATTGAAAATTGCGTTGCAAGACGATGAAAAAAGCGTAGAAATATCTAAATCAAAGCAAATGTGTAAACAGTAAAGGCATAACAGCAAAGAGTAGCGTTAAAAATATTTGAAAAAAAAGCAAGGACACTGAAACACTGGCATACGTATATTGTATACTCAATGCAGCCGCAATTTAATGCTTTTATATGCAATTTTACTTTTTTACAAAATGTATACAACCGAAAAAACCAACCGCAGAATGAGGATACGAAAGCCATAATTGGGAAAGCAAAAGGACAAGTTTTTGATATCATTCAGACAGCCAAAGATATATAATTATTATTATATTAATTATTTGTACTGTGTTTTAATTAGTTTTATTTGTAAATACATTTTCGATTTATTCGATTTAAATTAAAATCTAAAGTGTACTGCCCTTAAGCATTTAAAGTCTTCTTTCTAGATCATTTCCGTTTCGGTTTATTTAGTTTTTAAAAGCCATTGTTTTTTGGTATTCGTTAGGGTGTGTTTTAGGTACTTTGAAAGCAATACAAACACGTAAACATATAACTCGTAAGCAACAAAAAATATGAAGAGGCAAGAGTCGGACACTTAGAGTAGCTGCAGATGGATAAAACATAGAAGTTTGAACTAATTCTAGATCTACATCAACTAATCATACAATTTCATACAAGTATTACTGAATCAGATCATTAACTTTTATACACTTTACCATTTACATATATATACAAGGACAAGCAAACTGAATGCCGATTACCGATTATTTAATATACAATTGTAATTGTAAAACGAAGCCAGGCTACAATTGAACGGTTTTACACTGACATAAACCAGCAGCAAAAGCAGCAGCAGTAACAGTAACAGTAACGAGAGCAGTGAATCCATGAATATATATAATTATACATAAATATATAGATGACCCATACACTTATTAGGTACTTTAGACGAGAGATTCTCTAGAAATGCTTTTAAATTGAAAGAAAACAAAACGAGAAAACACAAAAAAAAAAAATAATAAAAAACAAAAGAATTAAGCAAAGTATTTTATTAAAAACACTCAACAAAGAAATGGCAGAGTCAAAAAAGCAAACAAAAAAAATCTATAAATTTCTAAACACTTTCCGGAAAAGTTACAGCAATTCAGCAACTTTTTTAGAAGAGCGGAAACTGGGGTTGATTGAAGAAGATACTTTAAAGATAATTATAAGCTAAATGAAAAGGATTTTTAACTTTCTCCGAATAAGACAAAAACAATTATTACCTACAGATTGTAGCCGGCGCATTCATATTTGCTAATTAGCAACTTATTAAAATATAAAGAACAAGCAACATTTAAAAATTAGAGCAGAAACAGGAACAAAAATAAATAAAAACCAGAAGGAACGGAAGGAACGGAAAGAAGGAAATGAACCCTTGACATTACGACACACTCAAGTTTTCATTTATTCCATTAAAAACGATATATATTCAAGTGCTTCTTACATAAAATAAATATATAAATATATATATGAAACCGACAAAAAATATATGAATGATTAAAGGATAGATATTATTACGAGCAGGCATTACATTATAAATACCTACTAACTAGGCTAAGGCATTTACGATTAACTTGACTCTTATTAACTGTATTATTATTATTGTTTTTGGGAAAACGAGCGAACTATTACAGATAAAACGTAAAATCAGATCACTGAGCGGAGTTAGGCTAAGCGTAGCGTAACGTAACAACTATGTACGATGTCCGGTTCCGTTTGGTTTTATAATTTCTAAGTAGACACCGCTCTCTCTCACTCTCTCTCTATGCAAATAGTATAATTACGAAACACACACTGACACGTAATCGATGCATTTTACTTTCTCGAGAGCCACAAATAAAATAAAGCCGAGTTATGCGAGTTCACGAATTCAATTTATATAATTATGTTAAGATTTTATAACGCAACAACCAGCCTAACGTATGCATTACCTATATGAATACTATTATGCGAAACTTTGTAAATACTTCACCAAACCAAATCCAAATAAAAATATTCCTTCATTAAAGCAAAAAAAAAAAACAGAAAAAACAAGATCCATAACGATTACAATTCACCGCTTGGTTCCACGTTCCACTTTCCAAGACCCACACACAATCCAAACGAACCACAATCCACAAGATGTGCTTGTCGATTGGGAACTATCATATGACACGAGTATGTTATCCATTCTTTAGCGGTTACAAATACGTAAGGATAAATTTAAATTGTTGACAATGTAGCGCAAGAACGTAATGAGTAACAAAATGTAATGAAAGCCCCCAAAAAAGCGGATTAACAAATATTTAACCAAATAAGTTACGAGAGTTAGACACAAAACGGTACTTCCAAGCAACTATAGAGCTAACAGCAAGCCACTTTAATCGATGCGAACTCGAATGCGAACTATAAACTATATGAATTGAACCTCCCCTCCCCCCACACACTGAAAAAAAAGAAAGGGATCCCATTCCACCCTCTCTCCAAGCAGGAATTCGTTGTATTTTGGATATTTCGTTCGAAGGATAACCACACACGCACTTGAGTAATCAAGCGAGATCATAATTTAAGTCAGAACAGCACTGCGAAATAATGAATAAGATCTTCAGCATCAAGAAGCTAATTAAACAACAACAACAACAAATTGTTAGTAAAAAGACTGAGCTACAAAATATACAAGAAAAAACTAAAGAAACAAAGGCAAACAAAATAAAAAAGGAGGAGGAAAACTGAAATCAGAAATCAGAAATCAGTTAGGAACATTAATTAATGTGCATTTTTGGTAAACGATTTTTGACTTAGAGACAACGCTATCCGGAGCTAGGAGTTCGTTTCATTCCGTGTATGATTTTGACGAGTCGTTAATTAGTTGAGAAGTTCCTAACACGAAACACGCAGGTCCGGGGTATCAATCAATCAATCAAATGGCTCAATCAGTGCCACGTTCAATTATGCAAGGAACAGGGACTTCTGCATTTCTGTTTTGGCATTCCTTGCGGGTTAGCTTAAACTTAAAAGGGAGCTGCTATATACAATACATACGTAATGGGACACTCTTTGTTCTTAGTCTTAGTTTGAGTTTTTGGATTTGAATTAAGAGGCTTCCTTTCTTTGGGCCACGGTTACGGTTACGGCCACGGTCACTGCCACAGCGCCACAGCATAATCGAGATTAAATACCTAGAAAGAATATATAAACATATACATATATACGTATATAGACACAAGTATATATGCATACCACTTGCTTTTAGCTTTCCTAGAACTCTGATTTCCACACACTCGAACCTACTGTTGTAAGCTGCGAGTCATATAGGAGATAGTCAGTCGGTCTCACAGATACGAAATAATCAAACTCAAGCGGACAGAATTGCTGCTGCGAGCCCCAAGATCCGATTCGGTCCAAGACACACTTAAGAACCCCCCCTTCCCCACAGAAACCCAGATACCCAGAAACCAAACGGATCGGAGAATACATCCAGAAGCAAGCCAATGCACACACGTTTAACATACATATACATGGCGAACAGAGAAATCGATAAAAGAAAAAACAAAATGAAAATAAAAACAAAAACCGCATATTATTAATTATTATTATATTGTATTATTATAACAGAAATATTTAGATGAAATGACGATTCTTAATTATAACACATTATTATAGATACATACCGAACAAGCCGTAACAAAACCAGAAATTGAAAATGAAACTTTAACAAGAACCGAAAAGGAGGGAATGGAATCGAAAATGATTAATAAAAATGAAAATATAGAGATTATTATATTATGAATTTTTCCGTTGCGTTTTAATTGAATCTAAACAAGGTAAGCTTTCAATCTTAGGATCAATGACTGTCGTTGGAGGTTGGTGTACGCCGTTTCTATATACAATTTTATTTACATAAAGTTCTGGAAAGGGACTCGTTGGTAAGAAAAGTTTTTATATTTTATGGCATTAATTGTAATTGATGTAAGTAAACAAATTTGGCTGCTTTTAGGCATTTTACAAATTATCTGGTCTGGATAATTGTGCATCTTATCTATGTTCTATGCTGAATTAAGGTATAAGAGACAGCAATGGAAAAATTTCACACTTTTATGGGCTTAATTTTGAAAAGGTAAAGTTTGACTCATTTTTCACAGTTTGAGACGCACTGGACCAAGTGAGGAATAATATTTACAGCTTGAGAAGAATGAAATTAAATGAACTCCAATTAAATTCAGCAATTCACCAATTACTGTCAAACTGTAAATGTAGTATTTGGCTATAAGACGCTCTCAAGAAGGCACTGCCGGCTGTAAATGGCCAGCATCTGTAGCGGATCAGGTTCTACCGGCTATAAAGGGCTAGTTTCTAAAGGGGATCAGTTCCTGCCGGCTGTAAATAGCCCCTTTCTGGTGAGGATCAGTCCCTGCCGACTGTAAAAAGCCAGTTTCTGGAAAGGATCAGTCCCTGCCGGCCGTAAATGGTCAGTTTCTGGAGAGGATCAGTCCCTGCCCGCTATAAATGGCTAGTTTCTAAAGAGCATCAGTCCCTGCCGGCTGTAAATGACCAGTTTCTGGAAAGGCTCAGTCCCTGCCGCCTGTAAATGGCCAGTTTCTGGAGAGGATCAGGCACTGCCGGCTGTAAATGGCCAGATTCTGGAGAAGATCACGCACTCACGACTGTAAATGGCCAGTTCTGCAGAGGATCAGGCCCTGCCGGCTGTAAATGGCCAGATTCTGGAGAGAATCAGCCCAAAAACCCTCTGTACAGGAGTTTCAAATACCAGGCGAACAAAAATACTAGATAGAGGATAACTTTTTCTGCGTTTAAAGTTAATATAACAGTTTCAGGCCACACAGATACCAAAGAGAGAAAGAGAGCCGGAGAGATCCTATAACTGTTATATTTTAGTTAAACGAAGAGTTGAGCTACTACTAGCTCCCATTTCTGCTGGCCTGGTATTTCATTCTCATCGATGGGCAAATTAGGTCTAAATTGGAATAAAATTTTATGGAAATTGGATAGAACACTGTCAGGGATTTCATGCACCATGTAGACGATGACCTCTTCTCCTAACTCATACTTTATAGTTTATAGTTTATTTTTTATAACAGATGCTGGGATCTCTCTTGTCTAAATTATTAAATAATAAATAAATAAAATTGACCAAATATTAAATTTCACTGCAGAAGAATTTATCCTCTATCTAGCACTTCTGTTCGCCTGGTACATGAAATCCCTTTTAGTGGGTTTTTCTATTCAATTTGCATCAAATTTCTTTCAATTTTCCCTTATCGACAGGTACGAAATGCCAGGCGAACAGAAATAGCAGCTGGTCGACGCCTTACTCTTACCCTAACTAAAATATAACAGTTATGTTGGGATCTCGCTTAAAAGTTTTATATTAATACGTTTCTCTTCCATCAGTGATGCTTACTTCGCTATATTGCAATATTGGAACAAAATTAGGTAGCACCAGTGGTGCTCACTTAGCTATATTGCAAGATTGGGACAAATAGGCATCTCACTTGCATCAGTGATGCACACCTAGCTATATTGCACTATTGGGACAAAAAGGCATCTCACTTGAGTCAGAGATGCACACCTAGCTACATATATTGCAATATTGGGACAAAAAGGCATCTCACTTGGATCAGTGATGCACAACTAGCTATATTGCAATATTGGGACAAAAAGGCATCTCACTTGAGTCAGAGATGCACACCTAGCTATATTGCAATATTGGGACAAAATTGCATCTCACTTGCATCAGTGACGCACATTTAGCAATATTGCAATATTGGGACAAAAAGCCATCTCACTGGCATCAGTGATGCACACCTAGCTATAATGAAATATTGGGACAAAATTGTATCTCACTTGCACCAGTGATGCACACCTAGCTATATTGCAATATTGGGACAAAAAGGCATCTCACTTGCATCAGTGATGCACATCTAGCTATATTGCAATATTGTGACAAAATTGCATCTCACTTGCATCAGTGATGCACATCTAGCTATATTGCAATATTGGGACAAAAAGGCATCTCACTTGCATCAGTGATGCACACCTAGGTATATTGCAATATTGGGACAAAAAGGCATCTCACTTGCATCAGTGATGCACATCTAGCTATATTGCAATATTGGGACAAAATTGCATCTCACTTGCATCAGTGATGCACACCTAGCTATATTGCAATATTGGGACAAAATTGCATCTCACTTGCATCAGTGATGCACATCTAGCTATATTGCAATATTGGGACAAAAAGGCATCTCACTTGCATCAGTGATGCACACCTAGGTATATTGCAATATTGGGACAAAAAGGCATCTCACTTGCATCAGTGATGCACATCTAGCTATATTGCAATATTGGGACAAAATTGCATCTCACTTGCATCAGTGATGCACATCTAGCTATATTGCAATATTGGGACAAAATTGCATATCACTTGCTTCAGTGATGCACATCTAGCTATATTGCAATATTGGGACAAAATTGCATCTCACTTGCATCAGTGATGCACACCTAGCTATATTGCAATATTGGGACAAAAAGGCATCTCACTTGAGTCAGAGATGCACACTTAGCTACATATATTGCAATATTGGGACAAAAAGGCATCTCACTTGCATCAGTGATGCACACCTAGCTATATTGCAATATTGGGACAAAATTGCATCTCACTTGCATCAGTGATGCACACCTAGCTATATTGCAATATTGGGACAAAAAGGCATCTCACTTGCATCAGTGATGCACACCTAGCTATATTGCAATATTGGGACAAAAAGGCATCTCACTTGCATCAGTGATGCACACCTAGCTATATTGCAATATTGGGACAAAAAGACATCTCACTTGCATCAGTGATGCACACCTAGCTATATTGCAATATTGGGACAAAAAGACATCTCACTTGCATCATAGATGCACACTTGATGCATAATTGCATCAGTGATGCACACCTAACTATATTGCAATATTGGGACAAAATTGCATCTCACTTGCATCAGTGATGCACACCTAGCTATATTGCAATATTGGGACAAAAAGACATCTCACTTGCATCAGTGATGCACATCTAGCTATATTGCAATATTGGGACAAAAAGGCATCTCACTTGCATCATAGATGCACACTTGATGCATAATTGCATCAGTGATGCACACCTAACTATATTGCAATATTGGGACAAAATTGCATCTCACTTGCATCAGTGATGCACACCTAGCTATATTGCAATATTGGGACAAAAAGGCATCTCACTTGCATCATAGATGCACACTTGATGCATAATTGCATCAGTGATGCACACCTAACTATATTGCAATATTGGGACAAAAAGGCATCTCACTTGAATCAGTGATGCACACCTAGCTATATTGCAATATTGGGACAAAAAGGCATCTCACTTGCATCAGTGATGCACACCTAGCTATATTGCAATATTGGGACAAAATTGCATCTCACTTGCATCAGTGATGCACACCTAGCTATATTGCAATATTGGGACAAAAAGACATCTCACTTGCATCAGTGATGCACACCTAGCTATATTGCAATATTGGGACAAAAAGGCATCTCACTTGCATCAGTGATGCACACCTAGCTATATGGCAATATTGGGACAAAAAGGCATCTCTTTTGAGATGGTATTTTATACTCATCGATAAGGAAATTGGATGGCAAACCCACTGTAAGGGGATTTTCGGTACCAGGAGAACAGTAATATTAGAAAGAGGACGACTTTTTCTCCGCTTAAACAGATTTAAGCAAAAGAGATCCCAAAATATCTGTTATAATTAAGTTAGGCCAAGAGTTCAGCGTATACCAGCTGCCATTTATTTATGCCTGGTATTTAATTTTCATGGATGACGAAATTGAATGATTTTTTTGTATGTCAATAAAATTACAATTTCTGGGAATAATTGTTTGCAACAAGATCAGCTTAGTGCTAAATGCTTACATTCTTTAAATATTTTAAAACTGAACTCAATATTATATAAAATCTTAAGCAACAAAAATATAAGTTTTATATATAGGCTGGCTCCGATTTTCACTTCCATAAGATTCTCTCGATTTGAAAAACGGGGAAGTAAACGTATTAGCAAGACTTGCTAAAACTGTAAGAAAGAATGAGTATGAATATATATTTTTCAAAAAAAGGCTAAGAATAAATTATACTTCGACTCCGCCAAAAAGTTTCAAGCTAAAATCCTTTTCCTGTTGATAAGAATATCTGTGGACTTTATAAAACAATAAAAGACGACCATCATCTTCAAATTACTTATAAAAACAATGACAATACTTTATATTGTAAAATATGAAAACTATTATAGATGTTTGATTAAATCTTCTCAAATGGTAATATTGCTATTTTCTCAAATCATTGCATAAGAATTATGATGTCTAGCTATGTAAACTGTGTTCTTAATATAACATTGCATAGCTCCATGTCGAAACCCGCGACTCAAGCCAGCCAGAGAAGCTGTTCCAGCAGATAAGGCCCGGAAGAGATAAGGTCCGCCGGACCTAGCCAAGTAATAGAGCTGAGAACACAAATAGCAGATTAAAGGCGGTCATGACACCACCAACTGGGACTTAAGCTGGGACATCGAGGGTAGACTCGAAGCTTAACATCTTCTTGAAAATCTCTTAATTAACTTGGGAAATAAATCAAATGAACAATGAATATTATTGGATACTTTGGGATACTTTTTTAAGCAATTTCTGTGATTTGTTGTATACTTTATGTGTTATCTTTTTCCCATAATTTATACGATCAGTGGAAAAAGAGTTTGCAAGGTAAGATGTATGTGTAGCTCACAAGGTAAGGTATGGGTAAGGTCAAATCTTACCCATATATGGGCTAGGTCTGACGTTCTTAGCATCTAACCAACCAAAACCCCTCATAAGTATGCAACATATTTTGTAACAAAGCCTAAACGGCATTGCAATGTCGGGGTCCTCATCTATAGCGATCTTTCCGTTTAATCCCAAATCCGAGGGTCGCCTCAAGCCCACCTCGCTTGGAGCTCGCACCAAGGCTTCTGCTGCTGCTGCTGGCTGCTGCTGCTGCTGGCTGCTGCTTTGGCCGCAGATAAAGCTGAGAGCTTTTCAGGTCGTCGGATCCGATTCCGAAATCAGTTCCCAGTCGAACGCGACGCAGTGAGCAACATGCAGCCGCTGCTCCTAGTGCTGGTCCTTTGTGCGGCCCCCATATTAGCCCTCCCCAGGCCGGACTACACCGATGAGGACTACAACGATGAGGATGTGAATCCATGGCAGCCGGAGCCCCTGAAGCCAGCTCCCTGGCAGGCGCCACCACCACAACCACCACCACCACCACGCAGCGCCCCAGAGCCCCAGGAGGCGGTGGTGCCAGTGCCCGGGATCGGACAGATCGTGGGAGTGCGCGGCTTCAAGAACATCGGCGGACGTCCGGTGAACGCCTTTCTGGGCCTGCGTTACGGCCAGGTGGGCAGCGGTCTGGCTCGATTCCAGGCTGCCCAGCCGGCCAGCCTTCAGGGCAGGATTGAGGCCACCGCGCAGAGCCCGAACTGTGCCCAGTTTCCGGAGCTGCAGCGCCTGAGAGAGTCAGAGTCCCGGGGCGAGAACGTCGACGACTGCCTGACCCTGAACATCTACGCACCCGAGGGCGCCAAGGACCTGCCCGTCCTGGTCTTCGTCCACGGCGAGATGCTGTTCGACGGCGGTGCCGAGGAGGCCCAGCCGGACTATGTCCTGGAGAAGGACGTACTCCTGGTTTCGATCAACTACCGACTGGCTCCCTTCGGCTTCTTGAGCGCTCTGAGCGACGAGCTGCCCGGCAACGTGGCCCTCTCGGATCTTCAGCTGGCCCTCGAGTGGCTGCAGCACAACCTGGTCCACTTTGGCGGCAATCCCGGCCAGGTGACGCTGGCTGGCCAGGCGGGCGGAGCCACCTTGGTGCACGCCCTCAGCCTCAGCGGACGCGGCGCGAACCTCTTCCAGCAACTGATCCTGCAGTCGGGCACCGCCCTCAATCCCTACCTGATCGACGAGCGTCCTTTGGAGACCCTGGACACCTTTGCTCGCCTGGCCCGCTGCCCTCCGGCCAATCCCGCCGCCCGCAGCCTGGCCCCGCTGTACGAGTGCCTGGCCAGGTTACCCACCTCCCAGCTGGTTTCTGCATTCGAGCAGCTCTTCGAGCAGAACGAGCCGCGTGGCCTGAGCTTCCTCGGCGGCTTCAAGCTCGTCGTGGGTGACCGCCTGGGCTACCTGCCGCGTCCCCCAGCCGCCCTGGCCGCCAATGCCAGCAACAGCGTGCCCACCATCATCGGTGCCGCCAAGGATGCCAGCGCCTTCATCCTGTCGCGTGAGTTCTATGTATTTTCTGACTTAAAACCCCTTAAGCCGGAGTTTATTGGATGAGCTTCGATGGGACAGATCTGCGATAAGAGGCAGCGGATCTCGGGGGTCAGTCTGATAAGGAGCTGTGTGATTAGTCCGACTTAGACAGCGAAATCATCATGTTGCAGTGATTGTTGGGAATTTGAATTTTAATTAGTGTCAAGGCCCTTTTATTTGTATTATTTTTTTGCTAAGTATTTACGTCGGCAGGCAGGAAATGTTTGCCTTTTAATTAAACCTATTTAATCTGGTGTGTTTTCCCAAAAAATCCAGCCAAGTCAAAGGTCAATGCCCCGCGATAAGGACAATTATGTAGGCGCCTTTGTATATATTTAATATATTTAAGAAAATTTAAAAGTTATTTCTTATACATCTCTTATTTATCTCTTATAATCTATAATCTGTTGGCCCCTTTGTATATATATTTAATATATGTAAGAAAATTAAAAATTGATTTCTTATATATCTCTTACAATCTATATACAGGCTTCTACAACCAGATCGCCGGCCTGCAATCGCGCAACGTGAGCGACTACATCGACGTGGTGCTGCGCCACACGGCCCCTCCCAGCGAGCACCGGATCTGGAAGCAGTGGGCGCTCCGGGAGATCTTCTCCCCGGACCAGGTGTACTCGGCCAGTGCCCGCACCGTGTCCCAGGGCCTGCTGGAGCTGAGCAACCTGATCTTGTACCGCGCCCCCGTCATCTACTCCATTCGCCAGTCGTACCGCTCGACACCCGTTTACCTGTACACCTTCGACTATCGCGGCCAGCACCATCGGTTCGGACACCTGGGCAACCCCCTGCCCTTCGGCGTGGATGCCTCGCTGAGCGATGACAGCGTCTACTTGTTCCCCTACCCGGAGGAGGCCAGTCGCCTGAATCCCGAGGACAGGTCGCTGTCCCGTGCCCTGGTCACCATGTGGGTGAACTTTGCGGTAACTGGGGTGCCCAACCCGAACTCGGGAGTGTGGCCGCGGGCCACGTCCGAGTATGGACCCTTCCTGCGCTTCACCAACTCCCGCCAGAATATGCTCGAGCTGGATCCGCACTTTGGCGAGGGCATCACCTTGCCCAATCTCTACGGAGAGTACTTTAATGCCACCAGCAGCAGCAGTGCACCCGTTGCACCTGTTGCACCAGTGGCACCAGTTGCTCCAGTTGCACCAGTTGCTCCAGTTGCACCACCAACTAGGCCTCCCTACTCCTACCCCCCTAACACCACGCCGACGACCACAACTACCAGGCGTCCGTACGCGTACAATCCGTATGCCAACTGGCAGAACCGGCAGCCCCAGCAACCGCAGCAGCCTTGGCGTCCGGCGAATCCTGACTACGTCAGGGCCCAGGAAGAGCGGCAGGCACAGTTCATTCGCGAGCAGCAGGAGCGAGCGCAGCGGGAAAGGGAGCAGCGTTGGCGAGAGCAGCAGCAGCGGGACAACCAGAACAGTCGTCCGGCACAGGATCCTCGTGAGCAACAGCGACAACTGCAAGAACGCGAGCGGCAATATCGGTTACAGCAAGAGAGAGAGCGGCAACAGCGAGAACAGCAAGAGCGAGAGAGGCAACAGCGAGAAAGGCAAGAGCGAGAGCAGCGAGAGCGAGAGCAGCAAGAGCGAGAACAGCAAGAAAGAGAGCAGCAAGAGCGGGAGCAGCAAGAGCGAGAGCAGCAAGAGCGAGAGCGACAACAGCGAGAACAGCAAGCTCGCAATGAGAACCCAAATAATGATCGTCGACCCTATCCCAGCTATGACGAATACCTTCAAAGTCACCCAGACGAGTCACCCGAATCTACACCCGATCGCGGCTACGACGACGAGCAAGAACGAGAGCAGCAGCAACGTGAGCAACAGCAGCGCGAACAGGAGCAGCGACTAGAAGAAGAGCGATTGGAGCAGGAACGAGAACAGCGAGAACGGGAGCAGCAGGAGCGTGAACAGCAGCCGGACGAAAATCCAGAGGATGAGCGCCAAGCCTATCCCAGCTACGAGGATTACCTTAGATCCCAGCAAGGAGAAAATCCTCCAGATTCGGAACCCGAGCGAAACTATAACGAGGAGCAGGAGCGCGAGCAACAACAGCGTGAGCAGCAAGAACGAGAACAGCAAGAACGAGAACAACAAGAGCGAGAACAGCAAGAGCGAGAACAGCAAGAGCGAGAGCGGGAGCAGCGAGAACGTGAGCAGCATGGACGCGAACCTGAACCAGACAGCGACGACCCGCAGAACTATCCCAGCTACGAAGATTATTTGAGGGCCCACCAAGCGAGACAGCCAGCCGAGTCCGATCCCACTGCGGAGGAACAGGATCGCGAGCAAGAGCGGAGGGACCAGCTGGATCAGGAGCGGGAAGAACCCGTTGAGCAGGATCATGGGGATGATCGCAGCCCATATCCGGGGTATGACGAATACGAAAGGTCCCAGGAAGATAATGGCGACCAGGAGCCGTCCGATCCCGCCAACGACCCGAGCTCCTATCCCAGCTACGAGGACTACGTCCGAGCCCAGCAAAAGCTGCGTGAGGAGGAGGAGGAACGCGACCGAGCCCGGGAGGCACAAGAGAGAGCCGAAGAGGAGCAGGAGCAGTCCCGGCAGGAGTACCCTGGACATCTGCTATTCAGGGATCTGCACCACGGACCGCAGCACATTAAGCTCATGCACAGGCAGCAGCGACGCAGGCAGTAAATAATCCCGTCTTGCAATGTGTCCTTCAAAATATTCTTTTTATTATAAAATATACACTATACTAATATTAATTTGTATCTGACGAACCTTTCTTTTTGACTTCTCTAACGTCTATTAATAAATTTAGTCGCTTGTCAGTTTTTCCAGACATTATAAGAATGCAATCCTCTTAACATCCTCAAAGATAAATTCGTATATTACACAAAGTGCTGAAGTTATTTATCTTTTTTTTTTTTAAGTTTAACCTGACATATATTAAATTCTATAAATTCTACATATTGGCCTAAATCGAGCTACTTCAAAAACGTATCTTGTTCCGGCTGGGCCGCTTCACCAGACTCTTGCGACCCTCGAGCTTCTTCAGCCTGCTGGCCGAGGAGGCTGCCAACTGCTTCCGGCGCTTGGCCTGCGCCCGCTTCCGGCTGCGGCTGCGCAGATAGTAGATCTCCCGAACCAGGCTGTGGCCCTGGTCCTCGTCACGCAGCGTGGCCGAGAACTCGGTGAAGAAGTTGCCTCCGATGGTCAGGGTCTCGTCGATCTTCATGTACGGGCCGTAGAGCGTGGTCATGGGCGGCCAGTAGCCGGATTTATAGGAGCCCAGCGGATTCCCGGTGATCACGAAGTTCGTCCAGAAATCGACCATGCGGCGAGCCATCATCACGTCCGGCGGACTGAGGCGCTTCACGTGGTCGGGGTAGGGAAACAGGTACAGAGCCTCGTCGGTCAGCGAGACGCCCGCCCTGAAGGGGCTCTGCATGTTGGTCTCCTCGTCCATCTCCTTGTAGCGATTGAACTCGCCGGCGTACTCGAAGGAGTAGAGGAAGGTGTTGTGCGGATTGTGCTTGTTGTTCATGTTCAGGGCCAGGAGAACGGGCAGCTTGTGGTTCAGGGTGCCGGCCACCTAAAAAATATTTTAAAATTAAATTTAAAATAATAAAGTATAAGTTCAGGAACTACTCACGTCAATAAGTCTGGGGATCAGGGTGTCGAAGGTGCCATTCTCCAGCAGCTGGCGATTGAAGAAGTCATGCGTGACGAAGCTGGTGAGGAGCATGGTCTTGTCCGTGCCCACCACCTGCCGGATCACATGGTCGATGTAGTTGTACGTATTGTACTCATCGTCCGGAATCTTTCCCTCAAAGTCATTGTCCACAATCTCGTTGAGCACTCGAGTTCCGGCGTTTTTCGGACAGCCGCCCATTGCCGGATAGGAGAAGTTGGACTCCAGCATAAGGTCGTACGGATGCTTCGGCAGCACCCCACTGGGCCCGCCAATGGTGAACTGAATGCCACCAGTGTGTCCAATTCCGAGATCAGATTTCTCGAGCTGGCGCAAAAAAATATGAATTTAAATTTTAAAAGAATTATTAAAGTTAGTTAATAATTTTTAGATATTTACCGCATGCTCCATAAAGGCCGTGAGCAACTCCAGAGCCGTGAGCTCCATGAGGCAAGTGTTGAGATCCCGCACAGTCACCATCTTGCAGTCGGCCTTCTTGGCGATCTCGTGGGCGTGCTTGCGGGGATCCTCCTCCAGAAAAATAGGCATAATGGCAGAGCCCGAGTGGTAAATCACCTGACTGAACAGCCCCCGCTGCACCATGGGCGAGAGCGTGAGCAGATGGGCAATGGCTGCTCCGCCCACCTGGCCTGCCACCGTTACCCGCGCGGGATCGCCGCCAAAGTTCGCTATGAAATGCTTGACAAACTGCAGCGCCAGGAAGATGTCCAGGAAGCCAGCATTTCCAGGGATCTCATCGGTTTTCGTTGACAGAAAACCAAAAGGACCGAGGCGGTACTGCGGAGTCACCAGCACGATGTCCTTCTCGAGCAGATAATCCGGAGGCGCCTCCGAGTTGCTGCCCTCGTAGAGGTACTCGCCGTGGATGTACACCAGCACGGGCAGGCGGGCAGTCACGTTCGGCGTGGTGATGGTCATGGTCAGGCAGTCCTCCACGTCGAGAACGTCATCCAGCTTACGCAGCGAGTCCATCGACACCACCGAAGGGCAGCCGATCTTCTCGGCGGTGGCGTCCATCACATCCTCCCAGGGCTCGATCGGGCGAGGGGGCTGTCAAGGGTTAATTAGTTAAGTTAATTGAGTTAATGATAAGGGCCAACCAATTAGGTTTATGGGTGCATATTAATGAATTAATTTTTATAAAACCAACTTGGTTAATCTGTAAATGGTATGGAGATACGAAGAGAGCGAAAAGAATCTCACAAAGCCATTTGCATTTTTTCTTAATATCACGTTTTCTCAGTCTGTGGGTGAAGGTTTCCGTAATGAATAAATTTAAAGCCCTAAAATGTTTATCAATATTTAGCACAGTTGCTGGTGGTTCCTCGGTGATTTTACAGATCAAAATCTTTATCTTATAGATGAAGCTAGTAAGGTATTAATTAGAACACAAATGTAACATTTTAACTTGATCGGACAAATAATAAAATTGCATCCAACGTCAAACTAGAGAGTCTCCAGAAAGTAGACAATGCTTTGAGGCTAGGGTATTCTGTTGTCAAGACTCTCTACTATAGCTGAGTATGGTTTTTATATAAATACATTTATTATATAAATAAAACACAACACAACTCACAAATTTCAACAGTTGTTGGTCTATCGATTCTATAATCTAATAATAATCTCCGCTTTCACATAACTTGCAGATCCACACCTGCAGAATATCTTATTTATAGATCGACGCTATCAAGTCCTCGATAGTATAGTGGTTAGTATCCCCGCCTGTCACGCGGGAGACCGGGGTTCAATTCCCCGTCGGGGAGATGTGTGAGGAACATATCTATATTTTCTTTGCCTTTTTTCTTCCACTGAGAATTAAGTCTCTGTTGGCTTATTTATTGCCTTGGAGGAAATTTACATAATTTTGAAAGTTTTGCGGTAGGAGAAACCAGACTCCAAATAAAGTTGGACATTTCTATTGGAAATTCTTTGCGAATCTGTTAGATGTTAACATATTTTGTATTTTGCATAACGACCAACTTTATTTTTTGCACAGAAATCCGTAAAGAACAAGTTCTATTTCTTTTCTTTCAACTACAAACTCCGTTAGGTTTCCTTAAGTGAATTATTAAGGAATGATTCACTGAAGATAAGGGTTCTTGTGTACCTTGAAGCGATTCAAACCCGTCGGTGGCTCCGCATATCGGACATCGACAAACTGCAGCACTTCACGTTTTGTCCAGGCCGTCTCCAGAATCTTTCCCTGGATGCTACCCAGCTTAGGCAGTTCCACGATGGTGTCCTTCTCCTCATCGTACTGCCTGTTCCGGTAACGAGCTTCTGCCCCAGAATGGAGGACCAGAAGTATTAGCATACGAACGAGCTGCATTTTCTCGGGATATCACGGATCGAACCGGCACTCTCTGTAGCGCACCGAACGCAACTGATCTGTGGCCCGCCGGAGCTAATAGATATTAGTCCGCGCTGACCCGAAGTTTCACCCCATGGCTGACCGAAATAGCCAAAACGAAGAGTTTGCAAACGAAAACTGGCTAAAACAAAACGCAAAATATACTGCAAATGATGCGGCTACAGCCAAACATCTATGCTAATAATTACACAGAGAGAAAAAGGTTATGACAAAGGCTTTTAATTAAATGATTTTGTTTTACTTTATACATGTCGGGAATTATATTTATAAGAATATATGCGTTTGGATTAAATTTTAAGGAATTTACATACATTATCTGAGTTTATTTGTTTTTTGTCTTCACGGCCCTATTTTGCGGGTCAGCAAATTTCTCTGGAAGACCTCTGTCGGCGCACGCACAATATGCACAAAACAGTGGGTAAACTTGTTTTTTTA
Organism: Drosophila rufa; assembly: GCA_018153105.1. Classification (NCBI taxonomy): domain Eukaryota; kingdom Metazoa; phylum Arthropoda; class Insecta; order Diptera; family Drosophilidae; genus Drosophila; species Drosophila rufa. Next base: position 22,311,280 of record JAECXS010000096.1, read on the forward strand.
GAATTAAATAACTATATTTTGGTCATAGATATCCCTCGGATTCTGGGAATTTTTCCCTCTTTTACGACCTTTACAAAAATATCAAATGCAACACTTAGATGACTTACCAAAATATAAATATACTTTTAAAAATGCCTTAAACTCATTTTTCCCATTTTTTAAAGACTTAAATCCACTTAAAATTATTTCCAAATTTAAATATAATATTATTACCCCTACAATACATTTTTTCCAAGTGCAAGAACGGATTTCGATGCTCCGATTTCGGTTGCTTGACTGCTGTTCGGGTGATCATCTGTAAGTAAAAGGGAAAACTACAAGAGCAGCCGATGACCACCCGAACCCGATTTGTCTGCTAGTCAGTCATTAGTCGCTCAGATTGATGCGAATATTTACCGGCAAACATTTGGCCATTAACTCGGTTTGTCTTTCTCACGATGACGACGACGACGCCGGCGATGGCTACGATGAAAGTGCGGGCAGCGTCAGGGCACAAAAATCAATCTCGCAAAAAGCTGCGGGCATTGATTTAAATTTTAAATTTTACCTAATTGATACCGCATGTTCTCCTCGCTACTGGTATTCCTAGTCCAAAGGTGTATTATCCATCATCGCGAGTGGCGAACGAGGAGAAAGCATTCGCAACGCTTCTGTGCCGAAATGGAGATCAACGACTTCTACACCTAATCGCACGAGATAATTCCATTATTTGGCTATCTTTACATTGAGTCAAACTAGGGAAACCCCGCCAGAAAAGGAAGCTAGAAGAAAGCGAGCCAAGTGCCAAGCATAACTTTTCCTTTTGTAGAATTCATATTTACGAGCTTGATATTAAAAGAATATGAGGGACTGTCTTTCTTACAAAGTATTGTTAATAAATTCCAAATAATATTGTAATTAAACTTTTATAAAAAAAGTTATTGAAAAATGTACAATAAAGCATACAAATATCAAAAACCCCTTTAAAATCTATTTATTTATGGGGCTTTATTATTTTGTTAAAAGAAAGAGCATCTCTGTTCTCTATCTCCCTAGATACATATATCGGTCCCTGAAAGGAATTATTCCATCAATCTTGGTTACAGCCAAAACTCTGCTAATGCTGATGCCAAGATAACAAATTAATTAAACCAGAGACCTAATGATGTGTCACGCTTTATTTAACTTCTATTATGTTGCCTAATAAATTTGAATGGAAATTCGATCCCTCTATTCATGGAAATTCTAAGCCGCAAAATATGATTTATGAGGCCGTGAAAGAAAGCGGATTTAGTAAAAAATATTTGTGAATGTTAGGTGTTGAAAATATTAGTTTTTTGCGGTTCTGAAACTATAAATATTACATATATATACTAAAAAAATTAGACCTTAACCGACTAACATATTTTAAGTAAGTTTTTAATGTCGGTTCCTCTTTACTGTATATTTGCTTGAACCATTGATTACACCAGTTTACAAAATGAAAAAAAAAAAATGCTCCAAGCCTGTTGATGTGAAATTCTGGTAGAGTTGAACCCCCAGATCACGAAAATGGCTTTAATTTTTTTTTTCTATGGACACGTTTTTTTTAAAGATTTTTTAAAGTTTTACCCAAAAAAAATGTGCTCAGTTTACGTTTATTATTTCATAGCTCGAGTTGTAGCCAACCAATTTACCTGTCGAATGTTTTATTTTACAGGTAATGAACTAACCTTTCGATTTTAAAACACTTTATGTATATTGGATAAGTACTTTGTGTGCTACAGCTCGATAAACTTGAAAAAAGTGGAAATTTCAATCCGTTAACTCAAATGTTAACGTGCTGCTAGCATCATAAAAACTCGGAAAAAATCCGTTGGAAAATCAAAACGTGTTTTTTTACAAAGATGATCGCCCAAAGTATCAAACAGGCCTACAACTCCAGAAATCCGTTGAAGAATAGATTTATCGTGGATTTTCAAAGTTAAGAAAATTGAGAAATTTTTTCAAATTTTTGGTCGGATGCCTACTAGATTAAATGTACAGTGTTGGACAACGCCTTTAGATGGCCTGTTAACTTTGCTAGATGTGATGAACTGTCGGATTTAGCTATACAAAAATAGCTAAGTTTTGTTAAATAATCAAAAATTTACAAAATTATGTTGAAGTAAGATAAAAATTAAATTATCGCCTTTATATACATACAGCTATTGTGAACTAATTAGAAAGATGACCATTGTGGTGGTCTTTGTATCGATAAGAAGCCAAAAAATAGAGTTAGTAGGCCAGTATTATGCCTATTATATTCTAGAAATATTAATCTTCAGTAAATAATAAGGATCTAATCAATATCCTGCTGTGCTCCGTAAAAAAAAATTATTGTAATAGAAAGATATCAGAGTTATTTCAAAATTTGTTGTTTTCTTAATTATTTAGCAACAAAGTTGGGATACTTTTATTTAATTTACCATTTATGATTGGTATTATTCAATTTTTGTTGCATAATAATTACCAAAAATTGATAGGAGTAAGTCAAAAATGTTTGCTACATATGAATTCTATTAGAAGGTATAAAATGCTCAAATTACATATTTTTATGCCTTAGACCTAACCATTGAAACTCGTTCATAAAAAGTTCACTTGCAAAACTGTTCCCACCCCGTTCCTGCAAGAAAACGTACTACGTTGAAAATTAATTCTAAAAAATTTTCTGTTAAAATTTAAATTTATTACAATTCGGCTTTGAAATATTCAAATGTATTTATAAAACTCAATTCTGGTTTGAGCTCGATCGAAGGGTCGAACTCATTTAGTACATAATAATTTTTGATTAATTTTGCAAATATATTTCGCTTCTCTTAAATTATTGGTGAAGGACTCGCGTTCTTTGCCTCCCTCTTGTCCATAGGTCTCCTGGATGCCTTCTCTTCAGCCTTCGTCTGGTCATCGGGTTAGCCAATGAAACCGCTAGGTGGTTGGTGTGGCCCTGAAGCCGTTTGTTGTAACGACTTGAATGACGATTTATCTGCTCCCTCACTGTGGGAATGTGGAGGCCGTTTGCGATGTCAACATTCCTTGCATACCAGGGGGCATTTGTGATCGTGCGCAGCGCTTGCTGTTGGACCCTTTGCACTCTCATAATGTTGGAGTAAAACGCCGTATCCCATATTTGGATGCAGTAGGTCATTAAGGGAACTACTATTGCTCTGTAGAGCAACACCTTGCTGGTTGGCTTCAGCATCCAGATCAGATGAATTAATTAAACCTTGTTCACAGGTTAAAGATTCGGCTGATTGTTGTGGGAGGTGGTAAGGTTACGTTGTAAAAAAATGTTGCCCTGGCCGTTGTCCAATAATTTAAGAGAAGCGAAATATATTTGCAAAATTAATCAAAAATTATTATGTACTAAATGAGTTCGACCCTTCGATCGAGCTCAAACCAGAATTGAGTTTTATAAATACATTTGAATATTTCAAAGCCGAATTGTAATAAATTTAAATTTTAACAGAACATTTTTTAGAATTAATTTTCAACGTAGTACGTTTTCTTGCAGGAACGGGGTGGGAACAGTTTTGCAAGTGAACTTTTTATGAACGAGTTTCAATGGTTAGGTCTAAGGCATAAAAATATGTAATTTGAGCATTTTATACCTTCTAATAGAATTCATATGTAGCAAACATTTTTGACTTACTCCTATCAATTTTTGGTAATTATTATGCAACAAAAATTGAATAATACCAATCATAAATGGTAAATTAAATAAAAGTATCCCAACTTTGTTGCTAAATAATTAAGAAAACAACAAATTTTGAAATAACTCTGATATCTTTCTATTACAATAATTTTTTTTTACGGAGCACAGCAGGATATTGATTAGATCCTTATTATTTACTGAAGATTAATATTTCTAGAATATAATAGGCATAATACTGGCCTACTAACTCTATTTTTTGGCTTCTTATCGATACAAAGACCACCACAATGGTCATCTTTCTAATTAGTTCACAATAGCTGTATGTATATAAAGGCGATAATTTAATTTTTATCTTACTTCAACATAATTTTGTAAATTTTTGATTATTTAACAAAACTTAGCTATTTTTGTATAGCTAAATCCGACAGTTCATCACATCTAGCAAAGTTAACAGGCCATCTAAAGGCGTTGTCCAACACTGTACATTTAATCTAGTAGGCATCCGACCAAAAATTTGAAAAAATTTCTCAATTTTCTTAACTTTGAAAAATCCACGATAAATCTATTCTTCAACGGATTTCTGGAGTTGTAGGCCTGTTTGATACTTTTGGGCGATCATCTTTGTAAAAAAACACGTTTTGATTTTCCAACGGATTTTTTCCGAGTTTTTATGATGCTAGCAGCACGTTAACATTTGAGTTAACGGATTGAAATTTCCACTTTTTTCAAGTTTATCGAGCTGTAGCACACAAAGTACTTATCCAATATACATAAAGTGTTTTAAAATCGAAAGGTTAGTTCATTACCTGTAAAATAAAACATTCGACAGGTAAATTGGTTGGCTACAACTCGAGCTATGAAATAATAAACGTAAACTGAGCAAATTTTTTTTGGGTAAAACTTTAAAAAAATCTTTTGAAAAAAACGTGTCCATAGAAAAAAAAATTAAAGCCATTTTCGTGATCTGGGGGTTCAACTCTACCAGAATTTCACATCAACAGGCTTGGAGCATTTTGAGTGTAAACTAGTGTTACATAGGGATATCCTACATACTGTAACCATAAAACCCCTATAAGTAAAACAACCCTTCACTAAATTTCACATTTATTTAAGAAAAGGTCAGAGAATAAATAAATTAGAGAGGAAGGAACTTTTAAAAAACTTCAAATTTCTATTGCTTCTGGACGCGGGTTGACTTCCTGGCAATGAAGACCAGGTTTTGTCCACGACCCTCATGGGCAGCCCTCTCGCCCTCCTCTTCGCTGTCACCCTGCTCCTCCTCCTCGTTGGAATCGGCCACCTGATCCTTGTCCAGCTTGGCGGCCGCCAGCAGGGCAGACTCCAGCTCGTAGAAGTCCTCGTTGACCAGACTGTAGCCCCGTCTTGCATCCTCTACGGCAATGCGGTACTCATCCAGGTAGTTGTCGCTGAAGGTAACGGTGCGATCGATGCGCATGTAGGGACCCGTCTCGTCGTTCATCGTTGGCCATTCTGGAACGCCGGGAGCCCGGGGAACACCCGTGGCCGCAAAGGATGTCCAGAGGGCCACCATACGCCGGGCCACCTTCAGGTCTCGGTTGGAGTTGAGTGCCAGGAAGCGCGGCCAGGGGAACAGGTACAGGTTGTCGTCCGTCAGCGAGACGCCCATGTCGAAGGGCACGAAACTGGACTCCTCGGCACTCGTTGCGTAGCGGTTCTGCTCGCCCTCGTAGTCGAAGCTGTACAGGTAGGTGCTGTTGGGCAACTTCTTGGCATTGGCCTGGAGGACCAGCAGCACTGGGTTCTTCAGGGAAATGGTGCTGCAGAGCTGAAAGGAAAATTAAGATTAAAATAAAATATGCATTTTTAAGGTTAATAAGAAACCTATAAATATTTTCCTTAAAAGTTATTCTGTATAAGGGTTACTCACATCAATCAAACCCGATGTTAAACGCTTAAAGCTGCCATTCTTGACATCGGCCTCGGAGAAAATCTCCTCGTCGGAGAACTCCCTCCAGGAGCCAGTGGGATCAGCTCCATTTGCCTGCTCAATAATGGTATCGATGTACTGCCGCCCGGTCATTTTGTCGTCCAAAATGGTCTCATTAAAGATATCCGAAAAGATGTCTGCAAATGAGAAATTATTAATTATACATTGCATAAATTATTTAAAATAATATCCAATAGAAATATTTAATAAATAAATAACTCACCCCTCAGCATGAAGGTGCCGCCGTTCTTCACGCTGCCACCCATTGTGGGATAAGCTTGGAACTTCTCGGCGGCCAGCAGGCGACCAGGATGTTCGGGCAGGATGCCGGATGGTCCGCCAATGACCAGCTGCACTCCGCCGTAGGCGCCCCCAGACAGCGAAGGCTGATTCTCGCCGTGCACACTGAACGCAGCCAGCAGCATGGTGGCATTCAGGCGACCCAGACACCTTGTCAGCTGGTCCACCTTTGCGGGCTGCTTGCAGCCAGCAATGCGTCCGATGGCCTTGGTGGCGCCCAGCGGCGAATCCGTGATAAAGGCCGGCGACAGGGCCGTGCCCGACTGATAGATCACGCGATGGAAGAGTCCTGCGGGCACTGCAGGACTCAGGGTGAGCACGTTCACCAGCGCCGCTCCACCCACTTGGCCGAAGAGCGTGACCCTCTGAGGGTCTCCGCCAAAGGAGGCGATGTGCTGCTGCACCCACTTGAGCGCCAGGATGATGTCCGTGACGGCTGCATTGCCTGGCATATCCTCGGTCAGCGTGGACAGGAAACCGAAGGGTCCCAGGCGGTAGCGGACGGAGACCAGAACCACATCGTGCTCCAGCAAATAGCCAGGGGCTGCCTCCACCGAGTCGCCGTCGTAGAAGAAGTCGCCATGGATGTAGACCATCACCGGCATAGATTTGCCCTCCATCTGAAACGGGGGCAAGTTTTAAACTTAATTAATCATAAAATAAATAATATAATTAAAAGCGCATTCAAGTTAAGTGCCGGGAACCTAATGAACTCTGCTGAATAAAATAAATTCTAGAGCAATTAACATACCGCCTTGGTGTTTATGGTTAGCCGCAGGCAGTCCTCCACATCGTAGCCTTCTTCCTCCAGTTTGGAGAACATGAGCAGATCCTGAATGGATGGGCAGCCGGCATGGGGACGGTGGGCGGGCAGAGAGCCCTTCCAAGCTGGTGCGGGCTCAGCTGGCTGGAGAAAAATAAAATTATTTGTATTGTTTTTTTTTTTAAGATATTTAAAATGAACAAATTGCCTATAAAGCTAAATAAAATTCACATTAAATTTTATACAAAAAATTCTTATTTATGGAATATCTAATACTGTTTTTACGCTGAAATCCTATATCATTTTTTGTGGCTTGTCTGAAAACCACAGATTTATTTATTCTGAAAGCACGTATCGAATGAACTCAACTACCCCGCATTTGACACACGTTGTTCACCGTCCTCGATAGTATAGTGGTTAGTATCCCCGCCTGTCACGCGGGAGACCGGGGTTCAATTCCCCGTCGGGGAGATGTGTTATCATCTTCTTTTGTAATTTTTCTTTATTTTTAATGGTTTTTATAATGATAATATATTATCCTTATGTTCATGTCCTGCAGTATGTTTAAATACTAGCACAGCACAATGTTATAAGTCTTAAAAATCAAATTATAGCCAATATTAGAGCAACGTCTGCAACTATATTAAAATTCTATACGAAAGGATATTTATTTCTCTAAAAAAATAAGAAAGAGAACAAATGAACCATCATAGACTTGATTCTTAGAGAAAAATGTAACAAAAAAAGGATGTTCCTCACATCTCCCCGACGGGGAATTGAACCCCGGTCTCCCGCGTGACAGGCGGGGATACTAACCACTATACTATCGAGGACTTGGATGTACAGAATAAAGTACCAACAAAAATTATAAAGGAACAAAAATTATAAAAAAAAGGATAAAAAAAAATGTTCTAACATTCTCCCCGACGGGGAATTGAACCCCGGTCTCCCGCGTGACAGGCGGGGATACTAACCACTATACTATCGAGGATGTTGGTCAGCGAGCGCCAAATGCGGGGTAGGAAGGAAACCCAGTTGATTTGCGTTATGTGCTCAGAACAAGAGTATCTTTATAAGCCTAAAAAATCTAAGATTTACAAACCAAATCCCTTTTATTGGTAACCAAAACCCACCTTGAATCGATCGGCCTTGCCGTAGGGAATATCGAGGAACTGCATTATCTTCTGGCCCGTCCAATCCGTGCTCAAGGTGCGACCACGAAGCCTGCCCAGTTCGGGAACGGTTACGGAGAGCACCTTGGGCTCCTGGACAGTCAGCACTTGTTGCTTGTTGGGCTTCTGCTTCTGCTTCTGACCCTGCTGGGGCCTTGGTCGCTTGTTCTTGTGGCTGACCATGTTACCCTGGCCGGGCTTGGGGCGCTGCTGCTTCTGCTTGTTCTGGTTCTGGTTCCTCTGCGCCTCGCTGCTGGCCACAAAGAAAGCCAGAAGGACGATGGCCAGGAGCACTAGAGCTCCACTTATCCTTGCCATTCTATTATTTTGACTTAACTCTGGTGCGGCTCTGTTGGGCGATGGAATCGAACTGTGGACTAGTGCAAATATCTGGCCACCAAGAAGACTTTCTCGGCACCTTCGAGTGGCTCTTGACCGGGCACGAGTTCTATTTCGGATTATGGTAAATGGGGTCAAGTCAGCACTCTGTTCGAATCTTCATCTTAACTCGATCGCCACTTTTCGCGACTCCAAAATGTATGAATATTCAGTGACAGCCGCCGTCTAAATGCGAACTTATGCGAAATTTGGCCGAGAGGCAAATCTGGGCGGGATTATGCTGCTCTTGGCATGAAAGTAAAAGAGAGCTGGACGGCACAACCTGTTCTGGAATTGACCTCTGTCTGGTTTTCTCCCAATCAGTTGGATTGAGAGGAATTAACTAGCCTATATTTGGTATAAATAGCGATAAGCTAAGACCTTTCCCTTAGCAGGCGGCGTCTGCTGATTAATTAATCAATATATTAGATAATACTTTCCAAATTTCCACAATGATTAAATTAAAACTCCTTTATATTATATTTCTTTCAAACATCTCCTTATATATTTGCATAAAGCCATATCTAATACAACTTTGTCTGATTTCAGTAGACTTTTAAATGGTACGCGCAGTCGTAGCTAAATATTTTCTTAATTGTTGTTACATTCTTGCCATTTAAAAATATTTATTTATTTATATTTTTTAATATATTGTTTTCATAGAGCGACTGGCAGAGATCTAGAGATACACATCTGATCGGATTGCAAAGATTGCATTATTCGCGCTATTTTTAGTCATACTTTTTGACAGATTTTAAGCATTTAGTCAGGGAGAGGGAGATTTGTACGTTAGCTTGCGGGGTGTGGGGTGCTTTCACTCCCTGGTAGTTGCTGGTGTTACATTCGTTAATTTGTATTAATAATTTAATAAAGTATGTAGTAGGCATTGTGTAAAATTAGATTAAAATGCATTACAGACTACAGCTAGTTCATAAACGCACAAACAATTGCATTGAAATGCCGAAGTATTCTAAATCGATTTTGGAGAGAACATCTTCCGAAGATCGCGAGATCCAATCCGCCAGTGGTGAGTGGGCGCGGATGGGAACACCTGGCCAGGTGGTGATTCACCGTCATCATCGCTTAAATGTAGTACAGGCGCACAACCGATTTGGTGATGAGTGTCTCGTTGTCGTAGAAACTGGTTTGAATTGTCACGTTGCCGTTCAAGACCTTGGCGGGCATCATCTGGGACTCGGGCGCCGCCTCGATGGTCGACTGCCAGGTGTTGGTTGTGTTGGCGCCCACGAAGCCCATCTCGAAGAACCACTCCTCCATGATGCGTCCCTTGAAGAGTACCTTCTGGTCGAGCCGGAAGTTCTCCATCGATTCGATGGTGCTGAAGTTAATCTCTCGCGACACCGCCCTCATGTCCAGTATCTTTACCGGCACGCGCGCCTCATGCTCCAGATCCGGTGCCGAGAAGTCCTTGTTCTCCTGCCAGATTACCTTGCCGCTGTCGGCGTCCCGCAGTATCATGTAGTTGATCTGGAAACCCTTCTGGATCCGCTCGCCAGCGCTCTGGTCGTCGGAACCCATTGCAGTACCGGAATTTTGGGGAATCTAGAACACAACCAGGTGAGATCGCCTACGCGTTTACGTATACTTATGGGGCAGAAAATCAATTATGTTTATTTTTAATCCTAATGCCAGTCCAACAGCTGTTTGTTCGTCCGGGAACTAGCTTCGAGTTTAGTTCGATAACACAGCTATCGATATGTGTGAACCAGTTGCTCTACCTATCGACTGCCCCGATAGTTCCGCTCTGCCAGCACTAATTCGCCAAAAGAAAACATTCCCAAAAACACAGAATTATCAACAATAAGCCATGATTATATATGGCGTCTATATAGTTAGCAAATCGGGTGGCCTTATATTCAACCTGGACAACAATGTGCCGCGCATCGAGCACGAGAAGACCTTCACATACCCGCTGGACTTGGTGCTGGACTACGATTCCAAGAAGGTTTCCGTCTCGTTCAACCGCAAGGATGGCATAAATGGTGGGTGTGTCCCAGGTTTTACGTTGTATTTTCACTATTTCACATCCTGCCTTGCAGTTGGTCACGTCCTGGTGGCGGTCAACGGCATAGCCGTCACGGGCGTAACCCTGGACGATGGACGCGATGTGAGGACGACGCTGGAGGCGCCGGAGAACTATCCCATCAACCTGAAGTTCAGCCGTCCAAAGATGACCACCAACGAGAAGATCTTCCTGGCCAGCATGTTCTATCCCCTGTTCGCCATCGCCAGCCAGCTGAGTCCGGAGCCCAAGAGCTCGGGCATTGAGCTGCTAGAGGCGGACACCTTCACGCTGCACTGCTTCCAAACGCTCACCGGCATCAAGTTCATTGTGATCTCGGAGACGGGCCTGAATGGCATCGACATTCTGCTGCGCAAGGTGTACGAGCTGTACTCCGACTATGTCCTGAAGAACCCCTTCTACTCGCTGGAAATGCCCATCCGGTGCGAGCTGTTCGACAATAAGCTCCAGGAGCTGCTCGCCCAGGTGGAGAAGACGGGCATTAGCAATATTGATAAATAAATAAAGGTTTAAGTAGTCTTTGTACACTGTTATTTGAGAATGGTTTCTATTGAAAGGGGTTGGTTGAAAAGATTTATTTTGATAAATTTTTACACAAGAGAAGTGAAATTATTCCCGGGTTTTTTTACTACTTTGAATGAATAATCCATTTAAAATACTTAGTGAATCTCTTCTAAAGGAAAAAGTACGAAAAAGTGTCATGGGTGCGCACATAGTGCTCCCAGAGCTCTTGTTCAGCTCAAACCTTGAAAATCGGTGCCCAGCCATGTCAAAGATATACTGCTTCCCTCTACAATCCTTACTGCTTCCCTCTACAATGCTTACTGCTTCCCTCTACAATGCTTACTGCTTTCCTCTACAATCCTTACTGCTTCCCTCTACAATGCTTACTGCTTTCCTCTACAATCCTTACTGCTTTCCTCTACAATCCTTACTGCTTCCCTCTACAATGCTTACTGCTTCCCTCTACAGTTCTTTAACTTTTTGATTATAATCAGATAATAATAAATAATTAAACACACTTTAACATTCTACCGGTTTCTTTTATTTTTGTATGGTTTTTATGTTTTTATTCATTCAGCCATCTTAGAATATTTTGTTGTATTTTATACATACTCATATAAAAATAGTTCTTTATTTAACACTAAATATATATATATTTGTATATTACACTTTAAGCGCATAATCTAGACAACACCCTAACCTAAAACCATATATTGCATGGCCTATTGTGAATGCTTTGTGAGCCACGCACAAGGATAAAATAACCAAATAACCAACAAACTCAGTACATGCTAGATGGTGTATAATATATATGTAGGTGTATATGTAATATGTAAACTTCTTGAGCAAAATATGACTCCAAAAATAGATTGCAACTGCGTTAAACATTTTAAAAATTAAGCAACAATTTCCAAGATACCTACTTAGCGACTAATAAAAAGTATCAAAAATGTTCAAGGCATAACAAGTTAAGTAAGTTCTTCAATTTCCATCTCTCTCTCTCTCTGCATATAGCACTTGGTGGGTATTACAGCAAGAGGGGGCCTGTATATGTGTGTGTTTGAGCATAGTCCTATTGCAAACTGCCTATTGCACCGATTCAGTAGCCAGTCTCGGGCTCCTGCTTCAACGTCATGCGACAGGGTTCTGGTAACAATACAGAAAAATACATAATTAATATTTATTTTTTACCAAAATTCCCTCAAAACTCACCCAATCCATAGCTAGTGGGTGCCGTGAGCATCTCCGGCGCCCGGATCTTGAGCGGAGTGCGTCGCAGCAGCTCCTCGGCACTGCTGCCCTCGCTCCGATTGTACTCGTTGAGCGTTATGTCGGCGGGATTGCGCAGCACCAGGCCACCCACACCGCTGGTCACCTCGACCGGCGATCCGACCGCTCTTTGGTAGGGATGCATGCGCTGCGGACTGTGCTGGGACCGACTGCCATTGTAGTGCTTCACGGGCACATCCATGTAGGATCCATCCTGCTGCTGCTGCTGTTGCGTCGCATGTTGCTGGTGCTGATGCTGCTGTTGTTGTTGTGACTTGGGGCTGTTGAGCGGGGGCGAGATCGCAGCCGGAGCCACGGATGTGGGTGCAGAGGAGGAGGAGGAGGACGAGGCGGCTGCAGCTGCCGCAGCTACTGCTGTGCCGGCCGCATACGCCCGAAACGAATCCTCCGCGCTATTCGCCTCAATCAGCGCCTGAATGTGCTGGACATCCAAGTCCAAGGCGTGCGAACCACTGCCGCTGGTCGAGCCCAGCGTATCTAGGGAGGAATTAACCTGACTGCCGCCGCCATCCATGATTCCAGAGTGGGTGGGACTTTGGTAGTCGTTGGACTGATTCGGCGGTGACAGAGGCAAGGGATTGTCCGCCAACTCTCCTGTAAAAATCAGCCATAGAAATTAATTAAATTGCAATTTCATTTGAAGGTAATGTTCGAACTTACCTCCCAAAAGCATCTCCTGGAGCAGCGAGTCGATGTGGGCCACGCCAAAGATCTTGGCAAACTGAATCTGTTCGATCATCTGCCAGGTGATGGACTGCAGTACGGGCAGGATAAGCAGGATCTCGCCGAAGCGACCGCGCGACTCGTACTGCCGATCGGATATGTAGTCCTCGAGATTATTGAGTATCTGGTGACGCAGCGACTTGATGCGATGCGGCTCATTTAAGCCCTTGGCATCTGTAAATGATTTAATTTTCAAACATTAAAAAGATTCCTCTAGGCTATAAACTTTGGGTAAACTTACTTGGATCGAAAAAGACCAGGGCCTTGATGCAGGCAAATTCGGTATCATCGATGCCCACATCCTTCATGACCACCACAAGTTCGTCAATGATGCGGGCGCCTATCCGAGATATGTCCAAATTGGGTGACACAAGGGGATCTGCCAAGGAGAATTGGTTATTTATTTTCCCATCAAGATCAAGGATTAGAGGTAGCCAACCCACCTGGACAGTGTCTGGTGATCACACAGTTGTTGCTCAGCAGCAGGACATCCTTGAGGTGCATCGAGCGACGTGACAGGCCGAGGAGCAGGTGCTCGCCGGCATGGGCGCGCAGCAGGGCCACCTGGTCGTCCAGCTGCAGCTCGTTAAAGGCCGGAATCTGCTTGGCCCACTCCACGAGGGTCAACAGCTGTTGCTTCATCGACTCGCACACGTCGTTAATGCTGGCAAACTGCTTGGTGGAGAGGTCCTCGTTGATGTTCGGCTCCATGGCTGCGCCAGCCTTTGACTGACGCGACTCGTTCTCGGCCTTGACCAGCGATATCACGGACAGGCCATTGCCCGGGTCCGGGTCATCGTTGGAGGTGCGTCGACAGCTGATCCGGTCCCGCTCATTCTGCACCGCTTCCTTCTTCATGCCCGCCTTGAAGCACTTCCTCAGCCGGCAGTAGCGGCACTGGTTCCGCTTGTCCTTGTCCACCACACAGTTGCGCGAGAATCTGGCAAAGGAAAATCAAGAATTAAGTAATCCTTCCCCATTTCCATTTAACTCTATTCAATGCCCACCTGCACGTGTACTGGTGATTCTTCCTCACACTCCGCCTGAAGAATCCCTTGCAGCCATCGCAACTGGAGGCCCCGTAGTGCTTGCCCGTCGCCCGATCTCCGCAGATGGCGCACACCGTCGGCGATTGTTGCTGCTGCTGCTGTTGTTGCTGTTGCAGCTGCTGCTGCTGACTGCTGCCACTTCCGCTTCCACTGTGGTTATGATTCGGCGAGAACATGCTATTGTTGTTGGTGCTGCCGCTGCTGGCGCTACCACCTCCGGCGCTGCCTGCGTTGCCACCTCCATTTCCGTTGCAGAGCGCAAAGTTTTCGCTGCTCTGGTTGCTGCTATTGCTGAGTCCCAGGACGACGCCATTGGGACTGAGGGCGTGACCGATCGGACTGTGCGGCTGCGAGGCAGCCGGATATCCGGCGGCCAGAGCATCGGCGTGCATTATGTGGCTTTCAGACTCTGCAAGGATATCGGAACAAGTAAAGGTAAGTCTTAAAAAGATCTTTATAGAAGTAACATAAAATTAAAATATTATCTTAAAAAGATCTTTATAGAAGTAACATAAAATTAAAATATTAAAAGTGCCCGCTTTAAAAAAGGTTTGCAATGCACTGGAATTGGGTTTTCAAAGGCCAAGCATTCCAGCCTAAGAGTCACTGAGTACCCTCGGTATTATTTCCGCAAAAATGTTTGTAAACACCATTAAGTAAGACCTAATATATATAAATATATTTATATACGTATATAAAACCCAATTAAGATGGAATAGTATTGTTGTTTTTTGTTATTCATTCGCAAAACGCGTCGTTAAATATATGTCGTGTCATGCTTAGACCAACAGTTTTGCAGCCGCAGGGGCTGGGCCCGTTTTAATAGCTCTCTGCGCCTACGCGAATTCTACACAGCAGTTTGACATTTACTGCTCGCAAGCAGTTTTGGATTCACAGCACTTACATTACGCATACGCACAAATTGATAGGAACAAAGTTTCGTTTAAAATAATAAAACCCTATAATAATGTAAAACAATGCAAGATTACAGATTTTTAATTCGAAATTGGTATCTATACTATGTAAAAAGCAGCATGAAAAAGCAGAGAGTATTATATGATCCCTAAAAGCTTATTTGCTTTTAAAGACAATTTTAAGGATTCCTTTCTTTTTATCTTTCCGTATCTGTTTGAGGACTACTTTGTTGACTGCAACTGTGTTGTATACGACAAATGTGTAATTTATTTTTTGACCTGTGTGTTGCCTATCGTAGAAATGGTAATATGGCGAAAAAATTAAAAAAAAAAATCGCGCAATAGCAACAAACAAAAAGTGAGAAAAACAACAACAACAAACAGACCATCGCTTGAGGCCGTGTGGCTTGCGCTGCTGTCGCGTCTGCGCCGCCGTCGTCCCTCAGTCGCTGCCTCCGCCGGCGCGCCTGCTGCCTTGGTCGCTGCAACAGTGACGGAGACCCGCCCACCGCCCACTTTGCCACGCAACAGAATATCACCAACGGCGACGCGATCGCGACTAGAAATTTTAACTCTACCGGACTTGCGCACCATTTTAATGCAACTGATTACTGAAGAAACACACGACTCGAAATTTTTCAGTCGTATCGTATGTTGTCTTTTGCCGCTCACTCTCGCTGTCGCTCTCCTTGCCGCCAGCGCACAGTGGGGCCCCAGAAGAAGTTGTCATACGATATTTGAAAAAAAAAACAAAAAAAAAATTACTGATAACCGATTTAATTGTTAGATGAATCAAATTTGATAATGTTTTAACTGATTAGGATTTTTCTTAGTACAAATAGTTTTATCTATTAGTTTTAAAATTTTCGACTATCAGGTTCGTTGATATGATTCACCTGACCACGGCTGACTGAAAGTCGTAAACGACTTAACAGATACAAAGTCCACAAAGTCATGCCCGGTTTGCAAAAATACGCAAAAGAACTTCGGGAATTTTAACGATTTAAAAAGCGAGGAGACCAATTATGAATTTGAGATTTAACCAAAGAAAATATCTGCCAAGCAAACAATAAACCAAAAAAAAATCGAAAACAGGTAAAACATAATCATGATTCATAATATTCGCAAATTTTTACTTTAATAAGCCATATAAGAAATCATTAAAAAAAAAGCAGAGCAATTGTCATATTTTCTAATTTACAATATCAATTACAAAAACATACGACCCCACTGTGCAGCGCTCATGTGTGCGTTAATCGACGCTTAAATCAATTCAACTGTGTTTGCATATCTCACACACACACTCTGTTGCTCTCCCCGAGAGAGGGCGAGCTTAAAACCAGACTTGGAGCTCTCTCCACCAACACAAGGAGATAGAAATTCATTTGGAAGACAAGAGCAACAACAACGACCAGACTGAAGTCACACGAATAAACAAATAAATAAATAAAAAACGTGTAGAAAAAAAGCCGGCTTTAATTTGGACATCGTTATGAGGGAGCCCAAGAGTGTGTGTGTGTGAGCGAGTGTGAAAAAAAATAACTGAAAATCTGTTGGGGAGACCGGAGAAAGAGAAAGAGAGAAACTAGAAATACTAGTAACACGAATATAGAAGAGGAAGAGGCGGTAAATAGTAGTTGCCTTTCATAAAAAACAATCAAAATACCCGCACAGTGGAAGTGATTTTTTTTTTGTTAAATAGACTTGAATATTGTTACGAGCTTAGACTGGAAGTTGATTAATAAATAAGTAAGTAAGCAGTACGAAATAACCTTAAATATTCGGTTTTTTTATGTCAAAAAATATCTCTATTTAGCTTTTTTATAAGAATTAAATTTTAATAATATCCCAAAATCACAGCACAACCAATATAAAACACAAGATAAATACTATTGTAAATTAAATTAAAATGAGGATAAATTCAATCTGTTTGAAATCTATTCTAAGATGTTTAGAAATCCAATTCGTTCTTTAAATCACATTTCAACGTAATTTATTTTTCCAATGTTAGGGGCTTTACAGTTTTTATTTCTCTAAAACGAAACAAATTTACAATTTTCTGAGAAAACCATAAATTCACCGATTTTAATTAGCATTAACAACACTACCAACACTTGACTATTTCAATGCAAACACAAGATTCATCACTTTACTATTATTTCTCATCTCTCTCAGTTAATTGATTTATAAACATTTACCGTCTTAATAGACTTTTCATAAGTGCACTCGAAAGGGTTAATTGGTTTGTTTGCTCACAGATTCCCAGACAATTAATCACGGCCCTTCGACGACACCTGATATCCTCACCGCTCGAAAATCAGATTCGAAATAAGAGCAGTCACTCAAGTGAGCAAAGTTTAAGTGAAAAAATGAACCAACGCTAGTTGTTACGATCAAAAGTTCTAATCTACAGAAGTGTGTGTGATCTGTGTGCTTTCGGTTTTTATCACAGCTAATTCTCTTGTTTTACCAGCTCGACGAGCAGAGAATAAACTGAACTGAAACAACCCACAAAAAAAAGAAGAGAAAAAAAAGAATAATAATAAAAAAGGTAAATAATAGCATAATACTCGTTTGCTATCATTTCGCATATAAAACTTTCTCATCGCCAACATCGCTCTCTTTCGCACACTCGGCTGGGTGTCGGGGGAACAGGCCCCGGTGTAAGTTTTATTTTTTTTAGCCAAGTCATCGTTAGTTCAGTTTTTTTACGCTTCGTCATCGTTAGTATTGCAAAAACCTTGTTGTTGTTGCTGCTGCTGCTGGGCCTGCCATCGATGCCCCCGCTGAAGTGGGCAAATCGCAATCTGAGATTAGAAAATATCGGATTCTCGGGCGATTCGGTGAAAAATAATTTGGCGGATTTCTTATGCGTATTGCCCCGCAAATAGTTTATGGCCGTTGATAAACCCCACGGCAGAAAAACACACGTTTACGATGTGTCCTAAGATAAGAGGCAACAAGTGCCAAACTCGAGAGTCCCAAAAGACCTCCTATAAAGAGGTATTTCGAAATGTATACGTGTATTTATATCTATTCATATTTAAATGGGCTTGTGAGAGGGCTGGCTTTTCAGCTTAATTTGGCTCAATTAATTTATCGAACCACACAACAAAAGCTAAAGCTAGTGACCAGCGGGCGACGAGCCCCCAAAGCCCCCCGAAAAAAGTATAAATAAATAGATCTGGAGAAGAGCGGAGAATCGAATATTTCGCGCTTCGATGTTAATTTACGTACTGATGGATACTCATATACCATTTCATGCTCTCTCCGTCTGTCTGTCTGTGAAATATTTCTTTAAACTAAAACCAAATTTGCGGAAATAAACAAAGCTGTGAAAATAGGGTATGAACTAATTTTGCAAACCCAAGAGGAATTATTTTTATGGGGTCAAAAATGGCATTACTTAAGTTTAGACTAGACTGAAAATACCCTTCGCATAGAGTAAGTTATTATTTAGGCATGTGGACAGAATTCTGACTATATGTATCCACATATCTCTTGGATGGGAACTTTGCTCGACCTACGCAAGCGAATTTATTTTTAGATACAATATTTTTGTTTACCCAAGCTGATATATAATTTTAAAAAAGCAGAAGAGCATTATATAAACACACAAGAATGAAAGCAAATATATTTTAAATAAAAAGCATACATTTTACCAAAATATTTACTAATCCAAAAGACTTCGTTGTTAATTAACATTAATTATATATTTATATCAAAATGACGGCTATTGTGAATAAATTTAATTTTAGGTACCTGTATCTGTATATGTTTGTGTTTGCTCTTTATTAGTCAACCATTAGTCACAAAACAATAATAAAATTTGATAAGAGCTTTGCAGTTTCCATGATTGCGTGGACTGGCATCCAAAAACCATTCATTGCTTTAATATCAAGGACTTTTCGATCTTTATGAGAGATTTACAGGCTGTACTTGGAATAGCCATATATTTTATCTTAACAATATCCATAAATTAAGAATGGTCAGTCTATATGGAAAATATGATAAGTAAACACAACCTTCTCAATTTTTTATTCAGATTGATAACGTTTACATTACCTTTATTACGACGCCTTGATCGAAAATATGTGGCTAATGGCGTCGGTACTAAATATAGCTCTGATAATTCCTAATCATTTAAGTTTTTTTTTCTAATTTGTTTTGGGTCGAGCTCGGTTTAAGGAAGTCAAAGCTAAATCTAGAAAATCTTGAATCAAATTTGAACACGTATTCATATTGTACAAGCAAGCGAGAAGAGAGCAATTTAGCAAAGACCTTAATTATTGTTTAGTTTAATCGGCGTTGCGAACGACTAGCATTAGCCTACATATGTGTGTAATTTGAAACCCCTTTCCCTCGTCCGAAGCCCCCTCTTTCCGTTTACAATCCCAATCGAGCTCCAATACAGACTCTTATCGGCGGCAGAGACTCAATAACGTGCCTAATGGCAGCCGAGCGAGCTCCCAACCGCCGCTGATAGCACACACGGCGAATGATCAATTTAAAAATCGGCGAACGCAGTGAAAACATTCGAAATCGAAACCGAATCCGAATCCGAAACAATAGCTGTACACACAGTGTCCACATGCGACAAGAGCAATTAGTGAAAAAGGAAAAAAAAAATACCATTGAAGGCAGAGGGAAATAAAAAGTGAATCAGCGAGATATCAGTTGCTGTTACTCCTATTCTCATTAGTTATCGGCGTTCAAGGGTATATTGCATTCGTGCAAATTACATGTATTTTGTACGAGGAAGCCTTCCTGAATACATAAAAAAAAATTTAAGGAAATCTTTATCAGGATAATCAGCCCCAGTGGATTTTATAATGCTTTGTTTGGCTATAGGAGTATAATAAGCCATGGATGGACACCAACGTTTAATTTCGGAGCCTGACGAAAATAGGAGGTAGCGTTTGTAATCAATATAGAATGTAAGAAAGTATTAATGATCAGGATAATCAGCTCAGTCGATCATTTATTGTTCTGTCAGTCCGTTTAAATAAAATAACTCGTGGATGAGCACCAAATTCTAATTTCGGAGCTTAAAAGAGCTCTGGAAGCCGAAAAACCATCAAGTGCCCATCTCTGATTTAGACTTATGGAACCCGAACAAAGAGATTAGATTTTTACAATTTTGTAGCTTTAAAAATATAAAAATAAATATAAGTTATATAAAACGTATTAATCTAGTACTAAGATTAAAAAAATACATAAAATACATAATAATGTAATGTTTTCCACTAATTAACTTACTGGGAACCTATTCTTAGCCAACCTCAAGAATCGATTAGATTTGAATGCCATGTCACAGGTCAAACTCAATAAATATGCGTAAGACGGACGTCGCAAAATATTGTCTAATTGGCAGGTGGAAATCTTGCGTCGCAAACAAGCATCCATATATATATAGCATTACATATAGAATGTTATCAGTGAATCGCACAGCTGCATGCACCCACCCACGATCTGACCTCATGGCACCGCCCAGAAATGATGCAACTCTGAAGGTAGCCTGTTCCTTCCCTTCAGATAATCATTAGTTCCTTGAACTTTACAAGGCTTTAGTTGATGGCGATACTTAATTGCCTTCCTAATTTCAGAGAAGAACTTACGCAAGTGTCTTTGGCTCCTCCTGCCAATTCAGTTAATGATCTTGACCCTGCCATCGAGAGATTGTATTTAATATTCAAAAAACAACAATTAAATTCAATTTTCTACGAAGCAATTTCCACAATTCGGGTTTTATAGCCGAAAAACCAATTTTTAGGATTGCATCACCCTCGGCTAAACAAAGGGGGAAATCTAGGACTTGAGAGTGACTGAGGCAAACACACTTGCGGGTGGAAATATCTGTGAAATCACTGCAAATATTGGCCCGACATCAATCAGACCACAGGCAAACGTTGAGCTCATCTCCAGGGATGATCTCTATAGAATCTCATTCGCACTCTATCGCCAACTTTGGGGGCAATTCCACCATCATCATCGACATCATCACCATCGACTGGGGAACAATCCGGCCGACGGATGTTTGCGCTGGACATTAGAAATTGTCAACTTACAATTAGATGTGAGAAAAAGTGCATTGTCAGCTTGACTTTAGAGTGCAAATATTGGACAATCAATGGTATACCCACACTGGGAGAATACGCGCTAGCTGGAAGATATGGAACCAGTTCTAAGTTTAGTGATTATAATGCTGAAACTAGAAATGACGAGCTTTTAATACTAGAACATTGTCTTGAGATTACTTTTAGAAATGCTAAAAATCGAATAATAAATGTTTTAAAAAATTCCTAGGGATTTCTTATCAATTATAAACGAATTTGATAAAAAGGTTCCGTGTTCCTTAGTGTATAATAGTAGTACCGATGCCTTGGGGAGTGGCTTATGAAAATAGGAAAAGCCACCTTGCGGTTTTTGAAATGTTTAGGCCACCTTTGCTAGTCAATAGACAGTAACAGATTGTAAACAGTTTGAGGATATTCCAGGTAACCGAATGCAATCATTGCCTTAAATTGGGCTAGGTTATGTCAGCCAAAAAATATTAAAAAAAACAAACCAAATGGACACTTTAATGATCGCGTTCGGCTGGCTATCGAGCCTCTCGAGTTTTGCCCGCTGGGCTTGATCCAATTAAAAGCGACAGCGTCTCGTAAGATTCAACTTTTTATTGGTATTATCATTATTTTTATGACTAATAATTGCGCTCATATTGTCTATAATTAAAATACTAAAAACGTCTCAATTAAATTGTTATTAACAAAAAGCCAAAGCGGCAAGCAGGCAGCACACGGACCAATCGGACGGCAAAACCCCAGCTGAAACTATCATATATCCATGTGTATATGTGTGTGGATCTTTAAATCTGAATGCTGAAAGTAAAACTTCTCGCGAAGGCACTTAGAATCGAGTCAAGTGTAATTTCCATTAACTATGTTTGTTATGGTCGCTCTATCCGTCCGTCTGGCCTCTTAATTGGGCGCTAACGTGTTTTAGATACATTTGTATCTCCAGCCGGACAGTCGGACAGCAATTAAAGCAATTCTCGCCTTGAACCGCGTATCATGACATTTAGAACTTGAGAGCGCACGCTTAATTCGCCTAAAGCTCAGCTCTAAGTTACGCGTTTCGATCAGATTTTTTATCGCGTCTGGGTCATGACCCAGAGAGAGAGTGTGTGCCTTCCACGTTGCCTTTTTTATGGCCTGATGTGATGCGATTCTATGCGATTCCTAATTAGCATACGCTTACCCTTATAAGGCCCTCTCATAATCTCGGTTCCCGCGAACAGCTAACTGCAAGTCACGGTGAACTTTCGGGATCTGTGACTGGGCGTGTGAAAGCCAAGATTAAAATTCCCCCAAACGAAGTCTTTATTGACACTTTTATGATTCGAATATAATAAAGGAATTAAATGAAAAGTGTAAGCATGATGCAGCAAGTTGAGTAATGGGATACCCCAAATAAAAATATATATTTTATTTTGTATCCTAAATATTATTTGCGAAAAAACTTTATCCAGCATTCATTCTACAAACGAGAAATATGTTTGGTTGAACTTTTAGGGTTATTACTTTTTGAAGACAATTCTACTATCTAAGACGGAATTGTTATATCCTGAAGCTTCCTTAAAAACCATCAAATTAATTATGTAAACATATATTTAAAGACATCATAAAATTATTAGGATTTAGGAATAACTTGGCGGAAAATATTTTCGTATTATCAATCTATAAAGATATTCCTTCCTTTTGATACATTTTTCAGTAACTGATATTGATATCTTAGTTTTTTGTACCTTTCCTAGGCATCTGCCATTCGACATGTGAAAACTTTCAACTTTAGTCTTATCATTTTGTGATTTTTGAGTATCTCAAGTGTCTGACACTCAATCAGACTCAATTTTCCCCCCAATTTTGTGACAATACTTATCGATAGCTACTGGCTTCTATGTACACCTCAAGTGGGCATTTCAATATGCTGTGTACTACCCATAGTGATATGCATATAGTAAGGCTAGTATTTCCGGTTATATCACTGCCATCGGAGACCCAGTGATTAGTATCAATAGGGTAGCTGAATAATTGCAAGAAATTAAGTAGAAATCGAACATGTATTAGTAGTTGAAGTTGTTTTTTTTTCCAGTGATTGCTGGGGTTACAGAGAGCTCATCGCCTTGATGAGAGGGGCTACTTATATCAGTAATAAAGGTATCAGTAATTTTAGTGTACTGAAAGTGACCGAATGAATGGTGTGTTTGGTAATTAAACCAGTCAGTCGTCTGTGAAAATGTCATACAAAAATATTTTATTTCGGCTGACTGCTTTCGCTTATGTTAGTTCTAACTTTTGGCTTGATCTCCACTAAAAAATTATAATAGAATGACAAAAAAAAATATTGTTTATGTTTTTAATGTGGAAATAAAGCAATCACTGGGTTTCATATTTATAAAAACTGGATGATAGATGTTGTTAGCAATAAAAATGTATCAATGCTTTGAACACGATTGATTTGGGATTCAGGAAAAGTCCAATATAATAAATATATATCGACTAAAATCTCGCGCACAGTATCATATCGAAATTATATTAAAGTTTGATAATTCGAAAGTTAAAATATCGCATTGAGCGATAAATATCGATATTATCAAAAAAATATACATATATACATATATTATCAATACAATATTGTTCGATATCAATATTTTCTGAAAATATCCTTTGATATATCGATAATTTAAGTATCGTAAAATATCGGATTTGTCGATAAAGTATCGATGTTATCGAAAAATATATTTAAATATCAAAACAGTACCGATATATCGATATTGTTTTCCATCCCCTTGATAAGTGTATAAATCGAAGAGTATTTGTAAAAAACTAACCAAATTAGTTTGAAAATACCCTTTGTAAGGGTATATGCCAAGAATCAACCACGCCAATTGGGCAGTTTTTTTTTTTGCCCTTGGTTGTTTGCGACTTTCTCCGTTTCTTGGCGGGCGATGGAATCTTATCGCCGCGAATGCACAAGGCAGGCAAGGAATCATAATCGCTGATAAACATTGCAATAAAATGAGCTTTATGGTGGGGTGGCCAGCTAAAGCTGATAATGTGGCCAGGGTGCCACGATAAATCGTCTACCCCCAGTGAAAGAGTTGCATGCGAGGGTCTCACTTATCTGCTGCCAGATATAGACGCAGATAATACACCCACCCACATCGGACCAGGAGGATGGGGCAACGAATTACCATCATTCATATTCCGTTTTTGTTCGCAAATCGATGGACACATAATGAGGCGAGATCTGGTTGGATCGTGTCGCCTGATTTTGGGCTATGAATTGTTTTCGATGTTGTCATGGACGCAATTAAGTGTATCTTATCAGAGGCGTTCAACTCTGGGAACAAAACACATTGCTTAGATGGCTAGTACCGGGCAATATATACCCTGTAGTAAGTATATCTTTGTCTTGAGTAACTTATAAGAACTTATTTTTGAAATAACTTGAGATTATCAAAATTATCTTTAACAATTATAACCCAAATAAAGACCCCACGCAGCTTCTTGTACTATCAAAGTTTGCCAGAATCTCTCTTATCATCGTGACTCGGAATTATTTTATATTGCTGGGAATTCTTAAACATGAATATTTTTAAGTTAACGCTTAAGCCTTATCTACTAATGTAGATGAATATCAAACTGCGCATTTAATGTTCTTTGTTGCAAAGAAAGAAACAACAATTTCTTTTAATTCTTTTAATATTTATTTCTCGATATTTATAAAAGATATGCTCACAGAATCCAGCTTGTCTGATCTATTCTTACTTTTAAGGTTAGAAATTTTAAAGACACGTATTTCTAATTCCAAGAAACAGGTCATTGTAGTTTATATTGTAGTAGTCTTTAATTGGTAAGCCCAATTTTACGTAAGACATATAGACATTATCTCTCGATTAATTGAGTTGTAAAAAACAATGGAGGCAGTAATTACTTGGATTACTGATTGGTAAGTCCAACTTTTCCATGCCTCCTCGATTAATTGCCATATAAAAAAACAATCAACCCAGAAACTATGAAATCTTTTTAAAAACTTGATGAAACCAATCAATAATTAGTCATAGGTATTCAAATAATGCGCCTAAATTTTGAAATACTCCTTCCATCATTCTATGGATCTTATATACGTTATAAGGGTTTTTGCTAACTTTCCTGACAATAATTTCCCCCCTATCTTAACTCACCCATAATGTGCAAAAGGTTTTCCTCAAGAAGGAAGGCATCATCGTAGCTGGAATTTGTCAGATTCTCCGTTTTCATATTTAGCAAACTGGGCAGCATTGAGGCGTACATTGGGATTGCTTTTGCTTTAATCTCTCTGCTGATAGTTGATAGTTGACGCTGCGAACTCGAATTAAGTCAATCCGGTTGGTTACGATTGATTTTTCAGCAAAGGGTGAGAGACTGCGACTCGCGTCTAGTTCCTTGTACGTAATATTCAAGATGGCAGCGGCGACACGAGTAAATATTTGCGAATCCTTCACACTTTTTCTTGTTTTGTTTTTTAGCAAAATTTACTTTTTCACAAACGCTTGTTGCTTTTGTCGCTTCTGCTGTTGCTCGCTGCTATTGTTGGTGCTCATTTTTTTGAGTTTTTGTTTTTGTGTTTTTTTTTCTATAATTCTCGACGCCTTACTGCTTTTATTTAAAGCCAGGCTAAGGTGAGGGACCAGAGACACACTTAAGTAAAGTTAAATATTTGCACAAATTAAAACCGAAAATAGCTGAAGCGATGAAAGTTAAGGAGGCGAGGAGGAAAAGCACCGCACACCGCTCAAAAACACCGAATCGAAGCGAACCGTCGGCAATTGGTTCGATACGATATATATTAACATACGAGGTCTGCGTCCCTACGAGGCGCATAAATAAATAATGCAAGACCAGGCCGAGCGGTAAGTAAGTAAATCGGTGGAATAATCACAGTCCTTAATCGGGGGAATCCTTTTTGTTATTTATTTTAAAATGCGAAAGGTAGTAAAAGCCGGCTTGTTAATTTTTGTTGGTTTATTGCGTCAAGGGTGAGCCTGCGGTGTGCCCTGCGGCTGTCTGTATTATTACCGCCTAGTGCAAAACACTGACTAAACCTCAAATAATGTTCTCAACACGTACTAACTGTCTTAATATTATTTGTTGTAGATATAGAAGCCGACGGCACCGACGGCAACGACGACACGACGCAGCGCCGACGAAAGCTTTGGATCGTTCGGCTCAAAGCTGACCGGAGAGCCCACAAGCGATCGTAGAAAACTTTAATAAATATTATTACCTCTCTGCCGGTGGCTATTGCTTTTGTTGTTGTTCTTGTTTTTGTTGTTGCTGGCAGTGTGATTATTATTATTATTGCAGCCGACGTCTTGGCAAAATTGTTAACAGCTCTCGGACCGCTCGGATCGCCTTCGATCGCATTCGGATCGGGGGCATGCGCAGAAGAACGGCGCAGCTACGGGCCGGCCGGTCTTATCAATCCAGATTAAGCGGATCCCACACACACACACTTGTGTGTATATATATATAGCAACTCAAATTGTTTAATGGCACATATAATAAAACCATATCTCTGTGTATATTTGTTTGGGCTCTATATGTTTTCGGGCTTTCATTAAAATAAATAGTTTTTATTGCTTTTTTTCCTTCGTTTTCACAGTTTTCAAGATTAGCCAAGCTCAAGCTTTCCCAAAAAAAAAAAGGCCTAGCCGTGTATTGGGTTATCAAAGAAGATTGGCCAAGCAATGAAAAAGAATTATACAATATGGAATTCATAAAATAACTGCATTAGTGATTAAATTATTCATTTTAAAAGGGGATAATAAAATAATATAAAAGCTGGAATTTCATTTGTTTAATTCAAAGTTGAAACCAATTGAAATTGCGTCTAAAAGTATGCAACAAAAAGTGTTTCTCACCTTTTGCCTTGCAATAAGAACAAAAAATTATCAATGTGTGAAAATAAATACTTTTTAGCGTAAAATCATTAGTTCTGGAATCTGGGTTTAAAATGTATAGTAAATAATATTCTTTAAAAGGAAGACAACATTTAGTATCAACGTTTTTCTATAATCCATAACGATTTCGGTGGCATACGTCTTTTTAAAAAAATATACTTCCCAAAAAGCGAATTTAGAGTCTCCTCTTTTCCCAAATTTAGGTTTAATTATTATTATTATCTTGTCGAGTAAAGCTGCTCAGTAAGACTTGTTTTATTTGTTCATAGAATAAGTATCTCCTTATCTTTAAATGCAGAAATAAATCCATTCAGCTATAAGAACAGAAAATCTTTGAATAATTCATAAATCCCTTACAGCCTAAAGATTCTTTACTCTCCTATTTGTAGATCACTTCACTTTCAGCTTGGCAAACAGTCAGTCTCTGGTATCTCCTTGGCTTCTTATCAAAACCGGAGCCCCCGTTGCCACAGACAGCGAGAGAGAGTGAGAAGCTGAGATGGGGACTGCATATAGTACATATAGTAAGGCATTATAATAGGTCGTTGTTTCTGTTGACATAGTCTGCCCAGACTTGATTAGTAAGCGCCTTAGGCTAAGCCGTTCAAGGCACTCGCCTCTCCGTCGCTTATCAGCGGCAGTCGGGGAAAACAGTCGGGAAAATTCCGAGTTGCCAGGGATGGTTTTATAGATCGATGAGTAGTGACACAAGCTCTTCAAGTGATTTGTGGGTATTCTTCAGCTGCAGCGCTGATTGATACTTCTGTTTCAATTGAACACAATTCCGACTGTCATTCACACTCTCTCTTTCTGGCGTTCTGTTGTCGTTTCAGCCGCCTGCACAATCGCGACATCGCCTCTTTTTTATGCCGACTTACTCGTATTCGTACTCGTAGTCGCACTTTATACGCCGGAATTTCTGTGACGAAACGAAACGGGAGCTCCAGCCAGCACCAGTTGCCCACTCATTGTGCACTTTGCCTCATTCCAATCCATTTCGATTCGAATGCCGGCCGATCGGCGTCATCATCCGACATCACCATCATCAACGGCTTTGCGGAAACTTGATATAATTATCGGGGTGCCATATTCTGGTGGCAACACAATGATTTTAGGTGGCCCATTGTGATTCGCAGGCATTTGTGATTGACTGCTCAGCTCAGGCAGTGACAAATCCCTGCTCATGTAATATGTGGTAATAATTCATTTAGAGTCCAGCGTGGATCGGGTAGAATTTGTCATTCGTAATCTATTTCTAGCTTTTATCTTAAATTACTTATTTATATATTCCTATGACTGTCATTTTAATAAAGTGAATCTTTAAATAGATCGATTTAAAGCAGAGCTGACCACACAGAGCACCTGGGTGCTTTTTTTCACAGATACTCTACGAAGTAAGTGTTTTTCTCACATCCTTGGCTAAATTCTTGTCTGAGTAATGGGAAAAAATATGGAAAATACGATGGTCCTCAATCTGTCGCCTCTCCGACTTGGGCATTGATGCAAAACATCATCTGGATGGTTGTGATCCCTTGAAATGGGGCTGAGAGATTGCATTAAGTGCAATTACAAAATATGTTTACGTACATATGCATCTGTAATCTGTAAATGTATGTGAGCCGTACGATCGGGGAACATGACGCATATGTTTTGGTTTGAAACAGAGCCCAACACAACCGAATGAATCACTTAGACTCGCACCCAACAAATGTCCCAACAATCGGGAATCCGAATTCGACTCAAACAACTCCCGGCAGTTGCTATCTGAGAGATACACAGAGAAAACAACAGAAATACTATTTACTTTGTTGGATTAAAATAAAATAGATAAAGATAGGTTAAAATAACAATTTTAATTCTTAAAATCTTGTAGATAATTCTTTGCTGTTTAAATCATTAACCAGATTAGTTCTTATACAGAATAACTTAATTTTCAGAGCCCCATTAATTCATATTTAATTTTTCCAGTATACACATGTTTCCTGCCTGGTAAATGGGGTGTGGTGGTGGCGGTGACGAAAATAATGCAACAAGAGAACCACGACAGTAGTAAGCGCGGAAAACAAAGTGGGGAAAAAATATAGAATTAAAATAAAATGCATGTTCGAGCTGATGGCTGTCGCGTTTTCCCGGCCACATGTTGTGGCCCTTGCGGATTGCAATTTCCAGGGAATTATGAAAATTAGCCAAGCCAAAACAAGCTGCTCTCCCTGTCTGTTTTCTTTCCATTCTCCGTCACTCCTCGGGTGCTTCGTTAAGTGAATTTTGTGCGAGCAAAAAAAAAAATTATTATTTTATTTGCATACATTTTTATAGAGACAACCCACCGAAGAATGAACCGAGCTCGGCCTCCGCGTATCCATGGGATACACATGTGATTTGCATGTGCGGTTCGTCATCGGCTTCATGATCATGATCACTCGCAGTCCACTGTCGGCTGACTGTGGATTAAATGCAATGATCATAACCGTGCGCGCCCATGATGACGATGGCAGTAATGACCATTATGGTATTCATAATGTTTGACTGCAATTTACTATTTACACTTCATTTAGCGGCGACAACTTTAAGTGAAATGTGTCCACATTGGCTGAGTAGTTTGCTCGCTTTCCTGCATTTGCCGCTGTATCTGTGAGATACTCGCTCGCACGCCCAGCTCGACGAGCTCCTGCATGAAACAATAAGAAATAATAGGCATCGCAATTGAATAAAGCTGCCCGCAGCGCGGCTCCAACTAATTGGCGAATTAGCTCAAGTGTGAGGATAGTCCGGCCAAGTGGATTGTATAAGGAGCGAATCTCGGGAATGGGTTCACTGAGAACTACTTTACTACCGCCACTCGACTCGACTCGAAAAGCTTTTCCCTCCCTCAAACACACTGAGCGATTTTAGTTGGGAATGCGCTGCGTTTGGTTACAAGTGGTTAAAACCTGATCCAGAAATTATATAAATTAAAAATATGGCCACGATTGTAGTTCACCAAGCTTGGCTTACTTTTCGACGAATGCGTACAGGGTAAATTCTAGAGGGAAAATATAATCTGGTTTGCGGCCGTATACTAATACGACTGATTGGAAATTTTATCCAAAAATACCAAACATATTAGTCTTTAAATGCCTGTCAAAATTAAAGTTATAATATTCTTTACATATTAAAAATTAAGTCGCAAAGAAATATCAATTAATATTGGTAAGTGCTCCCCAAATATATCACGAATGTGCTTTTAAGACTGTTCTTCTGTACTTATATATTTAAATGTACTTATATACAAAAATGTGATAGTTTTGCGATATATAATAGGTTGGGAGAGCTTCTTAAGGATAATCAGCATTGATTGCCAGCCTTGCCGATCTACAGACATCTATCTACTCTGTCTTTAAAATAATAGAAACCCGTTTAATTCATTATACTCACTTTAAAATTAGGTCTCACTTGTTCGTTAAATATTTTTGTTTAATAAAGTAACCTTGATTATAATATAGGAAAATGTTCCATTTAAAAAGGAGATCATTTTCGATCAACAGATTTTTATTATATTATACGAAAGCAGTGCCGAGCTCGAACTAGTTGGGAATTTTAAAGTCTCAAGGACGCTTTCCGCTTTACTTATAAAAATGTGTCTTATTTTTAAAAAAAGCTTATATAATGGTATTTCAATCAAAACTTCAATCAAAACATTTGATCTTCCTGACCTTACCCAGGAATTTAGGCAGCGCAGTGCTCGAACTAGTTGGGAACTTTAGTCACACGGGCGCATATAGGCCGATTTTCTAATAAAAGTGTCTCTGAAACACATAGCAGCCCACATTCACAATCACAAAACCTTTAAGAACTTTTCGAAACCATTTATTGGCAATAGTTTCGTATTGACCATCACCGATATCAGCATAATAAGTATGCAACCGACTTATCTGGCGGTTTCTGTTTCCCCTACCCTATATGTGAGCTTTTTCCTCTTGCGAAACCCATCAAGACCTCAAGCAAACTGACTTATTTGTTTACTTTATATCACAAAAGTGACGCAAGGGCGGGCGCTTCCTTCATTATCTATCATGGAAATTAATGAATGTTCGAAGCGGATATAAAAATATAGGAGCAAAAAAAATAGAGAAATATGTGGGTTATTTCGTAAGTTTGTCTACCGCGGCGGCTATTCCTAGATCTAGATAGGGAAGTACTAAATTTTTAATTATAACCGCTTGACTATAAACGAAAACACTGATTTGCGAAAGCCCAGCAGAAGCAGAATGCAAATCAATGGAGTTCGCGTCTGGGCGATAACCTCGTATCATATCAGCAGAATGGGAGAGTCGCCTGGTCTGTCCGTCCTCGGTTCTATATACCATTCCCGGGCTGCCGGGGTCTGCTCGGGCCCCTGAACCTCTGCCATGCATAATAGCCGGGAATTAAAGGAGGCAGACATACAACTTTGCTATCGACTAGCAAAAAAAATGAATAAATACTCGCACTAAGGTGACACAAGACCCATTCAACGCCGTAGCTATAGGGGCCTGATCGTCTCTATAAATATTCAACAAGTGGGCTGGCTTGTAAGTAAGCTGGGTGTATATAAGCCGCAGTATTTAGTCGCTTCAGAGTGTTTGCCATTGCGCATATTTAACCCTTTGGGGTTAAGTTAAACTTTACGATTTACGTTTCACAGCGCTTAAATTTTGTTCGCCTTTCCTTTGTTTTCCACAGCCGCGATTCGCTGCTGACGCCCTTTTTCCACCTGGGCTCTCTAGTCTGCTGTTTCAATTGTAACTTTAATTCCCTCATCAACAGTTGCAATGGCGGCGGTCGGCAGCAGCGCCAGCAATTTTCTTAGTCAATAAACACAAATTATAAACATTTATAATGATTGCTGGGCTTATCGGCTGGTAAGCGGTCTTATCAAGGCCACGGCGCTCTATTTATACAACCATTGCCAATGGCCAATGCGATTCTGAAATGATTTGGCTGCCACACGTGGCACGTGTTCTTTTCTTTCTGGTTTGTAGAAAAGTTTTGACTGGTACTGAACTTTGACCAAGAAATATATCAATAATAACTCGGTCGAAGTGATTCAAATCATTCCTAGTTCATAAAAGCCTATCGCGAATGTTAGAAAGAGTTTATCGTTTAGAATAGCATTTTTAGGTGCCTTATTTTAGGTATTTCTCAGAAATATCTCTAGTTTAATAAGTACTGACTAGAAATAGTAAAGCAAATAATGTGTGGAATTGTAAAACGTAAAGTAATTTACTTGGAAAACTCAAGGGAACGCTTTTCCTAAAGATAAAATATCGAAACTATACTTTTTTAAATATATAAAGCCTTTTTTTGATAACTTAACTATGCTATAAATACAGTAGAAATATTATTTCAAGCTTACCAGACTCCTGCATATCCTGCTCCATTTTCTCCACCTTGTTGACCTTCATTAGCTGCTGCTGCTGTCCATCGGTTACAGTCAGATCCTGCGGGTGTTTCATTGTATGGCCACGCTTTCTATTTACAGGTTACAATCACATAGGCGAAGGGTTCCAATCACATAGTCATAAAGTCATGCCCAGCAACAACTGCAAGTAGAGGGGACAATCGTCAATCGATTAGCTGTCATATATCAATCCATTGCGGGTTAAATCAACAAACAGAGCGCGGGGGACGGACAAATTAAAGTTTTAATGATTGTCCGATAATCGCAACTGAAGTATCGCCTGTAAATCTACAAATACACATGTGCTGAGGTGTCAACTTGAGTGGTGGACAACCAAACGCTTGACATTACATGGCCCCCAATGGATATTTTTAGGAGTCATTGGGTTTACTATGCCATCATATCAGCGATATGCCAGACACACCTGTACTAGCTTATGGGGCTTCCATAAACCAAAGCTATACTCTCCCAAAAGGCCACAAAAATATAGTAACAGAAACCCGACGAAAAAATACCCGAAATCATAATCTTCAATAACTTTATTGACTAGCCTAGCGCGGCTGATAAAAGAGAAGGTAAAAATGCTACAAAAAAGAAACAAAATATGAACTGCTGATAACGCCAAAACAGAATTTCTGATTATCAGAAATTTATTGATTCTCTTTTTGCTCTTTTCGCTCGAGTGCCAGAACAGCCGATAAGCCCCATGGGCTCTACGGGTCTCTAGAGTCTCTAGGGTCTCTCTCCCTTGTTATCGCTTATCGCTCTCTGTTACCACTGACACAGACCCCCCTCGGCAGCACTGTCACCGTGTCACCTTTGAACGCTCGTGACTGTCGCGAGCCATCTAAAACTCAGATCAAGCGTTATTTGATGCGAAAGCTTGTTGTCTTTGCTTTTATTACACTTTTAAACAAAATATTGGAGGGATATTTACACTGTATTTCGAGTCTTAAGCTAATAAAGTTATGTGTTGTGCGTTTGCCGGCAGAGACTTGGCAGAGAAATTTGCTGAACCGCGGAATAGGGCCGTGCGGTCCACTGACAAATCTCTAAATGGCTATTTAACTGCGATTTCCAAAGAAATTTACTTATCCTTTTAAGTAACAAGAAAGTTAGCGATCCTTTGGTATCTTGAAGAAAAAGTACTTCGATTCTTTCTATATAGATCTTACAAAACATAAAGATACTTTTACGTAAAGACACTTCCAACCAAACTCAGGGTCAAGTTTTCTCCCCTTTACAAGTTCTCTTTGAACTACACTTCACCTGGACTTCGACTTCAATGTCTCGGCCCAACATCACTTACTAAATCCTCGTCTGCCGTTCACCTCGATTGTGTGAAAAATATTTATCAGAACTATTCAATATTTTTTTGTGTGTTTGGAAATTCAGATCTACTAGTATTGCTCAAATTTAAAAATGTGCTCACGCGATCCGGCTTCCAATCAGTTAATAGACTATAAGAACAATGACTCCGAGGTGCAGAAGGAGTGCACAACTTCCGGTGGGACACCGGTTGGCGTGAAGGATGCCATACAAACGGTGGGTCCCAGGGGTCCGGCCCTGCTCCAGGACTTTCAGTATCTGGACGAAATTATGAGCTTTGATTGCGAGCGCATACCCGAACGCGTGGCCTATGCCAAGGGAGCTGGAGCCTTTGGCTACTTCGAGTGCACCCATGACATTTCGAAATTCTGCGCGGCCACGATCTTCGATAAGGTGAAGAAGCGCACCGCCATTGCCATGAGGTTTTCGGTGGCCTGTGGCGAGAATGGGTCGGCGGACACGATCCGCGAGCAGCGAGGATTTGCCGTGAAATTCTACACCGATGACGGCATCTGGGACATTGTGGGGTGCAATATGCCCGTGTACTATGTGCGGGATCCCTCGCTGTTCCCCAGCCTTATACATGCCCAGAAGCGCAATCCCCAGACCCATCTAAGGGATGCGGACATGTTCTGGGACTTTATGACCCTGCGTCCGGAGACTCTGCACGCTCTGCTCATGTATTTCAGCGATCGGGGAACCCCCGATGGGTATCGCCACATGCACGGCTACGGAGTCCACGCCTACCGCATGGTCAATGCGAATGGCGAGACGCAGTACGTTAAGTTCCACTTCAAGACGGATCAGGGCATCAAGAACCTGGACAGCCGACGCTGCGATGAGCTGATGGCCCACGACCCGGACTATTCCATTAGGGATCTGTACAACTCGATTAAGAAGGGCAATTACCCGACTTGGAGCATGTATATACAGGTAAGGGTGTTAAGAAACACATTCATTTGGATGTTTCCTTTATCTTTATCTTTAATATCTGTTCTAAATATAGGTAATGCTCAACGAGGAGGCCAAGAAGTGTCGCTTTAACCCCTTCGATGTGACCAAAGTGTGGCCACAAAAGGACTTCCCGCTGCTGCCCGTCGGCAAGCTCGTCCTCGATCGTAACCCCACCAACTATTTCACGGAAATCGAACAGCTGGCCTTCAGTCCGGCCCACATGGTACCGGGAATTGAGCCATCGCCGGATAAGATGCTCCAGGGGCGACTCTTTGCCTACGGCGACTCCCAGCGCCACCGCTTGGGTATCAACTGCATGCAGATCCCGGTCAACTGTCCGTACAGGGTCAATGTGAGAAACTTCCAGCGCGATGGCCCCATGACAGTGACGGACAATCAGAACGGAGCCCCCAACTACTTCCCCAACTCGTTCTGCGGCCCCAAGGAGAGTCCCCGGGCATTGGCCCTGCAAACGTGCTGCCCTCTGTCCGGAGATGTGTACCGCTACATGAGCGGCGATACCGAAGACAACTTCAGTCAGGCCACCGACTTCTGGACATACACCTTGGATAACTGCGGTAGGAAGCGACTCATCCGCAACCTGTCCGAGCATCTGACCGAGGCCAGTCAGTTCCTCCAGGAGCGCGCCGTCAAGCTATTCACCATGGTGCACTCCGACTTCGGGCGCCTGATGACGGAGGCCCTGAACACGGCCAGGATATCCAAGTTCTAGGACCTCTAAGAGTAGACTTTGGTGTAATAACTCAAATTAATGTAGCGTTATGTTTATTCAAATTATATATGAGACTGCTGCTGACTAAATTGTGAAAAAGTGAAAGTAATAAGTGATTTGTATGGAAACTAAACGAACTGTTAAATCCTTAAAACGAAAACAATATACAATTTATATTATTCCAGCTCAGATTAGCTAAGCGCTGTGCTCTGGTTAATATTATGTGACATTAAGGGATCTTATAAGATCACATTTTTTTTAAAGAATTTCCTTATTCTTAATCCTTTCTCTAACCTTTCCTTCAACCGATTGCATTCTGCATACTTTTGGGGATAAGGTAGGCGTCCAGAAAAAAACAGAAAAATATCGTAAATTCAAATTCGTATTTGATTATCTAACCTATGTGTTAAGAGGTCTTATCCAACCCTGTTGCCCTTTCGGAGACCTCTTCTCACTAACACCCACCCACGATGATCTGTCATTAGCGAGTCGCTCGGGTTGCATTTTCTACACGTGTCTGGCTGGGGCTTGTCTGCTTAATTAATAATAAGCATTATAAATACAGTGCAGCTCGAATTTGTATATTGAAATCTAGGGATTATTAACACTGTTCCTAGCTGGTTTTGGTAATATTGTTAAAATATGTGCTAAGCAACTAAACTTTAACTCCTTAAGTGGAGAAATCCTTCTAAAAGTGAATTATTGAAGA
The DNA here is from genome assembly GCA_018153105.1 of Drosophila rufa. Taxonomy (NCBI): domain Eukaryota; kingdom Metazoa; phylum Arthropoda; class Insecta; order Diptera; family Drosophilidae; genus Drosophila; species Drosophila rufa. The sequence continues at coordinate 22,347,189 of JAECXS010000096.1, forward strand.
GATTCAATTGAAAACAAGTAAGAAAGCTACAGTCGACTGTCCTCGACTGTGAGATACCCGGTACCTAAACGTTTGCGCTTCACACTAAAAGGCAATTTAAAAATGTACATACACTACATTGTACATACATATGTACATTGGCGCCATTATATCGCACGGCCAAGGCTCGAATGCGCCACCTGTCGGCTACAGCTTGCAACAGCAGTGCCTTAGGGCGGTGTGTTAAAATTCTAACCTTCTTGCTAATATCTCCCATGTTTATCATCCGATTTTACTGAAATTTTCAGGAAACGTCCGCTCTATTTTATTCATTTTTTGTATTTATTAACTTTTACCCGAAAAAAACGAGTATAGCTTATTAAACGTTTTTTATGATTTTTGAGGGCGGAAGTAGGCGTGGCCAAATTTTAAAACAAACTTGATTTGCGTGCAACAGATTCCAATGTTGTCACCAAATTTGGTAACTCTAGCTGTTATAGTCTCTGAGATCTGTTGTTTCACACGGACGGACAGACGGACAGACGGGCATGGCTAAATCGACTCGGCTGGTGATACTGATCAAGAATATATATACTTTATGGGGTCGGAGATGCCTCCTTCTGCCTGTTACATACATTCTCGGTTGGCACAAACTTATAATACCCTTGTACCCTATGGGTACCGGGTATAATTATACGCATTGAAACACTGAAAACGGTTTTATTTGTAAAGCTCCCTGCTTCCTCATGGTATAAGGGGTACCTAAAGTATTAGTTTAATGTTAATCCTTCAAAAGCTTGGATAGTTTCTCAACAGTTTTAAAGCATTACCTGTATTTCCGTCATTCACAGAATTACCCAATATTTGCACCCACCGTTTTGTAACGCACTGTACTGCACACTCTTGATAGAAAGACCAAAAGCTTGTCTAACTAAAACGTTTAGCAAATATAGACGGGCTACAATAATACACATCTAGTAGTGGCAGTAAAGGTTGCCAACAGGTTAGGTGACTTGAGCGCTCTAACTGCGGACACTAAACTTACTTAAAGCTCAGTGGCCAGGCGATATATTCTTACTGCTCGTGCTGCTGTTGTTGTTGTTGTTTATTTAACTGCAGGGCTTTTATCAGCTGGTTGTTGTTTCTGGGTGTTGTTGTTGTTCTTATTATTGGTTGCTTTGTCGAGTTGACCGCATGAATGAAAAGCGAAATAGCAAAGCAGACACACACTTGTTGATTTCTTTATGCGATTTCGTGGCTCGTTATAATTAAAGTCTCTGCTGCGCCGGTTAATTTCTGTTTCAGTCTCTCCTTTTCGTATTACTTTTTATTATTATTTGTTGTTGTTTCTCTGTGTGTTGTGTCTGGAGAGATATTTATTTATATTTTTTTTTGGGTTTTGGTTTTGGCACAAGCACTCACGCCTCTCGATTTTCGGGGGATTTTGTTTTGCCTTTGATTTGTTATTGCACTTGTTGCTGCTGAGCTGCGGCTGCTGCTGCTGCTGCTGCTGGTGCGGCGATATTCATCTCGGGCGTTTAATTAAGCCCGTACGAGTGATTTCGCTCCATGCCAGTTGTATAACTGGCACACTGCATATTCATTTATTTCAATCAAAGCGGAATATATAACTTTAACATTTCGCTGCTGTCTTTGTTTTTCAGTTTTCCTTTGCGCCGCCGTCTTCGAACGTCACTTGAATTCAACTACGGCTTCTGTGTGTTCCGTTACAAAAGCGCCAACAATGCTCGCTCTCTCACTTATCAATCACTCTCTGCTCTCGCTCGCCGCCCACTCTCGCGGCGCTCTCGGCCCAACGGACACACACACGCTGCTGCTGCTGCTGCGGCTGCTGATGTTACGTAGTTGTTTTTGCCAAACAAAAATTCCGTTTACTTTATGATTTTAATATGCATTAATTGCACAAATGGAGCGTGTTGTGGTTCTTAAGCATGGCTTGGGGTGGGCGGGGGAGTAATGTGCGCGGCTGGCAAACTACAGTTGATTGAACCCGCGCTCGCACAGACACACACACACGCACACTTTCGCGTTCCAATTGGAGAAAAGAACCCGGCGGACCGATTGACGATTGGCGACTGAAATCAAAGTCGCCAAATCGAACGAAAGAGGGGGCAAGTGAAACTAAAACAATAACACACACATGCCCACACAACGCAGCGAATGGTGAAAAACGCGTGTGCAAAACAAGAGCCGATAATATCACATTTTGTTGTTAAATTGCTGTCTAACAGAGTTCAAAACGGAGCCACGCGAAAATAGCAACAAAGCAGTTTGCTGAGAGTGAGAGTTCTGCTCGTCCGTGTGTGTGAGTGACTTCTATCACGTCAGATTTACGCCGATCTTCTGATGTTCGAGAGTTGCCAGCTTGTCGCAAAAAGAGCTGATCTGGTGGCATTGCTCATCTTGGAGTTGCCAGCCCACAAAGCTTTGGGAAAGCTTTCAAAGAGCGCGTAGTTTAATTTTGACAATAAATAAGTTTAAAATAAGAATCGTGACTGTTTTCTTACTGCGAATGTCTTAGATGGAAATCTTTATAGCTAACCCTATATTTACGGATCCGTTTTTAATAAAATATCTTTAAGAAACTCAGATTCAGTATTTTTTATGGTTTTAAAAAGGAAAAAAAATTAACAACTGGGCTGATGTCCTTTGAAATCGTTATATAACGAATAAAATGTATAATATTCACGGAATCGAACAAAATCATAAAAACATTTTCAGTATGTTAGAAAAATTGGTTTATTGAGATATTTTTTTGCCGTCTAACTGGTATAGGGGGTCACTATGGGGTATACATATATATATATAATGGTTGCTTTTACATAGTTATTAATTAATTGTATATGAATGCTCACTACGATTATAAAATATATATAAATATATTTTAAAATTGTACATGTTTGAATATTTACAGTTAATTTAGCACATGTACCACATGATTGTGTGTTAAATAAATAATAAATTAGCATAAAGCGTATAGCGTATAGCGTTATAGCGACATAGAGAGAGAGGGGAGCACTTTCTCCATAAGTTTATGAAATGCGCTTTCTGGGCGACGACATTTTAGTGGTTTTACACTTGGTTTGTTTTTGTTTTTATATATTATCATATTACGTATAGCTTTAACTAGGTAGAAGAGTGTACTCCGAATACGATTAGACACCATTTAAGTTAGTTTTTTGGGGGAGGGGGAAGGTAGAACGTAAATTGCACTAGGCCTTAGATTAGACATAAGCTTAAATTGTCATGTGCTGGAACTTGAATACAGGTACGAATTAGCAGCGATCCGAGCGGTTGTTGTAGGCCTGCACCTTGGCCACCGTGCACTCGAGGGCCGCCCGTATGTCACTGAACACGGGCACGCCCTGCCGCTTGGCCAGGTCAATCAGGTACGACCGTCCGCGATTGTAGTCCTTGATGGCCGCCACCGTCAGCTGCATGGGAAATACAGGCATTTATTAATACAAATTAGGTTCAGTTATATGTAATGAGCAACCCACCTTCTCGCCACCCAGGACGCAGTCATCGGGTAGCATCTGCACCGCCAGCACCACATTGTACATGAGGCCGATGCAGTGGGCGGCCAGGGTCATGGGCGCCAGCGAACGCGTCTCGTTCGTGATGACGAAGAGCAGCACCCGGCTGGAGTCCAGCAGCGATGGGTTGAACAGGCTCTGGCGCACGGCCACCGGTGGCAGGGACCAGCTGAGCGACTCCTCCGCCACGGTCAGCTCCTCCTGCTCCTCCAACTGCAGCTGATTGCCTCGGCACTTTCGGCGCGTGCGCACAAACGATCTTTGCTGCTGCTGCTGCTCGCTTGGCGTCTGTGGCTGGGCCTGCTCCTGGCTCGAATTCTGCTGCATCAGCTGTATGCTCTCGTGCAGCGCTGGAGTGTGGAAACTCACATTCTTCGACTGCAGATACGGCACAGCCAGCTCCGAACGCCACTTGGTGCGCAGGACACAGCTGCCGCCCAGATAGACATCGCGGAGATCTAGGCCACCGCCGCAACAGAGGGCATCGCCGGCACTGGCTATCGAGCTGCTGCTGGAGAAGACCGAATCGTTGGAATCGCTCTCCTCCTCCTCGGCGGCGGGTGTGGCGGCGGCGACGACCGGCACAGAATTTGCCTTGGTTTCTATTGTTTTGGTCGTGATTATTTCGGTTGTCTCGATCGACTCCACATTCAGCAGGATCTGTGGCCTGGGGCTTTTACCTAGACTGCTCGTTGATGCCCCTCCCGTGGGCTGGGGCGATGAAGTGCCGCTATCCCGGCTACGGCTGAGCTGCTCGAAGATGCTCTGACGCTCCAGGTCGTGGCCGATGCCACTGCTGCTGTTGGACGGCACGCTGGCGTTGCTCGAAGTGCGCGAAATATTCTTGCTGGCCGAATAGTAAATGTCCACATCGGGAGCTGTGTCAATTACAAATAATAATGGGATTAATAATGGGATAAATGATAGAGATTTTACCCCCAAATAATTACCATTGGTGAAGTAAACCTGCGGCGGCGGCACATTGGTGCCCTTGATGGGCGAAATGCAGCCGCTCTCGTGGATCTCCTGCTGCAGGACGGACAGGTAGGCCGAGATCACACAGAACAGATCAAAGTCGATGAGCTCCTGGCTGGCTGGCAACAAGGGCTGAATGCAGTTGCTGTCCTCATGAGCAGCGCCAGCCTTGGGAGTGTGCGTTTGGAGCAATTTCAGCGATTCGCGTTGATTGATTATGATCTTAGTTAGATTGTCTAAATTAACTAAACTCTGAGCATAGCCTAGGAATAAGAGAGCACGTTTGCACTGTTCCACAGTGAGCAGATCGCTTTGCGGATTCACGCGATCAAAGGCGCCGCGAACGGTACTGAAAGGGGGGAATAATAATATTAATAATAATATAATTTGATTATAACATTGTAAGAGAGACTCACTCTAATATAGAAGATATTTTGGACGGTGGATCTCGAATGCCCGAGAGAATTTCCTTGGTGCGATGCAGGCCCAAAGGAATGTTATCCAATACGGGCAGGCCGCGTCGGGAGACTAGCTCCTTAAGTATCAATTGATTCCGATTTAGATCGAGGTATTCTCTGGAAATTAAAGCAAATGAATTATGTATTTGTAAACACCTCATTTTGTATTTCACGGTCACATTAGTGACCAGTTGGTATAATGTTCGATAATTATCGACTATTATAATAGTCCTAACGCATAGAATTAAGCTAGCTTTGTAAGAAAATAATCTACGGTCACTTTGGTTTGGCGAATAAGAACGATCAGCTCGTGAAAAATCGAGAGAAATCGAAATCATTTGAAATAAAATCAATCCGACGTTATTATTTGAAAATTAAAGCCAGGGAGCTTACATATTAAATTATAATATATATTTATTAATTAAAAATACTCACTGCTGTGAAATAGGCTCATTCAGGATCTTCTGATTTGGCTTATACGGATGCAAAACCAACACCAGCTGCTTGCAGTTTTGACCCGCTATGTGTGCCGCCTCGATGGCACCAGCAGATGCGCGTGTTTCCGAATCCATAACGAAGAATAATACACGGGCCTTTTCCTTAGCTCGATGCTCCAGCTCTATAAGATCGGGCGTCCAATCGGATACTTGCTATGGGTCAAAACCAATAAAAATCAGAATAAAATAAATATAAATTTGTTTAGCAAACACTCACCGGGTTGTAGAAGGAAATCCCTAACTCCTTGAGGGCTGGTATGGCAACGTCGGCGCGCCAGGTGGTTGGGTTACAGGAGCCGCCCAGGAATACCTCCACTGGCTCATTGCTGGCGTTTTTCTTCTTTTTGGTGTCATCCACACTGCTGAAGGACTTGGTGCTCCTCAGCTCGGTGCCATGGTTATCCGACTTCTTGTTGCTGTAAGCAGGCGACGAGGATAAGGCGGCAGCTGGCGGTTGCTTGGAGGAGCTGGCAGGATCATCTGGTTCCGGGATCAGTGGATGGTAGTCGCAATAAGGCGACTGATTCGAAATTGTTGAAGCCCTAGGGGATATTAATCTCATAAATACAGAGTTTCCAAAAAGGAGGAGCTCTCATAGACCTACCTGAAACGCTTCAGATCCGCGGCTAGAACACAAAACTGACCAAAGGTCAAGCCATTCGCCTGTCCACTGCCACCCTTGCGGGCCACCTTCTTGGCCGTCTGCAGCATTTCACTTACTGTGGAGGAATTATTAGGAATATTAGATACATTCTTCAGGCAAGTTTAGAGCCTAGGAAGTACTCACTCTGCTTTTGGCTAGGATGGAAGCTCAGCTCGTGGAAGAGCTCCTGGGTCCGCTCGTCGGGCACTACATTGCACCGGGCCTTGGCTCTCCATGCATTCAGAACTTCTCTGTAAGAAACACAATGAAGGAAAGATCATTAGCAAACAAACGCACAGTCTCTTTCACTTTTATCGTTGCTCAAGATTTAAAAATAAACTGCCTTGGGTAATCGTTTATTGAACGATTTATGGCCTTATTAAACAATTAGTCGATTTATGTATGTGCCTGTGTATGCGATACAATGTGCAGTTTATTGTTTTATTACTCTAGCTGGAAGATACAGCAAGTATTTTTAACGTATTGTAAATTTAAAGTTCCTGAGATCATAAAAAATGATCAAAAAACTATGCGGAAAGATAAAATGATAAAATAAACATGATATTATAGGGTTCACAGCGATGAACCCACCCAAGGACCCAATACCTAAACATTTCCGAGCTACTATAACTATATAAATCGCAGTAAATATCAAAATTGTACGCCAGTCACGTTTCTCGGGGCGACACATGTTTTAAAGCCACCACTTTGAGTCATGCAAACACGAAACTGGCAAATAAAAAAAGCGAAATAACAATATTTATATTTAAAAAATATTACGATATTTTTACGGCAGCCTCGTCTGAGTCTTCCTCATCGTCTGCCCTTTGGCCAGACATCGTCGTCACCATCAGCAGCATCAGTAGAATCACCAGCAGGAAAATCATTGGCAATTGCATCATTTGTGCAATGGAAATTTAAATATCGCGTATACGTTACGTATGACAGCCACGAAAGGGAGAGAACTGATTGGAGCGGGATGGAGGGCAGCTATAAATGGGTAATATTTATCGTGTATAGCTAGACCCAGGCTGAACAAAAATGTTGCGGCGCAGTTACTTGATTTCCATTTGGTTTCGAAACTGTTTTCGTTTTCGTTTCGTTTCTTTCGTATTTATATCTCTCTTGGTTCAGGCTTGAAATGGAAAACGCAAAATAATTCATCCACAATATGGTACACAATATATGTAGCTTATATCGCTATTATAATATATCTTTTGCGTTGCGGTTGTTGACAATTTGCACACCAACAGAATTTTGTAATTTTTGTATTGCGTAAATTATTTATAATATTTTTTATTCCACTCTCGGTTTTCGGTTTTATACCCCTGCGATTGAGATTTACGACTGAACTCGACCATTTTTTGTTTATAGATTTTGTTTCGAGCTGCGAATTATTTCATATAATTGCTGGCCGGCTTATCAATGATAGAGAGTGGCAAGAAGAAGGTGGCTATTCGGTGAAATGACGTCAAGTCAAGACCAGACAAGTGACAAATAAAAGTCAGAAAACAAATTAAAAAGCATTTATAAATTATTAAACAAACGAAAAAATTAAAAACTATTAAAAATGTAATGCAAACTATTCAAAAGCGAAACATGTTTGCTCTCATTGGGATTTTAAAGTATAAAAGTTTTAATAAAAAAAAGGAAATTCAAATTTAAATAAGCCTGTAATTCTCAAGCAGTTTTAGCAACAAATAGGTTGTAAAGACTGTAAATGGTAATCTGTATTGTAAATAGCTCTTAATAAATAAGGCTTTTCCTTACGATCCATAAAGCCCACGCTTCTTAAAAATTGCTGAAGCACTCTCAAGAAAGTCCCTGTCAAAATCGCGCCAAAAAAACGCGTGTGCGAACGGGAAGACACTAATGGGGAGCAACATTTTTGGTTTTATGGCTCAACAAACTTGTCTGCTAACTGTTTGGGCCGATGTGTTGCCCACACAAACAAAGCATAAACCATGCAACAAAGAGGCTAAGAAACTCTAGCATCACAATGACACATGTTGAGCAAGAGAAGCCCAACAACAAATGCAAATTCAAACCAAATGCCAGGTGATTATGTCAGAGAAGGAGAGCGGGTTTGGCTATTTCCTGAGCTGGCTGTTTAGCTATTTAGCTATTTTTTGCAATATGTAAAGTTCTTTAATATTTTTAAAATTTTAATAATTTATTATAAAAAAAGGTTTGAATTTGGATTTTTGGATGTTCAAATAAACTAATTAACCAAAAACCAAGAGGATTGGCACAGTTCTCTTTGTTTTGCGGACTGAGTTGCCTTAAAATTCCCAACTACTACCTCCAAAACCTTGCGGAACATTAAGCTCATGATCTTTTTGTGTTTTTAAAAAATGTATGTTATTTATAAAACTTAAAATTAACTATTAAATAAAAACCAACTAATAATGTCTGCTTTTTCAGTTACAGATTTGACTTTCTTCTTGTTTTGACGCCCAAAAATCTGGCAACACGGATAGAGGTTGGCTAAGAGACTGCCGAAGACCAAGTGCAGGCGGCGGTCAAACTTGTCTAGATGCCAATTACATGACTGCATCAACCGACTAGGCACGCCCACATCTCCACATCATTCACTAAATTTGGCCTGGCCTCTCTTTACTTTTTGTTCTGTTTGTTTCTTTTTTTTTTTTTATTAAAAATTGTTTCGTTCTGTTGGTCTTCTATTTTTGGCCTGCTTCTGCTTCTGGCTGTGTTTGTGTGGGTGAAGTTGCGCCATATTTGTACCGTTTGTTCTCTTGTTGTTGGAATTTTTATGGCAAACAGATTTATGCTTTGTTTACCACAAACACGGCAGAGCCAGATATCCATAAGGAGGAAGAGCATTGGCCGCGAGTCGATGAGCAAATTTGGCAGTCGGAACATTTCCGGGCAGAGAGAGAGAGGGGAATTCAACCGAGGAAGTGCAGCATCCGCACAATTAACAGATTCTCGATTTGGTCATAAAAGCTGTTTTAAGAATTCCAATGCCTGCACACTGAGTTGCATTTCCTGCTCATCTAATTAAGGACAAACGGGAAATTGGTATATCGATAATTAGCTATCGGCAGTAAGAAGTTGTCTTGATGAGGGATATCGTTAGGTATCGATTTGTTAATATAACCAATGATATCTTGAATTTGGTTATTTTTTGTTAGAAATAATGCTTAAGGTTTTAACCTACACCCAAAAAAAAATACTAGAGTTTAACCTTTCTACGCGTTGTCTTAAAAGTATACTCAAGCAATATAACGAGTTTAGTATAGTTTTATACTTCAAAATATCAAATGTATACTCCAAAGTTTAGTTTTTATACAAGTACTCTATAGTTTCAATTGTGTATTTTTGAGTATTATTTGTATACGAACCTACAACGAAATTTCGATAACATATCGCGTTAGCTGGAATTTAGTGCTTTTCTGTTTGTCGCGTTAGTGATTATTATGAAATATTGGTGGAGATGAGTATAAAATTTATACTTTCGTAGTATTAAATTGATAAGCATCTTATTAAGAAATTTTTCATACTCAAGAGTATAGAATTCATGTAACAATCGTATAGGTTATATGATGATTTTTTTTTGGGTGTAAGAAAATATAGGCGGGCTTTTAAATTAAATAATACAAAGAAAATTATCATCTAGAATGAATGATTTTTTGGTTCTCGAAGAATTCCAGATTTCTGTTTTAAATTTTTGGACAGGTCAGGTGGGACTAAGCTGATTCATAAGCTGTATTCATGATGAAATTCTGGCAACAGATGAATTCTAGGAACCTGACATGATGAGCCCCTAAACTGCGACGACATAAGGTAGTAAACAAGTTTCGAGTTTTTTGTTTTTATGCTGACCAACCGCATAAAATAACAAATAAATATAGGGAGCGTGATTCCAAGAGAAAAGAAGAGAGTAAGGTAAACAAATATGCCGTGTGATCAACCAGGCCAGGCTACCGGAAATTCTCCGTGACCCATTAAAAGGTAAGCAGATAAGGCCAAGAGTTAATAAACCAAGGTCCTCTCTCGCGGCCTGTGGCTTTATCTCACCTTTGCTACAGACCCTACGTGCTAAAGATAACGTTTGCTTAGCGTTTCTATTCGAATCTAGTAAAGACTATCTATAACTTGGCCTATCTCTCGATAACAAACACAAAATTGCCTATAATGAAGCCCTTGTGGGCTAGTAGCCATTAGGTATAGTATGAGCCATTAGACCATCGTAGATCAGATAAGAGTATGCGAAATTCCTGGGGGTGATTCATCTGATCGTGTCCGAGATTCTCATTCTTGATAGTAATAAATACAAATTATCTGCGCTCGTATAGTATTAATTTCTTGAATGAATGTTGCAGTTAATTAAATGAATTTTTATCTCTGAATCATAAGTATGGCTTATCGTTTGTATCCAGTTGATAAAAAAAAAAAATGAATGCCAGCTGATTTAATGAATATTCTTATCTGTTAATCAGGCGCTGAGCGAGAGTAGCAATTAATAATGGTAAGACAAGACATGAAATTTGGTGGCAACTATCAATTAACACAGGGAGAAGTGATTTATTTGACTGTACATTTATCACATTTATTTAAAAGGTAAGCATTTGTAAGCATTAACTGAGTACTACGAGTATGGCATAGTGTAGCCCTTTTAAGATTACGCCGATTAAGTAGAAAAGAGAGGACGGTCACACTACAAATTATAAAAGCAAACATTGAAAATAAGAACTTCCGAATAAAATCGACGAAATAAATAAGAATCCAGAGATAAACTACGATAACACATTCAATATTATTCGATGTCAGTCATCCCAAACTTGTATGAGATTATCCAAAGGGTTTCCTGTCTTTTCTGACTCAGTATCTTTATCCCATTTATTTATAAGGTAAAGTGTTAGTAATATCTTACATTATTTATACAACGTAGCCATAGATATAATCTATGGATAACCGGATCAAGGTAGTAAACAGATCAGCATTTCCGCAAGTGATGAATGAACTTTTCCAACAAAACCGTGAATATGCAATATGTACTCGTTATTTTTGGCCTGGAGCCAAGCTGAATGACGTTGCGGTCAACACACAATCTTTACAGAGATTGCCATTAAGAAAAATGCATTTGTGGAAATGATTTCATTGACCCACGACGCTCCTCATCCACGTCGTGGAGTGAGTAATAAACAATTTCCGAAGACAATTGAACGGAATGACAAAATGTACGTTGAACTCGAGGAATGAGCGCTGCGGAGTGGAAGATTAAATGTCTCTAGTCACAATAATAGCAGAAAACATACTATTTGCATTTGGCGCTGGGTGTAAATCACTGTGAGTGGCTAAACATATATTTGCATTTAACAGCTTGTAAATCAAGCGAAAAATATTTGCGTACAAGTTTATAGAACACATGTCAAGCACTCGCGGATTAATCAGCGGCGTTTAATGCATAGATGGAGACAAATCTCAAAGAGAGGTGTGTTTCATGCTGCACTGGGAGAAAGGAATGTTAAATAAAAGCGAGCAACTTAAACAAATACCCATTATTAATCACAGAAATTGGTTAACTATTTTTAAAATATATTAAAACTACTCTGTATTAGTGAGCTTGAAATAAAAAATTTAAATAAATAATTAAATTTTTTGCAAGTGTTGGTTTTTAGAATACTTATATTTTGAAATTTAAATTTTGGCTTATTATATTTTTTATTTTTACTGCAATTGTTCTTTTTTCCACAGTGTATATTTGCACAAGACTTGTGGCGCCCTAACACAAACATACAAGAAACACATCGAACGGAGCTCGCTCTCTGTTGGTAACAGGTAGCGAAAGAGAGAAACAAAGGTGCTGAGAGGGGGCGTGTGGTGGGGCGGGGGAGCTGTGGCTGCAGCTTGCTCAGCGACGACTCGTTTCAATACAACACACACACACACCGACCGGCCGCCACTCACACTGGCACAACTCTCCCGGCAATAATCGATGATGAGGTCATAACTAATAATAAAAATGACGATGCTTGGTGAGTAAATGTTAAACAAAGAGCAGCCACTGAAAGAGAGTCCCACAAAGAGAGGGCGAGTGTAAGAGGAAAGAAACAAACAGCGAGCTGGCGCTCTTTTCTGAACAGCTGTTTTTAGTGGGCCGGACAATACAATCTTGGCAACACAACAATACTTTTTTTTTTTGCAAACATATCTTTTATTTAGCTGGCGTTATCTGTTAGCTGCGGCAACTCTCGCTGAATATTTATCAATGGGCTGGCGTCATCGTCGAACTCTTTGAACTCTCCCTGCAGTTGCTTAGCCGATATATCTGATTTATCTAAGCCAAATTGGCACTATCGCCCGTCTAAAACGCAATCGCCAAGATAAGCTGCGTCTGAGATTGGCTGTCATTTCAATAAATCAGGTTAGTAAATGCTAGTTAATGGGGCGGAAAGTGTGAAAAATTCTTTAGAAGAGTGCTTAGAGTTTGCTCAAAATATATTGGTCCATAGAATATATCTCCTATTGCTTATATTTTAATTTAATTGGGAAAAAAGCTGTGCTAATTATATTTTCTATTTGAATAGATAGTTTATTTGTATTAATTAGTTTATTTATTATTTTTTTGAGAATCATAATAGTTTCCTATAAAATCTGTAATACAGAATATTTTCATTTAGGTAAAGCTATGATTCTATTACTTTAATCTTAACTGTCCTAAAATAAAAAAAAAGTTCAAGCAGAGTCAAATACAATACAACCAACCCTAAGTCCCTTTAAAAGGGTTCAACCATTTTAGCTCAGTGCAAAAAGGTTCTTAAAAATTATCTGCGAAGTTTGCTTACAAATTTTGCTTATGTTTGGCTGTTTGAACAATTAATTATGTTTAACTAAGCAGCGCAAATCTTTTGGGAAGATAAGACTTTAAATACGCAAATGAAAATGTAAAAAAAAGTAACAAAAAATGTTAAGAGCTTGTTAAACGATCTTTAATATTAAATATATACAAAATAACTCTTTTTAAATACAATATTTCGATTATTCATGGAAAGAACAATGTTCCAGGGAAGACCCCCCAAGACAATATCATAGCCAACCATCATCATTAAATCCAACAATTCAAATTGTTCTTTCGCATTGTCTTAGCCATGAAATGTTACCACTATCTTCTACCTTTCACTGTCCCGCCCGAGGAGTCGTTAGAAGAAACCCTACCTCAAGTGTCTCTGCTCATATCTGATTAATCGGTGGTTCTTTATTTATAAAGCGTTGCTTCTGCCAAAGAACTATTTATAGAGACTGGGTAAACACGGTCAGAATGCGGCAAGCTTTCACAAGACAGTAAGTTAGGCCGCGGACCGGGGATAGTTTCGTCTGGAAAAGAACATAGCGTCATCGGTTTTCTGGCCTGGGAATCGCTTTAGTCTCTCGTACGAGTAGAGTATCTTGATTGCAGAGTCGTTCGTTGTCCTATAACCTTTTATTTTCGCTTTATTTTGCGGTTCGCTTGCGGCTTCTTCTTTTCTTTGCCTTTTTTCGCCGCTCGTCTCTGCGGCTTGCTTGTGACATCAACGTTTATTTTTAAAGCTCCACACTTTACCATTTTGTGCCTCGTATTTATATATATATATATAGTATATTTCACTCGCCCTCTCCCCATGTTTGCATTTATTTATTATTTATTCGATTGTATACCAAAAATTGTGGAGCGCCATGATATCACTTGCGAGTAATTTGTTTACCTTCGCCGGGCACTTGGCCTAACTCGGGGCCAGGAATTCCAGCTAGACGCCGTTGGATTGGCCTGTATTGGCCCGAACTGTCTGATTTCCAATCTCTTTGGGTTTCCTCTGGAGTGTACAGAGTGATTTGCCCTATCGCTGCCTGGCATCTAATCTAATCGCAGCCCAACTTCTGATGGTCGAGCGGCGCGGAGCCGTACATAGTGCGTCCCTCGGATCGAACAGTCGATCTATGTGTACGCCAATCGATTCGATCATGCTCCAGAAAAAGACTATTTCTATATTCTTGGGAGCTGTGGGAAAATGTTGGAGCGAAACTCTTCCTGGGAAATCAAAGGGAAAACTTTTTTGGTTTTAGATTTTCGAAATTGTTGCTTAACTGATTTCTATGTGGTGTTGGAAATAACCTTCCTAAGACCTCGTTATAATGAGGAAATAAGTAAGGTTAGATTACATATTTATATGGCTTCCTGTAGTATAAGTTTCCAATAAAATTATAAAAAAGTAATTAATATAATAAATAGAGTAATTCTCTTTCAATATTAAAAAAAATAATACTTATAATACAAATTAAAGGTTTGAGACCGTTAAAAAGAGGATAAAAATGAATGGAATCATTTTAAATTAATTTTTGAAACCAGTTTAACTACATACATTATTTCTTGAAAAATAAAAACTATTTCTTATTCAATTAAATTACCAGAAACAATCCTCAGATATCCTCGTTTCCTGCAGTTCCTTTTATTAAATTAAGTTTTAGCAAAGTAAACTTAAAGTGTTATCCGTTTGGAGGGCGTAGCCACAAAATACAATCAAGCACAATTATTTTCTTCATTTACTTTATTTTTGTATTAACTAAATATTTATTAAATAGTTATTAAAGGTGATTTTAAGGCCGATTTACAGACCAAACACGACCGCTCATTAGACGCGCACACGGGCAACTGACTGACTGGCTTCCCTTGGCATGCACTGAGTGCTTCTTCCCGCCAAGTGGTTTTCTTTACGCTGCTTTTCATATATAAATGTATGTGTTTATAATCTCGTACTCTCTTTCCCTTTGCTCAATGACTCCATCAATGAAATGCCGATTATGAGAAAAGCTCACGAACTTTTGATGTCGCGGAAGGGCGAAAAACAAGCGTATAAAAATTATAGAGTGGATTATATTAATAGGAATTACAGCCAGTGAGAGCCAGCCAGGGGTGTCGGTCGGTCAGTCACTGCGGAGGGCTCAAATTTATTTAATATTGTGTTAAATTACCAATTAAGTGTGCCACTCAAGCGGAAAGGGTGGAGAACTGTCACGGACCGATGATGATGGTGATGTCATGAATTATCGTTTTCTGATTGAAAGTATAGAGATAGTGAAGACCGACAGTCGTCGGCCGAGAACAAAGCCTCAGAACAGCCTACAAACTGTCAGTTAGTCAGTTAGTCAGTCTTTCAGTCACTCAATCATCAGTCTCCATGCTGCGCCGCGATGAATGAAGTTGTCATCGACACATTTGGTCGCTATCGATTTACTCCCACTTGGGCAACAGTGTGCGTATGAGGTCAACATTTCAAAAATAAATAGGTTACATATTTCGGTCGCTCGACCAACAAAGAGCCGAAAGCCCAGATCCAGGCGATCGATAAAGCGGCCAGCACAAGCAGAACCAGAACCATTTCCCTCCACATATACATAATCGTGTATTTGTTTTTGCGCAAGGTTAGTGAGGCATCCAACGATCGCTCCGACATCTGGCTTCCCCGAATGGGCACCAGCGACATGCAAAGCGGGGAAATGTGAGTCAGTACTACGTACGGATATGTGTAAAGCCTCTGGAATCTGAGGTCAAACGAATCGTTTCCAGAGAGAGTAGTAGAGCCTGGCAATTTCCAATGGAATCTAGGACTTATACAATACTCATGAGATCACAAATGAATGTCTTACGGAAAAAGAGTTTCTAGCCTGGGAATTAAATGGTAAGTGCCCTAACTGAGGTATCTTTTAGGTCTGTACATTAATTCTATTAATAAAATTAATGGAAAACTATACTACACTATATGTTTTTACAATTATAAGCTTTTTCCAGAAACCTATAAAATATTTATTTATATATTCTTTATAACAATGAGATATATAATCCCGAAAGAGTTATAAAACTGAACATTTTGTCAGAAACCTTGGTTAATTGTATTAAAGAGTTAAGTCCCTTCAGGAATATTTCTCCTTTCTACATATTCCAAGAGATGAAGCACCCTAAACTCTCCAAGCTATTAGAATAATTTATCTATTACAATTAATTAGAATCAAATTGAGAAGAAAAAAAAAACGGAAATCTAGGCAATCATCGTGAGTGAGCTTAAATTGACGGGAACCCACACAAATAACACGCCGGGCACTGCCATAAAATTATATTCTAAAAAATTGTTTTTTGTTTGCGCCGTTTCTTTTGCTACAAAAAATATATATTCGAATATATATCTGTTATTTGGACTCACATGATTTAATGGGCTTTCTTATATTTTGCCATTAAATGGTTGAGCTTCTTTTTTGCTTTTTTAAATTTCGCTGTTGGCGTTCTTGGCAGCTATTGTTGCCTCTGTTGATGTGTGTTTGCATTGTAAATTATGAGGTAGCCTCCAGTAATGGCCCTCAAAAATTCACACTTTCTTTTGACTTTGGATGATGCATATTATTTTTAGAACATGCTCGCGTAAATAAAGCGACGGTTGCAAAACCAAACAAATGGACGTAAACAATGCAAAAAATATAAAAAAATAAAACGGAGGTTTAAGCATATCGGCCGGGTGAGGGTATAAAGATGGCAATGAGCAAAGCATTTGGCCATGAAAATGAACCAAGTGCAAATGTGTGATCTTTAGAGTCTAAAGTTTAGACCATGTTCCATCTCAAGTAGATCGTGAAGGAAAAAATATAAATATAAAGAAATCGAAAGAAACCATCTTTACTTGCGTTTACTAATGGGAAAAAATAAATATTTCTTTAACTTTAAAATATATTATATAATTTGACCAAATCTAACCAAGATCTGCTGCCCATTTAAGTTTAAATTGCTTATAACTTTATCAAACCAATATCACCAACCATAAATGATTAAAAACTCTTTTGGTAAATGACATCAATTGATTGGATCATCTTTAATTCGATTTTATTGGAGGCTGTCCTTATCGGCTAGGCACGAGGAAAGAAATAAATAAAGCACAATTTATGCCCTAAACTTATTTTATGGGATGACAACACCAGCACCCATACCACCGGATGGGAATATACTTCATTTATATGTATCTCTTATCGGCTTTATCAAATCAAGCCAAGTTAATTGTCCGCCACATCACTGTTGATGAGGTTAAAAGGCAGTTTTCGGAGGTGACATCAGAGCTGATTGGCTCATCCGTTTGCCAATATCGCTAGACATTATCTGGCAATCGAAACCCGAATACCCATAGTTGTCCGGCTGTTACAGCCTGGCCTTTATAGGCCCATCTATCTACCTAAAGTAATTCCGACTATTCTTAGCCGCTTAGCTGATTGCATTCAGCTGCGATCTGCATTTGTCGGGTATATTTTTAAACGATTAGCTCACTCAGCTCGCCGAGATCGGGGTTCATTATACGTTATTCGATATTTATGTTTGGCTCTCGATGTGTTTACAGCGGGTGGGTATCTGCATGCGCTTTCGATTAATTGTTTACAGCACGTTTCTCAATTATGTCGAATGAATAATTAATGCGCGCATTTGCTTAGCCTATTAATGCATTTACCAGCACATTTATTATTATTTATTTGCCAACGTGCCGGCAGTTCCGCAATGGAAGCGAAACCGAGAATTGGGTGTGCAAGTAATTTTCCTAATTGACTTCTCCCGATATATACTCAGTTACACCTGAAGCTGTGACGCCTGATGACTCGACTGGACTGACTTACGACAACTTAATTCGCAGTAATTAGGATAATATTTACTCGTATGAGTTGGTCTTCCCCTTGATAACTCTCTATTTATTCTCTATAACTATAAAGATAATTAATTGAAACTTATCAACTTTGTATAGTAATCCCTTGGTCTGAGATTTACCCCGACAAAGCGATTGTTCTGTCGTTCCGGTTGAAGGGGCTAAGCCAGTGTTAAGGCACTTCTAAAAATAAATAAATAAATAAACAATATCATTCTATACAATGCATCTCGGATAAGCCCGACCAAAGGAAATCTCCCTTACTTTGTATACTTGGAATTGGCATTCGTCAGGCGATTTGCCATTTTATTAAATTAATTAAGCGTGATTGCCACTGGGATACTCGATTGCACTATTCCATAATCGAGTTAAAAATAAAGCATAATATCACGAAGCCAATGTGATAAATGCGGAATCAACAAAACAATAAAGGCGAAGACATCAAAACAAATAACAAAATAATGCTGGCTACTCTACAATAATAATGATTGACAAAGAATGCGGCTGCGACTGCGGCTGAATTGAAGTGCCTTTGATAAACCCATCATGGACGAGAGAGCCGGGCCCGGTCAATGCTTGATTTATGGTTGCATCAATGAAACGAAGGCACAATTAAATTAAGGCGAACGCAGCATCGCAGCTCTTTTAATTAAAGACTTGTGTGATTTATGTGAGGAAATTAGTCGACGCCTTTCTGTGTCTTATAGCTTCTATTATATTTCATTCCCCGTCTTGCTTTCAGTGCAATGCTCTGCAAATCGCCAACACGTGTCCCAGCATGAATTACAAATCAGAGTGTGTCACGAAGAAGGTCAGTCCGACACAATAGATCATGGCTAAAATTATATTTTCAGCCATAACATCATCGGCCACGAAGATGGTGGGAAGCAGGAGATACAAACCAAGAGCCATATAGCCAGAGATCCGATGAATTGAACTTTGTTCAGACCCCGCAGATACCTTTATGGACCGACGACCGAGCGTTGGGTGTGGTTGGCTTCTCATATTATTTATTATTATTATTTATCTTGTTTCTCGACCTAGAATGGTTTCTATATTATTTTAAATTTGTCGTTTCTACAACAAATACATTATTTAAGCTTTCATTTGGCTAATTATCTGGATTAGACCTGTGTGTTTATAGGTGATAATTATGCCATTTAGATAGCTGGACAAGGTGTCAGGTTTAAGACAAATAGATAATAATTTTAAGAGGGAACCGTGTAGAAGACTTCCTGCCACTATTTATAGGTCACCAAATATTCGTTATTCAAAGCCACCGTGCCTGGAGGCAATGTGCTCAATAAATATGCTATAAAAGTGACAATTTGCTGGCTTATTTATGACTTTATTATATGCAAATTGAGACAAATGTCCAATCTACACAGCGTGTACTCGATAGCCACAATCGCGCTCGGCACTCGATACTCGTGTTCGTGTTTACAGCCCGGCTTGACATTTTAATGCTTTGTTATTATTTTGAGTTTCAAATCCAATTGGCAAAAATGGGGGAAAAAAAACAGCAGCAGCGAAATAAATGCAATACACGCGCTCCTCTATATGGAAACAGCCAGAAAAATAAGCAAAGAAACATCTACAACGCTTCAGACAAAGATCAAGTTCATTGAATTTTCACACAGTGACAAAGTGCGAGGCGGTACGGCCAGGGAGCGGTGGCAAATTCGTTTAATTGAATATTTTTCTGCTTTCTGTCTCCGTCTCTGTTTTCTCAACGCGCGCGCAAAATAAATATAAATATATCAGTTTAAAATAACGATGACAAAATCTCGCAAGAACGAGCGCCCCCCGAAACGGAACGGATTGCAGTTCTCTCGTGAAGGAGGAGGCGTGGCAGATAAATCTCTGACAATAGCGTATTGAACTTATCGGGGCATTATGGCAAATAATAAAATGTGAATAACCCTGATGTCAGCCAAATCTGGTTCTTAATTTGATTAATGCATGCGGAGCAACGGTATAAGTGCATTAACCCAAGCAGAAAGGATAGTGAACTTATGTTATTTTATACATAAATTCGGGATTCCAATGGCTGAAGATCACCTATATCCGCACTCTATAAACAAAGTGTTAAATCGTAATTAATTCAGCAAGGAACCCATAAATATTTATGCGAGTGCCCATCCACATCTGGAATTGGTGACCTTGCTTGGTTAGCTGCAGGGAGCTTGACCCTCTGAATTGACAACCCAGGGATGAGAATGATGAATGGTCTAACCATAAAACACTTTTGTTTGTATCCTTGACTCGGAAAAGGCCTGAAGTTTTTTCCATGTCTAAATGTTTATGCAAAGTAAGTTTTGCAGTGAAGGAAAGATTTTAAATTTGATTCGTTTGGGGAATGAACTAGTAAACAAAGGAAAGTATTTAATCAAACTAGTGGGAGTGTGAAACTAAGCCAAGATATTGATATTAACGCGTAATTTCTTCGGTATTCGGTTAAAGATATATTTTATTTAAAGGCAAAATAGTTTCTTAAAAGAACAAATCTTTAACAGTCTTTAAAAATAACAAACTAATATTAAGAGTTGATATTTGACAAGTTCCATGCAATAAAAAGTGCCTAGGGCATGGGTTACTAAGTAAAGAAGCTTCATTCTAAAAATCTTTTGTATATTTTCCACAATAATGCCTAAATAACCCTTTATAAGTTCAGAATTGTTTGTTTTTTAGTGAGTTAGTAATATCCGAAACCAAATCATTTTATAAACAACAAAAAATCGAAGGAAAAAACATACCCAAAAAATAGTTGCGTTATCTGCGCGGGCGTCTGGCAGACATTGTGAACGTTGAGGGTGCGAGGGCGGGCATACAGCATTCCGGCGTGAGTGAGCGGCGGCAGGCCCGCCTGCGCCAGGATCGCCGACGTGGAGTTGCTCCGTATGGTGGTGTAGGCTCGGAAATGCGAGCTGGCCGACGAGCGCAGCTCCACTGAGGTGGTGGTCTCCTCAACCTCTTCGACCTCCTCGGGGAGCAGGAGCTGCTCTTCCTTCTTCAACGGACCGTTGGCCATTAGTACCTCCGCCTGCTTGTCCATCGGCATTTGTGGTGGCATTTTGCTGGACTTTTGATTGGCAGAACGCAACTTGATGATGCCGCTGCTGTTGTTACTGCTGCCGCTCAGCTTCTTGGCTCGCTTGATGTTGATATTGTTGTGGTTGCTGGCAGAGTTGCTGGCCGAGTTGGTGCTGCCAATGTTGTTGCTGGTATTCGGATTGGTAGTTGTCGGATTGGTGGCGTAACGATGTTGCAAGCGCATTTTGCCCCGTTTTTGTTTTCAAAGCCCTTCAAAGTTCAATGTTCAAGCTTCGGAGTAGTTTTCGCCTTTTAGCATAAATTGTCCATTCTGTCCGTGCGATCTCTGCTCGCCGGTGCGACGCCACTTTCACTTTCAACTGAAGAATTTATGGGAAAATAAACAATGTTCAAAAAACTCATATAGAAAGCAACAAAAACAGGGGAAAACAATAAATATAATTCAAATGCAGCGCACAAACAACGGTAATAAGTGTCTGTGTGTGTCTCTGTATATCGAGGTTTGTCTGGCTAAATAAATCTAGAAATTTTATTTCCCACTTTTATGTTGTTTAGCACTTGGGTGTTTCTTTTCTCCTTTTCGTGTGTGGGTGCTCTTGGCAAATATTTATGCATAAATATACATCCTCGGGCGTTTCATTCTGCACAAAATTAAATTGATTTCTTTGGGCGAGTGTGTGTATACGCGTTTGTTTTATAAATTTAGAAATGATTTTATGCCCCGAACTCGGGATCGAACGGAACGGAAGTCGGGCGCAGCAGCGGCAATACAATATTCGTAAATATGTGAAGAGAACTCACGAAGAGACACTCGCAAAGGCACAGGCACAGGCACAGGCTCACTCACGCACACAGCGACGGCGACTCTCTAACACTCATGCACGCGGCCGACGAGGCGTATACGCAACGTTGTGAACGCGTCGAATGAACGCAAGCGAATGAGTCGCAAAGTGCGACGATGTCCACAGAAGTACTTCGAACGGCGATCGTTGCCGCTCGGAGAATCGTAAGAGAGAATCGCCAGAGACAAAGAGAGAGAGTGAGAGTTAGTGAGCGCGCAGCACACGTTCAAAACAAACATTTTAGGCGACAACAAAAGCCCAAATAAATGTAGGAGGAAGCCACAAATACAGGCAGCGCGTGGGCCAGCTCTCGATTGTTTAACAATAATTTCTGTTGACCAGCGAACGAATTAATTCACACCGCACATTAAGTGGAATCAAATCGATTGAACAAGCGACTCCGACCACAATTCACACACCAAATAGAGTACAACAAATATTAATTTGATTGAAATTCGCCGAGAGCTTAAGTTCTCGTTGAGTGCTTAAAATTAAATTAGCCATATTTGGCCATTAGAAAATATATTTAAATAAATTGATGGAATATAAAAATTTTTCTCTTTGTTTATTGGAAACTTCCTTGTGAAAAAGTAACAATTAATTAAATAAAACGAATTGTTTTATTAAAAAAGAACAATGCTGATCAAAAGAAATTAATTAAGGGGTCTGAAATGCTTTCTTACATTAAACATTGAACAAATATAATGATTAAAATACTTTTAATCTCATTTATGATTTTATGCATAATAAAGTGGTTTTAATTCCTTTTTTGATTTGAAATTACTCGTTTTGGTTATGATGAATTATGGGTTCTTTCCCCTTTTTTTATTTTATTAAAATTATCATTCATAATCAAAGCCATAAACAACCACTATGATCCCCTTGTTTTTGACACCAAGAGGCTTTCTCTTTTTGTTTGTTTGTTTTAGTGTTGGCATCTTTGACTTTCTATAAGTTTTCCAATCGAATGGTAACTCAAACGAAAGTAAATTGAATCGTACAGTGCGTTTTATAAGGAGAAAAGCAAGTATTAACTTTTAGAAAACAAGAACAATATTTCAGAAAATGTTCTTCCTCTATAATTAACAGAAAATAATTTTTTAAAATAATTTTAACGAAGCTCCCTAATACGTTTTTCCCTCCATTGTTTTTCACGCTCAATCGACTGCCAAAAGCCATACAGTTTTTAAACGGACTGTGGCTTTACTACTACCACATTTGTGAGTAACTCAGCTGGGCCTTAGATTGCCGATTTGCTCCCAATTACTAATTATTGCGATTACTCACAGCCAAAAAAATGTGCATTTAGATTGTAGTTGACCAGCAGCAACCTTGTGACTAATAGCGGGACTCCCTTTTGGCTTTCATAAAGGCTTCTCAATGGCTGTCAGGTCTTTTACCTGGGCTACCCGCCGCCAGGTAAGTTGCTATTTCCGACGCGTTCCTTTTTTCCAATTTCGCGTGCGAGTGTCAACAGCTGTTTGTGGGCGGCCTGAAGACGATTTGGCCAAATAGATGGCAGTATATATGTATACGTATAAACAACAGCATACCTATAGAGATCTGACTGACTATATCTGCCCGGCCGAAAATTTATTGATGCCGCTCGAAATGGGATTATGCGCGCGTGTAGGTGCACAAAATATCCACAAAAATATAAATATATACAAATGTATATTTTCTAAAAAAAAGTTGGTTTAGAAAAAATAAAAAGAGGGCGTTGCTACAAATTATAATGTATGTCAGGGTTTGCTCTTGGCACTTGTTTCGCTTGCCTCGAATGCGAAAGTTCAAAAAGATTTGCGCACATGTCCAAGACGTTCGGTTCGACTTTGTTTTAGGTTTCTTTTTGTTTTGTTTTTCGTTTTTTTTTTTTTTGTTCTTTTTATTATTTTCCTCTGTTGTTGTTTTGGCCAAAAATACTCAAAATGTGCACGGCACCAGTGGAGGAGATGCTGTCATAGGCGCGCCTTTTATGAGCATTTCGCGATGATGCCATTCGACGACTGTGGGCCGCCTGGGTTATCTCGGGTTATATGGTGCTCATAAATCCATCTAAGCCTAATTAATTGCTTGCCACGGGTTGGCAATGGAACAAGGTGAAAACATTGCATTCGACTTTAATTTGCGGTTCCGGATAATCGCGGATAACAATACTTTGGCGTGAAATGACAACACAAAGAATTTGTTTATGGCGGGGAACCAGATAGTAATAACCAATTTATATACAACTTTATTCAGTGTTCTTTTTGTAGAGATAAATAAAGGCATAGATAAACTGTAGCTTGAATTGTAGTTTGGGAATAAAGTTGAAGGGAGAAAAGCAGATAATTCGAATTATTACAGCAGAGTGCAAACAATATGTAATACCTTTAATCTAAATTTGCTCACGGATAAGGGAAATTACCATAGCAAGTAAAGTTTAAGATAAAAAACATGTCAGATTAACTTAGAATAAACATAAGTAAATAATAACATTTGTTCAAGGGGGCAAAAACACAGAAATGCTTTTCAGTTAAGATTGTTTCTTGGCCAGATATTCACAAAAAGAAGACCGCAATAAGCACTCAAACATAAACACATAATGTCTAATTTGTTTCCTTGGTAAAAACAACCTTAATGACTCGACTTCAGGAATAAAAGCGAATAAAATTGTATTTATTGTTTTATTTTAAATACTTTTAACAATAAAAACAAATTGGCACGGCTAACAAGACATTGCCTTGATTAACTTACGGCTAGAAATATTTTTAAAGAATAAAAAAAAATATTCTAAAAGAATATTAAACATTTCTTATAGAATGTATTATTCTTTATATTTTAATTCTGTCTAAATAAGATGTACATCGCTAGCATTTACTACGAATTACATTTCTATATTTAAATCAAAACACAGATAAAGCGATAAAAAAATATTCTAAAAGAATATTAAACATTTCTTATAGATTGTATTATTCTTTATATTTTAATTCTGTCTAAATAAGAGGTACATCGTTATAATTTACTACGAATTACATTTCTATATTTAAATCAAAACACAGATAAAGCGATAAAAAAATATTCTAAAAGAATATTAAACATTTCTTATAGAATGTATTATTCTTTATATTTTAATTCTGTCTAAATAAGATGTACATCGCTAGCATTTACTACGAATTACATTTCTATATTTAAATCAAAACACAGATAAAGCGATAAAAAAATATTCTAAAAGAATATTAAACATTTCTTATAGAATGTATTATTCCTTATATTTTAATTCTGTCTTAATAAGATGTACATCGCTATCATTTACTACGAGTTACATTTCTATATTTAAATCAAAACACAGATAAAGCGATAAAAAAATATTCTAAAAGAATATTAAACATTTCTTATAGAATGTATTATTCTTTATATTTTAATTCTGTCTAAATAAGATGTACATCGCCTACATTTACTACGAATTACATTTCTATATTTAAATCAAAACACAGATAATAATTTCTCAGAAAAATGATGGCAAACCAACCCACAAAATGCTTTCAACCCGAATCTCGTTGCCTTAATGGAGGCAGGTAATTGCCGCAGATTATAAGTTCGATTAGTCAGTGGATTCTTGTCCTACTTTTCAGATACTGCCAAGAAAAAACTATAGAATCCGCCTCACCCACACAGGGGGAGCAAAAGCGACTTGATTGGCAACTGATTGTCAGTTGATTGACAAATTGGTTGAAGGTGTGTGTGCTGTGCTGTGCTCCTCACCTTCTGGGGCCTGATACTCGCAGGTATTCCGCTCTTTTATTTCCAATTCCCACTGCTGATAAGCCGGCAGTCGATTACCTTTCGGGCCTTTAACATACGGACAACAATTCAATCAAGTATCCATCACATACACACGCCTGGAAAATCATGCCCAGATAACCAAATGGTTGGATAACAAAGCCAACAGATAATACGAATCACAAATACATATAGGGCCGGTCCCACCGGACTTCTCTCTGTATTCGTATTCGTATTATTTGCTATAGACTCGAAAATAAAAAAAAAAGTTTATCGCACGCAAACAAAAACGACCTTCAGTAATGATGCCTTCGTATTTACCTAGCCACATTTATGTCGCGTCGATGTCTTATTGCCATTTTGCCATTTATATTTTGTATATTTTTAAAGCACTTCCGCTCTGCTTTTCCTGGTGGTAATGTGTAAGTACTAAATCATTATTAAGTCATTTTACTCGATTGTTTACATATCAGCGTGGCGAACGAAGAGTTTAAAATGAGAAAGAACCCAAAGCTTTCTTGCTTTCGCTCTTTGTGTACGTCTTTTCTCTCAGTTCAGTCAGGAACAGTGCAACGCATATTAAATGCTCTACAAATTCTGTCAATTTTGAATTTAAGGCTGATTCTACTAAAGAGGGGAAAAAGATAAAGTAAGATGAAAAAACATAATCAAATAATTGATGAACGGACATAGCTAAGCATTAATTTATAAAACAAAGTTTAATCCCTACTTCATAGGAATTTTAAAACCAGAGACTACATTTTATTCATACAACATGTTGATAAGAAAAATTGTATTTATTTCTTAAGTATATATTTTTTGTCTTTCTATCTCGGTTCAGTTGAGTTCAGTTATGGCCAAGGGTGTCGACTAAGATTTGCCCTGGTGTTCAGGTCTCTACTTTGCAAGAAGTCGATGAATATAGAGATCTGACATTAAAACTGTCGATCCTAGGGTATCAGAGGTATTCTTACCAGGAATATATACATTTATCTTTTATATTTAAGGGTCGAATTCTACGAGTATTTGGTAACCCCATTAATTATTTAAATATAGAACCTTGAAACTCTTGGTGCCTACCCAATGCCCTTAATAGGGCATTAAATAAAACAAATGGGACTTTGCAGTAGCTGCAATCGAAATTAAAATATTTGCTTTTAAAGAACACACAACAAGGGCACGTGTACCGATTCGAATGACAACAAAAATATTTAATTTACTTGTAAACAGTGTCTGTGTTATTTCGCGGTTTATTAATTTGGTTTTCGTTGTTATTGTTATTGCTGCAAACGTATCTTTACATCTTTGTGCGGTTTTTATTTCCGCCTTCAATGCAATTGAGTGCATAAACTTAATTATTGTCAAAAGTGTCACAACAACAAGGCAAGTGGATGATCGAGTGGAATATAAGAGATATACATAAGTGCTAGGAACGACTATAAAATCTAATGAAAACGTACAGCAGCGGTGTTGAAGATGTCATTGAAATAGCTGTGGCTTTATAACCAATTAAAATTTAGTCTAAAAGTAGGCTATAAAATGTTAACAAGTGGCGATACCATGTTAAAGATTGCCACAGTTATCATTTTCGATTCAAAATCGATCAAAAAGGAGTCTAAAAGTATGCTACAAAATTTCACGCCTTAGAAAGATTTCATTGCCCACTTTTAGGCACATTTAAAATTGTTTTCAAATCCGTAGATATTTGTATAGCTCCTCTGATAATGATCACTTCGTTGCTTCCAACAAAAACTTTAAAATAAATCTACAAGAAATACATAAACTATGTGGAGTTTCTCTTTTGTTTACCACTTTGGCTGGGGGGAATGGGGGAAGAGAGGCCAAAGGTTCTCTCTTTAAGTTTGGAGCTCAAGGCTTTTAATTAACTAGCGGTAAATCGCATCGAAAAGCTGAGTGTAAACTTTTCCAGTTCCAACACACATACAAAACATAGGCAAGCATGTAGAAATTGGCGAACGAAACGAAACCAACTAACGGACAAAAAAGCTTAGGTCATTGACCAAAAAAAGATATAGCATTGTAAAGAGTGAGGGGCAAACTATGTATTTCTCTTACACTCTTAAAAGCGCTCTCTTTTGGCGAGCACGTTTTCCCCAGAAAAAAAGCCAACGACGCCACTTCTGCCCGTGTGTGTGTCAGAGTGTGGAGCACACATACAACACACAAAAACGGTTCTGTTAGGGCAGCTTTTGTTGTTTCTTCCCCTTTCCACTCTTTTTTTTTTTGGCAGCCCAACAACAACAAAACCAAAGGCAACACAAAAAAACCATTTTGTTATGCGGCCCCATGGTTGTTGTTATTGCTGTCCTATGGGCACCAAAGCGGCGGCGGGGCTTACGTCATTCATAAAAATATAAACGCAGCCCAAAGAGCGACGACAAAGAGAAAGAGGGAGAGCAACAACAAGTACAACGTAGAATGAGAGGGGGCAACGTCTTTCGATTACTTTTGTTGTGAATGCAATTACCTTAGGAATAATTTAACCATTCTGTCCATTATTTATTTCCTTGCTCTCGCTGGGCTCTTCTTCTCTGCACTCTCTTTCCCGATGTTGTTTTGTTTAATCAATTTTTATGGCAGCTCCATTGTTTTTGGCCTTCCTCTCTGCATCCCTCTCTCTTCAACGGTCACAGTCTCTTTCTATCGTCCCGATTCTTTTAACACGTTTACAATCAAATTAACGAAGACACGGCACTCTCGGCTGGCGGTTGATGAGTTGATTAATTAACAAACATTGCAATCACTGTTGTCACATCTTAAATGAATTAACCGCGTTTGTTTTGCTCGTTGCTCGTTGGCCACCTACGATATCAGTGTTGCCAGATGCAAATTTTGCTTTCCCCCTAAAAAATCTCAAATAGTCATTATTTCCACCTAAAAAATCCAGTCTTCCCCCTAAATTTGAAAAATATGTTAATGAAATCAAAACTCATATTTGCAAATATATTTATGCTAATACGAAATAGGTCTTTGAATTATTTACGATATATTCGAATATTTGGGTTTGCGAACGACTATCGAGTTATTAGATTCGATCGTAAAAAAGCTGAATTAGCTAGAAATTTATCCCGCTAGTAATCTAGCTAGAAAACTACCGAAAACAGTCTTTCAGTCCTTCGATAACAATATAGTGCTGTAAAATGCAAAACTACTGTTTCCAATGAAACAAAATATTCGTTACATTTTACCGAATACTAGTTAGTTTCTTGACAATATTTAACCATTTGTTTAATCATTAAACTAATAAGAATTCTAAAAGATAATTTAATTTTCCTTAAATAACCACATTTCCAGAATTAGATTCCAAAAAATACAATACAAACTCTTGTAAAAAGGACAATAACTATATTTTAATACATGTATCCAGGAGCAGGGGCCGTGGGAGCTGTGCCTCCCGCATCGGGAGGACCACCCACTTTCTGCAGCGGCACAATCGTAGACTTAATATCCCTGTTCGAAGTTTTTCGCAGCTCGGTGGCCGCGTGCTGCAGCTGCATGGTGCACTCGTTGCTGGCGCCGTTCAGGGTGAGATGTGCGCACTCCTTCTCGAGGAGCATGGCCAAGGCCTCCAGCAGCTCGACGAATCCCAGGGCCAGAGCAGCCCGCCGAATGCGATTGAGCTCCTTGTAGAAATTCTGCGTCTTGTCCGGCATCTTCTTGGCATGCCGCAGGACCTTCTGGACGTCCGACTGCAGGCTCGCCTGCCGGATCCACACGACACTGCTCTGGGAATAGGATCGCCGATCTGCACGCACCGGAAAGCTGGCCGACTCGCCGGGTGCCAGGTCCTCGGGAAATCCGAGCAGCTCCAAGTCACCGACCCACGGTATCACATTCGTGCCAGGCGGGAGTATGTTCAGCATCAGATTCGACTTCTTCTTGCTGTCGGTGAAGGCGTAGATGAATCCATACCACTTCTCCGAGACTTGGACCAGAGCAGCCATGTTCTCCATTTTGAGGGCACCGTGAAGGAGGACGCATAGGTTTTCCCTTTGCTGCTCCGTCTGCGGGCCTGAGGAATGCTTGACCACAATGGTGACATCCGCGTCATCGCCACTCTCTTCGGTTTCCTTTGGATCCTTGGCGTAAAAGTCCCGTATGTCCGTTTCCAACTTCTCCAGCTCGTAGTTCGGATTGCTGGTGTCCAGGTTGAGTTTCGGGGGCTTTGCGGCAGCAGCCAAGCCACCAGATCGGCGACTCCCTCCACTCTTTTCCCGCTCCACCTTCGGCAGCACCCAATGGCGGCTCAGAGTGGCCGGGGAACCGATGTCGGAGAGGGCGAGGAATCCGCACACCTCAATCCTTTGGTCGATGTGTCGGAGCGTGGGTTCTCGGCCAAAGATCAGAGAAGGTTGTTCGTAAGGAGCAGTGGGTGGCCAGAGCAACACGGGCGCCTCCATGCGGAAGTAGCTGCCGCACTTGAGAGTCACCTCCGTGGACTTGTAGCTCGTCTCGCACAGACGCTCGATCAGCTCGAAGACGGTGGTGCGTCCCAGCTCGCTCTTGTGGCTGGGATTTGGGTTGGGATTGGGATTACCCTCAACCGCCTCGGCGTTCTTCGTTGGCTTGGTCATAAAGAGTTGGCCTGGGAATCAGTAAGTAAGAAAATGAATCTGGAAGCACCTCAAAAAAAGCTAGATTCCCGACACTCACCCTTCAGCCCCGCCTTGTCCAGCAGCTGCTGATACACAGCCAATCCCCTGGTGAAGTAGTGATCGCCATGCAGTCCCAGGCAGATAAAGTTCACGTTGTAGTTGGCCAGCGTTTTCAGCCAGGCAAAGTCCGAATCCGCATCATTGCTGGCAATGGCATCCAGGAATCCAGAGACCGAGGTGCTGCCAAAGCCGAGGCCGCAGTCCGTGAAAACCACCAGTTGCAGTATGTTCTGGGAGCCCCAGGTGGACATTATGGAGACGGACGCCTTGAGCATGCTCATCAGACAGGCCTTGTCCACGGCCTCCACCTTCTTGACCGCCTGCCGGATCTGGTCGTAGTCCCGGGTGAAGTCCACCTTCAATTCCGCCGTGGTTGTGTAGGAGAGCAGGGCCAGGTGCTCCAGCTTGCCCGCAGCCGAGAGATTGTCCAGCAGGTGTTGGATGCCCTTGATGGCCAGCGATTG
This sequence comes from Drosophila rufa, assembly GCA_018153105.1. Classification (NCBI taxonomy): domain Eukaryota; kingdom Metazoa; phylum Arthropoda; class Insecta; order Diptera; family Drosophilidae; genus Drosophila; species Drosophila rufa. Next base: position 22,377,768 of record JAECXS010000096.1, read on the forward strand.
GTAGGTGTGCTCATTTCGTCCTGGAACGGGACGCAGCATCGAGAGCGATGCATCCAGCGCTATCAAGGTGGGCATCTTGGCGACTTTAAAGGTTTATTTTGGTTTCCGGCAAGTTTTGTTTTTAATTCTTCTTCTTACGCTCCAGCTGAAATGCCATTCACCACGCTCCGCGTGTGTATGAGTTCTATGCGAATGTTCGTTAGTGAGTTGGCGCCAAATTCGAAAATTGAATTGGGAAGAAATAATTTATTTTCACGATATTAATTTAACTTTTAAAATATTTAGTATAAAATAACAGTTGTTATTGGATACATAACTTCTTTTCTTAGCTCACATAAAATATAAAGAGGATTTCCTTCACAGATTATAAGAAAATTGAACCTTAATTAATGCAAATTAATTCAATAACTATTCTGATCTTTCATTTGTAATCTTAAATATATTTATTAGATATTATTTATTTACCAAAATTTCCAGTGATTTCTTAAATAAACTCTTTACTCTGATTGATATTCCTGCAGAATGGCGCCTGTATAAATTAAATTAAATTGGGGCCGCTGGGCATCATCTCAATCAAACGATTTGGGATGCATCATATTCGAAACTTTAATTGCCTTGATTTCGCCGCAAAAGCATCTAAAGTTCGGCACCCATATCGTTTGTCTGCATTGTTTGCACTCAATGGTTTTGTATTAGAATAAATTGAATTTTGATTCGATGGCAGCACCCAGACTGGGTGTGATGCGGGAAATCATCAGCGTCTCATCTCGCTTTTAATTACATTTTATTAAAAACATATACGACCAGCGACGCCACGATGCTCTCCAGCAGCTGAGAAAAGTGCAGAATGGAGAGAGCCGGATCGGATCCACATCCCCTCCGGACTAGACGCCAGAATCATTCATCGCTCTGAGCTCGAGCAGTGAGGACGTTCTTAGTAATAGTGCTCCGAATTTAAACCAAAGTGCTGCCAGTGATTGTGTCCGACTCTACTCCAAAGATATCAAATATATTTAACAGAAAAGTGAGTATGTTTTATAATTAACTACGATGACTCAATAGAATCTAAGAACTTGCCTAGTATATACCCTAGACCGATCACAATTTATCAACCTTTAACCCAGGCCAGCGTCCTTATCAATAAACAAATAGGTCCAGGTTCTCTCGTTCTCAATCTATATAGGCTTTTTCAATACAACTCAGCTGTTAATTATGCCTTTTATTTCGAGCTCGTAAATCTCATTTCGCATATTTGTGACCCAATTTCCCGAATGCATCACTTCCTCTCCCTTTTGAAGGAGAATCTGGCACATGCATCCAATCGCCCAGTGGGGATGCTGGATACTTTTGCGTCATTTGTTTATCGCCGCAAGAACAATATCGCCGATTATATGGCGCTCTATATATATCTGTTCAGCGAGGTCTAGCCGCACAATGGACAAGGAACCAATTTGCTTTGTTTGCCGTTGTTTCAGTTGCAAATCAGCGCCGAGTTCTTTATTATTTGTTTGCACCCCCATAAATACGGCACATCAATTTCGGTGTGTTTATTAGTTTATAGTTATTTGTTATAAACAAAATGTTGATGTAATTCGCAAGGAGGAAATACCTCTGAAGGCGAGCGACGCCATTGCAATTTGCATTCAATTTATACAGTTTCCGTTCGATTATCCACAGATCACGCATCGGATCATCCCAATTGAAGATCGGACGCACGGCACCATGGGCGAGGGAAGTCGGACACTCCAATTAGTATTCCTGGCTCTAATTGCAGTCGCTCAATGGCAGGCAATTGCCGCAGGGCCAGTCTCGTAAGTAAACTAGATCGAACGACTTAATTAATAGAGTTGGTCCAGTTCTTTCAATACATAGCTACCCAAATATAGTTAAAAACTTCAATTAAAAAAGAATGAGGGTTCTTCTAATTTCACTTTCTGATGACGGTCATTTGACTTGGTTTTATACAATAAACTAGCTTGGTTGTTTTGCAATATCTTTAACCAAGCTAACTGGTTAAATATAAAAATCTTTACACAAATACAAAATCCGTATTTCCGTTGAATTCCCTTACTTCCTTTTAATTTTTCCATTTCCTAGGAATGGTTTAATGCAAATTTCTATTGAAAATCAAGTTAAATTCATTTCATCTCATCTATATGTTACGAATAATGTTATGCATATTTCTATTGTAAATGAAGTGAATTAAGATCTCATCTAGATGATACGACGAATAGTCTTATGCAAAATTCTATTGAAAATGCAGTGAAATCCTTTCAATAAGGTCTCATCTAGATGTTACGAAAAGTATGATGCAAAATTCTTTATAAAATCAATTAAAATTCATTCAATAAGATCTTATCTAAATGTTACGAATAGACTTATGCAACATTCTATCAAAAATGAAGTAAAATCCTTTCAATAAGATCTCATCTAGATGCAAAGCCATTAAAATGAACAAGTTCTAAGAGTCCAATTACTTTGAATGAGATACTCGGGAGGGAGAGCTATAAATCTGCGATCATATCTCTCCCACAAGGGTGGTAATTGGATGCTCAAACTTTCCGAGTGCTCGCCCTCGCCCCAATCTAGCGATTCAAAGGAACTGCACACTATATATCTAACATAGCTCTCCCTTTTTATGGCTTTGGACACATGTCACACATTCGTTCGCACTTGGCTCCAGTGTGAGAGCCCCGAGTGGTTCCTATTCCTATCTGGCAGCCTCCACTGGGAATTTTTAGCGAAATGTGTAAGACATCAAACTGACTGTTGTCGGTCGGCGCCTGGCCATCGGATGGATGCATCTGCATCGCATGCACAGCCTGCTTCAGCCTCATCCACATTCACTAATGACTAATGCCTTCAAAGGGAGGCCAAGATGTTGGGCTGTTCCGCTTATTTGTTTGTTTATTTTCGGACTCGGGATGGAACGGGGCATGTTTTTAGTGCACACTTCATGCAAATGGGACTGGGAACTGGGAACTGGCACTGGGGAGGGTGCCTCTTCTGGCATGTGTTGTGTGTGTGCTTCCCCTATATCCATGCTCTTATCCGTCGGCACCAGTGCACTTCACACAAACAGCTTGGGATTAGAAATAGGGTTCCTGACCCTGAGAGCCCTGAGATCTCGATCGCTCCCCTCAATATTTATAGATGCACACAGCACTGATGGCACTGATGGTGGTGGTCCCCAGTCCCGTGCCCCCACTCCATATGATTAATGACCTAGAGCGAGGCTAATTTTAAGCAATCTCCGTGTCCCCCGACTCCTTGCAGCAACGAGGAGCTGCGTGGCACCATCCAGTCGCTGATCTATTCCTACAACCAGCTGGACAATAAGCTGGAGCGGCACGAGCATCGCGAGCGGGCCCTGGGCGAGCTGCTGAAGAAGGCCCTGCAGACGCTGCAGAAGGGCCAGAAGAGTCTGGAGCCGATCAATGGGATCTTTGGGCGCCTGGACGAGAGGGTCAGCCAAATAGAGACCATGCTGATAACAGTAAGTGAGCTATTATATTAAAAGTTATAATATAAAAAGTAAACACCTATAAGGACATATAAATACATTTTTTCGGCATAATTTTTATTTCTAAATTTATTAATTTTCGTTATTAAAATCGGCTTTGAAAATCGGGATTGAAAAAATTAAATATGCTCATCCTAAGATTAAGAAAAGTCGGGATTAGCTAGAAATCCATCCTACTTGGGATTAAATCCGGTAACTTAATCCCTTTTTATCTGTTTAGAGACCTCTCAAGCTTTAAAGCATTATTATTGAAATCGCCTGAGATTTTAGGGTCTATAATTGTATAGCATACTTTTAGACAGCGTTTTAATTGATTTAACATCTCTTTTAAACATTTCTGTACTTGAAGTTTAAAGCAGTTTTATATGAAAATGTTTTACAATAACGTAGGTTTTCCTATTACTACCAGGGATTCCACAGAAATCGCAGTGGTTTTGAAATCTCCTTAAATAGTCCATAAGTATGCTACAAAATATTAAAGAAAGCCAATTTTCAACAAATTTAGACTTCTAAATTTTTGAGGCATATCTGTATTTTATAACTTAGAATAATATTGAATATCATAGGGTTATATAATATTTAAAAACTGTTATTTTGTTAAAACAATTTCTCTAGCAAGAGGAAAAGTACAATACTCAGTCGGACCGCTTCAGCCAGGCCACCGAGCACATGTTCAAGTGGATGCGTGAGAACGACGAGTGCTTCAAGCGACCACCGGTCAGTTCCAAGCTGATCGCCGCTCCGGCTCCGGCCCCAGCGCCCGCCATTCCCAAGGAGTTCCTGGAGGAGCAGCAGCGCGTGAACAAACAGCTTCTGGAGGAGATCCAGAAACTCTCAGCCACGGTGGCCTCGCTCAAGGAGGGCAGCCAGAAGGCGGCTGTGCAGAACCAGCAGAACTTCGACACACTGCCCAAGGGCCAGGAGCTGCTGGCCCAGATTGAGGCCAAGTTGCAGCAGCACTCGGCAGCGGCGGCGGCGGCGGCAGCGGCAGCGGCATCGGTGACTACCGCTGCTCCGCCCAAGAACGATGAGTTCGAGGCCCAGCTCCTGGAGAGTCTGAATTACTTAGGAGGAAAGGTGACCCAGCTGAGCGAGAGTGCCCAGCGTCCAGCTGCTCCCGTGGGACTGAACGAGAAGGATCGGTCCTATATCCAGGAGTTGAATAACGAGACTCTGAATGCCTTGGCGCAGCTGAAGAACGAGAACTCGGCGGCTCAAAAATCGGGTGGGTGCAGACATTTTTTCTAAGATTTTCAATCCCAAAATGTTTATAAATTATCCAATTTTCTCCCTTAAAGCCTTGAGGGAGACCACGGAGCGACTGCAGCAGACGGAGGCCAACATCCAGGCGGACGTCCGCCAGCTCAACACGGACGTGGAGACGCTCAACAAGTACCTGGCCTCGGCCAACGAGAGCAACACCAAGCTGACCGAGGGACTGGAGGCACTGGGTAAATTCAACAACATCATGATGACCAACTCGGAGGTGGTCCTGGACACCCAGCGCAAGGTGGAGTTCGGCACGCTGAACGTGGTGCAGCGCGTGGGCAAGCTGCTGGGCGAGCAGGTGACCCAACTGACCGAGCTGCTGAAGGAGCGCTTTGCCGCCTTGGACGGAGCCATTGTGAGCACCCAGCAAGAGGCGAACAAGAACCTTAGCGGCCTGCTGGAGACGGAGCTGAGTCAGGTGTGGCATCGCATTGAGATCATGGCCGGCGAGATCAGCCAGAGCCGGGAAATGCTGGGCGTTATCCAGTCCGCATCCGATGGGTACATCAACAGCACTCTGGCCACGATGATGGGACTGGGCGGCAAGGTGGAGGAGACCAAGAAGCACATGATCGATATGGACGAGAACCTCAACTACCTGCTGGGCAAGCTGTCGCTGATGTCGAGCGAGTTTGCCAACATCAAGAAGGGTCTGGCCGACTCCCTCGAGGATCTGCGCAACTCCTTCCATCTGCTCCACGAGCGAATGCCCACGGGTCCCGGGCCCCATAACATTGACAAGAACAAGTATCTGACCGACGTCAGTCTGCTGTCCAAGCGTCATGTTGAGCCGGAAAGGGAGTAGACGCGAGCAGGAGCGGGAGCCAGAGACTCCCCCGAATTGAAGAAAATACAATACATCTAACCATAGCGCCTAAGTCTGCCCACTTACATGTGAACATAACGATCTTAAATCCCCAATACATACACTTCATTTATGAACAATACACTCTTGTGGTTTATCTTACAAGCTAGAGGAATTCCTGGCGATAATTTACATATACATAATTAGTTAAGGTAACTAGTTAATAGAAGGGTCTCACTTTCCCCAGCGCTGTTCGCACCGCGAGTACTTGAACAGGATGCTGGCGAACGTCTCCACATCGAAGTACCTTCCGCTGGGATGCGTGTGGAACTCGGTGAAGCGAACGTGCCACGGCAGCAGACCAAAGGTGCATGTCTGACGCGAAAACACGATGCCCAACTCCGGTTCTGGGGCCACGAATCCCAGTCGCTTGGTCAGCATGCCGCTGATCTGCTCGGTGAGCGCTTCGCGCTTTTGGCTGAGTAGGTTTTGCACCAACGGCGTCTCCCTCTCCTCGTACAGCTCCCGGCAGACGTCGGCTATGAGGGCATGGCCATCGGAGTCACCGATTTGATACAGCTGCAAAGAGGGGAAAGCCGAAAAAATCAATTAGAAACTGATAAGACAGCGAATAGTTCCGGGAATCGCTTTAGATATGTACTCTGCCGAAGGGGGCCTTCTGCTTTTATGGGGAATAGAATTTTAATTAAATTTCTGTTGCCAATAAAATACTATTCATTCTTTTAAACTTTAAACAAGGCATTAAGGCTAACCTTATTTTACGGAAAACTATTAACAATCTTGTACTTTGACCAATACGTAAATATTCAAAGTTCATAAAGCAACGATTGGAAATCAAAATCTTATCTTAATTTGTATTGCCTTAAAAGAGGGTTGTAATGACTTGTTCATTTGCTTGTTTAAATCGGATCTAGGTTGAGAATGCCCATAAAGGAAGCCACCTTATCATCAATCTTATTCCGGAACGTAAAAGTATCTCCTCAATCTCGTTTCTTAGGGTATTTCGACATTCTATATCTTCAATTTCGTCAGCCTTATCATTTCCCCCTCACCTGCATTTGCTGAGGTAAATGCGAACCGCTTGCACCATTCGCATAACCGTTTGCCTTTTGTCCGTTTCTTGACTCACTCTCCGGCTTGCCTGCACTTGGTGGCCACTTGAAGCATCTGCCGCCGTCCTCGCTGGCCGACTGACACAACTCGGCCAGTTCCACGTAGCCCCTGTCCCTCGTCCGCTTATCGTACACACTGACATGCTTGACGCCCACGTCCAGGGCAAAGCCGAATATGCGCCTCAGGAGCAGCGCATCCACGTAGCCGTCGGTGGGCGAGATTACCAGCACCAAGTGCTGCGGCGTCTTGGTCAGCTGGGAGCGGCACTCGGCGAGCACACGCCGCTCATGCAGCTCACGTGCTGCGTCGCCGCGCCAGAGGTCATATGACCGTCGAGCCAGTGCATTCAGCCGGTCGCAGAGACGTTGCAGCAGCTCGTAGCCGACGACCAGGAGGAACAGCAGCTTGCCTAGCAGCAGGCAGAGGACCGTGATCATGCTGGCGGCGGCGACGGGCGTTGGAATGTGCGCTCTCTTCGGCTAGGAATCCGCTCCTGTTGCTTCTTCGGTTCCCCTTTGCAGTGTACACAAGCGGACATAACCTTCAAAGGGGACGCAAGCCGTCAGATGCGATTTCAGAGGAGCCAGGGGCCTACCCACGGTTGTCCAAGGTCGGTTGTCGAGCGGCTCAGTTACTCCGGCGCGGGGTCATCGTGTTATCCAAGCTTATTTCGTTTTAACCGATGCGCTCTCTCGTAGTACGTGTTCTTCAGTGTGACCAGATGATAAGAATCGGTGTGACCAGGTTGTAATAACCTGTGCTGCCAATTTAGCTATTTTCACCAGATCTGGGGACCTGACACCGGTGTTGCCAGGAGCCGAGCGACCAAATAAGCTAAAATTAGCTAAAATAAGCTTAAAAGCCCATATGCGAAAAAAACATAAGTTTATTAGGTTTCTTGAAGTTTTTAAATAAATTAAAGTATTTGGTAATTTTCTTGCTTGGTTAAATACTTTTCTTTTTTTCACTTGTTCAGTTTAACATGTTTCTTTAATGTGATTTAATTTTACATAAAAAAAAACTGAATCGCAGCAGGTGGCTTAGTTGCCTGAACCGCGTCCGAATCCACCACGGAACTCGACCTCACCGGCGCCAGGTCCAACATCACCCTTCTTGTCAACACCACTGCCGCCGGGAGCGCGTCTGTAGGCCGAACGGTCCTCGCCGGTCTTGGAGGCATCTCCAGGGCCGCGTGGGCCACCGGCGGCTGGGCGCGGGCGCACTGTCTCGGAGCGCTTCAGGGTCGAGGGCACAATCTCGGGGGGCAGATGCAGGTAGCTGCGCAGCTCCTCGATACCCTCGTTGGTGAGGTACCAGTAGTAGTGCCTCCAGGCGAACTGCTCCTTGACGAGGCCGCGCGAGTGCAGGGACTGCAGTGCCTTGATGACGTGCAGATTGGGGATAGACTCCAGCTCGGGGTGCTTCTGGGCGTGGAAGTCCTTCTTGGCCACAATTACGCCCTCCTTGAAGAGGTATTCGTAGATGGCGACACGATGGGCCTTTGGCATGAACATGTTTGCGTCTTCTATGGAGCAGAGACCGGAAAGATAAACAATACATATTTTTGTGGCAAGTTGTTCATTCATATCTGAAAAATCAAAAATACACACATTTACCCTTCCACAGTTGACTACTTTTGCAAGCTTAAAAAACTTCGATTTGATTTCAAGTTCCAAATGAAATTCCGTTCTTAATTCGATTTAACTGGTTGTCGAAAATGCGCGTAAAGAAGTTTGACTCAAAAATAACAAGCTCCTTTATATATATATAAGCTGTGAAGTCATTTAACCTTATAAAATATTCTGTTGAAGTCACGAAAGCATTTATTGCTAAAATATGCTATATGAACTTTTAAATAAGCTATATTTCAGACTATAAGCTAACTTGCCAATTTTGTACGCTTTTTAAATTTCAAATGTGCTAGATCTAGCCTGAAATAAGCTAAAATGGCAGCACTGCCTGATACACCCATAGGCGCTTTAGTCAAAGCTTCAAAGTCTGGCAACGCCGATTCACGAGCTTTATTTCGCTATTATTTTCGTCTTTGCCGGTTCTGTCAGTGTGTTCTCGCGAAGTGAAAACTGCAATTCTTTGCCAATTCAAGCAACAAATAAGGTGAGTAATAACCGCCAGCCGCTGTCACTGTTTTAAGCGGGGCTTTCATTGTTACTCTTTTCGCGAATATAATTTACTTTAGTTCGCCGGCCAGGCTGTCTGCTGAATTTCTTTAGGGCGGGGTGGGGGGAGATGTAGGTGTTGGTGTCCGTGTCGGTGTCGGTGTCCTAGTGCCTGTGTGTATGTGTGCATGCTGTGGGTGTTTCGTACTTGTAGTGGAAGAGAGACAAAAGACAAGAGACAGCTGTGCTTTGGATTCAGATGTGATGGCTATTTTTGTGTGATTCATATTGTTTGTAAAATTAAATTCACACAAATCACCAACACACACAAGGTCTCCGGTGTATTTCTGACGATGATTTCATATCCGATTCCATGCCACAATTAATTACCAGCAAGTGTATGCAAAATAACCCTTAGCTGCTGGCCAGCGAATCTTCCAGGTGCCGTGGTTGTTAACCCCCGATAACAGTATATGTAACTACTCAGCTGTTGTGGCCATCTTTTGTTTTTGTTTGCTGACTCACACGCACACTCACACGCCCCTTCGCACACCAGCACACAATAGTTTACGCAAGACCAAACCCAGTTGTTTGTGTTTGTGCCGCTTGATGACTCAAAAAGATGGCCAAAATACGCGCTATCAGCGAAAATAATAAATAAGTTGAGAGAGAGAGAGAGAGATTACAAGTTATGTGGAAAAAATACATGGCCTTAAAAGGCGCCAGGTTTCAATTTTCCATTAGCAGTAATTCGAGCCCACTCATACACGCAAAAGATAACGGTAACTTAGCTGCAGACATTTAATCTCTGCCTTGCATTCCTCCTTTTTGCACGCAACAAACGCATCTGCCGCAACAGAAGCAACAAAAACAAGAACTAGTATTAGAGCCGGGCGAAAGTTGAATCTCAGCTTAGTTGCTATCCTCTCCTCCTCTTCGTCTTCCTGCTGCATTTCCCACTCTTAATTGCCAGCCATTTGTTTTAAGCTACTTAAAAGCAAAAGCAACAACTTGTGTGCCGCCGGTGCAATAAACTCATTGCCATTGGCAGTATTAAGGCAGCGGAAAAAAAAAAAAACATCTGCGCATACACTCTCTCAGAGAGTTTTCCCCATTTTCCGCCAACTCGAAGTCGAAGCTTTCTCCGACGCTGCAAAATGTGCAAGATTTGAAGCTTGCACAAAATCCTGCCGGCTCCAAGTGCGAAATCCATTTTCATTGCCACTCCGATAGCTGGCCCCAAATGGTCAAGCGGCGCTTTTTTCCCCCAAACAAGGCCACGAATTTTCAGCTTGATGTGGCAACAGAGCTGCTAACAGCGGCTTAACAGCGCGACTCCTGTCAGAACTCCGAATGCGTATTCCGAATCGGAGTCGTGGGCGTGCGCTTCGTTAAGGGTGTGTTCTTCGAGTGTGTGTGTGTATGGGAATCGCATTTGTGTGTCATTCAGCCCTCAGTCCCGTTTAGGAGTCACTTGACCCAGTTGGAAGTCCGGAGCAATTTCGTGGACCAACTTGTTTCGATTTCGCCTTTAATGTGCCGCCGCCGCCGCCGCCGCAGACGCAGTGATACACACACAGCTAAATGAGCAAGGAGTGGCCGCCACTCGGGCTCCACCTTTGCGGCTTCTGCCAGTGCCCGCTAACCGAATCCAAGCCCTTTGTATGGCTGCCAGTGTTGTGACCGCCGCCGCAGCCGCTTGAGCAAAGCAAAAGCAAAAGAAACGAAAGAATCCGCCAAGGAACGTCAATTACATAATGTGCTTGCTTCGTATTTAGAGCGCTTGAGATTCCCGCAGTAAGTCCCAAGGAAAGAGCCTTCCGGCACAATGTTCTCCTGCTGTCGAGCGAATGCCAAGGCAGGCAAAAAGGATAAGGCCAGCAAGGACAAGGAGGAGGGCGCAGAGCCGGAACAGGAGCAGGGAGAACCGCAGCTAAATGGCAAGCCGGAGAAGGAGCCGCTGCAGGAGGCAGGAAAACCAACTGAAGCGGATAATCCGGTGAAGGAGGAAAAGACCCAGCCAGAGACCGACACTACTGGTATTGACACATCCCTAAGTATATACACACTCCTCCTCCTCCTCCCTCTCTCTCTCCGGCAGCTCAACAGCTGGGCGGAGAGCAGTCGGCTTTCGTGTCCTCTCCGGAACGAGCCCCGGATCACTGCACACTTGCTGCAGCTCTGACCAGGAGCTTTATTCCACTTCCTGTCTTTTCATTTTGAACTTACATATGTACTTCGAGAGGCTTTTAGTGCCCGGTTGAGTTCACTTTTAAGTTGGTTTCCACTGCACTTTCCCTGTACGTTGTATATAGGTGTGGAATATATCAAGGAATAGTGCCGATTCCGAGTTGATTAATTAGGAATAGATATGTATGTAGCCAAAGACATTACACATACTAGGCATTATTTTATTTTTATAAAGTGATTAAGTCGTGCGCATCGATCAAAGTGTGTTCGTGTGTATGGCTACACCCAAAAAAAAATCATCATAGAACCTATACGATTGTTACATGAATTCTACACTCTTGACTATGAAAAATTTCTTAATAAGATGCTTATCAATTTAATACTACGAAAGTATAAATTTTATACTCATCTCCACCAATATTTCATAATAATCACTAACGCGACAAACAGAAAAGCACTAAATTCCAGCTAACGCCATATGTTATCGAAATTTCGTTGTAGGTTCGTATAAAAATAATACTCAAAAATACACAATTGAAACTATAGAGTATAAAAACTAAACTTTGGAGTATACATTTGATATTTTGAAGTATAAAACTATACTAAACTCGTTATACTGCTTGAGTATACTTTTAAGACAACGCGTAGAAAGGTTAAACTCTTATTATTTTTTTTTGGGTGTAGTACAACTGAGGTCACAAATATAGAAACTTAAATCAAGGTTATTGCTTATTTAAGGCGTTTAGCTTTTAATATATTTTGTTTATTTTGGTTGTCAAGGTTAAATCAACTAAGCATAGTTTTTAAAAAGATAATTTCACAGCAAAAGCGTCGTGGTCAAGGACATTTAATGTTAAAAAGTATAATCAAGAATTTAAAAACGTTAAATTTCTTTACAATGTCTTGACTTTAATTATAAAGGCTAGATTGGAAGTATTCGTATTATTCAAATCTTATAAAAAATATTTATATTGTTGATCTCAATAATAGCTTAAACATATTTTATTACAAAGATTTAGTCACTTTAACTTGTGTATTTATTGTTATTACTATTAATGGGAATTCAGTAAAAGCCTTAGGTAATTCTTGGTTAAGTAATAAATAATTAGCAACAATGACTTCATAGTGGTAATAGAAAATGCTTTTTTAAATGCTATAAATGACAGAAATAAATCACACTAGACCAAGGCGAACCAGGAAGCGAAGAAAGCAAAGATTAATGTGAAGTAATCAACTCGAGTATCGGCGCTTTCCTTGATAATCGCTTGTGTGCCATTAAAGCCATCATGTAGAGTAATCTTAAGCAACACTTCCACAGTCAAACCAACTCCGGCTGAAGCGGCTAACAGATCACCAACACCAGCACCTGAACCAGCTTTAGAGGCAGAGACATTAGCCCGATCTACACACTCTTCGACATCCACGGCGCCACCGGCTTCGATGACCAGCGCTGGAGCGGATGAGGAGGATGATGTGGTGGAGACGGCTGTTACAGCCAGCACACCGCCTCCCCAGCCACCGCCCACGAAGAGCTGCCTTTCCAGGCACAACTCCACGGCTCAGTCAATCAAAAAGAAGGTGAACATCAGCAACCGGGCGGAGATCATTGAGCCGGAGCCACTGCCTCTGCTGCTGATTGCCAGCCAAAACCAAGGCTCGCTGCTGGACGACGACGAGGTGTTCTCCGACTCGCTGCCACCGCCGAAGCGGGAGAGCATGTGTGCGCCGTACATCGAGGGGGATTTCGTGTCGGAGACACTGGCCTTTGCCCACGGATTGCCCTCCTGGTTCGACGACGAGCGGCTCAACGAGATGTATGCTGCTTACCCATGCGTTTCTCCAGGGCCTGTTCTGGTTTTGGGTCTCTTCTTATCATTACTAATTCTGAGAGAGAATCTAGGTAGTCAGTGGAATAACATTCTGCGGAATGGGCTTAATAAAATTCAAAATTCTTAGTTTTAAAATTGAGAAAATCCCGAAATCCACTTGCTGCCTTAAGTAAGTCTAGAGTAAAGCACCGACCGGAACGAAACCAGAGCAGGCCCGTCAGTCGATCCCTCGCGTTCCCCCCTGGACGTTTAGTATATCCCCTCCTCTGACCTCGTTCCATGTACAGCGGCTGCATCGAGCCACCGGTCACGCCGGTGGGACGCGACGAGCTGGAGCTGAAGCGACAGCGCCTCTACACGGAGCTCCTGCGTGCCGCTCATGCGGCTGTGGAGCACAGCGTGGCCGTGCGGGGTATGACAGACACTCCTCCGATTGGTTTTCTTTTCGTTACTTGGATTGTGTTTAAGGATCATCTACTTTATACTTCTCTGTCATGCGTTTTCTTTTGTTTTCTTGCGTCGTGTTTGCATGTGGTTTTCCGTTTCCTTTATCGACTTGTTGGGCTTAGCTATGTATTTCTTTTGGCCATTTGTCACTCATCATCAGATCTTTTCAAGGGAAGTTTTAATTTGGATATATGTTTGTGTTTAGTCCGAGATATTGTGAGTGCACGCTTTATGGGGGGTTATCATGCTGACAAGTTCGCAACTACACTTAGATAATTTCTTCGTAATACTCTTCTTCAAGTTACATTTTCTTTAATGTAAATTACTACCAAGATACAGGCTTTAAATAATGATTTTTCTCTGGTGCAGATAACGAGCCGGAAGCCAAGCCCACGGCTTCTGTCGAGCACTTGGAGAGCATTTGCGAACGTCTGGAGACCCTCGTCGACCGATTGGAAAGGACTCTTTTAGCGCCGCAGCAGTTGCCACAGCCGCAGCCACTTGAACTGCCCACGCCTACTCTCCCGCCCCCGCCAACCGAAGAAGAAGTAGAGGAAGCTCTTCCAGTAGCAGCAGCAGCAGAAGCAGAAACACCACCACCACCTTCGCCTCCGCCGCCGCCCAGCAGCAGCAGCAGCAACAACATGAGTGTGGCAGGATTCGAGGATATTGTGGCGGGTCCGCTGAGCCAATATCTGGCTCTCTCCGCCAAGATTGGCGGCGATGTGGCCCAGCATGCTGAGCTCGTGAAGAGCGCCTTCGGGTGAGTTATAATCTCTAAAAAGCGAGCAAAAAACTTTAGTAATTCCCGATAATCAGCTTCCAGCAGCAGTACGTGACGCTAGCCACGCAGATTGCCCAGCCGGCGCAGCCCAAGCAGGCGGAGCTGCTGAAACCGACTTCAACCCAGATCAGCGCTATCCAGGACTTCCGCGAGAAGCACCGCTCCTCGCCCTTCTTCAACCACCTTTCGGCCATCAGCGAGAGCATTCCCGCTCTCGGTTGGGTTTGCGTGGAGAAGACCCCGGGGCCGTATGTGAAGGAGATGAACGACGCCGGACAGTTCTACACGAACCGCGTGCTCAAGGAGTGGAAGGAGAAGGACGTCAAGCACGTGGAGTGGGCTCGCTCCTGGGTGCAGACCCTGACCGAATTGCAGGCCTACATCCGTCAGTATCATACCACTGGTCTGGTTTGGTCCGGCAAGGGAGCCGCACCCGCTGGGGGTGCCCCTCCACCGCCGCCACCTGGAGGCATGCCCCCACCACCGCCGCCATTGGATCTGAGCGCCCTGAAGCTGGACAGCGCCGGAGATGATCGCAGCGCCTTGTTTGCTCAGATCAATCAGGGTGCCGACATTACCAAGAGTAAGCTTTCTTTGAGTAAATTAAAATAAACACCATCTAATTATTTTACTTTTAATACCTTTCAGACCTGAAGAAGGTCACCGGGGAGATGCAGACCCACAAGAACCCCTCGCTGCGCACCGGACCGGCTCCCTTCAAGTCGCCTGCCCAGTACGGCGCAAGTTCAGGCGCTGCTCCTTCGGGCCCGGCTCCCGTCAAGCCTCCCGTGTTCGAGCGCGATGGCAAGAAGTGGATCATCGAGTACCAGAAGAACAACCTTGGACTGCGGGTGGAGAACGCCGAGATGAACAACGTTGTGTACATGTTCCGCTGCGAGGGCTCCACTCTGACCGTCAAGGGCAAGGTGAACAACATCGTGCTGGACTCGTGCAAGAAGTGCTCGCTGCTGTTCGACTCCGTGGTGGCCTCCGTGGAGTTTGTCAACTGCCAGAGCGTCCAGATGCAGGTGCTCGGGTCGGTGCCAACGATTTCGATCGACAAGAGCGACGGCTGCCAGATGTATCTGTCCAAGGAGTCGCTGGCCGTGGAGATAGTCAACTCCAAGTCCTCCGAAATGAACATCCTCTTGCCCGACGACAGCGGCGACTATGTGAGTTTGGCTTACGTTTTTTATTTTGGTAACTTTTGCTTTAATGTATCGATTTACTTGCAGACCGAGTTGGCTTTACCGGAGCAGTATAAGACCACCATTGCCGGCAAGACTCTAAAGACTGTGTGCGTAGACAGCCTCGGCTAATGTGGTTGTGGTTGCCCAATCCGTTGCTTCTCCATCTCCAACAATCACCAGCAATAACAACAGCATTAGCCAGCCAGCAGCAATCATAATTGTATTTAATCTTAAGCGCAAAGATTTCGTACTTCACAGATTTTCAGATCAAACTTGTATTAATGACGTGTTGCCAAAACTTTTGCTGTTCTCTGGCTAAGTGGCAGGAGTATTTATATAATTTATTTCGATGGAAAAGCGATGCCCGCAAAAAAAAATAAGAAGAAAAATAACAAACCCAATGTATTTATGTATATCGGAGAGTGTGTTTAATGAATACTGAGAGCATGGAATTCGATCTTTTTAAACAGACTCTTCACTCGATCATCAGAAGTAACTCTCTTTTTATATTCTATTTAAATAAAATTTAAACATTTTTTATCAGATAATTAAATGGATGGAGAAATATTTCAATATTTGTGGGAAAGGTGGGGAAGGCGACTGTTTCTTGTAGCTTCTTATACCTCGGTATATATCGGGATTGCTTACTTACCGACCTCGTACATATACCCAAAACCACACTAAAAGAAACATAAGCGCGGGGGCTCTCGTAGTATTATTAGGATAGAAAGAATGCGTAACTCTTAAAAAGCAGTTAAATACAATATATTGCTTGTACATTGCAGGCAAAGCGCGAAAAAGAGAGCGACACAAAAGACTTTTCGGAAAATAAAGCGACTTTAGGTTCTGCTTAGCTTTGCTGGTGTCTTCTGTCTCGTTAATGAACGGATGGTTTATCAAGCTCCAAGTTTCACATCCGCTGCCCGACCCTGATCTAGTAAATAAAATTTTTTTTTTTTATAGGAAATAGGAAATATTATCTACTTTAATAACCTTTTTGAATTTTTTCAGCTACTGGTTCGGCCGGAATCGTGCCATCAGTTAGGGTCTTTTTTTTTTTTGGCACCTCCGTAAACTGTGTATAATACCGTTATTTTTCAATATTTTTGTGAAAAATATATCTTAAAATATAGCTGAAGATATACCCCATTTCGAACAATTGCCTATTTTTTCATGTGTTACACTGGTATATCCCCTTAATACTAAAATTCCTCCAGTTCGTTAAGAAATATAAGATTCCATTCGATCATTATTTTATTTTCTATTTAAAATAAAGTGTCAGCACTTTTTATCAGATAAAAAACATGAGAACGCGATTTATTGCTACGTACATTTACAATTTCTTTAATAAAGCCAAGCTCAGAATGAGAGAGGGTCGGTCGGGGGATAGGAATGGCGGCTGGTGGCTAATACTGGACAACCTAGATCTTCTTGTACTCGATCCGCTCCACCTTGACCTCGTCGCCGATCAGCTGGTACACGTACGTGACCACCGTGGTGCTCTGGATGTCCATTAGGACGAACGAGGGCACCACATTGCTGTCCAGCGGATTGAAGGCTCCGGTGGCCGAACCCGGGTTGATGTAGAACTTATTCCCATGCTCGTACGCCTCGAACTTGTACGTGTGCCCCGTGATCAGGATGTCCACGTCCAGCTGCCGCTGGATGAGGGCCAGTGCCTCTGGGTCGCCGCGCGGAACCACCTGGTGGCCGTGGCACAGGCCGATCCGGAACTGGCCCACAGTGACCACCTTCTGCTCCGGGTAGCTCAGGTTCTCGTCAAAGTCGCCGCGCACAATGTGCACGTCGTTGGCCAGCGACTTGAGGTAATCGTAGGACTCCTTGGTGCAGATGTTGCCGGTGGCCAGGATGTGGTGGATGCGGCCCGGCACCAGCAGCTTCTTGAACTTGGCCGGCAGGCTGCTGCAGCGGTGCGGGATGTGCAGGTCGCCGAGTACCAGAACGAGCATTGTGGTGTCCTTTGTTGCCGTTTGTTTTGTTTTCTTAAAAAAAAAAAGTTTGTGAAACGCCCAGCAATCAGTCGATAGGTGCCGTGAGTCTGTCGCTAGTGGTGACACTTCTTGGATCGTCTTGAAGCGGGGCGGGAATTTTTAATTAAGAAAATATAAGATATTCTGTAGGTAATTAAATATTTTGCTGCTTTTTTACCTGCTTCTTCTGAGAATTTACATATTTTTAATAACTTTAATGCATTTTTAAAACGATTATTCTGAGACACAGTTCTCTATCGAAAGCCGCCCATCTCTATCGATAACATTGCCGGCGAAAATGGATGCGGATCAAGCAACGAGCAAAGAAGGTGCGTGTTTAAAAGCCAATAAATGGGGGAAAACCACTGAATATGGACTTCAATTATAGCCGAGGCGAGCATTGACCTCTTGGTGATCGTGCTGGACACGAATCCGTCGCAGCACATCGTCCGCCAGAACCCGCAGAACCTCACCCAAATCTTGGAGGCGGTGATTGCCTTCGGGAATGCGCACCTCATGCAAAAGGCCCAGAACAAGCTGGCTGTGTTATCCTGCTCCCACCATGCCACGTGAGTAGAGTCCCCAAGGAGCGTTGGTCCATATTGAGTGGCTTTTTCCCCATGGCAGTAACTTCCTATACCCACAACCGAGGCGTCCAGTGGAATTGCGCCAGGTCGATGGTCAATACGAGGCCTTCAGTCTGGTGGAGAAGACGGTGAAGCAGCAGCTGGGCAGCATTCTGATGAATGCTCCACGTCTGAGTGCTCCCTGCGAGAGTCTCCTCGCCGGCAGCATGTCCATGGCGCTCTGCTACATTTCCAGAGTAAGTAAACGCTCTAACTTAACTTACTTATCCCAATATCTCCACCCTACAGCTGCAACGCAACGTGCCACCTGGCGTCAAGATGCACTCCCGCATCCTGGTCATTACCGGCAGCAACGAGTGCGCCTCCCAGTACATGACCTTCATGAATGTCTTCTTCACGGCCCAGAAGCTGGACATTGTGATCGATACCTGCGCCCTGGACAAGACGCTCAGCTTGCTCCAGCAGGGCTGTGATATTACCGCCGGCCAGTTCCTCAAGGTCACCCAGTTGGACGGCCTGCTGCAGTACCTCCTGTGGGTGTTCCTGCCCGCCCCGCAGATGCGTAACAAGCTGGTCTTGCCACCGCCGCCAAAGGTCGACTATCGGGCCTCCTGCTTCTGCCATCGCGAGCTCATCGACATTGGCTACGTCTGCTCCGTTTGCCTGTCGGTGTTCTGCAAGTATAGCCCGATCTGCACCACATGCCAGTGAGTAGAGCTTGGGTCTTGTGCCCGTCTTATACTTATACTTATACTTTGTTTTACTTTTGCAGCACAATCTTCAAGAATCCGGGTCCCCTGCCCGTTAAGGGTAAGAAGAAAAAGAAGACTCAGTAACTCGGGACCCCGTTTGACAAAGTGAAAAGTATATTACATTTATTTAGCGCTCTCATAATCACCCATTTCTGGTTATTTTACTAAAGTACATGGGCCCGAAGTTCGCGGGCAGAAACGGCACCACCATCTGCCCGTACTTGAGTCCCTTGGGGTGCTCGAACTTGAAGATGTCACCGAAGAGGGTTGTGTGCTGACTCAAATCCTTAATGGTGACCGTAATGCCGTGCTCGGTGAAGACCTTCTTCAGGGCCATGTGCACCACGCCGTCGTTCTGAATGGGCGACAGCGAGCAGGTGGAGTAGACCAAGCTGCCGCCTGGCCGCAGCAGGCGCAGGCAGTTGGCCAGAATGCCCGCCTGGAGTTCGGGGATACGTAGCCGTTCCTTGATGCGCGTCGGCTTGAAGATGTTGTTATCCTGGGCATTGAGCACGTGCCGATCGGTGGTGCAGGGCACATCCACCAGAATCTTGTCGAACTGCTCGTACTGGTCGAGGTTGCGGGCATCGCTCTGGCTAAAGATCAGCCTCTTGCCCGCCCACCGCTCCTTGTAGTCGAACAGGTACTCCTGCATCACCTTGCGCAGCTTGTTGATGCGCGACTCTTGGATGTCATTGCACACCAACTGGTCCAGGTGCAGTGTCTGCAGCATGAGCAGCGACTTGCCCCCGGGGGAGGCACAGGCATCCAGCACACGCTCGCCGGGCTTCACCTGCAGGAAAAGGGGTGGCAAGGCGGAGGCGCCATCCATCATAAAGTGGGAGAGGACTCCGGTCAGGCACTTTTTGGGCCCCTTGAAGTCCGAGCAGTTGCCCATCTCGTAGGTGTAGAGCGACAGGTGCTCGGGGAAGTGAAACAGAGCCTCTGGCTCAATGGTGAGGGGGAAATCTGCGCTGGTTTTGTAGTATTTGTAGTGCTCGGACTCTGGCACCCAATCCTCCATGCCCTTGATGCTGTGGGCGGGCATGTACTCGTACAAGCCCCCGGTGCCGAACTGGGGATCCACCAAGCGATGGTTGTCCAGCCTGACATCTTCCTCAAGAGCTTTGGTCAAGCTCGGTTCGAAGGGCTCGTTAGCTTCCTCCGGCTGCTTCTCCTCGGTGTTGTCGTACTTGAGTTGCTGTGGCGTCGGCGTGGCTGGACCATCCTCTCCTGAACTCGGGTAAATGGAGGCCACCTCCCATTCCTGTTGCTTACGCAGCAGACTATCCAGCTTGCTCTCGATTTCATGCCGCGATCTTCCCTGTTCCGGCATAGTTTCAGTGCTTCCCCGTTGGCGATCCTGCGCCAGATTGATCAGGGACTTCATGTTGATCGCTCCATCCATTTCCAGCATACTGCAGGTCTTCTCCGTGTCCCCGAAATTGTTCACCATGGCAACGTACTTGTGCCGGGTGAGCAGGGCAGCTCGCATGTTCTTCCATCGACTGCCATACACACTCCCGTAGAAGTCATCGAAGTTCTCCAGCGCCCGGTCGCAGTTGTTCTTCTTGTTCTGCAGTACATTCCAGCGCTTCTTGGCGCCGCTCTTCCATCTCCGCTGCAGCACGCAAATGTTGCGTATTTTCAACATTTTACTTTACACAATTGGCATGGGATACCGGCAACTGATTACATGTAACATTCCCTCATACGGCTGAATTTTGATCAGCTGCTTGTCAGCTGTTCCATACAAAAACAAGTGTGTTGTCAGAGTTGTCACTTTTCTTTACTCAACGCATCAGGGCAACTCTTTTGTCAAGTTTTTTGCAGTCCCTGAAATAATGAATATTTCGTTTTTTTTATAAAAGAAAATCAAACAGCCAAATTTTAAGAATAATAAATAAATCATTTTTTTTTTTAGTTTTCTTTCTTACAAAATAATGATTATTTCATAAGTTTTGCTTTAGTACTCATATAATATGGATCATGTTTAAATAAAAAATTAAACTCATGACATAATCATTATTTTATGATTTTTATTATAAAACTCATAATGATTACAGTCCCTGAGTTTTTTGACTCTTTAATAATTTTAAAAATTATACACTTTGTGCGGTACAACTCAATTTCGAGAAACCGCTTATTAATATTTAAGTCATGCCTAAATCGTTTCGCCTATTGATTGTAATCGAAAAACAATAACCTAACTGTGGATAAGCTATTAAGTTAGGATCAGGAATTAATGTTAAAAGCTTTATTTAACAATTTTCACGTGATGATTCACGTAGTTATGGAACCTAAAATTGCATATAATCCCCGAATAAGTCAAGCAGAAAATTAGCAAATAAATAATTTAGTTGTTTTATTACTTGAAAAAATGAATACTTAATTTTATATTTTTGTTTTCGGTTACTGCGCTTATGGGTTGGATGTCTAAAGCTGTAATATGCGGTTGTATTTATTTTATTTCGCTTTACTTGGAGTGCTCTTATACCACTCTAGTGTAAGTTCATAAACCTTCACATAGGGATTGACTAACAAAATATGTTTTCCAGTTTGCAGTCGTTTTTAAGTTTACAAACTTTGTCTGCGAGAGTTACAATAAGTCCTGGTTCCAATTCCAAGAGTGTCGCCTAAAGGCCGTGTCGCGAGACAGGGTGCTGATGAATATGAACGGAACTATCCTGCATCCTGTCAATAACGCCCAAACCCAGGCAATCCTATTCAAAAGGGAGAGTGGCTACAAGCCCTGGCTCCTTAACGCTGAAGTGGATTGCTGTCGCTTTATGCGCAAGCCCTATTACCCGCCTGCTAAAATAATATATAGTCTGTTTCAGGAATTCACTAATATTAACCACACTTGTCCTTATGTGGTAAGTTATTATAATTTAATACAAACTAGAACCGATTATTATTTCCTTTCGTTTTCAGGGCCCTCAGTATCTCAGAGGATTTTATCTCAAGCCAGAATTATTACTTCTCCCGTTTCCAACTGGCGACTATATGTTATCATTGAGGTGGTATTTTTATCACAAACTGCAATTTGATACCAATATCAGTTTTGTGTTCGTTGAGGACATGACGAAAACCTAAAAAAATAGACTTGCATACATAAATGATTGGTTGTTGAGATGTGTTAGGAATATTATATCTAGCCAAAATTATTCGCTAATCTCGTATAATCATGCGTTTTATTTCTGTTGAGGATCTTGAAATTGAACCGAAAGCAATAGGTTTAAAATATATGTAGAAGTATTAAAAAAAAAACGTTTTTTGAATAATTTAAAGCTTACTCAACCAATCAGATAGCTCAGCCTATATTAGATTTTCTTTAAAACTGCCTCTTTTCCTCCTTATACTTGTTTGCTCAATATTCATTAATTAACCTTTTTAATAATGTTTGATAAAGGGTTTGTGGCCAGATTGACTCGTCTGTTGGTGTTTATCAAAAATATCTATATACTTTATGGGGTAGGAAATTACTCCCAGACTCCGTTGCAAACTAACCACTAAAATTATAATTTCCGTGTTGCAATTTATGTTAAGTTTACCTTATTTCCCTCCGACCGATCAATGGTGGATTGACTTTTTCTGCAATGAATTATGTGACAA